>OW285238.1:158859791-161259791 GCA_935421215.2 Melolontha melolontha | reverse complement strand
CCAAAGTATCTAATAGCATCTCTGAAATTTTTTCGACATTACATTGTTCTAGTCGCCCGGATGCTAATAATATTGAAGACGTTGGTTGATGTGGTTCCATATTACGCGCCATCACATTAACTACAGATTGTGTTTTGCTGTCAGTTGTTTCATCCACACGTAACCACAGTTTTTTATTTTTAGTTCGGCTTTTATTTTATTTTCAACCTGTTTACGCACCGATGGTAAATTCCTTCGTAACGTTGTCGTGCTCGGTAATGTTTGATTCGCGTATTTATTCCAAAATGAAATAAATGAATCATTACTTAACAAGGTAAACGGCAGTGTACACACAATCATAGTTACACATAGTTCATGTATAAACTGTTGTCGATTACTTTTGTTATTATTGTGTTTCGAACTGCTTATGTGTTCTTTACAATGTGTTTTTGACCAACACATTAGATATGTATTGCACACTAAACATTTAATTTTTGAGCCATCGTATATTAAGTCTGGGAAATCCATAATAAACTTATTCACTTCGTCTGACTAGGGTCGTTTTCTCGTTTTATGTGTCGACGACATTTTCTTACGTATGCTTACACTTACATGCAGTCTAAGTAAGTACCAAACACATACTGAATGCTTTTTATTAGTTCTGATCCAATACAATCATCCTCACATCGGCGCATATTGCGCGCACGGAAATTGGTCTGCTCTACTGATAACTGTCTAACGTGATCCTTGCCTCTTTCGACTACCGCTCCTGCCGTGTCTGTAGACATAATAGTCTGACCGTTAAGATGCGTCTTAGCGAACCTATTTGCATAGCTCGTTTAGCTCAGCTCGATTATGAAATAAACAATTAGCCAATCGCCAAGCCAATAGCACAGCATAGCGACAAAACTTAGTCAATTCCAATTTTTATAGCCGAACGAGATGAGCGAACACTTCAACTGTCAAATTTGTCAAACTTGACCTGACGTTTAGAATTGTGAAGCAAACAGATTGTGCAATATTGTATATTTCTGTGAACCGAAAATTTTATCAAATTAGTACAAGCTAAAGACGAATTGTATAATGGGCGCCTTGTTAATTACAAAAATGTATATACAAGGAAAAAACTGGCAAATCGTTGTAAACGTAAATTAACAATTTATCAAATAAACCGAGTGTCATTCTAGTACAAGGAATCATTGAAAAATAATTCCTTGTCCTGAAGCCGCATTTCTAAACTTAAATTGTGAAATGCACCCTTAATTTGTCTCTTTATAATAAAAGTCCTAGTAGGCTTCCGCATCTTCAGCAACTTACAAGAAAGATAATAAATTAAAATTTTTCTCAGTCATTGATACATCACAAACAAAGGTTGAAATAATTTTTGATAGTAAATTAATAATACGTCAACGTCAACTATTAAATAGAAATTGCGCTAAGACCATGCATGGAAATAAACCATTGGCTGAGCTAAACGAGCTATGCAAATAAATTCGGTAAGGCGCATCTTAATCAGCATTACTACCTTGAGGTTCTTACTCAACTCTGTTAAAAAAACAGGAAAAAAGGACCCGAATTGTGAAAAAAAATCATGGGTTCTTCATCAGTACAACACACCGGCACACCCTGCTTGGTCTGTCAAGACATTTCTCAGCCCAAAGTATAATATCCCAGTGTTAGACCATCCATATAATTCGCTTGATCTGGCACCATATGACTTTTATGTTTTCCAAGGTCAAATCTGCATTAAAAAGAACAAAATTTCAAACTGTTGAAGCTGAAACAGAGAAGGTGACCCGCGGGATGAACGAGCTCACAGACGACTCCCAGCACTTTTTGCATAATAGTAAATTAGAATGGAGCGGAAACTATTAAAGGGGACAATAATTAAATATGTATAAATTTTAAAAAATATAGGGCGAATGCCGTAATTTAAAATAAATTACGGCATCCGTCGTTATTTTATATAGCCACACCTCGTATATTCACTTAGATTACATCAATTTTGACACTGATTTTTCTTTAGTCAAAAATTGTTAATTTGGAGTAATATCGTGAGACACATTGCATTGTTTCAAACTATTTGAATAGAGTCTTTTAGGTGTCAGATAATTTTCAGAAGAACAACCCGATTTATATCGGTGTGCGCCATTTAGGTTCTGAGAAATTACTCTTTATGTCGAAACAGTATTGCCAATATTTTTTTACTATCTACCACAACATGTCATCCTTGATTCTAAATTTTATCAGATTATTGTGTCAAGCGCTTCCATTTTTACATATATTTCTATGATGGTGAATTACAGCCTTAACACTGGGATGTTATACAGTGAGAGCCAAAAAGAATATGTGAGTTGGCAGTACTTTTTTAGAACATTTTGAGTTTGCGATTGCCAGCAAATCATTTTGAATGTCAAATAACAGTGTTTTCATGCCACCAATGGCGTAGTATTTTTCTGGTTTTTGTTCTCTTTGTTTTATCACGTTTTATTCAAAATTTGTCTATATTCAAAAGAAAAATACTTTTTAGTACTAATTATCATGGTGTTTACTATAGAAGAAGACACGTTTATAGTAATGGCATATTTTCGAACTGGCATTCAAAACGAAGACGGTGCTTAGGAGTATTCTGGGGAAGCGTGTTATAATCAATTTAGAATTACTTATAACGAACATAAAATTACCTTTCAAGCATTTACTCAACATCTAGAACGTGTAATTGACCGATTCTTAGAAACCGGTAGTGTCTGTAAAGGTAAATCTTCTGGAAGACCAAAAATCATAACGCCAGAGGTTGTTGAAAATGATCAGGAGCATATCCTTCGAAGTCCACAAAAACCTATACGTCAATTATCTCAGCAAGCTGGTATGTATACATATATACAGTTATTTGAAATATACAATATAAAATATATTTTGCAGGTATCTCATATGGCAATTGTCGAAGAATGTTGAAAAAGGAACTACACATGAAACCCTATAAAATATTTCTTGTGCATGAATTACACCCACAAGATTATAATGTTTTTTTTAATAATATGCAACATTTATGGAATAATACGAAGTGACAAATGCATTTGTGTATAAAATGTCGCAGATAGTATTTATAACAGTTGTAAGAATATTTAGATGTACATACGTTTTCTTTTTGTATATTTGTAAATTTATTTTATAATATATGATGTTTAATAATATACTGTAGTGTTATTTTATTTAGTTATTCTCTATTTTAGTAGAGATTAATCTGTTAGCACTAGTAATCATTTTGTGGATTTAAGATTAGAATATATTTACTTTAAAATTACCGTATGACCACATCTACGCCGCTGCATCACCACTGAAATTTGCTGATAAACAAAAAACTTATAAACCAGGGACTGAAACCATGAAAAAAATGGGTTCAGGTTCGGGTTAATCAAAATAAAAAGTTCAGGTTCGGGTTCGGTTCAGGGTTCGGGTTCAAAGTTTAAAAAAACTACATGTGTTTAATTATAGTCTATGTCACCCAAACTTCGAAGTATTGCTCTTATGGAGATTGCATTTGTTGTTGCCTAATTTCTAACAATAGGGTTATTTCATTTATAGATTGGCTATACGTAAGATATTGATTTATCGATTTGACATTCAAAATGCATGTTGTTTACCTTTTAGGTTAGAAAACTCTCGTCTTAAATCTGTATTTACAAGACGTTCAATTTAGTTAAAAATTAACTATTTCGATTTTACTTACAATAGTTTATATTATTGAATTTGCAGTAGTTTAAAAAAAAAAAAAAGAACTAATACAAATAAAGAGAAAAAATCAAAGAAAATCAAACAAAACGAAATATACACAAAAGATGACAGATCGAAAATTTCAAGTGACAGGGAGTATATAACAAACACAAAATAAAAATTTTCCTCTAGACAACTAGACCTAGAGACAAAGTGCGCTAAAATAAATGCAACGTCGTACTGTTAAAAAAAGATCGTTATATGAGCATCGCTATAAGTTAATAAGAGAGGCTATTCTCCATAAGACCCAATACTTCGAAGTTTGGGTGAAACAGACTATAGTAGAAAATTTATTTTTCAAAGAAATTTTCGTTTAATTTTACAATTAATATATGTTTCAAGTTTTCTTCTTTTAAATTTGTTCTTTGTGGGGATAAAATGAATTTCAAGGCTGAAAAGGCCCTCTCGACGCTTACTTGCGTAGCAGGTACTGCGAATATAATCTGAGCCGCTTGATACAATAATGGCGTTTCCGTTTTATGTTGCTCACAAAATAGTAAAATGTTTTTTTCTTTTCCCAGTCTTGGATATTTTTCATATATAATCAAATTCATTTTTAACTAAATTATCAATCGAAGCGGTGACATTTACATTTGAAGAATTTGATTTATAAAACCTTTCCTTCTTTTTTAGAACTTGTTCGAGCATATCTTCATCATCTTCTGAAGAAAAAGATATTGATTCTCTCACAAAATTCTCTTTTTCTCTTTCCATTTGTAAATTTTTCAAAATTTTTATTGTTTTCAAAATATGTTTTTTAGCATTTTCAACATCTTCGGGACTTAGAATGACCTTAAATCTGCTATCTAGATATACTGCTGCAATCAAAAGTGGATTGTTAATAAAGTTGTTTTCTCTTTTTATAATATTTAAATATAATTCTTTTGAAAATTATTTTGTTTTGTCATCTTTTGTTAGCTCCAATTTAAAAGTAAGCCAGATTTTATAAAAATCGCCTAAATTCATCTGTTCTTCTTGTAGTTTTAGCGTTATTTTCTTAACAGGTGCAAAAGCTTCTACTAATTCTTCACAAATATTCCAAGTACTATCAGTCATAGTTAATTCAGCATCCAGCAATTCCGAACAAAAACTTCTGTATTCCAATAAGGCTTGAACCATGTCATAACTGGAATTCCATCTAGTTTGACAGTCTAGTACGGTTTTTATCAAGATTAGCTTCTTAGCTAAAGAAGAAATGTTCGCAATTTTTTGCAAATGGCTCTGCATTGATCAAGAATTTTCTTAAAAGGAGGACTAGATATTGTGTCGAGCACTGCCAACTGTAAACTATGAGCAACACATCTGAAATGAATAATATTTGGGTGTGAATGTGCTAATGTTTCTGCTCTTTCCAGTTCAATATAAGAAAGCGCATTTGCTTCAGCTGCATCAAATTCATCTTCCATGTCAAAGTTTTCATACTCGTCTTTTAATAATTTAGCAGCTTTGATCATATTTTTTCCGTTATCTGATGTAATTGAATATACTTGCTGCAGCTTTATGTCGTAACAATCAAGAACGCTGATGATAAGATTTTTTATGTAGGCTCCTGTCTGACGATTTTTAGCCCCATGCATGTTCGTAGTTTTATTTTTCCGTAAAAAATATATTGAATATTTATCCCTACAATACATCCACCAAGACGAGAAGCAGAATCAATTTTAATTGAAATAATTTTGTTTGATATTTCCAATTTAATTTTGTTTTTTATTTCCGTTGCTTTGTTGTTAACAAGATCACTTATACAGGCTTATCCAGAAAGATGATACCACTCATATGGAACTACCTAATTTTTAATTTAATTTTTTTTTTTTTTAGTTTGAAGACAAAATATGGCCACCCGACTTACTTTGGAAGAGAGAAGGAAGGTAGCATCTTGGATGGAAGTGTTTGGGTCACCCTCAGTAGCAAGACAAAAAATTTCAGAAATGGTTTCAGAAAGAACCTCCAAGTCGTTTAACTATCCGTCGAGTGCATGAAAAATTTGTGCGCACAGGGTCTGCCACTAATGACTGTAAAGGAAACAGTGGACGTCCCAGAACTATTCGAACGGAAAATAACATCATAAATGTACAAGGTCGAATAATTAACAGCCCAAGAAAATCAAGTACGAGATTAGCATTGGAAAGCGGAATCTCGCGGACAAGTGTTCTGAGAATTCTTCACCTCGATCGGGGAATGAAGCCGTATCACATTCAAATGATTCAGGCCCTTTCTGATGCCGATAAAATTGCTCGTGTTCGAGTTGCAGAAGTGATACTAGAAATAACGAACATAGACCCTAATGTTGTGTTCTTCATGTCGGATGAAGACACATTTCATATCAGTGGCAACGTCAATAAGCACAATTGCAGCATTTGGAATACAGATAATCCTCATGAACTAAGAGAGCACACTCGCTCCACAACCGAAAGTTAACGTATGGTGTGGCATATCGAAGTTTGGAGTGCTTGGTCCATATTTTTTTAACGCCCAGACTGTAACGGGAGATGCTTACCTGGATATGCTGCGGAATTTTGTTGTAGACAATCTTCCCCTCCGTATCTTAACATCTGGTTACTTTCAGCAAGACGGTGCACCACCACATTATTCCTTAGCGGTTCGACATTACCTAGATCAAACATTTGGGAGACGTTGGATTGGAAGAGGTGGACCTTTGTCTTGACCAGCACGGTCGCCAGACTTGACCCCTTGCGATTTCTGGCTATGGGGAATGTTTAAAGATCGCGTGTATGCTACAAACCCTACTGACATTAATGACCTGAAAGAGCGCATAATTACAGTAGTCCGCTCTATACCTATGGAAATGTGTGAACGAGCTATGACCTCTATGGTGCAAAGACTTCACTCATGCATTGAAAATCAAGGAGTACCGATCGAAGGAGTGCATTAGATCTATTTTGACTTGTGTACATAATGTGTTACTTATTAAATTACTAAAATAAAAGTGTTTCCCATATAAGTGGTAACACCTTTTTGGACAACCCTGTATTATGACTATTTACTGATACTTTTAGTGCATTCATAATCGGATCGATTATTTCTTTCATGCCAGAATCTTCGAAGATTGTGAAAGGACGGCCATTAACGGTTACTAATTTTACGCATGAATCAATGAAACTTTGTTTGCAGGTTTTTATCTTGATAATATTTAAATACTGTTCAAGGGTATTTTCCTCCGCTCTTGCTCTTTTATTGGTGATCTGACTCAATTTAGATGTTGACGATTCATTTTGAGTTTTCTTGAATAGTTCAGGATGCTTCCGTTGTATATGCCGCCCAAGGTTTGCCGTATGTTTACCTTTCATTTCATATTTGCATTCTGAGCATATAGATACATTTTTTCCTGCATCATAAACAAATAAATTTTTCGTAAATTTCGTAGACATCTCTGGGTTAGAAAAATCAAAAAAATTATATAAATTTTTAAATTTGAATGTGAGCACTCACTTTACTAAACACAATTTAAGAGTTGATTTTAACAACCTACGTTTACTTTAAGAAAGTTAAAATATACTAATACACGGTTTGCGTCGCTACTATTTGCATTGGTTACAAGAAAATGTTTGCCTACTGATTTGTTTAACACAAATATTATGTTTGTACATAGCTCAAACAGAAAAAGGGGATTTCCCATTTTAGTCTAGTTTGTGTGAAGGTTACTGGTTACTTGTTCGCTACAAATAGTCGTTATTTTATTTTGATTTTGTTTTTAATTTTTTTTTGGCCTGCAAGAAATGTAATGTTTTTTATTATTCTTCTATTAAATATTTCTGTATTTTTTTACATTTTTGAACCCGAACCTTGCTGAATTTTTGGGTTCAACGGGTGCGGGTTCAAAGTCTTTATAAACAGCGAACCTGAACCTGTTTGGGTTCAGGTTCGGGTTCGGTTTCAGTTCCTGTTATAAACAAAATCAGTTTGACCAACTATTTCAGTCTATTTGGCCTTATCTGTACTTGGCTAGAAATATCTTGACAGACAATGCAGTGTGTCTTTGTCAACTTCTACAGTTTCAGCAATCACACTAATACTTAACCGACTGCCAGATCGGATCAGATTAACCGATTTCTTCAATATTTTCATGCGTTTTTGACGAGCAAGGAAGTCCCGAGCGTGTGTCATCGTCAACGTCTTCTCGGCCATCTTCGAACCGATTAAACCACCCAAATAACCGTGTACGTGATAAACATTCATTGCCATATACTTCTTTTAATAAAAGATAAGTCTCAGTAGCGGTTTTTTCCAAGTTTCAAACAAAATTTTGCGACAATTCATTGCTTTATTAAAACAATTATCATTTTTCCGACAAAACAAAGAATAAGTCTTATACAAACAGGCCACAGTTAGACTATTATGTCTTCAGACACGGAAGTATAGACGTGTAATAGGGTATAATTTAAATCTGTTCATGTAAAAGTAAGCAAATTCAAATTCCATTTCGTTAATGTTCAAATATGAGCTCATATAGTAAAAAAAAAAAAACTCTACGGCGCGTAAAATTCAACAATATTTTTTCTATCATAATAATCCTATATTAAATGATTAATACATACATGCATTCAGTTCACACTTGATTTCATTTCGCATATTTCTGTAAATCTGGCACGAACCAGCTTAAACGAATGAATCAAACTTCAAACATATCAACTCTCTTTGAATGGAACTTATACAGAACCGATTAATTTCCTTTTCAAATCGAATCCGGTATTTTAATCGCTTCGAGTATTTTTTGAATTGCGAGGAATTTCCAATTCATACAAACTTAAACGCGAATAAAACTTCAACAACAATAGCTCGATAAAAACTCGCATGAATTTATGGTGAATGTCCTAGGTTATTGGTTTATTTGCATAGTACCAGATGTATGTAACCCATTTCCTTTATTGAGAGGAATTTTGAATTTATGGAATAAAATAATTAATACACGAGACAGTTGGAAAATATCGGGAAAAGCTATGAAGAAACATTTAATACGCAAATAAACGGCTTTTTATACGATCCTTTATAAAATAGTATATTAAAAAACAAGTTTCATAAGGCACCATTTTGCCACACGAGATCAGTTTAGAAAACGAGCAGCGATAGCGGCGAGTTTTCTAAAGAGCGAGTGCGGCAAAAGGCCTTATGAAACGAGTTTTTTATACTATTTTTTTCTATTTTGCATTTTTTACATTAATAAATTGGAATTATTATAGTTGGATGTTCAGAGTTCAATTTTTATATAAAGCATGCAGTTGGTCACATTGATACTTGACATTGTCAAATTTAAATCTTGCTATCCGCGATGTATATTATATTACATATTATTTATTAATTTTCGTTAACATTACTTAATATTTTATTTAAAAATATAAACATGAGTTACTTTGAAACTAATATATCTTGTTGTCAATTGTATACAATATACGTTGTTTGTGTAGAGTACGAACATATATCATACCTGTCAAATGTACTTAAATTCTTAAAATCAAATGACAGCAATGATATTTATTTCTGTATTCGAACAACGCCAACATTGAAAAATGAAAAAAAGCGTATCGAAATTAAGCTCATTTCGATACTGTTTTGAGTTTCATAGTGAGTCCATTTCGAACGCAAAATAGAAAAAGACATTTTTCGTCATCGAATACTGCAGCGAAAATTCGATTTCCGTCACTAGTGAGAGAAAATCCCATAATGCTCGTCCCTAGTTTACCTAGTAATTTTCATTTGCGTCTAGTTGCCTGCTGTTGCTATATCGCGTCAATTTTAAATCACGTCAGTTTGTGCTGTTTGTAGGTTTATCATGATTTCTGATTCAGAAAGTGATTTAGATATTCTAATACACCACCAGAAATAGTAAATCAAGCTGCGAAAACCTATGCAGGCTTATTACGAGAATATTCGAGAAAGAGGTATGAAGAAGTTGTATGTAAAATTCATTGAATAGAGGGCAGATAATAGCGTAAATTCATATTTGGAAATTGTGCTGCTTGCATATTTTGCAAAATTATGGGAAAATTTTAAGCCATCTGGTCTTTAAGCCAGTATGGTCTACATATTCTATGTATCAATGTTTAAATCATAACTAATTTAAATATGATCTATAGTTTTGTAATTTTTAATTGAAAATAAAGTATTTGTTTACTTAATTTTGTTAAAGTTTGTTATAATAGCATAGGCGACATCGCAGAAAAAGTATAGTGTTTAACTCGTCGAAATAATTTTTTTAAGCTCGCGAACTTTAGCTTTTTTTAAATCCTCTGTCGTGCACACAATCACTGATTTCATACATTTTCCATGTACTATTCTTATTCTTATTTTTCGTGTGTTTATGTTATTTATGTATATTACTTTAAAAGCAGAAAACCAAATGTATATTTAATTATTTCTGATAGAATAAATGTCTCTACTTCTATACTTATATCGGTAACAAGCTCATGTTTCGTCCCTATTGTATCGCATATTCTAATATATTACGAATTACACTCCAGTACCGGCGCTCATGGCGCCCACGGAAATTGGTCTGATCTAGTTATTATGATCATAAAAGTTCATAAGAATGTATATCTTAAACAGCTTAGTTGTAAAGTTATTGGATGTTTAATAGTAAATTAAAAGTTCATACAATAAAACGTACTAATACTACAAAATTAACTTATAGAAATTGTTGGAAATGACCGCCTGTTTTATTTGTGGTGATTACACTGTCAAAAGTCAACAAAGAAACATGAAGAAAGTGTATTTTGCTTATTTCAAGTTGAAACATGGTGATCAAGACAAAGCCTGGACTCCTCATAAGGTATTTAGAAGGTGCGAGGAAGATTTTCGTTTATGGTTTAAGGGTAAAAAACACTCATTTCGTGTTGGTATTCTTATGATGTGGCGTGAGGAGCAAAAACAGACTACCGACTGCTATTTCTGTTCAGTAGATGAGAAATGTTTCGATACAAAAAATTAAAAGAAAATGTCTTACCCAAACCTTAATTCAGCTATTCGTCCAACGCCTCGTAGCTCTGAAATACCAGTTCCGCACCCACCTTTCAGTTTGGATGATATCCTGAATGCTTCTAAGGATGAAAACACCCTCCCAGGACGAATCTAGTTAAGATTTTTTCTCAGACCTTGTTAGAGATTTAGGCCTTTCAACAGATGTATCTGAATTGCTGGGGGCAAGATTAAAAAATAAAAACTTGCTGTCAACCAGAACCTCATTTTCGCGGTACATGCAACGAGAGAGAGAATTCACTAATTTTTTTTTAAAAGATCTCGTTTTTGTAGTGATGTTCAAGGCCTAATGAAGTGTTTTGAAATAGAATGTGATTCATCTGAGTGACGCATATTCCTTGATTCGTCAAAAACAAGCCTCAAAGCAGTCTTGCTTGACAATAGGAATAAATTAGCATTTGTATTTTGCAAAGAAACTGTACGTTACGGAGGCAAATAGAGATCATTTTTGGATTCAACACACTAGAAAACATAATATTTACCAAAAACATCCCATGCAATTGAAAAAAAAATTCCAGGCTTGTGTAATTGTAATTTTTATTATTGAATTAAATATGTTATTTTTTTGCAAGCGTATAATAATTTCGATATTATACTATTCACAACCTTATATTGAAAGAGTTCATTTTTGTTCGCCGGCAGTTTTGTCGTTAATTGCACGGCAGAGAGAAAAAATACATTTAAATAACACTGGAAGAGTGTCTCCCTTTATGTATTCTCCCTGGTATATATCGTAAATTCATTCCGACAACTACTTGCGCAACTAACATAAAACGTCAAACGAAAACATTATCATTAATAAAGAGAACGAAGGAATTAAGCAAATATTTCGCTACAAAAGGGAAAAGACTAGCAGAACAAATAATTAAACATAGCAACATAGCAGCTAAACATAACAACCAAACATATACCACCATGTAGACTTGAAGAAACAAATAATGAAGAAATAAGTGAAATAATATCTAGATTGAAGAAAAACAAAGCGCCTGGTTTCGACAAAATTATTATACCTATTCTAAACAGATTGATAGATAAAACAATCGAAGACGGTATCTACTCGGGTTATCTAAAAAGAACAACTGTTCCAATATATAAAATGGGTGATACTAATGACCCACAAAACTACCGACCAATCTCCCTACTATCAACACTAAATGAAATTCTATAAAAGGTCTTACAAACTAAAATTGTGAGACACATGCAAAAATACAATACACACTACACAATACACACTACACAATACACACTACAACCCATACGCATTCCAAGAACAGTCAAGCAGAATATCAGCAGCGTACGACCTAACAAACCCAATAAATAAAGAACTAGATAAAAACAAAACTGTTATGACTCTCTTCATAGACATGAAGAAAGCATTTGATACCGTATCCAAGCGAAGACTAATAGACAAAATTGAAAGATATCGCTACACAAATTGAGACTCTAAACCTGATTAAGACATATCTAGAAAACAGACCACAAACAACAAAAGCAGATAACATCGAAAGTCCTTACTTATACGCTGAATACGGACTACCACAGCGCGGAAACCTCCCACCAACTCTCTACATATTATATACGAATGACCTTCTACAACTCCACCTGGGATTACAGATATATTTATACGCTGATGATATATGTATTTTGTATACGTCACAAAATATAAAAGATACAGAGAGAATGATATTGGAAGACGCGAAGGTACTAAAGGAATGGTGCCTCGATAACCTTCTTACCATCAATGAAACAAAACCAAACTATATGATATTTACAAATGCAAAGACAAAGCCAAAAATAAATATTACTCTAAAGAACAAGAAACTACAAGAAGTAACAGTAACTACATATCTAGGCTTGACTATACAAAACAATATGAAATGGGATTCGGTTGTCGAGAAGATAAACGCTTCAAAAAAAGTATATAATACACGGCAGCGTAAGCTTATTAATTGCCTCGGTAGCGCCTCGGCAGTGAACTGTATCCTCGGCTATAATATGAACTTTCTCTGCCTGGTCCATATTAGTCCATAATATACTATTTTAGCAAACAGCAATCACTGTGTTTATTTTATTTATTGCATGTATTCCACTTTTTTGTATTTATATATTTTATATTTAGGCTTCTAACTGTACTTACAAAGCTACTACCCGAAACTTAGACATATTTTGATGAAATATCACAATCGCAAAACAGAAATTCCTCGAAATATTCACTAAAATAGTTACAGTTTTATCAGTATCAGAACACATTTGTATGAAATAACCTTTGCGACAGACTTAATAAATAACGAACTTTGTACCGAGTGAAGAAATTTCGAGGCGAACTCTAAAAGATATTCATAAAAACGTAATTGTTTATATTGCGAAAATGTACTTTATATTTTCTATGTGCGTCAAGGTCTAATCAAACATTGAATACCAAATATGCGGGCTGAATTCCTTTACCTTTATGGTGATCGACATTAGATTGTGGAAGCATGCATTGGGATAATAAAAACTGTGTTCTACGCATAAAACGCACGTTGTAGACACCGTAAACTTTGTTCTAACAATAATAAAAGCGGAAAAAACAATCACTTTTGATATCTCGTAGGTATGCGGATGATGATTAGGGGGAGATTCTTTTTTACTAAAATTGTAGATGTGTATTAGGTCTGTTGGAAAGTTCTGGGTATTTTTGTTTTATAGAAAATATACATTAGGTACCGGTTGTTAGAGGTTAGAACTAACTTATAGGAAAAATTTATAATGTAGCCATCAGTGTATGTTGTATTTATAAGACGAAAAGATATATATATATATATATATATATATATATATATATATATATATATATATATATATATATATGTTATATTTCGTTTTATATATGCAGTTTGAAAGATGAACGCTACTTGAATGGTCCATTGCACTGCGGTAAATCGTGCAATATAAGAATATATGAGGGATGCCTTTTTAGTATTGCGTATAGCCTCATAAAGGGCGCTAGTAATTTACTAGCGGTTAATTAAAAGATGGGAGAAAAAAATTCTATGTACAGAGAGATCAAAAAAGGTGGATCGTGCCGCTTCATCGATATAAGGAGTGAGCCATAAAAAAAGCTTTCAGAGTATACAATGGATTAAATTAGTAGAGCTGAGGATGTTTGCGGTACGGCAGGACCGTATGCATCCCCACCAGCGTATAAACACGATGCAGCGAAACACTTTAGTTAGTCGTGAACTGGCAACGTGATCGTGTGTTGTCTTGAGCTCTATTTAATAAGTATGACGGACGTGCCCAAGCCAAGAACGCGCCCATTGTATAACGACGTGAAGAAATTTATCCGAGACTTTCCCGATTTGTATTATAATGGAGCAAAAGTGGTTTGTAAATTATGCGATAAACAGTTACTTTGCTGGGACAAATACGACTGTAAAAGACATGTTGAAAGTGTACACCACAAAGACAAAAAAAATAATGTGCTGTCTAAAACGCAATTCATTTTCGATTTATTGACAATGCTACTCGTCTGCGATGTGCCAGTTCACCTGCTAGATAAAAAAGCCTTTCACGACTTTTGGAATAAATACAATTCCAACAAAAAGCTACCGTCACCGAGAACGTTACTCACCTATTTACCAATTGTGCGTGAGGACATTGAAAACAGAATGAAAGCAGTAGTAAATGATAAACAGTTATGGGTATGTGTCGACGAAACGACAGATCGAAAAAAACATTCTATTGTGAATATTATAGTGCGTGTACTAGATCCTGTCAAATCAACATTTCCCATTTTATTAGCCAGCAAAAGATTGGAAAAGTGCACTAGCGAAGTAATTACGAAGGTAGTGCTCGATACGCTACAAAAATTTCAAGTTTCAACTAATCAACTCCTGATGTTTATGAGCGATGGTGCTGCGACAATGCGTTCTGTAGGCCGTTCTCTTAAAGCAGATTGTGAGAGACTTTTGCATGTGACATGTAAACTTCATGCTTTACACCTTGTGGCACAAACTATTCGGCAATGTTATCCAGAGGTGGATGCATTAATAGCAACCACAAAAAAAGTGTTTCTAAAATCTCCCAAACGAATTCGAGAGTTTCACAGTCGGTGCCCTGGTATTCCCGAACCACCAGAGCCAATCCTTACACGTTGGGGAAGTTGGTTAAAGGCGGCATTTTATTATGCCAAGTATTTCCAACAAATAAAATCTGTGGTTCTACAATTCAATCCTGCCGAAGCTGTAGCCATTAAGGAAAGCCAGAGACTCTTTCAAAACCCTTCCCTTGATGCAGATTTACAAACTATTTATAACAATCATATAGGATTGTTTAACGCAATCGAGAAATTTCAAAATACTGCATTATCGTTAGCGGAGTCACTGCAAATACTGGACGATGTACACGCCCAGCTATGCGCAGTAAATGACAACAAAAATGTTAATGTAATAAAAAAGTTCGAGAGTGTGATAAACAATGATTTTGATTTTACCAGATTAAAACAAATTAGTAATGGTGCAAGTGTAGATTCGGTTTCTATCTATAAAGATTATTTTAATTGTGCGTGTGTTACATCCGTAGATGTCGAGCGGTCTTTCTCAAAATATAAAAAAATTTATTCATCACGGCGTACATCGCTCACCGCTACAAATATGGAAACGTATCTAATGCTACAAACTTACTGCAAGTCTTATCCACTTGGCGCTATGCTATAATAATCGTAAATAAGGTAAGTGTGTTATTTATATACAGTACACATAACTGACATACCTAAGTGATATAAATAGCGAATGCATGTAAAGCAATAAAATCACGCATGCATCACCGATCGAAACAAGGTCATTATATTCGTGCGTTTAACTGAATACTATCCTGGCACACCGCAAACATCCCCAGCTCTAGTTATGTGTTAGATTGATAGTGATCTAACCTACATTTCGTACTATAAGTAATACGTTAAATCGTAAGTTGTCAATTTGACTTATGATTATTTAAAAATGACACTTCGTCAATTCTCTAAGCTCAGACGTGACTTATATGTCTATCTCAGTTGTTCATAGCCTACCTAGGATACAAATTTTGTGGCTCGTTTTGGATTTTGGAGTTTCAGATAGGCTGGGTTCATGTTTAACAACAGCTCTCTTCGAAGACATAAATTTCAGAGATGCTCGTCATTATGGAAAGTCGTAAAAAAGTACCTTGGAAAGCAAAAAAGATTTTAATATAATAATAGTAAATAGCAACGGAACCGACTTTCTATTTAAAAAATACACCAGATAGGATAGGATGTAGAATCAGTGTAGTCCGTTTAAATCTATTGCTAAGAAAGAATATAATATTTTGATAATAGTGTTATGGAAGAATATTTTTTAATTTGTACCGTTGTCCTTCGTGCCAAACTTTATCGAAGGCTTGGCTAATGCGGCAGAGCAATTGATTCATTTTTTTTTGACTATACGATGTACTTCTTCTGTAGTACTGCAGAGTACTGCAATCCAAATTGGAGTTCGGGGACCAACTTTTTTTCCTTTGTAATTGGTTTAAGTCGTTTAAGAGTTTCTGAAAGACTTTTGATAGCATAGGCAGTAAATTAATGGACCTATATGATCTTAAATCATGAGTTCTTTTCCTCGGCTTCAGTAACATAACAATTTCTGCAACTCTCCACTGATTAGGGAAATGTTTAATTCTTGAAGTCACATTAAAAATTTGCGCGACAAGTTGAAAACATTTATCAGTTGTTTCATAGAATATTTGGCCTGTAATAATATCAAAACTAGTCCCTTTTTTTAAGTCTTTATTACTGTTTTAACATCCTTAATTTTAAAAGATTTGATGGGAAAGTCCATTTGAAAGGGAGCCTCAAGAACTTTCTGAACTTCTTCTACTTGCTGTAAGTCTTGAAGGATTAGGTCGGAAGGTCATAAGGAGAAGTTTTGAGAAAACATTTACTTTCTGCTCGTCACTTCTTGCCGATTTATTATTTTCTTAGTCTTTTATTGTGGTAATAAATTGTCGAGATTTTGTTAGTTTTCTGGTATGAATACTAGATTCTGATGCGCCCAGACTATCTAAATAATTCTGAAGTTTCTGATTTTTAATTTCAGTCAACAATTCAGATACTTCTTTGGTTTTATCACCTGGATATCTTGTTTTTTTGCAACCGTTTACGTAATGCACGCTTCTCGGATATTCTCTGTTCAACTGGTAATTCATCAAAGAAGACATTCTTTGATGAATTGTTCATTAGCATCTGCAGCTTGCTGCATTTTAATGGTAAGTATATTTCCTCGTAAATAAGATTGGTGTTTCAAATTTACAAAGATAATTCAAATTAATGTTTTACCTTTCTCGTTTATTATTTAATTAATTCCTCATAATTTCTAATTAAAAAAAGAATAACAACTGTATTAATTTGTCAGTTATAAATTTACCTTTTCAATGTATTCATTTGGACGTCGGATAATGTTTTCCTACAAAATAATTTAGAAGATAATTAACAGTAACAATACCAGATCCGCGGTCTGATAAAAATTTCATTCAAAATTAACGCATTAAATATTCTTTCCTTGGTCAGACCGCACGCTACAAAAACATTCGTGCTAATGGATTAGAATATGCATGCAGTGTTTAGCATCACCGCAACAAACAAATAAACGAATTCCGACTGACAAAGTTTTAGTAATTAGAATCGTAATTTATAGACGTGTGTTCGTGCTCAACGTTGACATACAGAATTACATGAAACTGTTTATACTCCCCGAGTAAGTTAAGAACCTTTTTTGGGAAAAAATAGTTTTATTTTTCGGTTTACCAATGCAGTATGTTGAGCTCTAGTTTTTGTCCACAATTCAAGTAGTCGACCAGAATAATTTCTTGGACGCAAGTTTGTCGAAATTTCTTTTTTAATTTATACACCGTGGAAGCGATGTAACTAAACGCCGGTCCGGCGCAGATACAGTTCCCCGTCGTATATAATCCTATCATGTCTTATTGGACAGTAGGCGTACACAACCAGACATAAAGTTAAGAAAGGATGATAGGAGATATGTAATAAAAGTAGAACGGCATTTTAATTCCATTCATTCCAATAAGTCACGTCATTGTATACTTGAAACGCTTGATATAATTTTTTTAATAGCCAAATTATCAGTAGAAATATACTCAATCACTGGCCTGCAAGAATATGCGACTTAACACTGCGATTTCTTTTTATTTGACAAAACAAACGTCACTCAGTAAAAGAATATATTTTTAGGTCAAACTGTACAAATATTTACTGTGTTGAGAGCAGATGTAAAACAGAAAAAAGAGTTGGAGCCGGTATATCGTGCCCGCCATAATTATGTAATCAGATCCGTTGCTTCAACAGATGTCCAAAAAATAATTTTTCAAATTTCAACTTCCACAGGCAGTAGGCGTACTGCCATCATAGGACCGAAGTTTTCCTCTGGCTTTGTAAAAACAGTTATTTAAACAACTGTGGAAAGTCTTATTAAAATCTAAGTAAACATGTCAAAGATATTGGAATGGATCCATACTTTGCCTAACCCTGTATATTACATCTAAATTTATTTGAATAAATATAATTAAAAAATTCAAAACACTAGAATGCTAGATGAGAAAAATAAATGTTAATTCCAAAAATAAATAAAATATTCTTCATTAAATTAATCCTAAAAATAAACGAAGAATTCTTCCTTATTAAAAAATAACAACAAAAAATTAAATATTCTCCTGAAGCAACAATCTATAGTATCTAAAAAGGGAACCTAACCTAGAATAAATAACATTTATTTATTTATTTAAGACATTACAGGATACCTAATCTTAAAATATGTCTATAATAAATAGCTACAAATAAAATGAAATTAGCAAAGTATACAAAATTCTAATTCATATCAAAATCTATTCCATTTACAATTAGGATGGCCCTTATTAACACATACAAATTTTTGGGGGGTTTTGTCAAGGTGCTACCCCATAGAATGGTGCTTCATGATAAAAAAAACGATTCCCTAAAAATTTTGTCGCAATTTAATAACGCAAACATAAAAATGAATTAATCAGTTATAATTATCAATTTATTTGAAAAGAGCAGAACCCATAAATTATACCCAAGAATAGCTTTTGGGTTTATTCTTCCTCAACCATGTGTTTGCATGAATTTAAAATAGCTTTGAAACAAGTAACATTTCTTTGTCAAAGTGAAATGTATTCTCAAAAAATGTTGTAGATTAGTTATTGCAAAATGCTCCGATGGGATAGGAAGTCAGTAAATATACTTTATGTGTTTGAGTCCTTAAGCAAATAAAAGTCGTGGACAAGAAGGTGTCAAATGTTGTAAATTTCAGACCTCAAAAAAGTCCCTAACATTTTTTATAAATAATGCCAAACAAAAGTATTTTTTATCCTTTTTTTGCCATCACTTATAAGATTTTTTGGAACTTTTTTTGAGGTCTGAAATCCATAACTTTATCAGCTTGACAACTTCTTGTCCACCACTCTTATTTGCTTAAAGACTCAAACACGTGAAGAAAAATTACCCTTTTTTTCTGTCCCACCGAGGCATTTTGCAATAAACTAGTAAATTATTTATATTCAAAAATTTGCAACAACAGCTTAATAGTGAGATCTATTTTATACACAGTATTTAACTTTTATCTGGGCAAAATCATTTGTAATTTTAATTAATTTTCGATCACATAATTTTCACTGTATTTTCCATATCTAAGACTTGCAAAATTCTTTGGAACCTTTGATATGGCTAATTTAAAGCGAGCTTAAGTAGCAATTATTTATGAATTCATCAACAGTCAAGCGGAGAAATGCTTCAAGCTGTAATATAAGTTGCAATTTTTAGAAGTCGTAATTTTTGTTCAACATAAACAAGACATTTCAAACAATGATATAAGAAGAACAATCGATGGTCACGTTTTCGTTATTTTTGCATATATATTCCGCGAGATTTTTGAAATATTGTCGTAAAGCAAAAATTTACGATGCCATTGTATAAATATATATATTATAAATCTTAATGTTTCGCACGATTTTAAAATTTAACAATTTTTGCCAGCCGTAAAGTATCAACAAAATTAGACGATTTAAGGACGATTAAAATGACGGTATTTACAAAAACCGCTTCTTTTTAACTTTGAAGGATTACGCATGGAGTGATTACATGAGCAAGATAATAGTTCAATCCAAAAGAGATATATTTATATTAGATAAAAGTTAATGAAGAGTACAAAGGAAATTTTAAAATGTACATACTGCAGTGATCTTTTCCCCGAAGAAGAATTATATTGAACTTATATTGTATTTATGACATTTATTTAAAATGTACTTTGATTTTATTTTATATATTTAAATGTGTAAATTTTGGGATTATTGTTTTGACCGGGTTTGTATTATTATTTTTACATCGGAAGTTGTTCCGACTTGCGGTATTATTTTGTACTGGAGATGTCCGATGTCTGCTTATTTTGCCGGTTTAGAACAGAGATATCAACTTCGTTGCTTTGCATAGTCAAGTGTAAAAAACAGCATTTTTTACATTCATGTAGAATTGATTTAAAGTCGGGTTTATTTGTTTTAGAGTGTTTTATATGTATTTAACTTTCATATACGTTTTCTTGCGAGTGGTTTTGATCTCGTATATTTTTTTAATTGATATAATATTTGGTATCTCTCGCCCTAGTTATTTTTATGTGTAAAAGTGTTACGTCGATGTAAGTACTTCACACATTTGATTTATATAAATTTTGTTTTCCATATAATTCTTTGATATTTGTGCTCATCTGTAAATTTTTTTTCATTATTTTGATAGTAGAGTGGATAGAGAGAGTGGATATTTAAGAAAATTATAATAATAATAATAATAATAATAATAGATATATTTGCCCAACAGATATACATCTAATTACAGGACAATATAAGAATTTGATAATACAGTTTGTGTGTTACATATACTTAAAGAAGGCAGAAGTAAATAACAAGTGGTGTGAGGTGGTTGATACAATGCTATACGATAAAACTATTGGGAGTGTGCATATTAGTTAATAGGATGGGTAGGGGGGTGGAAAATAGATCAATACTTTTGTTGGCCGTGAGAATTTCATTGCAAATGGTACACATTGAATAGATTGGTGATTTCCGCAAAGTATTAGTTTTAGGAGTTTGGCAGTATAATGCGGTGTACGTACGCGCGGAGCGCTGTGGTGTCGCGAAAGGCAGCTTACTTAGTAGTTTGGGGGCATCAATGTTATTGTGTAGTAAGTTGCAGAAGAATGTAATGCTGGTTAATTTGCGAAGGTGTTCCAGTGAATCGAAATGAAGTAATTGTAGTAAAGTAGTATGATCGTATCCCTGCCGTGGGTATTCGCCATATTCTTTAAAATGTAGATATTTTAAAAAACTACGTTGCACTTTTTCAAGTGACTCAATATGAGTTGTATATATTGGTGACCATACCAGTGAGGCGTATTCTAATTTAGATCTCACGTAACAGTTGTATAACTGAATAATGGTATCAGTAGACGTGAAGCTTTCCGAGTTGCGTATAACAAACCCCAAGGTCTAAAAATTATCATGTTTTTGTGAGGGAGTTTTTTTTATGTCAAGATATTCTAGAACATTTATTCAGGATTGGAGGGGAGATTTGTCCTTGTGTTTAGTTCACACGAGTCAAGTAAATTACGTGTTGACGTTTGGTCTGTTTACGATTTGAATTTTTTGGGTTATAATTTAGGTATCAGAATAATTGAAACATACACGAGTAGGTAAACCCCACCAGTTTTGTATAATACAAAGGTATTTTTAATAATATAAAATATTATTAAAAATCTGGTGTGAAGAACACAAATGCAGGTTCACTATTAATATTTTTTGTGAACGTGTCCGAATATATCCCATCCCCAGAGACATAGATACGTATTTCACCTTTCTACAGACTCATCGGTATGCCCCTGCTGGAGAAAGGATATCTCAGACACATTCACAAAAAAGAACCACATCGCCCTATAACCGTAATTATCCAGACCGGGGGCAGAAGTAAATTCGGCGCTGCCTGTTGTCAGACAGCCGAAGTACCTCGCATCTGTGTTCTTCACACCAGATTTTTAATAATATTTTATATTATTAAAAATACCTTTGTATTATAATTTAGGTTTGAAATATGAGAGTTTTCTTAATTATCTATTAGTTTTAATTATTGCCGCGATTCATAGGAGGTTTTTCTCTGTGTGCGTGTTATTTATCACACAGACTGTTTCCTCCCATCTACTGTTATTCAGGCTTTAGCTCCCTTTTCATTTTGAAAAGGGTTTTCTTTTTTTTTCTCTTTTTGAAATAAAATAATTTAGTGTGATTGAGACCTTTTATTTAATTTTGTATTAATTCCATTTTGAACTTTATTTTCCACTTTCTTGCTCGTACGAGAGCAAGACCTCGAGAGAAGGAAGTTTCAAGCAGAAGTATCTACGATTGAACTAGTCCGGACATTTATTGTGAGCTGACCTAATAAGCAAAGGCACAGTTCATTGCAATACGTATTTCAACAACCCAGATGTTATTTTCAGTAAGGAAAACAATACATACAGATAGTATATTGTTATTACCTAAGGGCCGGATTATATGCAGTTTGCGTAAATTTGCATATTTGCATAATATATGCATTTTGTATATTATTGCATATTTTATAGTAATTCAGCTTTTTTGCATATTTTAAGTATCTGAGTTTTATTTATTTACTAAGTCAAATTTATTATAGGCATTACTAAAAATATGTCGTGGATGTAACAAACACAGCCTTCTTTAAATTAAAAATAGCATTTTATTAAGCCTGTTCCCCTTACTTTTCCGATAAGCGTCTGCAAGAATTTATTATTGCTCTTCCTATGCGTCCAGGCCGAGACAAAATTCCAGGAAAAGCTAATACCTTAAAACTTACAAATAAATACAAAAATACGTTTTACCAGAAAATTAGGAGTATATGTATTTCTTTGTTATTCGGAGAAATTTATTACCATATTCGAAAGTAATTTTATTTTAAACGTCATTTTACGTTGGCTTTTCGAAGTGCAAACTTGTGAGTTGTGATATATAATAGCAAAAATGCCGAAAATAGCGACTGTGCCTGGATGGATTGCACCTTATTCAGAATTGCGTATGGATGGAGAAAAAGTGTTTTGCGTAGCATGCTGCAAATTTTTAATTATTCCTATATCTTTTACTAACATTTATTTTATAAGAAAACAACCGATGATGTCATATTTTTTTTTGAAGATTACAAGTGAGAGAAAGTTCCAAGTCGACCAACATATGAAAACTCCATCTCATGCTGCGAAACTAACAAAGATGAAATTGGCGAAGAAGAGTCAGGAAACATTACCGCACTGTTTGACATCAACTTCCAAAAAATCGGAACAAGAACAATTTAATGAAGATTTGTGTCAAATGTTTGTGTCGGCAGATATTCCACTACATAAATTACACAATTTAAATGTCAAGTTATTTTTGCAAAAGTACATCAGCAAATATAACATTCCCGACGAGAGCACGTTAAGACACAAATATATTCGCTGTATCTATGCAGAAACATTGAATAGCATTAAGAAGGTTGTTGCAAACAATTATTTTTATATATGCGCAGATGAAACTACTGATAGTGTGGGCCGATACATAGTTCATTTAATGATTGGTATCCTTAACGTAGCGGTTCCAGCAAAATCTTATTTAATTTCATCCGTACAGTTGGAAAACGCAAATAATTTGACAATAACAAGGTTTATACAGGAAGAACTGGCAACTTTCTTCTTACCGGAATCGATTCCAACAGAGAAAATTCTATTGTTTTTGACGGATGCTGCACCATACATGGTGAGGCAGCTTTCAACTTGAAAATCTTTTACCCAAATGTAATTCACACAACTTGCTTGGCACACGGACTAAATCGTGTTGCAGAAGAAGTCAGCAACCATTTTCCCTTTCTAAATACTTTAATTAGTAGTGTCAAGAAAGTATTTTTAAAGGCCCCATTACGAGTTCAGTTTTATAAACAACACCGGTGTTCCGTTTCCTCCTCAACCAGTAATCACACGACGGGGAACGTGGTTGGAGGGTGCTATTTTTCATGCAAATCATTATGAAGGAATAAAAACAATTACTATGAATCTCGATAGGGATGCAAAATCTGTGATAGACGCCCAAAAGGTGTATTCGAGTAAAGAAATACCTCAACAGTTGGTGTTTATTAAAGCCAATTACAGTTCTATTTCCACTTCTATATTGCAGTTGGAAAAACAATTTATGTCGCTAATCGAGAGCGTTGAAATAATAAACAAATTTGAAAAGTAATGTTTTGATGTTAAAGGAGAAGTGGGACAGTCCGCGTATGAAAATTTGTGTGTAACAGTGTAACACGAAAAAATGAGGGTTTTAAAGAGCTAAAGGACATTGCTAAAATCTTGTGTGGTGATTCAGTAAAAAATATTTAGTTGACAATAGATGATATTTCTAATTTGAAATAAGCTCCTATAACAAGCGTCGATGTAGAACGAACCTTTTCAATATATAAATACATGTTTTCAGACAAGAGTCACAATTTTTCTGTTGAAATCTTTGAGAAATATGTAATTGTAAGATTGTTTTCAAGTTAATTATGTTGTAAAATGTTCTAAATCAACTTGTAGTAAACATAATAAAATATTTCCTCGTATTTTTGTACCTGCATATTTTTAATAAGGAAGTGCATATTTAGGCTAAAACATCTGCATATTTATGCGCATATTTTCAGTTTCTTTTTGTTTATAATCCGGCCTTTACTAATAACTGCTACTTGATTACTGTTTATTGCCTGATATTTTGTAAAATGGAGCTTTACCTTAATAAAATTAAGTGTTTAAATGTTTAATTAAATTTAAAAAAAAAGCAAATTATATTTTTTAATTCTCGAGATCGGCCGTAATTACAGTTTCAAATATATCAAAACCTAATCATTTCGATATATTAAAACAAATTTGATTCGGAATTGAAAGAAAATCTCTTTTTCCTCCAGCTACTTAATCACAGCTGAGAAAGAGGTCCGAATGCATTAATCAAAGCTATCGGAAGACTGGCGGTGATTTGAAATGATGAATATCAGAAACGAGTTCGCTCGGCGTGTTCCAAAATTACTTCGCCGTCCTTAATTTACGTAAATAGCTGACGCCATAAAAAAGTTTTGGATAAGAATTGCGGCATTTCTAGAAATAAAGTGATATGAAGTTGTCTCATTAAAATAACAAGTATTTCGGTTAATATATTTTTCTTGATGGATTGCTGTAAATAAATACATTGGCCAAACATGACCAAACAACACCTAAAGAGAAAATAATAGTGGTGTGCGAAATTGCGAATTTAAAGAAGAGAGAAACAAAAGAAATCTTGCAAGACCTTGCGTGGAGTGGCCCGTTGGCTAACACAATTCCCCGGTGTCTTGTGAGTAACGCCACTCTACCAGGCTGTCTTTGAACAGTGCGCGGGCCTATCTGTGTTTAAGAGCTTGCCGTCCCTGTTGTTGCAACAAGAAGGATTCACAGAACGCAACGTGCAATAAAAAAAAAACTGGTTGCAAAGTTGGGTCACCTTAAAAATTTAAAAACTGTATGACAATATTCACATAACGAAAATCAAATCATTATCTGAGAAACGACCGTATACCGGGCTGAAAAATAATGTTGGAAGGGGCCTGTTAAAATACATTTACACTGTTGCAAGATTGCCCGCTTAACAGAAATATAAATAAAAGTGGGAGGAGTGCGATACGGGATCCGATAGTAACCCTATTGCTAGTTAGAGAGGACCACTGCAAATAGTAGCTTGTTCTTTATTGACTGATATAGAATATAATGTATTTTTTTATTCAATACGAATTATATTTGACTTTCATGGTATTTCTTTCTGTTGTATTACTTTGCTTAATATCTCGTATTTACAGTTTAAAACAGTGTTCTTTTTTTCGTTTTTAACCCATTAATGCCTGAGTAACTTTTGGTTTCTAAAATTTACAATTTTTTTAAAGTTGCTTTGTTTATGTTATCTTAATGCAATGGTACCAGATTTTCGTTTGTTTTTTTGTATATTATTTTTTTTTTTAACGTGTGATATATCATACGATAGGCAACTATGGGTATTGCGTATGGTAATATTCAAGGGTGTAATTAAAACCATAAAATCCGATTTCACGAATGTTTATTATACCTTTCGAGGTGGTGTGTGGTACACTCGAAAACATGTTTTTGGGTGTAAGCCTACGTTACATTTTACACAGGAAAACTTTGCGTATTTTGTTGATCAATAAGGTGATCAATTTTATCGTATCTTATCTCGTGTAAAACGTTTTTACTACGCTTGAGTTTTGGGCCATTTAAATACTCCGGTGCGGTAAGGAGGGAAAGTACTATTCTTCTAGTATAGTCCAGAAGGCTGGTGCTTGGATATGCATATCGATAAAGCAGCCAACTGTTAACCACTGCTGTATTTAAGCAAAATCGAAGTAGAGGCCAATACCATTTTCTAGAACGAATGCGGATTCGATATAGGCCTCTCATATTATCAAAAAGATCCACTCCCCCCATGTCTTGGTTATAAAGACGAATGACACAAGGTTCATCGACGTCAACATGTTTGTGAAGTTGTCTTGACCAACGTTTACACAATCCCTTAGTCAGGCAAACATCATCAGACTCCACGTTGGTTCCAATCGTTACTTGATTGTTATCCTTCCACCTTGTAAGTGTTATATGATCATCAGGATTTTGTAATGTATGCGTGACACCTCGTATTGCTTTCCTGAAATCTTGCAGCGGAGCTTTCTGTATACGATCTGCTCTTATAGTACCAATACAATTTATTTTATTTTTTCCCAATTCTTGCAGTAATGATAGAGAATTGAAGAAGTTATCTATATATACTGTGGAAGTGGAAGGTTTGTAGCCTAAACAAAGATTTTCGGTTATACTGAAACCAAGAGATTTTCCTTCAATTTTGTCGCCAGCACCACAATATGGTTTAAATTTTAATACATAGCCCTCAATAGTTGTAAGTACCCAAAATTTAAATCCATAACGTATGGGTTTTCCTTTAATAAATTGCTTCATGTTATGGCGTCCATAATAAGGCTCCATAGCTTCATCTAAAGAAAATGAAAAACCAACTGGCTCAGCTAATTTTTGTGACACAGTATTTATGTGATCGATGAGAGGTTGCACCTTGTAAGTTTTATTTGGTGTCTATGGTATTATTATCATTGAAGTGTAAAAACCGATGTATGCTTTCAAACTTATCCCGTGATATAGTGTTACTTATTAACACATTATGCGCATCTGGTTTGGTTTCCCAGTACATCCTTCGAAAAGGAGCTTTACTGTATCCTGATAACAACAATATTCCGATATAAACGTACATTTCATCAGTGCAAACAGTGATATTATGTTTTCCTTTGAAACCAGCATATTTCTGTGATTCTTGACATATATAGTCAATAAAATCTTCTGGGAAGAATTTTTTAAATACGTCAATGGGTTGCAAATTTTTTTCTTTAATTTCTTTAACAATATTTGGTTCACTGGTTTTATCAATTTTTATTTTTTCTTGGCGACGATATAGTATTTTTTCGTTCCAGTCTGTCGGCCTCTGCATGGGTTTCTTTGCCTTCCCATTTGCTATATTCTTTATTCCAAATAATCTTGCAAGTGGTATATCATCACTGTCACTTGATTCCTCATTATGTCGCTCTTTATCAGTCTGCTCTACACGCTTTTCATCTTCACCACCAACAACAACGACTTGCATAGGTTGTTTTAGTACTCCTTTTCCAATATCTCGGATATTACATTCACCTTCACCGTTGTCGCTTGGTGCGTCATCTAAATTCGTATCTTGTCCGTCCTGTGGAGGCAGCAGTACAAGGTCCATGTGATCGCATTTTCTTATTGTTTCGTATTCTTCATCATCCGAACTTAAGCTTTCTAAATAATTTAAAAGTTCTTCTGCATCTCTTGGATCAGAGGGATTGTAAAATTTTTTGCTAAAAATAAAAGTATTAACAAACAATAACATAGGTATATGCCTACCGTATGATATATCATACAGTCTCTTTACACACACGCATGGATACCTTATCAAGTAATAAGTATTAGTATAAAAGACCGTTAACACATTTGTGTTATATATATATACCGCCTAATTCTGAGCAAACGCAACGGCCTGAATGTACGAATATTTCTCCCGCTCCGAATAAAAATCCCCTGAACACTTTTAGCCAATCACAAAACAGTCTGTTGCTAAACCCCCTCCTCGCGCCAACTTAATTGGCGCTTGCTATATGTATGACATCGATGTTGACGCGCCTACAGCATTCAGGGGAATTGTATTCAGAGTGGGAGAAATATTCATACATTCGCATCGTTGCGTTTGCTCAGAATTAGGCGGTATATATATATATATATATATATATATATATATATGGATGCCAGTAAGTAAAGAAAAAAGGTATACAAGCGTGTAAATTTGCGGTAATAAAATTGTGAATACTAGTATTCTATATTACTTTACATAAGTATTACTGTATGTAATTTGTTAAAAACATATAAGAAAGTCGATTCGAAACGATGAAACTGAATTACCGTTAGAAACAACGTGCTCAGATTACTTTGAAGAATATCATAACCTCCGTATGTTAAATCATACCGTAGGCACTAATAGGTTAATATGCATGTGTCTGTTTTAGAATTGGATTTATTTTTAAACATTAATCTGTTTATTTACTTTTTTTTTAAGTTGCAAACTATGATTTGGACATTTAATATATTATTTTAAGGCAACGTTAGCTTAATTTGAGAAATTTAGTTATTTATTAATTTTGAAATATAAAACACATTTCAGATTTAGAAAGTCCAATTATCTACTTTGAAATTGTTCATTTATATTTATAAATTCATTTATTAATTTATTCGTATTTTTATGGTTAGATACTAGTTTATTTTTCTCATTAATATATATATTTTTTTTTTTAATTGAATCGGCCGATACTTGCTGGAAATCCATTATATGTAAATGGGATTTAAGTAAAACACTTATACTAGTTTCCAGTATATATTACACTTTATTATATATATTAATAAATAGATGACATGTTTCGCTACGATGTAGCTTCTTCGGATCTTATATTACTACTAATAGTATTATAATTAGTATTATATTAGTAGTAATATAAGATCCGAAGAAGCTACATCGTAGCGAAACATGTCATCTATTTATTAATGTATATAATAAAGTGTAATATATACTGGAAACTAGTATAAGTGTTTTACTTAAATCCCATTTAAATATTTTTTTATTTACTATTAATGGTATTACATTTAAGTTAAAAGGACCGGAGGACAGGTAAGCTTCTTGACACTGGTGATAAATCATTACACGTAAAATCTTACTTACTCCCGAAACGAAATGGACGGTCATAGCTACCATACTCATTGCTCGCTTGCAGACACCCCGCATTTTGATCTTGGAAAAATGTGCTCCCCTAATCCACGCTTAGATCGATCTCGGATCCGGTCATCGATAAGATCGAAAACGGATCTTAGGAATAATGCAATTTTGTCAAATTCAAAACTAAAAGTCGCAATTGGTCTTGCTCAAAAGCTATTGGACACTTATTGAAAATAGATGAGATCGTGTAGGTTCGTTATTGGTTAAGAGGAGCCCAAGCCGCTGCATCAATGTACATTGTAAATGCGCGCTTTAACCCATTTATTCCCATAGTTTCGTTAACGCAACACCAAAAAAAAAATTTTTTTTCGTACTAAAAAGTAATAATTTTGGATGTACTATCAGTAGCATTGCGTTAATAAATATTTAAACAACCTAATAAACATTTTGAGAACGGGGAATCGCATTTTCAATTTTGAATAAAAATAAAATAAAACTATGGAATTTTCAAGAAAAAAACTTGTGTATCTAAGTTTAAATTAAATAAGATACAGATTACTTTTACATTTTTCATTAAGAGGTTTCATATAAAAGATACTTCACGTAAGATTATTTTGGAAAAAAATCAATCCCCTTTTTTCCGGAAATATTTCTCAAACGGATTTGAAACATAGCGTTGCGAAAACGCAACATTGGGACAAATGGTGTAATTGTAGTCATGAGTAATATTCCTGTCTGAACATGCTTCTTCACCTCTGGGGAAGTTTATTGTGTATCCGTTGTGTGATGCGAGTTTATTCAGTTCATTTACGCTGTGAGATAGAGAAGTTGAAGAACTTAGAGTTCATAATAGTGTTATCTTGAGGATTACAGAAATATTATACAATGGTAAGTACAACAATTTCTGAAGTATGTGTTGGTCGTTGATGTTGGTAATAAAATTATTTTAGAGTCACGTGAAATATCGCGATGATCCTACCAGACCGTTGACTTTGAAAGAACTTGAGGCAATTGTTGAAGATATTGATCTGAATGAGGAAATTGATGTTTGTTATATACCCCCGACGTCGATGATGTAACGGACGAGGAGGACATTGATGATAATGTTATAGGTGGATAGAAAATTTGCATGTAGATATAGCGGGAACTTTTGAGATAGTGTGTCCGAATAACGAAATTGAGATAAAGGATGGTATACATCATGCGGCAGCGTTATCTACACCAAGCAAAACGGCAAGAATTGAAGACATTATTTGGTGTAAAACGCCCGTTGAGTACGAGGAAGATGCTACGTCAAATGAGGAAGGGTCTGTCCTTGATATCTTTATGCAAATGTTTGATAAAAATGTTGGCCAGATTATTATTTCAAACTCCATAAAATATGAGAGAGATAATAACCGTACTCAATTCGCCTTAGATCAAAATGATCTAGAAATTTTTTTGGGAATATTGATTTTGAGTGGGTATCACACTCTTCCACAGGTAAAACTTTACTGGTCATCTGATGAAGATAAAAGTGTTCAATTTGTGAAAAATGCGATGTCTCGACATAAAGCAGAACATTCATCTTGCAGATAACAATCAATTAGACAAGGCAGACAAATTTGCGAAAGTAAGGCCGCTGGGTAATCTCTTGAACAGTAATTTCTTGAAGTATGGTGTTTTTAGACATCACTTATCAATTCATGAGCAAATGGTACCCTACTTCGGTTGCCATTCAGCGAAAATGTTTTTGAAAGAGAAGCCGGGAAGGTTCGGGTTCAAAATGTGATGTCTGGCATCTAGCGATGGGTATTTATATCAATTTATACCTTATGCTGGAAAAACTGGTGAAAATGCCAAAAGAGAATTTGGTTTAGGTGAAACAGTGGTCATCAAGGTCCATATGTAGAAGTTAAGAGAAACCCGTTACCTAAAATGATTAGTGACACAAAAGACGCGATTAAGAAATGTCCAATTTTAATAACTTCTACCCAAAAGTATAAATTGAATGTTAGTAATCCTGTAGTACCAAGAATGTATTGTTTACCGAAGATACATAAACCAGGTAACTCGATGAGACAGTTTCAGGTATCAACTCACCGACTTACTTGATTTCCAAATGGTTAGTGAATGAATTTAAAAATTTACCCGTAAAACCAGAAAAATTTTCAGTCAGTAATTCCTTAGAATTTGTTAAATTAATTAAAGATTATGAACTGGAAACCGGGGAAATTTTAGTTTCATTCGATGTAACGTCTTTATTCCCCTCGGTACCTATTCCAGAGACTATGAAATATTTAGAAAGCTTGCTCCACAAGAATAACATTGAACCTTCAAAAATAAAAGAATACATGAGATTGGCAACTCTGTGCATGATGCAAAATTGATTCCAAGTAGGAGAAAAATTTTATGAACAGAAACAAGGCACAACAATGGGCAACTGCCTATCTCCTTTCATAGCCAATTTATTCATGAGTCAATTTGAAGTAGAATTTTAAAATAACGCTAAATATTTCCCGAGAGTCTGGATTAGGTATGTAGATGACATTCTCGCGATTTTTGATACACGGAAATGCGAATTAGACATGTTCGTTAATCAATTAAATTTGAAATTTCCGACGATTAAATTTACAGTGGAAAAGGAACACAATGGCAAGATACCATTTTTAGATACTTTACTGATTAGGAATAAACATAAAATAGAAATCGATATTTTCCGGAAAGAAACCAATGTTAATAGATTCATCACCGCGGATTCAAATCATAGTTATCAACATAAGACAGCTTCCTTTAATTTCTTAGTCAATCGGTTACTAAATTTTCCGTTAACAAAAGAGAGATATGACATAGAACTGGATTTCATTAAAAATATTGCGACATACAATGGCTTTGACATAGAAATAATCAATAAATTAATTAGAAAAACAAAAATAAAAAATACAATCCGCGAATCCACAAGTTTGATATCTCAAAGTAACCAGGAGAAAAAGTACATGTGTTTACCATACCACCCCGTCACGAAAAATATTAATAAAGTTGTGAAAGAAAGAGGTCTCCAGGTTGCCTTTCGGTCCGAAAATACTATCAAAAGTCTCCTAGGGAATACTAAAGATAGAGTTAATTATAATTCGAAATCAGGTATATACGAAATCAGTTGCGAGGATTGTAATTTGAAATATATAGGCCAAACAAAATGACCAATAATAACCCGCTTTAAAGAACACATATCACATATTAAATACAATAGACCGGATAAATCTAACGTTGCCAACCACGCCTTAAGCACACTACACAATGTGTCGATTACAGGGTTGAAGCTGGTCAAAGGAATTAATAAACCCCGCGAACTTGATGCTTATGAAAGTATACATATCGCGAAAAATAAACAATATTCCATGAATAGCGATAGATTACCGATTCCTTTCAGTTGTCTGTTTTCATTTTTATTACTATAAATCGTCGTTTTAAATTTGAAGGTATTAGGACATGTTTAGTGCCGTCCCCTTAAGAAAGGAATGTTTGTCGGTCTTTCGGTCGAAATATTTCAACTCGGAGAATAAACATATGTGAATGCCTTTTTTCCCTAATAGGTAAGTGTTTTTCGATCTTTTCGTAGTTTATATTCGCATGTTAAAATTAGTCTATACGTGGACGCGGTGTAAAGTAGTTGTTGCGTAAGCGGTTTTCTAGCTTTACTGTGCCCCATGTGCGACTTTTTAATTAGTGGTTTTTACCTACTAATGATGACAACTTAGTTGTCGAAATACGTATTTAGGATACGATTAATAATTGTGGTAAGGGGTTATATACCTTTTTTAAGTTAGTTTTTTCAACTAATTTGAAATATCTTCATTCGGTTTGCCAGTGTATGTTTGTATTCTAAATTTTGCAGCCGTTATTGATTGCTATTTGCGTGACTAGATTTACTTCATTTTCATAATTTTCTTTGGATAGTGAATAATTAATTAATCTACGTAAGAAATATGGAAACCCTACTAATTTGTGATGAAATATTATTTTATTAATTAAACCGCAAATTTACTAATAATAAATAAACTGTTACATGTCAGACTGCTGGATGAGTGTATGCAGTTTCACATTGTGCCATTGTTTTAACCAGTCCACATTAACTTTTTAACGCGGTCTCGGAAATAGTTCCGAAGTAGCCATTAATTTTAGCTCGAGTAATTTATACGTGACGTTGACGTGCAGTCGGTTTTTGTTTCATTTTCCTACGACTAGTTTACCTTGGAATATTTGATAAAGTGTTTCCTATTTCCACCGTAAAAAATATATCAAAATAAGGGATATGATACAATTTATTAGAAAATCAATGTCCTTGGCTTAATCAAGCGTGGAAAAATTAAATAAAAAATAGTTAGTTACTTTTTTAAACGAAAATACAGGGGAAACTTACGAAACAAAAAACGAAACGAATTTTAGGCAAACTTGTATTTCTTCTAAGCAATGTTTTTCTTCCGCTTTTAAGGACCTTTCGCCGCTTTTGGTAATGAGTAGAGACCGGACTCATCAGACCGAAATTACGATGGACCATACAAATGTCCCGTATCGTTATGTTCAAATTTTAGGAGTGTAAAGTAGACTTCATTTCAAGTAACAAAAACGCAAAACTTGTATATCCATTTTTATTTGTTTCAAAGTTCCAGATCTATGAATGTGATTGTCAGATCATGAAAAAAAATGTAATCCTTAAGTCAATAAAAACTGATTTTATTTAAAAAAAAGTTATACGATTCAATAACAGGCCTGTGATTGTTAACGTCGCATAATAAAATGTTATTCTAAAATAAATAAACACGTGTCGTAGTGCATTCAGTAATTTCTTGGAGATCTACAAAAAAGAGTACTGGAAATTGATTTATGATAAAGACGGTTCTTACTTATTTCGTAAGTGCTGAACCATGAATATCATACAATAAACAAATGTTCAGATGACTGTTAACGTTGCATTTTTTAATAAAGGATTACATTACGTTTCAGTTCATACAACAGCTTATTAGTGAGTGGACACATTTTCTTTATTTAAAATGCCTTGGCGATTTTCTTCTCAAGAGTATGCGGACATGCATTTAGTGTATGGCTACTGTAACGGTAGTGCACGACAAGCAGTTATTGAATACCGACATCGGTTTGCCGATAGGCGCATTCCTCATTACAGAACGTTTCTGGAAGTACACAGACAATTTAGGGAATGCGGACTGCGTGATTGTCTTTTCGACCGAGGAGTAAATTTGCCAGCAGACTTAGAGGAAGAAGCAGTAGCTATTGTTACAAGGGACCCAACTCTCAGTGTACGTCGAATCGCTAGACAACTAGGAGTGCCACGAACGACAGTTTGGCGAATTTTAAAACGTGAGGGCTTATATCCATATCACTATCGCAGGGGACGTGGTTTGCTTAAGTCAGACCACTATGCTAGTCTAGTTTATTCTACCTGGATATTAAGACAGTCATGGCTTCATTTTAATTTCTGCAGAACAGTTCTCTGGACAGATGAATCTACGTTCACGAGAAGTGGTGTTACAAATCTGAGAAACCTGCACAGGTGGTCATCAGAAAATCTCAAAGCTATACGCCCATCTAAATTTCAACATGAATTTTCTATTAACGTTTGGGCGGCCCTAATCGATGACTTGTTGATTGGTTCTGTCGTTCTTCATTGGAGGTGAAATGTGGACAATTACCTACAATTTCTTATTAACGAACTGCCAGGTCTTTTAGAGGATGTCCCAATGAATGTTCGACGAGACATGTGGTTTCACATGGATGGGGCACCACCACATTTCGGAATTGCTGTCCGAAATTGGTTTAACGTCAATTATCCAAGATGGATTGGCCGAGGTGGTCCTGTTGCATGGCCACCCAGATCACCCGATCTTAATCCCCTTGACTTTACCTACTTCACCCTTACTTTACCTACTGAAGATAACAACTTAGTTGTCGAAAGACGTATTTAGGATACGATTATTAATTGTGGTAGGGAGTTTTAGACTTTTTTTGAGTTTTTACATAACCAGTCTCCAAAGAAAGACTTTGCAGTGGATCTTGATAATGTATTGTGATGTGAGACATCCGCAATACGTCAATACGTCAAGCAACGGTCTGGCGATGGCACCTTGCGACGACCATACCAGCTGTCGCCGGAAAAGTCCAGAAGCCCCGGATTATTCTCGAAGGTGTATAGACCTATATAAGAACTCGAAATGGAGGGAAACAAGGCATTGAACGAGTAATCGCTGTCGGATTGTGATATAAATGTCAAATAAATATTGAAATAAATACTGTTATTATTAGTTATTAAGTGTATTTAGTGTGTTTTATTATTAATATAGTGTTTTAAATTACCGTTAGTTTTATTTAAGAACCCAGAGAGACAAACATTTTACAGTCAGAAAGACAAGTATTTTACAGTGTTATGCAATTTACAAATAAATACGATTCATCCGAAAGTAAAACCAGCTTTTAAGGAAACCACGGACTTAATGGATTTCTACGGAATTTTGCCTTCCGAGAATTACAGCGAATTGAAAAAGTTTGCTAAGCAAATTATAACAATGTTTGAAAGTACATATTTGAGTGAGCAGATTTTTCCACTTCTCAATTAACCAATGCAAAGTTGAACGCAATACTGCGCGTCTCTGCAAGCAGAAATAAAAAATTTTCAACCGCAAAAATCGCATTGCACTGAGGTATGTTCTCTTGCATTTTTTAACTTTTACAGTTACATTAGCTACCTATTATGTATTTAATATACGTAAAACTACAATACAGTGTACTCTCTCCTTGCGGACACCTCTCTTAAGCGGACACCTCCCATAAACGGACACATTTTGCAGTACCAAAAGATTACTTAGGGATTTTTAAAATTTTTCTCTCTTGAGCGGACAACCCTCCCATAACCGGACGCGGACACTTTTTTCCCACACCAAAGTGATTTTAGTTCCCCATAACCGGACAGCTTACAACACTGTAACACTGTTTTCCGTTTACTCTTCTTCATATTCGTACAGATGTTGCTTATTGAATAATACGTGTATGTACAAAGGGGAATTCCCTAAATACGCACAGCTTGTTGTTTTGAATGTAGTACGTAAAACATACATAGTACATTTATAGATTCTTATTGTATACATACTTGAATCGCTATGCCTAAAGCAGTGTTGACTATTAAAGACAAAGTTAATGTCATTTAAATTCAAAAAAATGAGAAACTTAGTGTACGCGAGTTAGCAAAGAAATGTAAGATCAGTAAAACTCAAGCTGCTTGTATCATCAAAAACAGAGACCAAATTTTAAGATTGTGGGACACTGATGTCAATCCGGATAGAAAAAGGAGTATGCTGAACGTAAAAGTTAACATTGATAAATTGTGCTACGAATGGTTTGTGAAGGCTCGAAATAAATGTATTCCTCTCGGGCACACTTATCAGGAGCAAGGCTAAAGAAATTGCAGATAAATTGAATTACGCAGATTTTAGTGCATCATCTGGTTGGCTGGAAAGGTTCAAAAAACGGCATAACATAACCTTCCGTGCCATTTCTGGAGAAGCCGCTAGTGTAAACCAAGATGCTGTCAAAAGTTTTACTGAAAAAGTGCCATCTTTGATTCAAGGATATGATTCACGAGATATTTATAATGCGGATGAGACTGGATTGTTTTTTCGGGCATTACCCGATAAAACATTTGCATTAAAAGGTGAAAAATGCACTGGTGGAAAAATGGCTAAGGATAGGCTAACGATTTTTCACTGCGTCAATATGGCTGGAGAAAAGGAACCCCTTTTTGTTATTGGGAAAGCTGCAAAACCTCGGGCGTTTCGCAATATTAATTTGAACAATTTACCAGTTACGTGGCGATCAAACGAAAAGGCTTGGATGACGTCTGATTTGATGACTGATTTTCTAGCGCAGTTCGATAGAAAAATGCAACTTCAAGAACGTAACGTCCTGCTATTTTTAGACAATGCGGCCTCTCATCCTCGCGATCTTAAATTGAAAAATGTTAAAGTTATTTTTCTTCCAGCAAACACAACAGCATTTTGTCAGCCCCTGTATCAAGGCGTTATAAAAAACTTTAAGTTTTTGTACAAATCGTTATTTTTAAAAAATATTTTGCTGCAGATGGAAGACGCAAATTCTGCTTTGGATTTATCAAAATCAATAAATTTGTTAGATGTCGTTTATTTCATACACAAAACGTGGGAGCAAGTGGGTCCCCAGACAATAAAACATTGTTTCAGGAAAGCTGGTTTTGAGAAAACAGATATCCTAAATGACGATAGCGGTTGAACCGCAGAAGATGAGCTTCCACTATCAGCACTTGCTCAGTTCTCCAATATTATTAATCAAGTTCAGAGCCAAATCCAAATTGACGTCGAAGACTATATTAATTTAGATAATGAAGTCTTCATTAATGATGAAGATGTGGAAAACGTTAATACTGAAATGTTAATTGCTTCCCAAGAAACGCTCGCCAACTCGTCTGAAGATGAGCTAGAAAGTCAAATTGAAGACAAGTTAACTTCCTATAAAGAGGCTTATTTAGCTATAAGAAAACTAAAGGCTTTTTCTTTGTATCACAGCGACCTTAAAGGTAATTGCTTACTGATCTTCAAATACATCTCCAAGATAATGAAATTAAAGGAAAAACGCGCCAAGCTAAAATTTATGACTTTTTTAAATCTATTTGAATACCTTGCATAACAAAATTTGTTTTTTTACTTCTCGCAAAAATGTTAGTGAAAATTCTGTTTACTTTATCTAATATTTATATGTTCTTGTTTTGGAAATAAAATTGTTTAAAGATAAATATATTACAAATTATTATTTACTCTTTTTGTACTTTTCTCATAAGCGGACACTTCTCATAAGCGGGCAAATTTTTCAATCCCATGGCTGTCCCCTTAAGAGAGAGTACACTGTAAATATGATTAAAAATGTACTATTTTTTTTCTTAATTTTAAAATATTTTCATTCGCAGCCCGCACTGACCCTTAAGTAAAATTTGTGGCCCTCTTATAACAAAAGGTTGCCGAAAAATTATGGTTATTTGACTTTTGAAACGTGGATTTTTGTCAAATTGTCAACCTTTTCGAGCGTTCAATATTCTGTTTATATGCTATTAATCAATATTTTTGGTAATCAATACTGTTTAGTAAACAAAAATATATGGAAAATATTACCTTTCTGTTTCCTTCCGAAACATCCACTAACAGTTGATCAGTATCACAGATAGGATAAGGTTGGCCGTTACGTTGATAAAAATGCACGGTGAAAGACACAGTATGTCCAACCGGATGAGGATCAGTCCAGTGAAAGACAACCTTACAATTGGAAGGAAGCAAATATTTGCCGGTGACGTATTGTAAAAGGGAATGTTTTGCTTCGGGAGCGAGCGAAGGTTGAGTCATGGCGGCGAGGGTGACCAACCCGGCCACGGAGACTGAAACGACCAACATTCCGCCTGGAAACAAGAAATAACATTAATGAGCATTGAAGGGATCGGAATCAACGGGAAAGGTGGAACGTACCCCATGTCCAAGCGTCTTGGTGATTGCTGGATTTGACGACTTCGCTCCATAGATCGGCCTTGAGAGATTCTAAACGTTGCTTTGATATGGGAAGTGCTTGACGAGCGGCTGACCACTGAGGAAAATCTTTTTGGAGGGCTTGGCGAGCTTTCGAATCTTCGAACCAGTAAACATCTTCAAGACTGGCAACTTCCAGGTTCAGTAATCTGTAAGATAAATGGATTGGTTTAAAAAAGAATTAAATACATTTCAGAAAAATATTGAAACAAAAATAAAATAAATGTCCTCCATCAGGACTGCAACCTAATGCTCAGAAAAATTTTGAACATAACGTAGTAGAAAGTTTATTATGGGTATTATTACCACTAGAAAAACTAAATTTACTGTCCTCTGGGCTGCCTATTATCAAAGTTTAAAATCACATTATATTAAATAAAAACAGAAAAAAAAATTAATTTAATAAATACAGGTTGAATTAAGGAAGTTAAAAATTTGTTATATTATCAAAAATAATTTTAATTAATTAACGAAATATTGAATCTATGTGAACATAACCAAAGTGTTGCTGAATTTCTTTTTATTTTGGGACTATTTCGACTGCAACGATGCAACAATTACATTAATAAATAGATTTGATTCTTCTCTTACACAAGAGGGACAGTCGAGAAATTTCGGTAACCTGGCAACGCTAGAGACCGGACGCATCAGGCCGAAATTACGATGAACCATATAAATAGTCTTTAACATTGGTAAGTAACGGGTGTTTTTTATAGAGGTATAGAACTTTAACTTGGCAACACTTTTTTAACCGGCGGCCATTTTGTCAGCCGTCAAGTGATTTATGTTTAGTTTGGTTTGGCATTTCAACATGAATAGACTGACGCCTGAACAACGCTTCCAAATTGTGCAAATTTATTTTGAAAATCATGGTTCTGTTCGAAATACGTATCGCGCACTACGTCCATTTTACGGTCAACATAATCGTCCATCAGAGTAATTAATTCGATTAACTATGGGACGTTTTCGCACCACGTTTACTCTAAATGATAATATGCATCCACAGAGACGTCGTACAGTGCGTACAGAAGAAGTCATTGCTGCTGTAGAGCGTAGCGTAGAGGAACACCCGAATCAGTCTATCCGCCATCGTGCACAGGAATTGGATATGTGTCCATCCACTTCATGGAAGATTTTGCAGAAAGATCTTGGTTTGCGTGCTTACAAAATCCAACTCGTGCAAGAATTTAAGCCACACGATCACCTAGCAAGGCGTAGATTCGGTGAATGGGCCCAAAACAAGATTGCCGTTGATCCCGATTTTCATAAGCGAATTTTGTTTAGCGATGAAGCTCACTTTTGTTTGAATGGATACGTCAATAAACAAAACTGCCGTATTTGGAGTGATGGTAATCCTCAAGTGTATGTTGAGACACCGTTACATCCAGAAAAACTGACTGTTTGGTGTGCTTTATGGGCTGGTGGAATCATTGGTCCGTACTTCTTTAAAAACGATGCTGGTCAGAACGTTACAGTCAATGGTGACCGCTATAGAGCCATGATTACTGACTTTATCGTTAATCAATTGAACAATCATGATGTGCAGGAGCTGTGGTTTCAACAAGACGGCGCAACATGTCACACAGCTCGTGCCACAATTGATTTATTGAAGGAAACGTTTGGTAACCGCATAGTTTCACGTTTCGGACCCGTGAATTGGCCTCACAGATCGTGCGATTTAACGCCGCTAGACTATTTTCTGTGGGGATATGTGAAGTCGCTAGTCTATGCCGATAAGCCCGAAACGATTGACCACTTGGAGGACAACATTCGCCGCGTTATTGCCGATATACGGCCACAAATGTTGGAAAAAGTCATCGAAAATTGGACCTCCAGATTAGACTACGTCCAAGCCAGCCGTGGCGGTCATATGCCAGAAGTCATATTTAAATTATAATGCCAGAAGATTATCTTTCGTATAAAGTAAATTTCATGTCAATTTAAAAAATTCATCTTTGTTTTATTCCATTTCAAAGTTCTATACCTCTATAAAAAACACACTTTACAACACGCAGTTATTGAATAGCACTATTCGTTCGGTTAACAGAACATCTGTCTTTGTCGTTGAGTTGTGATGCAATTACTTCAATATTACGGTTAAATTCCTTTCTTCATGTGCGTAGATAGAATCGGGAGGAATTTTTATAATTTATTTTATTTATTAATTTATATTTCATAAGATAAATAATAAAGTACGGTGAGTTAGTTTCTTTTTTTCTTTATTGTAACTGATAATTACATACTTCGTAATTTTTGTAATAGATACTGTTTAATATCATTTCATCGAATCTACTTCTCCCAATTATTTTGACGTAAGTGTCCTATGAATTTCGTTAAGTTTCAATAACTTACGCATACATTTTTAATTTTTATGTATTTAGATCTAGAACATTGTTTAAGTTACTTTTTCAGATGTGATATGAAGAACGTCGAGAATGGCATCGTGAAATAATGGCGAGTTGGATTAAGGGTCATACTGATTGTATGTCCATTGCCAGTGATTCCGAAATTTATTGCAAAGTCTGCAAATATCGCAAAAAATTCCAAGAAATCGAACGTAAAACGTCACTTAGCATCGCAAACACACACAGAAATTAGACCCGTTGGAATCTGACAATTCTAACGAAGAACTCAGTGAAACTTTAATGGCGGCAAATATTCCGTTAAATAAACTTAACAATCCCACCTTCAAAACATTTCTCCAAAAATATACTGGTCGAAATGTTCCTGATCCATTCACCTTACGCAAATATTATTTTCTAAGTGCTACACAAAAGCAGTAGAACGCATTAGAAGCCATCTTTCAAATCAGTACCTATGGATAAGTGCCGACGAAACTGTCGATATATTAGGACGCTGTGTGGTAATTGTTGTGGCTGGTGTACTATATCTAACTATTCCATACAACGCATATGTAATAGCAACAAAAGTCATAAATACAGTTGATGCGGAAACAGTAGCTAAAACCATTTACGAGAATATGCACCAAATGCTTCATTCGGACGACAGATACAAAGAAAAAATACTTTTATTTGTCAGTGACAGTGCTGCATATATGTTAAAAACAGGCAGACTATTAAAGGAAACATATCCTATTATGCTGCAAACACAGAATCTGTGAATATATCAGAGACACCTTTCCGAAAGTTGATAGACTCGAATCCCCTTCTAAAAAAGTTTTCAGAATAGCACCATATAGACTAGTTCTTTATAGGGAAAAACTTCCATCTTTGTCACTGCCTCCCTCTCCAGTAATATCTAGATGGGGAACACGGTTGGAAGCTACTAGCTTTTATGCAGAGAATATGGATAGGTTACAAAATTTCGTTACATATTTAAATTTAAAAAAGGTATATAACCCCTTACCACAATTATTAATCGTATCCTAAATACTTATTTCGACAACTAAGTTGTCATCATCAGTAGGTAAAACCACTAATTAAAAGTCGCACATGGGGCACAGTAAAGCTAGAAAACCGCTTACGCAACAACTACTTTACACCGCGTCCACGTATAGACTAATTTTAACATGCGAATATAACCTACGAAAAGATCGAAAAGCACTTACCTCTTAGGGAAAAGGCATTCACATATGTTTATTCTCCAAGTTGAAATATATCGAGCGAAAGAACGACAAACATTCCTTTCTTAAGGAAACGGCACTCAACATGTCCTAATGACTTCAATTTTAAAACGACGATGACACAATTATGGTAATAAAAATGAAAAGAGACAACTGAAAGGAATCGGTGATCTATCGCTATTCATGGAATATTGTTTATTTTTCACGATATGTATACTTTCATAAGCATCAAGTTCGCGGGGTTTATTAATTCCTTTGACCAGCTTCAACCCTGTAATCGACACATTGTGTAGTGTGCTTAAAGCGTGGTTGGCAACGTTAGATTTATCCGGTCTATTGTATTTAACATGTGATATGTGTTCTTTAAAATGGGTTATTATTGGTCGTTTTGTTTGGCCTATATATTTCAAATTACAATCCTCGCAACTAATTTCGTATATACGTGATTTTGAATTAAAATTAACTCTATCTTTAGTATTCCCTAGGAGACTTTTGATAGTATTTTCGGATCGAGAGGCAACCTGGAGACCTCTTTCTTTCACAACTTTATTAATGTTTTTCGTGACGGGGTGGTATGGTAAACACATGTACTTTTTCTCCTGGTTACTTTGAGATATCAAACTTGTGCATTCGCGGATTGTATTTTTTATTTTTGTTTTTCTAATTAATTTATTGATTATTTCTGTGTCAAAGCCATTGTATGTCGCAATATTTTTAATGAAATCCAGTTCTATTTCATATCTCTCTTTTGTTAACGGAAAATTTAGTAACCGATTGACTAAGAAATTAAAGGAAGCTGTCTTATGTTGATAACTATGATTTGAATCCGCGGTGATGAATCTATTAACATTGGTTTCTTTCCGGAAAATATCGATTTCTATTTTATGTTTATTCCTAATCAGTAAATCCGTCACGAAAAACATTAATAAAGTTGTGAAAGAAAGAGGTCTCCAGGTTGCCTTTCGATCCGAAAATACTATCAAAAGTCTCCTAGGGAATACTAAAGACAGAGTTAATTTTAATTCGAAATCAGGTATATACGAAATTAGTTGCGAGGATTGTAATTTGAAATATATAGGCCAAACAAAACGACCAATAATAACCCGTTTTAAAGAACACATATCACATATTAAATACAATAGACCGGATAAATCTAACGTTGCCAACCACGCTTTAAGCACACTACACAATGTGTCGATTACAGGGTTGAAGCTGGTCGAAGGAATTAATAAACCCCGCGAACTTGATGCTTATGAAAGTATACATATCGCGAAAAATAAACAATATTCCAATGATAGCGATAGATCACCGATTCCTTTCAGTTGTCTCTTTTCATTTTTATTACCATAATTGTGTCATCGTCGTTTTAAAATTGAAGTTATTAGGACATGTTGAGTGCCGTTCCCTTAAGAAAGGAATGTTTGTCGTTCTTTCGTTCGATATATTTCAACTTGGAGAATAAACATATGTAAATGCCTTTTCCCTAAGAGGTAAGTGCTTTTCGATCTTTTCGTAGGTTATATTCGCATGTTAAAATTAGTCTATACGTGGACGCGGTGTAAAGTAGTTGTTGCGTAAGCGGTTTTCTAGCTTTACTGTGCCCCATGTGCGACTTTTAATTAGTGGTTTTACCTACTGATGATGACAACTTAGTTGTCGAAACACGTATTTAGGATACGATTAATAATTGTGGTAAGGGGTTATATACCTTTTTTAAGTTTTTACTTAACCACAGTCTCCAAAGAAAGAATTTTTATATATTTAAATGACGATGCTCGAAGTATTTCTGAGTGCAAGGAACTAATACAAATTCCAAATTTAAAAAATCAGTTGTCACTTTCTTCAGGAACACTTCGGAAATTTGCCAAAACTAATCACTTATGTTGAAAATCAAAATCTCAAATTAAATGATGGATTAAGCACATTAGATGTGGCTATTAGTAATTTGAAAAATATTCCAAGTGACTTCGGATGTGGCCTTCCGCAAAAGTTAGACGCAGTTTTTAATAGAAATCCAGATTTAATAACATTGCCGCAATTGTGTATGGAGACAATGCTTTAAAATCTATTTGCTAAATACGCTGAAATAAAAAAATATTTCCAGTATGCACTTATAACCAGTTGCAATGTAGAAAGCACGTTTTCTATCTACAAGGATGTATTTCGTTCAAAGAGAACAAATTTTACAGAAGAGAACCTTGAGAAAGTATTGCTAGTTAATATTAATACTCCTTTACTCAACTTGCAACTACAAAATTAACAAATAAAAATGTATTTCGTATTTTATAGATCAATTATATAAATAAAATACAAATTTTCAATAGTACGCCCGTGGGCGATGAGTCATAGGCCTCTCGTGTCCGGTCCCTAGTTATAATAGTTGTTTGTTTCGGAATGGAGATCTGCATTGGGAGGTCTAGGTGAGAACAGCTAAAGAAGAAATCAATAAGATTACTAGGGGTTACTAGAAGATGTTCCATAAACATTCAAACGTTGAAGTGCTTTAATTCCTAGACAACAAATATCTACTCTGACGGCTTAAGAGGACCAAACCATTTCAACTAGTGTAATAGGATGCGACCAGTGAAAAAGCAGAAAATTATGGAGTGAGGCCACTCTAATGATGTTAGTGAAAGCCCTGCCAATATTTTCTTTCTTTCCAAATCCTTATATAAGATTTTATTATTTTTACAGGTCGCCTATACCAAAGCTTTATTTTTTAATATTCTAAAACGTTTTTTAATACTTACAAAACCAAAATTTAATGAATTTGTTTAACGAATTTCTATTCATTTTTGTAAGCCTTAGTAGATAAATAAATAACTGCTGAAAATTGTATAATTCAAAAACTATATTTTAGCAAATTACTAGCTGACCCGGTCCGCGTTGCTGGCCCTAAGCAAACATTAGTGTTGTATTACCACACGATTTAAATTGAGCTTTTAACGAAATTTACACCCTTTAAATAAAAATCCATGGAATACCTATGATAAAGTGTTTTTACAGAATAACTTACATATGGTGTGGATATGGGCTCAATCAAAGAAGAAACGCATGTATTTAAGGCAATTTGGAAATTATATTTATTTATTACTTCATCTTAAGGCCAGCAGATAGACAATCTGTTTTGTTTTTTATTTGGTGTAAAAACGTATAAACGTCGTCCTCTCGGCATTTTGCACAATACGCGTGATTGATTTGATGGTTTCCAATTGAACTGTTAGGAAACGAATAACTTTAACATCAATTTCACAATTTGAAAGTGAACACAATACAGGTTTTAAGTTAGCGTTTGAAAGAACGTGCGCATAATAAATGTCACATGAAATTAACTGAGCAGAGTAAAATGAGTAGCGGTCAAACAATGTATCACGCACCGACGCCATCTACTTAAAATAAAACGTACTTATTTTCGTGAAGTATACTCACACACCACGTACTTGCGCCGTTGTAGTACATACTATGTATCTGAGATGGCGCTGTATGTGAAAAAAGATTTTCCCTTTTTTCCTGCTTTTCTCTTGAAATTTTTCCTAAATTTTCTTTGCTATAAACCTCACGGAGCCCGATACCTTTCCAACGAATGCAAAACCGTGGAAATCGAATCGTCCGTTATGGAGTTATAGCGTCAGGAAGGAAAACCCGACTTATTTTTATATATTAGATTGAGTACACCTAATTGACGTCCAAACGTTATCGATTGTAAATGGAGAAGTATGAAAGTATACATTACATAAAACTTTGAGAAAATATCCAATATTTGCGGAAACGGGATCGTTAACAGCGGATTGTAAATATGTCACGCCTTAATTGCAGGTAACAAATTGCTCAATTTATGTAAAAGCTTTTAAGGACTATATGCACACATGTCATTTTTAAGTCCTGTTATGAACAAAATATAAATTTACAATTTGAAATGCTCCGTTTAATATTCGAAAAAGGGGAAAAATATACTGCCACTAGAGAGTGTGCAGTTGTTGTGTATGTACATAACGGGTTGGCCATTTAATGTTGCGGTTTTAAAAATCGCGCTATTCCCTTGTATACAACGTGTCCACTTAAGTATGAGACAAATGGGAAATATTTTTATTTTTGATTTCACAGAAAACTTTATAGAAAAGAAAAGTTCGTGCATCCTAAGAAACTTGATATTCTGTATTCAGGGTTGCGTTGTATATTACTTGGTTAGAGGAAAAATTAAAAAACATTGAAGATGCCGTAAGAGTACGCTACACTTATTTTTAAAGATATCAAAAATATTCATTTAAAAATGTTGTTTCAAATTTCAAAATATGCTCAAATACGAATTGTTATTTAAAATTTCGAAAAAATAAAAATTAAATTATCGAGCAATAATAATAGCAAATACGCAATAGTTTTTAACATCCATCTATGTGACAGTAGTTCTATGGTTGTCATTTATATTGTTACTTTAATAATAAATTTTATGTAATTGCACGTGAAATCATTTACATTCGATATCAATTTTTTATCGCTGAAATGCAATAGAATGAAACAAAAATCATTTGCATATAACTTTATGAAAATACATTTTTATATTACAAAATAAATATGAAATTAACAAAAACAACAAATTCAGAAATACAAACAAAAAAAAAGCTATTCAAAATGATGCCCCTCTCGTTGACTGCATATGTTTGTACGCCTGTTGAAATCCTCGCATGCATGTTGTAACACAATAGGATTATTTCTTAAGAACAGTACCGCATCTCCCATTTTGTTTTTCAATTCTTCTAAATTCTGAAACGGCCTTTCTGAATATACTTTATTCTTTAGCCATCCCCAGATAAAGTAATCCATGGGGTTTAAGTCGGGCGAGCGCGCTGGCCATGGAAAAGGTCCATTTCGTCCCATCCATCTTTCTCCAAATTTTTCATTTAAATAGTCTACAACTATTCGTGCACTATGTGCAGGTGCTCCATCATGCATAAACCAAAGGGTTCTTATAATATTTAGTGGCAATTCGTCTAATTCGTTATCGAGGTATGTTTGTAGAAATTCCAAATATCGTTGTGAATTTAATGACGATTGAAAAAAATACGGACCAAAAATTTTTCTGTTTAAAATTCCACACCAAACGTTTACCTTTTGCGAATATTGATTCTTGCAGGGAATTCTAAAATGTGGGTTGTCAGACGACCACCAACGACAATTTTGTGCACACACAACACCATTAGTAGTAAAGGTTGCTTCATCAGTAAACAAAATGCTTTTGAAAAACGTTTTCTGCGTTTCTAATGTACCTTGAATATCCAAAGAAAATTCAAATCTATTGTTGTAGTTCCGTTCCTGCAAAGTTTGAATATATCTTGGCTTATAGGGGTGATATCTATTGTTAACCAAAATGTTGCTTACTGATGATTTTTTTATTATCCAAATTGCTTGCAATTTTTCTGACAGAAATTTTGGGATTTTCAATTACACTTTGCATAACCCGTAAAGAATTTTCGAAATGTCTCACTTGCTTTTCCCTACTTTTTTTGTAACACATTTCTAAACTACCAGTGGTTTTAAACTGATTTAAAATTATTGAGACGCTTTGGAAACTAATAAATTTGTTGGGATGTCTTTCATTAAAAATATCAGCTGCGTCTCTACATGTTTTGTAGTTATCTCCGCAAATAAGAATTAATTCAGCTCGCTCTTGCATAGTTAACCGTTCAGCCATAGTTGGTAGGTAATAACTTAATGAATTGTCTTAAAATTACTTAATTATTAAAGTGACAGCGGATCTGACAATCACATAAAATTTATTACTAAAGTGACAATACAAATGACAACCATAGAACTACTGTCACATAGATGGATGTTAAAAACTATTGCGTATTTGCTATTATTATTGCTCGATAATTTAATTTTTATTTTTTCGAAATTTTAAATAACAATTCGTATTTGAGCATATTTTGAAATTTGAAACAACATTTTTAAATGAATATTTTTGATATCTTTAAAAATAAGTGTAGCGTACTCTTACGGCAACTTCAATGTTTTTTAATTTTTCCTCTAACCAAATACTACAACGCAACCCTGAATACAAAATATCAAGTTTCTTAGGATGCACGAACTTTTCTTTTCTATAAAGTTTTCTGTGAAATCAAAAATAAAAATATTTCCCATTTGTCTCATACTTAAGTGGACACGTTGTATATCGAAATAAAGATAATATATATTTTTTACACTAGAGGGCCAAGCGCGGTTTACAATAATTATATGAAAAATTTGCCTTGTCAGTTTTCAAGATGGCGTCGTATCCAACGGAAGTGCGTGTGGAATTAATAAAATATTATTATAGAAATGGGGAATCTTTTGCAGCTACGGCAAGACACTTGCGTACTCTATTCGGAAGAAATAACGCACCAACGGAAAACACTATAAAAAGGTAAGGAAAAAAAGATAAATTTAGAAAAGTAACAAAGTATTCGTTATCGTGTTTCCATGTCTACTAATCCGACAATATCTTAGGATTGTAATGAAATTTGAAGCAACAGCATCTGCGGTAGACGAAAGATCAACTGTTAGAGAACGTCAAAAGACCATCCGGGTACCGGAAACCATAGAACGAGTACGGGAGCACTTTACAGCTCAACCTTCAACATCGACCTCAAGAGCATCTCAAGAACTTGAAATACCCCGTACAACACTAAGGCGGATCCTAAAGCAAGATCTAAAGATGAAAGCATACAAAATCCAGATCGATCAGCCGTTGAGACCGTTTGATATGGAGCGACGCTACAATTTTGCGAACGAAATCATCGAACGCATTGAAAATGGCAGCATGTCATTGGAACGAGTGTGGTGGTCGGATGAGTCACATTTCGATGTATCCGGTTATGTGAATAAGCAAAATTGGAGACATTGGGGGACAGAAAATCCACATCTAGCAATTGTTCGTCCTCTTCATCCTCGACGGTTGACTGTATGGTGTGCTATCTCGTCGGCAGGAATTATCGGTCCCGTGATTGTCAATGGAACCGTTACTTCGCAAAAATATTGTGAAATGCTTAATGAGTCTTTTATTCCCGTGGCGCATGGATTAAATATGGTGGAGAATGCATGGTTTATGCAAGACGGGGCTCGTCCGCATCGCACGGAAGAAGTTTTCAACATTCTTGAAGAACATTTCGGTAACAGAATCATTGGTCTTGACGCTCAGCAGTTTACAGGCGGAGGGATAACATGGCCACCATATAGTCCAGACCTCAATCCTTGCGATTTCTACCTGTGGGGATCATTAAAAGATACGGTATATCGCGATGGTATAGACACCCTGGATGACCTTGAAATGGCAATACGGCAGCGAATAGAAGCGATACCGTACGCCACAGTTCAGGCAGTTTGTGGAGAATTTGAGAAGAGGCTGCGAAATGTTATCGTTGCTCGAGGCTCTCACTTCGAAAACCTAATTTATTAAACCGCAGATATTGTTGTTTAATTGCACAAATAAATCATTTTTTTAAATTAATGTTTTGTAAGTTTAATATGACTTTAAAAACCGCAACCTTAAATGGCCAACCCTGTATATTGTAAAGTAAAGATACTGTGACTTTTGCTCATAATTTTCGCTGAAAGCAAGATAGCACATGTGCATTTTTCATTTGGTATTTCAATGCCTCGATTTCAATTATACATTTTGGAAACTATTATACATTGGATCAAGGAAACATATTCATATTTATACAATACAAAAAATAAATGGAAAAATAATGTCGAACAGGTATAAAAATACAGTCAAAAAAGTTTCCATACTGTTGCGGATATGATACATTTAATATCCTTTTGTAATATTTTAAATTCAAACATTTTTTGAATCGAAGTAGATTTTACTTGATGGAAATTCATAATTACGTAATATAGCTTTTTCATTTTTATTTAATGTTTTATTACCTAGCGTTATTAGTAATGGGCATCTTTTATATTTGCAAATTTATTTATGGCTTTATACATAAGACCGATTGTTTATTTATTACTTAGGGTCATAGCGAACAAAGTGTTTAATCTGGATATCCATTCTTAAGATCACGTTTCCTAAATATGTATAATAAATTTTATTGGGAACAACCAAATATTTGAAACTGCCAAATCAGGATTGAATGGAGGGTGCAAAACAAGAGCGTGAATTAAAGCCCCTAAGGGGATACACACAGTCTTTTTTAAACCACAAGTAATTCAAGAATCGCCGCTGAACTTGCTCAGATAGACGCTTTTGTACTTGATAATATCAATGCCGTATCAAGTTGGCATATTCCAAACGTGATCTCACTAATGTATTATACAGATTGTCTCACTAAGCTGGGACCACATGGAAAACTTTTTTATTATTAATTTAAGGAATTCTTCATAAAAAGTTATACATGTTCTAAAAGTTAAAATACAATCATCAGATATTAAATTTTTACAGTAGTATACGCGGTTTGTCAAAAAATATGAATTTTACTCAAGAGTAAAGTACCTTTATATTTGACAATATCGAAAATTGTTATAAAGAACCACATGGAAAACTTTTTTATTATTAATTTAAGGAATTCTTAATAAAAAGTTATGCATGTTCTAAAATTTAAAATACAATCATCAGATATTAATTTTTACAGTAATATACGCGGTTTTTTTACTCAAGAGTAATGTACCTTTATACAGGCTGATTCATTTTCGGCCCTCACCATGGGGATCTCTCTTATTATTGGAGATAGAGTATAGGTTTAAATTTGGCAAAGTTGTTAAATTTTGTGTTTGTTATAAATCCGCAAAGAAAATAGACCTGTGACAAATGACCTTCGTTATTAAAAAAAAAAACGCGAAAACCCCATTTTCTTCTTTTACCTGTAGCACCGATATTTGGCCTTGTAGAGAAAAAATAAAAACACATCCTTGTGGCCATTTCTAAACCTCTATCCAGTGGTGTACTCTAAATTTTTATACGACGTTTCGTTTCATTCTGGCCATCATCAACTATCTAATTTCTAATAGGCGCCATATTGGATTTAGACATCTTCGGAAAGAGTTTTTTTTTCTGATTTCAACCATGTACCACATGCTGACTAGAGTTTTTGACATTAGGTTTTATTTGATAGAATAAATTATAAGATTAAATAAGGTAGCCTTTGGAATTTCAATCTGTCAAACATTTCATTTATTGTTCATTAATAATACAAAAATGTCATACACTAACGAAGAGAAACGAGATATGATAAGTATTTTTTATTCTTCGAAACGAAATTCAACAGTAGCGAGTACAAGATAACAAAAACATTAATAAAAATACATAGAAAAGTAAACAATAAACAATTACAGTAAATGTTCAATTATCTGGCCATCTTCGGTAATGCACAATTGGGCACGGCTTCTGGCATTTTGTACTGCCCTTTGTAGGAACTGCATTGAAGGCATTCTGAAGTCTGTCTCGTAATTCTTCAATGTTTTATGGCGCATCTACTTTATAAATATTATTTTTAACATATGTATCCCCATAAAAAAAATCTAGCGGACTTAAATCAGGTGATCTCGCAGGCCATTCAACAAGTCCCCTATTTCCAATCCAACGGTTTGCAAACTCTTGATTTAAGAAATTTTTAACAACAGCTGCATTGTGTGCTGGTGCGCCATCTTGTTGCCACCATAAATAATGTAATTGATTTAATGGGATATTGTCGTCAAGATAGTCAGATACGTATGTACGTAAAATGTTTAAATATCTTTCTCCATTTAAATGTTCTTCATACATAACTGGTCCTAAGAGACGATTTGCCAAAATACCCATCCAAACGTTTATTCCAAAACGATGTTGTGGTCTTCTAGTCCTGTTTTGTCGGGGATTTTGTACTGCCCGATAGTGCTCCGTATTTCTGTTGAACATTCCAGAATTTGTAAATTTTGTTTCATCTGACCAGATGATTTTGCTTAAAAAATTTTCGTCATTTTCTATCCTTCCCATTAACCAATTACAATATTCTAGCCTTCTCAAATTATCTCCAGGCAGTAAAGAGTGACTAACATGGATCCTGTATGGTTTAAACCTACTTTTATGTAAAGTTCTCCAAACTCTGGACTAGCACAAATTTAATTCTGACGCTACTTCGCGTGTAGAAATTGATGGATTATTATTTATCTATAAAAATACAAGATTAACATGAAATTTGAAAACACGCTTTTAATTTACAATTTGTAAAATATCTTGTCGATTTTCATTTAAATTCCTGTTGTCTTGACCATTACGCGGCTTAGTAAACGATCCATTCTCGACCAAATTTCTGTCGAGATCTAGAAAAATGGTACGATGAGGCTGTTGTCGTTCTGGATATAATTGTAGATATCTTGTACTCGCTACTGTTGAATTTCGGTTCGAAGAATAAAAAATACTTATCATATCTCGTTTCTCTTCGTTAATGTATGACATTTTTGTATTATTAATGAACAATAAATGAAATGTTTGACAGATTGAAATTCCATGGCTACCTTATTTAATCTTATAATTTATTCTTACAAATAAAACCCAATGTCAAAAAATTTAGTCAGCATGTGGTACATGGTTGAAATCAGAAAAAAAAATCTTTCTGAAGATGTCTAAATCCAATATGGCGCCTATAAGAAATTAGATAGTTGATGATGGCCAGAAAGAAACGAAACGTCGCATAAAAATTTAGAATACACCACTGGATAGAGGTTTAGAAATGGCCACAAGGATGTGTTTTTATTTTTTCTCTACAAGGCCAAATGTCGGTGCTACAGGTAAAAGAAGAAAATGGGGTTTTCGCGTTTTTTTTTTTAAATAACGAAGGTCATTTGTTACAGGTCTATTTTCTTTACGGATTTATAACAAACACAAAATTTAACAACTTTGCCAAATTTAAACATATACTCTATCTCCAATAATAAGCGAGATCCCCATGGTGAGGGCCGAAAATGAATCAGTCTGTATTTGACAATATCGAAAATTGTTATAAAGAAAAGTTGATCAGAACTAAAAACTACGTTCAATTTGCCGTTTTAATCACAACGCCCCAACTGAAGTTCTGGAGTCATTTGAAGGGTATGTCCTCGTAACACAGTTTCACAAGTACGTGTATAGCATTTTCTTGGAACTCTATCTATCGTGTTATAGAAAGGTTATCTCTATTTTTTTCTAAGTCAAGGGTAGGGCATCTATTTACCGGTATTTTTGTAAGATCTGTTTAACATTATTTGAATTTATTTTTCATAGAATTAAACTTAACTTTTCGGTTCCTGTTTAATTAATTATTACAAATATCTTTAATCAATCGTGTTGCTGTTACAAACTCCATGTTAGCTTAACTGAAAACAAAAATTGGAAATGTCATCTTGTTTGTGTGTGTGAAATTGTTTTGATAAAGTGTTTGTGTTGTTACGATTAAATATAAATTCGTTTACCTGGGGTAATGATTTTGCAAGTTGTATTTGGTGAGCCACTGTCGAAAAACGAGTCGTTGTTGAAGAAGGGCGGCAGCCTTTTGGAGTCGCTGCTCGTCAGGAGCGGGCAGTTCGGGCAGATCTCCCAGCTGACCGCATTGCGCTAGCTGGGAAATACCTGAGAACAAGTTTATTTACTTAGAAATGTTTGTCCAAGGAACTGGGCCCGTACACATAGCACGGCAGATTTTAACTCTACATACATCGGCTACTTTATTTATTTATGCAAATATGCAATTATTTTCTTTATAAGCGCCGTAATTTAAGCAAATACGATTACAATGACGCATGTGAATGCCAACGCGGCTCAATGACATGAAAAGATTTTTATTACTGTTGATAGTTTGTTATTAAACAGATTTTATTGGCTATAGAATCTAATACACAAAGACATAATTATGTTCGCGATATATCAAGTAATTTAGACTTCCGATTAAAATGAAAAAATGTTAAAGAAGCTAATATTTAGTGAAAAAACATTCACTTTGTTGTTTACAATTTTTTTCTAGTTATGTGCCATAAATTTGATGATTTGATGGACAGTTATCCATCATGAATTAAAGTCATTTTGATACAAGGAATGAAATATTTTTCAATGTTGTATCTACGAGGGGAAATTTTTATATGTATTACACAGAGCAACATTGATTAGGTAATTCTGGTCTACTAAATACGAAAATAATAACATATTTGTTAAAATCTCTTTGAGATAAAGGCAATTCATTCATACTTGAAATAAAATTAAATAAAAGGGTCCAATATATTTAAAAGCTTTTATTCGAATGATTTCACATGAAAATAACGCTATAAATGAATCTGATAAATAGGGACCTGACACGAGAGGCTAAAATTACGATGGACCATATAAATAGTCTATAATATCGCTAAGTACAACAAGCAAATTTTTGAATAACACTATTTATTCGGTTAACCACACATCTGTTTTTTATCGTTGAATTGTGACGTAATTACTTCAATATTACAGTTAAATTCTTGTCTTTATGGGCGTAGATAGAAACGTAAGTAGTTTTTATAATTTATTTCTTTTATTAATTTATATTTCGAAGATAAATAAAGTACGGTAAGTTAGTTTCTTTTTGTCATTCTTTTAACTGTTAATAGAGTCGTCAGAAGATAATATTCGAGCTAACGCCATCAAGGGATTTAAAGCAACTGGTATTGTTCCTTGTAACGCTGATAGAGTTTTGAGTAAGATACAGCCCAGACAAGATAATGCTAACAATGTAACAGCAGCTCTAATGTTTGCAACAATTATGACAAATTTTAGAAACGTTAAAGATAAAAACCCAATAACCAGAAAAAAACGTGTAAACATCGTAACTAAAAAGTTATATCCATGAGTGACCTTACAGAAAAGACTGACGGAAGTGAAGATCAAGCTGATGATATTGAAAATAATCAGAATGGTGGAATGAATGTTGAAATGAGCGATGATTTGAGCGACGCGGCGCAACAAAAATGCTTGTTGAAAGTGTAAATGATCTAGAGGAAGGTTGTTATATAATAGCAAACTTTGTGTATAATGAATGATTAAAAAAAGAATGCGAAAAGAGTTTTGTTGCGACAATTTTAAAGCTTGAGAAAAAAGTATTCAAATTAGTTGTTTACGGCCCTACAGAAAAGAAAACAATAATTCTTATAAGCACTTATATAATATAAGTGCTTATATTAAACTTTAGACGACGGATAAAGGTGGGAATTATAATAAATCAAAACTAGGGAGCAGCAAAAATTTGTTGACACATAATTTCTATAAAGCAGTGTTGTGAGAAATTATAGGTGATATTCATATAAATATAAAACACTTTCCTGTTCTATAGAATGCACAATACACAATACACGACTGTAAATTGGAACTAAAATAAACAAAATATAATACAAATATGTAGTATTAAGTAATATAATAACTTATTATTAGAGCTGAGGATGTTTGCGGTATAACCATGGTTATATCATATAACCATAGTAATTTACTATGGTTACATGATATAACCATGGTTATACCGCAAACACCCTCAGCTCTACTTATTATATTACTTAATAACATAATAACAGCACCGTTCGTGATAGTATATCTCTAGATATTAATAATGTTTCGCATGCGGGAACCAACTCGTTAGTCACGCCTCTGCTTTCGCTCCGAATTGGTCCACTCTAATTATTAGTTTTAAATGAAATATTTGTTTAGTTTCTTTTTTACCAGTGTGCTGATTTTCTTCGAACTAGGACCTAGATAAGTCATAGACCTGTATATTTTTTGTTCTTTGCTATGTGTAGGAAAAGTAAAAAATATTTCTTTGAAGTAAAAAAGGTATAAAACCCCTTACCACAATTAATAATCGTATCCTAAGTACGTATCTCGACAACTAAGTTGTCATTATCAGTAGGTAAAACTTAGTAGGTACTTCGGTGAGCGTAATTTTTGTAATAGATCCTGATTAATATCGTTTCATCGAATCTACTTCTGATGAGTCATCGGTCTCTCATATCCGATCCCTACTGTTAAACAATAAAATTAATAATAAAAACTGAAAAGCACAAAGATGAACTAAAAGAAACGTTTTGTATCTGATTATTTATTGTATCCTCGGCCAGGACAGTCCCTTTATAAGGTCCAGCAGTAATCGCCATCATATTGCGATCCCACCGGCCTTGATATATTTCCTCCAGTATCTTCATGTCTTGCTGGAACCGTTCCCCTTGTTCTTCACTGTAATCACCCAGATTGTCAGGAAATTTATCTAAGTTTCAAATAATGTAATTTGATACTCATATTAGGTCCAGGTTTTTCAAAATTTTGAAGCGTATTGTCAACCAACGATTTCGGAATATTTTGCGATCCCGCCGGCCTTGATATATTTCCTCCAGTATCTTCATGTCTTACTGGAACCGTTCCCCTTGTTCTTCACTGCAATCACCCAGATTGTCAAGAAATATATCTAAATTTCAAATAATGTAATTTGATACTCATATTAGGTCCAGGTTTTTCAAAATTTTGAAGCGTATTGTCAACCAACAATTTTGGAATATTTTTCAGCTTTATGATTCCCCAAAAAATTGTTGACAACTGATACCAAAAGCATGTCATACTTCCAGTTCAACTTGAGTCATGTGATTTACGAAATCATCGTTGTTTATAAGGCTACGGATTTGTGGTCCATCAAAGATGCCTGCTTTTAATTTTTCTGTACTGATGCCAGAAAATGATTGACAGATACACTTGAAGCAATTACCATTCTTATCTAAAGCTTTCACAAAATGTTTCATAAGCCTAAATTTAATATGTAGTGACGGAAGAATGATTTTTTCTCGAGTTATCAATGGTTCATGAACGATGTTAGCTTTTCATTACGCCCATATTTATTCTCGATGGCAGTCTTTCCTACCCCAGTGTTAATTTTTCACACGACTGTCCCACAGATAAAGAAAAAAAGGATATTTAATGCATCCACTTTGCTGTCTCAATAAAAATTTACTGTAGTTAAATCTACACACACTGATCATTGATGTTGAAGAAACTAAATTTTCTCTAAAAGCAAGTTCAATATTTTAGTTGAATGACCTATCGGGATCGAAGCTAATTTATTTCCATTATGCAGTAACAAACATTTCAAACTCTTTTTTGAGCTATCTATGAAGAGTCACCAATCTTTTGGTTCATATAGTGGAAGGTCCATTAAATTTAAAAGATCAGAAATATTGATACAATATACCTTATCATTTGTCTCAGTAAAATATGGAAGAATCGCTCTTTGGTTCGATACAATGTTATTAAAACGCCAGGCTAAAGGCAACCTTTTTCATTAAGTCTTGACACAAGAAGCTGTTGTTTTCTTCGATAAATTTAAATCTCGAATTAAGTCGTTTAACTCACCTCGATAAAAACCTGATGTATGTACTGACTGCACCCTTCAAATTCAATTTCACTGTTGCTTTCACTCTAAGCATTTAACATTTCAACATCATCATAGTGAACCTCTGATAAGGCAGTAATTATCGGTGTTGGCAAATCTTCACTATGTAGTGTTGGTGGCATAGCGGATTGTATGTTTGGATAAACCGAAAAGCGCTTTTTGTATCAGTTCATACCTTCTACATTTATAACACAAAAGTAGCAATCATCAATGCGGTTTCTTGGCTCAGTCCATGTCATCGGTATTTCAAATCGAAGTCTTTTTCGTCCTCTTTGAATCCAATATCGAAATGACTTCACACAAGTTTTAGAAACTTTGTGTGGGACCCAACATTTGTCTTCCAAAATATGCTTGGTAAGTTTGTTTTACGAAATCATTTATATTTCTTCGTTGCTTCTTTGGACAATATTTACCACATATGTGGCAGAAATGGTCGAAATTATTAAGACAAAATTTGCGTAAAGAACTCATATTTTGTTCATAACAATAACGACCAATAAAGTAAAATAAATTAGCTAAAGATGCTGATTTGACACGTGAATCGCCTTCGGCTGGTGAAAATAGACTGAACGGAAGTAGATGGTGAACATGTGATCATAAACATATGAGTATCTTCTCTAATATTTTCATAAACATGCGCGCCATCTATGATTTCATTATCAAAGCCTCAGTAGTGTTGTGCAACCAAATTTAGAATTTAACGAGTGATTTTCTTAATATATACTATACTTTTGATTGGACGGTTTAAGACGAGAACCGGAGTCAATTCAAACCAACTAATTATACGATGAGTACTTCATAATCATAATGTATCGAAACAAACTCAAGCCGCAAATGTTTTTTGTTGCCCTGCGTTATCTATCTAGCTATAAATGAAATTGTTCATTTATAATAATAGGAATCGTAAATTTTATTTAATAATAAAAGAGAAGTAACGGGGACATAAGTAATAAATCGCTTATATAAAAAGAAGTTGGTTGTTGGTATAAAGGACAGGTTACTAAATTAAAAAATCTATTGAATCAGGTTTAATCCTTGATTCAGTTCAGGCAAGTGGCCCGTCAAGTAATAGTTTATGGCCCGCAAGCTATTCAGACATAAAAATTGACCACATTTTAATATTTGATAGTAGCACTGCTTCTACGGGCAACAATTTCAACCGAATCTGAGAAGGACAACGAAGTGTTCTGTAATTTTTTTATTGCTTCTACTACTGAGACGTAATTCTCGTAAATAATGTTTAAATCTGCTGCAAATTGAAGATTTTGAAATTGCATTTGACTGAACCTTATTTCAGCTGCTTCTTTAGGATTTAGTTGTGAAATCACCAACTTTATCTTATCAAAATGTTTAAAACAATAAAATACTCCTCTAACAATATACCCCATCGTATAAGAATTGGCTCTGACGTTTCCGGTAAGTCGGGACATTGTAAATGAAGGAACCAAATACGTTTCGGAGATTTAAGAAAAACCACTTTCGTCTGTCCTATTAGTTGATAAACATCGTAATAACATTTTCGTATAGTGTCTGCTACAAGATGTAAAGAATGAGACAGACATGTAACGTGTAGTAAGTTCTTTGAATAATTGTCTCATGCGATACATAACTGCGACAACATCGGTTACCATCATTAGTACTTGCTTTAGTAAAATATCAAAGTGTATAGTGCTCTAACTAATACATTATGAAGTGCTTCAGCAGTACATTCTTGCAGTTTTTACAGACTAACAAATACGGGTGTGACAGTCGTTGGGAAGTCATTGTCCGCACAAGGATCGATACAATGATTTTTTTTATATCTGTAGTTTCATCTATAGTGAGCCATAGTCTTTTATTTTTTATTACGGTTTTTACATAATTATCCATTTTTTCGCGCACCGTCAGTAAATACCTACGGACTTGATAGTGAGAGATTATGAGATTATATTTGTTCCGAAACTGACGAAACATTCTTTGTCCGATTTTTTTTTAAACTGGTGTATTACATGCACTTATTATCATAACGCTAAGAAATAAGTAATTAAACTTCTAGTTTAAAAAATTCTTTTATTGTAAATACCACTACAATGTTGTTTCGGCATACAATGGCTTCATCAGGTGGATGAATTATCATACTTAAATCACAAAGAATTTTATTATACAGTCGATTAATGATTTTATTTTTGCTAAAATTTCTAGTACCACTTTTTTGACAAACGAGTTATTAACAAATAGTTTCCTAATTGATTACGGAATGTTATTACCTGAGAGCGGACTAGAACGATTGATAATTCATAGCCCATATGCTTCTGCCTGGTATTCGCAATAGGTTTGTTTCTATAAGCGATCAGTGAGTTTTCAACAATTTGATACGTGTGGTTGCTGCATAAGTGGCACATACCCACATATGCAGTTAATTCTGTCAATTCACAACAGAGCGAATGTAATAAACGATTTGGTAACCGGCAGCAACTACTGCTGAAACAAAAGCAATGCTGACAAGCGAATTGTGTATCGAATTTTGAATAAAAATAATTTACAAGGAATAAAACTCAAAACTATGTATTTTCTGTGAAACATTGGAAGTGTAAAACAAGACTATGAACAACTAAAATTTGTTCAAGGTGTTCCTGTATTAAATTAGTTCTTTTAGATGTTAAAACGTCTTTAAAAATACAAAATGTCCGTTCCACATCATAACTGGTGATGGGTCCGTGATTAACATTAAACCATCCCTGTATATGTACTTCATAATATAGATATAATAAAACACAGTTGTATAGTTTCAAAATAATATATATAATGTTAACACACTACATATGTTTCACCACACTGTGGCTTCATCAGGTGGATGAAAATACTAATTCAAAATATCAATGAGATCTTATATATATCATTACAAAGTACAGAACTAATCTCATTCTAAGAGGGGGTGGACATGTATGAGTTTTTAAGTTTAATAGGGGGGAGTTATTTATGTCTAGTTGGTCATTTAAAATTATACCTAATTTATTATATTTGTTAATTTCTAAACTTTCTAACATATTAAGTTTTTTACTTTTATCTAGAACATGCAAAGTTTTAAAATTAGTGTTGAATTTGTGATTATGTTCTAGGCACAAATTCAACACTAATTTTAAAACTTTGCATGTTCTAGATAAAAGTAAAAAACTATGTTAGAAAATATGTTAGAAAGTTTAGAAATTAACAAATATAATAAATTAGGTATAATTTTAAATGACCAACTAGACATAAATAACTCCCCCCTACTAAACTTAAAACTCATACATGTCCACCCCCTCTTAGAATGAGATTAGTTCTGTACTTTGTATTGATATTTATAAGATCTAATTGATATTTTGAATTAGTATTTTCAACCACCTGATGAAGCCACAGTGTGGTGAAACATATGTAGTGTGTTAACATTATATATATTATTTTGAAACTATACAACTGTGTTTTATTATATCTATATAATGAAGTTTCAACAAGTATCTCCTTCGTCGATTATTACTTCATAATACTTTGATCTTCAACCCAGCGATTATTCTTACTTGGCCCGTCAGCCAAAAAGGTTTTACTACCGCTGGTCTAGAACATATATAGCGTTTTTTTTTTCAATTTCAGGTCGACATAGAATGAAAATATAAACTCGAAGATAAAATAAAAAAAAATGTGTACTATTCAGTGGCGGCTTCTCAATTAAATAATTTGGTCAATGACCTCCAATTCATTTCTGTAATAATATGAAGTATAACAAGCAAAATATTTTATTTCAGTTAATTATTTTCAATGTGTAATAGCAATTACCCATCACTATAATTTTGACCGCCCTCTGTAGTTAGTCAATTCTATCTATATATATGTACGCTGTTAGTTGACTGAGCTAGTGTCGTTCAGCCACCGCACTATTTTAAATGCATACGGTGTTTTAACGAATTAGACCGAAACAAAATCTATACGATTTAAAGATCGATCTGGGTCAATAGTTCAGTTAGTATCTTTTTTATTTTATTAATGGATACAGCCGACGGTTCTTGATGAAATATTGTATTTTATTAGATTTCTGTAACAATATTGTTTCGGTATATAATGGCATTATCAAAGAGTTTATTCAGGTATGGAATCGTTCCATCTCGCTAACACCCAACAAGTACAAGACGATTTCATCTGCTCGTAAGGTTATGCTCGGGTGTTTTGAGACATGCAAGGTATCATACTGCAAAAATTCCTTTACGGTGAGACTGTTAATACCACGTCGTACTGCACCACTCTACGGGAACTTCGACTGGCCATTCGCCGCAAACGCCCTGGACTCCTGACAAAGGCAGTGCTTTTTCTGGATGACAATGCCCGCCCTGACACAGCAGAAGTAGCGCAGGAGGTGTTACGAACATTTCATTGGGATCGCTTGGAATATCCACCGTACAGTCCCGACATAGCCCCAGGTGATTTTTATCTGTTCGGGACCCTAAAAAATGATTTGGGTGGCCGTCAATTTGAAACTGATGATGATGAAATCCAATAGGTTACGCGTTGGCGGCGACAGCAAGCAACATACTTCTTTACCGCCAGCTTTCAAGGACTTGTAAAGAGATGGCATAAGTATATCTAAATATACGGGATGATTATACAGTGTGTATAAGCCAAATGGAATAAATTCATTATTTCGGTTACTGTACATATTTATAAAAAATCCCGAAACATGTCATATTTAATTTATAAATTAACATTCTTCAACGTGAAAATGCGATCCCTACCTTCAACCCCCTTCAAATGACAGGTACAACCCCTTTTTTTTAAATGGAAAGTATAGGCTTGTGATATATCGTTGTAAAGGTCTCTTTATTCTCTATTCAAAAATGTTATAATTTTCATGTTTGTTGCAACAATTAAGATAGAATAAAATAAAATCATGTTGTTATCGAAATTCGCTACAATATATTCAAAAAATAAAATTTAATGCAAAATCTAAAGAAAAATTTAAAACGCCAGAAAAAAATATGAATGTCAATGAAGTAGATGCTCATTTGCGTTTATAAAGATTTAATACATACATCAAAGGCATCATTGCATTACTTACTTCCCGTTTAGGTCTTCATAATAAGAAAGTGAGTAAAAACCATACCAATGTGCTTTTTAGATGGTATCCAATAAAAATACTTTAAAAAGTTTCCGTGGCAACATTAGTTTGTTTAAAACGCCTTAGTAAATTGTTTTGTATTTAAAAGTTGTCATTTAAATTGACAGTTTGATAATTTTAGTTTGAATTTCGTAAAATACAATTCTGGGAAATGGTTAGATTAACGGAAATGCATAAAATAACAGTCATACAAATGATTGGTTACGGAGATAGAACCCGAACACAACAAGAAGTAACCCGCCTATTTCATGAGAAATTTCCTGATTTACCGCCTATAGCTCAAGGAACAATAAGATAGAGAAGCAGTTTCGAGAGTTTGGTCATGTAAAGCAGATAAAAAAACCAGCTGCCAATGCACTGAGTGATGAAATCAAAGTAGATGTGATGCTTGAGTTTATGGAAAACCCACATACATCGAGTAGTACGTTATGTTTTCTGATGAGTGCACTTTTTCTCTTAGCGGTCATGCTAATCGGCAAAATTGCCGCTACTGGTCTACGGAAAATCCTCACTGGATGAGGGAAGAACACACACAATACCCAGTAAAAGTTAATGTTTGGGCAGGTATTGTTGGAAACCATATCATTGGTCCCTTTTTCATTGAGGGCAATTTGAATGGCGATCGTTATTTGGCACTACTTCAAAATCATGTCATTCCAACTTTGGCAAATTTATATCCTGATCCAGGAAACCCTCAAGTTCCAATGAATACGATATGGTTTCAGCAGGATGGAGCACCACCACATTACCAACGCAATGTCCGGCAGTACCTCGATGCAATATTTCCCAATCGGTGGATAGGAAGGCGAGGATCGATAAAATGGCCAGCGCGATCACCTGATCTGACCTTACTTGATTTTTTTTTATGGGGATATTTGAAGAGCATTGTGTACAAAACTAAACCTTTGGATTTAAATGACTTAAGAGAACGAATAACGCTTGCGATTAGGTCGATCACGCCTGATATGTTAAATAATGTTAGAAGACAGTTTTATTTAAGATTAGGATGTTGCCAAGACGTTCATGGTGAACATTTTGAACATCTACTTCATTGACATTCATTTTTTTTTTTGCGTTTTAAATTTTTCTTTACATTTTGCATTAAATTTTATTTTTTGAGTATATTGTAGCGAATTTCGATAACAACATGATTTTATTTTATTCTATCTTAATTGTTGCAACAAACATGAAAATTATAACATTTTTGAATAGAGAATAAAGAGACCTTTACAACGATATATCACAAGCCTATACTTCCCATTTAAAAAAATGGGGGTTCTACCTGTCATTCGAAGGGGGTTGAAGGTAGGGATCGCATTTTCACGTTGAAGAATGTTAATTTATAAATTAAATATGACATGTTTCGGGATTTTTTATAAATATGTACAGTAACCGAAATAATGAATTTATTCCATTTGGCTTATACACACTGTATAGAAAAGCGAAATAAATTTCAGGAAGTTACTTCGATTATGATTGCCTCTATCTCGTTTTGTGCCTTATCAGGGTTGTCAGTCAAGCGCGCGTAGCTCCTAAATCAATGAAGTTAGGAATTTCCTTCACATGTCAATTTATTGTTATTTTTATATATATTTATTATTATTAAACTCAAAAATATTTTTCTTAAATAGAGTCTTACAAATACAATAGATGGACATATGAACGAAATTCCTAACTTCATTGGTTTAGGAGCTATAGACCGACGCGTGCTTAGCTGACAACCCTGTATATTGATTCTCCCTCATACATTTCTTTATTGTTAATACTGTTTTTCTTATATCTATCAAAATACATGCCTAAAATTTTGCATGGTAGTGTATATTTCCAACATAAAATATTCTAATAATTTTCTGAAAGCAATAATAAACATGACAAATCTTATAATTAAAAAAAAAATATGTCGTGAAAATTATCGATCTTTAATTTCCTCGTCTAAATATACGTGCAGTTACGAATCAAAATCAATATATGGCGTTTAAATATAACACAAATCATATATTTCATATTTAAATATCAAGCTTCTCGTTCCGACGCGTTTTGTTGACTTAAGAATTCAACAACCATTCACGAAATTTCCCGCAAGGGATTTAATACTAATTTAATAAAAGCGGAGAGATTCCTATAAAATTGAGGTGAATGCAAGCGATGACGTACTCCAATAAGAAATTCATCAGTGACACCGAATATCCAGGAGCGAATTCATTTATTCCTAATAATATTTTCACACTTCATGGCGCTTTGTCGAAATGAATTCTCTCTTCTTTAATAATTTGATATAAACTTTTGCCGGCCAGATGTTTCCACTCCTCTCGACCTAGGACTCACAACTCTTAAGTTAATATTTTTCATCGGACGTGATAAATATGCATGAAAAATATATTTCAGATTGGATTTAATCAATATATACAATTATCAATTAAATGTAATTAATTGCAAATAATAGAGTGTTCGAAAAGTATCAATTTTATTTTTCCCGTTTTCTAAATTATTTTATGACTAAACATGAGGAAAAGAAGTATTAAAATAAGTAAATCAACTGAATATATTCCATTAATATCGTCGGCGTTGCTGTATGTTATTCCGCATATTAGTTCGGTTCAAAGAAAAAAATTTTCGTTCCCGACGTTTCGACAACATTCCATCCATCTTCAATTGAAGTCTTTTCACATTAAAGTGCTCTATGATCTAGTGCATGTTCGATTGTAATTAAAGATAATAGATCGTGCATTTGATCATAGCGTACTTTATGCAACACAAGTTTACAGGGAATATATCGAAAAAGGTGAAGCAAGCTGAAGTCGACAGATATCATGAATGTTCCATAGTCTAGCTTTTGTTAAAAAAAGTTTGTCGGATATTTTACTCAATTGTAGTACTGGTGGGAACAAGCAAAAAAAATCTTAGTCAACATAGGTCCGCAACTTAAATGTTCCTGGCATATAGTCGATTTATAATATTGTTTTATTAGGATAAAAATTACAAATCATATTTGATGACAATGTACGAGGTATTATCTCAGAAATAATGAGAATGATCTATTTTTAAGTTTTTTATTGAATGTATCTACAATTTAATACTGTCCCGTTCAAAGTACACAACAACGTCTTCAGCGATTTTGTCCTTCCTGGTAACAATTCTGGAATTCTCGTTCCTTTGTTCTATTGCTCTGTATAAAGAAAATAATCTCATGAAGGACTGTAAGGTGGGTGGGGGAGTACTGAAATATTTTGGTCCGAAAATTCTCTAACCGACAATGAGGTGTGATTGGGGGCCATCATTGTGATGTAAAATTCAAGAGGTGGCAATGCCAGGTCGTACACGCAAAACCCTTTTCCGCAAAGCTCCAACAACGTCGCAATAAAAGGTTTGATTCACTGTCTGGCCTTGCTGTACAAACTCTTTGTGGACAATTTCACGACACTCAGAAAAGCTGATAAGCATGGACTTGATTCGGAATTTGCTCATGCGAGGTTTCTTCGACCGCGATGATGATGGTGCATGCCACTCAGCGCTTTGTCCTTTTGTTTCAGGATCGTATTCCAATACTTGTCACCTGTTATCACTCTGTGCATGAATTTAGGTTCAAGCTGTCAAGTGATCCAACAGTGCTTGGCTAATGGATAAACAATTTTCTTTCTGTTCATCAGACAAAGTCTTGGGCACCAACTTTGCACAAATTTTGCCAAGTTCCTCTGTCAAAATTCGATGAATGATATCCTTACTCGTGTTTACCTTATGTGCAATCACCCTGACTGTTGATCGTCTATCTCGTGCTAACACAGAACGCACCGTCGACACGCTTTCATCAGCTTTTTTTATGTGAGGGTCGTCCAGAACGATGTTCATCTCATCATCAATGTTTTCGCGGCCCTCTTTGAAACCCGTATGCCATCTGAAAACCCGCACCGAAGACAAAGCAGTATATGCTGTTCTTAACATTTGAAGTGTCTCTGATGCAATTCCTTACAGTTTAACGCAAAATTTAATGCATATCGCTCAATATTTGCCTGCATTTTTCGTGTGATCCGGTATTGAAAAACACTGTAAACAATTAGCGATCGCACCGCTAATACTGAACTCAATGGACTGTACCTTTTGTGGTTTCGTACCTACCCCCTCCACTCACATGTAATAAGCCTCCAGCTTGTTGCAGTGTTGCCAATTGAGTGTAAAAAATTTATTCTCATTATTCTGAAACATTTCACCTATATAAAATAAAAGATAATTTAAAGTCGAAATAAAAAAATTTCTTTACATGTTCCCCGATCATTTTTAAGTACACTTCACACCTCTTTATAACAAAAAGCTAGATTTAGAAAAAGGCGTATTTATTTTTGAAAGACTTATCAGGGCAAGAAACTTTTGCTGATATGATAGTAATCTTAAGATATCAGTGTCTTTCATATCGCATTATTAAAAACCGGATTGCACAACTTATGAAAGGCATATCAGATGTTAAAGATGAGCACGCTACTGCCAAAGATAAATTTCTGTGACCATTCCGAAAAATATTGATCGTGTTTATGATATGATTGTAGAAGATCGACGAATTTGGATCAAGTGTATTGCAGAAGCATTGTACATTTCCTATGAACCTGTGTTGCACATCATACAACACGACTTGCGTATGAGAAAGCTTTCGACAAACTGGATTCTGAGATGGTTGAATGCTGATCAGATTTGAGTGACGGCGTCGAAGAAAATCTTCCGCCGTTTTGAAGAAAGCTCTTGGATGACATATGGGTCTATCACTACGATCCAGAGACTAAAGAGTAATCTAGAGAGGGGAAACATGCTGGTTTTCCACGACCCAAAAAAATTCCGTGTTCAAAAATCAGGTTGCAAAAGAGAAAATAATGGAGTCAGTTTTAAAATGAAGTAAATTTATTGTAGTACCAATGTACATAATTATTTCTCCAAATAGTCACCATTTATTTAGTGCAATACAATTTCTCCACGCGCTGAATCCATTTATTCATATCGTCCATAAAAGAACTTTCTTGTTTACTGTTGATCCAATTTCGAAAAGCAGTCCGAACTTCAGTGCCTGATGAAAAATGTTGACTTTTCAATACCTTCTTCAACTTTAAGAACAGCCAGAAATCTCATGGTGCCAAATCAGGACTGTACGGGGGTGCGAAACAACCGTAAATTTCAGGTTCTGCTTCATCGTTTCGTTGCTATAATGCTGCCTGGTGATATCGTGTTACAAGAAAAAATTCGTTTCTTCCTTCAGTGATCGTAAAGTTTTGCGATATTTTATTGAATTAATCGCTTTCGTTCAGTAGATATTCACCCTTTGCATCCCAGAAAATGGCGAGCATGACTTTCTGCGCTGATGAACGTACTTTTGGAGAATTAGGAAGACGATATTCCATTGACTGCCGCTTGTTTTCGAAATCACAAAAATGAACCCAAGATTCGTCCTCGGTGGTAATGTGCATGAGAAAATAATCCTCTTCAAGTCGATATTAGTTAAAGCCTAGAGAAATGTTTTTTCTTTGTTGTTTCATGATATCCTCTAATTGTCGCGGGACCCATTTGGCGGAAATTTTTCTGAAATCCAATTCAACGTCTGAACAATGGAGTTTTCTTGCCTGATGCTTAATTGCCGTGTTGATTAATGATTCTGATCGACCTGATTGTTTTCGTCAAACATCTTCATTTCGCCTCTATGACAAGAGTTTCGCACGTCGAACCCACTGGTGAAAATTTTTCACATCCATACAATCGTTACCGTAAACAACTTTCAAACGTCTGTAAATGTCGATGGATGCGCAACCGTCCAGCGTTAAAAATTCACGGATCGCATCTCAGAAATCGACCTCATAATAAATGACACTGCTATTCAACGACGGTATACAGGAAAATGAAACTTTGTATGCTAAGACGAGATACTCGAAATTACCGGTTACATGTTAGAACTTGTTTCTATCCCCACTACTCATACAATGGCGTTGTTGAAGACCTTAAATATCAATCCGTCCTCGTATTATCATTAAAAAACGGTTAAATATTTGCGTTTTTATAGTTTCAAAGCATTAGAAACATCTATTATCTATTACTCTTCTCTTGTTAGTAATAAGCGCCGGTATGGGAGTATAATTCGTAATATATTAGAATATGCGATAGAATAGGGACGCAACATAAGCTTGTTACCGATATAAGCATAGAAGTAGAGACATTTATTCTATCAGAAATAATTACATATACATTTGGTTTTCTGCTATTAAAGTAATATGCATAAACACACGATAAATAAGAATAGTACATATTATAGCAGCATTGTATGTACCTATAAATAAAATGGAAAATGTATGAAATCAGTGATTGTGTGCACGACAGAGGATTTAAACACTTACCGTTTTAAGCGTCTTCCAAGAATTGACAAACTGGAGAAACTCGATTGTATATTTTCAACATCAGGTGCGTTTCTAAGGTTATTTCTGAAAAACATGTCCGCCGTGAGGAAAAAATATGTTTATATTCGGAAAACGAGCGTTCTACATCTAGTGATGTTATATTCGCATAATCAAAATACTTTCTTAAGCAACTTAATGCATCTGTAGACGTGCCCTCACAAATGCGTGTTAAGGTGTCAAAATCTGCATTTCTGTCTAAAACACTTTCAAATTTAATTAGAACACTTTCACTTTTTGCGTCTTCTACAGCACACAGTTGAGCGTGAACATCTTTAACGATTTGCAGTGATTCCTCTAACGACAGCGACGAATTTTCTAATTTTGTTATTGCCTCTTCTAGTCCCAAATAATTCTCACGAATACTTTGTAAATCCATTTTAATCTGGGCATCTTAAAATTTTTTCTGGCTTGTATTGATAGCTGCGCTTTCTTTCGGATCGAATGATAAAACCACGTCCTTAATTTTTTCAAAATGTTCATGATAGTAAAACCCCGCCCGTAACCATGTACCCCAACGTGTCAGAATCGGCTGTGGTGGCTCAGAGGTATGGGGACACAATTCGTGAAATTTCCGAATACGTTTTGGAGATTTCAGGAATACTGCCTTTGTACTCGATATTAAAGCATCTACCTCTGGATAACATCTACGAACCTGTTCTGCCACAAGGTGTAGAGCACGGAGTTTACAAGTAATATGTAACAAGTTAGGACAATATTTTCTAAGAGAACATTAATACTTGGTCTTTCGACAGTTTTAATTTTTCCAAAGTATCTAATAGCACCTCTGAAATTTTTTCGGCATTACATTGTTCTAGTCGTCTGGATACTAATAAAATAGAAGACGTTGGTTGATGTGGTTCCATATTACGCGCCATCACATTAACTACAGATTGTTTTTTGCTGTCAGTTGTTTCGTCCACACATAACAACAGATTTTTATTTTTCAGTTCGGCTTTGATTTTTTATTTTCAACCTGTTTACGCACCGATGGTAAATTCCTTCGTAACGTTGTCATGCTCGGTAATGTTTGATTCGCGTATTTATTCCAAAATGAAATAAATGAATCATTACTTAACAAGGTAAACGGCAGTGTACACACAATCATAGTTACACATAGTTCATGTATAAACTGTTGTCAATTAATTTTGTTATTATTGTGCTTCAAACTGCTTACGTGTTCTTTACAATGTGTTTTTGACCAACACATTAGATATGTATTGCACACTAATTGTATTTCATTTTTGAGCCATCGTATATTAAGTCCGGGAAATCCATAATAAACTTATTCACTTCGTCTGACAACGGTCGCTTTCTCGATTTATGTGTCGACGACATTTTATTACGTATGCTTACACTTACATGCAGTCTAAGCAAGTACCAAACACATACTGAATGCTTTTTATTAGTTCTGCAATACAATCATCCTCACATCGGCGCACATGGCGCGCACGGAAATTGGCCTGCTCTAGTAATAAGCACTTTAATTTTTTATACTATTGACATTATTTTGCACACGACTGTATGTAATTACAATGTTGAATACTTATGAATCGCTGTGTATGCACGGTCACGTTTAAGCTATGACTCATAAATTAATGCAAATTGAAAAACTTTTCCTTAATATTTTCGATGTTTAATTTCCTGTTATGTGGACGAAATAATATATCAAAAAAATAATTAAAAGGCTGACTAGCAGTTTAATCTTGCGTTCAAATAAAATGAACACAGAACAAATCTGAAATTGTGACCGGCGTTCAAGTTAATCCGTCGTATGTAAACCCTCATTAACTTTGTAATGGCCGACTCCGTTCCAATTACAAAATATGGCTTACGCTCACTGAAGACAAAGTACACATTAAATTTATCTTTTACCACTTGTGTTCCTCTATATAAGGTACTCTTTTTAACTTAATCCTCTTTAATACCGTTATTTACACAGAAAAAGCAGAACAGCCTTTAATGAAATAGCTTGTAAAGCGTTCGAGTTTAATTAATTTGCTATTTAAAGGTGCGGGATTTACTCGAACATTAAGTCAAATAATTTCAAGGTGTTCTCTAGACAAGTTTTCTAATAAATATTTTAAATTGGACGCAAAAATTTTGTTGAATAAATAGATTTTTTGACTAGTAGAAGACAATTTGTGAGTTGTAATGGTTTCTTATTATTTTTATGCAATTTCGGGTGTGTATCAAAGCTCAAATTTGGCACCGTTTCTATTTTGTATAGCTATATAAGCTGCCGTTTTTAAGTACCCGGATTAGGCAGCTTAAAATTTTAATGCAATTTCCAGTTAGGCTTTTTTAAAATAACATATGCCTTAGTAACTTGTGTGCTAATTTACAAAACATATTAATTTTATTATATGCCGAACCCAGCAAGACTTACAAGGGAAGATCCCAAACCAGGAAATTCTTTGGGAACGTGTACATCACAACCCGTATGGAACTGGGGTTGAGAACGACAAGGAGGTAAACGATACCCCACAAGTACAACCAGATAAGAGAGAAGGGACGGTTATAGCACCAAGCGTCAGGCGTGTCTGTGCCCAGTCTGATCAGATACGTTGAGGATAGATGTGCAAAGTAACTGTACGTAGAACATCGATTGTAATGGCAAAGTATACACAACCAGAAAAAAATTATTTAACACATATTTTTATTCTTTATCATACCATAGAATTGCGTTTTTATTTTGCTACGTTAGCAAACTTTTTATTTTTTTCGGTGTAGCGGTTGTCCATCAGTACTTTTTCACCTGAAATCCATATTACAGGTTTATGCAATTTACTAATAGGTACATAGAATTTTTTCTTTTCTTTGATGGAATTATGCGTGAGTTTTCTCAGAATATTTTTAATTTTCTCTTCAAGTGCAGCATTTTATTTAGTTACGTTAGCATAGTTTTAATTTTTTTTCATGTGTTTATATTTGCCTTGATGTAGCGTTTGTACATCACCGGAATTTAATTAGGTATGCAATCACAGGTTTATGCTATTTATAAATACATAGATTTTTCTTTCGTTTTGGTAGAATAATGCGTTTGTTTTTTCTGAATATTTTTATTATTTTTTTTATTGTACAGCATTTGTGCATTTTTATCATTATTATCTGCGATGCAAGACCTCTCATCTTTGAAATAAGTTGCGTATACTGTGTATACCACACCTACTCCTGACGTATCAGTGCTTATCCAATCATACGTATTGCTATGTATTGTGGAAATGTGTTGAAGATAATCCACAGTGCACCACTATGAGTCCGCGCTGCCTTATGGAGAGTTTATTTCTTTTAATAGAGTCCTCTAAAGTCTCAGGTTCATTTAAGAACGTGGTCAGAAAAACAAAATATAAACATTAAAACAAGCACTTTTCTATAAAATTTTATTAAAAAATAAAAAAAAATCGTCTTTATAAGGTATAAAGGCGTGCTACTGCAACAGTAATGCAATAAGCAGAGGAAAACTTGTATGGTAATGAACTCATACAATGAAAAACCTCTTATAACCGCGAGCAAAAATTACACTAATTAAATAGGTCGGAAAACTTTCAAATTCAAATATTTACTTTAACCCCCAAACTTCAAACGTCAACAGAGACAAACTGTTAACTACGCGTGTCAATTATCAAATCATGCGCAACATAAACATGATAAAAATATTCCCTCCAAAATCCTGACTTCAATACACTATTGAAACATGATAGCAAAAAAAACTCCCTCATAAGAAATATGAAAATCTTCCTTGCTATTCATCTACTAATTAAAATATATAAAAATTAAATATAATCAATTAAACTATGAGCTCAAAAATTATAAAAGATTATTACCAAGAATAATAACAAATAAATTTATTTGCAAAAGGACTACTTACATGAATTAATGTAACCTTAGCACACACAAAAAAACTTAACGAGACATTTTTCAGATGAATCATACATTTCAAATCAAAATTACAAATTAAACACTCGTAACAAGTCGAGAATTAAATTGAACACATCAATAATCAAAAACTAAAACATAAACCGAACTTATTAAAGTATTTTAAATAAAGAAGAAGTCCTTATTCAAAAATTAACACATGTGAATCATCTGAAGGTACATAAATCTCTGATGCGGAAATAACATTCTTCCGAGAATAAAAAAAAATCAAGCTACGAACCTCGAACGATACAACGTCCGGCAATGTTTCACAACGTGAATCAAAACAATCTACAGTCTAGGCATAAAATACACGCCAATTTAAATTTTAAATAAAATATTACAAATCACTAAATATAAACCTGAAAATAAATTATACATAATTAATAATTATATTTAAAAATATTACTCGGGGAAAAATCCACAATAGTATGTGTATACCACACCTACATCTGACCTATCCTTATGCTGACCTATGCTTATCCAATCAAATGCTACACTATACATTCAATAAACATATCGGAGAAGTAAAGCGGCGGGGACGCGTCTTGCGCAGCAGTGTCGTTTTCTTACCTCGTTTACACACGGTATAGATATGTACTACGCAATTTTTTTCTGTGGAAAAACACTCTGATTGGGTGAAGTGTATTTTTGAAAATCGTAAATTTTCCATTCTGCCTCTGGGCAGAACTCGTTAACGGTAAGAGATAGAGAAAAAAAATTAACACAAAAAATGTTTGTTTGAATGAGTTTTATTAAGTAGACTGGAAAAAAAATCCTTTTTTTCATTATATTATATTGTCTCTTACCTAAAAGATGTAGATTATCGAAGGAAGCTACATTAGACCAGTAAATAGTAAACACGTTTTTGTAAAGAAAATAGGCCGACAATGAATGAGATAAGCAAGTAGTATATATAACTCATCAAACCTGAAATTGATAATAGTTATTGGTTTGTAAATATTGCTTTCTACGTTTTACGACGCTAATTATTCGATTTTTTTTAAATAGAAAAAGTCCGCCCTTAAGCACGATTCGAATCCACGTCCATGGTTTGCCGGACTATTGCTTTAACCACTAAGCTATTAAGGACTGTGATTTCGAATCATTGTGAAAAGGCTTTAAGTCACATTAAGGAAATAGATGTAATCTTTTGCTGGTGGTCGGCTTTGTTGCAAATTAATTGCATTTTCGCGAAGTAATGTGAATGAAAATATTGCTTTCTAGATTTTACGACGCTAATTATTCGATTTTTTTAGTAGAGAAAATTCGCCCTTACGGGCAAAATATTTTATTTGTTTCCTTAATGTGACTTAAGACCGTCCCACAATGATTCGAAATAATAGTCCTTAGTAGCTTAGCTTAGCTTAGTGGTTAAAGTAATAGTCCGGCAAACCATTAACGTGGGTTCGAATCCAGCTTAAGGGCGAATTTTTTCTTCACTTCTTGGGTAGTATGGACAGGAGTACGGATGTTATTTAAGGATGTTCTTGGAGATTCTTTTCGCTTTACGCTTATTGAATGTTTGGAGGAACGGAAAACGTCGTTTTAATTGTAGGTTATATGTTTATATAGGGTATATGTTTAAACACTATTTCTTGAAGAATGCCTTTAATGTACCGTTTTTATTTAATTTTAATTTTTGAGAACAACGAAGTACGTGCTAGATAAAGCATCGGTGCAAAAATTCTCTCCTTCAACAAATTGCGTTCTCCATGGCAACGAAATATATATATTTATTTTTACATATTTTTATGGTTTTAAATTGGAAATATCTATAGTTTAATTAATTGATTCTAGTAAATATTTATTTTGAATTTTTCTAATATTATGCTTTCGGTCATTTTAACTTTCGGATGATACTTTTTTAAAAACACATTTTTTTAGGCAACTATGTCAATATATTCATTAGGGTGGAGCGATTTTTTTTAAATTTAGCAGTAGCTTTGGAATACCTGTAAAAAGATGCTCTATTATCTCCCAAATATACACAGAAAATTTCATTTCGCACATGATATATTTAGAGGTGCCCCCGACATTATTAAGTTTGGCAAAATTCATGAATTTAGTCGAAAAATCGAAAATATTTAATGAACGCTAAATTACGCTATAGTCAACTCGCGTGAGTACTATTTCACTTGTGATACCCTTTGAATTTTACGTCTGAGATCAAGAAATAAGACTCATGTAAGTAGTATTTTCAATTTCCTATTTAGGTTTCAGATATTATTGTAATACTTTAGCACAAATTATATATCTTTATTACAGTAAAATGTCTCAAGTCAAAACACGACAAATGATGACCTGTGCTGTGTTCGGATTACCAGAGAAGTTACCAGTATCTCAATTACCAACTTATAATGACGTTATGAAAAATTACCTATTCATTAAAAATGAATTAAAGCCCAATAAAACAGTAAAAGAGCCAAACGTTCATGACATATCCGAAATATTGGCTCAAGAAGTTTTAGAAATTTGGCAAAAGGCTACGCTGCCAACTGTTAGTGTTAAGAGAATTCTACAACTTATTCGTTCCTACAATGACAAATACAGAATCTTAATGAAACCTTATAAAGGTCGTCAAACAAACAAAAATTACGAAGAAAAGATCAATAGATTTATAACTGAGTCCCACAGATTATTTGATGTTTGCAGTTGCAAATGTAAACTTTTCTCAAATTGTAATTGTTTAAAAGGCAGTCGTGTTCCCAAGGAAGAAATAAATTTTTTACTCGATCAAAGAACAACAAGAAAAATGGTCATAGGCGGTGTAGATGTGGTTGAAACTATAAAAAATAAGAAAAATGAAGATAGAAAACAAAAAAGTTTATCGCGTAACAGAGAGATAACTGATTTTGAGAAACCGTGTTGTTCGCGTTCTTTACCTGAAGACTTGGCAATCGAAAGCGACAGTTCAAGCGATAGCGTAGCTTCTAGTCCTTACCTTGAAGCACCAAAAAAAACAGTTGATCCGCCACAAAAAAAAAGGAGATTAAATTTACCATCATTAGCTCTTGCCTGCGATCGTACTGGAGTTTCTGACAGAGCCGCTGCCATTATAGCTTCTTCTGTGTTAAAAGATGTTTGCATTATTTCACCAAAGGATCCAAGTGGTGTTATTGATCGTTCAAAGTTGCGCCGTGAAAGAACTAAAGTCAGAACAGCTTTACAGGATGCAGATCGCAAGAAAACCCTACGCGGTATGTATTTTGATGGAAAAAAGGATAAAACGTTGATTAGTATTCGGAATTTTCCCAAATTCTGATTTTGCGTTGAATGGCACACGTGGACGACCAACAACTTTTTCGGTGCCATTCACCACAAAATTTAAATCTGAATTTAACCACGCATGATTTTGATCCTTAAACACATGCATCCTTCTGTGACATTTTTCCCACTTTTGAGCCAACTTTACGCAAAAAAATGTAATGTTTGCTTTATATGTTTCTCCATTTTATCCGAAATCGTATTAGCTTCAGTTCTTTCAACTACATGCTTGAAAAGGGCATCAAACTTTTCTTTTTTTATGCATTTTTTTCGCCATATTTCTAACAGTTCAATTTTATTAAAACAAAGGTTACCTGAAAAAAAGAGGCATTACTCGTAAAACGCAAAAAATAGCAGCTTGAAATTAATTGCAAATAACTCATTAAATATTGCTTAATCTATGTTTTCAATTTCAAAGAGGTCAAATTGGATCAAAATTTTGTATGGCTTACAGAAAATCAAACATTTAGAGAAATTGCACCATTTTAAGGTTATGTACTCTGATGGGTAATTTTCAAGTATACCGACGTAAACATAAAGCAGTATCAATGACACACATTTATACTTACTTGTCTCTTTATTTTGCATTTTACAGAAATTAATTATCGTCAACACAATTCGAGAAACACACAGTTAAAGTTGACCAATAAATAAATACTGATCTCGCTAGCACATTTGTAAAAATATTACTTCGAATGACTTTGACATATATATATATAACGGCGCTTTATATTTAGCACAAACAAAAATTAGGTATATTTGTTTTGAATGGTTTCCTATTAGAAAACAACAACAACGAAAATAAAACTGAACTTTGATTTTTTCACTTTTGCACAGAAAAAGCGGCCGTTTGACCTAATGTGCGGTGCCTAAAAATAAAAAGAGCATTAAAAGGCAAACATTTTCAGTCTATAGAAGAGGTTAAGGCAAAAACGACAGACTTCTTGAAGAGGGTGACACTTGAAGACTTGCAGTACCGCTTTAGGCAATGGCAAACACGTATACAGCGGTGTGTAAATAGGCAAGGCCAGTATGTTAAAGAGAATTAACAACTACATATTTGTAATACGTTTTAGATAAGGGATATTTTTCAGACCAGTTTCGTTATTTAATTGTCACAGCTCGTATATTTAGTTTTGTCCTGTTAATAGAAGATTCTATTGGACGAAATAAAGTATTAATATTATTCAAGTATAAAAAGATCGTGTTACCAAACAGAAGAAAAAATATGGTAAAAATCTGTTAGGTATTAATCCACATGATTTCTCGTAAGCAGTTAAGATAGATAGAGCATCAGATAAATTTGCCTGTTTAAATTTATCTCACATGACAATTTTGTGTGCAGAAATATTCAATATGACCCGGGAAAGAATAGAAATTTTCTTTCGATATAAAATGGTAAAAGTAAACTTGTCAGAATAGATTGATGGCGATGTTCTTTCCTGGGCATGGGTACATTATATAAAAAGCCTCTCGGAACGAATTATCGAATCAATGCTCCGTATCGGGCGTCGTTTATATCAAATATCATCATTTATTGACACGTAATCGATCATAGTCCGTTTCTCTCATATTATAAGTAGTGTCGGGTTGAAATAATAAGATACGAGGCGTGTTGTTTAAATACGTAGGTACCGCTCTGATAGTAAAGAAACACAAGACTATTTTCTGTTGTTAATGTAATGTTAAGGTAATGTTAACAAATTTATTTTTACATGAAAGCCTAAACTTTAATTTACTCTGTTGCGGGAGGGAAATTTAACAGGAGGAGCGCCAAATATAAAAGGAGATCAAATGGAAGACAAAAATAAAATTATCAACATTTTAAAGTAGTGGTGTGAGTAAATTTCCATATACAGTCTATATGGAAATTTAGTTATAATTTTCAACAGTTAAATTTTCGCAATATAACAAACAAAATTTATTAATCAAATGTTCTACCTATTTTGTGCTTATATGAGGGCGGGTTGACTTATTCGCATGATCCCCTCGAGTAGGCCGTGAAATAAAAAAATACAAATCACATTTTGACAATCGATGTATTGTCACAAATTTATTGCATTTTCGCGAAGTAATGTGAATGTAAATATACTTTCTACATTTTACGACGCTAATTATTCGAATTTTTTAATAGAAAAAATTCGCCCTTAAGCAGGCTTCGAACTCACGTCCATGGCTTGCTGGGCCATTACTTTAACTACTAAGCTATTAACGAGCGATGTGTGATTTCGAATCATTGTGGGAAGGCCTGAAGTCACATTAAGTCACGTAAAATGTAGAAAACATTTTTAGATTCACACTACTTCGCGAAAATGTAATAAATTTGCAACAACTGCCGACTACGGGGGAAATATGCTAATGATTCCTTAATGTGAGGCCTTTCCACAATGATTCGAAATCACAGTCCTTAATAGCTTAGTGGTTAAAGCAACGGTCCGGCAAGTCATGGACGTGGATTTGAATCCTGTTTAACGAATTTTTTCTATTAAGAAATTCGAATAATTAACGTCATAAAATGAAGAAAACATATTTACGATGTATTGTCAGTTTACTGTTAGTGTTTGATAAATTTTTGGCAAAGCGTGTTTCGTAGACAATTTTTTTAATTTTATCCTACTACTAAATGTAAATGGATAATTTTGAATATCGTGCGTAAGTAACGTATAAGTAAGTGTTTTCTAAAGAAAGGCATGAATCCAACGTTTCTACTGTGATAACGCAATGCAGTTGTGTATGCAAACAATCTCAATCAGGTCACAGCCTCGTCCCCGTAATGCAAGTGTAACGTGTGTTACAAATACGCCCTCGCTAACGCGAGTTGTTTGCAAACACCAACTACATGTCAGGGTTTGTATTACATTCCCTAAGTAGTTCGAGGATCTTATCTTATGTATATATACTGTAGTGTAAGCAAGATCATTCAGAGATTCGTATTCACGTTCACATTCACACATTCAGTCTACATACTAGTTAGTAAGAATGTATATAATTGTTAACCAGTTTTAAGTGTTGTTTATATTATATTATGTTACCCGTTCGTTGTGAGTATCATTTACGACCATAAGCCGCTCAACCTGCTTTCCAATGGGGCCGCCCAAGCGGCCCATATTACATGCCGATCCTCCAGGCGCGTAGGGCCCTATCACAAACGGCTCTCTTATCACACTACTTTTGGAAGTAATCCTGAAAATTTTCTTTCTTAAGGGTGTTAAGAACCTTTTCCGTATTTGTCTGGATGTCTTCAATGTAGTTAAATCGTGTCCCTTTCAGCGAAGATTTAAATTTAGGGAACAAGTAGAAGTCAGCAGGGGCTAGATCAGGGGAGGGCTAGTTCAGAAGAATAGGGGACAAGAAATTTCGAAATCTTGCCAAAAATTCCCTGATTGAGAACGTACAATAAACTGGTGCGTTGTCATGGTGGAGAATAAAATTCTTGTCTCGCCTTTTCTTCCGCAGATTTTCACAAAACCCCAAAACACACTTTTATAATATTCCTGATTGACTGTATGTTTCCTGGAGGCATATCCATGATGTACAATACTTGTAAAATGGAAAAAAAACATTGTCTTTCATTCGACCGACCTTGACGCGCTGTTTTCGGTCACGACGAACCTGGACACTTTCACTGCAACGACTATGCCTTTTCTTCTGGGTCATATCCATAAACCCATGATTCATCGCCTGTAATAAATCTATTCAACAAATCTGGATTACTTACGCCCCGATTAAGCAGTTCTTGGGGCACTTAAAGTCGGTGTTCTTTTTGCTAGTCTGACATAAATTTCAGAATGAATTTCGCGGACACTCGATGCATATTCAAATCATCAGTTAAAATTGTTGAACCGCGTAAAAAAATAAATTCAGTTCATCAGGCATTTCCCGAATTGTAAGTCTATACATTTGAATCTATTGAATCAGATAAAACATTTGATCGTCTCAGAAAGTTATCCCGGAATGCTGTTTTCAAAACGTCATCAACTTCCGAAGCTGATTTCTAGGTTTTAAAACAAAATTTTACACAAACTTTTTGTGTAAAATTCCGTTTTTTCATTCACTTTCGAAGTCGATATATCCGCCGGAAAAACATGTATTTACAAGACCGTCACTCTCCACTGAACAAACATACTGCTGTGATATTTTTAGAACATTTAGCACAAAACAAGCTTTCTTTTTACATGCGCAATAAAACTGTCTTGAAACTTTTCAATCATCCCTCGTATTATAGTTTAAAACGAATGCTACAATAAAATGACGTAAGTAGATACGTATTACATAGTATATCGTTTAATTGATTTCTGTGGTTTATCGAATTATACAATACGGATTATTGCGTGTATAATGAAAGCAATTCCAACTCTCAAAACAATTATTATCGAACGAAAAAGAGCGGTAATGGTTCTCATCAATTTAGATTTCGTTTTTACCAATTTATTTTCATTGCATAAATGGGGTATATTTCGGAGGAATTTTTTTAAGAAATTAGCCCTGTGGTAATACGCTTTTGCCCTGATGAAGAAATCACAACGTTAAAGATATTTTTGTCAGTAAACTAACTGTTAATAACACAGGCCTGCATAAAATTTGTGATGACGTGATTTTTGTTTGTTAAGCTCAGTTTTTATATAGCAATAACTAATTAAAATACAGTTGGTCTCTACCACCCACATATTTTTTTTGCACAAAAGAAAAAGAAAAAAATATAAAAAAAATCTTATCATAGGCGTTTTAATAAATTTTAAAATGAATGTACTACTTCAAATTCTAGGTATTAACCCAAAAATGATTTTCTGTTGTGGTTTTAAAGAAATTTGTTAAATAGGCTCTCATTACCTGATGTAAATCTTTTATTACATGTATTAATTTTGGACAAGATTTCCGGGAATTTTTACCTGCTAAATCCTATTTATTATGCTTTCACTTTATTAGTACTGCGAAGAAGGATTTCAAGTTTATCACTCCAAACAAAATGTATATTTTAATGTCATTTACTTCATTATAGCTCTGAGTGTCGATCAGTAAACAAGTAAAATTAATTTGTCTTTAGTGTTGTGCGTGGTATTTGATAAATAAACATTGCTTAAAAATATGTCTAGCCGGTGTTGTAAAAACAAACCAGATGATTTCTGTTATATTTGAGGATATTTCGTCTTGAAAAAGTTTAAGAGACCAATTGGTGAATTTGTGAAAAATGCATATTATGCTTATTTCAAAATCAAATTAGGAGATTAAGATTGGTCACCGCACGTTGTTTGTAAGGTATCTGAAGAAGGTTTAAGACATTGGACCAAAGGGAATAGAAAAAGCCTTCCTTTTGGAATACCGATGGTTTGGAGAGAACCGCAAAATCATCATGAAGATTGCTACTTTTGTCTTTGTGAATTAAGGGACATAATAGAAAAACTTTGAAACATATTTTGTACCCAAACAATATTAAATCAGCTATCAGACCAGTTCCTCACAGTGATCATGTACCTATACCTATACCCCCAAAGTACTACAAGAAGATATTGAAACCTATTCAACTTCCGGCTCCGTACAGATGGATAGTGATTTTGAACCATCAACCTCAGGTCAAAACCAACCTCAGCTATTTTCACAAGCCGAACTGAATGATTTAGTAAGAGATTTGGGACTTTCAAAAGATCTTTCTGAAGTACTGGGGTCTAGGTTGAAACAAAAAAAATTTGCTTGCCCCAGAAACTACCTTCAGATCTTCCTTTAGCTGAATATGACAGAAAAACAACCAAACGAAGCTTTTCTGAAAAACGAAAACGTCTTTTTAAGAAGCATAAAGAATAAATAACTATTTCTAATGTTTCTATGTGTATATTTTTGTATTTTTTTAATATAATATAAAACTAGCTTATAAATTAAATAAATCGTGTTTTTTCTATATTTTTTGATTTTACTGGTTTGAAAAATAACCTTACGTGATACAAAAAAAAATAAAAGCAGATTTGAAATCAGCGCTACCCAATTACTAGAAAACAGTTAAAATTTTTAAATCAACATTCAAAGAGTTGAAAAATGCAGGCCTGTGTAATTAGTTGAACTAGTAATTGAGGTTACTAATTTAAATCTGTCAGTTAGGTCTGCAGGTCCAAACGTTTTAGGCACTTCATTGCAGGATATTGGCAACCGATTTTCAAGCATATATTTATTGATCCAGAACTAATTCCTTATAATAATAATAATCATACATTTATTTCCAACAGGTAATCCCAAGAAACATTACATGTTTGTAAGCACAATTATACAAACAAAAGAAAATAATTACAATAAAAACATTAGCATTATGTAATATAATTATAAAAATTAATACGAGGGTCGCACTGAAAATTTTTAGAAAATCAAACAAGGACTAGTTTAAAAAAATAAAATGATTTTATTAGTAGATAAGTAAGCTGTGGGGATTCGGGGCTGAAATCCCATGTATTTTCTTATGGACGTTCATTTTACATTTTTTGGAATGAGTTGTGGTGGAGGAAGGTACCGGAGGCCGCTACCGCCAGATGTGATATAACGCGCATGGCCAAGAGAGAACTGTCTGTTTCAAAGACTACACTAAAAAGAACAAAGCTCGGAGCATACTGCGCATGCGTTACTAATACCGGGAATTTTTTAAAATACGAATAAATTTGAAGGCAGATTCTTACATATCGCTAATGCTCCAAATTCACTGCGCAAGCGGCAATTGAGCGCGCAATATCAAATGAACTTAAAACAGGCGGCAAATTAAAAAAAAATAGACATTTCAAATATAAGGCACTTAGTTTATTGCTTTATTGCATGCTTATGAATTTCTTCAACTAACAAGGTACATAAGAAAACATTTATCAAACTTTGAAAATACTTTTAATAAAATAAGTGTATTATATACTTTATTCTCTTCTATACCTTCAAAATATTTATGTTTCTGATTCACTGCACATATATACGAGGATGTATTTAAAAATTCTTAGCATACTATAGAAGCAAACAAAATTTGAAATAAATCAAAATATTTCATTATTCAACATACTCTCCTTCTAAATTAATATACTTAATACAGCGATTCTGCAACGCCTCTACACCTTTCAAAAAGAAAGTTTTATCTTGCTCTGCAAACCAGGCCTCCACAGCTTCTATCACCTCTTCGTTGGAAGAAAATTTACGACCTTTTAAACTTTTTTTCAGTTGGGGAGACATGATAGTCGGACGGAGCCGGATCTGGTGATTAAGGCGGGTGTTCGAGTAATTCGAACAGTATAAATCACGAATTGTTTGCATGCAACATGCGATTTGTGTGCAGGGACATTGTCCTGCAAAATCAAACCACCTTTGGATAACTTTCCGTGTCTTCTCTCCATAATTTTTCCTGGTGTGACAAAATCATGTCATGAACTGCATCAACATTCTCGGAGACGGACACAGAAACTGACCTTCCAGATCGGTGTTCATCTTCAATGGAAAATTTACCCCTTTTGAAGCTTGCAATTCAAATTTTCATTACCTGTTTTTTAAATAGACAGGTCTTTGAAACAGATAGACATGTCTTTGAAACAGACAGACATGTCTGTATTACACTATGATATCCAATTTTGTAATAAAATTGGATATCATGTGCAAAATTACCTTAGCATCATAAAAATGTAACGATTCGTTTAAAAGAGACATATTTGATATTAAATTTAATGTTATTGTCATAGCATTATCTACAAGAATTGATTTGGGCAAGATCGTAAACTAAATTATTTCCCTTATCACAAAATTTATCTGTGTAAATTGCACTCAGATTACAGCGCTATCTGCTCCTTTAGATTGAAAGGGGTATAGATTAGTGATGTACCGGGTCCTAAAAAATGCCGGGTATCGGGTATTGAGAACGAAAAAAAAAACGTATCCGGCCTGGTAACCGGGTACTCGGGCGTTATGTGAAAGTGTGCATCCTACGCCATCTGACGGAAAGGCTGCGTATGTAAACAAAACCGGGAAATCCCCTGAGTTTACACTGGAGCTGCCGCTGTTTTGTATATAATATACTCTCAGTTCGCATTTAATTTCAGTTCCATATGGGTCGAACTACAATTTTTTAATTTCTTACGTATTGTTATGATTTTTTCCCCGAAGAATAATTTTGAACAATTAGTGATTTTATTACATTTATTTAACGTGCACATTTATTTTATATTGAATTATATTTAAAGGTATATTTGGATTTATTGTTATGACTGTGACTGTACGTGTATTTATTGTACCGGAAATAGATCGATTTGCGGTATTATATTGAATTATATGGACATGATGCCCGATGATGTGTCCGGTTGAGGTCACAGAGATATTTGGTTCTTTGCTTGATACTGTTGGAAGTAAAAAACATCATTTTTTATTTCTATATTTGATTTAAATTCGGTTTATTTGGTGTATTGATGTATGTTTAAATATCATTTTCGTATTACGAGTGGTTGTTATCTCGTGTTTTGATTATTAATTAAATTTATACCTGATATCTCTCGTATTAGTTTTTTTTTATCTGTGTGTGAAAAAAGTGTTGCGTGCGTAAGTACTTTTCACAGTTGTTTTATATAAATTCTTTTTCACTATAATTCTATGATATTTGTACCTATTTGTAATTTTGAATTATTTTTATATTTAGCTTATAATATAGATAGTTAAGAAAATTACCGTATTTTTATGAGGGAGTTTTTTGTCATGATATCCTAGAAGATTTTTGAAAGTCAGGTTGGAGGGGAGATTTTTGTACTTGTGTTAAGTGCGCACGAGTAAAGTAAATTACGAGTTTGACGTTTAGTCTTTTTACAACTGAAATTTTTGGGGTTATTTATTTAGATTTTTGAATTTGAGAGTTTTCTTAATGATCTATTAGATATTAATTTTGTTCGCGATTCACAAGAGGCTTTTCTTTGTGTGCGTGTTATTTATCACACAGATTTTTTCCTCTAGGCTTTTGTTTATTATTGCATTAGCTCTCTTTGCACTTTGTAAACAGTATTTTTTTTCTTTTTTTTTAAATAATAAAATTTGTAAAATCAAATTGTGACTATTATTTATTGAATCTTTAATTTTCCATTTTCTCAATCGTGGGAGAGTGAGTCCTAGATGAAGCTGTCTCAAGCAATCAAAATCTCCATCTGAATTAGCACGGACGAACAGTGGACGACCATTTAAGCAAACCCACAGTTCACAGCAGTATGTACCCTTTCAATAATGAGTTCAGTTTGGAGTTATTTTAAAGTGTTTTCTGAAGACGAAACGAAAGAAGTGTGCAGTTTATGTAATGCAGTTTTATCCAGAGGTGGCACAAATACAAAATCCTACGGAACGTCAACGTTATTGAAACATTTACGTTTAAAACATTCAGATGAGTTTAGTGATTGTGACATTGTCAAATGTTAAGAAAAAGAAGTTAGACGATCCGACACCGGGACATAACAGACATTGGTACAGTGTTTAAACAAAATTATCACATGGGACATTAATAATATCAAAGCAAAGAAAATCCATGATAAAATTGGCGAATTGATAGCTGTGGATAACCATCCCATTGCAATAGTCGATTATGTTGGATTTATTAATCTTTTGAAAACATTAGAGCTCCGATATCAAATACCTTCACGAAAATATTTCTCAGAAATTATTATTCCTACTACATACGATAAATGTTGTTCGAAAATTTGTGATTTAATCGATATTGAAAAATCACAACTGAATTTGATGTCCTTGACATCAGACATATGGACCTGTTCTGAGAATAACGAAAGCTTTATAAGCCTCAGTGGACATTAGCTTAATGAAAAATTTGAAAAAAAGTGCGTGGTTCTAAATGCTCGCCATTTTCCTGGAAGCCATACAGGTATTGCCATTAGTGATTCATTACGCGAAATGCTACAATTCTGGAAATTAGACGCTGAAAACCACATTCACGTATTGCTACGAGATGGTGCTCGAAATATGATCGGTGGATCAAATATTGCCCAATTGAGAAATGAGTCATGTTTTATTCATAGCATCCAATTGGTAATTCATGATAGCATATATTCTCAAAAATCTATTTCAGACATAATTGCAAAGTGTTGCAATATAGTAACCCATTTTAATAACTCGTAAGTAGCTAGTACTAAGTTGAAAGAAATATAAACCAAATTATCGCTTCCACAACACAAATTAGTACAAGACGTAGTCACGAGATGGAATTCGACGTATCATATGCTCAAGAGGATATTTGAACGAAAAGATGCCATCGCACTATATTCATCTGATCATGATATATCAAACTTGAATGCAGCAAATTTGAAGTTAATTGAAAATATAGTTATCTTATTGGAACAATTTTACATCGATACAGTTGAAGCCAGTTCAGAGGAAGCTCTTATTTCGATGGTAATACGAAATGTAGATGCTTTAGAGCGCTTTCTCTGTAAAAAAAACTACACGTCGAAGGAACAGTAACCATGAAAAAAGAAATGCTAAAATCTTTAAAGGCTCGATTTGAAAATGTGGAAAAAAATAAGTTGTATTTAATAACTACGGTATTAGATCGCCGTTACAAACTAAAAATTTTAAAACCCGATACACAAGTTATTGCTAAAAAATTGGATTATAGAAGAAATAAAAAGTATTTCTCCGATAAGTATTGATAAAAACAATGACAATAAACTAAGAGAACCTGCAGAACATGGAAGATAAAAATGAAGATGTGTGGGCTTGCATAGATGAAATTTTATTTGAAAATAAATCCATTGAAGAAGAATCCTATACTGTAGGAAATTCAACAGATAATATTAAACTTTTAAATTTTCTTAAACATCCTAACATTCCTCTTACCGAAAATCCGTTGGTTTGGTGGGCAAAAAATGCAAATATTTATCCAACACTATTAAAATTGGCTAGACAATACCTAGCAGCGCCTCCTAGAAGCATACCCAGTGAAAGAATGTTGAGCGAGGGGGGTATTATTTACGAAGAGAAAAGAAATAGACTTCTCCGCGAAACGCAGGGAAATTATTATTTCTGCATTATAATCTCCAATTATTGAGATTTAATTATTAAATTTAATTTTTTGTGTTGTATTTTTTTAAAAAATGTCTAGTTAAAATAAATTTTGTGTAATTTATTTTCATTCACTTATTATCTTATCTTCTTTCCAAATTTCAGATAATGAACCCATTGTCAGGCAATATTTGCTGAATCCGGGTAATTTGCGGGTACTGAACATTTTGCCGGGTATGCCGGGTACCGGGTACTTTCCGGGTACCCGGTACATCACTAGTATAGATTCAATAAAGTTTTATCCCACGTATAAAATAAAATTGAAAGCTATTATGTTACTATACTAAAGTAATACATTTAAATTAAACTTTCGTTTAATTATCTTATCTCATTAAATTTGAACAGTTTATTTTTGTGAAGTATCCTCGTTAAACTTGTATAGCATGAATAACACTAATTAGTTTAACTGCATTAAATATTAAAGCTACTTACATTTAGTGATCACGTTACAGAATTCCGAGTGTCTGTTCCTACTATAAATAATTTAGACCTAATTCGCTAAAGTTACGGTGTCCGGTAGTAAAATTAATAAAACAGCCGTGAACATTGTCCAATTTTTTCAGGCCAAAAAGTTTTACGAAAATTGCGTCAGTTGAGTGTGTATCATGAGAGAAATTTTAAAAATTATTAATTTAAAATTTTACTAAACCACACACAATAAGGGGAATTTATAGCCGCAACAGCTCCATTGTAAAATATAGATAACAACGGACGGCGACAGTGGTATTTCATTCGACGCTATTCAGGTTAAAAGAGACGAGACGAAATTGAAATATTTTCAATAAACTCGCTTTGGTTTTCTTACGCGGAAAGTTATTTCATAAAAATCTCGAATACCGTCGGAATATTTGAGGCGCGAGCTGAACTGGAATTAGGAAACGTACGAGGTGTTCGAGACAGACATTCCAAAGACACGCACAAAAAACAATATGAAAGGCATCTCTTATTTTAGAGGCGATCTAAATACGGGATGCGTTTCGTTTGAAAATATTTGTAGAACGAAGTCGCACGAATAACGAAATTTTTCTGCATATTTTATGAAAATTTTTGCTAGTTCCTGTTATACCGGAAGTAGTGATATACGAAGTATGTCTCAAAAGTAACGAGAATGATCTATTTTAAAGTTTTTCATTGAATGTATCTACAATTTAATTTACTGTTCCGTTCAAACTATACATTGAAAGAAGGTGGTGATAATAAAAGATTAAACTATTGTTATTGGGTCCAAAATAATTTTTTTAAATGACAGACATTTTCTAAAGAAGATTATGTTTACTGATGAGGCTACATTCACCACTAATGGTGTTGTATCGTCCCAAAACTGTAGATACTGGGCCAGAGATAATCCTCACTGGGTTATAAATTGTAAAGACCAATATTCCGAGAAAGTCAATGTCTGGTGTGGGATTTTACGAGACCGAATAATTGGCCCTTTTTTCTTTAATGCTTCATTGAATACTGGTCCTTTAGTTAACTTCTTCGATAGGGAATTTTAGGATGCAGTTGAAAATCTTCCTCTTAATGTGCGACAGGATATGCATTTGCAGCTAGATGGTGCATCCATCCATAATTCAAGAATTGTTCGTCAAAGGTTGAACCAAACATTTCCTATGCGCTGGATAGGAAGAAACAGTCCTTTTGAACTGTGGCCTCCGAGGTCTCCCGATATTACACCCCTCGATTTTTATTTTTGGGGAATGATAAAAAATAAAGTTTATAAAACAAGGCCTAGAAATCGAGATGAACTTTATGCCAGAATAAGGCAAGTCTGTCAAGAAATCAGCATCCCGGAACTTAGACGAGTAGCCAAACACAAAGAATTGAAAAATGTATTCGAATAGACGGAGGACTAGCTGAGAGAGATCACAAAAATTGTTTTCCCAGAACAATAAAATAATTATTTCTTTGTAAGTGCTTTTTATTTTACTAATACATGACACTACTAAATTGACAATGTGTCAAATTATTACTATCCATGGCACTCTAATTATTAATATGAAAAATAAACGTAATAATTTTGTGTAAAGACCAAAAAAAAAAAAAAAATAAAATAAAAACGCGAAATTTGTCATGAAACTCAGCATATGGGGTTAGAAAAGTATTCTGTAAAATTCATTTGAATATTCTGTTTTGTATATCTAACGCGAAGAAAAATATCAAGAATTGACCCTGTTTGTAAATTTGTAGTAGGTTGAGCTTAAAGTTTAGATTTCAGTTGAGTATCTTAAAAAATGTGACCATCAACATGTATAACTGTGCAAAAATTCAAAACTGTATACCTTCAAATAACGAAAATATGGGGGGTCTTCATCTTAAATGCAATACACGTTATAATTATTAAGTACGATTTAACTTTTTATACTCTCTTATGGCAATTTCCAATATAAATGCGTTTGGTTTGCATCCAGTCCTTATAAAAATGACGTATATGGTGCGTGATATATAGGACTACGTTTAGAAAATTTGATTTTGCATATCAACGAATGTCTATCAGACGCTCGCTTATACGGCATGTCACGCGTGTTTAAAAGGGCCCAGACAGCCGTGGACTGCGAAACGCATTTCTTGTATTTAAATCTATTCAATGTAACCTTAAATAACACCTCATCCAAAGTTACACAGAAAATAGGCTTATGTCTAGAGCAGACCAATTTCCGTGCGCGCCATGAGCACCGGTATGGGAGTGTAATTCGTAATATAATATATTAGAATATGCGATACAATGGGACGAAACATGAGCTTGTTACCGATATAAGTATAGAAGTAGAGACATTTATTCTATCAGAAATAATTAAATATACATTTGGTTTTCTGCTATTAAAGAAATATGAATAAACGCACGAAAAATAAGAATAGTACATATTATATCAGCGTTGTTTGTACTTATAAATAAAATGGAAAATGTATGAAATCAGTGATTGTGTGCACGACAGAGGATTTAAAAAACACTTACCGTTTTAAGCGTCTTGCAAGGATTGACAAACTCGAGAAACTCGATTGTATATTTTCAACATCAGGTGCGTTTCTAAGGTTATTTCTGAAAAACATGTCCGCCGTGACGAAAAAATATGTTTATATTCGTAAAACGGGCGTTCTACATCTAGTGATATTATATTTGCATAATCAAAATACTTTTTTCTATTTTGCGTTCGAAATGAACTCATTATGAAACCCAAAACAGTATCGAAATGAGCTTCATTTCGATACGCTTTTTTTCATTTTTCAATGTTGGCGTTGTTCGAATACAGAAATAAATATCATTGCTGTCATTTGATTTTAAGAATTTATGTACATTTGACAGATATGATATATATCCGTATTTTATACAAACAACGTATATTGTATACAATTGTCAACAACATATATATGTTTCTATGTCACTCATGATTATATTTTTAAATGAAATATCAAGTAATGTTAACGAAAATTAATAAATAATATGTAATATAATATACTTCGCGGATAGCAAGATTTAAATTTGAAAATGTCAAGTATCAATGTGACCAACTGCATGCTTTATATAAAAATTAAACTCTGAACTTTCAAATTAAATAATTCCAATTTAAGCAATTTATGAATGTAAAAAACGCAAAATAGAAAAAATAGTATAAAAAACTCGTTTCATAAGGCCTTTTGCCGCACTCGCTCTTTAGAAAACTCGCCGCAAGCGGCTCGTTTTCTAAACTGATCTCGTGCGGCAAAATGGTGCCTTATGAAACTCGTTTTTTAATATACTATTTTAAGCAACTTAACGCATCTGTAGACGTGCCCTCACAAATACGTGTTAAGGTGTCAAAATCTGCATTTCTGTCTAAAACACTTTCAAATTTAATTAGAACACTTTCACTTTTTGCGTATTCTACAGCACACAGTTGTGCGTGAACATCTTTAACGATTTGCAGTGATTCCTCTAACGACAGCGACGAATTTTCTAATTCTGTTACTGCTTCTTCTAGTCCCAAGTAATTCTTACGAATACTTTGAAAATCCATTTTAATCTGGGTATCTTGAAATTTTTTCTGGCTTGTATTGGTAGCTGCACTTTCTTTCGGATCGAATGACAAAACCACGTCCTTAATTTTTTCAAAATGTTCATGATAGTAAAACCCCGCCCCTAACCATGTACCCCAACGTGTCAGAATCAGCTGTGGTGGCTCAGGGGTATAGGGACACAATACGTGAAATTTCCGAATATTCCGAAATTTCTGCCACAAGGTGTAGAGCATGGAGTTTACAAGTAATATGTAACAAGTTAGGACAATATTTTCTAAGAGACCGGCCTACAGAACAAATGGTTGCGGCATCATCGGTCATAAACATTAATACTCGAAAGTTTAAATTTTTCCAAAGTATCTAATAGCACCTCTGAAATTTTTTCGGCATTACATTGTTCTAGTCGTCTGGATGCTAATAAAATTGAAGACGTTGGTTGATGTGGTTCCCTATTACGCGCTATCACATTAACTACAGATTGTTTTTTGCTGTCAGTTGTTTCGTCCACACATAACCACAGTTTTTTATTTTTCAGTTCGGCTTTGATTTTATTTTCAACCTGTTTACGCACCGATGGTAAATTCCTTCGTAACGTTGTAGTGCTCGGTAATGTTTGATTCGCGTATTTATTCCAAAATGAAATAAATGAATCATTACTTAACAAGGTAAACGGCAGTGTACACACAATCATAGTTACACATAGTTCATGTATAAACTGTTGTCGATTAATTTTGTTATTATTGTGCTTCAAGCTGCTTACGTGTTCTTTACAATGTTAACAATGCAACACATTAGATATGTATTGCACACTAAACATTTAATTTTTGAGCCATCGTATATTAAGTCCGGGAAATCCATAATAAACTTTTTCACTTCGTCTGACAACGGTCGTTTTCTCGATTTATGTGTCGACGACATTTTATTACGTTTGCTTACACTTACATGCAGTCTAAGCAAGTACCAAACACATACTGATAACTTTTTATTAGTTCTGATGCAATACAATCATCCTCACATCGGCGCACATGGCGCGCACGGAAATTGGTCTGCTCTACTTATGTCAAATAACTAGTCATTTATGATATTTAATAAAATCTAGTATGAATCTATTACAGACATTGTCAGGGTGATAGAGTGACAAGAAAAGATCATATTAGTAAAAGTGTAGTTCTTGATCGGTTTAAAAACTAATCAATGCTAGATATTATATCTAGTAATATTATATGCTATGATAAATGCACATTAAAAAAAAATAACTACTTACAAATTTAATCTTTTATTTCAAAAACAAACAAATTATTTGGTAAAAATTTTTGAAACACAATGTACATTGATAAAGAATATTTTTGAGATTCCCTGTATATTGAATTAATTTTAAATTTGCTCGTTGCCGTCGGAGCCATCTGCCTAATCTCGGTGGCCGCGTTCTGAACTAAAAAGTAGATGGGATAATTTCTCGCTCCCGGGCTGCGAGACCTTATGTAGAAAGTGAGTCCAGAACCCGTGAATCCCTACTACTCTAGATAAAATGGAAAGAAGGTTAGTCATATAGTAAAAATAAATAATGGAAGGAATCCTAAGCAAATTTAGAACAACAAATAGAACATTATATAAAAAAACTGAAAAAACATCTTCCAAAAGAATAGCACAAACTGGAGACAAGCCCAAACATCAGCACGAGTTCGAAAGATTGGAAGAACTCCATCACCTACAACACAGTCAGATACAAGAGGACGGATTATGTATATGTATTCTGCATTTGGGTTTAGAGATAAATCAGGCGAAAAGTAAAATAATGAGAATTGGAAAGCAACATAATGATGGAATCTGTGAAGTAAGGACTCAAAAAGCAAGTTTGGAATTTGAAAGAGTGGAAGTATTTAATTACCTGGGGCACTAATAACAGCCAAATGCGAAGAAGAAAAAGAAGTCAACATGAGAATAATTAAAGCCAATAAAAGTGCGGAAATGGTAAACTACTTAATCAGGTCAAAGCATCTATCGAGAAAAACTAAATTCAGTATATATAAAACTATTTTAAGACCCACATTACTATATAATTGTGAGACATAGGTGATGAATAAAAATCTGAAAGAAAGGGTAATGAGATGGGAGAGAAGAAGTCTGAGAAGAATCCTTGCAGGAAAAAACGAAAGAAGGTTATATAAGAAGAACGAACGAAGAAGTATATGGCATATAACCATAACCAAAAATAGACGAAGTAATAATAACTGGAAGGTATAGGTGGCTGGGACATTTGGAAAAGATGATACCAAAATAAATAGCGGAGAGGAAGACCAAGAAAAAAATGGAGGGAAGCAGTGCTAGAAAACCTGAGAGAAAACAATGTGCTAAACTGGAAGATAAAAGATAAAATCGAAGGCTATGGAAAAGTATTACACAGCTCTGGGACTGAATGGCCTGTTAATCTGCTATATACCGGGTGTATTATGAAAAACCTTTCGTGCTGTAACTTTTTTATTTTTTATCCGAATGTAATAAATTATACGTCGAACTAAATCGTTTTAAAAACATTGTAACGTGATCCGCTTTGAATTTTTTTTTTACACTTTGTTTTTGACAGACAGCTGCAAACTGTGTTTTTTTAAATTGCACTATACTTTTTTTTTTCTTATTCAAATATATTACTTTTTCTGAATATGAAACTGTAAACAACAATATCCTTGTATGAAAAAAAATCGAGAAATTGAAGGGTTTTTTTTAGTTCGATTTATTCTGGTTTTTCCGAACACAGAGATTTCTTAAATTCATTTTAAATACTCTATTTCATTTTATTACCAGCAAATGTGTGTACCTTTTAAAATCACTTACATTCAATACTATATAGCCCATAAAGGATTACAAACCAATGTTATCAGTGAGCGGTGGGTCAACAACAACATTTACAGTGTTTATTTTAAAAATTTAAAAATCAAGCAGTCGTATTGAACGATAAAAGTGCATTCCAAATTTTCGAAGAGAGCTGTGACATCTGTCAGTCACACATTCATTATAACATTTTCAACGATTTATTTCTAAATTTTGTTATTGAAATGGATAATGGCGAATGTGTGGATGCGATTCAAGCATATTTTGAATGCGGAACAAATTCTGCAGCTGCTTTGCGACTTTATGGAAATCGTTTTCCTGACAGACAGCGTCCAAGTGCCGATAAGTTTGGAAGGCTCGTGCGAAATTTACGAAATTTTGGATCATTCAAAAAACCGAAAATAAACGCACGTGTAATTCAAGATCAAAATTTAGAATTAAGTGTCTTGCTCTATGTGGAAAAAAACCCTAATACGTCTACGCGAGAAATTGTTCATTACATGCAGGTATCACATTCTACAGTTCAGTACATTTTGAAGAAGCACAAGTTCTTTCCTTATAAACCAAGGAAGGTGCATGCTCTCGGTGCAAACAACCTTCAACGAAGGGTTCAATTCTGCACGGTTTTCATGAATAAACTAAGGGAAGATCCAATTTTTTATCGTCGTGTGTTGTGGTCAGATGAATGCACTTTTGGGAAAAATGGTGTATTCAACAGAAATAATCATCGCCATTGGAGCACTGAAAATAACCATGTTGTGATGCAACACAATTTTCAAAATCGGTTCAGTGTAAATGTATGGTGTAGCATTTTAGGCGATAGAGTAGTAGGGCCTTTTTTGTGGAAGGTAATCTAAACCAAGAAAAGTATAATAATTAGTTACGCAATGAATTAGGCGATTATTTAGATGAGTTGCCACTTGCTGAGTTAAACAGGGTGGTGTTCCAACAGGACGGTGCCACACCCCATAATGCACGAATGAATACTGATTTTCTAAATAATTATTTTGGCGTCAGATGGATGGGCACTTGCGGACCTATTCGATGGCCTGCTAGATCGCCAGATCTGAATCCACTGGATTTCTTTCTGTGGTCTTACATTCAAGATCATGTCTATTTGACTCCACCTGATACCAGAGATGATTTAGTAAGAAGGATAGTACAAGTATGTCATGAAATACCACCAAATCTTATATTAAACGCAGCAGTTGGAGTTAATAGAAGGTGTCAAATGTGTCTGGAACAAAATGGGGCCAATTTCGAACATTTGATTCATTAGAATATATGATAGCTTGATTTCTGTAAATTTCGCAGTTTTTTTTTTATAATAATAAATTTGTCACTCAATTTAATGGAGGTGTCTTCAGGAAATAAATGTTTATTAGAATAAGTAAAAAAAAAATGTAGTACAATTTAAAAAAAAAATTTACTACTGTCTGTCAAAAACGAAATGTCAAAAATTTTTAAAAAAAAAACAGGTTACAGTGCTTTAAAAACGATTTAGTTTGACATATCATTCATTAAAATCAGATAAAATATAAGGAAGCTACAGCCCCAAAGGTTTTTCATAATACACCCGGTATATGCTGCAACTGTTTCTACACTTCTCAATGTATATCTATATAATTAATAAAAATTTAAAATTATTTAACTTCTTCAATTTCCCTTAGAAAATTAATTAATTGCATTTATTTGCTTTTCATTTTATATTGATTAAAAAATACATTTAAACTTTCATCCAACATTTGTTTAAAACTTTGTGCTGTTACAATATCGGACATCCAGTTGTTTAATCCCTCGGGTAAACTTTTACACATAAATGTTCATGGATCCTGTGTATATATAAAACTGTACGACCTTTTTATTTTCGCAGATGAACGATTTTATTGTATTTTTTTTTTGTTATCAAACGAACATAACTATATACATATTCACTTAAGTTCAGATAAAATTTGGCACGAGATAGTGCGATTTCTATTTCCTTTCCATTCAAAAGTTGAAAGTCCTTGCTTATAATCAATATTTATTGTACAGCATTGTGGTATATACTGCAGTAACTACTTTAAAAACAAAGACGCACGTTCAGGAATGATTTCATTCTTTAAGTGTAAATTAAACAATTTTATTGTAAAACATATTGACACGCAAACATGGCGAAATAATGCTTTGTAATTGAAGTAATTTCGCTTATCATTATTGAACAAAAGAACTAACAAAAAATTGATTATAGAGTTTTATAGTCTCATGTAAATATGTAATTACAGCGTATATTCGTTCTGGTATTGATATATAATTAGCTTTGAAAGTTTCTAATAGAAAAAATTCAAAATTGAAAATGGTTGCTCAGTGGCGATTTTGGAGCTGCAGAGCTGCAAAACACGTTAATTAAATTTTGCAAAACAGTAGAATTATTTAAATTAATTATAGTGACGGTTTCATAGAATATTTTAAAAATATTATTTGAACATAGTACGTATTCTGGACAATACACAACTATGTATATATGCGACATTACATACAAAATGTATGCACAGCAAACAGTTATAAATAGAGAACGGATGCAATTTCCATAAAACGCAATCGGCAATTGGAATTGTGTATAACGTCGCTCAGTACATCCCGGCGTAATTCAATGAAGTATTTGTTTAACTTACTCGGACACCTGGTCTTGCAGCGACAACAATGGAAAAACCAAGCTATTGTATTCGGAGAATATAGTGTTTGTCAGTGGTGTCGTGTACGTACATGAAATAAATAAGTTTATCGTATTTCGTAAGAGAAATAGCACGTACATTCCTTTTCTTTTCATTTAAATTCCAATTATTTTCACGTAAGTGTGCATAAAATTTCGTTATTTAATTTCGTTTATTTGGATCTAGAATATTCTTACTTTTTCAGACAATGGAAGAGCGTCGAGAATGGCATCGTGAAACAATGGCGAGTTGGATTGAGGGCCATACTGATTGTATGTACATTGCCAATGATTCCGAAATTTATTGTGAAGTGTGTGAAACGTTATTGAAAAATTGCAATAAATCAACCGTAAAACGTCACGTAGGATCGTTAAAGCACGAAAAAAAATTGAACCCGTTGGAACCTGACAATTTTAACGAAGAACTCTGTGAAACTTTTATGGCAGCTAATATTCCATTATTTAAATTGAACAATCCAATTTTGAAGACATTTCTGAAAAAATATACTGGTCGAAATGTTCCTGATGAATCAACTTTACGCAAATATTATGTTTCTAGGTGCTATACGAGAACAGTAGAACGCATTGGAAGCCATCTTTTAAATCAATACATATGGATAAGCGCCGACGAAACGGTGGATATGTTAAGACGCTGTGTGGTAAATGTTGTAGCTGGTGTACTACATCCAACTATTCCCTATAACTCATATGTAATAGCAACAAGTGTTATAAATAGAGTTGATGCGGAAACAGTTGCTGAAACCATTAAGAAGAATATGCAAAAAATGCTTCATTCGGACGCCACGTACAAAGAAAAAATACTTTTATTTGTCAGTGATAGTGCTGCGTACCTATATGTTAAAAACAGGCAGACTATTGAAGAAAACATATCCTAATATGCTGCATATTACTTGTGTAGCACATGCTCTCTACAGAATCTGTGAATATATCAGAGACACTTTTCCGGAAGTTGATAGACTTGTATCAGCTTTTAAAAAAGTTTTCAGAAAAGCACCATTGAGAGTAGCTCTTTTCGGGGAAAAATTTCCATCTCTGTCACTGCCTCCCACTCCAGTAATAACTAGATGGGGAACATGGCTGGAAGCTACTAGTTATTATGCTGAGAATTTCGATAGTCTAAAACATTTCGTAACACTGCTAAAGGAGGATGCTAGAAGTATTGGTGAGTGCAAGGTGCTCACACAAATCCCAAATTTAAAAAATCAGTTGTACTTTCTTCACGAACACTTTGGAAAATTGCCAAAACTAATCACTTATTTTGAAAATCGAAATCTCAAATTAAATGACGGATTAACCACATTAGATGTGGCTGTTAATAATTTGTAAAATATTCCAAGTGACTTCGGATGTGGCCTTCGGCAAAAGTTTGAAGCAATTCTTAATAGAAATCCAGATTTAATTACATTGCAGCAATTATGTATGGAGACAATTCCACAAAATCTAACGGCTAAATATGAAGAAATAAAAGAATATTTCCAGTATGCACCTATAACCAGTTGCGATGTAGAAAGTACGTTTTCTATTTATAAGGATGTACTTAATTCAAAGAGAACAAAATTGACAGAAGAAAACCTTGAGAAACTATTGCTAGTCAATATTAATACTCCTTTACTCAACTTGAACGACAAAATGAAGAAATAAAAATGTTCCAATTATAGAAATACAATTAAAAACTTTAAAAATACAACTTTTCAACAAATACATATGTATTTCGTAATTTTATAGATCACCACCCGTTCGTTTTCCAATTATATAAATAAAATTAAATATTTTAGAAATACAGCCTTTAGCCAGTACTGCACTGGGTGGTAAGCGTGTCCGTTCTCTAGTTATAAATATCTGTCATTGTGATTGGCTATTCAACTAGGGGTATTCCATCAAATACGAAATTTCGGACAAGATGTGCACGCTATCTCGGTTTCATATGGCGTACTAAATATAGTATTGTTGCCGAATCTTTGTAGTCTCTGTATCTAAAAGGATTATAATCAAACATCGAAGAAGGTTTTGGTATGGAGAATGAGATGGTTTTTAGCGTTATTTTCACCAAAAAGTCTTCGTTTCTCATATCCTAAAGAAATCTAGGAATAAATATGGTTAACTGTAAGAGTATGCGACATGGCAACAGTACACGGTACCGAGGATACAATAAAAATGCAAGTCATAATGGCGTAATGTTTACAAATTATTTTTGTAAACACTAGAGCATATTTAGAACAAAAAAAACATAGTAATTTAAAAATGCCGCCATCGCGGTTGTTTACGAATTTAGTACTACCACATGAACATCAGAGGCGCTAGCTTAAGGGTCTAATTTTTAAAATGGACTGTGGCACTCTTATACGACATCCTCCTTGCTATTCAATCACGTGACTATATGCCTTCCACATACCGTTTGTGTTCTGCGAAAATTGCAGCTCAAGCGGAGATATTTCACTTCGAACGGCTTTCGTCTACCGATCTACCAATTCATTGATAAATCTATTGAAATTAAGCAAATTTAACCATTTTTAAAATAATTTGCTTATATAACAATATAGAAAATCATCAATTTATTAATATTAAACCAGTATTCCAAATGTCTGCGCTAGGCGCCATCTGTTGTTGATGTATACTAAATACTATTTTAACCTGAACTAGCAAAACGCAAGCTCGATATAACGGGTGTTCAGAAACATTCGAAGTCAAAGTAGTCCTTGAAAATATGAAGTCATGTCTGATATAGATTGATACATTTACTTAATACAATTTTATAGGTTATCATACACGCAAATGTCAGTTTATGTCGAAATATATTACTTTAATATGCCATATTAATTAATATAAACTAGTCAAATAATGATTTTAGAAGGTAACAGTATTTAACAGAAATTTGCAAATTTCAAATTAAGTATTTTGATATTTTAGAGAATTCTTCCTGAACAATAGCACCTCTTCAAGCGATAACTGGAAAAAATTACATAATCCAATTAATATGCTATTCATTCTTGTGTAATATAGCTCATCTAATCTGTAGTAACATGTAAAAAGACAATGCAGAATTAAGAGGAAATAACTTTACAAGTAAAGGTTTTATTCATCTTATAGTGACAATTGTATCTAGTTATCGTACTAGTTTAATATATTAACATTCAATAAATTATTGTAAGAAATGGCTTAAAATAAATTTGAAACAAATAAATTGTTTGTAGAGTCCTTAGATTACAACCTTATAATAAATATCATAAATTGTAGTTGTATAAATTACCAACAATAATGACCATAATTATAAAAGATGTTGAAAATGTCCACCACCTTCTTCCAAGCATTTTACGCACCTCCTCCGAATGCAGCTAAATACATTTTGCAGTATGGGACTATTTCTAATTTCACTAATTTTATTTATAATTCTGTCTTGGAGATCTATATAATCTTGCACTGGTACTTGATAAAATGAATTTTTTTAAAAAGGCCATGAATAGTAATCACACGGTGTAAGATCACAAGATCTTGGAGGAAATTCATGATCGCTGTTCAAACTTATTAAACGATTTCCAAACACTTCTTGTAACATATTCATTGTTTCCCCCGCTGTGTGAGCTCTAGCACCATCTTGTTGAAAGTATCCCAAAGCTAGTTCATCATGGCGAAGTTGATTAAAGAAAGGCAATAGTATTTCCTGTCGATATCTTTCTGCAGTCAAGGTACCATTAAAAAAAATAGGACCAATAATCCTTCTTCTACTTATAGCGCACCAAACACCAACTTTCTGAGGATGTAAAGGAGCTTCAACATAAAAATTATTGGGCTTTGTATCACTCCACATTCTCATGTTTTGCAAGTTAACATATCCACTAACATGAAACCACGCTTCGTCTGAAAAGAAAGTTTTGTCTAAGACATCATCATTAAAATTATTTGTAAACCATTCGCAAAATACTACTCGTCGCGGATAATCAATATCGAGGATTTCTTGCAAACAAGTTATACGATATGGGAATAACTGTAAATCTTCTTTTAAAACTTTATGGCAAGAACCAACTGACAACCCGGTTTGTTGAGCAAGAGTTCTTACTGAAGTTTTAGGGGCATCAGTCATTATTTCTCTAACATTCCCAATCACTTCTTCTGTCCGGACTTTTGGTCGCCCACCACCCTCTTGGCGTCCCACACTACCAGTTTGTCGAAAAACTGGAACAATTCTGATTAGTGTACACTGAAAAGTATTACAATCAAAAGCAAGGTTGGGAAATTCATCTCGAAATTCTTCCAAACAAGCTTGAATTGAATACTTCCACAGGCCATCGATCTTTTGACCATTTCGAAAATATGCTTCAACCATGAATGCTTTGTGTACGTTAGTAAATACCATTTTCCAAATTAAAAAATATAAATTAGTATCTTCGATATTAGATTCTGACAATTTTTGACAGACAACAGTTGACATTTAATAATTATTACAAATCAGATATTATACTTAAGTAAAGATATACGATTTTTTGTTCAGAGCCCACTTGACGAATGTTTCTGAACACCCTTTATATAGCCATCTATTGAGTAAGCGACCCTATCACTTCAAATTATAATAGATACCTTTTGTATTAGAATTTTTTTTAGATTTATTTACTGTTATATTTTATAAATATTACAAGAATTACAAGAAATGGGATACATATCCCAGCCATAACCGACTCATCTTCCCACATTCTCAATACATATTGAGAATGGGGCAAAATAAATCGGTAAGAAGAGTGTTTGAAGCAAGATACGAGCGAAGAACGAAAGGAAAGCCACGAAAACGTGGAATGATGTTAGAAATGCGGCTAGGGAAAGGGGTGTTGAGTGGAGTGAAGTAAGATATAGGGTGCAAAACAGAAAAGAATGGAAAGAGATATGTAAAAAAAAACTGAAGGCCTGACTCAGCTCCGTACAGCCTTACACCTGCAAGGGTATAAAGGATTTAGGATTAAATAAGTAAGTAAAATTTTTACTCAGTCACTTCCCAAAGAAAGACTTTTAACCACGAAATATACTTAAATTAAACTGTATCTTGTCCAGATATATGACACTTTTTCAATCATAATTCCATCTTTGGTTCTACGCAAGGTTTTACTACGAAATTCAAATTGTTCGTGATCTTACTATAAAACTCCTCGAGCATAAAATAAATGAACTTAAAACACAATAAAATGATGGCATATAATTTTTGGGTGCCCCTATGTCTTTTTATGAATAAAATTTTTATAAACGGTGCGTAATCGCGAAGTTTATTAACACTCATATATTATGGGTGTAATAAAAGCGAGGAAATCGAAATAATCAAAACCACCTTTAACGAATGTAAATGTAAGAGAAGAATAGAAGTATAACACAAGGAGAGTCCCTATTTGTTGTTCGCTAAACTTTAGCAGAAAGTTATGCTGTACTAATATCAGCCAAAAGTGATAAATTTCTTCACCATTCCAACGTTAGATAGGAAACAAGGAAAGAGGAACTTGTAAGTGGTTTTTGATCACATCGGACGAAATATTAGTTTTATGTTTCTTTCGTCTTTAAAAGTAGTAATGTTAAGTTTTAAAAATTATACTCACAACATGAAACTTCACAAAAAGGCGTTAACGTAAAATAAAGTAGGACAAGTAGACAAATTTAGGGCTAGAGAAAGCACGTAAAAGATGCGGGAGATTTGCGAAAATGAATTTTTGTAGGTCAAACAAATAACAGAATAGAGCGAAAGTGTTTATGTTGAATCCTTTACAAATACATACTGCAGACACTTAAGGGAGATTTCACGTATAATTTATAAATTTACTATTCCCCCAAAAAAGATGTTAGATGTTTCATTTATTAATTCAAAAATACTGGGGCGACGCGAAAATTTTTGGAAAATTAAACAAGAATTACTTTATAAAAAAATTAAATGATCTCATTGTTTTTCCCCTTTAACATCAATAACAAGTGTTCATTTGAAAAGTCAATCTAGTAGCATGTGATTTACTGAGAACATTTTGAAGTATGTCGTAAATTAAAATTTACTACTTAACCTACGAAGTCGTATATTTTGACAGTTTCATACATACAAATAAATAACAAATAATAGGTTATTTATTGAAAACTATAACAAATGTTGAAAATGTTGTCCTTCAAGATCAATGTACTTTAAAATCCTCCGTTCAAAGACGAAAAGAAGAAAAGGTTGCCGCTCGATATCATAACAGGCAAGCCGGGGTAATGGTATGGGGTGCTATTTCTTATAACGGTGTGGTGTATCTAGAAATTTTAAATGGTATTCAAAATGCCTGAACGTATAAAGGCCTATTAATAAGAGTGAACCCCACCATACACAGGACCATAGGAGGTTTACCATGGATGTTTCAACATGATCACGTTGCGATTCACGCCGCACGGATTATTAGTACATACGTGGTTTGAAGACCAAAATATAGAATTCCTAGAGTGGCCTAGTATATCACCCGATTTAAATATTATTGAAAATGTCTGGGGATGGCTTACGACGATTATATGGTGATGGTCAACAGTATCATAACATACAAAAATGTTTTAAATATGTCTATACGCTATATGCACGCATAAAGCTTTTGTTTCATTATGAAACAGACATGTAAATAAATTTACATATCTGTAACTGTATACTTGGATAGTACCTCGTATTTTCGGCATTTACTTCTGCTTAAGACATATCTTTCTGCCATTTATAGGCGTCGTCAGCTAAGCTAATGAAGCAATGTATACAAATGATACAAATCTTTATAAATCCGTATCTGTATATGACATTAAGCCGAACCGCTCATTAGATATAGCAAGTTTCATTCTATAAGGTGGCACTTATTTACGTGTGACATCTTACGGACGAAAGAGACTATACCAAAGAAAGCGATCTTTCGATTGACAAGCTATGCTCATACGAATCGAAAGGAATACGGGTAGTCCTTCTAAAACGAGCCAGGTGGCGGTAGTTATACAAAAAGCTTTATACGTGCATATAACGTATAGACATATTTAAAACATTTTTGTACGTTTTAGAAGGACTACCCGTATTCCTTTCGATTCGTATGAGCATAGCTTGTCAATCGAAAGATCGCTTTCTTTGGTATAGTCTCTTTCGTCCGTAAGATGTCACATAAGTGCCACCTTGTTTCATTTTGTCAAAAGTGATAATGTTTAATCATTGCAAGAAATCGTATCTAAGCGAGCTCAGGAAATTAATCATGAGCACAGAGTAAACGTTGATAAATGAAAAAGAACAGTTACTCACTTGAATGCAGCGAGATTAATTAATTATTACGCGGCAACCTCTTCAAATATTAATGTTGTACCGCTTCTCACGTATTTAGAAATGTTAATTATTTTGACTTCTTAACAAATAATGAATTACAGATTCAACGCACACCCGCTATCCGCATGGTCGTCCGTCATTGTAATATATGTTCAGCGAGTGTTACTTCATTTATTTAATGATGTGTGTAGAAATAATTTATAAGCCATGAAAATCATATATTTGTCATAATAAATCTGATTGTCCGTTTCTAAAATTCGCCTAGGACAGTTAAAATATTTCAGCCAATTTGTAAAATTTTCTCCATATTATTAAGTTTGTGTATACAAAATGAAGGACGTGATTAATAAAATTTAAAATTATTCAGTCAAATTGACAATTCATCGTAATTAATTTATTATTATTAATTTCATTCAATCTATTCGTCGAATACAGTTACATTCTCAAAGCAAATACCAATATCAAAGTAAAACTGTCGCATTCAGTTTGTCACAAGAGGGCATGAGCGACAGATCCGACAAGTATTAAGGAGTTCAAGTACCGATTACACAGGTCTGCAACCAAAAAATTGTAAGATTTTTACTCACTATGTTATTGGTATATGGATATTGTCAGGGAATTGGTATTATTCAAAAAAATGTATACAGGATGTTTATTAAACTTACGGCAAAAATTCAAGGGGTTATTCCCTGGATTATTCTAAGAATTTTGTGTACTTTAATGATTTTTTAACAGCCGCTTTGTTTCGAAGATATCGAAAAGAATTATTTAATTTTTTCTGATAATTATGGAATCGTGATATATGTTGTTTCATTATTTAAATTGTTATTTGTTTCTGTAGTGTTGTATATTTTGTGGATTCTTTTTTTAATTGTTTGGTCTATAAGTTGTGGTGGATAGTTATTATCTGTTAAGACCGTTTCGATTTTCTTGATGTTATCTTTTCTGTATTGAGTATGATAGTTTTACTGCTCTATCAGTCAGATTATTTATAATCATTTTATTGAATACTGTAGGTGCACTTGAGTGGTAATTCATATATCGAAAGGAAGGTGTGGGTTTATTGTACCAATTTGTATAAATAGTACCCTGTCTATCATAGCTTAAAGAAATATCAAGAAAATTAATACTGTTATTAATTTATTCTTCAATAGTGAATTTTAATTTGTTGTGAAAATTGTTGAATTTATTTAAAAGACAGTTTATTTTATTAGTCGGAATACATGTTATGATGTCATCTTTTGAAGAAAATGTGGTGGAAGTCTAATGAATTGATAATGTTTTGTTCCAAATGTTCCATTACCAGATTTGCAATAGGAGCAGCTAAAGGAGAGCCCATGGCATTACCAAATGTTTGACAATAAAAAGAATTTTTGTATTGAAAATATGTGTTGTCGAGACAGAAATGTATACCTCTAATAAATTCGTTTTTATTTAGTGATGTGTGTGGACTAATCATCCCATTTGGTTTCTATTATGTTTATAGCTTGATCTGTAGGAATGATAGTGTATAAAGATTCCACATCAAGTGACATAATTTTGTGATTAGTTGGTACTTTTTGTTCCTTGATGAAATTTTGAAATTGCCATGAGTCTTTGGTATGATATTCCGTATTTCCTAACATCTTAGATATAATACTATCACCTAGGAATTTTGCTATATTATAAGTAGAGGCTTGCATGTTTGATACTATTGGTCTTAAAGAGATATTATTTTTGTGGATTTTTGATAAATCATATATTGATGGAGGTTGGGAATTAAAAATGCGAAGTTTATTTTTAGTGTTGAAATCTATTAAGTTTTGTCTATGCCATTTATTTATTAAATTATTATTTTCATTTTGAGTTTTCTCTGTTGGATAATTTCTTTCTTTTTTGTAACTGAATTTATCGTCCAATAGTTTTTCTATTTTTTGTTCATATTCCTCTTTAAGAATGAACACTGTTTTATTTGATTTATCTGCAGTTGTTATTATAATGTGAGGGTTGTCTTGGACAAATGTTTTTGTTTCTTTAATGAACTTAATCATATATAAATTTGGTATATGTTTTTTATTATTTATTTTCTTATGTTTATGGTTAGTGATTATATTACAAATTTTGTTACGTATTACGTATTGTTACGTATTACGGTTATACATATTTGTCTTGTGGTAAATTTTGTATTCCAGTTTCAATGCTAGCTATATAGTCATTAATGGGTATTTTAATTGGTGGCATATTAAATTTGGGTCTAAGGCTAAGTATGTATTTAACATTATTCGGAAAATTTATTTTGGTCAAATTGCTAATTTTATAAAATATCTCTAAGTGTTGTTTTTTTATTAGTTTCTCTACTTTGTTTTTTAATTTATTTTTGTTTGTCAGGAAATGATTATTGTAAATTCTAGATTCTATTTTTTCGAAGCTGTTTAAAATTTCTATATGATAATAATTTTTCAAGTTTGAAATAATTTGATTGAATGTATTAATGTCGCAAATTGTTTGGGATATTGTGATGTTTAAAATTTGTAGGTAACAGGAATTCATAATTTTTTGAAATTTAGTTTATATATATATATATATATATACCGGGTGCGGCAATAGTGTGTCGGCGGAGCTTAGCATGAAAACTAATAAAGTTGAAGCAATGAAATTTTACGTACACATGTAGTATGCTTATAGTGCATTTACTATTTTTATTTATATATTTACAGGGTGTTCCAAATTTCCGCAACCACTTTCAATTTTTTTTTAAATAGATTGCTATACTTTCTTGTTATTATGATGATAGCCACCCAAATTATCTTTGCAATGATATATGACAATGTGCACTTACAACTGTTAGTTTTGGTTTTATTGCAAATTTTGTTAAAATCTTGACAGTTGCAGCGTCTAACATTTTAAGTCTTAGCCTGAAAATGGATGCAGTGCCTCACGTAACTCTTTTGTTACCAATTTATGGACTAACACGTTATATGTTTTGAGGGTGAACAACGTGACAACATATACAGGGCGTTAAATATGTCTTGCCAAAGTTATCGATGTTTAAAGGCTATTTTCTCTTTTTTTTTTTTAAATTGAAACTATATTTTTTTTTATTAGTCAGCAATTCCTTGTAGAATTGCCGCTAAAATGATACCAATAACATAGTACATACTTATTTCTAGTATTTTCGATGTTATAACCCTTTAATGGGATATACCTATGTTTATAAATGTCATAAGTGTCATAACATGTAGGTACTCGCAAAAAAATTTAATTCTCTTCTTTTAATTAAACGTGTTAAAAAGTAAATTTCACACCTACAGCAATATAAAAATAATATTCACTACTTTGTTTGTATGTTCCTTTGTTCTACCAGCATTTTACAAGGTTATAGAAACTATATGTGTATTAAATATATAGTAAACACAGTTTATTGTGTAGTTATTTTTGTGTAATTTCTATTAGCAATGTTTAAAAGATCGTAAACATGTTGCAAAAAGCCATATGCTTTTTTTACATACAGGTCTGGTGTGTTAGCGCTCTCATAAATACCTTAAAATATTTACTTTAACAATCTGTTAATAATAAAAATTAGTTTAGAACATTCACCGGGAATCTGTATTAATAAATTTCATTTTATTTTTCATTTAATTATGGTGCTTACGTTCATTTGTATGAAAGTTTAGTACCATGTGTATACGTTGTTAGAACGTTGATAACATTCTTTAGCATTCAACACCAGTGGAAAAAACTCCGGCAATAATTCTGGGTGGAACACAGGCAAAATGAAATTGTGAATTATTTAATGCACAAGCGGATATTGTCTTTGCGTTTAGCAATAAAATCCACTGTATATTTTAGAAACACCGATATTTATTTTGCTCGTTTTATTTCGTTAGAGTTAAATGTGTTTTTAGACAAAACGAAAATAAACGCTACGTTTATTGTACAGGGTTATGATAAAGCAACGCACAAAATTCATAAAACGTACAATGTTCATTTTTGAAAAAAATGCAAAAACACGTCAAACAGTTTATTTTATTCCGCGTCTTTTAACATAAGTCAAAAAAATAAATCGTCAAATTTGTCAAAGTTATGACGTCATCTATTTTTTTTTAAATATGAAGCTTGGTTTTTTTTTACATTATTTGATAAAGCTTGTTTTTCTGCATTATAAAGAAATAATTGAAGTAGGGGTTACATAAGAAAAAACTGAGAGAATTAATAAAAAACAAAATAAACTTTATTATAGTAATAACATTTAAATTAACTAAACAGTCCATTAAACCAAAACGATTTCTTACAGGAATTGTTCAAACTGTGTCCCGTTCACTATCTGACATAGGCCAAGACGATGGTAGACCTGATTTACAGAGTCTTCGATCATCTGCGGAGTTATACGAGTCATTTCATGTCTAATTCGTTCCATTAAGTCATCTAAATTGTCTGGTCGGTTAACGTAGACCCGACTTTTTAAATGTCCCCACAGAAAGAAATCAAGGGGGATGAGATCAGGTGACCTAGGTGGCCACTCCATTGGTCCACGTCTTCCAATCCACCTTCCTTCAAACTGGTTATCCAGAAACCTTCGAACATTAAGACCATAATGTGGTGGTGCACCATCTTGTTGGAACCAAATACTGGGATCCAAATTTTCCCTATTATTTGGATCCGGAAATGCCGCAATTAGATCCGGAAGCACTGCCGTACGAAGATGTTCCAAATATCGCTCAGCTGTTAAATTCCCACGAAAGAAATAAGGACCAATAAATTTTCCCCTGACGATTCCTACCCATACATTAATTTTTTGGGGGCGCTGGGTGTTTTGTCTGAATCCAGTTGGGGTTTTCCCAAGCCCAGTAGCGACAATTGTGTCGATTTACTGTACCACTTAAATAAAACGTTGCCTCGTCTGAAAATACTACACTATTAAGCAAATTTGGATTTTCGTCACAATGCCTCATGAAGATTTCACAAAATTCCAAACGTCTGTCCGGATCATCTTCTGAGAGTTCGTGAACAAGTTGAACTTTGTATGGGTGCAGTTTTTCTTTTTTTAAAAACTTTACTACAAACAACTGACTAACATCTTGTTGTCAGGCAATTTCTGCTGTAGTTGCGTGAGGGTTGTCTTCTAATGACAGCAAAATATCTAACATCGTCGCTTATTCCCGGTCTTCCAGATTTTGGAGCATCACTTACGCTTCCTGTTTCATTAAATTTTGCAACAATTCTGCTTACTGTGCTTCTAGCAATTGGAGGTCTTTCAAAATGTGTTTCGTTAAATAAAGCATATGCTTCTTCATGACTTCGAAGTCTATCGCCGTAACCTACCATCATTAGAATTTCTATCCTTTCTCTTTCCGTTAAAGGAGCCATCATAATAAAATTGGTATGACACTAATTGTAAGACTGACACTGACAAACAGTTGGTTTATTACTAGGTAACTTTAAGTTTTAATTCTTTTAATATTTAGTTTCTTTTCATAAATTCAAAAACTAGTTTATTTTGTTTTTTATTAATTCTCTCAGTTTTTTCTTATGTGACCCCTACTTCCATTATTTCTTTATAATGCAGAAAAACAAGCTTTATCAAATAAAGTAAAAAAAAAACAAGCTTCATATTTAAAAAAATATTGATGACGTCATAACTTTGACAAATTTGACGTTTTATTTTTTTGACTTATGTTAAAAGACGCGGAATAAAATAAACTGTTTGATGTGTTTTTGCATTTTTTTCAAAAATGAACATTGTACGTTTTATAAATTTTGTGCGTTACTTTATCATAACCCTGTATAATGTGTTAAAATAACTGCTATGGTTAATTTAACACATTATATCGTCTTTACGCTTACTTTATTAATCTAAATTTCAGGTTTTATTTCAATATAAACTGGGTGCTGTGTGTTATAATTAAATAATAATATATTTTAATTAATTCACTCATTGTTGAAAGCAAATAATATACTCAGTTGTAAAAAGAAAAAAACGGGGCACCTAATTTTTTTTTTGTATCGGCTGTTTGCTAGTTATTTTGGCTTTTATTTTACACTTTTGATTTTTTAGCAACAAAGGCTTCCTCCTGGACTATTTAACAAACAATAAGATATTTATTCTAGTCTTAACAAACATAACACAAACAAATAAAAAGTATGTGCATACTTGGGAAAATTTATGTTAACAATACAGTTTAGAGGCACAGAAAATGAAAATTAAAACTTAAAATAGACTTCAATATTTTGTGTTGCCTCCCTGAAGTGATTACTGCTAACTGCTATAGTACTTCTCTGATTCGGTGTTGGCAAATTGACATTATGTACTTTTAAACACCTCGTCTGGTTTAACGAAAGATCGTGGCACTTTTTTGAATTAGAATTGTCGACTCAAAATTAGTCATAGAATTAATCCGCTTGGCGCTTATCTACATTTTTCTGGCCACGGTGTATATCAAATAATTTTAAAAGCTTAATCCTGTAAACCATTACTTTGTGAGATTCCATAATGAACTAAATAAAACACGTTTTACTTTGTTATATCACTATAATATAATTAACTCTTAATTATACTATAGTGATATAACAAAGTAATACATGTTTTATTTAGCTCAAATAATTTTCTTTGTACAGTAGAACCCCGATTAACCGAGTTGCGATTATCCGAGCTTCGGATTAACCGAGCCAATCTAAAGACCTAATTATCCGAGGTACGCGCGTCTATGTTCCATATTAACCGAGCTTCTAAAATATAAATGTACATATTTCGATTTAAAATCGGGGAATCCACTTGATCCATGTGAGGGGTTTCCCTATTTATGTTTTTGGACTCTTTTAGCATGGAAATTTGCGTAAATGCAGTTCGTTACTGCGTTCAATACGGAGAAGTATACTCGCATAATTTATTTGGTTAGAGTTCTAGTTAAGTGTAATACGAACTGCTTTGTTTGAATTTTCGTTTGCCGTATTATAATGGAACAAAACAAGCGTAAAAGAAATGTCGTTCCTATTGAAGAAAAATTAAAAGCCATCAGAAGAATTGAAGCAGGAGAGACAATTAAAGCTGTTGCACGAGATTATGGAGTAGGTGAGGTAACAATTGGAGATTGGAAAAGAAACCGCACTAAAATAGAAGAGTGGTGTATAAAACAAGCCTCTTCGTCATCAAGAAGAAAATCTCAATGAAAACAGGCGACTATGAAAAGGTTAACGAAGCTTTATTCATGTGGTTTAACCAGGAAAGATCAAAAGGCGTGCCACTGTCAGGTCTAATTTTACAAGAGAAAGCAATAATGATTAGTAGGCAATTCCCAGAGATAGATAAGTTTACCGGCAGTTTTGGATGGCTTGACCGCTAGAAAAAAATGGTACGGTGTACGACAGCTGACTGTATGTTGAGAGAAACTTTCTGCTGATGTCATTAATTGAAAAATTTAAGCGGGACTTTAAAAAGCAAATCAAAGATTATGGGTACACATGCGATCAAATTTACAACTGGGACGAAACTGGTCTCAATTATAAAATGCTTCCATCAAAAACATTGGCATCTCGACAGGAAAAATCAGCTCCTGGGCACAAACGAAGTAAGGAAAGAATAACCATAATGGCATGTTCCAATACATCTGGCAAACACAAACTCGCACTTTTGGTGATTGGCAAATCTGCACGTCTAAGAGCTTTAAAAGACTACTAACCCAAAACCCTACCAGTTTATTACGAAAGTCAGAAAAGCGCATGGATGGATGCCACCTTATTTACTAACTGGTTTAAAGAAGAGTTCGTGCCATCTGTGACTAAATTTTTGAACAGAAACGATCTCCTCATTAAAGCAATTTTGTTAATAGACAATGCGCCCTCTCGCCCTGGAGAAGGAGTTCACGTGGGCGAAATTCTTGTAAAATTTTTTCCTCCAAATGTAACCAGCATAATGCAACCAATGGACCAACACGTCCTCGAAAACATTAAAAAAAAATTATAGGCGTTTACTCGTATATCTTGAACATCTGTTAGAATACACAGAAAAAGAAGAAGATATTATTAGTGGGATGAGAAAGATTACACTGAAAAATGTTATTTACTGGGTAAACCAAGCTTGGGATTCTGTACGTGGTTCCACTATTCAAAAATCTTGGACGAAAGTTATTGATACTGAGAACTATAATGACAGTGAAGATGAAATTCCATTAAATGAATTAGCTTTGAAATGGCGAAGCCGTGGAGCAATGGTCTGTTCAATTTTGTTAGCGAGACAGCGGAAGAAGAACAGAGTTTATTGGAATTAATGCAAAACTTAAAAGGTTGCGAAAATGTGACAATCTTGTCGTTGTTAAATAGGTTACAGCAGATGATTTAGAAGAAGAAATGAGTGTTGAAGAAATAATGAATGCCTTTCAGGAAACCGAAAAATCAGATGACGATAACGATGACGAAGCGGTGGATGAACAGCCTCTCACTGAGATCTCCCATCATGAAGGTTTTGCTTCTCTGGAAAAAGCTCTGAAGTATATCGAACAACAATCACAGGCAACACCAGCGGATTTGCTCTTCTTAACAGATGGAGGATCATGGCAGCGAGAAAAAGACGATGCAATATAAAACAGAAACGCATAGATACCTATTTTACTATTTTATAATGTATGTATGTAACAAGTTCATTTGAAAAGTCAATCTAGTAGCATGTGATTTACTGAGAACATTTTGAAGTATGTCGTAAATTAAAATTTACTACTTAACCTACGAAGTCGTATATTTTGACAGTTTCATACATACAAATAAATAACAAATAATAGGTATTTATTGAAAACTATAACAAATGTTGAAAATGTTGTCCTTCAAGATCAATGCACTTTAAAATCCTCCGTTCAAAATTTCTGATGATTTCTGCAACATTACTGGATTGTTATTAATTTCCATGCATTTCTGTTCGATTCTCTGTAGCGTATCATTCAAATTCAATATAGGTGTTCGAAATATGTTATTTTTTAGATAAGGACACAAAAAGAAGTCGCAAGGTGTTAAATCGCATGAACGTGCAGGCCAGGCAATTTCAGTATTTCGACTAATTATACGCTCATCAAAAAATTGTCTTAAATAATCCAAAGATTCTGCAGTACAGTGACAAGGTGCTCCGTCTTGTTGGAAATATGCATTTTGAAGTTCATCATCATGCAACTGATTGACAAATGGTTGTAAAATTTCCGTACGGTACCTTTGAGCAGTTAACGTTGCCTGAAAAAATACTGGTCCAATGATTCGCCTTTGGCTTATCGCTTTATCGCAATTTTCTCTGGATGCAGCGATTCTTCATTAATTACATGTGGATTTTCACTACTCCAAATTCTTGTATTTTGTGAATTTAGGTATCCCGTTTTATAAAACCATGCTTCATCAGTAAAGATGACTCTTTGCGAAAGTTCTCCATTATTGTTCATATTTACAAACCAATTACAAAACTGTAGTCTACGTGTGTAATCAATTTCTAACAATTCTTGTACTGCTGTGACACGGTATGGATAAAGTTGCATATATTTTTTTAATAACTTGTGAATTGTACCCACAGAAAGGTTTATTTGTTGACAACACGATTGACAACTTGAGGTGTACGTTTCTTAACTGCTCCGCTGCCTGATTTTCTTAAGAGACTACCAGTTTCAGAAAAAAGTTTTAAAGTTCTATCCAAAGTATTCTTAAATTGTATATAATCTATTACAAAATGTGGAAACTCAACTTGAAATTCTACCATGCAGTCTTGAACTGAATAAACCCATAAACCATTAATTTTATTACCACTTCGAAAATAAGCCTGGACTAAAGAAAATTTATGTTCTAAAGTGAAAGCCATTTTAAAACTGAAAAGCAATTTATTTAAACCAGAATCGACGCACGATTATTTTATGCACTAACTGATATTTGTGATTGACATTATCAAATGTCATTTGGATTTACGTTTACGGAACAACAAAGACATACTAATATATATGCGTCTTATTCTATCAAAATTTCAAAGTAACCTAGATTGACTTTTCAAATGAACACTTGTTACTTATTTACTCGTACATGTTAAAAACGTTAATAAATCGTTTAAAGTATTGGTGTTTATATTTTGAATAAATAAATAAATCCGGATTACCCGAGCTTTCAGTTATCCGAGGAGGGTGCCCCCCCCCCCCCCCCACGTTACCTCGGATAACTGGGGTATCTACTGTATTTATTGTTTATTGTTTGTATTTACTGTTTATTGTTTGTAAATAATTTTCGTAACAGATATGTTTTTTCTTTTTTAAATCAATTCAATCTAGGATTTATAACTGCCCCATTTTAGAAATAATTTCATGTTTATGTCGCTGATATTTGGAATGTGTACAATAATTAATAAAATGTAATTATTTTTAAATAAATTAACAAAAATGTTTAAAAAATCATGACGTGTAATTAATGTCTAATTTATTTAAAGGTTATAATTATAGATTATTTTCCTAGTACTATCTAAACTACAAATATTAATCAAATAAAAATAAAAATGTATAGAACCAAATATATTTTAGGCCTTTGACAAACAATTTTTTTTTGACGTGTAATTAATGTCTAATTTATTTAAAGGTTATAATTATAGATTATTTTCCTAGTACTATCTAAACTACAAATATTAATCAAATAAAAATAAAAATGTATAGAACCAAATATATTTTAGGCCTTTGACAAACAATTTTTTTTGTGCATAATTCAACACATGGTTTCTATAATTTTTTGTTAATTTTGTTCTTTATTTAATTTTTTCTTTATCCCTTAAACCTACATTAATTTATTGCATGTAAGATACTTTTAAATATTTGAAATTTATTTTTACATAATTATTTTGTTAATATATTGCGCAAATTCTGGCTTAAATGTGCTTAAATGTGAACAAATACCTGAAAATTTTATCAAAAGATATTTTAAAATCTTTTTTTAAACAAAATTCAACATACCGTGTCCATGAGTGTTACTTAATTTTTGTCGCTGAAATTTCGTAAAAATACATTTCGCATGTTGCAGATATGGTACTTTTTAATAACTTTTGGAAAATATTGTACTTAATTATTCTCCAAAAAATATCGCAAATTTTAGTTAATGTAAAAAAAAAATATGGTTTTTCCAGTATAGGAAACTTCTGTTAAATGTTGTCTTCGTCTATTAAAATTATTTTGTATAATAAAAATATATTTAATATTAATATATATTATTAACTTTATTCGGTTCTTCGGAACTTCGGTTCGCGTAAATAATAAATACAAGGTATCTTACCCGAAGAGGCACTAGAGGACGGCTGCATGGTCATGCCGATTGAGCAAATTTCTGTATCATCGGTCCACATGGTACCGACAAATGGACAGCGAGTTCTAAGAGGGACGTAGGGTTTCGGACATCGCGCCCATACTTCTTAGGACTGGAAACATGTGCACCCAACCTAAGCCAACGAGCAACTGCTAACTTTCGTTACCCTGGGAGACCGACAACAAACACCCCACCATCTGATGGACTAACTTAACATACATAATACGTTCGCGTTTCATGATTACAAACGCTATTTCGTTTTGGATTCTGGTATTCTACAAAACGGCTATTTTGCCCCCATCCTTTGCTGGCGTTAAATCAACGGCTTAACTATGAAAAAATACATGGCCCGGATTAAAATCCGGGGGAGAAAGTCTATTAGCCCAGCCGGTGGTTCCAGACAAGGGATATTGGAAGGCGCATGCGATGATTCGCGCCAGAATTTTCTTGCATTAACCACATGCATACCAGGTCGATTGCATTTATTCCGCAAAAATTAAATATACAACTAATAAATATATTTTAACCAGTAATTAATATTACTGAATGTAATGATTTACTATTTATAAAGTTAGTAGTATTATAAAACAATTAAATATTTTGAATAAATAATTTAAGCAAATATTACTCTATATTGAAATATACAAATATGTATATAAATAATCCACTTAAAAACTTTAAATTGAGGATTGTAAACAATTTAAAATTTAGCGCTTTAATAACATGTTAACCCTACCTTTATTCTTGAATAATTCATTGTATTTGGATAAATGATTTTGCTCCAACCAAACGTCAACTTCATCGCTAACAGTTATCAGTTCCGCCCAAACACAAGTACTTAATTTTATTACACATATGGCACTAGCTAGGATTAACGAACATATTAGGAATATTTTGGCACAGCGCGTCATAATAGTGAATGGGGATGATCTTCACATTTTGTTTTTTTAATTCAATATTCGTAATTTAGACAGATTAATAGACTAGGTGCAGCAGCCATCGTTCCATTTGTTTGGTGACCTCTATGAGAAAATTGCCAAAACCTTATTACAGAAATCTACTTACATAGATCTTAATATGGCAAATAGTTAAATATATTTCGTAGTAATGCAATAGAATAATTGCGTGTAATCTATTATAGTCATAACATTTATAAAATATTTATAATATTCAAATAATAATTAAAATCTGATCGAAAATCTTTTACCTACAGTACCATCTATGTTTCCTTCTTTTTATTACGAGCGTATACACCAGAAACATACTTATCTCGTTAATAGCATAATATTCAAATATAACAGGTACCTATCTTGAAATAAGAAATATTTTATCATAATTTTAAACATTTATCAATATATGAACCACTATTCTCCAAATAATTAGATATATTTAGTACTCTTAAAATAAATTAATTTATTGTATAAATCAAATTAATTTTTGTATAGATTTAATTTCCTTCAGTACCATCTATGTACCATTTTTATATTGCAAATATATACAAGCTGTCAAAAATTCAAATATATGCTCAAATAACAATACAAACAATACTTTAAGCAGAAAATTAACATAATTTTTTAATTTAAAACATGTTGCGTTCAGAGCCAAAGATCATTACAGATAAGGAACAAGATAATTCATATGTAGCATATGCAGCTATGGAAAATTTAATGGAAAAATTGAAATTACTTAATTTGGATGTTGAATTCACAAGTGCACTTAAAATGAAACCCATTCATAGGTAAGATTTCACGAATTATTATGTTAAAATAATTTTTCAATTGTCTTTGATTTAGATATTACTTTGCTGTGCCTAAGAACCCAGGGGAACAATTTTATCTATTTACTTGTCTATCGTCGTGGTTAATACGAAAATGCGGGAAGAATTTTGATACACCACAAGAATTTGATGATCCAAACACCACAGTATCTAATATTTTAGATGCAGTTAGAGAAAGTGTGAGAGATTTAATTAATATTAAATGAAAATATTTATTTTGATATTTATTTGCAGGGTATAGTTATTGACTTTCCACCTAACAAATTGAAACAAGGTGTTGGAGAACATGTAATTTTTATATTAAATAGTTTAGCAAATAAAGCTTTAGAAGCAATACAATTTGAAATGAAAAAGTATAATCTTACATGTAGCAAATTTTTAGTTTCAATTAATATAAATATTTTTTTTTATTATAGACCCATTGTACAAGCTGAAAAGGAAGAGGAAGCAGAAATAATAGAAGATGAATCTGAAATAGTTCTGGATAGAGTAGAGGAAGAAATGATAGCTTATTATTCCGATGAATCTGAAGATGATAACATATTTAACTTGAATGAGACAAGGATGCATAAAATATTGCCTCAAGTTCAGTTGGAAGCTACAAATGTTGACAGAGAAAATTGGAATCTGGAACTGGAAAGGGTTCTGCCAAAGTTAAAAGTTACTATAAGAAATGATACAAGAGATTGGAGAGCAAATTTAGAGCAAATGAAGCAGTATCAATCAACAATTGATCACAGTTTAAGTGAAACAAAATATCAATTAGAAAAATTACAAAAAGATGTTTCTGTTACTTTGGAAAAAATTAATAATAGAGAAAAATATCTTAATAGGGAATTGGAGAATGTACTAGGCGAATACAGAACATTACAAGATCAATTGTCTAAAATTAAAGATATTTATCAGAATATAAGTGGTGGAGTAACAGAAAGAACTAGAGATCTGTCTAAATTAACTGATAGATTAGAAACTGTGAAACAAGAGATGGAAGAAAGAGGAAGTTCAATGACTGATGGGAGTATGTTTATTATAAATAATTGTAAATATGCCATTAGTAAAAATTTTATTTTCCAGCACCTTTGGTTAATATCAAAAGGGCAATATCAAAGATTAAATCTGAAATAGTAGAAATGGATGTTAGAATTGGAGTTTTGCAATGTTTGCTGTTGCAAGTCAAGATTCGCGATAAAAAATTATTAGAAGATGATTTAGGGCAATCTACAGGAATATTGTGATTATCTTAATGTGTTTTTATTTTGTTATACTCTTAACTGTTGTTTAATTTTAAATATATAAAATATATTGTGTTAGTTTAATTTTTATTTATTTTTTTGACCTATTCTGTGTAATTTCTTTTTCAATATTTAACTCAACTTTTTAAAATTTTTTTCAAAATTCCGAGTGACAGTCAATCCAGAAAAAAAATTAAGGATAGTGGTAAGTGTGGTAGCACAAATGATCAATTATCTAATTCTCATGTAAAAAAAGAGAAGCTTAATTGAACGAGTGGAGTGAGTGGGAAGCTTGTTTAGATGGCAGTCTAACTTTATATTTTTTAAATATTTTTATTTTCACAATAATATTTATTAGATTGTTCAACGAGAAATCCAAAATAGACAATAATAAAATTAAAATCAAAAAGTGAGACTGTATAGTACAGCTCGTTTAACCCCTTGAGACCTGATTTTTTTTTCTACTATAGAAAAATCTTTTTTTGACTGATTTGAGGTCTTAGGTAACTCTGCCATTTATATGATTTTTTGTATTTTTTTTGAGTTTGTTTTTGAAAATGTACATATGGTCTAAAATAAAACAACTAACTAAAATTCTATACATTTATATAAAAATTTAAAATAAAAGAAATAACAATTAAAAGTGTGCTAATTTCGGTGGAAAGTTACGAAGCAGTTTCTATTTCTTACAAGGCATAAATGTACTCCGCACTTGTCACAGAATATATGGGATCTACCCTTGCGCCCTTGCATTTTACATCTTGTAGCTTCTTTTTTATCATCAAATTCAGGCATGTGATCCACCCTATCCGTTTGAATTTCATGGAAAGGCCGCATTTCCACATGATTTCTTCTTGGCGGTGGTACCACAGCAGGAGAAGACGATGTCGATGGCCGTCCTCTTTTGTTAGGTTCAACATTCCTGCCCAATTTGATCAAACCTTCCGCAACGTGAATGCGAAAATCTAATAAATGTAGTACACTTTTAGTTGGTACGTTACACTTTGCACAATTTTTTTTATATTCTAGCCAACTATTGACTAAAGCAAAATCTATCATATGCATGGCTACACGAAGAGTCCATTTTCGTGATCTAATGAAAATTCGAAATAAACTTATTAACTGATCTAACAGATCTACACCTCCCATACTTTGATTATAATCTTTTATTATCTCAGGTCTCTCGATCGTTGTATATTTAGCTACTTTCTTATCGCACCTTTTAGCCTGATCTTCTACACCTTTCCTACATAATTTGATGCTAAGCAAACCGTTCTATTATCAAACCATTTAACTATAACTACACCATCTGTGCTAAATACCGCTTCAGAGAAGCCTCTTCCTTCCTTTTTTATCGCTTTGTCACTAGTAAGAGGTGGTTTAAAAAATCTATTCAGTCGTATAGTTCCTGCAGCCAAAATCCCTTTTTCTGTTAACACATTGAGTAACTTATAGGAAGAAAAGTAATTATCATAAAATAACTTATGACCAGACTTAGTAATACTTTGAGCTAAATGTGGAACAACACTGGCAGCTTGTCCAAATCTTGTTAGATTTTTCTCATCTAACGGAGTTGATTTACCCTGATAAAATAAAAAATCATACGCCTGTCCACTTTGGCCGCATAAAACAAAAATTTTAATCCCCCATGGACAAGGTTTGCCCTTTATATACTGTTTGATATTTATAGTTCCGGTGAAAGGAATTATCTGTTCGTCAACGCAAAGGTGACGTTCTAAAACCAACTGACGGCACCGGTTTTTTATGGCATTTATCAAAGGCCGAACTTTAGCTAAACGATCATTGGTTTCTGGTGATATTTCCAAGTTATTCACAAAGTGAAGACAGGGGCGTAGCTGAAAGAAACGATCCCTTGACATGTTATCTAGAAATACTCGCAATCCAATAGCTCGATCCCAAAACATTCGAATTTTGGGAAATTTATTAAGAGATCCAATCATTATATGTAACACAATCAGTGTCTGTATTTCAGATTTTGATGTGGGTCTAAGATGCATCTCATTCTGGAATTGCATACATATTAGTGTACATCGCCATATCTTCAAACAGTTTTTCAGGCACATATCTTAAAAAATAATGCACCGGATAATGTGGTTCTGTAACATAATCTTCCGTCTCTGGCTCCCACACTCGTTCTACTGTCTGAAAAGTGCCTTTCATGCATGCTACGCGATTATCTCTTTTATGTTGTTCCGTAAGATGTTCGTTTCCCTCTTCAGTATTCAACTCGTCATTATTATCATCATTCGACTTTTGGAACTTACTGCAAGTGAGAATTAATGAATATTAAATCACATTCTTACATGTAAATGTCGACTTATTTGATGCGTTCATGTCCTATGTCCGCAATGTCCGCATGTCCGCAATGTCCGTCTTCGAGGAATGCCGTGCATTGAAAAGTTCCAACCAGAACGAAACGCCGTCTGTACGTTTCCTCCCGTTGATTGACTTGTTTTTTTCAGTATTTCTTAATCATTCGACTCTACAGGCTTCTGATTGTCGTCTGGACCAAATTCCATCCCTGATACAGTATCAGGCCCTCGCCCAACTCTTCGATATTCTTGATCATCACAATTTCATCTTCCTCTTCACTGTCACCAGCTCCCACTTCGATATCTGATAAATCGTCTGCTTGTAATAAATCTATAAGTTCTTGAACATCATTTGGATTAGATAAATTATATTTTGGCTTCAGTTTATCCATTTCTTCTTCTTTCTGAATGCTTTGTCTGAAATTTTATCTATAACCATTTAATGGTATTGATACCATTTGTACATGCTCATGTACAAACAACAACACCAAAGGAGACCATTTGTACATGGTCATGTACAAAAAGTTTTTTCAACTTTGCAAGTGAAAAATTGAGGCAATCACTGCTTTTATGACACAAATTGGTATTTTGATATATACATTTTATCAGAATATTTTTTTTGCAAAGACATTATCATGCATGTACTAATTATATAGACAAATTGTACTTACCACGTGAACAACGCCAAACACAGAGGTTAGGTAGAAGTGTAAAACAAATAGTGTCACTCTCGATTAGCAGAGGGCGGCACAAGCATGTTAATTCTATCAAATAAGTGTATACTGAGATCCATACCAACTCCGAACGAATGCATCGCATAGATATGCGTAATCAAAAAGATCAAAGTCAATGTATCATGTGCACCAGGTCTCAAGGGGTTAATAATAGAACAAGGTGTACAAGACTAAAACCGAAAAATGTTAATATGATAATGTTCCTAAATAAAAATATTAATTAGCTACTAAAGGGCACGTGCCCACTCAACCACTGAGATAAACACAAAGAAATTCGCATGTAATTCAGTGCATTATTGTATTTTATTATTTTTACGTATTCTTATAACGATGGTATCAAAGTTTCCTTACCCACCACAGACACTAACGCATAAACACTCAAAACTATGTTCCGGGGCATGATTTCAGATGTACCTATTCCGAATATGAATCGGCCGATGCCGCTTATCTTCGCCATATGCGTTTATATGTCGTTTTGGGGGCACAAACTCGCTCGACTCCACTTAACGGCTTGCGTTTATTGTGATTGCATTGTTTTCGTCATGTACTGCACGTGTTTATTATTAATAATGGAAGTTAATAATGTGCAAAATCTTTTAAAAAACCCGCTATCATTTGAGGAAAAACTTTTAATTAACCCTTTCAGTCAGAGCGTCCACTATAGTGGACGCCACATTTGGAATTTTTTTTAAATAAATTCTGCGTTTATAACAGTGTTCTGCAATGCTGTGCGTAAAGATTACACAGTTTACTACCATGTAAAAATAGTGGCGACATCTATGTGCGGTAGGAAAAACAAAAACATTTATTAAATATTTTTTACTTCCAGCAGAATTACAGAGACCTGTGCCAGGTCGATAAGAATATTTTATTTTAGTCGTTTTGGATCGACCCACGCATTTGATTTTTTTTTACGTTATCACCAGTGCTTGTTTTTATATATGTGAATAAGTTTCTCTTGTTTATTTTTGACGTTTTCTTTTTTTTTTGCTGTTGAATTGGCGTCCACTGTAGTGGACACTGTGACTACAACGCACATAATTGCGTGGTAAATATAACATCACTTTTTTTAAAATTTTTGTTAAAACTACTATAAATGGCAGGTTTTTTTTACAAAATGTCACGCAATAAGTTTCTGACCGACAAGGAATTGTTTGAGCTGCTTCACCATGATGATTCCGAGGTGGAATATATTAGTGAAGATCAGGATGATGGTTGGGAAAGCGACTCATCTCTTGGTTTAGAGCATGGTATGAAATCTATTTTATTGCCTTGGATGTTAGCTAGTGCATTATATTTTAGATTCCCAACAAGAGTTTCCTGGAGACAACAAACCGTTGAATGTGACAGACGTCGTCGGAGAAGGTACTGAAATATCCGAAGAGTATTCGAGTGATCCTGTAGACCCATCAACAAATGCTCCCTCCACTTCTACAGTTAGTAAAACCTCAATACGAACAAAAATCGAACAATATTGCGAGCAACATGAGTTAACTTCAAAGTGCAATATCATTTGGCGAAAAAATTGTACATATGTAACCCCTCCAATTCAGTGGTATGAACAAAAAAAATCTCAAATTACTACACTTCCAACTCCCTCGGAGTATTTTGAAAAATATTTTACGGAGCATTTATTTACCATAATGGAGGAAATGACAAATCTTTATGCAGTTCAGTCTCAAACTAGGTTTGCAGCCACCAACGTCGAAGAGTTGAAGACTTTTGTAGGAATACACATTATCATGGGTAACCTACATTATCCACGTGTGAGGTTTTATTGGGACACCCACTTGTATGTACCACAAATTGCTAATAATATGCCGTTCAACAGATTTTCAAAATTGCGTCAAAATCGACATTTCGTGAACAATGAAGAAAAGGACCCAGATAACAAAGATCGTTTTTGGAAAGTGAGACCCTTGTATAACCAAATACGGTCTCGATGCTTGCAACTTTCCTTGGAAAACATGGTATGCATTGATGAGCAAATGATACCACTCAAAGGAAAGCTCAACGTCAAACAGTATGTCAAAGGTAAACCATGCCCTTGGGGGATTAAATTATTTGCCCTTTGTGGCCGCAGCGGTCTACTATATGACTTCCTTCTATACCAAGGCGCAACCACAGAATTAGACTCTATACCAAGGCGCAACCACAGAATTAGACAAAGACCAGCAAGACGTATTTGGTCTTGCCGCTGCAGTCGTATTGAAACTGACAGAACGCATAACTGAAGTAAACATTCAACTGTATTATGACAAATATTTTTCAAATTATATTCTACTACAATGGCTACAAAACCGACATATATATGCAGCTGGAACGGCAAGAGTGGATCACTTCAAGAAACTTCCATTTTCCGCTGATAGCGTGATGAAGGCGAAAGGCAGAGATACATCTGAAGAGGTGCTAAGTGATGATGGTCAAGTAGTCATGACCAAGTGGTTTGATAATAAGCCTATTATAATGGCTTCAAACTTTGTATCCATTGGAAATGGAGGAACGTGCAGCAGATGGGACAGAAAAGAAAATAAATATATAGAAATTTCAAGACCTGAAGTGATAGAAAAATACAACAAATGCATGGGAGGAGTAGATAAAATGGATTTTTTGATCACCCTCTATAGAACGTTCATCAGGTCCAAAAAGTGGACGATGCGCATGTTTACTCATGCCATAGACATTAGTTGTACGAATTCTTGGCTTGAATACAAAAATGATGCCACCGAATTGAACATACCAAAGAAGGAAATTTTAGACCTGATACATTTTAGGGCCTATATTGCCGAAACACTCATTATGTCAAACAAAATTCCAAAAAAACGAGGACGACCTATGAAATCACCTAGTCAATCGCCAGCTTCTTCTCGTGCTGGCTCTCCATCGACATCGTCACATTCTCCATTACTTCAAAAACGACTAAGAGAAGAATGTGCTCCAGTCAAGGAAGTGAGATTAGACAATGTAGGACATTTACCCGAATTTGACGATAAAAAAATGCCACAAGATGTAAGCAGCCAAACTGCATGTAAGACACATATTTTTTGTGTAAAATGCAATGTGCATTTATGTATAGGCAATAAAAAAAAATGTTTCAACTCCTATCATACAAAAGAATAAATTGTTTATAAATATGTGTTGTTTTTTTATTCGATTGTCTACCAAAAGTTTTCAATTCATTTCTATTTAATATATCTTTTACAATAGTTGAATCACAGTGTCCACTGAAGTGGACATCAATTTTTTCAAAAATGGCAGTATACAAAAATTTCAAAAAAATTTTAAAAATTAAGAAAAAAATTAACTAGTATGTATACTAAGTTTTATAATTTTAAGATGATTTTAAGATGAAAGGAAAGCCTATCCCTGAACTTAAAATAAACTACACTTCAACAAGTAAAACTCGAACTTACAATAGAGTATTCAATAAAAATATATATGAAAAATATGAGTGTACGCTAACAAATAAACTACTTTGTTTTATCTGCTTAATTTTTAAAAAAGAGGTTACTGCGTGGTATAAACAAAGGTTGAATGATTTAAAGAATATCGCAGACAGGGCAAAGAAATACGAAAATTCCATTTCTCACGTGTATGCATGCGTGGATTTTAGTGTTCTAGGCAAAGTGGACATACGTGAACAGTTAGACAGTGCTTATTTGCTACATAAAATTAAGTAAGTTACTTACAACGAAGATGTGGAAAAAATCGTCATATTTTGCGCCGGTTACATGTATAAAATTTTGCGGAGTTTTTGAATTGGCGTTACGAGGCGTATGAGACATTGACGTCGGAAAATCCAGGTATTTATGTAGGCTTAATCAACTTTGCAGCTGAATTAGACGCTGTGCTTACAATACAAATAAAGCTTCACAAGTGTTTAAAGACGCCTCAAAAACCATTCAGAACGATTTGCTAGATGCAAGGTGGCAAATTTACAAGCAGGAAATATTAAAAGAAATTAAATCTGCAATTTTCATTGCTTTGGTGGCCGATAAAACTACAGACACCGCTAATAATAAGCAAATGGTTGTTAATATTCAATACGTGTTTAATGAACAAATTTTTTAACGCCTTTGGTCCTTGAGACACCGCTAATAATTAGCAAATGTTTGTTATTATTCGATACGTGTTTAATGGACAAATTTTTGAACGCCTTTGGTCTTTTTTTAAGCCGGGTGGACATAATGCTAATGTATTAGCAAAAACATTGCTAAATGAATTGCAAACTATTTTAAATTCTCCTTCTGGGTCTGATAACAATAAACTAATCGCTCAAAGTTACGATGGGGCATCCGTGATGAGTGGTAAGACAAATGGTGTCCAAGCTATTATCAAAAGAACATTTACACATGCACATTATATTGACTGTTACGCGCATCAATTTAATTTAATTATTGAACGAGCGTGACAGTGCCATAAAAATGTAAAAATTTTCTTTGCAAATTTGCAATCATTTTCAAGTTTTTTTCTGGATGGCCAAAACGATCGGTAATTCTTGATGAAGTAGTCAAACGTAGATTACCACGCGCTGCTCCTACACGTTGCATTTTCAAAAGTCGAACTGTGAACACATTATTTAAACACCAGGATTCTTTCAAAGAATGTTTAGACAAAATTATTGACGAAGATGGGATGGGATGGGATGGGATGGAAGCAAGTGGTTTATTGAAACATTTGAATTGCCCGGAATTTCTCTACTGGTTGAAAATATTTCATTTCCATCATGCCACATGTTGAAATATTATTTAATCAGATGCGCGAGATTGGCAGTGCTCAACTGAAAAATGCAATTGAACAATTCCAACAGCAAATTATTCACATTAGAAATTTAAGAAATTCTACTGACAATGACAATCAAGAACACAATAATGAAGAACCTGCAAGGAAGAGACAAAAAACGACAACTGGAGATAACAGAGCTGTTATTGCAAAGGAAGTATGTGACACTATTTTAAGCCAAATTAGCGACCGATTTGATTTTAGGCATCACTTAATTGCAGCAAAATTATTTGATTTTCAAAATTTTAAAACTTATAGTCATTCATTTCGACAAAAAAATTTTGATGAATCTGTGAAATCTTATCCTATGTTGGACAGAGGAAAATTGAAAAGTGAACTTTCAGTAATTTATGAGCGCGATGACATGTGTGACGTAGGTGGTGTTTTTCCACTTTTAGTGTTCATAACAGACAACAACCTAAAAAGAGGTTTTGACGAAAAAATACAAACCGTTGAATATTATTTGTACAACGCCCATGTCGACAGCAGAATGTGAACGGTGCTATTCCATCATCAAACGAATTAAAACTTTTCTGAGAAGCACAATGTCAGAACATCGACTGAACGCATTGGCGGTCCTATCAATAGAAAAGAAGTTCATCCAGTCTATCCCGGATTTTGACAACAAAGTCATAGACTCTTTTCCAGCATGAAAAATAGGAGAATGGATTTTATGTACAAAAAATAGGTCAATTTTTTTTTGTGCCCACCCTTTTTCATAACTCACGAGCCGCCACTGTTTGTATCCCGTGTTCGTATAATACAGCTTGGTCTGAAACAATGCACAATTATTACAGTTAAGGGAATCTTGCGTTTCTTCCTTTATTTTCTCCTCTCTCGTTGCTGGACGTCTCGACGCTGTCATTAATATTTGAATTATTTCTCGTCCGCTTCTCATCCGCGGATAAGTGCATTAGAACCTTAGCCAAAGACGCTACGTTTAACAATCTTTTTTTTCAGAGTTTCTTCTGATCGTACTACTGAATATGGCAATCTAGCTTCCGAAACGAGTAGTTAGAGTTTATTAATTGATATTGTGGTTAGGGATTTTTCTATTTCATACTATTGAATAAAATCATAAATTTTCTGTTTGGGTTCGGTTTCGGCAATGATGCCTTTGTCAAGGATATAAAAAATATAAATGACAGAATCGATTAATAAAACACACAGTAATTAGAAATAGCTATATTAATAAAAGATAAGTGACGCTAAATAATAACTACAATAAATAACAGTATTTATATACATTTATATACGTATTTATGTTTACGATATTAAGCGCACGACGATTATTGCTTAAATGAATCATTCTCCCATTAATATTCGCTTTCTAGGGCAACATATTGTAAAGTTTGTCTTTTCGGGTTCTTAAATAAAACTAACAATAACTTGAGACACACACTATATTAATATTAAAACGTATAACAATATAAAACTAACTATTAACAATAAGTACATTTATGTATTTATATTTATGTATCTATATTTATATGTACTGCGCGAACTCTAGGATTGAATGAATGTCCATCCCTTCTTCGACGCGGCTTTTATATTGTGGTGAATACACTTCGAGAGCGTTCCCGTAGGCCTCGAGAAAACACCAGAGGCATGACGCGTGACGCGTTATTGGATGAGTCATCACAATATTACTTTATATTATAAAAGAAAGAAAATTGGAAAACCACACTAGCAGAAAGATAAGTTGAATGTTTTTATTAAATAGCTAGGTGATCATTGCGAAAATCACGCTATATATACGTATGTAATGTTTCAAAATAAATGCGAAAACTACGAAATATATATGAGCAGCCAACATCGCACTGTTGTAATGATGGTGATCGCCCCTCTTCATACCTAGTGATACATAATCCATAATTCTCTGTTAATATTTTGAACGTGACTACATTTTCATTTATTTTTTAATAATTTTGAAATTTTTAAAATTCTAAATGTATAAAATGTGTTGATAAATAATAAATAAATTAAAAAAAAAAGGTAGAGTCAATGTCTATAGTAACTGAACGTATTATTTAAAAATTGTCATCGGGGAATCGATCGTGCGTCTCTGTCGAAAAGCCTTCGATAGATAGGGTATATAAGTGCATTTGTATACTAGAGTAGTTGCGGTATATATCTATGCATTATTGGTAGTACGTATTATGTATTCCGTAATGACGACCAGCGCTCTAATGTTGATAGAGATAAACATATGGTGGATTCAGAACTATATACAAAACATCTTTTTGTGTGTATTTTGTAGGAAGGCGACAACATTATATTTCTATTTTTTTTTTATAAATACTATGCGATTTTTTTATTTTATATTTTACAAACATTTTAAAGGCTTCTTGTAATATTAAAGTAAGTTTGTGAATAACTTTATGTTTCAATAAACATGTTTGACATAATAAACAAATTCATTTCTATTTGACATTTTACAAAATTTACTTTTGTCCATATGGAATTAGTAAATAGGTTTTCATTTAATTATAAAAATTATCTATCTATCTTGATACTTTTCATTCGTATGACTACAAATAAGTATGCGGACGACAATTTATGTTGCGTACATAATATATACTATTTTTGATATTGATAAGGTTTATAAGCAAAAGAAATAAATAATAAAATGCAAATAGGCAAATATATTATTTATAATAACCAAAAAAAAAATATATTGGGGAACTTTAATTTAACGGACAATAAATATTATACATAAAAAACAATATAGTACAGGCTAGTTTATTTGTTGTTATCTTTACATTGGCTTCCTTTAAATTTACTAATTTTAAAAAGAGAGTAAAAAACAATATGCTGTGAAATAGAAATCTAAAAGTTTATTTTCTATCAAACGAATCAATTATATTTCCACGTACTGTGGAATAACTTTTTAAAAAAAGTTTAAATAGGGTTTCACATTAAAAATAAGCTACAAAAAGTTGAAATAATATAAGAATAAAAGTACGTAAACAGACTATTATTATTAGGGTTGCGATCTTTTCTGTGACCACGCGGCAGTCACATGCACATTTATAAATAACCCATTCAAAGCAATATTATAAATATAGTGGACCAAGCCGGAGCGATATTTGTAAATATTTCATATAAAACCCGAAAAACTATAATAATGTATCAATGTTCGCGATAGTATCTCTAGATATTAATAATGTTAAGCATACGGGAACCAATTCGTTGGTCACGCCTCTACTTTCGCTCCGAATTGGTCCACTTTATTTATAATATTGCTTTCAATGGGTTATTTATACATGTGCACGTGATTCGCGCGTGGTCACAGATAATATAGCAAACCCTAATTATTTTATTAATAAATATTTTAGTACTATGTTAGGTATGGCTCTAAAAATAATTGTGACTAATAGTGAGACATTAATATTGCTAATATATATATTTTTATAATAATCGACCAAAAAAATTGAAAATTATAAACAATTTTTTGACGCAAAAAAAAACGTTGCTTTCTCAGCTCTAAAACTAAATTTTAATATTTGCTTCAACGACCATAATTATCAATAGTAAATTGGAGCCCCCTTTCCATGTGAATTCTAATTTTTGCCTCATTCAGGCGCGTAATTCTACTCGTCCCTTTACATCTGGTTTTGTTTATATTACTAACACATCTCTTGAAATGGGGAAAAAAAAAAACATTAAAAATGTATATACATACACCCTTTCATATAGCATTTTACAGTTTGAGGCGAAAATTATAATTCACATTATTTTCATATAGTATGAATGTGGTCTTTTAGTTAGTATATTGGCTAACTTAAAGACATTTATCAGTTTTATTATTATACGGATTGAAAGGTGTAACAGTAAAAAATTAATATTTCGTTACAATAAAATATATTGATACAATTATTTATGAGCCATTGATCACTCAACCAATATATAATAATTATCAAATTCCAAAAATTATATTGACTAAAAAAATAAATAATGTATGTTTTTTTAATGTTTAAAAACATCAGTCTAGCATGCTTATTTTTCAATAGTTTTATTCGATTCAACAATAAAATAATTATAAGCGAATAAATCGATTTTGAATTTGTTTTATGAAAATTATTAATTTATGTATATATAATTAGAGGAAACCCATATTACAAACACCATAGATTTGAAGAAAGGTTTCTTCATTTGATTTATTCCTTAACTCAATGTGTTCCATAAACAGCTTAGGAAGAGCTACATAGGGATTCTATTAGGATAAGGAAGCTGTATTTAACTCCGTATATACAGTGTGGTCATAAAGTTTGGAACCAAGCTTATAACCGCATTATTTTACATTTTTAGGAAAAACGCTCGGACAGGTAAACGGCATCTTTTGACATACAATTTTATTCTATGACGTCATTGGTTTTCGAGTGATGACGTTATCAACACTTTCTTTAAATGGCAACCATATTATTTTTTTCTCGTTTTTGGTAGATCTTTATATCCACCAAATAGTGATATAAAACAATTGATATGTTGCATCACAATTTTTTGGAAAAAATGATATAAATTTAGAAAAAAATTTATTGTAACAGTTAACGTAAATTTTCAAAATGGACCCCACCAACCAACTGACACTGTCCCAGCAGAGTGTAAACACTTCGTATACTCGCCTCAATTATGTCTGGGGATATTTGTGTAAGTTCTACGCGAATTCGTTCTTTTAAATCTTCTAAATTGTTCGGTTTGTTAAAATACACTTTCGATTTCAAATAACCCCACAAAAAAAAGGCTAGCGGAGTCAGGTCAGGAGAACGAGGTGGCCATTCTATGGCGCCTCTCCGTCCAATCCATTTATTGGGAAATATTTCGTCAAGATAGTGGCGAACCGCTACACCATAATGGGGAGGCGCCCCATCTTGTTGAAACCAAATATTTGGATGGAGTACATCACCATCCTCGTGATTTGGGAAAATAACAGCGAGCGCTGGAACCAGTTCAAATCTTAAACATTCTAAATATTGCACAGCAGTCAAATTTCCTTCAAAAAAATATGGTCCTAAAATGCGTCGTCCAATCATTCCAACCCATACGTTAACTTTTCCTCTGCGCTGAGTATGACACGCTTGAGCCCAATGCGGATTGTTCTGCGACCAATATCTGCAATTATGGCGGTGAACAGATCCATTTAGGCAGAACGTAGCTTCATCTGAGAAGACGATGTTTTCCAAGAAATTTGGATTTTAGTCACAACGTAACATTACGTCTTCACAGAACTGCAGTCGACGATCTTTGTCATCCTCATGTAATTCCTGTACAAGTTGAACTTTGTAAGGACGATAGTGTTCTTTTGTAAATAAGTTGACGACAAATGAGTGAGCCACCTGATTGGATAACGCAAGTTGTCTGGTGGAAACATGATGCCTTTCTTCTGCTTCTAGAAACACATTTAATTTCACATCTTCTCCTACTTGAGGTCTACCTTGCCGTGGTCGATCTTTTACGGATCTAGTTTCGGTAAACTTTCCTACTAGTTTTGTCACCGTAGACCTGGTAATTGGAGGTCTATCAGGGTGTTCATGGTTAAACAAATCGCATGCTTCTGCATGCGTTCTTTGTCTCTCCCCCAACCATAATTATAATTTCGATTCTTTCTCGCTCAGATAAATGTGCAATTTTTTATATTAGCGAAAGTGAACAATTTTTACGCAATATCTCAAAAATTTAACGTCAAAAATAGAAGAAAGTAATTCAACAATGTTGTCGCCATAGAAACAATTTCAAACTAAACTTTTTGTACATAAATTTTATAAAAAGAAGCAAGAATGTCAGAAAGAAATATATTGCAAAAAAGTGCGTGTTTTTGTTTTTGTAATTTTTTTGCATAGTAACATGAGTACATGTGCTTTTGACGATCCGGTTTGTTCAAGAAGAATATTTAAGTCCTCCTACAAGAGAGAAGTGTGAAGAAAACTTACTAACATATTTCAGTAAATTTTTTAAGCTTAATTAGTTTTTGAAATATTCAATTTTCGGCCGATAATTTTAATTAAGAAATGGTCTGCCACATCATGTCAATTTTTTAAATAAATTAAACTTCTTTGGCCCTTTTTTGTGAAACTATTTAATGTTAAATAAGATTTTGTAATAAGTAATTGGCCGATTGGGAAGACGAATTTCTTTTGACCTGGAGCGAATAACGCAGATTACTATTGATCGCAAAGCATTTACACTCGGCTGGGACAGTGTCAGTTGGTTGGTGGGGCTCATTTTGAAAATTTACGTTAACTGTTACAATAAATTTAAGTTCAGGTTTTTTTTTTAATTTAATTTTAATTTTGTACAAAAATAAAATTTTCGTATTTTTTTCTATATTTATATCATTTTTTCCAAAAAATAGTGATGGAACATACCAATTGTTTTATATAACTATTTGGTGGATATAAAGATCTACCAAAAACGAGAAAAAAATAATATGGTTGCCATTTAAAGAAAGTGATGATAACGTCATCACTCGAAAACCAATGACGTCATAGAAAAAAATTGTATGTCAAAGGATGGCGTTTTAAAATAGAAAATTTACCTGTCCGAGCGTATTTCCCAAAAATGTAAAATAATGCGGTTATAAGCTTGGTTCCAAACTTTATGACCACACTGTATAAAAAAAATGTTCCTTAAGGGGAATTACTACAATAAAAATATTTTAATTATTTTTATAAAGTTATTAAAAAATGTATTTAATAATTATGTTCAAAATACGTTTTTAATTATATTATTTAACATTATAATGTTAGTGTAAATATTGCTCTTCAGATTGTTCTAAAATCGTCTTCACGAACTATATATTCTTTTAATTTTATTTAACAGGTCTCGCAGGTCTACAGATGGAAAAAGAAATGAGACGAAGAAGAAAATCCATTCTTCAATAAACGGCTTAGATGTGGAAGGAAACGAGTACTGGATGAAAATGTCTTGAATAACGCGATAAACTACGTTTCTCAACAACCCTTTTTTTCTCTACAAACGGTTATCTATATAAATACTTTCAATTGCAGCCGCCCAACACTTTGGAGGAGACTCAAGGACAGCGGATACAAATGCAGACGTCCAGCACAGAAAATCTATTTCACTCCGGTTCATGTGGAACGCAGATTGCAGTTCGCACAAGCAAACATAGGACGCAATTGGGACAACACGATTTTTACGGACGAAAAGGTGTTCTCTTCCGAAATTGGGTCTCGGAAACCTTTGTACAGGTTGCCGAATTCGAGATACCAAGAGCGGAATGTACTCAAAAAGAAGAGGAGCGGCCGAATATCTCTTAACATGTGGGGGTGGATGTCTGTTGCAGGTCCCGGAGAACTTGTACGCGTAGACCCACGAATGGATGCAAAGGTGTATGTGCAATTATTAGAAAATAGCATGCTACCGAGCGTACAGGCAGTTTATGGGGACGCAGCTCTAATGTATGTGCATGACATTTGTCCGGTGCATACTGTTAGAATTGTTAGAGAATGGTTTGACAACCACCCTCAATTCACAGTGACGAATTGGCCTGCTAGATCCCTGGACTTTAACCACATTGAAAATCTTTGGGCAGACATTGTGCGGCGATGGGATGACTTCCGGGGAAACATTCGCATAAGAAATTCTTAAGAAATTTATTTGCATGCCAGCACAATTTGGGAGCATTACAGGTTTACGGAAAATTGTGAAAACCTCGTGAATTCCATGGAAAGGCGACTGCAATCAACTATTGATAATAATGGTCGTTGGACCAAATATTAAAATATAGTTTTAGAGCCGGAAGGCAACGCGTATTATTTTCGCAAATAATTTGTTAATAATTTTAAAGTTTCTTCTTTTAATCACTGTTTTCTTAAGAGCCATACCTAATATAGTATGTACTAAAATATGTATTCATATAATAATTGTCTGTTTATGCACTTTTATTCATAGATTATTTCAACATTTTTGTTGCTTCTTTTTTTGGTGAAACCCAGTTAAGCATTTATTTTGAAATTATTCAACAGTATGTGGAAATTGGTTTGATAGAAAATAATTTTATTTTGATTTAAATTTCAGAGCATATTGTTCTTAATTGAACAATATTTGCATATACAATATTATTTTGAATTGATTGTTTGTTCCAATTAAATTCCTCAATATTTTGTTATTAATTTTTTTTTTAATTTTTATGTTAGTATTAATAAGAATAGTTGCGTTTTCTTATTTAATTCTTTTCTTTATAAACCTTATCACTATAAAAAAATGGTATATCTTATATACGCAGAATACATTGTCGTCCGCATACATCTTTTTAGTCATACGAATGAAAATTATCAAGACTGATAGAGATTTTTTATAATCAAATAAGAACCAAATTACTAATTACATATGGACAAAAGTAAATTTTGTTAAATTACAAGTAGAAACGAATTTCTTTATTATGTCAAACATGTTTATTGAAATATTAAGTAATTTAAGAACTTACTTTAATATTACAAGAAGCCTTTAAAATGTTTGTAAAACATCATACAGAAAATCGCATAGTATTTATAAAAAAAAAAAATTGAAATATTATGTTGTCACCTTCCTTAAAAATACACATAAACAGATGTTTTGTATATAGTTATGAATTCAACATCTGTTTATCTCTATCAACGTTAGAGCGGTGGCCCTCATTTAGGAATACATAAAACGTATTACCCATGGTCTTACAAAAATACACGTATATGTATAATATATACCGCAACTACTCTAGTATACAAATGCACTTATATACCCTATCTATCGAAGGCTTTTCGACAGAGACGCACTATCGATTCCCCGAGGACAATTTTTAAATAATACGTTCAGTTACTATAGACATTGACTCTACCTTTTTTTTTAAATTTATTTATTATTTATCAACACATTTTATACATTTAGAATTTTAAAAATTTCAAAATTATTAAAAAATAAATGAAAATGTAGTCACGTTAAAAATATTGACAGAGAATTATGGATTATGTATCACTAGGTATGAAGAGGGGCGATCACCAACATTACAACAGTGCGAAGTTGGCTGCTCATATATATTTCGTAGTTTTCGCATTTATTTTGAAACATACTGTACATTATACAGCTTAGTTAAAATTATGGAGACGGCGATTTATTGTGTTAATATTCATTTTAGGGATTTATGTTCAATATAAAAGTTTGTTAGGATATTTTGATCTACATTTGAGAATATTTGAATTTTTTTTTTCTTCAATTGTTTTTTAGTTACGCCTGTCCGCGTATTTTTTTAAAATGGGAACTAGTAAATTTTACACTACCATTCGATAGAGATTTTTTTTCTCTTTACAAATTTTTTTTTGTTTTTTTAAAATTCATTTTAATAACTTTTTTATAAGAAAAAGCCGGTTCATGTGTTTAACAGATGTTCGGTACATCGCAGATAGACAGAAGCGTAGCGATAAACAAACTTGAGCGACATAATTTTATCAGTGGTTATTGTGTACGTCAAATCTTTGACAGAAATAATTCATTTGTGCAATTTGTTGCTGTTAATATTAACAATGGCGAGTTTAAGTGAACATGAACGAATTGAAATACTTATGATGTTGGGTTACGGAGATAGACGCAGAAGTTTACAAGACGTTAGTAATTTATTTAATGATAAGTACGCATCCAAATAGAAATCCAATTTCTAAATCCGTTGTTGGTAAAACTTTAAGACGCTTTGAACAAACGGGTAGCGTTAAAGATTTGCCAAGGAGTGGTAGACCTAGAACAGCAAAAAGCGATGATAACAAACTGGATATTTTATTGGCTGTATCTGAATATCCCCATTTATCAACCAGTCAATTAGCGGCTAATTTCAATATTTCACAGTTATCGATCGTGTCGTTTTTAAAAAGAAAGATGATTTTGATAGGAGATTACAATTTTCTGAAAAAATGTTAAATATTTGCAATAATAATGAAAATTTTGTCAATAATATTCTTTTCTCAGACGAAGCTACTTTTTGCCTTACCGGTGAAGTAAACAGACATAACTGCAGATACTGGTTATCGGAAAATCCCTCTTGGTTGTTGGAGCACCATACGCAGGACCCTCAAAAGGTTAATGTTTGGGTTGGCATTCTAGGCGGTCATATTATCGGTCCCTTTTACATCAATGGCAATTTAACTTCGGCTCTGTATTTGCAGTTATTGCAAAATGAAATAATACCTGCTAGTGCTACGCTCTATCCTCATGAAAACAATGAACACCTGCCCAATGACAGTATCTGGTTCCAGCAAGATGGCGCCCCACCAATTATGGTGTAAATGTTCGTCAATATCTGGACAACGTTTTTCCCCACAGATGGATTGGAAGACGAGGAACCATTGAATGGCCAGCCCGTTCGCCAGATTTAAGTCTTTTAGATTTTTTTCTTTTGGGATACATAAAAAACAAAGTTTACAAAGAAAAGCCCGATAACGTCGAAGATTTACAAATCCGAATTACCAGAACGATACAAGAAATTCCTTGAGATTTTTTACAGAACTCTGTTCGGGGTTTTGTAAATCGATTGGGTCATTGTCAAATTACTAATGGACGACAATTTGAACACTTACTTTAATTTACTTTGTTATTAGTTTGTTTAATTTTTCTTGTAAAAAAGTTATTAAAATGAATTTAAAAAAAACAAAAATATTATTGTAAAGAGAAGAAAATCTCTATCGAATGGAAGGGCAAAATTTACCAGTTCCCATTTAAAAAAAAATGCGCGAACAGGCGTATCTAAAAAAACAATTGAAGAAAAAAAAAACAAATAATCACAAATGTAGATCAAAATATCTTAACAAGCTTTTATATTGAACATAATTCCCGAAAATGAATATTAACGACAATAAATCGCCGTCTCCATACTTTTAACTAACCCTGTATGTTTAGTTAATGTACATTTAAAGATATAGTTTTCACGTGTGGTGTTTGAAATACATTTATAAAATAATGAGAATGTCTAATTTCGCAGCGTGTCTAAAAACTGTTAAGTTGTAGGATACCTTATAAAAATATCGTTTAAAAAATGTTAAATTTGTATGTGAAATTTATAGCTTCCCAAATATATGCATTGAATATTTAAAACATAACAATATTTATATAATTTGTGTTCATCACTGAACTTTGTTATACTTGTACATATAAGAAATAAAAAATATGAAACAATACTTCTGTTTTACTTCAAATACCTATTCTGCACCATTTTAATTAGAAAAGTAGCAATTTTAAATATAAATAATGCATAATTTGTAGAATCACTAATAATGATTCCACGAATTTTGTTTGATTAATATTATGATTATATATAATGATTATATTACAAATAAAATTAAAGCTGCCACCTAAAGAAAGCAGCCTTCACACCCTTCGTTCAAATGCAAACATATTTTTTTCTGTTTTTTTTTTAAAGCCTTGGGTTGACAGTACTAATTAGAGTAATTAGTACTTAGTAATTACCGTTAGCAAATGAAATACGTAATATTTAAAATATTGTATTTCAGGGTCAAAAGATATTCGAACACCAAATTCAATTGATTTGCTATCATTAGTCTTTTATCTTATTGAATTGATATGAAGAACCCTAGTTTTATTTCTATTTTTTTCTCTTATTATTAATTAATAATAATTTTATGTGGTTGAAATGTATATACATATATATTTCTGGCTTGTATTTAATTTCTTTTATTTTTAACTTTGAATGATTCTAAAATAAGAGAAGAACCTAAGAATGTAGATTACTTTTTTAAGCAATACGTTGAATCACATCATGTGGCGCCCTCTTTTCATTTAGTGTAGAGAAACACGAGCTGAGATTCTGAGACGATACAAACTAGCGAAATGCTATGGGCTATAGTCGATGCATGAGTCGATGTAGAGATGATGTAGAGTATAGGCTGTGGTAGTGTTGAAACTAGTGTGTTTATTTGCGAATTAATTTGACAAATATGAAGGGTTGTTGAGTGATAAGTCGACAAATAAGCACTCAACTGGTGACAGGGACAGCAAAGGCGCGCTATAACATTAGTGTCGCTCACGATGTTCGAGTAAAAAGAATAGGGTTAAGTGCGATGAGTGTAGTGTAAAAGGGGTAATTCGTACCACCATGGTTGACCGGGGCAGCTCACAAACTGGGACCGTCAAGAACGCGGTATCTTTGAGGTCCGTCGAAGTTCTAGAGGCTCTTCAGAAAGGGGAAAAATTTATTAAATGGGTTGAGGTGAGTTTCTAATAAAACTTAATAAACACATTACTATTATGTATAAATTAACTTCTGTTTACTGTAAATTGCAAGACAGTTTAATAGAATAATCATTCAACGCGACCTTTATTCATATTAAAAAAGACCCGTTAGTATTAAGCAATTATTACATGTTTTACATACATTTCGATTTGTATACATGAGAATGATATTAATTGTATATTTATATCGAAATATTGTAAATTTTGAAGTTTTTAATGTTTGAAACCGGATGTTATTGTACTGAGGCGATTCTAAAGACATCTGAAGGCCGGTGCTTAGAATCTTGACCATGTGTGTCTTTAAGTAAATTAACAAAGCACTTTTTAACATTGAAGTCATCATTTTAAACATTTCTTCCGCATGTGTGTTTAATTAACGAAAATTTTTTTTTTATCAAGTTAAATCATTGAACTATATAGTAATACTGGAACGCGCACGCTGTACTCGGAGAATGAGGATCGACTGTTAGACGAGTGCGGCTGCACGGAGGGGATACCTATCTTTATTCCACTCAAGCGCTTATAAGAAACAAATGCTACCTTCCACTGAATTTGGTCCAGGTGCGATCTAACAGGTAGAAAGCGCAACCCACAATAATTATCAAGTTTTTGGAAATAAAAGAACAAGTTGAAAGTGAATTTTTAATACATATATAGCTACAAAATAAACTATAAAAGTTAAATCTAAAAAAAGGTTATATTATATTTTTACATTTAAAAATATCTATACACTAACATTAAATGTGATAAAACAATATTGTTTTATTCAACTTATGCCTCAATGTTGCCTTCTCCCCTAGGAACTGCAATGTTTTTTTTTTGGCGTGAGTTTGAATTCCAATATTATTGACGGTATCAATACATGGACGTTTTCTTGTTTGTCTTCTTGTACCTGTGGGTTTCTCCAACAAGTATTGGGAAAAATTAAAAATAGAAGGAACCGCATCTTTCTTTAATAATTTCTTATTTAAAGAAGACTCTAGATAACTATTCTCTGTAAAATGATCACTGCATATAACAGTATGAGCATTAGGTTTTAAATTTTCCAAATGTAGTGCCTTTATCCATAATTCTAAAACTGCAGGTCTTAACAGTGGAAATCTACCAAAAATAATAAATAGAGTGATAGAAAGAACGATGTTATTGCTTAATTAGTCAAATTACAAAAACTTTAAAAAAATTTCCTTTCATTTGTTCTAAAGCCCTTAATTTATTTAATTAATAATTTTTTTATATGTTAAATTGTTTTCGTTTCCTTTTATTTTAATAAATTCATGATTTTTAAAAAAATTGAGCTATATAAACTTCATTCATTGGAAATAGACATCTCGATCCAATTATAAACCTACTATTATGTACTTACGGTTACTTACTTATGAAAACGAATGTGTTTTTCAGGTACACGTTCATTTTTACATCCATATGCACAACAATACACTACCATTTTAACTTTAAAATAAAGTATTTTAACGAAAATTAAACGGACGTAAGGAAACGCGCATTTACTCTCTAAAGAGTATGAGAGAGAAGTACCCCCATTCTAGCAGCGCGCTCGTTCTAACACAGTGGTCACAGATTTCGGCCAGTCCGTACGTCTGCGTGCTCGTTCCAGTAGTACTATATAGTTCAATGAGTTAAATATATGAATATTACATGTAAATTTTTAAGATTTTTGAATGTTCTATATTGTGCTAAAATACTAGCTTGTGTTTTGTACGAGAGATGTTCTCATAATCTTGAGTGTAATCCTAAATTTATTCCGTTATTTTATTACCTTCTCTCAAAGTATGTATTCCCAATTTATAGTCAAAATTATTTTGAATTTGAAGAAAGTAGTTTTGCAGGCACCGTTCAATGTTTCAGGAAGAATGTAGGGTTCTGTAAATGGGAAGAACTTTATTTAAAGATTCAATTTTAATTCATAATTATTCAAGTTATACCTTTGACAGTAGTCGAAAGTCAAAGAATATGTACTGATTGTCTTTCCTTCCTGCTTTCGCTGATGTAAAGTTTTGCTAGAAACTTCTATATACTTCAACAAATAGCTTTTACTTATTATTATATTCGTTATCGTATGGTGTATAATTGGGACACCTGCATATACACTATATGCAGGTGTCCCAAATCAACGTTATCCTTTGGGAGGCTGATAGACCAGCTCATAATAACTAGATATACAGGGTTAGTTAAAAGTATGGAGACGGCGATTTATTGTCGTTAATATTCATTTTAGGGAATTATGTTCATTATAAAAGTTTGTTAGGATATTTTGATCTACATTTGAGAATATTTGAATTTTTTTTTCTTCAATTGTTTTTTAGTTACGCCTGTCCGCGCAGTTTTTTTAAATGGGAACTAGTAAATTTTACTCTACCATTCGATAGAGAATTTTTTTCTCTTTACAATAATATTTTTGTTTTTTAAAATTCATTTTAATAACTTTTTTATAAGAAAAATTAAACAAATTAATAACAAAGTAAATTAAAGTAAGTGTTCAAATTGTCGTTCATTAGTAATTTGACAATGACCCAATCGATTTACAAAACCCCGAACAGAGTTCTGTAAAAAAATCTCGGGGAATTTCTTGTATCGTTCTGGTAATTCGGATTTGTAAATCTTCGACGTTATCGGGCTTATCTTTGTAAACTTTGTTTTTTACGTATCCCCAAAGAAAAAAATCTAAAGGACTTAAATCTGGCGAACGGGCTGGCCATTCAATGGTTCCTCGTCTTCCAATCCATCTGTGGGGAAAAACGTTGTCTAGATATTGACGAACATTTGCACCATAATGTGGTGGGGCGCCATCTTGCTGGAACCAGATACTGTCATTGGGCAGGTGTTCATTGTTTTCATAAGGATAGAGCGTAGCACTAGCAGGTATTATTTCATTTTGCAATAACTGCAAATACAGAGCCGAAGTTAAATTGCTATTGATGAAAAAGGGACCGATAATATGACCGCCTAGAATGCCAACCCAAACATTAACCTTTTGGGGGTACTGCGTATGGTGCTCCAAAAACCAAGAGGGATTTTCCGATAACCAGTATCTGCAGTTATGTCTGTTTACTTCACCGGTAAGGCAAAAAGTAGCTTCGTCAGAGAAAATAATATTGTTGACAAAATTTTCATTATTATTGCAAATATTTAACATTTCTTCAGAAAATTGTAATCTATCAAAATCATCTTCCGTTAACTCGTGTACAAGGTGTACCTTATAAGGTTTATACTTTTCACTTTTTAAAAATTACACGATCGATGACTGTGAAATATTGAAATTGCCCGCTAATTGATTGGTTGATAAATGGGGATATTCAGATACAGCCAATAAAATATCCAGTTTGTTATCATCGCTTTTTGCTGTTCTAGGTCTACCACTCCTTGGCAAATCTTTAACGCTACCCGTTTGTTCAAAGCGTCTTAAAGTTTTACCAACAACGGATTTAGAAATTGGATTTCTATTTGGATGCGTATCATAAAATAAATTACAAACGTCTTGTAAACTTCTGCGTCTATCTCCATAACACAACATTATAAGTATTTCAATTCGTTCATGTTCACTTAAACTCGCCATTGTTAATATTAACAGCAACAAATTGCACAAATGAATTATTTCTGTCAAAGATTTGACGTACACAATAACCACTGATAAAATTATATCGCTCAAGTTTGTTTATCGCTACGCTTCTGTCTATCTGTGATGTACCGAACATCTGTTAAACACATGAACCGGCCTTTTCTTATAAAAAAGTTATTAAAATGAATTTTAAAAAAACAAAAATATTATTGTAAAGAGAAAAAAATTCTCTATCGAATGGTATAGTAAAATTTACTAGTTCCCATTTAAAAAAACTGCGCGGACAGGCGTAACTAAAAAACAATTGAAGAAAAAAAAAAATTCAAATATTCTCAAATGTAGACCAAAATATCCTAAGAAACTTTTATAATGAACATATTTCCCTAAAATGAATATTAACGACAATAAACCGCCGTCTCCATACTTTTAACTAAGCCTGTATATAGAATAACTAAATATAATCTCAGTAAATTTTATGAATTCCAAGAAAAGCGACTGCTCACATGAGTTTTTCAAGTGCCACAGCTATAAAATTTGATATTCTAAGATTCTAATTTTCAAATGCAACTCTGAATATCTCTGCTATTGATGACAATCTAAAATAAAGCTAATAGTATGAATACATTTGAAAAAACATTTTAGCCCGATTTATGAGATATTTTTTTATGGGCTAATTTTGACTCTTTATTACTGTAAAAATTGTAGGGCGCTAACATGGCAAGTTATTTTAAAACATTGTTGATTTACTGTAGTTTTTAAAATAGTATATTATTTACCATGTGTTACATTAGAAAAATGGATATTGGTTTTTACTGCAAAATGAGCTCATTGTGAAATTATTAATTATTATAATAATAAGGAATTTGAATAAAAACAGTTTTTATTAGTAAGGGTATTTATTTAAAACTAAATAAAACAAATAATAATTATATAATGGGTTCAAATTGTGTGCCAGTAAATCGAATACAAGCGCGGCATCTTTTAATAAAAGATCTTTTTATTAGTCTTGCACTCCCGGCAACATTTATTTGTTCTGCGCTTTCATTAATACGCTGTCTGAGTTCATTGAAATCACTTGGTTTAGCATAAACCTTCTCTTTTGTGCAACCCCAGTAAAAAAATCCAGTGGATTTAAATCGGGAGACCGGGGAGGCCACAAAAATGGGACCCAGACGACCGATCCATCCGTGTGGAAAACTTCGTTTAAATAATTTCTCACACTTAGTGCATAATGAGCAGGGCAGCCATCATTTTGAAGCCACATTACCCTGCGTGTGACCAAAGGCACATCTTCTAAAAGATTTAGCAGTTCATTTTCTAAAAAGCGGCGATAAATTTCCCCATTTGAATTCTCGGGCAAATGAAAAGGACCAATTACTTGGCCGTTCAATATTCCGGTCCACAGATTTACTTTGAAGCGATACTGTGACCTTTTTTCTCGCTTTATATGTGGGTTTTCAATTGCATAACTATGCTTATTGTGCATGTTCATAAAGCAATCTTTTTTAAATATGCTTTCATCTCCCCATAAAATTTTATCTAGGAACTCTGGGTCTTTCATGTGTTTCTGTAGCATTCTTTGGCAAAATTGGACACGTTCAGCGTAGTCACGAGGATGTCGAATGCAGTCAAAGACATTAAATAAGAAATAGAACACAGTTTATTAGCCTAAAAAAATAAAGAGGATCTTGGTACTTGATCGTCTTGTCGTTCACTTGAATAACTTTATTTAAGCGGTTAAGCATAGACAAACATAAATTTCTGAAATTGCTTTGTGAAAGATCATTCCAAGCTGTACGTATAGCGACCAAAAGTTCCTCTCTGTTTTGAAAATGTATACGTTCTTGTATACTTTTGACTTAACATTCCCCACATCTTTTCTATAGGATTGAAATTATGACTCAAACTAGGTCACTCATGCACATTTAGATTGTAGTTTTGGAATCATTCAGTTACCCTATGAGCACTATGGACTGGACAAATGTCCTGTTGAAATATAAAGTCGCTTTCTGGAAATACTTGTATCACTGAGGGCAACATCACATCTTCCAAAACCCTAATATCTTCTAGATGCAATAATACCCCAGGACTATTTATAGAAATCCATGCCCATATATATATTCACCGAAAATGGGCGGCTCCCAAAAGTTATTGTCATTCGCAAAGTACTGTAATGCAACGCCAAATCTGGATTCTTTGTGTCTAGCTGTGAGTTGGATCTTTCTAGCAGCAGCGTAATTTTTTTAATTCGCTTCCCGAATACGACATCGTGCGGTGAAAATGGATGCGCGGAAGTTATTTTGGACCAACATAAATAAGATAGTCGACCATAGTTGATGCTCGAGGTCGTTCAGAACGTACAAGAAATCCTCTCTCCACCGCCTTACAATTAAATTTACCGAACTTTTTGCTACCCCTAACTGACCTTTTGCAGCCGCTTCTGATAACTTCGTTTTTACTAGGGAAATAGCTCTAACTTTATTAAAGAAATTGGTGCCAACTTCTTGACAACTCAAAATAAAATTTATATTTGACAGCTTGTTGGTAATTGTTGACGATAAATAGATACAATCAATCAGCTAATATTTCCAACTTGTCAAAGTATGACAGAATTTTGTATGACATTGATGACCAGAATTTATTTTTCGCGACTGTATGACTGGAAGACCGTTACTTCGCCAAGGAACAAAAAAGCTCGAATAAGCAAGTCGAAATTGAAAATTATGCTCACCGTTTTTTTTTCGAGATTAAGGGTGTCATCATGATTGAGTGGATTACCTAACGGCCAAACGCTAAACCAGAAGAACTACATTAAGGTCCTGACCAAGCTGAGAATGGATAGATCACATTTGGGGTATTGTGGAGATCAAGTCTGCATCCGATTTTCCCAAAAATAATTATTGGGGCGTTTAGAGGGCCTTTAGGGAATCAATTTATCCTAATAAAGTTTTTGGCGCAAAAGCACCGTTAACCTACAAACAAAATAATATACGATCAAAATGACTGCTAACCTATTATACGTACGTTTTCGTCCAAATACACATAAAACATCTATTTTTTTGCTATTATATGGTATTCTTGATTTATACTAATATCATTTATGTTTATATTTTGTAACAAGTGTTCATTTGGAAAGTCAATCTAGTAGCATGTGATTTACTGAAAACATTTTGAAGTATGTCGTAAATTAAAATGTAGTATTTAACCTTCAAAATCGTATATTTTGACATACATACAAATAAATAACAAATAATAGGTATTTATTACCACTTCGAAAATAAGCCTGGACTAAAAAAATTTTATGTTCTAAAGTGAAAGCCATTTTAAAACTGAGAAGCAATTTATTTAAACCAGAATCGACGCACGATTATTTTATGCACTAACTAATATTTGTGATTGACATTATCAAATGTCATTTGGATTTACGTTTACGGAACAACAAACATACTAATATATTTGCGTCTTATTCTATCAAAATTTCAAAGTAACCTAGATTGACTTTTCAAATGAACACACGTTATTTATTCGCTTTAATTAATCGAAAATTTTGCAAATAAAACTCAATTGAAAATTCGACTGTTAAATAGAACGATATGTCAACAAAAATTTACTATAGAACTGGCAACTTGTGTGTAACAAATAAAAATATTACTGTTCAAGTATATTCTAAAGTTTTTTTTCTTAACGTAACTTTTACAAAGAAAGATATATAATTTTTTTTTCTTGAGTTGGGTTAGCTTGGGTTGGTTAAAAAATAATTAAAAACATTACATTTTAACAAAACTTCAAGCAATAAATTTACACTTATTAATTATGAATTAAAATTTCTGTTAAAAAATGACGTTATGGAAAATAACATTCAAAATATATGCTAATAGTAACTTTTTCTTCCGCAAAAGTTGGCAAATCTAAGCAAACTATTGTTGACAAATCGTTCCTTTAACAGTCAAATTTTCAATTGCGTTTATTTGAAAAATGTTCGATTAATTAATTAATTTAATTTTTTTCATTAATTAAAAATTATTTAATTAATTAAAAATTTTATTTATTAAAGCAAATTTTCAGAAAATATGTCAATGGTATTAATATAAATTAAGAATACAGATCTTATTGGCAGATCTGAAACAAACTATTGTTGACAAATTGTTCCTTTTGACAGTCAAATTTTCGGTTCCGTATATTTGCAAAATTTTCGCTTAATTAAAGCAAATTTTCATAAAATATGTCAATGGCATTAATATAAATTAAGAATACCATACAATGACCAAAAAAATTGGCGTTTTACGTGCATTTAGCCGTAAAAGGTTAGTGTTCATTTTGAAAGTATTTAATTCTTTTTATACTAACGATGCTTTTGCGCCAAAAATTTTATTAAGATAAATTTATTCGCCAACGGTCCTCTAAACGCCCCAATAATTATTTTTGGGAAAATCGCTTGCAGACTAGAACTCCTCGAACTCCCACATCTGTTGAACAACTCACGAAAGCTGCTCATGAAGCAGTGCTTAGTGGGGACGAAAATTATTGTGCTCGAACATCCGCTATATACCAGACCTGGCTCCATTCGACTTCTACCTGTTTCCAAAAAGTGAAAAATGCACTTTTCACAAAAAGCACACATTTTCAGTCTTTAGAAGAGGTCAAGGCAAAAACTGCACACTTGCTCAAGAGGAAGACACTCAAGGAATTACAGCACGGATTCGGACAATGGAAACACGCATGCAGCAGTGTATAGATAAGCAAAGCAGTGTGTAGATAAGCAAAAGTGATATTTTTGAAGGAGATTAATAGTTATTTATAATACGTTATTCAATTGTACTCCGTAATTTTTTCTTTGGTCGACAATATTACATACTAGCAAATGAGAGAGTTATATATAATTAGAAAGAGATACATATTTGACAAAAATAGCTATTTAATACAGGTATTTAAATGCGTGTGTTAAATCATCGTTCTTGGATTGGCAAATAACACGTAATACATTCGTGTAAGTAAATTATGCAATAATTTATTATTTACAGTAGTTGTTCAAAATATCTCAACATTATTTTTATTAGTTTGTTTTTTGGAAATACTTTTAATATTAATTAGGAGTATTATATTTGTTGGTGTAAATTTACCGACAAGGACGTTCTACACACCCATAAATTAGCATGTGTAATTTACGTACGTATGAATATATTTATTCGGCATTTCATATTTATGGATGGATTTTTGAATATGCGAAATGTCAATATGTTTATTACTAAACCGGTCTATCTTTTTTTCGTAAAATGTTCGGGTGATTTTCGTTTGCCGTTAGTGTCTTGAATAAAGCATTTTCTTATTTAAAAAAATATTGATACGCTAGAGATCACCAATGTTTACCAATGCGTTATTGTAACGTGCCTTCAAAAACTTTCCTAATTATAGTAGTCTGTTTTTTAAGTAATTAAGTAATCAAAGATTGGTACACATGTGAAGCTTTAGAAAGCTTCAAAGTCTAACAGTTGTCATGTATAAATTCAAATTATAAACGCTTATATTTTTTAATAAATATTTATGTATTAATTAAACCTATTAGTTTAGGCGATAGTTTGCGCCAAGTTACAATAACTAATCCAAGCAATTGTACTTTTAATTTGTACAAATAATGTTGCAGAAAATAATGTATTATTTTCCTTGATGTTAATAAATGTTATATATTGACGTTTGTTTGAATTATTAATTTAATTGTTGCCTAGCAATTTTTGATTGATCTGTGCCATAAAGACATCTTTATGCCCGCATTTGCGGGCCTATAAAGATTATGATTCTAAAATCGAATAAATAATTTTATTATGATGTTAAGAGTTACAACATAAAATATACTCATGTTCAAAATTCAAGTCGATGTAATTTTTATAAAATTGTTCGATTGGTGAATTTATTTTTAATTTTTAAATTTTTTTATGGAAACTTATTGAAAAATTATAAATTACATTCAATTACAAATTCAGCAACAAAACGATATTATTTAGAAATTAAAAAAAAATCTTTAACCGGCCTAATATTACTGAAGTAATATTTTTGGCACGTTTTGAATTTATTTGGTTCTGGGGCCTTACGACCCTTGCCCCCCTTGCGAGGCAAGGTATAGTTGAGCCACTGCTTTTGGATATTACACATGGATTTTGATCTGAATCAGAATAATGATCCTCATTAGTAGTATAAATAAATAATAATAATTATATTATCTCCATATATCACTTAAAATTTTTAACCTTTGCTCTTTTAGTAAAATTAGGTATGTTATTGAAAGATGAAATATACAATTATTATAGAAGAACGTATACACATAATTATAAAATAAAATAAAACAATAACTTTGTTATACCACTTTATTTACATGTAATAGTGACCACGGTTTCGACATACAATGTCATTATCAAACTGCCGGCAGTTTGATAATGACATTGTATGTCGAAACCGCCGTCACTATTACATGTGAATAAAGTGGTATAACAAAGTAATTGTTTTATTTTATTTTATTATTTTCAAAATGAATTACCACAAAGTTACGGCTACCAGTAATAATTTTCTTATACAAATAATTAAGTAATTATTTTACAAAATCAGGGATTACCAAGGATGACTAGTTTTTTTTGGCGAAGTTAAACCCAAAGTGATGTAATAGAAATATTCTACATAAATAAGTTCCGAAGTTCACTTCATGGCTTTATGAATTAAAACGTAGATCAGATTACCGGAAATGTATACATTAAATTAATATTTTAAACTGTTAGTTTGATTTAAAATTCAAATTAGTTTATAATTAACGTTTTAAATTGTTCGAACATGTATAGTTTGTACAGCAAAAAAAAACTTCAATTTACATCTAAATTTCTTCTAAAATTGAAGTCGATAATTTTTACGTACATTTGCAATAAATTCTGGATTTAAATCAAAGTCCAAATTTATTATGTGATTTTTTAACACACGTTTAACGTACAGAAAGTGGCACAAAATAAAACTAGAATACTAAAGAAGAAAGTACAGCAATGTATAAAAAAAAATAATTTTTATTGCTTAAGTTGATACCAAAGAGTAGAGTGACACATTCCATGTTAAAAATTAGACCTTTACGCTAGCGTCTCTGATGTTTATATGCTAGTACTAAATTCGTAAACAAACCGCGATGGTGGAATTTTTAAATTTCTGTTTTTTATTGTTCTAAATACATGTTTCGATCTTTTTTGATCTCATCAGTGCGATACATCTATAAACATAGAAATCGCAGACACGCACTTACGTGCATGTAAATAAGAATTAGTTCTGTTAAAAAATAAATCTAAACTCTTTGCATAAGAAAAATAAATATTTAAACTTCAACAAATACATATATGAAAAGATGCATATTCTTGCAAGAAAACAATATAAACTATATACTCATAATAATAAATAAACAGAAATTCTAATAAAATACGGACAATTCTTCATATGCACAAAATATTTGAAAACCCTAAACTTGCCAACGTACTAAGAACTTAATGGTCGAAATGTTCCTGATGAATTCACCTTACGCAGATATTATGCTTATTTATCTTCTACAAACGCATCAGGTGCCTAATTTTTCTCGAGTTTAGATTCAGAGAGCTATCGTTAAAAGACCGACAAATGTCATCATGAAATTTCCTAATAAATAAACTGCCAGATATACTTAACAACTGCTCTTGAACTAAAGTTTGATGAACGAATTTAACATAAGTATACTATGAAAAACTAACCTTCTGAAAAGTTGCCAACATTTTCTTGTGAATGGAATTTACATGGCCGAAAGATTTTAGCGACACAACCATCTTATCGTAAATGGTATTAACATATACCAAACTAAGAGTAGGATAAAGAAGATTATTTAATTCACTAAATTCCTGAAACATTGTAAATGTGTGCTGAGGTTCTACGTTAGCAGAAAATAAAGAAGGTTTACAAACCTCACAATCGTGTAAATTAAGCTTTTTTATGAAGAATCCACATACATAGGTGACAGCTTGATAATTAAAATCATTCTCATTATTAATCGGATTATTTAGAGAAGAATCTTCTAAGTCATTCGTATCCAATATATTACTCTTAGCAGTTTTAGGCTCAATAGAAGACATAAATGATTGCAGATCAGTTCAGATATGCCCACTATCCTCTACACAGTTGAACCCGATGGAATGAGAAGACACTAAATTATTTAGATGTTGTTCAAAATGATCCTCGAAAACATATACAGTGGAATCCCTCTTGAGCGGACACCGAAGGGACCATTGAAATGTGTCCGTACAAGGGGGCTGTCCGGCCAAGAGAAAACTACAAATTTAAATCAACAAAAATTTGTCTAAGGTTGTTAGTTTTAAAAATTAAAGCTGTTTTTTTGTGTTCGCTTTCCAGCAAATAATAAACAGTTGTTATTTTTTATTGAAAAATACTTTTATTAAAAAAAAAAATAAACAATTCAATTGGGTTTAATAACAAAAAAAATCATTAAATGTAGCTCTATATGTAATAAAAGTTTAAAATGTTTTATGAGTAGTATATTATTTCAATAAATATTCCTCCATCCTGGTTTGGCGTGTTTTGGTCTTGGCAATAAATGTATATAAATGAAAATGTAAGTCCAGCGATGAAAGTATATTCATAGCTTCTGTATCACCTTGGCATTTCACAAACGCTATAAGATCATGCGCTTTCGCCAAAGCCTCTTTATATGCTAGGATGTTGTTTCTTGCATCTTGAAGATCTGAAGGTTCAATTTCATCTGTTGAGTCATCAGAAATTTCTTGAACTTCAGAAATTTGTTCTTGTAATGGTACGAGCAAATCTAAAGGTGATCTCTCAATTGGTAAATCATCATCGATCTGATAAAAATCTTTTAAGCTTTGCTCACTGACCCCTGCAATACATCTTTTCTCAATCTCGGCTAGTAGGTTTAATGGCAAATCATCCTCAGGCTCAAAATCAACATCAAATACTGTCGGACATTCCTGGCTGTCAAGTGTAAATCCTGCCTTACGAAAACAGTTCTGAACTGTTTCAGAAGTAACTTGGTCCCATGCACTTTTAGCAAAATAAACTGCATCCAATAATTAACATTTGGAATTTACTGCAAGTGAGAATTAATGAATATTAAATCACATTCTTACATGTAAATGTCGACTTATTTAATGCGTTCGAAACTACAATCCGACAAACTAAGTTTGTACTAGTATGCAGAACACACCCTTTCGCGACAACGAACTTCCTGGTGATTAGGTTAATTAAGAATTAAGAAATACTGAAAAAACAAGTCTATCAACGGGAGGAAACGCACAGACGACGTTTCGTTCTAGTTGGAACTTTTCAATGTACGGTATTCCCTCGATGACGGACATTGCTTTTTCATTTCTATACTTTCTGTATATATAGTTAACATTTGGAATTTACTGCAAGTGAGAATTAATGAATATTAAATCACATTCTTACATTTAAATGTCGACTTATTTAATGCGTTCGAAACTACAATCCGACAAACTAACTTTGTACTAGTATGCAGAACACACCCTTTCGCGACAACGAACTTCCTGGTGATTAGGTTAATTAAGAATTAAGAAATACTGAAAAAACAAGTCTATCAACGGGAGGAAACGCACAGACGACGTTTCGTTCTAGTTGGAACTTTTCCATGTACGGTATTCCCTCGATGACGGACATTGCTTTTTCATTTCTATACTTTCTGTATATATAGTTAACATTTGGAATTTACTGCAAGTGAGAATTAATGAATATTAAATCACAATTCTTACATGTTGCGTTTCCTCCCGTTGATAGACTTGTTTTTTCAGTATTTCTTAATTCTGCATCCAATAAGTTTATACTTTTCACTAAATCATAGACTGTGTTAGAAATTTCAATGTTTGCTAGTAAGTGCCTCAGTATCAAAGTTCTATAATTACGCTTAAAATTTTTAATAACACCCTGATCAAGTGGTTGGCTCATTGAAGTACAATTAGGAGGCAAAAAATGTATTTTAATGTTTTTCAAATTGATGTTTTTTGGATGCGATGCTGCATTGTCCAAAAAAAGTAAAATTTGCCTATTTTGCCCTCCCATTTTTCGGTCGAAATTTTCTAACCATTCACTCATAATTTCAGACGTCATCCACGATTTGGTGTTTGATTTCCATGTCACCGGTAAATTATCTTTTATTAAATTTTTAAAAGCTCTTGGTTTAGATGCCTTTCCAATAACCAGCAGCTTTTCTTTGTCTCCAGCCATGTTCGCACAGTGCAATATTGTTATCCTTTCCTTAGACAATTTTCCTCCCACACATTTTTGATTTTTTAAAGTCATGGTCTTGTTTGGTAATGCCCTAAAATAAAGCCCAGTATCGTCAGCATTGTAAATATTTTTTGGTATGTACCCTTTTATTAGAGAAGGTAGTTTCACCATGAATGCTGCTACATCAACAGGATTAACAGAGGCGGCTTCGCCACATATCGCTTTGAACGTAATATTGTGACGAATTTTAAACTTGTTAAGCCAACCCGACGAGGCATTAAAAGTGTTGCTACCCAAGGATTCAGCTATTTCTTTAGCTTTGCTTTGTATCAATGGGCTTAAATGGAAAAGTAAAATTATTTGAATAAAACATATTAGTCAATCAGAATCCACTTAGTAAATTAATGATAAAATGAATCAATCTGCTGTAAATCTTTTGTATAGAATTAAAAAACCTAACTTACGTACCAGTTAATGGAATTCCTTTATTGCATGCTGCGAGAAACCATTCGTAGGACAACTGATCAATTGTCAGCCCTTCAGCATTAAAAAAAAATCTTCTTTTCTCATTTAAATTTACATTGGCGTGCCATTTTTGTATTATCTCTTCTCTTTTCTTTATAATGTCAGAAGCTTGAGCTTTACTAATGCTAAATCGCTTCGATAAATTTCTCACACTTAATTTTTCTTTGTTGTACACTTCAATCACTTTTTTTTGCTTAATAGTTAATACCCATTTTTTTTTACCCATTTTCAAACGTCACGCCCGCACTAATGTATAGAAACGAATGAACAATGCTTTCCAAACTACAATAAACAAATGCACATCTATGTTATTGGGGAATCCCCTAAATCGCGTAAGTAATGGCATCGATTACAAGCTGTTGGTCAAATAGGTTTGTACACCATACGTACGCACCACAAACATTGCAAGAATTAGTATTGTCAACTCTCCGAAGCTGAAATTGTAGAAAAAATGTTAGATTGAAAACATTATGTGAGAGAGAAAATATTTACCATACCCACATTAAAATATGTTATGTGATGTAGTAAATATGATAAACCGTGCCTTGTGGCTAAAGCGAACAAATTAAAAGAGTCTTGGCAAGCTTATTTGTAAATTATGGAAAAACATGGACATGGAAAAATCGGAAAAAATAAGCTATAGGTCTGTTCCAACATAAAAATCACTGACGGTCCGGGATCACTCTCTGACTGTTTCAATGCGCATGTGCAATCAGAAACCAACATCTGACGAAATTGCAATTAAAGTATGTTCGAACGCTATTTTAGTGCTTTGGTTGTAATATTTGTGGCTAGGTGGCACTTGTTCAGTGATTAACAGATCTTAATAGAATAAGAAGAACGGTTATTTGTAGAAATAAACGAAAATTAACTACCAATTAAAATAAAAATTACTTAGGGAAATGGACGAAATGAGACGAAAATTTTAATTGATTTGTATACTAAATGTAAAAAGTAATAAATAGTAAAACTTAAGTTACACAAATATCCCTATATAAATATATTTACTGCGCAAGCGCTATCTATCCATAAATTTCGGTTTGCAAATAATCCGCAAATCGTTCGGACTGTATTCTGACGGTCCTCAAACTGGATAATGTTGTGTTGGAACAGATTGCTGTTGATCAGTGATTAGTCAGTAAACGTGTTGGAACGGCGATTTTTTACTGCGCTTGCTCTGTACAATCACGGATCGGTCAGAACGTGTGTTGGAACAAACCTTATATGTCCGTCCAAGAGAATATTTTTTGTCAAGCGGGTGTCCGCGTCCGCTCAATAGAAGCGTCCGTTCAAGGGAAAGCGACTGCAATGCTTTTCTTATGGAGCGCTGCCGGGACCTGGCAACAATGTCCGTCTAAAGGGGGTGTCCGCTTATGGGAAGTGTCCGTTAAGGGGAATTTTACTGTATTTGTTCTGAATTCGAAGAAACATCAATACCTGAAAAACTTTTAATAGAGTTCAACCATACCTGTTCTAAACCATAATCAGAAGGGAGAGTGAAGAAATGTTAATTTTGATAATTCGAATCAGGAAAAATATTGGAATAATATCGATTTTCGCAACCTGGAATTTTACATTTATGTTTGTGTGTACTTGGAAAAGTCATTATAAAAGTACAATTAATAATAATCAAACTTTGTTCGTCTTTAAAAATAATTTGTAAACACTTCGTCATTATCATCAATTATCATGTCATTATGGTTTGCATTTTTATTGTATCCTCGGTACCGTGCACTATTGCCATGTCGCATACTCTTATAGTTAACCATATTTTGTTACGTGTTCGTAGAGACTTAATTATTTGTCGCAAATTAGAGTTCTTACTTTACCATTTTGTTCTTTTAGTTATGATAACCCTGTAGATTTCCATTTGTATTAGCGCTTTCTTTGACTCGCCTCTCTGATTGACGCGCGCGGGGAATATTTGGTCGCTCAGTTCGAAGATCGACACCGGCTTATATCCGGCATTCATTCACATAAATTTTTGAATTTAGGGCTTTATGATCGCTTATTAAGAGGTATCGTTCATGCACCATGCCCTCCTGTACTTAAGGGATTTAATCAAGTTCCACATATTTTATTGGAATTTACCTGTAAAGGGATTTTACGGTGGCGAAAGGGGTTCGTTTACCACTACCGATATATAAGTTTTGTGTCTTTAAAACCACTAGTATATTCTGGTGGTTTTTTTCCATGGGCTACTGAAGCCCCACACTTTTTTAAACCTGCCGAAAAATCTATACAATCGATTCCTGGCTACATCAACCAATTAGTCAGCGGAAATTCGGATCGCCCACTTCCGACGTTCGGAGGACGAAAGCTAAGAATTACTTTCTTTATTTTGTTTTTTTTATGTATAGTTTGAAATATTAAGTACTCGTACTGGCCAATTTAAGCTCCTAATCAGTTTTAAAAGATCACGTAATTTCTTGTGTAAGTATGTAAGTATGTATGTAACTATTATTGTAACTATGTACTATTAACACGTTAATCAATTTTTTTTTCTTTTATAGTACGTAATTTAATTCATAATCTTATTTTAAATTAATTTAAAACAACATTACCTATTTCTTTTTTTTCTTTGCTATATTTCAAGGTTTAAAATAATTCCACTTTTAAGTATACAACGTAAATTTTCATTTTCATAGATCTCTTAAGAATATGAGCAGCGAAGACTTTTTGGTGAAAATAACATTAAAAACTATCTCATTCTTCATACCAAAACCTTCTTTAATGTTTGATTATAATCTTTTTAGATACAGAGACTATAAAGACGCAGATGTTGATGACATCTGCGGTAATGTTTCTAATTTCTTGGCGTATTCGTGCTTTTAAATCTTCTAAAGATGGAGCGCCGCCACACTACGCTTTACCTATTCGCGCTTATTAGAAATTAGAAACGTTACCGCAGATGTCATCGACAATGTTCAAAAAGAGTTTCTTAATCGCCTTGGCTATTGTCTGATTATTAACGGTGCTCAATTCGAACATTTAATTTAGATGATTATGCTTTCATTTTTAATGTTTGTGATAATATTACTTCAAAATTTCCTTATGTAAACATCGTCGAAAATTACCTTGTTGTATGTAAAAAAATCTGCTCTTTCTAATTTTGTAATAAAAAATGGGTGTTTATATTTAAAAAAGAAAATGACGTCATATCGGTTTTTCTAAACTAAATGCTGAAGAACAGTATAAAAAAAATTAAAAGAAAAACATTTTAAACAGGACGATACCGTACATTCCATATAATGAACGATCGCGGCATTCAAAATCCGGACGATTAGATATTTATTTTCACTATAATTAAGCATTGTAATTCGGTTTTCGTATAATTGAGTTGTTGTGTAGATGACAGCATACTGACAAGTATCTGTAACCTCTCACGCAAAATTATGTTATACATTTTGTTATAAAATTATGTTACTGAGTGAATAAATGAAAGACAAGAATTTATTAATCAGAAAACTACAATTATTTGGTTTTAATTTTTAATACTTTATTTCAGCACTATTTCTGTCCAAACACTTCTTGTAAACGTCTAGGAATAGATATTATGTATAAATTCTGGTGACAAATCATTCCAAATATCCTGGATCTTGTTAGATAATTCTTATACATTTGCTGGCCTAAAATTATTCCTGCTCATCGTCTTAACAATGTAACCCCACACGTTCTCGATGGAGTTCATATCTGGACTTCTAGAACACCACAACAAACACTATCTTATTTTCTCTAAACCATTAAAGGTGTGGACTGGACAATGTCGTGTTGAAAGATGAAATTTCTTCCAGGATACTTATATAATTTCTGCCGAAGGCAGAAAAACATTTTCTAATATTCCAATATAATTGTTACTTCCCCTATAATCCAACAAACACCTGGCTCATGTGCGCAAATCCTGATCCAGACGTTTACTGAGAATCTTCCGCTCGTTATACTCTTCCCCCACGCAAAATCTATTCGCTAATTTTCTAATTGACAATCCTTTTCTAGTCTAGTAACGTAATTATTTACTTTGAAATTTTGATAGAATAAGACGCAAATATATTAGTATGTGTTTGTTGTTCCGTAAACGTAAATCCAAATGACATTTGATAATGTCAATCACAAATATCAGTTAGTGCATAAAATAATCGTGCGTCGATTCTGGTTTAAATAAACTGCTTCTCAGTTTTAAAATGGCTGTCACTTTAGAACATAGAATTTTTTTAGTCCAGGCTTATTTTCGAAGTGGTAATAAAATTGATGGTTTATGGGTTTATTCAGTTCAAGATTGCATGTTAGAATTTCAAGTTGAGTTTCCACATTTTGTAATAGATTATATACAATTTAGGAATACTTTGGATAGAACTTTAAGACTTTTTTCTGAAACTGGTAGTCTCTTAAGAAAATCAGGCAGCGGAGCAGTTAAGAAACGTACACCTCAAGTTGTCAATCGTGTTGAAGAAATAATGGAAAATGAACCACAAACATCTGTGCGTCATTTGAGTCAACAAATAAACCTTTCTGTTGGTACAACTCACAAGTTATTAAAAAAAGATATGCAACTTTATCCATACCGTGTCACAGCAGTACAAGAATTGTTAGAAATTGATTACCCACGTAGACTACAGTTTTGTAATTGGTTTGTAAATATGAACAATAATGGAGAACTTTCGCAAAGAGTCATCTTTACTGATGAAGCATGGTTTTATAAAACGGGATACCTAAATTCACAAAATACTAGAATTTGGAGTAGTGAAAATCCACATGTAATTAATGAAGAATCGCTACATCCAGAGAAAATTGGTGTTTGGGTAGCGATAAGCCAACGGCGAATCATTGGACCAATATTTTTTCAGGGAACGTTAACTGCTCAAAGGTACCTTACGGAAATTTTACAACCATTTGTCAATCAGTTGCATGATGATGAACTTCAAAATGCATATTTCCAACAAGACGGAGCACCTTGTCACTGTACAGCAGAATCTTTGGATTATTTAAGAGAATTTTTTGATTAGTAGTATAATTAGTCGAAATACTGAAATTGCCGGCCTGCACGTTCATGCGATTTAACACCTTGCGACTTCTTTTTGTGGCCTTATCTAAAAAATAACATATTTTGAACTCCTATATTGAATTTGAATGATATGCTACAGAGAATCGAACAGAAATGCATGGAAATTAATAACAATCGAGTAATGTTGCAGAATATCATCAGAAATTTTGAACGGAGGATTTTAAAGTGCATTGATCTTGAAGAACATTTTCAACATTTGTTATAGTTTTCAATAAATACCTATTATTTGTTATTTATTTGTATGTATGAAACTGTCAAAATATACGACTTCGTAGGTTAAGTAGTAAATTTTAATTTACGACATACTTCAAAATGTTCTCAGTAAATCACATGGTATTAGATTGACTTTTCATATGAACACTTGTTAGATATCTATCTACTATTAAAAAGCCATATTCAAACCAAACAAATTAAGGTCTGATTTTTAATGCTCCGATAGTACATACCTAATTAATATTATTTGATTTACTTTTCAATATTTTTTCCAAGACCTGACGTACCAGAATAAATTCTTGTTATTACTATTGTTAGAACTATAAAAGTGTAGATAGTTTTGAAGAAAAACTAAGAAAGTGAAAATTTGTTGACCAGTGTTATCAATGAAAGGTTGAGGAATGTTAATTCAGAACATGACTTTGAAAAGTAGAGTGGCCTAGTAAAATTAGTTTGAAGCGCAATTCTGCTAATCGTGTCCACTGGTATTTCGGTGCGGGTGTGTAAATAAAAGTACAATTAACCTAATTTATTTACAAACAAAATGTATGATACAGAAATACAACAAATTATAAAACGTCCAAAGATTCAATTTCAACCTAGCATCTATTTGTTATTTATACCAGGAACTGAAACCGAACCCGAACCTGAACCTAAACGGGTTCAGGTTCGCTGTTTACAAAGACTTTGAACCCGCACCCGTTGAACCCAAAAATTCAGCAAGGTTCGGGTTCAAAAATATAAAAAAATAGAGAAATATTTAATAGAAGAATAATAAAAAACATTACATTTCTTGCATGCAAAAAAAAAATTAAAAACAAAATCAAAATAAAATAACGACTATTTGTAGCGAACTAGTAACCAGTAACCTTCACACAAACTAGACTAAAATGGGAAATCCCCTTTTTCTGTTTGAGCTATGTACAAACATAATATTTGTGTTAAACAAATCAGTAGGCAAACATTTTCTTGTAACCAATGCAAATAGTAGCGACGCAAACCGTGTATTAGTATATTTTAACTTTCTTAAAGTAAACGTGGGTGGTTAAAATCAACTCTTAAATTGTTTTTAGTAAAGTGAGTGCTCACATTCAAATTTAAAAATTTAAAAAAATTTTTTGATTTTTTTAACCCAGAGATGCCTACGAAATTTACGAAAAATTTATTTGTTTATGATGCAGGAAAAGATGTATCTATATGCTCAGAATGCAAATATGAAATGAAAGAAGAACTATTCAAGAAAACTCAAAATGAATCGTCAACATCTAAATTGAGTCAGATCACCAATAAAAGAGCAAGAGCGGAGGAAAATACCCTTGAACAGTATTTAAATATTATCAAGATAAAAACCTGCAAACAAAGTTTCATACAGTAAATAATAAATAATAAATTAAAACACTTGGCTTGTTTCACTATTCATTGATTCATTGATTCATGCGTAAAATTAGTAACCGTTAATGGCCGTCCTTACACAATCTTCGAAGATTCTGGCATGAAAGAAATAATCGATCCGATTATGAATGCACTAAAAGTATCAGTAAATAGTCATAATATAAGTGATCTTGTTAACAACAAAGCAACGAAAATAAAAAACAAAATTAAATTGGAAATATCAAAAAAAATTATTTCAATTAAAATTTATTCTGTTTCTCGTCTTGGTAGATGTATTGTAGGGATAAATATTCAATATATTTTTGACGGAAAAATAAAACTACGAACTTTGGACATGCATGAGGCTCAAAATCGTCAGACAGGAGCCTACATAAAAAATCTTATCATCAGCGTTCTTGATTGTTACGACATAAAACTGCAGGAAGTATATTCAATTACATCAGATAACGGAAAAAATATGATCAAAGCTGCTGAATTATTAAAAGCCGAGTATGAAAACTTTGACATGGAAGATGAATTTGATGCAGCTGAAGCAAATGCGCTTTCTTATATTGAACTGGAAGGAGCAGAAACATTAGCACATTCACACCCAAATATTATTCATTTCAGATGTGTTGCTCATAGTTTACAGTTGGCAGTGCTCGACACAATATCTAGTCCTCCTTTTAAGAAAATTCTTGATCAATGCAGAGCCATTTGCAAAAAAATTGCGAACACCAAATATTTCTTCTTTAGCTAAGAAGCTAAACTTGAAAAAAGCCGTACTAGACTGTCAAACTAGATGGAATTCCAGTTATGACATGGTGCAAGCCTTATTGGAATACAGAAGTTTTTGTTCGGAATTGCTGGATGCTGAATTAACTATGACTGATAGTACTTGGAATATTTGTGAAGAATTCGTAGAAGCTTTTGCACCTGTTAAAAAAATAACGCTGAAACTACAAGAAGAACAGATGAATTTAGGCGATTTTTATAGAATCTGGCTTACTTTTAAATTGGAGCTAACAAAAGATGACAAAACAAAATCATTTTCAAAAGAATTATATTTAAATATTATAAAAAGAGAAAACAACTTTATTAAAAATCCACTTTTGATTGCAGCAGTATATCTAGATAGCAGATTTAAGGTCATTCTAAGTCCCGAAGATGTTGAAAACATATTTTGAAAACAATAAAAATTTTGAAAAATTTACAAATGGAAAGAGAAAAAGAGAATTTTGTGAGAGAATCAATATCTTTTTCTTCATATGATGATGAAGATATGCTCGAACAAGTTCTAAAAAAGAAGGAAAGGTTTTATAAATCAAATTCTTCAAATGTAAATGTCACCGCTTCGATTGATAATTTAGTTAAAAATGAATTTGATATATATGAAAAATATACAAGACTGGGAAAAGAAAAAAACATTTTACTATTTTGGGAGCAACATAAAACGGAAACGCCATTATTGTATCAAGCGGCTCAGATTATATTCGCAGTACCTGCTACGCAAGTAAGCGTCGAGAGGGCCTTTTCAGCCTTGAAATTCATTTTATCCCCACAAAGAACAAATTTAAAAGAAAAAAATACATTAATTGTAAAATTAAACGAAAATTTCTTTGAAAAATAAATTTTCTACTAATAAAACACATGTAGTTTTTTTAAACTTTGAACCCGAACCCGAAACCGAACCCGAACCTGAACTTTTTATTTTGATTAACCCGAACCCGAACCTGAACCCATTTTTTTCATGGTTTCAGTCCCTGATTTATACATATATAAATAAGGCAAAAGTAAAAATGTGCACGCTTTGTAAAAAAGAAAACAAAAAAAAAACAAATTGGTAATGTTAATGATCAAATAATGAAATAAAATGGGAATTTTGATCGAACCGTGATTTAGATATTTTTATATTAATATCGGTAAAACCGACACTTTGGTTTTACCGATATTATGTAAAAATATCTAAAATTGTTTGGTTTCTTGTTTTCCTGTGAATCGGATTAACAGGTATTAGGTTTTATTATATACATACTCTCGTGAGCAAAAAAAAACGGGATACTGTTTCTGCGTGGGTTTAAATTTTGACTACTTAAGTTGCTATCTTTACTCATAATAGTAAGTCAGGAATTGTCAAAAATGTGTGTTTCATTGACATTTATTAAACATTCTTAAAATATATAGAAATAAAAATTACTAAAAACGATAGAGAAAGAATATAAATAAAATAATTAGTATTTCGTCATTCCATCGTAATTATTTTATTTATAACTGCATCTAATCTTGTAGACATTGCAGCGAGAATATTTTGTACAACATTTACAGGAATTTGATGCGAAGCATTTTCAACAATCTCCGAAAGTTGTTCAATTCTATCTCATTAATCTCTATACATTTTCAACGGGGTTTAGATAAGGACTCTAGGGCGGGAAATCTCAAGTTTAAATTTCTTTTTCTTGTAACCATCGTGTTACAAGATAAGACAGGAAATATTGTTCTTATAGTTTCTTTTAATGTTTTGAAAGGGTTGTGCCTAGCTCAGTAACTAATATTTCGTCTTACCGCGAATTCGAAAGTTCGTTATGTCCGGAACTTATTTTTCGATTTAAATAATCCTTTTCCCTCCATATTTTATATATTCTTGCGGCTGAACTTTTACCAATATTAAATTGAAGCGATACAGTTCTTAATGTTTCCCATTTCTCAAACTAGTAACAAATCTGGCTTTATCAGTTTTCGAAAGATGCGGCATTTTCAATTTTGAATTAGCGATTATGATAGATAAAGGCTGCGTTCATCACACAAGGCATCCATGATACCAAGCGTAATCCGTTTATGATTTGTATGGATTTTATATATCCATGTGATGAATGGCAATTGTCAGCCATGATTACTAGCAACCCAGTCCACAATTATTTTCTATTTGAATTCATTTTAAATTATTTGAGAATTGTCAGGACGGATGAAGTGTTTATTTTTATTGTTTGTGTCTGTTTTCCAATAGTAGGGTGTATGAAAATATATTTTATTATTTATAAGAAAATTGAATATTTTGTACATAATGTAATAACGGGTATCCGTTTAATACTGAAGCTGACAGTTTGTATCAAATTTTGGCTAATAAGTTAGCCTAACTGCACTTGAGTTCGACGGCAACAATTAACATTAGCGTCCTTTGCGGTAATCGCTTTTGACGTAAATATAAAAATTGATAAAATCAAACACGGTAACCTTACTTTTCGCAATGTTTATTGCCAATCTTTGCTAATTATAATTACCCAAGTACCTAAACGGGATAAATGCTGCCGCGTTCCGGATATAAAATATGAATTATAAAAGCTAACGGAAAACAGGCACGTACGACTAAGGCAAGAGATGTTAAACAGAAATTTATGTCAACTATAATTCTCAGTGTGACAAATACAAAGCAAAGAAATTTCCAAAATTTGACAAACGTCAGCTTCAGTATTAAACGGACACCCGATATGAATCTCTTATTTGATGTTGATTTAAATATTAACGGTATAATAATCACTTAAACCAAATAAAGCTCGCGAAAACTTTAAGTGTACCCGAGAGACCATCGCGCTTTTTGCGTACGCGCTTATCGCAAAAGTGATTCGATAGTCACAGCTCAACGTTTATATCGTGCAGAATTTAACGTACGGAATGCATCGAAGGACGATACCATCAAAAAATAGATTCGCATGTTTTAAAATACCGGTTCGACTGTAAAAATTGTCAATCAAGGTGGGCCCATGCAATGGTGGACACTCAAACACGTTTGCAACGTACTTCCAGCATAAAATACTTATGCTTGCAAAAATGGCGACCGCTTTACAAACGCGTTTGCATCATGGATGATCATGGACATCTGTTCATCATATCGCCGGCCAGCGATTTGCCAACAATTACCTATGTTGCGTGTGTGATGAACGCAGCCATTTAGATATACAGTTTGAAAATTAATCAAATATCGTCAAAATTTCAACGCTAAAAAATAAAGGAAATTGACATAACGATTTTGACACTCTCCCGATTTTTTTGCTCACGACAGTATTACTTTAACAAAATCGATGCCCGTGTTTCATACATTCATGCAGGGATAACAAGTATTAAATATAGAATTTCAGTTAATTAAACATTTTTTAAAATAAGAAGGTCCCTTATTAGAAAAAAGTTTTTTCTACGACTCTTTATAAATAGTTATTTAAGTAATGAGGGAGGTAAGTAACATTTACTAGTCGAGGACTAGTTTGCGCCCGAGGGCTTGCCCGAGGACTTGCAATAGAGTTCGAGACTGGTAAATGTTACCTCCCGAATTGCTTATAACATTTTTCATACTCCCCAGACAATAAAATCCTCAAAAATTAAATGTAATCATGATAAACAGTAACGGTGAACAGCCTCGGAATTTAATAAATTAGACATTAAGTGTTGCTGATGAAGTAGGTGATAATTACATTGAATTATCAAGAAATATAAATAAATATCCCAATTTTGTTAATAATGTTACTAATTGTACAAACTGTAATATTACCATAAATATAAATTAATAGAACACGTGTTTTGATGCACTTTTTTTCCCTAAAGGACGTAAGTAAATTACTTACGCCCCGTTGTCATAGCAATCACAGTAATTTCAATAAAACCAACTTACGTCTATAGAAACAATGTATTAATGGTATGCTTACTATAAGGGGAGTGGGAAATAGTTATTTAAGTAATAAGGGAGGTAAGTAAGATTTACCAGTCGAGGACGAGTTTGCGTCCGAGGGCTTGCCCGAGGACTTGCAATAGAGTTCGAGACTGGTAAATGTTACCTCCCGAATTGCTTATAACATTTTTCCCACTCCCCAGACAATAAAATCCTCAAAAATTAAATGTAATCATGATAAACAGTAACGGTGAACAACCTCGGAATTTAATAAATTAGACAGACACATCTGAAACGTTACTAGGCAGTTCCTACATACAATTGATTATAAACACAAATAAAACGAAATTTGACAATTCAATAGTGTCAAATGAAACCACGGAATTAAGTGTTGCTGATAAAGTAGGTGATAATAACATTGAATTATCAAGAAATATAAATAAATATCCCAATTTTGTTAATAATGTTACTAATTGTACAAACTGTAATATTACCATAAATATAAATTAATAGAACACGTGTTTTGATGCACTTTTTTTCCCTAGAGGACGTAAGTAAATTACTTACGCCCCGTTGTCATAACAATCACAGTCATTTCAGTAAAACCGACTTACGTCCATAGAAACAATGTATTAATGGTATGCTTACTATAAGGGGAGTGGGAAAAAGACATTTTTCGTCACTGAATATTGCAACGAAAATTTGATTTCCGTCACCAGTGAGAGAAAATCTCATAACGTTAACTTTCGTCCCTAGTGACGAAAATTACCTACTAATATTCACCTGCATTTAGTTGTCTGCTGCCGCTTAGATGTGTAGCTTGACAGGTGATCCGCGAACAACGTGAGGGGAAGGAAATTAGCTATGCAACTTAAACATCACAAGGGTGTTACATTTAGAAATTGTTCTGGGGTATAAATTTCATTGGCTATCTTGGTCGATTATTTAAATGTTGTGATCTCGTGCCCGTGTTATATGTTATAAACTTTCGTTGGATTTATTGTTTGTTTGTGTAAGTAGCATCTAGGACTATGTATAATAGTGTATAGTTTTACCTTTTATTTTATATTATTAGTTGTAGATGTTTTAGTTTAATATTAACTGGATAGTGTCATATTCTGAAACTTCAAACTATACAATTTTTGAACATACTATTGTATTTCTTTAAATTCATCTGGCAAGAGTTGATATACAATATACATCCTAAATATATTTTTATACGAATTACGTTTGTTTGTAATTTTCATTTGAATTTACATTTTATGATATATTTTGAAGATATTCAAGAAGGTGGAAAAGAATTAATTAGAGTATGGAGAAAAAGAATGTTTTGTTCGATTAAATTCTGCATTGAATATGTCTTAAGAAGTTTATGTAATGGTTCTAAATATCATATATTGATTGCAATACAGAAGTTAATCGAATGAAATATTATTTTTTCTTTGGTAATTTAACTACAGCTATATCAATTATCCGTTTTCCCCGCACGGTGCCTAGTCCACAAGTTATACATAGGGATCTATTTTACCATCTATATTATTACTGACCTGTGGTATAACATCATTTTTAAATCACGTCAGTTTGTGCAGTTCGTAGCTTTATCAGGATTTCTGAGTCAGAAGTAATTTAGATATTTCTAATACACCACCAGAAATAGTAAATCAAGTTGAGAAAACCTATGCGGGTTTATTACGAAAAGAATCGAGAAAGAGGTATGAAAAAGTCTATATAAAATTCATTGAATAGAGGGTTGATAATAGCGTGAATTCATATTCGGAAATTGTGCTGCTTGCATATTTTGCAAAATTTTGGGTCTATGGTCTACATATTCTATGTATCAATATTTAAATAATAAATAATTTAAATATGATTTATAATTTTCTAGTTTTTAATTGAAAATAAAGTATTTGTTTACATAATTTTTTTAAGTTTGTTACGATGCCATAGGCGAGGTCGTAGAAAAAGTATAGTGTTTAACTCGTCGAAATCATTTTTTTAAGCGAGAGAACAGTTTACCAAACGAGGCTTAGCTGAGTTTGGTAATACATATTCACGAGCTTTCGTCACTTTCGTTACTTTCGTCACTCGTTACACAATATACTACATATTTTTAACGGTGAAGAAATGACACACTTTGCTTACTAAGATTCATTGGAGAAAAAAATGACGTTTCTTTCATGAATCTTAGCGAAGTATGGCACTCGCCTATTTTAATTTTTTTCTTCTCGAGAACTCTCTTACACACTTGCTTATTCGTCAAAAATCAAGCGAATATGAATTAACAATATAGTTTAAAAATATTTCACCGATTTTGTCCCTATAATAAACGTGGATAAATGAAATATTTATTTTCAGGACCCTGGCGTGGGCACCCCGGTTACGTTAAAGGTAGATAAGCATGGCTACTATTTGCATTGGATAGACCAAAACAACGAGGGTGATCTATTAGATATCGCTACTATAAGGGATTCGCGAACCGGAAGATATGCTAAGATACCAAAGGTAAGATACAAGTCCATTTATTTGAAATAATGTCTACCTCTGCCCGATTTTCATTCATATAATTACCGTATTCATATCCATAAGAATTATGAAAAGGTTACCTATTAAAATACGTCTAAATAAGAAGATACTTTTCAATCAAAATAAACAAACATGCAAATGTTCAAGAGTTCAAGACATCTTAATATATAGACTATTTGATACAGTTTAATTTGCAACATCTGAATATGATAGGTCGGATTGATATACAGTATGTTCTTTAAATAAAGAGACAACATGAAAAATGTAAGCATGTAATTATATATAATATTTATATATTATCAATACCTTATTTACCGTTAGGTGTTAAGGTTAAATACAAAAATCAAACAATTCCTTAAAGTTACAGTACATTAAATCAGTAAGTGCAGCCTATCAGAATCTATCATTATTATTTTATTCTAATTTCGTTCCGTATATCATTCTTGCCCATTCTTTCTTGTTGATTGCCATTCTTTTCGCCTCTCTCCCTGACATTCCCTTGGCTCACAATATGTCTTCCACTTGGCTGTCCCACGAATTCCTAGGTCTACCTCTTGGTCTTCTCTGATATCTTCTTGCTTGCCATACTTTTCTTACAGTTCTCTCCTCTCCCATTCTTGTCAAGTGTCCAAACCATCTTAATTGATTTCGTTGTATATCTTCCTTCAGCGTCCGTACTTTAAGTTCTTCCCTTGTTTTGCTATTTCTTACTCTGTCTCTCTTAGTAATTCCCATTATTCCTCTTAAAAACCTCATCTCCATTGCTTGTATTTTGTTTTCCATTCGTTTCGTCAATGTCCAACTTTCGCTTCCGTATATCAATACGGGCTTAAATATAGTTTTGTAAACTGAGGTCTTAGTTTTCCTTGACACTTCTCTTCTTCTCAGGAACGAATTGTTCAAGGAGTAATAAAGTGCTGATGCTGCATCTAACCTGTCATTCAGTTCTGCCTCCATGGTTCCTGTTTTGTGTATTTTCACCCCTAGGTATTTAAATGTTTCTACTTGTTCTATTTTAGTGTCGTCAAGTTTTATTTGTAATTCATCATCTTTTTTCCCTATTACCATAACTTTGGTTTTCTCTGCGTTTATTTTTAAATTCTTCTTTCGCAACGCCTCTGCCCATATATCTAGATTACGCTGAAGGTTGAACTTATTTTTCGCATAAATCACCAAATCATCTGCAAATATGCTCTCTGCTATTTCTACCGGTTCCATGTTGTAGTATCCCACCTTCATTTTCTTAACTTTCATTTTGCTTCTTTTGTTACATCATCCATTATTATATTAAATAATACTGGGCTAAGGTTGCCTCCTTGTCTTAATCCCTCCGTCGTTACAAATTCTTCAGATCTTGTGTTCCTGGTTCTAACGTAATTTCTTGTGTTCTTATATACAGCTTTAATACAGTTTATTAATTTTTGCCCGACTCCTCTCCTTCTTAGACTGTTCCAAACTAGTTCCCTTGGCACGCTGTCAAAGGCTTTCTTGAGGTCTATAAAGGCCACATATATATTGTCATTGGTACATTTCTCTATTAATTGTTTCAGTGTGAATATCTGGTCCTGAACTCCTCTCCCCTTTCTGAAACCACTTTGTGAATCTTCTAACTGTCTTTCCACTGTTCTTTCTAGTCTTTTGGTCAGTATCCATTCATAGAGTTTGGCCAGCGTGCAAAGCAAAGTAATACCCCTGTAATTAGCGCAGTCCCATTTATTCCCTTTCTTGAATATCGGTATAAATATTCCTATCTCCCAGTCATGTGGTATTTGTTCCTCTCTCCATACTTTGTTTAGTAGCTTTACCATTATTTCCACAGCTTTCGGTCCTAGGTTCATTATCATCTCCGTATATATTCCATCGTGCCCTGCCGCCTTGCCCCTTTTTAATCTTCTCACGGCTTCCGACACTTCTTCTATTGTCATCTCTACGTCTTGTTCGTTATTTTCGTTAATATTCTCTTGTTCTTCTTTAGTTCCTATGTCATTGTTCTTTTCTATCGTTAAGAGTTCTTCGAAATACTCCTTCCACCTCTTTATAATGTCCTCATCTTCATCTAGTATTTTCCCTTGTTTATTTTTAATAAGATTCGGCTTATATGTTCTTCTGTGTCGAAGGGTTTTTAGAACTCTATAAAACAACTTTAGGTTTCCGAAATGGTTTCTCTCCATCTTGGCTCCAAATTCTTCCCATGATTCTTGTTTCGCTGCTTTTACCATGGTTTTAACTTTATTTCTCTGCTCTTTGTAACTGTCGTATTTTGCATTTGTTTTATCGTTCAAATATTGCATCCATTTCTCTTTCTTGGTTTTTATCTCAGCTTTTATTTCTTCGTTCCACCATCTGGTTTGTTTGCTGTTTTCTCTAATTTTTGTCATTCCGCAAACTCTCTTGGCTGCTTTAATTATTAGTTCTTTCATAAGAGTCCACAACTCTTCTACGTTTAATTCATTTATAGTTTCTTTTATTTTGTCAATCTCTATTTCTACCCGTAATTTAAATTCCTTTGCCGTCTCTATATCTTTTAACTTGTACGTTTTAATTCTTATATATATAATAAATAAATCCAAAATATTGTAAGTTAATTACGACGTGAACCCCGAAATTAAAACCCCTCTAAAAATTATTATGTGTCGCCTATGAATAAATACTTCTATTGAAATTACACACACACATACGCTACAGCGTATGTTTGCATACGTAACAACTGTCGATATTATAAAACTATGACATTGTTGTATGCTAAGGTCAATGACCTCAATATATTTCAATATGGATATAAAAAAGACCACTATTGCAAACACACGCTGCAATGTTTATGTTTATAAAAACTCTAGAAGATAACATTGTGTAAACAGCTTTTTATGGTATGGGTTCCATAACCTGGTACCAGAAATCGGCTGTTAAAAATTTATGCTTGCATGTAAATTTTTAAAGACGATGTATTAAAAGAACATGTAAGATGTGTGCTCTACGGGCATTTAACGTCCTATTTGGTAACAATCTATCTTTAATTGAAGACGTAAATGTAAATCATATCGAACGTACGTAATAATCGACAACTCACTGAATCGGAGAGGATTCTTAAAGCGAGACAGACAACAACACAATCAGTACAATTATAAAAGCATTTTCTATTATAAAAAAACTTTACCTGATCTCCTCCTTTAAAAACAAAAATAAAAGAAATGTTGAATAAAAATTAATACAAATATTGAAAGCATTTCTTCAGTCTTTGTTGAGAGCTTTTATATATTGTTTCATTAGCCTCAATTTGATATGTAAAAGGGACAAAATTATACGATCTCTAGGCATTAGTGAAGTATTTATAGCATTAACCCTGCCCGGAATCAGAGCCTCCCTTGAAGGCAAGTTTTTTAATCTTGTTGATAGCGTGAACTTTCTCATTTTCAGTTTGTTTCCACGTAACGTGCAACATCTGTCCGTTTCGTCACCTTGCATGGTTTTGGTGAAATAAAACATTATTTTGTAATAAAAATACTTCGGTTGGGGTTTGTGGCACAGCACTTTGATTCATTTTCTTTTACGCATGATACCTTACGATCTCACGAAAGATCGCCGGATACCACTTGTGAAGTATGGCACTCGCCTATTTTAATTTTTATCTTCTCGAGAACGCTCTTACACACTTGCTTATTCGTCAAAAATCAAACGTATATAAATTAACAATATAGTTTAAAAATATTTCACCGATTTTGTCCCTATAATACATAACATATTTAACCATTGGTAACTTCAGACAAATGTGTCAGTACAATTACATAGTGACGTCTTTAGATTTGCTCCGTCAGTTGACAAGAGATTTCACGTGACATCTGACGGACAGAAAGGCCCATTGGTAAAAGCGCTTTCTCACAAACGACTAAGCCGCTTCTAGGAGAGAAATAAATACGTATAATTGTGTAGTTCATTGACTCGTATCCAGATAGCTCAATATACCAAAAAAATAGTGTATCGATGTGCAAACACATCAAGTATTTGTGAATACAAATCAATACAAATATGTTAAAAACATCTGTATCTGTATACATAGACATACACAACGTATTTAACCAATGCTTACTTCAACATACAGAAACACGTGTTTCGATCTAACGATCTCCTCAGTGCAGTTACGAAGTGACGTCTTTAAATTCGCTCCCGCAAGATAAGCACAATTTTATACTGTAAGTTGACCGTTCATGCTTAAAATGCATAGAAATTGGCTGAAAGATAAACATAATATTACCTGAAAGACGAGCTGCAATAAGATATTATTTGAGGTTGTATTTCAGTTTTCCAACTTCGCAAATACTCCTGAAATGTTTATTACACGGTAATTAAATATTATTTATTTTAATAATCGACGAAGGAGATACTTGTTGAAACTTCATTATATAGATATAATAAAACACAGTTGTATAGTTTCAAAATAATATATATAATGTTAACACACTACATATGTTTCACCACACTGTGACTTCATCAGGTGGACGAAGCTCATTATAACACACACAACTAAAAAACATGAATTTTCTATCTACCACAAACCTACACATACAGACACAACTATACACGCACATTCGTTTCACCCCATTACACACAAATTATCTGCTTATCAATCAATGCTTCACAGACTAATTAACGTCCCGTTGAGTAAAAAAAACTTCGATATAGAATTAAATAGAATACACGTGATAGCGCTAAATAACGGTTTCACCATAAATTTAATTAACAATATTCTAAAAAAACTACAGAAATCTAAAACGATATCTTCAATTTACCCCACAGTAAAAAACAATAGCACATTTAGTTATAATTCTATCACATACATCGGTACAATTTCAAACAAAGTAGGAAACTTAATAAAAACAAGTAAAGAAGAGACCATTTCATTCAAAACCAACAATTCCTTACAAAACGCTATAAAAAACAACAAAGATAAAACGGACAATAGATTAAACTCAGGGGTTTACAAGTTGACATGCGAAGATTGTAAAAAAGTGTATGTCGGACAGACAGGACGGACATTTGATATTAGAATGAAAGAACATGAAAGAAGCCACAGAGACAAGAAGACAGACTCAACTTTTGCCAATCATTGCCTAGAACATAATCACAAATTCAACACTAATTTTAAAACTTTGCATGTTCTAGATAAAAGTAAAAAACTTAATATGTTAGAAAGTTTAGAAATTAACAAATATAATAAATTAGATATAATTTTAAATGACCAACTAGACATAAATAACTCCCCCCTACTAAACTTAAAACTCATACATGTCCACCCCCTCTTAGAATGAGATTAGTTCTGTACTTTGTATTGATATATATATAAGATCTAATTGATATTTTGAATTAGTATTTTCATCCACCTGATGAAGCCACAGTGTGGTGAAACATATGTAGTGTGTTAACATTATATATATTATTTTGAAACTATACAACTGTGTTTTATTATATCTATTATTTATTTATTACACACATTTAAAGTATGTTTTTAATTGTTTGTTTTCTTGTTGCTAACGTGACTCTTTATTCCCTAGGGAGTTAAAATTCACCTTATTCCCAAAGGGAGTTAAAGTTAGATGTAAATGATTTTATCAAAAAATCGTAAAAAAGTCATAAATAATTCTCATTGACAACGATCACGGCAATCTGAACTTCATACTTACCTTGTATGATAATTGTCACAGTCAAAAACTCAGTAAATTATTAACTAAATGCGTGTAATAAATAAAATATTGTATATAACACGGGATTAAACTAAGCTTTATTCGTTCGGAAGATTTATGTCACTCGCTAAACGCTCGTGATTTAAACTTTCTACCTCACGATTAAAGCTCCACTTTAATCCCTTGATATCTAAATAATTATATTGCACGAAATTATATTATTGTCTTGAATAAAATACGTACACATAATCTAGGTGCCCAGTTTCTGGAACGCACTATTTCAGCTTTGATTTTTACGATTAATTCCTGCAATTAATTGCAGCGAACTCCATTGTTTGATGGGCAAAATCTTGGTTATTCGTATAGCTGTGAAATAGCGGAAATATTGATTCGATGCCATAAATTTTGCAAGGAACAAATTCTTTATTCATAGTTTTATTGTGATCATGATAATATTGGAATATAAATATGCATGAATTTCGAAAATAAATATCGATTTTAAACTACCGGTGACTGTAAAAAAGATTTGGTATTTAAATTGATCGTAAATGTTAATTCTCTTGATGAAAAATTTCTAAAGTTAACAGGTTTTTACTAGCGTAGAGAAATCGAATTATGTAACAACAGTAATGATTACTAATGATATTCAGAAGATATTAGGTTTAAGGTGTAATCTTCGTTTATAGACATTGATAATAATGATTAAATTCTCTCCACATAATTATATTTACTATAACGAAAATTGAGTGAAATAATAATAACAATCTTTATTATTTTATCCATCAGCAGTCGAGCGACTAATTACAAGATAATTAAACCTTGTTAATAATTGTAACCCTTCTATAACCGGGTAGGTAGGTTCTTAGAATATATCGAGTTGTGTGAAACCGTTTTGTATGACACTCCGAGCTAGTATAGAAAAAAGGTTTACGTTGCCAAACGATATTAAAACCAAACATTTTCCTTTAAATCTAGCGCCCGGTATTAACAATGTATGTAAAAGACATTTATATCAAATGGCGTTTGAAAGTATAAAACAAAAATATTTTCTTAATAAATTATTAATGTTTTAATTTTTTTACTTTTCTTGTAGTATTTTCGTTCCGTAAATTCCTTACTAACCTTGTGCAGTACCAAGAAAGTCCTATTTGACACAAACTAATCAATTAAAATGGTAATGCTATGTGCAAGCAATCCGCGAAAAATCTATATACGATATAGTAAAGAATTAGGATGTTTTGTATTTTTTTCATTCAGTGGCTCCATCGTTTATCGAAACGCTAAACTGCAAAGTAGATAGCTATTCAGAGTTATTCTACAAATTCTTATTTTACTTGCATGAATTTCTAATACCAGATTTCAATTTATTTATTGAATGAATTTATTCGTAAAGTTGTTATTCAGAGATTTATTCGCTGTTTATAATACCGGCTCTAAGTTCAGCAAAAAAAAGACGAATATCCTGGTGTCAAAAAAAGACTTAACTTTTACAGAATCAGCCCAAAGTCTTCGCTTTAATCAGATCTACGGGGCATTCAAATTTAAGCGAGAATAGTTGTTTTAGGTTTATTGATGAAAGTAAAAAGTAACAAAAAATACTTTTTTCTCTCATGTTTATGAAAACGATCATTTTTCCACCGGATACTCTACACGAAAGTAATATCTTTTTACTCTAGAGATGAAAATATTTTCATTCCTAGAGGTGAAAATGAAACAAATCAATATACATCATGCATCTCGTTAGTAATGTACTAAACTTGATGGATTTTTGACACTAATAACAGCCACCACCCAGCATAGTTGAAGCGGCAAATGCTTGTCTTGGGCCGGCAATCGTAATCTTCACTATCGACTCTTTTTCATTCTTCAGAAGATATTTTATGCTAATAAAACAGCGTGCTTGTGAAAGGATGTTTTCAACAAACTGTTATTGCAACCTTCGGAAAACTTCAGCGGGATGGACACCCCTGTCGCGCCAAAAACTTAACCTCAACAGGCGGGTGCATTTTCCTCTTATTCATTTTTGCTAGTTCAATACTAGCGACATGCAAACACATCGATGGCAATGGTTGATTTAGCATTTATGATATTGACATTAGTTGATGAGCGGCCCTGAATTTTCTTTCTTGCTGTCTTTGGCGACTTGATTCTATGTAATAGGGCAGTTCTCATAATGAATTTTGTCTATCCCAGTCTATCATGCACTGATGAGTCTATAGCAAGACGAAACAGGGATCTGCATATCTGGATAGAAATTTTCACAACAAAGACTAACTTGTATTGTGTTTTCCACAACCGATTTGTAATAGTATTTCGATATTATTAAAAATGCTTTTTGTTTTATACAAAATATGGCGAGGTTTTACCCACTCAAGTATGTTTCAAATTGTTAATAATATTAAAAGTAAATTCTATAGAATATTCACGTATGTAAGGTAAGGAGTATCCATGTGAATTTCGTGCAAATTTAATTTTAAAAAAGGGTCGTCTGCATTATTATTGCGAGAATGATTTGATTTTTTTAAATTAAATTTACATATTTCATTTCGTCGTAATATATTCAATTATACAGGTTAAATTACCTGAAGATTTTCGTTTTATTTATATTGAAACTTATGTATGTATATATAGAGTGTTATATAAAGTTTAGACCACAATATATTTAATTAAAGCGATTTATAAATGACAGATTTAAATATAAATTTCAACGGGGATCGGATGTACATTTTGTATACATTTACCTGCCGCTTAATGTTATGCAAAGTGTACACAATATTAATAAAATATATGGTTGTTTCAGGACCCGAAATTAAAACAGATCGTAACGATGGGGTCTCAGGATACGCTCGAGGACAAAACGGTGACCGTGTGCTGTGCTTGCGACTTTGTCACCTTCAATTTCATAAACTTCTGTTGCACGAGGAAGGAAATAGCGCAGCTGTGGACTGAAGCCCTTATGAATCTGGCCTACAATTTGAATCAGATCAACGGTCCTACAAGTAGGTTTCTGTTGAAGGCTCACACCAAATTAACTCTCGTCACGGACAAGGCTGGCAAGATACCCGTTAAAAAGTATGTTTTATTACGTTAATTTGTCCTACAGGTTTTACATTAGCGCTTAGAATTTTGCCGTTAATTTTTATATGCCTTACATTCAGTTAAATTAAACTGCGTTTATGTTTCTAGAACTTCAATTAACGGTTATTCATCATGCTAAACTTATTATTACCCAGGTCGTTAAAATGCAATCCGGAATTTTGGTTTGAAAGTGTTAAAACCTGATTCATATTCATTTCCACATTTTACCCTCTTCAAACTGTGGATACTTCTGCTATCTGCCTGCAAAAACAAAGTTCAAGTACGAGCATTTTTCGGGAACTTCGTGGCTTAACACAGAGATGGCGCGAATTCGCAGGAATCTTCTTGATCATTTTGTTAAATCATTCTTTAACAGGTTAAATACGACAGCAAAGAGTGCAGAGCGATCTGTCAATGTTGAGAGCAGTGATAAAGTACTTTCATTTGTAAAGCTTAACACTAACAGAAATCTGGATTCAACACTATTAGAATCCATTCCTTCGTTTTCAATTGTTAAAAACTGGGTTGCCGAATTTAAGCGTGATCATATGAGCACAAACCCCGTAGTGGACGTCTAAAAAAGCTGTTACTGTTTCGGATATGTTTGAAAAAGTCCGCCGTACCGCGTCGAGTAAAAATGTGCGAGATAGCAGACATTGTAGGTATCTCAAATGACAATATGTATAGAATTTTTACTAAAGAATTGAAAATGAAAAAAAATATTCGGCGCGTTACTCACACCGAAGCAGATATGAGTCCTTTTAATTTTGTTTGGTGGTCGGAGTTGCCTCCATTTCCACTCCAATTTCATTACCCGGGGTTGTGAATGTTTTGTGTTATTGTGTGTAGGTGTATGTTTGTGTGTTTCGTTTGTTTTGCCTATAAGGAATGCTGTGTGTTTTGCTACATTTTTGTGTGTTTGTGTTGACCTTTGTTTATCTGTTAATTTTTGATTTTTTTCGCGGCTAATTGGATATCGTTATCCTCAGCGCGTCTTTTAATTTGTTTGAGTCCGTCTTTTTTAATTAGTCTCCGTTTTGGGTTTATTATTTTCCTTATTGTGGGGTTTTCGTGTGACTTTATTGTTTTTAGTATTCGTTTGCATATTATTGTTTCCAATGTTTCTAGTTTCATCTCTTTATGTATTTGCGCGTTTGTCATATATCGCGGTGCATTTATCGCGAGTATAATAACCTTGTTTATTTTCCCTTGTACCGATTGTCTTTGCCTTTCGCTGGCTTGATGCCATATTTCTCCGGCGTATGTCGCGCCCGCGAGTATTATCGTTTTTATTATTAATATTTTATTTTCCAGTGTTAGTTTGCTTTTGCCGTTTAGTATCGGGTACAGTGCGTGTGTTGTGAACCCTATTTTTTGTTTTATTTCTTTAATATGTGCCGTGTATGTGAGTTGTGAGTCCATTGTGACCCCGAGATATTTAACTTTTTCCTGCCAGTGTATTGTGTGACCTTCGAGTTTGACTTCGTCCGGCCTTTTGTGTCGTTTTCTGTGTTGAAAGTAAATTGCCGCGGTTTTTAATGGGTTAATTTTAATTTTCCATTTGTCGTACCAGTCCTTTAGGAGGACTAGATTGTTTTGTAACTGTTTGTGGATGTAAGATATAGTCTGCGTATTGTGCGATATTACATTTTTCTATTATGGGAATATCCGAAGTGTATATGTTATACAGGAGCGGTCCGAGGACGGATCCTTGTGGGACTCCTGCTGCTATTTGTTCGATTGTCGATTTTTCGTTTCCTATTGTGACATTAAATGTACGGTTCTTTAGATAATTGTCGGTTATTTTTATTAATGTGTTTGATATTTTGTGACGTTTCATTTTGTGTATGAGGCCGGCGTGCCAAACCCGGTCGAAGGCCTTTTCAATGTCAAGAAAGATTGCGCTCGTTGATGTCGATATGTTCATTTTTTCGGTTATGTGTTCTGTCAGTCTTAGTGCCTGTTGTGTAGTTGAGTGGTTTTTCCGGAAACCGTATTGAAAATTTGGGATTATGTTTTTGTTTTCGACTTCATTTTCGAGTCGTGTCTGTATCACGCGTTCTGCCAGCTTACTTATTGACGGAAGTAAGCTGATTGGCCGGTAATCTGCGGTTGTTTTTGTTGTTTTTCCAGGTTTGTGGATCATTATTATCTGCGCGTGTTTCCAAATCGCGGGATAGTGTCCGTGTTTTATTATTCCGTTTATTATGTCAGTTATTATTTGTATTCCGGTTTTTGGTAGGTTTTTAATTGCTACATTTGTTATTCCGTCCGCTCCGGGAGCTTTCCGGTTTTTTAGGTTTTTAATTATTTTTTCCATTTCGTCAGTGTTTGTCGCGTCGATTTCGCCTTCGATTATTTTTATTTGATTATTTCTTTCCCGTTCAATTTGGTTAGAAAATGTGTTGTGTTTTGGTATTATCTGATTCGTTTCAAATTGTCGTTTTAACGCGTTCGCGAATTCGTCTGCTTTTTCTTTATCAGTTATTGCCGGTCCGTTTGCGGTTTTTAGCGGTGAAATTTTGTTTTTAGTGTTTGTTAGGGCTTTTGTCATCTACCAGAGTGTTTGATCTTGCGTGTTAAGGGATTCAATTTTGTTATTCCAGTTTTTATTAAAGTGTTCGATCATGTCAGATTTTATTTCATTAGTTATCGCGTTTAATTTTGTTTTTATTTCCGGATTTAGCGTTCTTTTATATTCTTTAAGTATGTTTTTTTTGTTTCGTATTTTTATTTTTAGTTCAGTCGGGATGTTAAGTTTTGTGTCGATGGTTTTCGTTTTTGGCGTTTGTGCGATTGCGTTTTTTATGTCATCTTCCAGTGTAATAACTGCTTGATCAATGTCTTTCGCGTTGTGAATTTTTACTGTTCTGAGTACTAGGGATTCTTTGAATTTTCCCCAGTCTGTCTTATTAAATGTTTTTTTTTGTTCTAGTGGTGTCCATGTCAAGCGTTAATATCACTGGAAAATGATCTGAGGAGAGGTCGTTTATAGTTTCTATTGTATGTGTTGTTGTTATATTTTTAAGTATTGCAATGTCTAAAATGTCAGTAGTACCCGTTGGTATGTGTATGTGTGTGGGTTCCACAGGCCCGATTACGTTGAGGTTGTTGTTTTGTGCTATTTTCTTTAGTTTTTTACCGTTTTTATTGGCTACTTTCGAGTTCCAGTATTGGTGTTTCGCGTTAAAATCTCCCGCAAATATTGTAGGTGTGTTTTGATTGAAGATCGTTTGTATGTCTGATTCTACTATGTCTAATCCGGAGGGAAGATAACTTGCGTAAAGGTTTATCGGTCCCCTTTTTGTGTTTACTTGTATGCCTGTGTTTTCGATGATATCGAGTGTTTTGTATTCAAGTTCGCTGTGTTTTATTGTTTCGTGTACGAGTATAGCGGTTCCGCCGCCTTTTTGTACCGGCCTATCGTGTCTGTATGTTTTGTATTTTTGTATTTTTAATGAGTGACTTGGTTTTAGATGTGTTTCATTTAGCAGCATTACGTCTATTTGGTGTTAGTCTAAAAATACGTGTAATTCATGTTTTTTGTGTGTTATGCTTTGCGCATTCCAATAGGCTATTTTAATGTTGTGTTTGTGATTCATTGTCTGCGTGCGTGGAAAAGTTTTGTAAGTTCATTTGTTTGTTCGAAAAAGCTTTGTGTTTGTTGGGGTGTAGGGTTTGTCGAGCTGAATGTTAGGAATAGTTTCCCAATCATGAGTGCAATTGTGTCGTCAGCTTTTTCGTGTGAGTTAGGTGTTGGTGTGTTTTCCCGGGTTGTGGGTGTAGTTACGGTGATGTTATTTGTCTGTTGTCTTTGAGTCCACGCGTTGTGTTTTGGTAGCGGTGCTTCTATGAGTTTGTGTGTTTGTATTTGTTCGTTTATTAGGTTATTTGGATTCTTTTTGCATGATAAGCTGTTCGAGAGGTGAGCTCCGCCACAGTTTGCGAATTAAGGGGGGGTGGTTGTCGGCTTTGTGCATTCATGCGTCGAGTGTGACTCTCCGCACTTCATGCACGCGAAATTCACGTTGCACGTACGCTGTTGGTGACCGAATTTCTGACATCTGTGACACTGTACTACGTCTGTTCTAAGTCTGAGGGACTCTACTTTTACTTCTAATCCGCAAACTGTGTGGATGTCGAAAATTGACTTGTATTGTTTGTCTATTTCTATTAAAATAAGGGGGCTGGAAGGCGGTCTTTACCGTTCATCCTAGTGAGTTTCGCGATCGGATAGTTTCTAGAATCTAGATCGGTTTTGATGTCTTCGTCGGTCAGGAATTGGGGTACGCCCCTGATGACGATTTTTAATTTCTTTTCACTACGGAGTTGGTATGTGAAGGATTGAATGGCTTTTTCGTTGAGAATTCGGTTGAAATTGTGATAGTCTTGTTCTGTTGATGGAGTGATTTGGACTCCGGCCTGGACGTATCTACTTTGTGTGTAATTAATGTTGTTTGAATTCATGATTTCTCGGACTAGATTCCATTGTGTTGGGTCAGTGATTGTAATTGGGGAGATAGTGGGCATTTTGGGTTTTTGGTTTGTGTTGGTTACTGTTTTTGTGATTGTTTTGTGCTGTTTGTGTGTTTAGCGGTACTTACCCCGGGTTTCTCTGCGGAAGTGGAGGCTGTCGGTTGGTCGTCGCTCTCCATTGGTGTTGTTTCTTCTGTTTTCTTTTCTTCTTCGATGGTTCTTAGTACTTCGTAACTGTTGCTCAATTCTATCTGCGGTGGTTCATTCTTTTGTCGCTTGTTGGATTTTCGTGGTGGTTTTTCGTTCATCTTGATCTCGTTCATCTTGCTCTCAAAGGCGTTGTGCATAATCTTGACAAAGTTCTCGATTGTATTTTGAAGTTCTTCGTAGGTGTTAATGTTCTGCATGTCCAGTGCTATACGTTGGGCGTTGTCGTTGTTGCCAGCCATTTCTTCTGGTTTCGCTGCGTTGTGGAAAATATATTATATTATAATATATCGGTTGATGTATTCTATTACTACCGATGTGCTAAGAGCAATCGATAGCGTGCGAATGGCACACCGAAGCAAAAACTGAATCGTTTTAGTGTTTCTCGCGACCTTTTGGCACGTTTTCGCCCCATTCAGAAGGACTTTGTACTCCGTTTCATTGCCGTCAATGAAACCAGGGTCCATCATTACACTCCCGAAACCTAAGAACATTCCAAACAATGGACAAAAAAAAAGTTCTCCGCCACCAAAGGCAAAAACAGTTTTGTCAGCAGAAAAAGTTACGGCAATTGTTATTTGAGATTCTCATGGAATTATCTTGGTCGACTACTTAGAAAAGGGTAAACCAATAAATGCGGAGTGACGTATGTCTAAAAAGTTTTTGGAATAAAGTAAAAGGCAAATTTTTTTATTTTATCTTTTATTCTTTTACATTTTAACAATATTATTCTTATATAGTCTTAATTCAATTAAACATAACTTTTACATGACTTTTTTATGGCACGTAATTTGACTCTTACATGGCCCATCAATCTTTGGACGGTAGCAACATCGACTTCCAGAATTTTCTGAAAGATTCTGCGTCTTAACTGCTCCTCATTTTGGGCTCCCCAACCACCATTATATACATTTCTGTTCAAATGAGAACAAAATTCCTCAATGGGCCTCGCCTAAGGAACATTTGCAGGGCTATCTGTCTTCCGGACCAAAATTGATGCCATTTGAGGCTAACCAGACTCGAAACCGAAATATCTCGCTCACTGTAGATCCTAACAATATCGCGTTTAGGTACTTGTCCAACCAACTGATAAATACCTACGAATATCAAGCTTGTACGACATTGTTGACATTAACTATTTACAAAAATGATGTGTCATATTAAACTTCAAACGATTTACTAAATTTTGTTTCCAACGGCAACTGAATCAGATCGTGTTTACTACGAATAAATTTTATTGGAATTTTTTTCGAAAACTTGGGAGACGTACGTTATTATGCCAATTTGTTGTAACAATTAAGCGACAAAATTAAAGAAAAACGGCCTCATTTGGTAAAGAAGAGTGTGCTTTTCCATTAGAATAACGCACGCGCCCACAAGTCTGCGAATGCAATGGCAAAAATTCGCTCTATTCCCCAGATTTGGTTCCAAAGATTATCATCTCTTTCCAAACCTGAAAAAATGGTTTTATCAACATTCATATCTGTATTGAACAATATCCCTTAAAGTTTAGAGATGAAGAATTTTCTTAGGAATTATTTTTGGATTAGGTGTCTCGTATTATGGTTTTATTAGAATTGTTCAGTACAAATACGTTTAGACTGCATAATAGCGATTTCATCTCTATTACAACGAAATTCAGCTGTTATTGATTGTGTCCTTAATTCTGATGCATCTGCCATATATTTGCCGTTTGCTTTTCCTAAACTTTTCGATCATTTTGGAAAATGTAATTTATGGAAGAAAATCTTTTCAAAGATAATTTGGATGCTGTTTAATGTTTGGCTGTTGAAGGGCATCATTTAAAAGAAATTTATGTAGAAATGAAAGCTGTAATGGCAACTATAGTTATTCTTATACTCCAGTGGTTGAATGGTGTCATAAATTTCGATAAAGAAGATAATCCACCTAAGATTTTTCTTGCCCGGGACATATTGGTATTGTGCCATGGCGATTGGTAGAACATTCTGAGATATTGTACATCAGTATGGGAATTATTTATTCCACTATTCATAGTCTTTTCAAGTTGTTATTTGAGCTGCTTTAATCGATACGAATAACGCAAATTGTACTCCATCGTCATGAATTTCACGTCATGATTCCTCTTTATCATAAAATTGGTCTCAGTGGACTTCACGACTGTTAACGTTGTTCAGATACTCAGAACAATTCAGATGTTCAGAACAATTTGTATTCGACTTTATTATTATAGTATTTGATACGTCATCAACAAGGTAACGTCTTTCTACATTAAATTCTTGCCGGCGATGAATTGTGGTGTTATCACTACGGACCAAAATTGAAAATTCAGAGTATGCAGCGAAAGCATGCAGACTTTCTAAAGTAGAAAATATGTCGATCTCAATCTTGAGCAGCTGCTGTATTTTTTAATTACTATTTTTTATTACAAATTTGGAATAGTAAAGAAGAGGTCATGGGAAAATAAAAACAATTAGCGGTTGGCGTCCTTTTCTTGTGAAGCATAAATCACGCATTTTTGGTGCTCCTAACAATTAATTTATAAATCAAGAAATATAGTCCTTATTAACCTTTAGCAAGGTTTAAAACGTTTCTCGATAATTAAGAAAACAACATTTGGCGTTATTGCAAACGTTATATGTGAAAGACGGCAGACTATGTGCCCACACTGTCAAATTTAATAATATATGTTTATATACTGAGAAGGATTGTTCGACGTTGAGAGATGTTTTATTTGCATAGTTAAAGTGCTCTTTGTATCTGTACAATGGATCTTCAGTATTGGTAAAAAGTTGCCCTAATTTTGTAAAATCTACATTTTTATCTAATACACCTTATGTGTATTATTAAATTTAACAGTGTGGGGCACATAGTCTGCCGTCTGACATATTAATAATATGTCAGTCCGCCCTTGTATATATATATTTTTAATTATACTGTGCAAAAAGCCGTTTCCTACATGTCAATGTATTTCATACACATAATTAAATTATGCCATTTTGTACAGATTGTTAATAAATTTGGGTATTATTTTATGTTAAAAACATTTTATTTTATGTTAAAATTTCAGGCTTGGTTGTATATATTGTCACTGCATTTATCTGATTCTATTTTTATTGTCAGCAGCAGTTTTTCAGTAGCTGTACATCGTGACAAAATTAACAACCCATCGTTTCTCATATTTGCAGCATTATTAAGCTGTTCGCCCAGAATAGGGATGACAAAAAACGGGTCGAAAAAGCCCTGGACGCTTCTGGTCTGCCATCGAAGCAAAACGACTCCATTCATCCGGATAAGTTTCAGTTCGAAGATTTTTTTAATCTCTACAAGAACCTCACGCAACGACTCGAAGTGGAGAAAGTATTCAATGATCTGTGAGTATAGATTTCCTACGCTGTTATTTCGCGTTTATCGCTGGGACATTCGGAAGAGATATATTTTTTTTAATTCTTTTTTAAAAAGTTTTTGACTTTTTAAATATTTTCTTTATATTTTGCTTAGATTCGAGCTTTTCAAGAATATCAAATACAAACTTTCCATCGTAATACTAAATCGCGAAATATATTTTGAAACGTATTATGTAGGTTTACTTTTGTTTGGATTTTGGTAACTTGTTAGACTATAGTTTAAAAGTTCGCGTATTAAAACATTCCCGGCGGCAATCGACTGGCTTGTAAATAAATAAGGCTGACATCGTTTGAAATAATTAATATAGCAGTTATCCATAGCAAAATTCCACGTTTCGTGCAAAAATATTGTTCACATAGTCGTGGATGTTCTATAACACGCATACAATAAGAAATGACTAGAGTAAATTCTTATTAATCGTTTATACAAGTGTCCCGTATCGATATGTTCAAATTTTAGGAGTGTAAAGTAGACTTCATTTCAAGTAACAAAAAACGCAAAACTTGTATATACATTTTTATTTGTTTCAAAGTTACAGATCTATGAATGTGATTGTCAGATCATGAAAAAAATGTAATCCTTAAGTCAATACAAACTGATTTTATTTAAAAAAAGTTATACCATTCAATAACAGGCCTGTGATTGATAACGTCGCATAATAAAATGTTATCCTAAAATAAATAAACACGTGTCGTAGTGCATACAGTATTTCTTGGAAAAAGAGTACTGGAAATTGATTTTTGATAAAGAAGGTTCTTATTTATTTCTTAAGTGCTGAACCATGAATATCATACAATAAACAAATGTTCAGATGACTGTTGACGTTGCATTTTTTAATAAAGGATTACATTACGTTTCAGTTCATACAACAGTTTATTAGTGAGTGGACACGTTTTCTATATTCAAAATGACTTACCGATTTTCTTCTCACGAGTATATGGACATGCATTTTGTGTATGGCTACTATAACGGCAGTGCACATCAAGCAGTTATTGAATACCGACATCGGTTTCCCGATAGGCGCATTCCTCATTACAGACCGTTTCTGAAAGTACACAGACAATTTCGGGAATGCGGACTGCGTAATTATCTTTTCGACTGAGGAGTAAATTTGCCAGCAGACTTAGAGGAAGAAGCAGTAGCTATTGCTACAAGGGATCCAACTCTCAGTGTACGTCGAATCGCTAGACAACTAGGAGTGCCACGAACGACAGTTTGGCGAATTTTAAAACGTGAGGGCTTATATCCATATCACTATCGCAGGGGACACGGTTCGCTTGAGGCAGACCACTATGTTCGTCTAGTTTATTCTACCATCAATATTAAGACAGTCACTGTTTCATTTTAAACAGTCCTCTGGACAGATGAATCTACGTTCACGAGAAGTGGTGTTACAAATCTGAGAAACCTGCACAGGTGGTTATCAGAAAATTCCAAGGCTATACGCCCATCTAAATTTCAACATGAATTTTCTATTAACGTTTGGGCGGCCCTAATCGATGACTTGTTGATTGGTCCTGTCGTTCTTCCTGGGAGGTTAAATGTGGACAATTACCTTCAATTTCTTATTGACGAACTGCCAGGTCTTTTAGAGGATGTCCCACTGAAGGTTCGACGAGACATGTGCTTTCACATGGATGGGGCATCACCACATTCCGGAATTGCTGTCCGAAGTTAGGTTAACGTCAATTATCCAAGATGGATTGGTTGAGGTGGTCCTGTAGCATGGCAACCTAGATCACCCGATCTTAATCCCCTTGACTTTTATTTATGGGGGTACATGAAAAATTTAGTCTACGCGCAAGTTTCGAACACAAGAGAAGAGTTGTTGGATCGTATTCACCTGGCTGCCGAGCAAATCCGACAAAACAAGTATGAAATTCGGATAAGTACTTCTTTTGTTGGCTTACGGGCACAAGCCTGCATTCAACAAGGAGGTGGACATTTCGAAAATATTATTAAGTGAACTTTTTTAAATAAAATCAGTTTTTATTGACTTTGGGATTACATTTTTTTTCATGATCTGACAATCACATTCGTAGATCTGTAACTTTGAAACAAATAAATATGGATATACAAGTTTTGCGTTTTTGTTATTTGAAATGAAATCAACTTGACACTCCTAAAATTTGAACATAACGATACGGGACACTTGCATATACAGAGAAGCAAGTAGCTGCAACCGAAATTGTCCGGAATTGTTCCAAGCAGTTTCATCCGTGCAGGTGCCCACGTTTTACGTCATCAAGAGCAGCGGCTGGAAACTTTCTAACTATTTAGAGCTAGTAGCATTAAGTACTGACCAAATTCTTTAGAGAACGCAAATTACGCCTACAAATTGAAATTGTTTTCCGTTTTTCAAAATTATTTTAGGAAAAAGAAATATTGAAATGTATGCGGATATATAATTTTAAGAAGTAATAATAGTAATAATGATTCATGCGTTAGCATATATTAACAGGCAATCACAAGCCATGAGTTACTATTGCGGCTGCGCACGTGGAATGATTTAAGATGTTTAGCTGTCGGCAATCACCTTAAACGAGAAGGAAAAAACACAAAAAATAAGTTAGTGCGTTACCATTAAAGCTATCAATCGGTAATGTGAATCGATAACTCCTATTCTTAAAAAAATTCTCTGTTCAAACTCCGTTAAAATAATAAATTCCAAGTTCTCTCGTAATTGGTGATACCAAGTTGTGTCTTTATTATGATTATATAAACATGAAGCAAATAATTTTTAATTCTTTTATTTACAATTGTGGTACTATGTTTTTCATATCATTAATTTATTTTAATTAAATATTTATTTGCAGGATATTAAATAAAAGAATGGATATTCGAAGGCCAAGGTATTGTTAAATACGATATTTATAAACGTTACACGACTATTTAGTTCATTCTTAATGGTTTCATGCATATGTAATGTGGCTTAATCACTTATTAGTTATTACTTATAATAGATACCAAACTTGACATTGGACATTGGGAAAACTACATAACATATCCATTAGCGAAATAATTTAGCTATTAATATCATCTCTACTTCCTAAATTTATAGCACAATATTAAGCTTGACAGTTAATGCAATTTCCTTGCGCCTTATATTATAAAATCGTTTCAGCTGACAGTTCGAATGATTTTGGAACTTTTAAATACGAGGGTCAAAATATAACGAGACTGGTGCTATAACTTGTTTCACAACTAGAATTTTATAAGACAAAGAATAGAACATGAAAACTCCATCGCTAATGTACTTATTCTCAAGTAGGCTTTGATTTAACTTTTGACGTTTATTACAAATTAATTACTGAATTGTCTGTGTGTTCGGTTGGGTAAAACTCCAACTGTAACTTTTGAAATGATTAAAACTGCATACCCAGATGATATTTTATCACGATGTAGAGTGTTTGAGTGGCATAGGAAATTCAGAGACGGTTGTGAATCAGTAGAAGATGAACCGCGACGCGGGCGACCACTGACTGTTCGGATTGAATCAAAACATAAATTAACGACTTGATACAAAATGATCTCAGATTGGCATATATCGAGTTTCTGACATTGTTAATTCGTCTTATGATTACACTCAAAAAATTATTCATGAAGATTTAGGGTACCGAAAGGTCGTGGCAAAATGGATTCCAAAAGTGATGACCCATGAACAAAAAGCCATTCGAGGGACAATTTGTCGGTAGTGGGAAAGGCAACTGGAACATAATCCACAGTTTTTAAAGAATGTTGTTAAATGTGACGAGAGTTGGTTTTATCATTACGACCTTAAATTAAAGTTTCAAGGTATGCAATGGAAGAAAAAAGGCAGTCCAAGACCGCAGAAGGCTAAAACTGTGAAAACCTCTGGTAAAGTGATTCACTTAATTTTTTTTAATAAATGGGCGTTATTTATGATCATATTGTACCTAGAGAGCATACATTAACTGGAGAGTACTATTCTAATGTACTTCGAGGCACCCTAAAGGCAAAATTAAAGAAAAAATTGCCGCTTTATGAAGATATCGGTTGGATCCTGATCACGACAGTGCTCAAGCGTAGATCAGCGATTTGTCAACGAACATTTGAAGAATTGGGGGTGGAAATTATGATTCACCCTCCTACTCACCTTGCCTTGCTCCATGTGATTTCCATTTGTTTCTTGAAGTCAAAAAAGAATTCAGAGGTTGAGAATTTGAGTCAAATTTAGAGCTCAACAACAGTGATTGGTATACTAAATAGTATTTGAAAAAATTGTTTCTCAGATGTTTATGACAAGTGGACAAAACGATGGGGCAAGGGTATTGCACAGAATGAGGAGTACTTTGAAGGATAGTTGTTGAAGTTTTCAAAATAAATGTTTGATTCTTGTAGTACAACACCAGTCTCGTTATTTTCTGATATTTCCTCGTATAATTAAGCTGCTAAATAGTAAAAATAAAAATAGAATATTGTGTCATAAATAGTTCCACAATTCGATTTGATAGTTGAAACTGTTTTAATATATGAATTAGGCGAATAAGAATCTATCCAAAATAAGGCTTTGTCTAATATAATTTTCTGGGCTTTACATTTAAACAATGTAAAATAATTTAACACCACATTCTGCATGTTTAACGCTATACTCTGTTTTTTAATAAGAGAGACAAACAGCCTCAACCCGCATCACATTAGGCATATCTAACTGATAGCAATTTTGTCGGTAAATTTATATAACACATTTTCACAAGCAAATAGTTTAAAAAAAAATTATTTTGTTGTCTAAACACTATAGAAGCACAGAAAAAAAAAATAATCGGAAAATACAAAAAATATTTACTCGGCCAATCGTAAGTCTATATTTTGGCGGGCCATTTTAAATTTTGTCTCTAAGATTAACGTATTAAAAAAATTTAAAACAAAATTCGAATGTGTTATTGTGACAGTAATTGCTTGCATGTTTATTTACTATTCTTATAATAAAATATAATTAATACGGAATCAGTAAATGCATTTTCAAATAAAGTGAAAAATTTTTACCTGTTCGGAAGTATAGCAAGCGCCAATTAAGTTGGCGCGAGGAGGGGGTGCGCAGAAGCCGTTTTTAAAAACGTCCACCCCCACTACTCAAGTAATTGTCAGAATACATTTGTCATTGACGTTTGACGGAACATAATGTCTTTGCTAGGGGATCATAAAGTGATACACGCTCAGAGGTTAGAATTATCTGACATTTGATGTAAAAACAAATACAAATCTCCCCCCCCCCTACTAATCCTGCGCGAACTTACCCCTCCTCGCGCCAACTTAATTGGCGTTTGCTATTCCTACTTTTTCTTAAAAGTAATTACAGTGAATTTTTATAGTCAAAGTACCACAGGTACACACAGAACACCTCATTCTTGTTCTTGACCATTACGCGGCTTAGTAAACGATCCATCTCGACCAAATTTCTGTCGAGATCTAGAAAAATGGTACGATGAGGCTGTTGTCGTTCCCCTTTCGGGACTGGTAATTTGGCCAACTTGTTTTTGCCCTTTTTAGCACGTTATATTAAGAGGTGAATGATTCTTGAAGTGGTTTCAATAATTTGGTAATAAAGCATGATAAGCACTTGCAACCGAAAAATTTAGATTCAAATTTAAAACTTTATAGACCAGTAAATTAAATATATGTCTTGCAGCGAATGTTATTTCAGCTAATATATTCAAATACATATATACTTTGTGTTAAAAACTAAAAAAAATGTATAAAACCACAATTAATCGTATCCTAAATACGTATTTCGACAACTAAGTTGTCATCATCAGTAGGTAAAGCCACTAATGGTGTCGCACATGAGGCACAGTAAAGCTAACACATATAATAACGCAACAACTTTGCACGGCGTCCACGTATACACTGACTTTAAAATAAAAATATATCGACTAAAAATTACGACAACATTACCTCTCTTAAGGAAACGGCAAGAACATGTGTTTATTCTCTATTCGCACACCCTCAACCTTTCTATCTCTTTTCTAAGTATACACTGGGTATACACCAACAATATACACTGTGTATACACCAACAATATACACTGTGTATACACGAACAGTGTATACGTGGACGCCTTATAAAGTTGTTGCTTTACTGTGCCCCATCTGCGACACTTTGATTAGTGGTTTTACCTACTGATGATGACAACTTAGTTGTCGAAACACATATTTAGGATACGATTATTAATTGTGGGCTTTTATACATTTTTTGAGTTTTTTACTTAACCACAGTCTCCAAAGAAAGACTTTTTACTTTGTGCTAGTCAATATTCAGGTTAAGAGAACAAAATTTGAATCACCTTTCTCACAATTTTGTATTGGTTACCAGTTCCGGAATTCTAATAAGTAGAAATGCGATATTTCGTCCGTACAACAGAATCGAACTAGGCGTTTCGTTTACGGCTTCGGACTAATTCAAACATGCCATGTAAAAAATATACAGTAATACCCCGCTTTACGCGACCCCGTTATGTGCGGTTTCGCTTTAAAGCGAATTTCAAATTTTCTCGTTAAAATGCCTCGTATTACACGAATTGCTTACCTAAGAATATGTATGTATGTACATAATGTAGTCATTGACTTCTCTTTGGCCGCGGGAATGCCCGCTTTCTCTGACCATTCTGATTGAAGAATTGGGGATTCCCCATCCTACGACTTTGTTCTACGGGGATTCCTTCGTGTGTTTCGTTTGTTCCATATGTTTATCTCGGCTGGCAGTCGTGTTTTAACGTTTGGTGGAGATACATAATTTAACGCTACGTTAAAAATGCCGCCTATGAAGAAAAAAGAGCGTAAAAGCGTAACTTTGGAATTGAAAATCAAGGTGTTAAGAAGAATGTAAAATGGAGGCAAAGCAACAATTGTTGGCAGAGATTTTGGACTCTCAGAATCGACTGTGAGAACGATTTTTAAAAATCGGAAAAAATTAAACTTTTTCCAGCGAAAATTCAACACCTATAAGTGCAACAAAACTTTCTCGTTCGAGATCCTGTATCCTAGAAAGAATGGAGAAGTTGCTGGCAGTCTGGATCGAAGATTTAAATAAGAAGAACACACCATTGAGTCAAGATCTCATATGCACAAAAGCAAAATCTTTGTATGAGATGCTAAAGACAGAAGAAGGTGAAGGGAGTTCCACTCCGATTTTTGCTGATAGCAGAGGCTGGTTTCATTGGTTCAAGCAGCGTTCGAATCTTCACAATATCCACATAAGACGCGAGGCCGCTAGCGCGGACACTCAAGCTGCAGCTGAGTTTCCAGACAAGTTTTAAGAGTTCGTAACACGGGAAAAAATTCCTGCTTGTCTCATCTTGAATGTCGATGAGACCGGGCTTTACTGGAAAAAAATGCCATCTCGAATATTCACTTCTAAAGAGAAACGTCAAGCCCTCGGTTTCAAAGCTGCGAAAGGTCGACTAACACTTCTGCTGGGTGGTAATGCCACTGGTGATTTCAAACTGAAATCTTTAGTGGTGTACCATTCAGAAACACCCCGTGCAATGCAAGATACAGACAAGACAAGCCTACCAGTCGCGCGGCGGTCCAACAGAAAGGCGTCGGTTACACGGGAAATTTTTCAAGATTGGTATTCTAATAGTTTTTGCTCGTCAGTCAAATCCTACTGTGACAGAAATGGGCTTTAACGTAAAGTTATATTACTCTTAGACAATACCCCATGACATCCAACCTCATTTGATACGCCGAGAGACTTAAAAGTGTACGTGAAGTTCCTTCCATCAAACACTACGTCAATATTACAACCTATGGACCAGGGAGCAATAGCAAACTTCAAAGCTTATTACCATCGCCGCACTTTTAGCCAACTAATTCATGAAACTGACGGGGAAGGAAGACAGTCTATGCGAGAGTGGTGGAAGTCATACATCATGAAGGCTATTCACAACATAGAGGAAGCTTGGAACGAAATTAAAAAGAGTTGTATGAATGGGGTGTGGCGTAATCTTTGGCCAGATGTAGTGGAAGCACCTAGAAGAATTGTCCAGATGCAGAGACAAGTGCTTGAAGACATTGCTGCAATGATTGAGGGGTCTGAACTTGAAGATGTCGCGGCAGAAGATCTCGAACAACTTGTAGCAACGCACGACGAACCTCTCAGCAATGAAGATCTGATCGAGTTACAGAATAATCCCATCAACGATGAGGAAGAACAAGTAGAAGAGAGACTTTTATCTTCAAGCGGAATACAAAATGCTCTTTCAAAAATTTATTCAGGTTTGGACATATTGCAGAGCATAGACAGTGATGATGACCGTGTTTTGACCGTGTGTCAAACAATTAAAAACAGCGTTGGGCGTTATGAACGTATTTTACAAGAACGTAAAAGAAACGCTACCCAAAAGACAATAGATGTATTTGTCCGTAAAAAAAAAACATGTAATACTATATAAAGTGTTCTTAGAATTAAAGTGATTGATTCAAATGATTTGTATTATTTTGTATTAACTTTTGACTATGTTTAATCGTAAACCCCGATATACGCGAATTTCACTTAACACGATTTTTTGCGGAACGTATACCTCGCGTAAAGCGGGGTATTACTGTAATATAAGGTGACCACGAGGAACAGGGAGTTTTTAGTTGGGACTGTATGTCAGTTCAGTCACAATGGAGCAGTGGACGTTACAGCACCGCGTGTTTGCGTATAAGAGTTTCGTGAAATCGGTGTCAGTGACGTAACCCAACTTTTTTTTTCGGCGTCATTTCAATGTTGAGCGACATAGTGTCATCCCCAATTGAAAAACGATTCCGAGATGGGTTGACAACTCGAGAACTACATGATTGTTGATGATAAGAAAACTTGGATCTGCTCGTACGGTAAGGACACCAGAAAATGTGGAAAGGATAAGGGCAGCGCTTGTGCAGAGTCCAGGTCGATCTGCTCGGCGGCACTCGACTGCTTTGCGATTGGCGAGAATCCGTCAGGAAAATTTTAAAAACTAATTTAAAATTTAACCATACAAAAATATGTTTGTGCAACAATTCAATGAAGCAGATTATGATAAGCGTTAAGAGTGTGCTGTACAGGTGCTGCAACTCTTTGAAGAACACAACGATGTCCTAATTTTCATGTCGGATGAGGCCCACGCGCACATTTGTCCAGGGTGGTTAGGATAAATAATTATAATAATTATCCTAACAACCAGGAAGGTTAACGTCAAGACTTGTCGCCGTCTGCATATTGGTACAAACTTAGTTTGTCAAATTATAGTAGTTAACGCAACAAATTAGGCGACATTTGCATGTGGGAATGATATTTAATAGTCATTAATTCTCATTTGTAGTAAGTTCAAAATGTTAACTAGACAATGTGTTCACGAAGAATCCCTAAAGAATGAAAGGGCTGATTGTAGATACAAAATTATGAAAAAAAGTTTCTATCAACTTGGGTCCGAAAGTGCTTCTTAAGGGAGCTACCGCACTTTAGAGATGGCGTCACCAAACCGAGTTTTGGTCAATTAGTCTTAAACTTCATTTAATTTACGATTCAAATTTGGTACATGATTTACAAATGATAATTTATACTTTTTCTGTTTATTGGCCAGTGACTATCGCTTACAGTTTTGGAGAGGTGTCAGGGGCCCAATACATTTTCGACACTAACTCTTTTTCCTTTGTGATTAATTATACTTTTTTTGCAAGATTATAAAATTCTATAATATTTTTAATGTTAAAAAGGTTCTCTTGCTAAATATCGGAAAAAACAACCGTTTTCAAGAAAATACGTCCGATGTGGAGCGGTGTTGTTTTTCCTTATTTCATATTTAGTACAAATGTAAAAAACTAGATGGAAGGATTTTGTTACATTACGGCTTAAACAAAAAAAAACTATACAGCATAGAAGTCAAAAATTATTATTGTTGTACCAGTTTTGTGACGCCATCTCTAAAGTGCGGTAGCTCCCTTAAGAAGCATTGCCAGACCCAAGATAATAGAGACTTTTTTTCATACTTTTGTATGTACAATCACCCTTTTCCTTCTTTAGAGATTGTTCGTGGACACGCTATATATACACGAAGTATAGAAGTGAAAAGTCATGTCTATCTCCAGTATATCGTGTGCTGACGAGCTCTAATAAGAGCGAAATGTATTCACACGTTCCGGGATGGATTTGCTTTTCACGAATTTTAATTATCCTTGTTAGATGGTCTATTAAGTTTTATTTCAATCCGAACTAATCGGTTGCCTGAGTCACTCTGTGTAAACTGTAAATTATAAATCTATTACTTAAGTAATCAATTTTTCGCTTATACCAGTTGTAAAATTAATATTTTTAGAATATATGACCAAGTAATGTAACAACTTAACATCTTATTCTACTAAATAAATTATAAATTATATTTACATACTCACTAAGCTAAAAATTTATTGTCAAATTGCGATTATTTTTATGAATTTGTGTATATTGATGATCTTTACAGGAAATCAAGATTTAAAAGAGTCAGGAGGCATGTCCGAATTATAAGGTATTGTATAATTTTGAATTCGTATTGCGGTTTCAAATCATTCGCATTTTACTCAAAACATCTCCACTAATAAATGTGCAGAGTGTCATCGGTATTGAGCTATCAATTTTAGAAAGTATCTTAATGTGACGAAGATTTATTTTAGTTTACACATCCAAGGTGCAGTGGCGAATGGAATCGTGCTGTTAGATTGAGAGCACACAATCACGCTCACAGTGTTTGTTTGAACTAAGACATGTTTAGAAAGTAAAAGATATTCTGTACGAAAAATAATGCGTGAATATAGAATAATTTAACATCATAAATAAATTTGTTAGATCTAATAATTAGAGAACGGACGCAATTTCCATAAAACGCAATCGGCAATTGGAATTGTGTATAACGTCGCTGAGTACATCCCGGCGTAATTCAATGAAGTATTTGTTTGACTTACTCGGCCACCTGGGCTCGCAGCGATAATAATGGACAAGCCAGCTATTGTATTCGTAGAATATAGTGCTTTTTATAGTGTTTTCATGAGCGTAGATAGAAGCGGGGTTTTTATAATGTATTTTATTTATTAGTTTATATTTCGTAAGATAAATAAAGTGCTGTGAGTTAGTTTCTTGTTTTCGTAGTTCTAACTGTTATTTACATAGTAATTTTTGTGATAGATCCTGTTTAATATCGTTTGATTGAATCTACTTCTCCCATATTATTTCGACGTAAGTGTGCATTGAATTTCGTTCAGTTTCAATAACTTACGCACACATTTTTAGTTTTCATTTATTTAGATCTAGAGTATTGTTTAAGTTACTTTTTCAGACATGATATGGAAGAATGTCGAGAACGGCATTGTAAAACAATGGCGAGTTGGATTGACGGTCATACTGATTGTATGTCATTGTCAGTGATTCCGAAATTTATTACAAAATCCGTAAAATATCGTCAAAAATTCGTCACTAAGGATCGCAAACACATCTGAACTCTGTAAAACTTTTATGGCGGCTAATATTTCATTCAATAAACTTAGCAATCCCACTTTAAAAATATTTCTTCAAAAATATACTGGTCGAAATGTTCCTGATGAATCAACTTTACGCAAATCTTATGTTTCTAGGTGCTATACGAGAACAGTAGAACGCATTAGAAGCCATCTTTTAAATCAATACATATGGATAAGCGCCGAGCGACGAAACGGTGGATATGTTAGGACGCTGTGTGGTAAATGTTGTAGCTGGTGTACTACATCCAACTATTCCCTATTACTGATATGTAATAGCAACAAGTGTTATAAATAGAGTTGATGCGGAAACAGTTGCTGAAACCATTAAGGAGAATATGCAAAAAATACTTCATTCGGACGCCACGTACAAAGAAAAAATACTTTTATTTGTCAGTGATAGTGCTGCGTATATGTTAAAAACAGGCAGACTATTGAAGAAAACATATCCTAATATGCTGCACATTACTTGTGTAGCACATGCTCTCCACAGAATCTGTGAATATATCAGACACTTTTCCGGAAGTTGATAGACTTGTATCAGCTTTTAAAAAAGTTTTCAGAAAAGCACCATTGAGAGTAGCTCTTTTCAGGGAAAAATTTCCATCTCTGTCACTGCCTCCCACTCCAGTAATAACTAGATGGGGAACATGGCTGGAAGCTACTAGTTATTATGTTATTTCGATAGTCTAAACCATTTCGTAACACTGCTAAAGGAGGATGCTAGAAGTATTGGTGAGTGCAAGGAGATCACACAAATCCCAAATTTAAAAAATCAGTTGTACTTTCTTCACGAACACTTTGGAAAATTGCCACATTAACCACATTAGATGTGGCTGTTAATAATTTGAAAAGTATTCCAAGTGACTTCGGACGGATGTGGCCTTCGGCAAAAGTTTGAAGCAATTCTTAATAGAAATCCAGATTTAATTACATTGCAGCAATTATGTATGGAGACAATTCCACAAAATCTAACGGCTAAATATGAAGAAATAAAAGAATATTTCCAGTATGCACCTATAACCAGTTGCGATGTAGAAAGGACGTTTTCTATTTATAAGGATGTACTTAATTTAAAGAGAACAAAATTGACAGAAGGAAACCTTGAGAAACTATTGCTAGTCAATATTAATACTCCTTTACTCAACTTGAACGACAAAATGAACAAATAAAAATGTTCCAATTATAGAAATAAAATTAAAAACTTTAAAAATACAACTTTTCAACAAATACATATGTATTTCGTAATTTTATAGATCACCACCCGTTTGTTTTCCAATTATATAAATAAAATTAAAAACTTTATAAATACAACTTTTCAACAAATAAATATGTATTTCGTAATTTTATAGATCACCACCCGTTCGTTTTCCAATTATATAAATAAAATTAAATATTTTAGAAATACAGCCTTTCGCCAGTACTGCACTGAGTGGTAAGCGTGTCCGTTCTCTACTAATAATGTATTGTAACAGCTAAAAGCACCACGTTGATGGTGCCATAAAAATACTACAGTTGTACCAAGAATTACAAATATGCCCTTCGTTGGTTGTGAAAATTATTATGAAATTTCACACAAATACCATTAAATTCCAAATTTATTTTAAGATTACTTTTAAAATTAAATTATCTGTCTTTATTAATTGATTTAAATAAACTGTTTTAAACTAAATGATTATTACATATAACATATTTTTAAAAACCTGTATAAAGTTAATCAAAGTTCTTGTTCTAATTCCTCTGTCACTTTCCTGTCAAAAATGTTGTCCCGATTGTCCCATATTAATTACTAATTGGTAATATATAACTTACTTATACGAATGCACTAAGTGGTGGAGGATTGTGAATCTTTAACTACTTTGATTTTGAAATTCTCATCTTCACAATTGACTTTTCTCTCACCTATTACTGTTATTGAATGGAATAATCGGTATAACTAGTGTACAAGCTCCAAAATAATTTTAAGTAGAGATATGTAGTGCAAAATCCAGAACATTATATACTGACTTTTAAAAAAATCCTACCACTCAGTAGGAGTTGGTCCATTTTAATAAAAATGCCCCTTAATAGCTTAATGGTTGAGAGCGTGGTCCGGCAAACCAAAGGACCTAGGTTCGAATCCTGCATCAGGGCAAATTTTTTTTTTCAGTAAAAATTAATTTATTTCATTAATCATTCATGTTTATTCTTAATGATTAAAACTAAAAGAATTAATAAAAATGTTTTTTTTTCTTGTTTGTTCTGCCAAATTTCTTGTATTATATAACTATTACGCGTTTAAAAAAGAAATTTCCTGGTAGCATTATAAGTTGTCCCTATTCACGTATATTACGTACGTATTTAACGTCTTGTAATACAACGTATAATATACTTAACTCCCTGTATTATACGTTAATATTCTACTTTCCGTATATTATAACGAGCCATCGAAAAAATTCATAATTTGAGTAGACTGTGCAATTGGGTTGGTACTTTAGCCACTTCCACATAATGACATTTATTATTTGACATTGAAACTATAAGTTTGTGTCAAATTTTTCAAAACTCTTATTAAGAAAATTAAATTTATTTAAAAAATGGTATTCAACATAGAACAAAAAGCAAAAATTATCGAATGTTACTTCCGTACAGGTGTGAAAGTAAATGGCGAGTAGCAGTATTCAATTACGGAATGCATGGCTGATTTTAGTGAAGAACATCCTCAATTAGTGTTTGACTACAATGATTTTTACAATGTTTTGACAAATTGTGTAAAGTTATCCAGAGACTGGTAGCGTCGGTCGAAATCCTGGAAGTGGACGGCCATCTAAACGTACAGCTGAGAAAATTGAAGCCCTTCAGCATATTATTGATGAAAATCCAAAAACATCCATTTCAGTAGTGACCCAACAAACAAATTTATCTTATGGTACAGGGTGCGGCAGGGAAACTTGCTGATTTGAAAAGTCAATAAAAGAAAAAGTAATTCATATATCGATTTAATTCTTTTTGTATCGTATAGTACACATTCTGAATTTTTGTTTTAAGTAGTTTTAAAAATGACATCGGGCAAATGGCGGCCCTCATTAGTAGTACACTGATCTACCCTTGATTTGAAGTTGCGCTCCACTCTTTCGAGCATATCGACGGGAATGTTGGCGATGGCTTGGCGGATGTTGTCCTTCAGGTGTTGCAGGGTCCGGAGTTTGTCGTTGTAAACGATGGATTTAAGATATCCCCATAAAAAAAATCGCTGGGTGCCAAATCGGGAGAGCGCGGCGGCCACGGTACGTCACCCCTCAAGGATATAAGGCGCTCGTGGAAGTGTTCCTTCAAAAGTTCCATCGAAGTTCTCGCGAAGTGTGCGCCGTGGCTCCGTCCTGCTGGAACCATACGTCCCTAAGTTCCATTTCTTCAAGTTGTGGAAGAAAAAATGTCTCAATCATTTCTCTGTAGCGAACTGCATTCACAGTAACAGCGCGTTCATCTTCCTCGAAAAAATGAGGCCCAATTATTGCAACTCTCGACAATGCACACCACACAGTAACACGTGCACAATGAAGTGGCATCTCATGAAGTTCGCGGGGATTGACATCACTCCAATACCGCATGTTTTGTTTGTTAACATAGCCGGGAAGGTGAAAATGGGCCTCATCACTAAAAAACACGAGAGTATCATCTGGCAAGTTACTGAGCGCTTCACATGCAGTTTGGCGAGAAGCGAAATCGCGTTCACTCAACTGTTGGACCACATCAAGTTTGTAGGGATGAAACTGGAGTTCGTTGTGAAGAATTCTTCTGACTGTGCGATCAGAAATCCCCAGAGCAGCAGCGTGTTTACGCGCCGAACGCCGGGGAGAGCGCAAAAACGACTTCCTTTCGACGTTTTCTGGAGTTCTGGATGTCCGTTGACCTCTTGGGCGTTTTTTTGCAACACCCACTTTTCCTGAATGTGTCCACCAACGAAACAATCGATTGCCGGCCAGGAACGCGACCCGCGGGATGAATATTGAACCGAGTTCGGAAGGCACGTTAGGTGGCGACCACCGAATGAAAAGTAGGCCTCGACGGCGAACGCACGCTGTTCCTTAGTCCAATGCATGACGACAACTGGCTTGTGGGGTAACAAAACTTCAGAACCCCCTCTTTCTAATGAGACCCTCCCCACCCTTTCTGACCACGCCTCGCTCATTGGCGTCCAATTCACATCAGCAAGTTTCCCTGCCGCACCCTGTACGTGCCAATTCATTCTTAAAAAAGTCTTACATTGTCATCCATACAAGCTGCAATGTTTTCATGAACTTTATCCAGTGGATTATTTAAGACGAGTGGAATTTTGTCAATGGTTTCAAAATAATCTACACAATCACGATATCCTTAACACATTTTTTTTTCACGGATGAGGCCTGGTTTTATCTTTCTGGATATGTTAATTCACAGAATATGAGGTGTTGGTCCTCCGAAAACCCTCATTTTTTTGTTGAAAAAACATTGCATCCCCAAGAAGTTGGTGTTTGGGTTGGAATATGTCGAAGAAGATTGGTGGGTACCATTTTTTTGAAGGTACACTTACTGCTGCACGATATCGCAATGAGATACTCGGCTCATTCATAAATCAACTGGATGATGAGGAATTACAAAATGGGTATTTCCAACAAGATGGTGCAACAGCACATACGACCAGAGAAACACTTCAATATCTCAGAGAATTTTTTGATAACAGAATAATAAGCAGGAACACTGAAATCCCATATCCAACTAGGTCTTGCGATTTAAACATATGTGATTTTTTCGTATGACCATACATCAAAAATTCGATTTATTCAACGCCAATTCATAATCTGGAACAAACAACTGAGAATTGGCATAACAGAAAAGTGTGAAGAGATCAACAACTCACCGCAAATGCTGCATAAAGTTTTTGCTGGATTGCGGAGAAGAGTTGCTTTGTGTTTAGATGTAAATGGACAACATTTTCAACAACTTCTGTAGCTATATGTAAATTTTGATTATCATTTCGATATAAATAAATTATTTGTTTTTTTTTGTTGTAGTATCATTTCAATGCCATAACCTTTTTTTACAATGAAACCAAATTAAACTGTCAAGCATCAAGTAGTGTGTCATTACGTGGAAGTGGCTAAAGTACCAACCCAATTTCACAGTCTACTCCAATTATGAATTTTTTCGATGGCTCGTTATTATTATACGTACGTGTTTAACGTCTTTTAATACATCATGTAATATACTTGCCAACCCTGGTTCTATTATGAAGTGGTTCAGCAGTACATTCTTGCAGTCTTTTACAGACTAACAAATAAGGGTGTGACGGACTTTGCACAAAGTTTTATACAATGAAATTGATTTTTTATTTCTGTAGTTTCATCTATAGTGAGCCACAGTCTTTTATTTTTTACTATGGTCTTTACATAATTATCCCTTTTTTGTGCACCGTCGGTAAATACCTAAGTAGCGTCCTCGGACTTAGTAGTTTCCACGTAGGATTGTATTTGTTCCAAAACTACCGAAATATTCTTTGTCCGATTTTTTCAACTGGTATATTACATGCACTTAACATCATATTTAAATCAAAAAGAAATTCATACGGTCTCTATCCGCGTTTTTTTAGATTTGTTTGTTGCACTATTCACATGTTTCCTACACAAACGTAGATTCCAACATAATAAACTTTTTTCACAAACTAAGCACCTCATTACTTTACCATTATATCTCAAGTCTGAAAATTGTCATAAAAATCTGCTTACCCTGGTAGCAAACAGGCGAGTTGATGCATTTCTATAAACTTCCGACATTTTCAACGCTTTGTGTTCGAATTACACGTACGCGTATTCGTAAATACATCTACGCATTATTATAGCTGTTCACGTACTATAGTGATAAATGCGAGACGCACAACTTAAGCTGACAGCACCTCTGAATCACTTCAAACCCCACGTTCTCCTACGCCAGTATAAGCCGACCGAGAATGCCTGTCTAATAATTACTTAATAAATCGAGAACAAATTGCTACGAAATATTGCTTCAATCTGAAGGAAACGCAAATTTAAAAACATATTTTTTTGATAAAAGAAAATACAAAAATTGTACATCTGTTAAATTTTTTTGGCCATATTGTTATCATTTCTTATCAGAAACAAAACAGAGTAGTATAAAAAATATCGCAATTATGACCAATTGCGATATTTTTTCTTTCTGGATGTTTGAATTTTTTTCGAAATTAGTAACGAGTGATCATTAAAATTTTCGCTCAAGTAAGCCATGTACACAAAAAGTATGTCCTAACTTAAGTTATTAGAGGAGATCTGTCATTATAATTTCAAACGTCATGATTGTTAAAAAATAATTTGAAATGTTGACTTTTATATTAAATATATTTATAATTTTTATACAAAATAATAGATTATAAAAAATGTGTAAAATGTTGACCATTCTCCACCAAGCATAATCGCACTCTATTTCGTAGAGCATTGAAAACATTGATCAGTATTTGCGGTGAGTTATTGATGTGCTCACATTTTTCTATGATTATATGTCTTAACTCTTGTAGATTATTAATTGGTGTTTCATAAATCATATTCTTTATATATGGCCACACAAAAAAATCCATGACTGTTAAATCACACGATCGTGGTGGATATGGAATCGCTGTATTTCTACTTATTATCCTATCGCCATAAAATTGTTGCAAAAACTGAATATTTTCAAGTGTAACGTGAGATGTAGCCCCATCCTGTTGAAAATATCCCACCTGGAGTTCATCATTAGTCAATTGATTAGTAAAAACACGGATAATTTCGTTACGATGTTTCTCCGATGTTATCGTGCCCTCAAAGAATATTGGTCCTATTAATCGGTGACGACTCATACCTACCCATACGCCTATTTTTTCTGGATTTAGAGGAACTTCTCTGTAGAAATGAGGATTTTCACTGGACCACATACGCATATTTTGCGAATTAACATAACCTTTCAAATAAAACCAAGCTTCATCGGTGAAAAAAGTATGATTTAAAATATTGTCTGTCATTGTTTGAATAAACCATTGGCAAAATTGTGTTATTTTTTCATAATCCGTAGGTAATAGATTTTGTATAGAAGTTAATTTATATGGATACATGTGCAAGTCCTTTTTTAAAATTTTTTGACATGTTCCATACGAAAGCCCAACTTGTTGCGAAACTCTGCGAATAGATGTTTGAGGAGATTCGTTAATAATTTGTCTGACATTTTCAATTACGCCGCGACTTCTTTTGAGAGGAGGACCGCTTCCTTTTTTTCCTTAAAATACTGCCTGTTTGACGGAAAAGATTTACACAATACATTAGCGTATCACGGAAAGTTTTATAGCTAGGAACAGTATTTGGATATCTCTCTTCAAAGTCCGCAAGGCAATTTTCTATTGAATGCTGCCAAATACCATCAATTTTTTGAGATGTCAGGAAGTAACATTCTACCATAAACGCGTTATGCATATCATTAAAGGCCATTACTTTTTCTTTTGATGAAACTTTAAAATATATATTTGACACTGACAGATGTTTGAAATAACATCTTAATGACTAAAGCTACGACATAATTTTTATATACACGGCCAGCTACGAGTGAAAATTTTAATGATCGCTCGTTATGTTACTAGAGATATTAATTCTATAATAGTGTTATCATTACTCGAGAAATACCTCTCTTTGTCCTTCTCAATCTTTCTTTTCCTCTTATTGACATTTATCATAATTTATTTCACCAGCATACAAATAGCATGCGGGCATCGGCTTCGTCGTGCGACGATGTTTGATGCTAGAAATTATTACCTAATGCTTCGAGGTGGATATGGTGTAATATAACTACAGGTAAGATTGGAGTGGAACAATACAATTTGTTTTTATCCATGTCCAAGAGCTATTTTTAATTCTATTTCTCGTTTCTTATTTCCTTTGTAGAGCCGGTCCATCAAAGACGCGCCACATGACGATCCCACAACTAGTCGATTTTCTGAACAAAATACAACGGGACCCCAGACTCAACGAAGTGCTTTATCCCCGCGTGAATGCGGCCAGAGCAAAAGACATCCTGGCGCAATACGAACCGAATAAGTACAACGTACAAAAAGGACAACTCTCTTTCGACGGTTTCTTAAGGTACTTAATGTCCGAAGATAATAACATAATAGCGCAGAATACTTTCGATTTGTCGCAAGAGATGGACAATCCGCTCGCCCATTATTTCATCAATTCATCGCACAATACGTATTTGACAGGCCATCAGTTAACGGGAAAATCGAGCGTGGAGATTTATAGACAATGCTTGCTGGCTGGATGTAGGTATGTTGAAGAAATATTATATTATCTTTTTGCGTTATTCGAGTTTTGAGATACGTAAAATATAAGGAAGTATCAATAAGGTTTCTATCGGGTTCTTTTTTTATCATTACACAGGTATAATGCATTTATTTTTCTTCTTTTAGCTTTACACATAGGGATTGTGTAAAACAGGTGCTACTCAAGTAACTGATCCTCTTCGATATGAAAATAGCCTTGTTTTAACCGATTCCAAAAGTTTGTTGTATAATGTCTTCCCTTCCTCAATCTTGAATTATAGTAGTGATGCTGTCAGATAATTGTACAGTCCAAAAGTTACGTGCTTTTAAGATTCTCCACATTGTTGTTTCGGGAATATATATTTCTAAGCTGGCATGTGCAAGTGTTTTTTTTACTATGAATGTAGGTCTCGCGCATTTATTCTACTGTTTCTTCTGTAAATCGAGGCCTACCCTAACCTTTTGCTCTGCGTCCTACACAACTAGTTTCAATACACCGATTATACCATTATACCAATAATTGTCGGTCGTTGTGGTGGTTGCTTGTTATATTTGGTCTTCAATTTCCATTGAACAGAAGTGGGTGATCGCGATTCATGGTACTGTAGTGGAGGTACAGTGAAGTTGGGAATATGACATAACTATTAAAACTCACTAGACTTTGCTATTACAGCTGGTTCTATAACTACTTTTACATAGTATACTTTTATATAATTAATTTAGAAATATACCGTATGGAACTGGGGTGAGAGAACGGCGGAGAGGTAATCAATACCCCACTAAGTACACTAGATAAGAGAGAAGGGACGGTTATAGCGCCAGGCGTGTCTGCCTTCAGTCTGATCAGATACGTCGACGATAGATGTGCAGAGTAATTATACGTAGAACATCGATTGTAATGGCAAAGTATACACAACCAGAAAAAATTATTTAACTCATATGTTTATTCTTTAACAAACCATAGAATTGCGTTTTTATTTTGCTACTTTAGCAAACTTTTAATTTTTTTCGATGTAGCGGTTGTGCATCAGTACCTTTCCACCTGAAATTTATATTACAGGTTTATACAATTTATTAATAGGTACACAGGATTTTTTCTTTTCTTTGATGGAATTATGGGTTCGTTTTCTCAGAATATGTTTAATTTTCTCTTCAAATGCAGCATTTTATTTAGTTACGTTAGCATAGATTTAATTATTTTTCATTTGTTTATATTTTCCTTGATGTAGCGTTTGTACATCACCGGAATTTAATTATGTATGCATTCACAGGTTTCTGCTATTTATAAATACACAGATTTTTCTTTCGAATTATGCGTATGTTCTCCCTGAATATTTTTATTTTTTATTGTACAGCATTTGTGTATTTTTATCATTATTATCTGCGGTGCAAGACCTCTTATCTTTGAAATATGTTGCGTATACACATACGCAATATCTATGTGTATACCACACCTACTCCTGACGTATCACTGCTTATCCAGTCATACGTATGTGTATACCGCACCTACATATTACCTATCCTTATGCTGACCTATGCTTATCCAATCAAATGGTACACTATACATTCAATAAATATATCGGAGAAGTAAAGCGACGGGGACGCATCTAGTGTCGTTTTCTTACCTCGTTTATACACGGTCTATATATATATATATATATATATATATATATATATATATATATATATATAGCGACAATCGCATGTAAAATGAGATTTAATAATTATTAATTCTCATACACATGAAGTTCATTACAGTTCGTATATATACACGTAGTATAGAAGTGAATAACATGTCTGTCTTCGGTAAGGTGCACTGATGATCTGTAAAAAACAGTGAAATATCGATATATGCACATTCCGCGCAGATAAATTTTTCACAAAATTTTTCATATATATATATATATATATATATATATATACAGTATAATCCGCCTATAATGGACTCGGATATAATGGAAATCCGGATATAATGGACAAAGTTTATAGGTCCCAATTTCAATCCTATTTAAACATGTGTATTTTAATTCGCTTATAATGGACTCGTTTATAATGGAATCGGTTATAATGGACTATAAAACCACGAGAAATCCACTATAAACGGAACGTTTTGGTAATTCCCCTAAATATATACAATAAAATTTGATATTCAAACTGTTATAGAAGCATATTAAAAATCGCAAATCATTTTCATTAAATGAAAAGTTAAAAATTATTGAAGCGATTGAAAGTGGTAAATCGCAAAGTACAATGTGTAAGACTTTAAATTTAAATAAATCAACAGTATCAAATATATGGGGAAATCGCTCAAAAATTAAGGATGAATGGCATAAAAATGCGAAGAAAAAAAACTGCGTAGTTCGTCACGTCCAGAAGTGGATACAATGTTACTCAGATGGTTTCAGCAGCAGAGAGCAAATAAGATTCCAGTGAGTGGGGCAATGTTACAATTGCAAGCCGAAGAATTTGGAAAATTAAGTGGCGGTGATTTTAAGTGCAGTAGTGGATGGTTAGACAGATTTAAAAAACGGCATGCAATAGTGTTCGGTAAAATAAGTGGCGAATCAGGTTCTCTCGATAAAACGATCACCGACCAATGGCTTGCAGATATTTGGCCATCGCTTAGTAACGGATATTCTCCTAATAATATCTTTAATGAGACGGGGATATTTTACAAGCTCACACATCACTCATAAATTTAGAGGTGAAAAATGTTTTGGAGGGAAGCTTTCGAAAGAACGTATAACAGTGATGTTATGTGCAAATAGTTCGGGATCAGAAAAAAGAAAGCCACTAGTAATAGGAAAGTTTGAGAAGCCTAGATGCTTCAAAAATACTGGAACTTTACCTGTAGATTACACATTCAATAAAAAGGCGTGGATGACGTCATCTATTTTCGAAAATTATGTGAAAAAATGGGACCTTGAATTAAATAAAGAGAAACGCCAGATACTATTACTTATAGACAACTGCCCAGCCCACCCTCATATTGATCAACGAATTAAACAATATAAAGCTTGCATCTCTTCCACCGCGGTCAACGTCAGTTTTACAACCGATGGAAGGAATAATTTGGAGCCTAAAACAGACCTATAGAAAAGAATTACTCTTAAAAATTCTTGAGATGCAAGCAACAGATCGGAATGTGTCAATTTCTATTTTAGATCCGATCATAATTCTTCACAATTCATGGACCAAAGTGTCAACAGATACGATTAGAAATTGCTTTCGTCACGCTGGTGTAATAAAAAATGCAGATTCAGAAGCTTTCAACAATAATTTTGTTCCAGAAGATGATCTTCCATTAAGTCAATTATTGAAAATGGAGATGTTTCTAAATGAAAACATCCAGTTTAAAGATTATGTCTATGTCGATAATAATGTTATAACTACAGAACATCCAATTACTAATCAAGCGTTAGTTGACGAAGTAATGAGAGAATGCGGATATGGAAGTCATATCTACAAAGGAAGCACTAACATGTGTAGGAAAACTTCAAAATTTTTTTCAACCTCAAACAGATAAAAAGGACTTCCTAGATAATTTAAACAAGATGCATAGGTTTTTGTTGTACCAATTTATGCATAATACGTCTGTTCAAACAAAAATTACAGATTTTCTGAAATAAATACATACATACTTCTCTATTATCTAGATATATATATATATGTATACGTTTATATACATATTATGTTTTAATTTATTTTAAAATTATTTTTGCGTTCACGAGTTCCAGAGTTACTTAACTTTTTAAAATATAAACTTTCATATAAATTTTGCTATATTATTTCACACCTATCTCCTCCTTCCTATATAATGGACACACGGATCTAATGGACGTTTATCGGAGGTCCCTTGGAGTCCATTATAAGCGGACTATACTGTATATTGTAATGGGGCAAACTGCACCCTTATTCCAGCAACTGTAATGGGAAAAACAGTATTTAACAATTAAATATCACACAGAAGAAGGGTTAAATTGGCGGACTTAATTTGTAAAATTAGTATCGAGATGTAAATAAATTAATATGACGATACTTTGTATACTTTAAATTAACTTATTTTTATTTCAAAACTTACTTTTTATATTTTAATTTTCAATTTCATAATTCAAATCTTTAGCGCGAAATTACAGATAGCTAATTTATCTACATTAATATTTTGTATCGATACTAGTTAGACACGCCCACTTTTTAAAATGCAACTAACCCGCGAAAATGTTATTTTCTACACACGAATACAACATAACCTTATATTGGAAATCATGTTCTGACAGTTTGAAAAATATTTTAAAAATTTAATTATGTCAAAATTATGTATTATATTATTTATATTCTTTATGTTTACGGATGTAGTAAAAGTAAGACTTCGAGGCTATTTGACGATATTAACTAGGCTTTGAAAATAAATAATCGCTATCGGCGTCATTATCTAAAATCTAATAACGAATGGCCGTAATATAGTACATCTCCAAAGAAAATTTAAATAAAAATTAAAATACCTGTGATATAATTACAAATTTATGCTGAATCGAAATATTAATACTTGGCCCATCTTTTAAAAACAAACCTGAAGACAATCGCTTGGAAACTAATAAGATTCGAGCCGAGCATCTTTTGTATTGGAGTTCCGACAAAGAGGCAGAACCGAAGCCGTTATACGCCGCAAACGCCGTCATCAGAAATTGGAGGACCCGTACTTTGTATTTTCCCGATCACATCGCTTTCATTCTGGATAACTGCAGAATTCGATGGAAAACAGGTTCACTTCAATCATTATCCTACAATAAAGTCCTAAAGTTAATATTATTTATTCAAATCAAACTTTTAAATACAATAAAATTCAGAATTTTACTTTTATACACATCGTTAACTTTCTCATAATACTAAAACTATATAAATAATTTAAACATTATGGTACTTACCTGAATTGTTGTGTTTTCTATTTGTATTCAATATTAGACCATATTTCATTACTAAACATAACCTCTTTGTATTATACACACGTGCATTATATGTAAACTATTTTATTTGTCACTAGGCACATTAATTTGTTCAAAGTTACAGATTCCTTATTTACTTCAATAAATTATTTATTTTTATTTCATAACTCACTCTTTTATTTGCTAGTGTTTAGTTGTAGAGTTTTAAATATTAGTTTTATCTATTAAAACATCTTACTTAGGGATAAACATACACATACATTATCGACGAAGATCCTGAAGAGTCTAATTTTGCTTATTTCATGCTCACGACTGCTAGTTGGATTATTAAGAGAGAACATAGATAGCGTTGATCTAATTTTACATTTTCATATTAAAGGCGCCCAATTTATAAATTCAAATCTATTAACTTCACTTTCTTAACTTATTTATTTATTATCTACATAAATCATTCTTTTATTCAAATTTAGATCATCCGCTTCTTATCGTTTGACGAACGAACGTTGGGGTACTTTTAATACACCATCAACGTATCTCTTCATTTTGACGAACCAACGTGGTGGCTTTTAATATTTCACCATCACAGCCTTTCCGCAATATATATATATATATATATATAAATAGACCAGGAGTCTTTGTCGTTAGAAAATGTATGGAAGGGAATTTTTGGGGAATCCAGCAAAATTAAAACTCTATTACTTAAGTCAGTTCTTTATTTATTCTCCCAATATTTCGCATAAAGATTATATGCTTCAACAAATTAACTACTTAGTAACTATATAAAGTCGTTAATACTTACAAATGTGAACTATTTTTCTATGGAGAAATTACCCGCCTCACTATACAGAACGTTTACAATATTTCAAAAGTAAGTTGTTATTATTCAGATTGACTTGTAGTATTTTAAAGCCATTTTCCTCGTTTTCATTTCGCTCAAATTCGATCATAGCTAACAGAGATATGACGCGTTTTTTATTAGACACATCGGTTGTATAAATGATCATTCGTATTAAAAACTAAAAGAGCTGCACAAGAAAGACATGTGTTAGTATAGTGTACGTACGTGCTATGATATGGTAGTCTTATTTGGTTCAATGAAAATATATTTCGAAACATAAGTCCGCTTCTTTTGTATTTCAAGGTGTGTCGAATTGGACTTAATAAATGGTCGAACGGGCGAGCCGGTGATAAAACATAGATACACGATCGTGTCAGAAATATCGGCGAAAGAGGTTCTGGAAGCCATAGCCGAAAGCGCTTTCAAAACTTCCGACTTTCCCGTAATACTTTCCTTTGAAAATCACTGCAATCGTAGACAGCAAGCCAAGATCGCTAATTATTGTAGAGAAATATTCGGGGACATGCTGTTAGAAGTCCCGTTGGAGTCCCACAAGCTAGAACCAGGTTGTAACTTTGTAATTACCTTCATTGGATGCATTTTTTTGTATAACGGTGTTTGTGTATAGGTGTACCTTTGCCACCTCCTTCATTGCTAAAAAGAAAAATTATAATTAAGAATAAGAAAAAACACCACTACCATCATGAGGAGATTGCGGAAACACCGGATCAACCTAATGGAGACGTTCCACATCATGCACCACTATTACACGCAGGACAGGTAAGATAAACTCAAATTCCATATTTTTTGAACAGATACATATTTACTTCAAACATTTAAGTTGGTATCTATATATTATAATACACTAGTTTTCTTATTTTATTTTAAATGCAAGCCAATAAATATTCTTTCTTTTAGTATTACCAAAGTTCAAAAGAAACTTAGATCATAGTAAAACTTATTCTACTTGGTAGGAATAACACACTTGGCTATATTTGACAAATTTTATTATATTTCTCTAACATATATGTTTCGGAAGTTATGCCATTCTCAAAGAATTTCTTACTTAATTTACGTAACAGTGTAACTTATATACCTAGTTTTGTGATGAGGTGGTGGTTAGATGATGTTTATAATGGTGTCTATGATAGGGGTGTTTATAAATTCTAGCTGTGTATTAGTGACTATTACATTTTGTTTCTGGGCATTTTTAATTTCTAGAATTTCTTATAAATCTAATCTTTTACTTTTTATTGCATTATGTACTAAGTTCCAGCTCTTTATATTGGGCAAACGGTTTTGCTCAATACAGTGTTCCGAGAAACCTGTATTTTTAATGCTATATTTCACATCTCTTATATGTTCTGATATACGTTTTTTAATGGATCTTCCATTTTGACATATATATTGATACAATTGAACAATTGATAAATTATTGGAGTTTTTCGGCTTTTATATGAAATATTTACAAATATCAAATTAGAATGTATGTAATTGCAGAGTAAGTGGGGATGCAAACATTGCTGTCTACAAATTACAAAGCAAATCATACGAAATTTTTTATTTGAAAAATATGGTCTACGTTGGGACTCGAACCCAAGTCTACAGCTTGCCGGGCTGTCGTTTTTACCACTAAACCACAATAGACCCAGGTTCAAGTTATTTATTTTCTAAATAACTAAATAACGAAATTAAGGCGTAACAACATATATGTATATATATGTATATATATATATATACATATATATATATATATATATATATATATATATATATATATATATATATACATATATATATATATATATATATATATATATATACATGTAAATCATATAAATATAATAAATAAATTTTATAAATATTTTCCGGCCGGTTTAATTTTACCCAGCCTACATAACAGTAACAAAATAAACAAGCAGAAACATTATTTTGGAGTGTTAACTAAATTTATTATAATTTTTAATTAGGTAATTTAAAATTGTATTCAAAGGAATTTTGTTTTTTTAAATTTTATTTTAAGGAGTCTAAAGAGTCAACTGGTAGTGACGATGAAGATAGTAGCAGCGAAGAAGAAGGAGAACTCGGTGATGCCGAAGTTGTTCTTCAAGGTCAAGAGGACGGTGTAGAGCAAAAACAAGAGAAACAAAAAAAGGAAACTGAAGCGGGTGCTGAAATTTCAGCGCTGGTAAATTATGTACAGCCGGTGCATTTTTGTAGTTTTGAAGTGGCGAAAAGTAAGTTTAGAAATCTGAAGTTTAATTTTTTCTTTAACTTAATGTTTAACAGAAAATCAGCGTAGCTACGAAATGTCTTCGTTGGACGAAAAACAAGCAACCACCTTACTAAAAGAGAGACCGATCGAGTTCGTAAATTATAATAAACACCAATTAAGTAGAATTTATCCGCAAGGTACAAGAATTGATTCGTCGAACTATATGCCGCAAGTGTTTTGGAACGCCGGCAGTCAATTAGTTGCCTTGAATTTTCAGACGTTAGACTTGGCGATGCAATTAAATCTGGGCATATTTCAATATAACATGCGGTGCGGATACTTGCTGAAACCGGAATTCATGAGAAGAGGCGACAGAAGGCTCGATCCCTTTGCCGAATCGACTGTAGATGGAATCATAGCCGGAACAGTTGAAATAACAGTTGTCTCGGGGCAGTTTCTCACCGAAAAAAGGGTAGGAACGTACGTCGAGGTTGATATGTATGGTTTGCCAGCCGATACTGTAAGGAAAAAGTATCGCACGAGAGTTGTAAACAATAATGGAATCAATCCGGAATACGATGAAGAACCTTTTATTTTTAAAAAGGTAGTATGTTTTTTAATATTTATTAACAAAAGAATGCTTTTAAATTATTTATAATTCAACATGACGAAATTACTAATCGTGTTTCCCCGAAAATAAGACCTAACCAAAAAAACCCCTAGCATGGTTTTTCCAAGATATTTCTAATATAAGCTCTACCCCTAAAATATGCCCTAGTTGAATTCCTCAACTGAACGACTCGGGGAATCCCTTTTTTCAGTCTGCGTGTCGGTCGGTGGCTAAAAGGGATGTACACACTGAGTGTACCATAGGCTTGCTATCAGCTATGCCAACTTGGGGGTTTCCCCCTGGATTTAGAGGATTTTTTGAGCAAAGGGGGAATTTTGGGTGGTTTTATTTTTTTAGGGGAAATTGGAAACTGTTATACTTAAGTATTGCATTACTACAAACAAAATTAATGATAGGTGTATAAATTGTAATTTATTCAATTTCTCAATAGAAATAACAGCATTCGTCAGCTATATTTGCCTTTTACCGCAATCGTATCGCCATATCACAAGGCATCTATCTTTCTTTTTTTTCTAATTTCACAAGTAACCATGGAATTACCAGTATTTTAACAAATATTGAAGTAATAATAAATAGTTTATTTTTATTAAGTTATAATTGTGACAGTCATGAGTAGAGCAGACTAATTTCCGAGCGCGCCATGAGCGCCGGTATGGGAGTGTAATTCGTAGTATATTAGAATATGCGATAGAATAGGGAAGCAACATGACTTGTTACCGATATAAGTATAGAAGTAGAGACATTTATCAGAAATAATTAAATATACATTTGCTTTTATGCTATTAAAGTAATATGCATAAACACACGATAAATAAGAATAGTACATATTATAGCAGCGTTGTATGTACCTATAAATAAAATGGAAAATGTATGAAATCAGTGATTGTGTGCACGACAGAGGATTTAAAAAAATACCTTACCGTTTTAAGCGTACCAAGGATTGACAAACTGGAGAAACTCGATTGTATATTTTCAACATCAGGTGCGTTTCTAAGGTTATTTCTGAAAAACATGTCCGCCGTGATGAAAAAATATGTTTATATTCGGAAAACGAGCGTTCTACATTTAGTGATGTTATATTCGCATAATCAAAATACTTTTTTAAGCAACTCAACGCATCTGTAGACGTGCCCTCACAAATACGTGTTAAGGTATCAAAATCTGCATGTCTGTCTAAAACACTTTCAATTTTAATTAGAACACTTTCACTTTCTGCGTCTTCTACAGCACACAGTTGTGCGTGAACATCTTTAACGATTTGCAGTGATTCCTCTAACGACAGCGACGAATTTTCTAATTTTGTTATTGCTTCTTCTAGTCCCAAATAATTCTCACGAATACTTTGTAAATCCATTTTAATCTGGGCATCTTGAAATTTTTTCTGGCTTGTATTGATAGCTGCACTTTCTTTCGGATCGAATGATTGAACCACGTCCTTAATTTTTTCAAAATGTTCATGATAGTAAAACCCCGCCCGTAACTATGTACCCCAACGTGTCAGAATCGGCTGTGGTGGCTCAGGAGTATGGGGACACAATTCGTGAGCTTTCCGAATACGTTTTGGAGATTTCAGGAATACTGCCTTTGTACTCGATATTAAAGCATCTACCTCTGGATAACATCTACGAACCTGTTCTCACAAGGTGTAGAGCATGGAGTTTACAAGTAATATGTAACAAGTTAGGACAATATTTTCTAAGATACCGGCCTACAGAACACATGGTTGCGGCACCATCGGTCATAAACATTAATACTTGGTCTTTCGAAAGTTTAAATTTTTCCAAAGTATCTAATAGCACCTCTGAAATTTTTTTGGCATTACATTGTTCTGGTCGTCTGGATGCTAATAAAATTGAAGACGTTGTGTGTGGTTCAATATTACGCGCCATCACATTAACTACAGATTGTTTTTTGCTGTCAGTTGTTTGTCCACACATAACCACAGTCTTTTATTTTTCAGTTCGGCTTTGATTTTATTTTCAACCTGTTTACGCACCGATGGTAAATTCCTTCGTAACGTTGTCGTGCTCGGTAATGTTTGATTGGCGTATTTATTCCAGAATGAAATAAATGAATCATTAGTTAACAAGGTAAACGGCAGTGTACACACGATCATAGTTACACATAGTTCATGTATAAACTGTTGTCGATTAATTTTGTTATTATTGTGCTTCGAACTGCTTACGTGTTCTTTACAATATGTTTTTGACCAACACATTAGATATGTATTGCGCACTAAACATTTAATTTTTGAGCCATCGTATATTAAGTCCGGGAAATCCATAATAAACTTATTCACTTCGTCGGACAACGGTCGTTTTCCCGATTTATGGGTCGATGACATTTTATTACGTTTGCTTACACTTACATGCAGTCTAAGCAAGTGCCAACCACATACTGAATGCTTTTTATTAGTTCTGATGCAATACAATCAGCCTTACATCGGCGCACATGGCGCGCACGGAAATTGGTCTGCTCTAGTCATGAGTTATAAGCGCTTGCTATACATTTATAAGAAATATGTAGAATCATTATTATTAGGGAACGCACATGGGAAATTTGTATTTCTAAAGAGTTTTGAATTTTAACAAACGGGTGGTGATCTATAAAATACGAAATACATTTTATTTGTTTATTTTGTAATTCAAGTTGAGTAAAGGAGTATTAATATTAATTAGCAATACTTTCTCAAGATTCTCTTCTGTAAAATTTGTTCTCTTTGAATGAAATACAATTTTAATACATCCTTGTAGGTACATCGCTACTGGTTATAAGTGCATACTGGAAATATTCTGTTATTTTAGCGTATTTAGCAGTTAGATTTTGAGGCATTGTACCCATACACAATTGCCGCAATGTTATTAAATTTCGATTTCTATTAAAACTCTTGCCGAAGGCCACATCCGAAGTCACTTGAAATATTTTTCAAATTATTAGCAAGATCTAATGTGTTTAATCCATCATTTAATTTGAGATTTTGATTTTCAAAATAGCTGTTTAGTTTTGGCAAATTTTCAATGTGTTCCTGAAGAAAGTACAATTAATTTTTTTAATTTGGAATTTGTGTTAGTTCCTTCAAGGAAATGACGATGCTCGAAGTATTTCTAAGTGCAAGGAACTTCCTTGCACTTAGAAATACTTCGAGCATCGTCATTTAAACATGTAACGAAATTTTGCAAACTATCGAAATTCTCTGCATAAAAACTATTAGCTATTTCAACCATGTTCCCCATCTAGATATTACTGGAGAGGAATCTGTTAAGAGCTACTCTCAATGGTGCTTTTCCGAAATTTTTTTAAAAGCGGATGCAAGCCTTCCTACTTTCGGAAAGGTGTCTCTGAGGAAACATATCCTAATATGCTGCATATTACTTGTGTAGCACATGCTCTCCACAGAATCTGTGAATATATCTATAAATAAGTTTACATTAAGTGCTACATTGTGAGATTTATCATATGAAATTAGGTTTAAGCGTTTTTTTTTTTTTTGTAAAATAAATAAAATATTCAGAAAACGTACCAACTTTCAATATTACTGCTACCAACCAAAAGAAATAACCGGAAATAATACGGAAGTTATGCCCCGTGAACGTGAGTATGGGTCAACCACAAAATTATACAGGGTGGCCCAAAATGACCGAAGGGGTTTTAATTCCTTATAACTTTTTTATTATAATTTTTGTTTTTTTTTTGTTTTCAGTATTTTGTAAAGAAGACTTGGGGAATTTAAAATGGAACAGTACATAATTGAACAACGTGCCAAAATCGTTGACCTTTATTTCTCAAATCAACGATCCATTGCGAGATATAATTTTTTTAAAAATATTCTCCATTAATATACTGGTAGTATATATGTTGAGCACTTGTGAAATTATTACACTATTAAACTTAAATAAAACACCTTATATTTCACAAACAATAGTATATTGACTATATGTACATTTCATGTGCACTGCACACATCGTCAGTAGTTACTAAATTTAAAAGTATTATTTTTTAAGTACATGTATAGTAAAAAATATCTATTTTTTTGGTTAGGGGTGTAAAAATTAGAATTATAAATGGTCAACAAATGGTCAAAAACATGCAAATAAAAATATAACAATAAAAATAAAAAATAAAAAATTATGGTCGTATATTGTAACAGTGCCTGCTAAAATCTATTGAAATTCCAAGAAGGACAAATTATGGGAAAGACCGTTACCTATGAAAAACAAGACATCTGACTGTGTTTGGCATGTCGGGTTCTATTAAATAACAATATAGTAGCGTGAAGAGGATCTATTAGTTATTAGATACTGTAGGTATACAATTTAAAAGTTTATTATTAATAGGTGACATGTCATTGTTAAGGAGGTAATTTTTGTATTTTTTCTTATGTATGGCTTCCCACATGTCTAAATTTTTGCTATTACATTTTTTAATTAATTTAACATTATCTACGCTGTGAAATATAAGGTGTTTTATTTAAGTTTAATAGATTAATATACTGTATTTAAAATAAAAAAATTTAATAATTATGTCTTAAATAAGAAGTTATAAGGAACTCAAACCCCTTCGGTCATTGCGAGATATAATTTTTCATAATTAAATTAAAAATATTCTCCATTAATATACTGTATTTAAAATTAAAAAAATTTAATAATTATTTCTTAAATAAGAAGTTATAATGAACTCAAACCCTTTCGGTCGTTTTGGGCCAGCCTGTACAAACCCAAAAATTAAAAATACATTTAGAATTAATGACTGTACAGGAAAAATAGGTGAAGTGAAGTAAATTAAAAAGAAAGAAAAAATGACAATAATTATTATTGCTATTAAAAGCAGTGTCAAAAGTTTGCTTTTCGGTGAAACTATATTTGCAATATTTCCTTACTTTAAAGAAGCTTTATCTAGCAAATAGATACGTTGAACAATTACTTTGCATAAAATTAATATGAATCTTTAAATATAATTAAACAAAAATTTGGCTTTCTGGAAAATAACGTTAAGGCAAATTTTTATATGAAAGCAATTTTCGCAATAAATATAGTTCGTGGCATTTCCTTAAAATTAAAGCACTGTGAGCAACAATGATTGACACGTCTGAAGTTGCAGCTTCATTAACGCGATATCAAAAATATATTCCATGTATCCACGTAAAGACTGTCTATACGTGGACGCCGTGTAAAGTAGTTGTTGCGTAAGCAGTGTTCTAGCTTTACTGTGCCCCATGTGCGACACCTTGATTAGTGGTTTTACCTACTGATGATGACAACTTAGTTGTCGAAATACGTATTTAGGATACTATTAATAATTGTGGTAAGGGGTTATATACCTTTTTTTAAGTTTTTACTTAACCACAGTCTCCAAAGAAAGACTTTTGTCATTTATATTAAATAACTAAGATAAAATATATATATATATCAAAATTAACACAATGGAAAGATACAAAATTCAATTCATACAAAATAATAATAATAATAATAATAAGATATCTTTTAATATAATTTACTTACGTAAAAAAAATATATTCATATATTTTCTCGAGACACATGAGTTAGAAAGCGTACAAAATTAACAAACACGAGAACAACAACCTCGTATAAATCGGTAATGAATTCAAACACCAATCACTAATTAATAAAAAATTACGAAGTTACTAAAAACAAAGATAAACATTTATCTTATTCTAAACACGTCTTTCTATATCCAGAGTACACTTGTGTCTGAAGGTTAAATCAAGCGCGCAGGCTTAGAATATAAAACCATTTTTTTTCAAAACACATGAATTCAAAATAATAATACACTAGGATCCAAAATAATTGTACAATCATAAATAATTAAACTTTTCAAAATATTTGTGGGAAAAAGTTCATAGCAATATGTTGTAAATATAGTTTATAATCTTGTATGTTTTATATTTAATAAATGTTTATCTTGTTTATTATTCTACTCCAGTGTTTATTTAATCTTCCTTGATTAGTTTCATAATTAACTAATTTGTTGTTAATACAAAATAACCTAATTGAACCCGTTTCATTGTCATTAATTTCAGTCCTTTCTCAAATGTCAATTATAATTATTGTGAACTTAATGTTTTACTTTACGCCAATAAATGCAGTAATGGTCCACAATATTTATTATGCGCCAATGACCCTTTTCGAATAGAACGGACATAAATCATTTTTCCTCACACTGTACAAGCACCTGTTTTTCAAAATATAAATATTTCAACAACTAAAAAAATATATTCTTAGTAAGTACTGCACAGGTTGTTCTTAGTGAGTGGCCACTAAATACTTCTTAAAATAAAATAGGTATAGTATTTAATTATACCGCCTAATTCTGAGCAAACGCAACGATCCGAATGTATGAATATTTCTCCCGCTTCGAATACAATTCCCCTGAATGCTGTAGGCGTGTCAACATCAATGTCATATATCATACATACTTACTAGGGTGGATCAATAAATACCCGTGTTACGAAAGAAGACGCAAGTTTTTCACAAATTTTTTATTTATTTTTCAACGAAATCACCTGTTAGTACAATACACTTTTCCCAACGTTTCTGCCATTTCTTTAACCCCTCCAAAAAATACGATTTGTCAAACTCTGCAAAATACGCTTCTGTCTGGACGATAACCTCCTCGTTTGAGCTGAATCTTTTTCCCCGGAGCCACGTTTTCATGTTGGGAAACAGAAAGAAGTCGCAGGGAGCCAAGTCAGGCGAGTACGGTGGGTGCGGCAGCAATTCGTAGTGCAGTTTATGCAACTTTGCCGCGACAATTCTGGATGAATGGGCTGGTGCATTATCGTGGTGAAACAGCACTTTTTTCTTAGCCAAATGGGGCCGTGTCTCCTTCAATTTTATATCGAATCGGTCCAATAATTCACTGTAGTACTGCCCCGTGACCGTTCTTCCTTTCTGCAAAAAGTCCATGAGGATTATTCCGTTGGAATCCCAAAAAATCGTGGCCATGACCTTTCCGGCCGATGGGACCGTCTTTGCCTTCTTCGGAGCAGATTCACACCGAAAAATCCATTGTTTTGACTGTCGCTTGGACTCTGGCGTATAATAATGGATCCAGGTTTCATCAACGGTGACCGTAAGCAATCGCGGCACCTATCGGGCCGACACCTTTCTCACCGATAACTTATCATGTAAAATATTACCGTTCCGTACGACACGCCTACGGCCTCTGCTACTTCGCGCACTTTCGTTCGGCGATCAGCGAGAATCATGTCGTGGACCTTTTCAACGATTTCCTCGGTAACCACGTCTGCCGGGCGGCCTGGGCGCTCCTCATCAAAAACAGATGTACGACCACGTTTAAATTCGTTGAACCAATATCTTACGGTTGTCATAGATGGTGAAGGGTCCCCATAGACAGCATCCAACTTCGCTTTCATTTCTTCGCATGTTTTTCCATCCAAAAATAAAAAGCGAATTACGAATCGATATTGCTCTTTTTCCATTTTATCGAGAAACATAACGTGTGATACAACTGGCTGCCAAATAAAAACTAACCTATGAATCAGTCTGAAATTTATTATGGTGTTGTCTGACAGATGGTAGTACACGACGGTAATGCCAACTTCTCTCAGCAGCGCCACCTGTCTTCAAATACGGGTACTTACTGATCTTCCCTCGTATATATTACGGAGCTGCGTAAGAAAAATTATCTGATTATACTCTATTTTTAAAGTAGAGAGACGAATTTCTGAACAGACCACTTTGACAGTGAAATCTCATTGGTTGAAAGCAATTTGGCCTTGCTTTCAACCAATGAGATTTCACTGTCAAAGTGGTTTGTTCAGAAATGCGTCTCCCTACTTTAAAAATAGAGTATACCAAATTACTATTAAAGGACTATAAATTGTTTAGTCCTGTGTTATGGTAATGAGTAAATTGCAATACGTTATTCTACAAAGCGTAATGAAATTATTAATAAGCGTTTAAGAAAATTGCAAATAAGGCATCAAGAGATTTAATAAATTAAATTTTAATAATAAAGGTCACAAAAACTGTTCATAGTAAACTAAATAAACTTCAGAAATAAATAAAAACTAAATTAAATTCTAGTAATGTAAAGAAAAATTTACTCATACAGATAATAAAATAAATTGTTCATAATGAGAAATTAATTATATAATAACGGAAATTCATCCGTTTAAACTCATCACCGTAAAATAATTGATGATGTTTGGAATATTTATAATTACGAAAACCATTTAATTTTAGTATGCGGTTAACGGAAGAGCAGCATATGCCTAAATCGTTGGAAATATCGCTAACTGTCAAATTTGAATTTAGTTCTATTGCAGCGCATACTAAAATGAACGTTTTTTTAATGGTTTTAAATTTTGTACAGAACCAGTAATGTCTATTTTCTTTTCTTATTTTCACTATTCAAACGCTTAAGAGACTCCGTATAGGGTGACAGTGGTGACACTAATTTGTGACATTAGTTGTTAAATGGTTGCGCGACAGACTGCTTTGTGATTGGCTAAACGCGTTCAGGGGAATTGTATTCGAAGCGGGAGAAATATTCATACGTTCGGATCGTTGCGTTTGCTCAGAATCAGGCGGTATAGTACTTACTGGCAAGAGCAACTTAGTTGCTGAAATGGACATTTAGGACAACTGCGTGGTATAAGAATTTGAATTCTTTCTGTATGCTAATACTAATTAAACTTTTGACGTGTTTTTCTTGTTTCCTAAATTATAATTTTCTAAATTTACCATAAAGTTTTTGTCATACTTTGAACGTTTTTTATACTTAGCAAGCAATTTTAAAATACTATGGCATGTCAATTTTCACTTAACATGACTGTCTCACATCTCATCTCAATCGTGTATATTGGTTCTCGTCAAGTTAGTTTAAAATTTTCTTATTTCTAAGTAACAATTTTATTACGTGCTCTCTAGTAGTAAAAATCAATGATATCTCTCGCAGGTCGTATTGCCGCAATTAGCATCAGTAAGAATAGCGGCTTATGAAGAATCCGGAAAACTAATCGGACATCGAATATTACCAGTTGTTGGCCTCTGTCCGGGTTATCGACACGTAAACTTAAGAAATGAAGTCGGGCAACCTCACCCCATGGCAACTCTGTTCTTACATATCGTAGTCAAGGATTACGTTCCTGATGGTTTATCAGACTTCGCGGAAGCCCTGACCAATCCGATTAAATACCAAAGCGACTTGGAGAAGCGCGGGCACCAATTGGCAGTGTTGACGGATGACATGGAACCGTCAACGGACGATATGGAACCGTCAACGGACGATATGGAACCGTCAACGGACGATATGGAACCGTCAACGGACGATTGTTGTGAGGGAAATCTGAAAAAACCGAAAGACAATGGCAGTTCCACTCACAAGTCGCCACTTATACTCGGAGGTGGTGATTCGATCGATATTGTCCCTGAAAATGACAGTATTGTCCCGATATTAGCACCGGCTGGTGATCATAATGTCGTGAACAAACTCGTTGAGATTAAAGAGAAGAAGGTCGAGGAATTGATTGCGGAACCTTTCGACGAAATTATGGAGAATAAACTGGTTAAAGAGAAAAAGCTGGAATTGGATAAGAAATTGGAGAGTTTAAGGAAAAGACATGAAAAGAAAAAGATAACGTTGCAGACCCAAAAATCGGGAGAGAAGACGTTCATTAAGTTTAAGAAACAGTTTTCTAAATCAAGTATGTAAGTATTAGACACCACTCCTATCTTTTGTTCTTAACATTTTGAACTTGACTATATACATAAAATATGGAAGTGAAAAGTCATGTCTATCTCCAGGGTACTGTGTGTTGACAAGTTCTCTCGTTTTGGCGATGTCACCTGGCCCTCCCGTTCGCTGGGCCTTATCATTCCAGATTTTTTCTATGGGGACATTTAAAATCTCGAGGTTACATTAACAAGCCGCGCGCACTATACCGGAACTTAAAGAATCTATTCGCTGAGAAATCTACGACATGCCTAGACAAATGTTAGAAAATTCAGTGCAAAGCTTCAAGGAACATCTTCAACGTTGTGTTCAAGCAGAAAGAGGCAATATATTGCTAATAATAAATAAAAATTTCGTTCATAATTACCTGAGTACTTGTTATTTAAAAAACATGTGTTTCTCGGTAATCACAGGAAACAATCCGAAATTTGAAAACTGCTATACATCAAGAAAAATCTCAAAATTTTGCTCAAAAGATTATGCTGCTCCACGAGAATTGCATTTCAGTTCAATTGTTCAGTTGACAATTGCATTTCAGATTTCACAAAACTCACCAAGTCCGAGAAATAATCAACGCTGTGGCATTATAGAGATGGAATAGCCAGCCTCCAGTCTGTACTTGACACCAAGTGATTATTATTCTTTTCTAAATTCTTTTTTTGCCTGAAAGAAGTTGCACCGGAATGTATGGCTTATTATAAAAACGCTGGAATGTGCGTAATCGTTAGTGGATCATTATGTTGAGAAATAAAATATAGCTTTTCTGATAAAGCCTTTCAGTCATAGCTAGGTAGATAATATAAAAATAATAGTTTTTAGTCATAGTTTTGTTTTATTTATTTGGCTATAATTTTTCGATTGTCTTTCGTAGTTCTTGTCAATTTCTTATCCTTACTATTACGTCATCGACAGGCATCGAACATTAGTGCGTAGTACAGTATTTTTTTGCTATTATTACCGGCTTGCTTGATTATTTTTTTTCTATCGGAATATTAAGCAATCATGAAAGAATTATAGCATCCGAAAAATCAAAAGAAAAGCTGTGTTATATATAAAAAGTAAGAAGAAAAGGCGATCATTTTTCGGTGTAATAATACGCTATTTCTAATTTTTCAGACCCGTTGAATCTCTAAGCATGGATCCCTTACAGAACATGGGAGAATCTCAAGACGGCACCAGCACAACCATGACGGATCAATCCTGTATAAAACAAAGCGAAAACGAAAGATTGCTGGCAGCAAGTAGAGACTTCGTGATACAAGAGAGAGAACTTCGCGAAAAGTGTCACGAGATCATTTTCTCTACCGCGGAGAAGATAATGCAGACGTCGCAGGAAAATCAGATAAAAACATTAAAAGCGAAATTGGATAGGGAGATTATGGAACTGATGAAACGCTTGGAGGCGGATAGGCTCGAACAAATCAAAAACCTCGCAAAAAAACATCGTGATAAAGACGAACTGGTCAGGGTGAAGAGGGAAGTTGCTAGCAATTGTGTTTATAAGGGCAAGTCAGAGAGGAAGAAGTTGAATCAGGCCTTTCTGCATCGAATAGGTGATCTGGAGAAGCAACATGAAGCAGTTCGAAATGCATTAGCGGATCAAAGAGCGAAGGTAATTTTATTGGTATAGCCAGGTAACTCTAATCAGCACACCGAACTTATATTGGCTTGTTGTTAATATAATAATCTCATCCGCTTTTCAGGAAGTACTAATTTTAAAATTTAATCTTGCCTCTTCTAAAACCGCCTGTCTTCAATTCTCGTTTAAATTGGAACGCCTCAATAATAATTATCGGGATAAAATAAAACAAATTTTGATGAATTTCACTTTTTACTTTACACCGTAACGATCGAGCTTCATCAGACATATAACTGATGTTATATGTCTGATGAAGCTCAGGTTGGAGCGAAACGATCGCTACGGTGTAAAGTAAAAAGTGAAATTCATTAAAATTTGTTTTATTTTATCCCGATAATAGTTATAATGGAATTTCATCAAGTAAAGGCTGAAACAGTCCTATGCCCCAATAATACTTAACCTTGTATACAACTATTTAAAATGCAAGTATTAAAATACAAGATAAAAACTGGCCACGCGTAAAAGTCACCGTAGTTGGAAAAATGAACAGAATAATGTAAATATTCTGTTGAACTTAATAAAGTATTAACGATTATTAAAATAGCATTTTACATGCAATTGTCGCCAAATATCTTACTCTAATTACTATACTAGAATGCAGAAGCAACACGTCGCGACGTTAACCTTCCCTGTTTATGAGGACAAATGAAAATTGTGTGAAAACCACGTCCATCCCGAAACGTGTATAGACTAGCATTTCATTCTCATTAGAAATCGTCAGTACACGATATTCGGAAACAGACATGATTTTCACTTCTATATTGCGTGTATACCGAGTTCTTTTTTTATCATTACACATACATCGCTCTATGTGTAGAGCTATAAAAATAAAAATCAATGCATTAGTGTCAAGATAGGCAACCAGTTATTCACCAGTGACGTATTTTCCAAATTGCCAAATATTTCTGATTATTCATTCATACTTAAATCTTAAATTAAATACATTTTATTGAAAAATAGATACTTTATTTAAAACAGTTAATTATTCCAACAGTCGTATACCTTGTGAGAAGACAATTTTGAATATTTTTAACAAATTCAAAGATGATGGTTGTTTTTAGTCCTTTCAAATTAGACACAAAAATAGTGATCAAATAACAAAAACTCCGACAGAGCTGAATTTTGGTAGAGACCTTGGGTACATCAATAGAAATAAAGTGCCAAAAGCCCCCATCGATCCCATGTGTGCCAAAAAAAGTTATTCAAGGTCAAAGGTCAAAATTTTACGGTTTATTGGATTTTTCTCGAAAAATTTTTATCAAAAATATAGCCTACACAAAAATTGTAGTTCATAAAATTATCTACAAAAATGGTCCTTATACTTTTTTTCCTAAGAATCAGCATTCCTAAGATATCGCGATTCAAAAAGTTGAAGGAGTTACATTCTACGCAGTATGCCACCTGTATTTGGCGCGTTTTTTTAACGTGGTTTCCCCGGTAGGCCTACTTCACGATCTGTTATAAGGGAAAATACTGTATTTACTGCATGATGATTATTGATATTGATATAGGTGATTTATTTAAACTGTAGTTCTGATTTCTGTAAATATTTTAATCTGATTTATACTCTTCAAATTCAAAATTCATGTCTTCTTGGATTTCTTCTTGCTGGATATTCATAAATAGATCAATTAAAAATGCGCTCTAGTACAAGGTGGACTTACTCTTGATGTTCATCCTCATGTTGTCTTTTGATAGCAGCAATTGAACTTTTCCGGGAGTATGATTTTCGGCAATCCACGTGGATAATTATAGACTTTTCGCTTCTCAGATAATCAACAAACTCATCACCTCTTTAAATACTTGCATAGATCAAAGTTTTCATTCCACGACTAACTGCTTCAGTCAAAAGTTTATTGCAAATAAAGCACAATTGAGACATTTTTTAACGATATTAATTGGTACAAACTGTAATAGTAGACGCAATAAATACGTGTATTCACTCGAAAGGAAGGTTCAACACAAAGTATTTCACTTAAGCCACTTGAAAAAAGCAAGTATATGAGTGTCGCCACGTGGACAATAGAGTCGGCAGATGTTGATCATGGCCATGCGGGTAGAAAGGACTGAGTTTCTTTTGAGTGTATATTCTCAGAATTGTATAGTTTATACGTATAAGAGACAAATAGGCATTTTTACTTATATTAAGTGGCTGACTATGTATGTAACAAGTGTTCATTTGAAAAGTCAATCTAGTAGCATGTGATTTACTGAGAACATTTTGAAGTATGTCGTAAATTAAAATTTACTACTTAACCTACGAAGTCGTATATTTTGACTGTTTCATACATACAAATAAATAACAAATAATAGGTATTTATTGAAAACTATAACAAATGTTGAAAATATTGTCCTTCAAGATCAATGCACTTTAAAATCCTCCGTTCAAAATTTCTGATGATATTCTGCAACATTACTGGATTGTTATTAATTTCCATGCATTTCTGTTCGATTCTCTGTAGCATATCATTCAAATTCAATATAGGTGTTCGAAATATGTTATTTTTTAGATAAGGCCACAAAAAGAAGTCGCAAGGTGTTAAATCGCATGAACGTGCAGGCCAGGCAATTTCAGTATTTCGACTAATTATACGCTCATCAAAAAATTCTCTTAAATAATCCAAAGATTCTGCAGTACAGTGACAAGGTGCTCCGTCTTGTTGAAAATATGCATTTTGAAGTTCATCATCATGCAACTGATTGACAAATGGTTGTAAAATTTCCGTACGGTGCCTTTGAGCAGTTAACGATCCCTGAAAAAATATTGGTTCAATGATTCGCCTTTGGCTTATCGCTGCGCAAACACCAATTTTCTCTGGATGTAGCGATTCTTCATTAATTACATGTGAATTTTCACTACTCCAAATTCTTGTATTTTGTGAATTTAGGTATCCCGTTTTATGAAACCATGCTTCATCAGTAAAGATGACTCTTCGCGGAAGTTCTCCATTATTGTTCATATTTACAAACCAATTACAAAACTGTAGTCTACGTGGGTAAACAATTTCTAACAATTCTTGTACTGCTGTGACACAGTATGGATAAAGTTGCATATCTTTTTTAATAACTTGAGTTGTACCAACAGAAAGGTTTATTTGTTGACTCAAATGTCGAACAGATGTTTGTGGTTCATTTTCCATTATTTCTTCAACACGATTGACAACTTGAGGTGTACGTTTCTTAACTGCTCCGCTGCCTGATTTTCTTAAGAGACTACCAGTTTCAGAAAAAAGTTTTAAAGTTCTATCCAAAGTATTCTTAAATTGTATATAATCTATTACAAAATGTGGAAACTCAACTTGAAATTCTACCAAGCAATCTTGAACTGAATAAACCCATAAACCATCAATTTTATTACCACTTCGAAAATAAGCCTGGACTAAAAAAATTTTATGTTCTAAAGTGAAAGCCATTTTAAAACTGAGAAGCAATTTATTTAAACCAGAATCGACGCACGATTATTTTATGCACTAACTAATATTTGTGATTGACATTATCAAATGTCATTTGGATTTACGTTTACGGAACAACAAACACATACTAATATATTTGCGTCTTATTCTATCAAAATTTCAAAGTAACCCAGATTGACTTTTCAAATGAACATTTGTTATATACATGGCATTCGTGTGCATATTATGTAGAATGTAACTCCTTCAACTTTTAGAATCGCGATATCTTAGGAATTGTGATTCTTAGGAAAAAAAGTATAAGAACCGTTTTTGTAGATAATTTTATGATCTACAATTTTTGCGAAGGCTATATTTTTGCTAAAACTTACCGTTTTCGAGAAAAATCCGAAAAACCGAAAATTTTGACCTTCAATAACTTTTTTAGCACACATGGTATCAATGGGGACTTTTGGCACTTTATTTCTACTGGTGTACCCACAGTCTCTACCAAAATTCAGCTCGTCGGAGTTTTTGTTATTTGAAATGTCTATTTTGATCGGACTATTTCTAAATTCCCACAAAAAGAAATAAAACTAATCACGAGTTAACAGAGCACATGAAGTTGAATATCCCGTGTTATGTAGAAGAACGGTCTGTAGGATCGCTTTTAAATGTAGCCAGGCCTTTTTGGTGTATTGTATAGTTCGGTGTTCAAAACCCTGAAAGAATTCAAATTTAAGCTATACAAGATATCAAACGCGCAAGAACTTTTCGTGGAAGATAAAGTAAAATGATTTTTGTGATATAATGTTTAATTTGTTGCATTTTTCGCGAATTAATGTAAATATGCTTTCTACATATTATGACGCTAATTTATTCGAATTTTTTATAGAAAAAAATTCGCTCTTAAATGGGATTCGAACCCACGTGCATGGCTTGCCGGACCATCGCTCTAGACCACTAAGCTATTAAAGGCGGATGGGTGGCTTAGATTCGGACCCACTGCCTTTAATAGCTTAGTGGTCTAGAGCGATGGCCCGGCAAGCCACGCACGTGGGTTAGAATCCCACTTAAGGACGAATTTTTTTCTATACAAAATTCGACTAAATTAGCGTGGTACATTAATTTACCATTACATTAATGTTTAATTTGTTAAATGAAAATGAAGAAATTTTAAATAAAATAATTTTTACTGATAAAGCCAAGAGTTACGTTATAGAAATATTTAAAGAGTTCATGTACATTCTGTATGGCAATCTGAATAATTTCCCTTTGAATGCTTAAACGTACATATCTTTAATAGTTAGAAAGCATAGTTAGATGAAAGTCATTGAATATTTTTTTTTAACAAAAAGGAAAAGGTTGGGTGTAATTTTAATAAAATAAATACTCAGGTTACTAAATTTATTAATATTTTCAGGCAAAAATGGCACTTTGCAATGAATTTGATACTCGTTTGGCACGCGTCGAAGCAGAAAGTCGTGAACAGCAATGAGCTGTTGGCACACTGGTGGAGGAAGGCTCTTTTCTTGATCATCGAACCGACGCCACCACGATGGAGATAATCGATATGATTCTGGACGACACTACTAATCTAACGAGCCATCGAAAAAATTCATAATTGGAGTAGACTGTGAAATTGGGTTGATACTTTAACCACTTCCACATAATGACACATTACTTGATGCTTGACAGTTTCATTTGGTTTCATTGTAAAAAAAGGTTATGGCATTGAAATGATACTACAACAAAAAAGAAAACAAATAATTTATTTAATATCGAAATCATAATCAAAATTGACATATAGCTACAGAAGTTGTTGAAACTGTTGTCCATTTACATCTAAACATAAACAATTTTCTTAATAAGAGTTTTGAAAAATTTGACACAAACTTATAGTTTCAATGTCAAATAATAAATGTAATTATGTGGAAGTGGTTAAAGTACCAACCCAATTTCACAGTCTACTCCAATTATGAATTTTTTCGATGGCTCGTTATAATCAAGATACAATACATAGTTAACAACAGAATGTGTAGAAGTAACCGCGAAATTCAACGAAAAGCGCGGTGTGCAGTAGTCGCTAAAATAGTAGCTGTTGTCTTATTTGTGATAGTAGTTTAATTAGTGGCCGAAACAAAATTGCCAGTTTGTTTTTTCTTTTTGTTTTAAATTACCTCGTCGAGTTAAGGCTTTTATAGCAAACGCCAATTAAGTTGGCGCGAGGAGGGGTAAGTTCGCGCAGGATTAGAAGTAGTGGGGAGATTTGTATTTGGTTTTACATCAAATGTCAGATAATTCTAACCTCTGAGCGTGTATCACTTTATGATCCCCTAGCAAAGCCATTATGTTCCGTCAAACGTCAATGACAAATGTATTCTGACAATTACTTGAGTAGTGGGGGTGGACATTTTTAAAAACGGATTCTGCGCACTCCCTCCTCGCGCCAACTTAATTGGCGCTTGCTATACTAGCCACTTTTTATTTGAACAGAGCTAATTTGTATATACCTAAGTTGAGATAGAAGACGATAGAAGATATACTTCTTATTATGCTATACGTTAACGACAGATGTACATAGTTAAGAAAGAAAAATACTTGTTATTTATTGATTATAGGTGTGCACCCTTATCCCTCTTCCCACCCCTCTTGTATGTATGTTGTCAATCGTTAAAACACAAAAAAAATATAGATGATAATATTAATATTCTGCAAGAAGAAAGTCGTAAAAGGTGTGTACCATGTTGCGAAATTACTTAACAGAAATGGATGAAATTTAATGGTTATATTCCTTGCGAACTTCCATATTTCTAGTGTAGCAGTCTGGTATTAAGATCAGTGCGTTACAAAAACAATTAAGTAATAATGGTTTAGATATATACATACGTTAATTGAAATAATCTTAATAATGAATTGCTGTGTTGACTGTCGTTTGATTCTAATTACTATCGGGTGTTCGTTTAAGTTTGAAGCTAACGTTTGTCAAATTTTGGAAGTTTCTTTGCTTAACATTTGCCACACTGAAAATTATAGTTATCGTCAATTAGTATTTAACATCTCTTGCTATAGTCGTACATGGCTTCTTTCCCGTTAGCTTTTATTATTCAAATTTTTTGTTTGGAACGTGGCGAAATTTATACCATTTTCTTAATTATCTTCATCTTCGTAATTATCATCTTAATCTTCGTAATTAGCAGAGAGCAGACTGAAGCGATTGAATGATCAATTGCCCCGATAAAACGTGGCTGTCTCAGATATTGTATGCATGTTATAACAGCCCCACTATTTGCTGCCTCGAGCAGGAGTTTTTATTTCCGTCGTTGTGAATAGTACATTGTGTGTATTCCTTCATAAATTCAAATTAACAGTGGCGTGTAAGACGGAATATACATTTATATATTATTTCGTTGACTTCGTTGAAATAATCGCTAATTTCCAAAGTATATTCTCGTGTTTACATGCTGTTGTACATGCATATACATATATGTATTTATTGTTCTTGAGATAGTATATTTTCTCTTCTCTCTAGGGATTGTTTCTGGTTTCGTTTCTTTCAGTGTTATTTGATTACAATGTTTAATGTACAGTGTAATGTGCAGAAACATGTTTCTTCGAAAACTCGTCAAGATCACATATGGCCATTTGCACCTGAGACTTTTAACAAAGAACTGTGTGAAGCTTTCATGGCGGCCAATATCCCATTCAAAAAGCTTAACAATCCAGTCCTCAAGAGGTTTCTTACAAAATATACTGATCGTCATATACCAGATGAATCTTTACGTAAATACCACTTACCAAAATGTTATTTGAGAACCATCGAAAAAATACGAACCAACCTACCTGGTTATTATCTTTGGGTAAGTGCAGACGGAACAACGGATGTAATATGTGTTAAATGCAGTTCTTGGTATTCTTCATCCGACCACTTCATACCAACCAAACTTAATTGCAACTAAAATATTACCAGTCGTAAATGGTGAAACAGTTGCAGAAGTAATTGATCAACGTATTCATAATATTCTGTCATCGGAAAACAACTATAAAGACAAGATGCTATTATTTTTTATTGATGCGGCAGCTTATATTTAAAAAAGCGGAAGTTATTAAAGCAATCTTATCCCAATATGTTACATGTGCAGCACATGCACTACACAGAGTTTGAGAATACATCAGGGCCCATTTTCCAAATGTTGATAAGTTAGTTTCATCATTTAAAAAGATATTTCTCAAAGCACCTTCACGAGTGGCATTATATAGAGAAATACTTCTAAATTTGCTTTAGCCCCAATTCCTGTATTAACTAGGTGGGGAACATGACTAGAAGCAGCGTTTTTCTATTCACAACACTTGGATGAATTAAAAAACTTTGTTTTTCATCTTCAAGATGATGATACGCAAAGCATTTCTAATTGTAAACACCAGATACAAATTGAAAATTGACAAAACCAGCTAAACGTTATTAAAGCTAATCTCTAGTGTCTTACAGATACGATTACTTACATGCAAAATCAAGATATTAATCTAAAAGAGGCGATAATTAATTTGGAAACCGTTATCAATCGAATGAAAAGATGCCTTGTGAATTTGGAAACAAGCTGAGACAAAAAGTTGATGCCATACTTGAATATATCATATCAATTCTGCGCAGAGCCGATTGAAAAATCTATACATTCAAAGTATGGTGCGCTTTTGCAACATTTTAGTTATTCACCCATAACCAGTTGTGATGTGGAACGGACATTTTCTATTTTTATAGACGTTTTAACATCTAAAAGAACTAATTTAACACAGGAACACCTTGAAATTTTAGTAATGTTTTACACTTTAAATGTTTCACAGGAAATACATAGTTTTGAGTTTGGTTCTTTGTAAATTATTTTTATTTAAAATTCGATACGCAATTCGCTTGTCAGAGCATTAATTTTGTTTCAGTAGTTGCTGCCGGTTACTAACCGTTTATTGCATTCGCTCTGTTGTGCATTGACAGATACATATTAACTGCATATGTGTGTATGTGCCACTTATGCAGCTAGAGTTTGGCACTTATTTTTGAACCACAGGTTGTAAGTCTCTAGGGAGACTTATACAAATAAAACTCACTTTTACTATATACAAATTTAATTTGCTAATAAAAACTGTGCTGGCGATTGAACACTTGGTTGTTTTTTACATTTATTGTACAGTACGTGATGCTTGTTTCAAATGTAACGAAGAACTCATCCTTTTTCCAGTAACTTCCTAACAAGTAAAATCGGTCGTTCACTTGTTAGGGGTGCGCACTTTCTCTAAGAATTTGTAGAAAGTGCTGACGTGTTTCTGGACAAAGGTCGATTCTCAGAACCAAATAAAAAATATGAAATTTACAGAGACAAGTGTATTAAAAAATGTATTTTTCTGTGCCGCCGAGGGTAATCATATGTTTACAATAGCTGGTTGGAAAGCTCTAACGGCAAATGAACGGCAAAATTTCTAAGAAATATGGAACAAATATCCTCAAATATTAAAAAGTTTTAATACGTAAAGATGGTGTATACACAAGTAAAATAATATTTTGCAGTAGTACTAACATAAACAAAATTTGGCACAAACTGTTAGCTTCAATCATTAATGGACACGCGTTGGAAATTAATGTGTTGCAGACTCGCTCTTAAAATGTGTCATTTCTTTGTTTGCTATGTTAGGAACTTAACTTGATGGAATACGCGACTGTTATATATTTTTCTAGTTTTAATGAGCTGAAAACCTGACTGATGATACAAGCTTTGGTTGTAGCTTATGTTGTTGTTATAAGCTTTGTTATACTCGTAATTGTTATATGTTAATACGAGGAAGTTATACTGAATGAAGTTACTAACACTGTTAATTTAATTTGCACTGTTCATACAAACTTTGCAATAGAACTTGATGTGTAGAACTCTGGCATAAAACTTATTTTATTTTTTGTTTAAAGCTAAGAATGAAACCTTTAAAATCCCCTCTAATAGAATCATGGTGGAATGTGTGTTTAAAACTTAATTTTGTAAATATACAAAATTGTAAATAAATGAATAAAACAAATAACATTCAGAATTTTCTTGAAAGATTTGAATATAAGTTGTTGGGGCGGCGGTGGTGATATAACCTTCAGAATTACTTGGACTCTGTACGAGACCTGCCGTAAGTACTATTGCGTAGTTCTATGTTTGTTTTAAAAATATCGCAGTTACATACGTCGCGAAAACGACTAATGTCGAACACTGTTCAAAACTTTATAGCAGAAATACTAAACTTATACCGTGATATCATAAAGTTTCTAGGACGAAGATGGCTTTGTAATATAAATTGTATGTCTGAACTTAAGTTAGGAACTATAACTCTGTTTTGTAAATTATTTTGACAGTGACATTATCTGTCATCCATTAATGTGTTAGAATTGCTGAAAGCAAGTTTGAACGTCGAGTTTGAAACATAGCACATTCGAGTAAATTCAAATATGGTTTACAATATAGTGCAAAAAGCGTACATGATTGAAGCCTATTTTCGGAGTGGAGTGCGAATTGATGGAATTTGGGTGTACAGTCAACGTGCATGTTTGGATGATTTTAGAGAGCACTTTCCAGAGTTAGCTGTAATTCCCAAAGATTTTTATAATTGCCTTTCCAATTGTATTGGTGTGTTTCGTGAGACTGATTCTGTGGGTCATAAATCACGTACTGGTAGACCAACTGTTCGTTCGGAACAAGTTATATGGTATGGTAAATGAACCCACAAAACCTTTGAAACGCCTTTCTCAAGAGATTGGACTTTCTTATGGAACATGTCAGAAAATTGTAAAGAAAAACTTACACATGCATCCGTATAAGATGCAATTACATCAGGCTATTTTGCCGGTAGACTACCCTAGACGTCGTGCGTAGTGCCAGTGGTTTGCAAATAACTTAATAGAAGATGACCTGCTAAATTTGTCATTTTTCTCTGATGAAGCATGGTTTCATCTTTCGGGGTAATGTCAATTCCCAAAATAGTCGAATGTGGAGTAGTGAAAATCCTCATATTTTTATTGAATCGTTTCTCCATAATGCGAAACTTGGTGTTTGGCTAGCAGTTTCTCGCCGCAGAGTTGTTGGCCTTTTTTTTTTTAATTTCACAATTAATGCTGAGAGGTATAGAAACATTCTGAATGAATTTATTGAACAGTTGCATGATGATGAATTGCAATATGGATACTTTCAACAAGATGGTGCAACGGCACACACAACACGAGAAAATATTGCTTTTCTTCGTGAGTTTTTTGACGATCGGATCATAAGTTTACATACGGAAGTTGAGTTTCCACCACGATCACCTTGTTTGACAATTATGGACTTTTTCGAGTTTCCTCACCTAAAGAATAGAATGTTTAAAACTCCTGTTGCTAATTTGCAAGATATGCAACAAAGAATTATTGACGAATGTGCATTAATAACGCCCGCAATGCTGCAAAATGCCTTTAACAGCATGAAAAGGCGTGTCACATTGGGAATTGAAAATAACGGACAACAATTTCAACATTTGCTTTAATTTTGCCTTTTTTTATTAATAAAATTTTGAATACAAGCTGAGCTTGTTGTTTTATTGTATCTTTATTAAATCAAATGACATATTTATTGATGTCACGATGACACTATCAAAATAATTTTCAAAAATTAAGGTTAAGTTACCAGTATGATAATATGGATAAAGTTCAGACATATATTTTCTATTTCAATGCCATCTTGGACCCAGAAACTTTATGATATCGCGGTATTATGATAGTTCCAAAATTAAATATCAACTTGTAATATCCAAGTAATAAATATTTCAATATACTCGGGTCAAGAGTGATTTACACTATTCACAACAATTACTTCGGACTAGCCGAAGGAATAGAAAAAATAAAATGTTTGGAAATCGTTAGAGAATTCTCTTCAAATTATGGATGATGTTCACGCACAGCTATGTACTATAGAATACGAACAAAATGTGTAATCTTATAGAAAAAATTTGAAAATGTTTTAGACAAAAATTCCTATTTTCTCATATTAAGACAAATTTGTTCGTCTAAATGTCCATTAAGGTGTTTCAAAGATTATTTTAAATATGCAAATACAGCATCACTATAAGTGGAACGGTTGTTTTTGGTATTAAAAAACACTTATTCCCAACATCTTACTAGCTTGACTGAAAAAACTATGGAAACATATTTAATGATTGAAATATTTAACAGATGTTATCCACTTTGTGATTTCACGGAAGATTCTTTATCCGATATGTGTTTGAGCACGTTTTATAATTTATTTATTACCATTTATTTTATGTGTAAACCGTTATGCGGCCGCCACTAGCGCACCAAACGTGTTTCTATTTTTGTTTTTGTTTCGCCATATAAATTCATGGAGGTATGAGGGAAATAGAGTGCTTGATGTTCCAAATTGGCGACGCAGCTTCCGTTTCGCTCTCATCCACATGTTATCAGCATTTTGGGTATGAATTTGGTCATTCTCGGGATCTACGAAATTTTCTTGGTGGACGACGACCTGGTGTTCATAGATCCCTCCGCCAATTTGGTGTATGTTATTCTATGCTCTCCAACCATCAGATATGATAATGGAACCTGGCAAAATGTATCTAAACAAATAGAATATCCTAAATTATTATACGATAACCATACAAAAGGTGCTCAATCAAATTCTAAAAATATTATTAAATCCATAACATGTAACACTTTAAGTAAAACATAGATAGTTATTTTTAATTTTTTCCTTTTATTCCAAAAAGTGATATACCTTTGGATAATAGCAGACAATGTTTCTGCTGTTCTATCTGGAACTTCCACCAGAAAACATCTGCCAGATTCTCGCTCTATTCCCCCAAATATCCAATGGCCTTCTCTGTGGTATTTGTGGTGAAAGAATTTTGACTCATTGATGTCCACTACTATCCCTTCCATGTTTTCATTGGGGCCTCCTACTTCCATTGGATGTTGTTCTAAATCTTGCTCACATACTTCTCTGCAAAAGTAGCACCAGTCCACAATGGTGTGTGTAGATCCTTCCCCTAGACGTGCTTCATGATGAATGTCCTTTTGTGACCAGTCTCTCGACCAACTATACAATACGATTAAAATCTGCTGAAGTGACAGGTGGCTTCTAGAAAAAAAGGAACCACTCCGCACACTCACACTACCTTTGCAAGTTTTGCATTTCCACCAATACCCATCACTCAACTTGGCTCTTTTCACAAAGGACATCTGGCCCAAACATATACCACAGGCATACGTATTATGCAAAAGACGTCTCCTGCATAACCACTGAATACACTCTAATGAACTCCTAAATGAAATAAGAGTAAGTGCAATATTTTCATTACTCATCTGTTCTTCAGTCAGGATTTCATCCTGATCGATGATAAGGTGAACCATGTTATCTAAAAATGCCAAAACACTTATAACATATTCACAAGATTATAAAATGCCCTTTGTATAATAAAGAAATAAAATTAAAAATGTAACTTACACTAATCCCTAATTAATATGTATATATATATATATACCGGGTGTTTCAAATTCGACTCTCACCATTGGGATCTCGGTAACGGTAAGAGATACAGGGTGGCTGAAATTAGGGCAAAGTTGCGTATCGGCGAGTCCAATAATTTTACGTTTTAAAATTAAAGTTATCTTGGCTACTTCCGGAAATTTGGCGGAAAAACTGAATATTCCGGTTTTCGTTTTTATTTTTGTACGACTTTATTTCAAAAGTTAGCCAAAATCTATAAATAGATCCTCATTGGAACTTTTTGGGCTTCATCTTTTGGCCAGGTCAAAAATCCCTTACGACGTTTCGTTTTTCTCAAACCATCATCAACTTTATTTTTTCTTATAGGCGCCATATTGGGTTTTTGCAGTTATGAATAGCCCGATTTATTACTTTTTTAATGATGTATCACAAGTTACGCTTGTATTTCCTCAAATCCAAAATATTGAAGAAAAACTTTTATACCAAAGTAAGCTTTGATTTTTTTCAATCTGTCACAAGTAAATGATATTTTGATACATTGTGAATCTCTGTGTAGTTCAAAATGGAGTTTACCAATGAAGAAAAACGAGATATGGTGAAAATTTATTACAAAAACGATAGAAACGGTGTCAAGACATCGGCAATGTATTTGAACATGTATCCCGAAAGACGACAACCTCATCGAACTTTGTTTAAATTATTGGATAGAAATCTCGCTGAGTTTGGTTCGTTTGAAAAACCAAGACAAAAATATGGAGACAGAATGGATGAGGAAACTAAGGACAATTTAGTCAATGAGGTAAAATTGACGTTAAATTATCGTATACTTTTCAATAAAAGTAGATATTTTGCAGATAAATATGAACCCGGGCAAATCCACACGCCAAGTTTCCTCCGATGTAAATGCTTCTTCTCATACGAGTGCTTGGAGACACCTAAAAAAAGTGGTTTCAAATGCTACAAAATTCACATATCACAAAAATTACATCCAGGTGATTCCGAAAGGCGATTACAATTTTGTGGTTGGGTACAAAGGAGACCCGATTTTCCAGCTTTCCTAGAAAACGTGGTTTGGACAGATGAAAGCACTTTTACGAATTGTGGAATATTCAGTCGGAACAATGAACACATCTGGAGCGTAAACAACCCTAGGCAATTTCGAGAAATTCGGCCGCAAGTTCGATTCAGTCTTAACGTGTGGGCAGGTATTTATAAAGACAAAATTTTGGGTCCTCATTTCTTTAACGGCACTCTGAATGGAGAAACTTATCATCAGTTTTTGGCGACAACTCTCGAAGACTATTTAGATAACTTACCTTTGATCCACTACAACAGCATCTGGTTTCAACACGATGGTGCTCCACCTCACAACTCAAGACTGGTATCTGATTATCTTACCGAAAGGTTTGGTGACAGATGGATCGGGAACAATGGACCAGTAAGATGACCAGCCAGGTCTCCAGATCTTAGTGTCCTCGACACATTTTTATGGGGCACACTTAAAAATAGAATTTACGGGCGGGGTGAGTACCAAAATATCGAGGAGCTCCGAATCAACATCATTAGGGAGTTTGGTAGATTACGGAGACGGGAAATACATCGCGCAGTGCACAACATAGAGAGAAGAGTAGAGTTCTGCTTGGAGAATCACGGAGGACATTTTGAGCATCTGTTGTAATTATTATTTTTATTTAGTCATTATTATTATGGTTAGTTTTTTCAATGTATTTTGAGGTCTCTCCTCTCATCTATCTACTTTTATTGAAAATTATACGATAATTTAACGTTAATTTTACCTCATTGACTAAATTGTCCTTAGTTTCCTCATCCATTCTGTCTCCATATTTTTACATGTTCAAATACATTGCCGATGTCTCTATTTTTAACGACACAGAGATTCACAATGTATCAAAATGTCATTTACATGTGACAAATTGAAAAAAATCAAAGCTTACTTTGGTATAAAAGTTTTTCTTCAATATTTTGGATTTGGGGAAATACAAGCGTAACTTGTGATACATCATTAAAAAAGTAATAAAACGGGCTATTCATAACTGCAAAAATCCAATATGGCGCCTATAAGAAAAAATAAAGTTGATGATGGTTTGAGAAAAACAAAACGTCGTAAGGGATTTTTGACCTGGCCAAAAGATGAAGCCCAAAAAGTTCCAATGAGGACGTATTTATATATTTTGGCTAACTTTTGTAAGAAAGTCGTACAAAAATAAAAACGAAAACCGGAAAATTCAGTTTTTCCGCCATATTTCCGGAAGTAGCCAAGATAACTTTAATTTTTAAACGTAACATTATTGGACTCGCCGATACGCAAATTTACCCTAATTTAAGCCAGCCTGTATCTCTTACCGTTACCGAGATCCCAATGGTGAGAGTCGAATTTGAAACACCCGGTATATATATATATATATATATATATATATATATATATATATATATATATATATTATATATATTTAATCAAGTAAAATATAAACAACAGAGTTACAACTCTTAAAACCTATAAAATAACTAAAAAAAAACAATAAATTAAACGAATTTGTAAATGGTAATTTGTAATAAACAGCGGTATACAACTACGATATATAACTGTTTATAAATGAATTTTCAATTCAAACATTAGGTAACATTGCAACCCTGTTAAATTTTGAATCATGTTTCCATGGTTACGAAAACAATTCTTTGCTGTGATTGGTCATGAAATTCATGTATGTATTTTGCTTAAAAAAGATACCTAAAATGCATGATTACCTTCTGCCTTGTATTTAAAAAATTTTAATTTTTTTAACTTTTTCTGTAAAAGAGAAAAATTCTAAGAATGTAGTTATATAGATTACTTTTCTAAGTAATACGTTCGCTCACATCATGTGGCGCCCTCTTTTCGATAATACTTCTATTTCGATTTTGTGTAGAGAAATACGAGCTCAGTCGGTACAAATTAGCAAAATGGTATCGTCTAGGCGGCAGTGTTGAAGTTGGTCTCTTCGTCTGCGAATTAATTCGTCGAGTGTGGAGGGTTGTGAGTGATAAGTCGATAAATAAGCACGCAACTGGTGACAGGGATAGCGAAGGCGCGCTATAACATTAGTGTCACTGACGATGTTCGAGTAAAAAGAACAGGGTTAGTATAAACAGGGTGCGATGAGTGTAGTGTAAAAGGGGTAATTTTTACCACCATGGCTGGCCGGGGCAGCTCACAAACTGGGGCCGTCAAGAACGCGGTCTCTTTGAGGTCCGTCGAAGTTCCAGAGGCTCTTCAGAAAGGGGAAAAATTTATTAAATGGGACGAGGTGAGCTTCATTTCTAATAAAATTTAAATAAACACCACTATTGTGTATAAATTAACTTCTGTTTACTGTAAATTGCAAGACAGTTTAATAGAATAATCATTCAACGCGACCTTTATTCATATTAAAAAAGCTCTGTTGATATTAAGCAATTATTACATGTTTTGTTTTCCATATCTTTTAAATATTGTTTATTAATTTTAAACTACAGGCTGTTGTTTACACGATCTTATAAACATTTCGATTTGTATACATAAAATATAGTTTAACTAATGTGATAATGATATTATTAATTGTATATTTACATCAAAATATTGTAAATTTTAAAGTTTTTACATGTTTGAAAGCGGATACTACTGTACTCAGGGGATTCCAAACACATCTGAAGGCCGAGTGCTTGGAATCTCGACATGTGTGTCTTCTTAAAGTAAATAAATAAAGCGCTTTTTAACATTGAAGTCTTCATTTTAAACTATTTCTACCGCGTGTATTCATAAGTGTGTTTAATTAACGAAAAAACTGTTTTCGTTAAGTTAAACATATAAATATTAAATGTATATTTTTAAGATTTTTGAATGTTTCAATATGTTCTTGTAACTTGAACATTATGATAAAATACTAGCTCGTGTTTTGTACGAGAGATGTTCTCATAATACTCAATTTATTCTGAAATTTTATTACATTCGCTCAAAGTATGCCCCATTTTCAGTCAAAATTCTTTTGCATTCGAAGAAATTAGTTTTCCATTCATAGTTTCATGTTTCAGGGTTTTGTAAATGGGAAGAATTTTTTAAAGAATCAATTTTAATTTATAATTAATCACATTTATAATGGACACCTCTGACAGTAGTCAAAGAATATGTACTGATTGTCTTTCATTCCTGCTTTCGTCGATGTAAAGGCCGGTTTTCACGGGGCGAGTAGCTAGCGGATGGTGACTGGGGGCCAGTTACTGTCTCTTAACTCGGCCCGTGTAAACCATCTGACCCAGTTACTGAACGACAGTTAACTAGCGGACCGTTACTTCAATCTTCTTTGTTTTTACTAGCTACTTACCTTCTACCACCATGATAACGCCAGCTACTCACTCTTTACTCGCTACTTGCGGAGCGAGGACGGACAGTGGTAGACATTATATCATTGATGGTCAAGCATATTGTTGTAAATCAAAATCTATATTAATATCAAAATGACGGGCCGTTGGAGTGAGGCAGATAATGTGAAATTTGTAAAATTATACAGAGAAAATGCAAATTTGTGGAATTGTTTTACCCAAGATTATAAAAACAGAGATATACGCAAAGCTTCATTGCAACAAAGAAGCAACTACCATCTAAGAAAGTCAAAAGAAATCCCAAGATGCTCAAGTTGAAGCAGATTTAAGTATAATTTATAAATTGCACGTCAAATTGGTAGACCTGATTTTGGTGACAAGCAGGCGCGGCTCGTGATGACGTATTTGGGAGTGCAAGTACAATGATGCGAGTGCTTCGTGTATACTCGTGTACTAACTGTAACGTTTTCTTAGTAAACACCAAAAGACACGAGGCACTCGCATCATTGTACTTGCACTCCCAAATACGTCATCACGAGCCGCGCCTGGTGAAAAGGATTTGATGAAAAAATAAACAGAAATAGCATCATATACTTCTACAATTATATTGCTTAATTGTCTTTGACACTCTGAAAATTACTGTCATTACTGCATTACATAAACTGCGCACTGCTTTCGTTTCGTCTTCTTTAAAATAACTCCAAACTGAACTCATTATTGAAAGGGTACATACGTAAGAAATTAAAAAAATTTAATTTGACCCATATGCAACTGAAATTAAATGCGAACTGAGAGTATATTATGATTTCCCGGTTTTGTTTACATACGCAGCCTTTCCGTCAGTGGCATAGGATGCACACTTTCACATAACGTCCGGGTGGGTACCCGGTTACCTGTCCGGGTACGTTTTTTTTCTTTCTCAATACCCGATACCTGGTACCCGGCATTTTTTAGGACCCGGTACATCACTACTATTTTTTAATTTTTCTTTATTAATTGAACCCAAAAGCAACATTTAATATTGCTGCATATTTCGACGGTATAAACCTATCTGAAACAACCAGTTACTCATGCAGAGTTTAGCGCAATTAATTTCAAATGCTCTTCTTAGTTTAAAAACAGATTATAGTGTTTCCATAGATATCATAAGTCAACGTGTATTGTTAGTTGAATAGATTGACGACATTTGTTTGCCTTAAAATTGATATACGACATTTCCCAAAAATTCTTAACTTAAAATTCAAAATAATATAAATATTTCAGTTTATGTAATAATTTGTTCTGCGTCATAAACCCAAATATAATATTAATAAACATTTCAGTTAATAATTTCTTTGATAAGTACATTAATACACAGTTTTTAATACGTATTTTTCGTGGAAATTAAACTTTCAAGCTGAAGAAGGCGGATATGATATATGTACTTATGCTTTTTCAAGCGTGATTAAGTTAATTACAATGTAAAGCTATGTTGTTATTTTCGTCCAATTTACTTTTCGTAGTATTTTGCGAATTAAATGTACAGATAGGTACGCTTCTACTTCCAATGGCTAGAACAAATATATTGCTGAGGGCTCCCATGGTGCATTCTGTCAAGAACTTCAACAGTTTAAATAATTTTTCTGCATGTTTCGTTAAGTTGTTGCTTCGTTTAATGGTTTTTTCCCTCTTTTCTTTCACTATTCTTTTATATTTAGGCAGTTTGATCATATTATTGAATTATACTTTGTTTTTAACTCTTTTTCACATATGTATTATAATTATTATTTGTTTATGTTGTCTGTATTGGGGTGACCTGTTGGACAATTAATAAAATATTGTTATTATAGACTGATAATACTCCAGAAAGGTATGAGGTGTAACAATTAAATAACGGAACTGCGCATGTCCTAGCTGTTAGGCTGAGCGTGTGCTGAGACACAGGTGACGCAGTTCAGTTCAGTACAGATTTTTGTAGCATATGTAATTCCTAATTCCCCGTATACTGGCGAGAAAGACACGTCCAGATTCGTCCGTTTGTTCATCCTGTGCTGAACTGCTCTGTACTGTCCTGAATTGCTCTGTGTGTCAGTATACGCCTAGCCTAAGGCTTGGTTAGGTGAAATCAGGATGGAATGTAGTTGATCTCTGGCAGGTAGAGTCCGAGATAAGTCGTGATAGCCAACTCAATACAAAATTGTAGTTCGGCAAGATTGAACTGGTCAACTGTATTTGAAGATGGGACAGAGGGCGCGGATAACACAAATGCCGGGAAAATTGAATCACGTATCTCCCTTTATTATTTTTGTATTTTTATATAATGATTAAGGACCGTTGTTAAAGAGTTTTCAATTTTATTTATAAAAACAAACGGATGGTGATCTATAAAATACGATATACATTTTTATTTGTTCATTTTATAGTTCAAGTTGAGTAAAGGAGTATTAATATTAACTAGCAATACTTTTTCAAGATTCTTTTCTGTAAAATTTGTTCTCTTTGATGCAATACATCCTTGTAGATAGAAAACATCCTTTCTACATGGCAACTGGTTATAGCTGCATACTGGAAATATTCTTTTATTTCAGCGTATTTAGCAGTTAGATTTTGAGGCATTGTCCCCATACACAATTGCCGCAATGTTATTAAATCTGGATTTCTGTTAAAAACTACGCCTAACTCTTGCCGAAGGCCATATCCGAAGTCACTGGAATATTTTTCAAATTATTAATAGTAATAATAATCTTGGTTAATCCATCATTTGATTTAAGATTTTGATTTTCAAAATAAGTGATTAGTTTTGGCAAATTTCCAAAGTGTTCTTGAAGAAAGTGAAACTGATTTTTTAAATTTGGAATTTGTATTAGTTCCTTGCACTCAGAAATACTTCGAGCATTGTCATTTAAACATGTAACGAAATTTTGTAAACTATCGAAATTCTCTGCATAGAAACTAGTAGTTTCCAAGCATGTTCCCCATCTAGTTATTAACGGAGGGGGAAGCAGTGACAAATATGGAAGTTTTTCCCTGTAAAGAGCTACTCTCAATGGTGTTTCTGAAAATTTTTTTTTAAAGCGCATACAAGTTTATCAACTTCCGGAAAGGTGTCTCAGATATATTCACAGATTCTGTGGAGAGCATGTGCTACACAAGTAATATGCAGCATATTAGGGTATGTTTCCTTTAATAGTCTGTCTGTTTTTAACATATATGCAGCACTGTCACTGACAAATAAAAGTATTTTTTCTTTGTACCTGTCGTCCGAATGAAGTATTTAGTGCATATTCTCGTAAATGGTTTGAGCTACTGTTTCCGCATCAACTATATTTATAACAATTTTGTTGCTTTTACATATGCGTTATATGGAGTAGTTGGATGTAGTACACCACCTACAACATTTACCGCACAGCGTCCTAATATATCGACAGTTTCGTCGGCACTTTTCCATAGGTACTGATTTGAAAGATGGCTTCTAATGCGTTCTACTGCTTTCGAGTAGCACTTAGGAACATAAAATTTGCGTAATTAATCAGGCACATTTCGACCAGTATATTTTTGGAGAAATGTTTTGAAGGTGGGATTGTTAAGTTTATTTAATGGAATATTTACCGCCATTAAAGTTTGACAGAGTACTTCGTTAAAATTGTCAGATTCCAACGGGCCTTATTTCTGTGTATCTGTTTTCGATGCTAAGTGACGTTTAACGTGCGATTTCTTGGAATTTTTTAACGATATTTTACAGATTTTGCAATAAATTTAAATTAAATTAAGTCTATTTAATGAAATATTTGCCACCATTAAAGTTTCACAGAGTTCTTCGTTAAAATTGTCAGATTTCAACAGGTCTAATTTCTGTGTATGTATTTGCAATGCTAAGTGACGTTTTACGTGCGATTTCTTGGAATTTTTTAACGATATTTTACAGACTGCAATAAATTTCGGAATCACTGGCAATGGACGTACAATCAGTTTGACCCTTAATCCAACTCGCCATTGTTTCACGATGCCATTCTCGACCTTGTTCCATATCATATCTGAAAAAGTAGCTTAAACAATGTTCTAGATCTAAATTAATCGAAATTAAAAATGTATTCGTAAGTTATTGAAACTTAACGAAATTCATTGGACACTTACTTCAAAATAATTGGGAGCAGTAGATTCGATGAAACTATATTAATCAGGATATTACAAAAATTACAAAGTATGTAATTAACAGTTACAATAATGAAATAAAGAAACTAATTCACCGTACTTTATTGATCTTACGATATATAAACTAATAAATAATAGTATATTATACTATAAGGGAGAGAAATGCGTTATTTTGGCAGAGGTGCAATTTGTACAATGCACCGAGGACAAAATAGCATCTCTCCCGAATGGTATATACTATTTTTTCCACGGTCTCATTAACTTAAAAACACATATTTTGTCATTATGAAGTAAGTAGCACCAGAATTATTGTATTCGGATTTGAGCATTTATTTAGTAGTCGTTGAGTTATTGTCATATCATAACTATAAAATAAACATGAATCACAAACGTTCTCCATAATGTAAACTCCCTTGGGAGCATTATACTCCCTTGGGAATAATCGACTACTTCTGTTTTAATTTTGATGTCATAGAAACTGATTTCTACTCCCGACCGTGGAAAAAATGAGTTATAAAAACTCCTCACGCGTCTATCTACGCCCATGAATGAATTTAACTGTAATATTGAAGTAATTGCATCGCAATTCAACAACAAAAAACAGATGTGCGGTTAACCGAATGAATAGTGCTATTCAATAACTGCGTGTTTTACTTAGCGATGTTATAGACTATTTATATGGTCCATCGTAATTTCGGCCTGATGCGTCCGGTCTCCAGTTATAAGCTTTTGGTGTATTACATGTTTACATACAAAATTTTTCCCTGTTTCAGATAAAATAATTTAATTTTATAACAATATATAAATCAGGGACTGAAACCATGAAAAAAATGGGTTCAGGTTCGGGTTCGGGTTAATCAAAATAAAAAGTTCAGGTTCGGGTTCGGTTCAGGGTTCGGGTTCAAAGTTAAAAAAAAACTACATGTGTTTTATTAGTAGAAAATTTATTTTTCAAAGAAATTTTCGTTTAATTTTACAATTAATATATTTTTCAAGTTTTCTTCTTTTAAATTTGTTCTTTGTGGGGATAAAATGAATTTCAAGGCTGAAAAGGCCCTCTCGACGCTTACTTGCGTAGCAGGTACTGCGAATATAATCTGAGCCGCTTGATACAATAATGGCGTTTCCCCGTTTTATGTTGCTCCCAAATTAGTAAAATGTTTTTTTCTTTTCCCAGTCTTGGATATTTTTCATATACATATATCAAATTCATTTTTAACTAAATTATCAATCGAAGCGGTGACATTTACATTTGAAGAATTTGATTTATAAAACCTTTCCTTCTTTTTTAGAACTTGTTCGAGCATATCTTCATCATCATCTGAAGAAAAAGATATTGATTCTCTCACAAAATTCTCTTTTTCTCTTTCCATTTGTAAATTTTTCAAAATTTTTATTGTTTTCAAAATATGTTTTTTAGCATTTTTAACATCTTCGGGACTTAGAATGATCTTAAATCTGCTATCTAGATATACTGCTGCAATCAAAAGTGGATTGTTAATAATGTTGTTTTCTCTTTTTATAATATTTAAATATAATTCTTTTGAAAATGATTTTGTTTTGTCATCTTTTGTTAGCTCCAATTTAAAAGTAAGACAGATTCTATAAAAATCGCCCAAATTCATCTGTTCTTCTTGTAGTTTCAGCGTTATTTTTTTAACAGGTGCAAAAGCTTCTATGAATTCTTAACAAACATTCCAAGTACTATCAGTCATAGTTAATTCAGCATCCAGCAATTCCGAACAAAAACTTCTGTATTCCAATAAGGCTTGAACCATGTCATAACTGGAATTCCATCTAGTTTGACAGTCTAGTACGGCTTTTTTCAAGTTTAGCTTCTTAGCTAAAGAAGAAATATTTGGTGTTCGCAATTTTTTGCAAATGGCTCTGCCTTGATCAAGAATTTTCTTAAAAGGAGGACTAGATATTGTGTCGAGCACTGCCAACTGTAAACTATGAGCAACACATCTGAAATTAATAATATTTGGGTGTGAATGTGCTAATGTTTCTGCTCCTTCCAGTTCAATATAAGAAAGCGCATTTGCTTCAGCTGCATCAAATTCACCTTCCATGTCAAAGTTTTCATACTCGTCTTTTAATAATTCAGCAGCTTTGATCATCTTTTTTCCGTTATCTGATGTAATTGAATATACTTGCTGCAGTTTTATGTCGTAACAATCAAGAACGCTGATGATAAGATTTTTTATGTAGGCTCCTGTCTGACGATTTTGAGCCTCATGCATTCCAAAGTTAGTAGTTTTATTTTTCCGTCAAAAATATATTGAATATTTATCCCTACAATACATCTACCAAGACGAGAAGCAGAATCAATTTTAATTGAAATAATTTTGTTTGATATTTCCAATTTAATTTTGTTTTTTAGTTCTGTTGCTTTGTTGTCAACAAGATCACTTATATTATGACTACTGATACTTTTAGTGCATTCATAATCGGATCGATTATTTTTTTCATGCCAGAATCTTCGAAGATTGTGAAAGGACGGCCATTAACGGTTACTAATTTTACGCATGAATCAATGAAACTTTGTTTGCAGGTTTTTATCTTGATAATATTTAAATACTGTTCAAGGGTATTTTCCTCCGCTCTTGCTCTTTTATTGGTGATCTGACTCAATTTAGATGTTGACGATTCATTTTGAGTTTTCTTGAATAGTTCAGGATGCTTCCGTTGTATATGCCGCCCAAGATTTGCCGTATGTTTACCTTTCATTTCATATTTGCATTCTGAGCATATAGATACATCTTTTCCTGCATCATAAACAAATAAATTTTTCGTAAATTTCGTAGACATCTCTGGGTTAGAAAAATCAAAAAAATTTTTTTAAAAATTTTTAATTTGAATGCGAGCACTCACATTACTAAAAACAATTTAAGAGTTGATTTTAACAACCCACGTTTACTTTAAGAAAGTTAAAATATACTAATACACGGTTTGCGTCGCTATTATTAGCATTGGTTACAAGAAAATGTTTGCCTACTGATTTGTTTAACACAAATATTATGTTTTTACATAGCTCAAACAGAAAAAGGGGATTTCCCATTTTAGTCTAGTTTGTGTGAAGGTTACTGGTTACTTGTTCGCTACAAATAGTCGTTGTTTTATTTTGATTTTGTTTTTAATTTTTTTTTGCATGCAAGAAATGTAATGTATTTTATTATTCTTCTATTAAATATTTCTCTATTTTTTTTATATTTTTGAACCCGAACCTTGCTGAATTTTTGGGTTCAACGGGTGCGGGTTCAAAGTCTTTATAAACAGCGAACCTGAACCCGTTTGGCTTCAGGTTCGGATTCGGTTTCAGTTCCTGATATAAATAACTAATTGTAAGTATAGCTTGTACAATAGTTTTTTTTTTGAGAGAATTTGCTTGAATGTAATTTTATTTAAAAAATGTTCTTTTTTCAACATCCTACAGCTGTTGAAAAGAGTGTTGTTCCATCACAATAATGCGCCTTCTCATTCTTCATTGCTACAGCAAACTTTGTCGAATTGCGTTACAAATTACTACCTCATCCGACATATTCATCAGATGTGGCTCCCAGTGATTCCATTTTATTCCTAAACTTAAAGAAATGACTCGGTGGAAAGAGATTTCGGACAAATGAAGAAGGGTTATCCGTGATAAATGCATATTTTGCAGAGTTGCTGAAAGATTATTTTTTGCTACTTACCGCTCTCCTATTTTTATTATATCGTTAAATTTCTTTTAATTCGAAATATTTCGATTTCATAATATTTTTCACGATTTCAGGGTGTCTTTTTCAATTTGAAATAGAAAGAGGATATAATAACAAGCTATTATGTTTCAATTAGTACAAAGAGTATAATTTGCCTAACAAAAAAGTTCTAAAAATAGTACTAAGATTCATACTTGGCCGGTGTATTTGATTGCACAAAGTAACTAACAGTTCTTTGACGTACTCACATATTGTAAAGATGTTAATGAGTATCTAACGTTGTGAAAATATTAAGTAGTCTGGTAGTGAACGTTGTTGACACATTTCAACTGTACCGCGACAATCTTAGCTAACAATAGAATGGCATATACACATGTATAAATTAAAAATAGTTGTTAGCGTTGGTTCAATTTTACCAAAATAATCATCTCTTAAGATTTAATTTTTCTTTAGGCATTTAAATTTTTTTTCTGGTCATATTTAAATCATTCTTCTGATAATGGATTTGTCATATTACATTGTGATTTGCACAAAAAATACTGTATTTCTAAGATTTGTCTACGAGCCCTAACAACTTAATGTTCGGACGATACCAATTTTTAGAAATATTTCTATATGAGAGTAATTTGATTTAATATTCACATATTTAGCTTTGGCACACAATAAAAGATATTTATCAAAAGAATAGATTTTACTCAAATTCAAACTACATATAAGCTTAACAAATTAATAAGTGAACAAATTATATTGACAACTTAACGTTCGGACGATCATTTATTACATGACTTAAAACGAAACTAGCAACCTGCAATAATCTGGTATAAAGGATTACCAAATTTCTGAGAGTTTTGCCTTTAATTCACTTATTGTTCGTTGAGGATAATATTCCAGTAACTTTTCATGCCGTGCCACAAGGTCTCAATAACATTGAGATCTGGACTGTTTGAAGGTCATGCTAAAACTTTCATGTCATGTTCCTCAAAACATTTGTTGTTGATTTTGCCGTATGGGATGATGCCCCATTCTGTTGAGAAATGTAGTCTCTGTTCAGAATTTGTTATTTATTGGCATTAACAATTCCATGTATTATCTCCAGCTTTCCTACACCCTTTCCAGATATACAGCCCCAAATCATCACCCCTTTGCAAATTTTACAGTCCTTTTTAAACAGCCCTTATTAAAAGCTTCAGTTTGATCCCGAATAATACGTTTCCTATTGTCACCTACAGAAACATCGAATTTGGACTCGTCGCTAAATATGACTTTGGATCAGTCATCTACTGTCCAGTGCAATGTAGATTTGGCCCAGATTAGACGATTTTTGATTTGGGCTTTTGTTAACAGCGGTTTTTCTTTCGCCTATAGTAAAATCGTTTAAAATTAAATAGAACTCAAATACATAATATATTAGTATATAGATATAATAAAACACAGTTGTATAGTTTCAAAATAATATATATGCACTACATATGTTTCACCACACTGTGGCTTCATCAGGTGGATGAATATACTAATTCAAAATATTAATTAGATCTTATATATATCAATACAAAGTACAGAACTAATCTTATTCTAAGAGGGGGTGGACATGTATGAGTTTTAAGTTTAGTAGGGGGGAGTTATTTATGTCTAGTTGGTCATTTAAAATTATACCTAATTTATTATATTTGTTAATTTCTAAACTTTCTAACATATTAAGTTTTTTACTTTTATCTAGAACATGCAAAGTTTTAAAATTAGTATTGAATTTGTGATTATGTTCTAGGCAATGATTGGCAAAAGTTGAGTCTGTCTTCTTGTCTCTGTGGCTTCTTTCATGTTCCTTCATTCTAATATCAAATGTCCGTCCTGTTTGTCCGACATACACTTTTTTAAAATCTTCGCATGTCAACTTGTAAACCCCTGAGTTTAATCTATTGTCCGTTTTATCTTTGTTGTTTTTTATAGCGTTTTGTAAGGAATTGTTGGTTTTGAATGAAATGGTCTCTTCTTTACTTGTTTTTATTAAGTTTCCTACTTTGTTTGAAATTGTACCGATGTATGTGATAGAATTATAACTGAATGTTTTATTGTTTTTTACTGTTGGGTAAATTGAAGATATCGTTTTAGATTTCTGTAGTTTTTTTAGAATATTATTAATTAAATTTATGGTGAAACCGTTATTTAGCGCTATAACGTGTATTCTATTTAGTTCTATATCGAAATTTTCTTTACTCAACGGGACGTTAATTAGTCTGTGAAGCATTGATTGATAAGCAGATAATTTGTGTGTAATGGGGTGAAACGAATTTGCGTGTATAGTTGTGTCTGTATGTGTAGGCTTGTGGTAGATACACATACAGACACAACTATACACGCAAATTCGTTTCACCCCATTACACACAAATTATCTGCTTATCAATCAATGCTTCACAGACTAATTAACGTCCCGTTGAGTAAAGAAAATTTCGATATAGAACTAAATAGAATACACGTTATAGCGCTAAATAACGGTTTCACCATAAATTTAATTAATAATATTCTAAAAAAACTACAGAAATCTAAAACGATATCTTCAATTTACCCAACAGTAAAAAACAATAAAACATTCAGTTATAATTCTATCACATACATCGGTACAATTTCAAACAAAGTAGGAAACTTAATAAAAACAAGTAAAGAAGAGACCATTTCATTCAAAACCAACAATTCCTTACAAAACGCTATAAAAAACAACAAAGATAAAACGGACAATAGATTAAACTCAGGGGTTTACAAGTTGACATGCGAAGATTGTAAAAAAGTGTATGTCGGACAAACAGGACGGACATTTGATATTAGAATGAAGGAACATGAAAGAAGCCACAGAGACAAGAAGACAGACTCAACTTTTGCCAATCATTGCCTAGAACATAATCACAAATTCAATACTAATTTTAAAACTTTGCATGTTCTAGATAAAAGTAAAAAACTTAATATGTTAGAAAGTTTAGAAATTAACAAATATAATAAATTAGGTATAATTTTAAATGACCAACTAGACATAAATAACTCCCCCCTACTAAACTTAAAACTCATACATGTCCACCCCCTCTTAGAATAAGATTAGTTCTGTACTTTGTATTGATATATATAAGATCTAATTAATATTTTGAATTAGTATATTCATCCACCTGATGAAGCCACAGTGTGGTGAAACATATGTAGTGCATATATATTATTTTGAAACTATACAACTGTGTTTTATTATATCTATATAATGAAGTTTCAACAAGTATCTCCTTCGTCGATTATTAATATATTAGTATATTTGAATTATACCTTATGAAAACCGTGTCCTGATTTATGGATCCACTGCCTGCAATATTCTCGCGAAATTCTCACATCGGTTTCTGCATTGAAGCGAGCAGTTACATGCTTTAAAATGGCTCTTCGGTGGGTTTTACATGTTTTTACAAGTTGTCTCGTCTATAGAATGACGAGACAACTTGTAAAAACATGCCATTTTTTTTTGTTGTCCAGTACTTTTATCTCGATTTTCGTAGCTATTTGTTTCTATATAACATTTAATGATGTCTCCTACAGTGGATTTCGCCAAGTTCAAATTTTTTGCAATTGCACTCATGGTTTTCCCTTCATTGTACTGCTTCACCAGAATTTCACGAATTTTCTTTAAAGTAGATTCACCACGAGCCATTTTTAATAGCACAAATTGAGTACAATCATAAATCAACGAGAGCGATAAATGTCAAATCTGTCATAACAATCGTCGCCATTTTCTTAAAAATAAACTCGTCCGAATATTAAGTTGTCAGTGTCATTTACTAGGATTTTAATTTTTTCATTTTAAAAATTATGCTTTTTAAAAGAGAGCAGTTATTTTTTGTCAGAAATTATTTCAAATTGTGTATTTACCAAATCAGAAATAAAAATAACTAACAATTTTCAGTATTTACAAAAGTTGTTAGAGCTCGTATAAATGTTAAAAAATCAGAATTCAAGCACAAATAGGTAAACTTTGAATTATAAATATTCTTTCTACACTTTACGACGCTATTTTATTCGAATTTTTCATAGAAAAAATTGGCCCTCAAGTAGGAATCGAACCCACGACCTCTGGCTTGCCGGACCATTGGTCGACCACTGAGCTGTTGAGGCGTGAATTAGAAACTTTTATGGGGATGCTTTGGGAAACAGATGAATATATCTTGCCCGTAGTACGGCAGTTGTACAAATTAATTGCGTTTTCGCGAAGTAATGTAATTGTAAATATTCTTTCTACACTTTACGACGCTATTTTATTAGAATTTTTCATAGAAAAAATTCGCCCTCAAGGAGGAATCGAACCCTTATATATGTAAATGAAGCATTTTCTTGCAAGCCTTTCGGCAGGTACCATCACATTAAAAAAAAAGTGGTACAGTAGTGAAGTTATATGAAAAGTCGATTTTTAAACATTTTAGTATTGTGACGTTGCTAACGTACTTAAGATCGTAGTAACGTGCAAAAGTCATTATTGACACTTATATGTATGTACACTTATATGTTATTTGAATATTTAAATTTGACGCCTACATTTAATATATACCTACATTCACGCAGCCTAATTTAAACCGATTTAAATATGACGGTACCATTTTTTTTAAAATTCGATAATACGTAATCATTTCTTGAGTAACGTATGTTTCAAAAGTTTTGGCACAGAAATATCAAAATATCGGGTCGGCTGTAAACAAAAGTAATTCAATAATTTGTCATCTTAATGACAGTTCAGTTATCGAAATCGATTGCGTTGTAATGGTTTATAAATTAGAGCTTAGAAAAAGCGTTTATAATTTAGTTGGGCAGATGCCTAAAGTTCAAATAGTCAAACTTTTTAAAAAACAAAATTTGTCGCGGAGAAGCATTTATCGTGCGATAGCTAAATGTGAACAAGGATTGCTATGCTTAAATCTTTCGAAAACTTTCGAATACCGAGACTGTTAACTGGACGCAGAGCAAACAAGTTAGTCGAAACTACCAAGAATAAAATTGAACTGTCATTGAGAAAACTTTCACGACGTTACGGTATTTCCAATGATACAATTTTCAGAGAACTGAAGGTAGAGGTGTAGAATTTCACAAAGGAAAGAAATGTCCTAAATGTACGCCAAATCAGTTAGATAGAATACCGAGATGTCATGCTTTAAGACGAACTCATTTTGCAAATAACAAAGTCATCGTCATAGATGATGAAAAGTACTTTACTCTAAGTAATTCTGAAATTAATGGAAACGACAGTTTTTACACCGACAATTTAGAAGAATGTCGAGATAATATAAAATACAAGCAAAAGGCCAAATTTATAAAGTTTAATTTGGTCTGCGATATCAATTGGTGGGATTTCCTTATGTTGGACAAGTTAGAGACGAAACTGTGGACAGTCGAAGTTATATTAACAATTGCTTAACAAAACTGATTAATTTTATCCACCAGAATCATGCTCAATATGATATTATGTTTTGGTCGGACCTGGCTTCCTGCCATTATGCACGCGAAACTTAAAATTGGCTGATTGCTCACAACATACCTTTTACCATCAAATTTACCACAGGCTCGGCCAATTGAATTTCTAGGCCATTTTGTCTCGAAAAGTGTATGATGGAGGTTGGGAAGCCGAAAACGAGCAACAATTACGACGGCGGATTTTTAGAAAAATTCGAGAGATTGATGTTGGGACGGTCCAAAGTTTGATGCGAGATGTTTCCAGAAGACTGCGTATTGTTGAAGACTATGGACATTTACATTTAATTTAAAATGCAAATTTTGTTGTTAGTAAAGCTGTTAATTATATCTGTTCTAAAAAATTACCGTAAAATCATTTGTACATTTTAAAATGTTCTAATGAAATTTGTGTCAAAACTTTTGAGACATACGTTATTTGTTGTATGAGGTGCTATCCATAAATTCCCGAAATGTAAAAGAAAACATCTTACAACTTAATCAATACCATCCCTTTCAAATTACTCTCCTTCTGCATGAATACACCGATTCCAGCGATGTGTCAATGACTGGAAGCAGTGCTGGAAGTCTTCGCGTGTTAACGTGTTCAACACTGCCTGCGATTCGGTCTGGATATCCTCAATCGTCTCAAAACGGCGCCCCTTAGGCTTCAGTTTCAAATTCCGGAATGAGCAAAATGATTCATTGACTAATAAAGTAAACGGTAGATTACACAAAATCATTGTTACACATAAATGAAATAAAAATCCCTCATCTGATTCTACGCCAGTTTTCGACTATTGAATAATTGCAAACATAAGCACGACAAAAATGAAAAATCGTTCACCAAAAAGTACATTTCCACTTATAATAACGTCATTTAGCATGGTAAGGTACAAAGGTGTACTAAACTCCATCTGGCAGCGTTTGGTTGTAACTGCATCCATTTACGTGCATAATTAAAATATCGTAAATTTTTGGATACCACCTCGTAGTAATCTTAAAACTCGATTCCATTTATTCGTTTTTCGGATGCTTATTCAGTGTATGTATTCTATATACATTAGGTTATTATAAAATGATAGAAAAGCATTAAAGTTCAAACAGAATAAGCATTCTGCAATCTGCTAAGAGTGAATCTGTAATCTCAGTTCAGCATGCGTTTCGTTTAATTGTGTTTAATTGTGATCATGTGGCAAAAACATTCGCTGATGGTATAGGCAATTCGAAACGATCTGATGTGTTTGTAAAGGGAGAAGCACGCGACGGCCAAAACTGTACATGATGTTGGCCGTATCTGAGTATTTCACCAGCGTAGTCCTAAGAAATCTGTTCGGAAAACAAATCTTGAACTTCAGTTGCTAAAGACGACAGTTTGGGAGGTTTTAAGAACACGTTTACACATACATCTATCCGGTTACAGTTGATAAATGCTTTACAGCCGGAGGACTGTGGTGTACGTTTTAACTTTGCATTGCAAGTGAAGTATTTGAGCGGGAAGATAACGTTTTCAATCGTGTGGTGTTCAGCGATGAGTCAACTTTTCATTTAAGTGGGAAGGTAAATACCCATAATGTTCGTATCTGGAAGTAAAAACATCCTGATGAACTTGTAGAACACGAAAGAGATTACCCAAAATTAAACGTTTTCTGCGCTGTGTCCCGACGTCAAGTACATGGACCATTTTGTTTCGCTGAAGTTATCGTAACAGGTTGACATATTTGGATATGTTGAAAAATGGTTCTTTCTTCAATGAGTAAAGGGTGAACCTGTAAACTTTATTTGGCAACAGGATGGAGCCCCTCTCCATTGGAATCTCTTTGTACGAGAGTGGTTGAACGTCAAAGTCTCTGACCATTAATATTGGTCGTAATGGTCGAGATGACAGAGCTCTTCTTCACTGACCTCCACATTCACCTGACATTTTTTCCTTTGGGACTTTATAAAAAAATCGCGTCTACGTTCTGTCGCTACCTAATGATTTGCCAGACTTCTGACACAGAATTGAAGAGGTTATTGCTTCTATTACTCCGGACATGTTAACCAAAGTGTGGGCAGAATTAGACTTTAGGTTGCATTTGTGCCGTATAACTAAAGGTGCACATATTGAACATTTGTAAGCAAAAATAGGTTAGTTTACCTTCAATTTGATGTATGATTTGTTTAAATAGTCTGAATTAAACTGTTATAATATTCCTTTGAAACTGGAATATTATTTTATGGACAGCCGGTATTATAGTGATATAACATTTTTTTAATTCTCATACAAACTTAATATTGTTCACTTAAAATTCAACAAATAAAATAAACTCTTCTTTATAAGTACAAAGCGTTTAGATGACTTGATTCAGTAGAATTTATTTTTTCAAAAGGTAAAATATTCCATAATTTTGTCCACGAGTGTATTTGTATTATGAAATTTCTAAGAAGTTTGAAATATTTAAATAATTCTTTAAAGAAATATTTCTATTATACTGTTAATAACGTGCAGATTGTTAGATAAAATCATAACATGTTTACTCAGAAGGTACGATTGTCGTTTTAAGCATTTATGTGTTAATGTATCTATTTTCGTGATAGTAACGTGTGCATTTTAAATTATGAGTTTAGTTATTGAACATCTACTACGGACGATTGCTCTTTCCCTTCCCAATCAGAAAATAAAATTTACTGCCGAGCTCCGGTGTTGAAATTGCAGGAAAATCGATAAGCCTTTAAACGTTAATTAAAATCAAATAAAACTTGAACGATTTAGGGTACTTCGTTTTTAGAAATTTCGCTAAAAATAGACGGCGGTTTTAAAAACTTCGTCACCTTTGACCGTCACTTGTAAATGCTGCTGTAACGACCAAATACGATCATCTTATTACAGATTCAAGGGGGACCGTTTTTTTTTTGAAAATGTATACATATAAAATAATTTGAATTTCTAAAAGCCTTAGTGGAACGTCAAATACTAAAGGGAAGAAATTACGATACAATAAAAGCAAGTATAAATTGTGTTGTATAATGAATGATCTGTTCTAAGATTGTTTACTTATTATATATGTACTGAATATTGGACGGTATGGAATAGCTTTTTATCGGAATTTTTATCTAAATAAATATTGGCCATATTAATAAATATATTTTGGTATTGTCCTAATGGTTTATAGTAATAAATAAAGACGGCAGACTATGTGCCCGAACAGTAGCGTGATGTGGAGGGATCGAGTAGAGGCGTACGACGATCAATTCAGTTGCCGTTGAGACGTTGTAAGCGATACATTGTTAACACAATCGTGTTGGAAATGTCGGGAGTGCGTAGAAACAATGCATCGACTCGGTTGCATGCTAACGTAGTAAAGAAATTTTTACATCGGTTTCCCGATTTAATGTATGACGGTACCGTAGTGAAATGTTTAGTTTGTGAAACAACTTTATTAACTTGGAAAGCAAGTCAGTGCCAAAGACATATAAATAGTGACAAACATAAATCGAATAATAGTGGACGCAGATCATATAATAAATTTCTGTGTGATTTAACAATGATGTTAATTGCGACCAATATACCAATGCAGAAAGTGGAACACCCAATGTTTCGTCAGTTTTGGAAGAAATACAATCCTACGTGGAAATTACCAGCAAGAAGTACGCTACGGAATTACGTACCGTCAGTGCGTGAGAGAATTGTAAATTGTACGAAAAATACGGTAAAAAAAAATTCCTGTGGTTAACAATAGACGAAACTACAGATATTAAAAAACAGTCCATCCTAGCCATTCTAGTACGGGCGCTGACTCCGCAAGGACGTTCTCCTCCTTATTTACTAACCTGTAAACGAATGCAAGGGTGTACTGCCAGAGCGATATATGATGTATTAATAGAAACACTACACAAATTTGAGATTTTACCGAAGCAAGTGTTAATGTTAGTTACCGATGCTGCCAAGGTTATGTGTTCCACGGCAAACTTACTCAAAACGATTCAACCAAACCTGCTGCATTTCACATGTTTGCTTCACGCTTTACACCTTGTAACAAACACTATACGTACAACTTATCCTGATGTGGATCAACTGATAGGACAAACGAAAGCGGTTTTTCTTAAATCTCCGAAACGGATTCAGCTATTTCATTCGCTGTGTCCTGATATACCCGAGCCGCCGCAACCAATTTTTATACGATGGGGCACTTGGTTAGAAGCAGCATTTTATTATTATAAACATTTTGAAAAAATTAAATCATTGATTTTACAACTAGATGCCAAAGAAGCAGCTGCAATACGGCTCAGCCAGGTTCAATTTAACAATCCTCAAGTTGCAGCAAATTTAAAAATTATTTACGACAGTTACGTTCCAATACTGGACGCAATAAAAAAATTACAGAACACTGCGCTGTCCTTATCGGACTCATTAGCAATTATTGACCACGTAAAACTAGTGCTGCATATCCTTGAAGATGAAAAAAGTGATTGTGTCCGTGAAAAATTTAACAGTGTATTAGATAAAAATGTAGATTTTACAAAATTAGGGCAACTTTTTACCAATACTGAAGATCCCTTGTACAGATACAAAGAGCGCTTTAACTATGCAAATATAACATCTCTCAACGTCGAACAATCCTTCTCTGTATATAAACATATATATATATATATATATATATATATATATATATATATACGTCGCTACGTACGAACCTTTCCGAGACTAATACAGAAACATCTATTATGGTGCAGTTTTTTCATCGCGCACATCCGCATTTTTTTGCAACAATGTAAACATGTTGGGTAAGTTATTTATGTTTTTTCTTAACGTTTTGTATAGGGATTCGATAAATTTATTTTTAAGTAAGCGCACTGTTATTCTGCTAAACTCTCCACGCAACGCCACTGCTGGGGCACATAGTCTGCCGTCTTTAGTAATAAAGATACGAGGGTGGTTCAATAATTTCTTAGAAAAAGATCAAAAAATAAATTATTTTGGAATTTTTTTAAAATTTTTCCACATAGTCTCATTTTAACTGTATACACTTTTCTCAGCGTTTCTCCGTCCAAAAAGAAGGATTTCGGAAGGCCCTCAAAATAGGCATATGTCTCGGCGATGACTGGAGCCCGACGAATGACGCAGTATCGGTTTCTAATTTAAAACTCATCAGTAGGAAGCGTTATGGTTAACCATACGATTTATCTAGTACGATTTCTTCGAAGCTAAGCCATTGTACTATTTACTGAAGATAGTGTACGAACGATATATATATATATATATATAAATGCTGTAACATATTTGTATGTTACGAGAACATACAGACGCGTTTCGCTTTAATTGAAGCTTATCAATTGACGGTATCTCAAAGACAGTCACAACTTTTCACTTCTCTACTTCGTGTATATATAGTTATATACACGAAGTAGAGTATATATACTAAAAAGCTTCAATTAAAGTGAAACGCGTCTGTATGTTCTCGTTGATGGAAATAGCTTTTCACTAATTTTTAATTATCCTAACAACCTGTAAGATCGTAGTCGCGACGAGGTGTGTTATACATGTTAGTACAAACTTGGTTTGTCGGATTGTAGTTATTAATGCATCACATAAGGCGACATTGACATGTAAAAATGAGATTTAATATTCATTAATTCTCATTTGCAGTAAGTTCAGAATGTAACTATATTTGTATGTGTAAGTGTGTCTTGAATTTTGTGTCCCTAGACATGTTTTGATCCATAGCCACGAACGTAACATGAGGATAGTTATGATTGTTTTATCAAAGATTCTATAATAATAATAATTATTATTATTATTCACGATTTTTACAATATACGATGACATATTTTTCTAAATGATCAGGTATAAAATTTTGTTTTTTCGCACTTAAAAATATTTTTAAACTGTAGTTACTTAAAATAGAGTTAGCATTTATTAAACTTGATATTTGTTTATTTATTATATAACAAGGGTTCCGATTCAACACCTTGTCAATATAGTTTTTTCTTACTTTTTAACCGAATTCACCAGGTGCATTATTTAACTTTTGAATAGCGTTATTATAACGAGCTATCGAAAAAATTCATAATTGGAGTAGACTGTGAAATTGGGTTGATACTTTAACTACTTCCACATAATGACACATTACTTGATGCTTGACAGTTTCATTGTAAAAAAAGGTTATGGCATTGAAATGATACTACAACAAAAAAGAAAACAAATAATTTATTTAATATCAAAATCATAATCAAAATTTACATATAGCTACAGAAGTTGTTGAAAATGTTGTCCATTTACATCTTAACACAAACAATTTTCTTAAGAGTTTTGAAAAATTTGACGCAAACTTATAGTTTCAATGTCAAATAATAAATGTCATTATGTGGAAGTGGTTAAAGTACCAACCCAATTTCAAGTCTACTGCAATTATGAATTTTTTCGTTGGCTCGTTACATTTCTAATCATTGTCGTAAAGGTAGTTTTTGGCTTTCTATATTCTTTATTACACGAGGAATAAAACCAAAATATTTATGAATAAATGGTAATTGTTTAAACGTAAAGAGTTTTTGTACTAGCGTTTTACTAATTGATACACTTTTGACCGTATCTTAAAGACACATTAATTGTTTTAAAGACACTTTTAATTGTTTTAAAACTGTCACTATTAAAAACACAAGCTTGTATCCAGGTACCCTATCTAGTAATAACAGGTTGAGGAAGCAAACCTAATCCAGTACAAGGTTCTTTGTAAAATTGTATTTTGCTGCGAGCTTTTAAGAAAATTGTTTTCGTATTACTAATAAATGTATTTAGATCTGCGAACTCTTCTCGCACAAATTCACACACGCGATGTAAAGAATGTGCAAAACAAGTAACATGAACCATACCTGGTAAAAAAGTTTGTAAATTTATCTCTGCGTGGAGCATATAAGCTACAACATTAGTTACTAACAGAAGAGCTTTTTCTTTCTTGTCCGGAATTATGGAATCTAGACTGCTTTTCGCAAATTCCGTGATAGATTGAAAATTTATGGTAGACAAAACTTTACTAGCAACTAAATGAGATTATGGAAGTTTGGTTGATTCTAGCGTACCTACAATAACATTGCTGATTGAACACCCCACTGTATCTGTAGTTTCATTCACTGAGACAAAGATTTTCAAAAAATTTTCAAGCCTGGATGACTGAGTTGTTTGAACGGAATATTTGAGGATACAAATGCTCTATACAGTTCCTCACCAAAATTATTACTTTCGTTTGTATTTTACATGGTTGCACGCCTAAGTTGAACGTTTAATATATTGTTTGTTAGAGTATAAATCAACGTTTAAAGTCACACGAACTGACACTACATTGAATTGTTATTGAACCAACCTTAAATATCTGTAGATGTACACACATACATATTGCTATGAATAGTGGGTTGATGATTTAGCACACCACCATCCACAACAAGTTTTCCCAACTAGTTTTTCTCAGCCGGTGAATCTTCAAATCTGAGACCTCTAACTTCTCGGGTTCCACTTAGGAAAGATGTGTCTAAAATATATAGTTGAGCGCCAGTGAAATGTTCACAAAAATTTATTTACTTATTTTATATAAAATTGATTCCAAACCAATTTCTCTTTAAGTTTATTTTAAATATATTCTTTTATATAAGTATAAAATATTTACCAAAATTGGAGTGAGTAAATAAAACAAACGCAGATAAAAAGGTGAAATAAAAAAATATTATATTAAATACAAAAATAAAAAAAATAAAAAAATATATCTTCACAAAGTATAAAGATGCTGTATCATATAACAAAGATACTTGAGGTAAAAACATTCATTGAAAATTGACCGCTAAATGAATGGAAAACATCCTCCTTAATGACTCCGATCAAACTTATCTAAACTAATCAAGTTTAATATTAAATTCTCCAAAGAAAACCACGCTGTATACTCAGATACTGATACGCGAACAAAAACTACACATGTGCAATCACCAAGCACAAAAAATCCTGACTCCACTCGAACAAACTTTCATATATAATTTTAACAAAGAATTGTTAATACTAAACTGTATTATCTGTATTCCTAATAATTAAATATCTTAACTACTTACTTTAATACAATGGAAATATAATTTTTATAATTATGACGTCATAAAATTTTAATTCTACTTACAAGATTAAAGGAGACTTTTACGAAAAAAGGTGCTTAATCAATTTATTCATCAAAAACCCAGAATTTAACTCAATAAAATATCGGGACTTTAATATCAATATAACATCAACTATAAATCACTTTCAAAAATACAAAACCCGAACTAATTTAATATATATATAAAATAAGCAACCTTCTCGTTTAATGGCTTAAAGTCGTCTCCACTATTGACCTCGACTTTCACATCAAGTTGACCCCGGATAACCAGTTTTTCACTCTAGTTACCGCTCGCAAAAATTTATTAACATTTTCAATATACAGTCCTGTCACAAAATATTTTATTTTAAATATTTTATTTTTTTAAATAAAAATCCATAGCAATATGTACAGACGCACATACATACATATTTCAAAAGAAAAATAGCAAATTGAATAAAAAAATGTTTTTAGATATGTAGACAAGCGTTTCTACCAATTAGTGCTCTCTGAATTACAACTTGGATTTTTATGACTTTTATTTACGTTATAGTTTTTAATGAATAGTTTAATGAATCAATGATAGTAGGCCTATTAAAGGGGCATTGCAAGCTCAACAAACATGAATAATATGTATTTGACAGAAGGTAGATTCTTTCAAGAGAGATAAACACCGATTCATGTACGGTCGCGGTCACATAATAGCGACCGGCACTTTTTCCTATTGTATACATCATGTCACTTAATAATGAAAAAAGTCAAATATTATTTAATTTGTCATTAGTGTCATTACTTACAAAGCCAAAATTTATGAAAAAAAACACAAAATGTCAAATTAGTGGTCGCTTTTATGTAACCGCGACCGTACAATATAAAAGCTTGACAAAAATGCGGTTCTTACAAATGGGAGGACAATATCCTAAAGCGGAACTATATTTAATAGAGCCGCTCTCGAACCTGCTAAGCTTAATTAAAAGGATTATTTGTGTGGTGTCAGGAATGGAAGATTTGCTAAGCAAAGATTCGATATCAAAACTTGCCAGTAAATCCTGATGATTAAGTTCTTGCAGTCGTTGTACAAAGTGTTTGGAATTTTTGATAAAGGATTTACCGTTACCAATGCAAGGTGAAAGGAGAGGAAATCAGCAAAGTATTAGGATAATTGATAGGTGGGCCTATTTAAGGTGCTCGCAATAGGACGTAAGGGAAATCGCGTAACTCTAATTTCTACAATTTTTATTTCAATAATTTAATCCTATTTTTAAGTTAAATTTTAGCTAAATTTTAATTAATTTAATATTTCTAAGGAAACTAAACCGACGTTCAACTATATACTACACTATTTAATTTTATTTTCGTTTATTTATTTTATTTTATTTTGCGGGCGTGGAAATATTTTTGTACAAAAATCAATAACAAAAAAAAGACGTCCAATAGAATCGGGAAATCTCGGGTAATTTGTGTTCGCGTTTGGGGAGCTCAGAATGCAGACATCTGTGTCGAAAATTTATTATCATCATCGTTTTTATTGGACTGGAGGTGCAATCTTACAACGTCTCTTGCTATTTTTCCGATTTCCCTTATTGCCGTTCGCCTGCCACATTTTCATTTTACACGTAAAACAAAGAAGGAACGGCCGTCGTAATTTTCTCGGAAACGCACATATACTGACAGCATCCGTACGTACATGTGCACACTTTGGACACGTACTAGGTAAATTGAATCGAAAGGTACAAGATGTGAGAGCAGCAGAAGGTCGCCTGTTGCTTGGATGCTGCTACTCGAGGAACGAGCACAAGTGGCGCGTTATATGCAACATGTTGGAGTGTATATAACTTCAGACGAACAGACTTGACGGAAACGATGAATTCAGGGAAAATCTAGGATGATAGACGTTTCAGAGGTCTCATTTCTGTAGATATCAAGGGATTGTAAACATGTACAGTACGTCAACATGTGGATAAACTATGTCAAAGTGTTTATATACAGTGAGTGTAATAATATACAAATATAATAGTTTACTATCTTTTTTCTTTAATGGCAAGCAAGTTTATCAAATTATTATATTCTTGTCATTATATTCTTATTGTAGTTGACGTAAAATGTCAATTTTATAATGTTTTGAAATAATAAGTAATAATAAGTGGTAAACACAACGAATAATTTAGTGTCCTTTAGAGATCACTTGAATTGCATTTTGTATGATTTCTAATTGTTATCATATGATCTTTGTGACCTTTGTGGTTAGACTGAAGTCTAACCACAAAGGTAAAAAAAGGACGGAAGTACGTCACAAATACACCTTAAATAATGCGCATTTTAATTAAAACTTCTATTAAGAAATCATAAATTGATTTAATGTTTCTACACAATATTAGTTTATAAAAATTGCCTTGAAAAATAAGTCAAATAATTAACGATTAAACATAAAAAATTTGAAGCAGATCATATGATAACAATTAGAAATCATACAAAATGCAATTCTAGATTAGAGAGGTTCATTTCAGTAACATCGCATTGATGGTGCCTCTACGCGCGTGTATACAGGCTGATTCATTTTCGGCCCTCACCATGGGGATCACTCTTATTATTGGAGATAGAGTATAGGTTTAAATTTGGCAAAGTTGTTAAATTTTGTGTTTGTTATAAATCCGTAAAGAATATAGACCTGTGACAAATGACCTTCGTTATTTAAAAAAAAACGCGAAAACCCCATTTTCTTCTTTTACCTGTAGCACCGACATTTGGCCTTGTAGAGAAAATATAAAAACACATCCTTGTGGCCATTTCTAAACCTCTATCCAGTAGTGTACTCTAAATTTTTATACGATCTTTCGTTTCTTTCTGGCCATCATCAACTATGTAATTTCTTATAGGCGCCATATTGGATTTAGACATCTTCAGAAAGAGTTTTTTTTTCTGATTTCAACCATGTACCACATGCTGACTATAGTTTTTGACATTAGGTTTTATTTGAAAGAATAAAATATAAGATTAAATATGGTAGCCATGGAATTTCAATCTGTCAAACATTTCATTTATTGTTCATTAATAATACAAAAATGTCATACACTAACGAAGAGAAACGAGATATGATATTTTTTATTCTTCGAAACGAAATTCAACAGTAGCGAGTACAAGATAACAAAAACATTAATAAAAATACATAGAAAAGTAAACAATAAACAATTACAGTAAATGTTCAATTATCTGACCATCATCGGTAATGCACAATTGGGCACGCCTTCTGGCATTTTGTACTGCCCTTTGTATAGTTCTTCTAGGAACTGCATCGAAGGCATTCTGAAGTCTCTCTCGTAATTCTTCAATGTTTTGTGGCGCATCTACTTTATAAATATTATTTTTAACATATCCCCATAAAAAAAAATCTAGCGGACTTAAATCAGGTGATCTCGCAGGCCATTCAACAACTCCCCTATTTCCAATCCAACGGTTTGCAAACTCTTGATTTAAGAAATTTCTAACAACAGCTGCATTGTGTGCTGGTCTTGTTGCCACCATAAATATTGTAATTGATTTAATGGGATATTGTCGTCAAGATAGTCAGATACGTATGTACGTAAAATGTTTAAATATCTTTCTCCATTTAAATGTTCTTCATACATAACTGGTCCTAAGAGACGATTTGCCAAAATACCCATCCAAACGTTTATTCCAAAACGATGTTGTGGTCTTCTAGCCCTGTTTTGTCGGGGATTTTGTACTGCCCAATAGTGCTCCGTATTTCTGTTGAACATTCCAGAACTTGTAAATTTTGTTTCATCTGACCAGATGATTTTGCTTAAAAAATTTTCGTCATTTTCTATCCTTCCCATTAACCAATTACAATATTCTAGCCTTCTCAAATTATCTCCAGGCAGTAAAGAGTGACTAACATGAATCCTGTATGGTTTAAACCTACTTTTATGTAAAGTTCTCCAAACTCTGGACTGGCACAAATTTAATTCTGACGCTACTTCGCGTGTAGAAATTGATGGATTATTATTTATCTATAAAAATACAAGATTAACATGAAATTTGAAAACACGCTTTTAATTTACCATTTGTAAAATATCTTGTCGATTTTCATTTAAATTCCTGTTGTCTTGACCATTACGCGGCTTAGTAAACGATCCATTCTCGACCAAATTTCTGTCGAGATCTAGAAAAATGGTACGATGAGGCTGTTGTCGTTCTGGATATAATTGTAGATATCTTGTACTCGCTACTGTTGAATTTCGGTTCGAAGAATAAAAAATACTTATCATATCTCGTTTCTCTTCGTTAGTGTATGGCATTTTTGTATTATTAATGAACAATAAATGAAATGTTTGACAGATTGAAATTCCATGGCTACCTTATTTAATCTTATAATTTATTCTTTCAAATAAAACCTAATGTCAAAAACTTTAGTCAGCATGTGGTACATGGTTGAAATCAGAAAAAAAAACTCTTTCTGAAGATGTCTAAATCCAATATGGCGCCTATAAGAAATTAGATAGTTGATGATGGCCAGAAAGAAACGAAACGTCGTATAAAAATTTAGAGTACACCACTGGATAGAGGTTTAGAAATGGCCACAAGGATGTGTTTTTATATTTTCTCTACAAGGCCAAATGTCGGTGCTACAGGTAAAAGAAGAAAATGGGGTTTTCGCGTTTTTTTTAAATAACGAAGGTCATTTGTCACAGGTCTATTTTGTTTACGGATTTATAACAAACACAAAATTTAACAACTTTGCCAAATTTAAACTTATACTCTATCTCCAATAATAAGCGAGATCCCCATGGTGAAGGCCGAAAATGAATCAGCCTGTATATATATATATATTTTTTGTCAGTCGCAACTGAACAACGTTGAGCGTGCGTTTAGAGTAATAAATTATTACTGTTAAAAACCGAAGCGCGCCGAAACTTATATAAATAAATAATAAGATATAAATTTATAAAAAGTGGTGGGAACTATTACTGCTTTAAACGTTTTCCGTGAAGTCACAAACTGGGTAAAATTGAAAAATTTTGTCTACGCTGGTATTTGAACCCAAGGCTACGGTTTGCCGGACCGTTGCTTTACCACTTCAGCCACGATAGACCTTGGTTCAAGCTATTTAGAAATGCATATAAAGTAACAGTGTTAATGATTCAGATGTCAGTTATTGAAAGTAGATGTTAGGGTTGAAAGCAGAAGTCAGTTTTGAAAGCAGATGTCAGTTTTGAAAGCAGATGTCTGTTACTGAAAGCAAATGTTAGTTACTGAAGGCAGATATCTCTTTTGAAACCAGTTGTCAGTTTTGAAAGCAAATGTCAGTTTTGAAAGCAGATGTCAGTTTTGAAAGCAGATGTCAGTTTTGAAGGTTTGAAATTGCTAATTATTACTCCATAGCTATATGTGTGTTTAGATAATTTGCTAGCCGTTAATTAAACATATCAATTGATAGATTCTTGGAGTTTTTCGGCTTTTATATGAAATATTTACAAATATTATCTGCTTTCAATAACAGACATCTGCTTTCAAAACTGACATTTGCTTTCAAAACTGACTGCTGCTTTCAAACCTGACATCTACTTTCAATAACTGACATCTGAATCATTAACACTGTTATTTTATATGCATTTCTAAATAGCTTGAACCAAGGTCTATCGTAGCTTAAGTGTTAAAGCAACGGTCCGGCAAGCCGTAGACTTCGGTTAAAGCCCCAACGTAGACAAAAATTTTAAATTAAAAATTTCGTATGATTTGCTTTGTAATTTGTAGACAGCGATGTTTACACTTACTTCGCAACTACATACTAATTTGATAATATGTATTTGTAAATATTTCATATAAAAGCCGAAAAACTCCAAGAATTTATCAATTGATATATATATATATATATATATATATATATATATATAATATTTTCGTGACCTTAGTATGATATGGTAAATTAAATCAGCTGGCGATTAAAGGTCTGTTTTACTTCAAAGTACATATATTTAAAAAACCCTACATGTTTCGGCAATGATGCCTTTATCAAGGATATAAAAAATATAAATATATATATATATTTATAAATATATGAAAAAAAAACACATCCGTCCAGAAACGTGCAGATATCGATATTTCACTGTCGTTACAGATCATCAGTACACGATATTCGGACATAGACATGATTTTTATTTGTATACTTTCGTGTATATATACGAATTATATTGAATTTAATTGGAGTGAGAAATGAGAATTATTCAAATCTCATCTCACATGCAATTGTCGCTAAATTTGTGCAGTTGATTTTACAATCTGACAAGATTACTCCTGCCGAAAAATGTAGACGCAAACACGTCGCGACGTCAGCCATCCACCTGTGCGGATAATGAAAATTGTATGAAAAAAACCACATCCGTCCAGAAACGTGCAGATATCGATATTTCACTGTCGTTACAGATCATCAATACACGATATTCGGACATAGACATGATTTTTATTTGTAAACTTTCGTGTATATATACGAATTATATTGAATTTAATTGGAGTGAGAAACGAGAATTATTCAAATCTCATCTCACATGCAATTGTCGCTAAATTTGTGCAGTTGATTCTACAATCTGACAAGATTACTCCATCTGCAAAGGTGGATGGCTGACGTCGCGACGTGTTTGCGTCTACATTCTTCGGCAGGAGTAATCTTGTCAGATTGTAGAATCAACTGCACAAATTTAGCGACAATTGTATGTGAGATGAGATTTGAATAATTCTCATTTCTCACTCCAATGAAATTCAATATAATTCGTATATATACACGAAAGTATACAAATAAAAATCATGTCTATGTCCTAATATCGCGTACTGATGATCTGTAACGACAGTGAAATATCGATATCTGCACGTTTCTGGACGGATGTGGTTTTTTCATACAATTTTCATTATCCGCACAGGTGAATGGCTAACGTCGCGACGTGTTTGCGTCTACATTCTTCGGCAGGAGTAATCTTGTCAGATTGTAGAATCAACTGCACAAATTTAGCGACAATTGTATGTGAGATGAGATTTGAATAATTCTCATTTCTCACTCCAATGAAATTCAATATAATTCGTATATATACACGAAAGTATACAAATAAAAATCATGTCTATGTCCTAATATCGCGTACTGATGATCTGTAACGACAGTGAAATATCGATATCTGCACGTTTCTGGACGGATGTGGTTTTTTCATACAATTTTCATTATCCGCACAGGTGAATGGCTAACGTCGCGACGTGTTTGCGTCTACATTCTTCGGCAGGAGTAATCTTGTCAGATTGTAGAATCAACTGCACAAATTTAGCGACAATTGCATGTGAGATGAGATTTGAATAATTCTCATTTCTCACTCCAATTAAATTCAATATAATTCATTTATAAATATATATATATTTATATTTTTTATATCTTTGATAAAGGCATCATTGCCGAAACATGTAGGGTTTTTAAAATATATGTACTTTGAAGTAAAACAGACCTTTAATCGCCAACTGATTTAATTTACTATATATATACATATATATATAATTAGACCAGGAGTATTTGCCGTTAGAACATGTATGGAAAGGATAATTGTTTTTTGGGGATTCCAGCAAAATTAAACTCTATTACTTAAGTCAGTTCTTTATTTTTTTTATCCCAATATTTCGCATCAAAATCGTATGCTTCCTCAGGGGGTCACTTTAAGAGCAGATGGAAATAAATTAAGTACTTATTAACAAAAGAAGGTCGTTAATACTTACAAATGTGAACTGTTTTTTGTAAGGAGAAATTACCCGTCTCAATATTCATAATGCTTGCAATATTTTAAATTAATCCGACTAATAACAACGGCGTACACATAGTTTACTATGAAAATACATTTTAAAAGCCAGGACAAACACATTTAAAAGAGAGCCACACGTGCAGTTTTGACGAACAAAAGCAGTACTCGCACAAACACATGTTATTTGTCACAAAGTTAATACATATAATGTTAGAGGATGGTAGTGTAAAAGATCCGGTAAAGTTTATTTTTGAATTCCAGGTGTGTAACATCGAATTGGAAAAGTCACTATTCATAATCAAGGTCACTAGTTTTATACACTGGTGTGCGAAAGTCAAGGTGGCTATTCTTTAAAATGTGTCGTCTCACAACAATTTTACATTTAGAAAAGAAAAAACGTGTTATACAATTAATAAATGACACAAAATATTGAGAAGGACCAATGTGTTAAACGGCAATAGATAAGTTGGTGTTTTGTGTGGTTTGTTGTTTAGAATTTATGTTCATTGAGATGGTTAGCAAGTAAGCATATATTGCACTTAGGTTGTTCGTATCAGATCTGAAATTCATCGAAGTAGCGTTGTTATTGATCTCTACCATTTCCAAAAACTCTCTACACTTTAAGTTGTTTACAGTCTGAAGGACTTTAACATGATTAAAATTAGGTGTGTGGTCATTGTTAATCATATGTGAAGACAAGGCGCATCTGCTCTTACCAGTCCGAATGTCACTCTAGTGCGTGGCGAACTGACTTAAGTAATAGAGTTTAATTTTGCTGGATTCCCCAAAAAACAATTATCCTTTCCATTTATATATACATATATAAATAAATAAAATGTTTTTTGTTAAAAAAACTTGCGTTTTGTGCAAATAATATTAATCTTTGTTTGTATTTATGTATACCGATGTGAGTTTCTAACGTGCTCTAGTATGTAAGTACCTGACGAAGCTACTGGGGAAACAATTGTCGTTTTACGAACGAAGTTTAATTATTAGTTTTTTTTTTTATTTTATCTCTGTGTGATATTTAAATGTTTAATTTTGTATTACTTATTTCCAGTAATTTAAAGTTATTTATCAGTCCATAATATCGGCTGGCTGTGCTAGAAACTTGAATGTAAATTGAAATAATTTCATGCATTAATAACAATAATACGTCAACAATCCCTAAAGTATACAGAAATTGTTGATTTATGTAATATCGAAAGCCTCATTAATTCACACCAACGCGCAAACATACAGGTATGTAAATAAACATTAAACGATTACAACACCGCAAAAACTTTTCTCGCGTTTTAGGCGAATATCAGTTCCAGATAAAAGTTTTTGTTTACGCCTGGCGCACTGTCGACACAATAAAATCTAAATGATAAGAGCCACTCGCACATAATCGCATTATGTGACTCGGTCGGATGAGAAAATGCCATCGCTATATAAACTTCCTTATCTATTTTCGGTAAACGACTCGATTGACACATATACGTTTCCGTCAACATAATTAAATAACACTTTTTCAAGAGGCATTGACACCGAAAACACGACCAGACATGTACGAGGGTCAAATTAAGTTTGCGGCGAGTGAATTGCGGTTTCGAAGGATAGGTATTTTTCTGTTAGATAAGTTTGGATAGAAGGATGTGTATACAAACGTGTGATTAAGTTTCTGTGTAGGCGTAAAAAAATGCTATATAAGTAAATAGAACTTACCTGCGAGTGTTATTATAAATATAGTTAGCTTAAATCATGGATAAAAACATACTTTACTGTTATCAAATCACTTAAAGTTCAAATTAATGTAATTCAATATAGATTCTATTCTCTTTTTCGGCGGAGGTAATCTCACCACCAAATGTTACCCTCTACCTGCATCGATAGAATAATCTCATAATCCGGCAGGTATTTTCACCACTAACAGAGTTCAGGTAATAAAAGCAATTTATACCGTAATTTGGGAATTTCCAATACTAATATTAACTAATGTCTATTTAATGTTGATGTTCTTGCAAAGTTATTACGGTTTCACAAGTTAGTTTCTTTTGCTCAACAGAAGAGGTTAGTACTTACAATTGGTGTTGTTTATTGTGATAATAATTTAATGTAAGTATTCGATTTATAAGATGTCAGCTACGTTAGTAAAAAGTATACGGGGTAAAGATTTACTTCTCTTTGAGAATTTTACGTATTTTAAAGAAAAAGAATTGAAAAGCGGAGAAGTTTTCTGGAGATGTGTCCAAAGAAGAAAGTGTAATGCTAAAGTATTTACTGTTGGTCCTGAGCTTACAATATCGAGGAGTGATATAGTTCATAACCATGAAGTAGATGAGCAAAAAAAAAACAGGAAAGTGCTTACAAATTTGTGCAAACGAAAAGCAGAAGAAGATTTATTGGAAAAACCTTCAAAGATTATTCGAAGAGTCCTTAGTGCCAATATGCCAGAGTCTGTTAACAACCAATGATGTCAATTATGTACGAAGAAATATGTATAACTGCCGTCGGAAAATATTTCCTAGTCGCCTACCTGCAAATATAAACGAAGTGCATGAAGTTGTAAATCTATATTCTCCTAAAATTAAAACCGCGAAAGGTGAAAACTTTTTGTTTATAAATAGTGCAGAACATAACATTATCGTATTTACAGGTGAAGCCAATATTCGTGCCTTGTCTAAAATGAATACTTTATATATGGACGGGACATTCTCATATTGTACGAAATACTTTCTACAATTTTTTACCATCCATAGACTTCAGAATGGACACTATGTCCCACTACTGTATTGCTTGTTGCCAAACAAAAGTTGGACCACATATAAAACATTTTTTTTGTTGTTGAAATCTAACATTTTTGAATCATTTAATTCATTTTACGAACCTAGCGAGATCTATGTTGATTTTGAAAAAGCAATACATACCGCAATAATTCATGTTTGGCCCAGTGTAAAAATCAGTGGCTGTAGATTTCACCTACACCAAGCATGGTACAGAAAAATTCAGTTCCTTGGATTAAGTGAACATTATAAAAATAATTCAGAAATAGGAAATTGGCTGAAACTTACCTTTGGTATGACTTATCTACAACCAGAACATGTTGCGGACTGCTTTGTTTTCGATTTGATGGCTTATAAACCAGACAATAGCCTGTTAGATAAATACGCCGATTATTTGTTAGAAACGTATATAGAGGAAAATGCTTCATTTCCTACGAATATATGGGCGGAAGAAGTTGCCTCGAATACTCGCACTACAAATGCGTTCGAGTCGTTCCATTCCAGATTTAATGCATCTTTTTATAGTACGCATCCGTCTATATGTGTTTATCGAAAAATTGAAAGAATTCCAAGTTGACACTTACATCAAAATACAAAGTTTACATATTCCTAATAAAATAAAGGATAGGCAAGTGAAAAACAAATTAAAATATTTGGAAAATTGTATAAATCGATTAAAATCAGGTCATTTGTCTAGGCTAGAGTTCATAAAATGTGTTTGTCATTCTTCGTTACCCAATTAATTTTGCTTTTTTTATACATAGTATGTATATACCTAATAGTTTCTATAACTTTTTAGTGATTTATTTTTATATGTATATAGTATATGTATATAAATGTTTACTGTTTACTGTGGTGCATGCTATGTAACGTGTTACTTTTATTTTTGTGTTTTGAATTCCATATGATGTTTTTCGTTATTTTTGTATTTTTAGCCAATATATATATATATATATATATATATATATATATATATATATATATATATATATATATTAAAAATAATAGATTTTTATTGGTTTTAGCGACCTTTTATTGAATTTAGATGTTTGTTTGCGACGTTTCGACTTTTATCAATTCAGTCTTTTTCAAGCATCTGGAAACAAGAATCATTACAATGAACATGAGAAATGTGTTTGTTTTGTGTGATATAACAATTGAATTAACCATTTTAAATTTAACATTATATTAAGAAATGAATTACGGATTAGGTTAGTGTTTTACGTTGAAAATTAAATAACATTAAATTAAATTAGCTTAGAATGGTAGGGGGACATTTATGTGATTAATATCTGTATGAATTAATTGGAGACTTAACAAATATTAACAAATTTTAAGTTTAAAATTAGATTAAAGATGATTACATTTGAGTTAACATTTAACGTTGAAACTTACATAAAATAAAAATAAGAATGGCTAAAATGAACAGGAAAGTTGAATTACAATACAATACGTAAAGGGAACAAAGAAAGTCAAATCAAACTCACATTGTTGTTTTTTCTACACGGATACGCATTCATGCGCCACATGTGCTTGGACACCCAGGACCAATTTTCTTAAAAACGAACATGCTTGTGCGGATTTTGTTAGTGAACTAATGCTTTAGTTTGCGGGGGTTTAATTTCTGTTTTTTGGAATGAGCATGGTAGTCAGGACCGTATTTAGGGGTATAAGTTAACATTGTTATTTCTAATGGGAGATATATATATATATATATATATATATATATATATATATATATTTTTTTTTTTTCCTGTTTTTGTCTTGTGCGTGCAGGGGGGGGGGTTGATTTTACTATTGTTTTATGAGAGGGTAATAAAGTTTTGAAAGCCCATCGATTTCGTTTCTGTCGTTGACTGTTTTGCTATTTTTGAAAATGTGTATCATTTCTAAGACCTCTCTAGCTTTTGTGTTCTTTTTTTGTGTTATTACTCTGGTGTTTTCAAAATCAAAATTATGTTTTAGTGTCAATTGGTGTTTTTTTAAAGCAGTTTGATTTTTTGCGTATTTGTGACCTTTCAATCTTTCTTGTGGCGCATGAATGCGTATCCGTGTAGAAAAAACAACAATGTGAGTTTGATTTGACTTTCTTTGTTCCCTTTACGTATTGTATTGTAATTCAACTTTCCTGTTCATTTTAGCCATTCTTATTTTTATTTTATGTAAGTTTCAACGTTAAATGTTAACTCAATTTGTAATCATCTTTAATCTAATTTTAAACTTAAAATTTGTTAATATTTGTTAAGTCTCCAATTAATTCATACAGATATTAATCACATAAATGTCCCCCTACCATTCTAAGCTAATTTAATTTAATGTTATTTAATTTTCAACGTAAAACACTAACCTAATCCGTAATTCATTTCTTAATATAATGTTAAATTTAAAATGGTTAATTCAATTGTTATATCACACAAAACAAACACATTTCTCATGTTCATTGTAATGATTCTTGTTTCCAGATGCTTGAAAAAGACTGAATTGATAAAAGTCGAAACGTCGCAAACAAACATCTAAATTCAATAAAAGGTCGCTAAAACCAATAAAAATCTATTATTTTTAATATTAAAACACGGCCAATAAAATAAAAAAGAAAAACAAAATTCTTTAAACACTAAATATATATATATATATATATATATATATATATATATATATAATATTACTATCACTACTTCTTTTTATTTTATTATCCTCAATAAAATCTCAAATTTCATTTATTAGTGTTGAATATTTGCAAAATTATAATTTGTTATACTTTTATAAATAATAGATTCTGAAAAGGCACTCAGTAATAAATTCATTCTTCCTTCATTAGAAAATTTAATGAAAAATTGCGTATTAAAACTAGTGGTGAGAATACCTATGGTATTAACGTGAATCCTTACGGACGGTGGGGAATTTACCTATAGGATTAAGTAGACCAGTAACCAGTAGACTGGTCATTTAGTGGTGAGATTACATCCGCCCCTCTTTTTATATGAATTTTATTATCAAGCAGTGGTGATGAACAGGAATCTAAGATTTCTAACAATACCAACCAAGAAAATTCTTTTGTTCCCTGAAATTTCAAGAAGCGCTTACAAATTACTAGGATTTTTATTTCTTTTATCATCAATAGCTCGCGTTCCGATTTCCACAGAACACATTAGTTTTTTGTTCGCTGGTTTCTTGCTTTTCTAATTTTGGACCGTCTTTTCGCTGTTTATCCTTTTAAAAGGTTATCATTTCCGATATTTTTAAAACGTAGTTTTGATTTGCCACCTTCTCTTGGAGATGGCGAGCTTTCTGACTTTTAGCTTAAATGCGTTTCCAAATCTTTAAATCATTAGTATTAACTACTTTAGTAATTAACTCGTTGCTTTGCACTTTTAAGTTATAATTCACCGGCGTACCATCAGCTAGCCCTACTGGGTTCACATTATCTGTGGATACGGATTTTGATATAATTTTTAGTTAGGACTAATGCGATATCTTGGAGTTTCTTCTGCGATTTTTGAATTCTTTAGTTATGATGTTTTTGAGTCAAAATTCAGGGCCGAAAATTTTTCGAACTCGAAAAAATTTCTACGAAATTTTAACCGATTTTTGACCACTCTCGAATGTTGGAAAATGAAGTTTACTGGTCCAAACTGGGTTTCGAGTTATGTCGAAATTTTTCCTAAATAATCCTGAAATTTTGCCCAAGACCATGTTGCCGTAGCGGTCAAATGGTTTTACCTGTATGTACGGGACAATTGAGTTCGTTTTAATTGTTTAAGGAAGTTTTGTTAATGGAAAGTACAGGATGTGGCATCTTGTGGTTCATTTTTGAACTAGCGCTCATAGCTCTACTGTCATCTGTCAAGTGAAATTTAGTATTATATTCCCGATGGTTGATATGAGTCGATATATGCTTGATTAACGTTGGGAAATATTGAAAACTTATTTTCAAAGTAGTGAGTAAGTTGCCGAAACTTGCCAAAAAAATTTCTATGAAATTTTAACCGATTTTTGACCACTCTCGAATATCGGTAAATGAAGTCTAGTGGTCCAAACCGAGTTTCGAGTTATGTCGAAATTTTTCCTAAATAATCCTGAAATTTTGCCCAAGACCATGTTGCCGTAGCGGCCAAATAGTTAGACCTGTAGGTACGGGTCAATTAAATTCGTTTTAATCGTTTAAGGAAGTTTTGTTAATGGAAAGTACAGGATGTGGCATCTTGTGGTTCGTTTTTGAACTAGCGCTCATAGCTCTACTGTCATCTGTCAAGTGACAGAAATTCAGTATTATATTCGCGATGGACGAAATGAGTCGATATGCGCTTGATCAACGTTGGGAAATATTGAAAACTTATTTTCAAAGTAGTGAGTCAGTTGCCGAAACTTGCCAAAACTTGGCGAAAATTGCGTATACAATTCGGTAGAAATGAATCGCCAATTGTGAATAGTGTAAGGAAATTTGTGAAGAATTCTTTCGACTGAGATGTTAATAGACAATACACACGTTCCGCATCGCCGCCCTGCTCGTTCGATGGAAAACATTGCTGCTGAAGTTGAAAGTGTGCGTCAACATCCCAGCACCTCCACCCGCCATCGTTCACAAAAATTGAACTTTAGCGATAGGACTGCGCGAAGAATTTTGCACAAAGACCTTGGTATGAAAGCCTACAAAGTCCAATTGGTTCAATAATTAAAGACAGTTGACTATCTATCGCGTTTTTGCTTAACTGAATGAACCGCTATTCGCTTGGAAGATGATGAGGCATTTTTACCAGAAAATCATCTTTTCCGACGAAGCTCATTTTCGCCTCGGGAGGTTATGTGAATAAGCAAAATTGCCGTATTTGGGGCACAGAAAATCAACACGTGACAATCGAGATGCCAATGAACCAAAACGAGCGACTATGGTGTGGAGTAGATCAATAGATCAGTCAGTAAATCATGTTCTTTACTGAGAAACAAACACTTTCTCCTTTATCCTATTCTATGAACGACCATATGCTTTCGGAAGTTGATTCTATGAAGGATCTTGGAATAGTATTTGATTGCGGCTTAAACTTCAATCTTCACGTGCAAAACTTGTGCCGTAGCGGTTAAAGTAATTTCTTCGATAAAATCGATCTTCTCAAAGCGTTATATTTTGTGTTTGTTATGAGCAAGCTTGAATATTCATCTATTATTTGGTATCTTTTTTACGATGCTCCGGATGTGGAGGATGCTCAGAATGTGGAGAAAATTCAGCGTGGGTTTGGAAAGTCCCATTAAATCGATGATGAAAAATGCTGATATATACTTGGTTATACTAACTGAGTTTGAGACTATGGTGTGGAAATATTGTCCAAAGTTATTATAGGGCCATTTTTCTTTGAAAATGAGCAAGATGTTGCATTAACAGTCAATGGCGACCGTTATCGTTCCATGTTAATTGAGTTTTTATTCACTACGATTGAAGAGGAAGACTTGACCCGTGTTTGGTTTCAACAGGATGGTGCTACTGCTTACAAGCCAATTATACTATCGACGTTTTGCATCCTATCTTCGAAAATCGCATTATCAGCCAAAATGGCGATGTCAACTGGGCGCTAGGAGCCACGATTTAACTCGCTTGGGTTATTATTTGTGGGAAGCCGTCAACGACAGATGTTATGCCGATCATCCAGAGACGATTAAGGCTTTGAAAGACGAAATTAAATGCTGCTAAAAGTGAAAAAATAAATGCTCAAACGATTGAAAATTTACTGAAAAATTGGGTCGACAGAATGGGCTACTGCAAAGCCAGCCATTTAACAGCCAGTCATTTAAATGAAATATAATGTATATAATTCACGGTTGGCTCTTGGTGAAACATGATTAATAATTTACTAAATAAAACACTTGGTATATTTGTTTCACAAAATGTATTTAAAATATATCTGACATATGTTTCGAATTATACAGTCATTCTCAAAGAGGCATGTAAACTAAGTGAAAAGAATACTCCTACCACTATTTATGGCTTATTTTTTAAAAGTTTTATTACAGCATCGATTGTGGGGGTATTTGAAAAATCCAATTGCGTGTTTGTGACCTGTCTGTTGAGATTTATGGCTTTTTTTATTTCTAAAATTTCTAAGAAGTGAAGCCTTTTACCTTTATTACAAGAGTGTAAAAGTTTGAAATTATTAGCGTTAAACAGATGAGAATTTTGAATACAGTGTTCCGCGAATCCCGTGGTCATATTGCCATGTAGAATAGAACTTCTGTGCTCTTTGATACGTTCTTTTATAGAGCGTCCTGATTGGCCAATGTATACCGCGTCACAATCACTGCAAGTTAATTCATACACCCCTGACTTATCACGCAATTCTGTTTTTCGTTTATTGTTAACTAGAATATTTCCTAAATTGCATTTGTTTACTAGGATGACATTTAAACCTAATTTATTTAGTTTATTAGAAACTTTATTGCTAACCCCAGGTATATAGTTTAGGGTATGAAACACTTTGTTAGTTTTTATGTATGTATGTCCGGAGTAAAAATTATTCATAAGGAAAGCGCGTTGTTTTCTGTAAATCATTTTGTCTAAGAATTCTGTTTTGTACCCGTTATTTCTAGCTATAGTTTTTATGGTATATACTTCTTTTTCAAAGTTCTTATTATTTAGAGGGAAATTGATCAGTCTGTGTATGAAACTGTGAAAAGCTGTCATTTTTATATTCCACGATTGGTTGGAATTTGCCGGAATTACTGTATCTGTTGTAATTTGATATCTTTAGAAAACCCACTACAACAGATACAGTAATTCCGGCAAATTCCAACCAATCGTGGAATATAAAAATGACAGCTTTTCACAGTTTCATACACAGACTGATCAATTTCCCTCTAAATAATAAGAACTTTGAAAAAGAAGTATATACCATAAAAACTATAGCTAGAAATAACGGGTACAAAACAGAATTCTTAGACAAAATGATTTACAGAAAACAACGCGCTTTCCTTATGAATAATTTTTACTCCGGACATACATACATAAAAACTAACAAAGTGTTTCATACCCTAAACTATATACCTGGGGTTAGCAATAAAGTTTCTAATAAACTAAATAAATTAGGTTTAAATGTCATCCTAGTAAACAAATGCAATTTAGGAAATATTCTAGTTAACAATAAACGAAAAACAGAATTGCGTGATAAGTCAGGGGTGTATGAATTAACTTGCAGTGATTGTGACGCGGTATACATTGGCCAATCAGGACGCTCTATAAAAGAACGTATCAAAGAGCACAGAAGTTCTATTCTACATGGCAATATGACCACGGGATTCGCGGAACACTGTATTCAAAATTCTCATCTGTTTAACGCTAATAATTTCAAACTTTTACACTCTTGTAATAAGGGTAAAAGGCTTGACTTCTTAGAAATTTTAGAAATAAAAAAAGCCATAAATCTCAACAGACAGGTCACAAACACGCAATTGGATTTTTCAAATACCCCCACAATCGATGCTGTAATAAAACTTTTAAAAAATAAGCCATAAATAGTGGTAGGAGTATTCTTTTCACTTAGTTTACATGACTCTTTGAGAATGACTGTATAAGTCGAAACATATGTCAGATATATTTTAAATACATTTTGTGAAACAAATATACCAAGTGTTTTATTTAGTAAATTATTTAAATGAAATATTATTCCATTTTAATCGGAAGTATACTTTCCAAAATAAAGTATAAATCATTTGAAAATTATGTTGCATTTTTATTTAATATCCATTGTTAAAACGAACTAATAGTTCCCGCACCAGTTATATAGGAAATATAGATAGAAACTATTTCTAAAATATATATTCGCCGTCATTTATTTATGTCTCTTAGTCCCTTGGGTATTTGTGCATTGGAAATCTATGCTTGTTTAACGGTTTCGTAACGTTTTATTAGTGTAGCATTAGTAATAATAATAGTAATATCATAACATGCAAGCTGCTTTGTTTTGCGTCTATCTCAGCTAGATATACCTCTGTACTTCCTTTATCCACGTACATATGTATGTATGCATATAAAGTGAAATACGTTTCGTGTATCTCGTTCGTCTGATTTGCTCTTTTCCGGAGAACACTTCTGAATACATATTTTATATCCTTCGGATTTGTTTCACTCTTGTCGTGATTTGCTTCAATATTGACGTTGTGATTTCCTAAAAATATACACACTACACAATTGTGTATGAGGATGGAAATCTTTCACATGACAAGAACATACTACGTGTTCTTTTTGTGGTTATTTGTTTTGTTCTTGTTGCATCACCCTATCAATACGGCACATTGGTATTTCTATTTAAATTTGCGTAGGTACTACAGTAGAAACTGCCTAAATTCCAATGCGTAACACAGTGATGAAGAGCCATCATTTGAAGTATTTTTAAATATACAAAGTGTTAAATTGAACGCCCTGTATTTTTTACATTTTAAGATTCTCCTCGATAACATAATTTAAACAAACTATAACAGTTGGGGGTCTTAAATATTTAGCTTGAGTTGTGGTTTTGCTTCGTAGAATTAGTTTAAAGTACCAACGAGACAAAAAGCTTCTTTGAATAACTGAATTGATTCGGCTTTTACTTGATGAAGATTCATAATTTAAAATGGAAATAAAACTATGGTTAAAATCTTCACTTTTTAATACACCAAGGTGTATACGTTCCATCGTGGTAGAGCGTTATACGAAATAGCGTTAAACGAGGTTATGTCGTCATGTAAATACATAGTAAGGTTTGGGGAAAACGGGTAGAAAATTAAAAATATTGTTCAGGTATTTTGGAACTTAAAGTCATTTAATATATTTTTATAACAATACAACAAAAACTTGTTTCTTACAAGTGGGTATATAAAAATAAACAAAACTCTAAATCATTATTAATGTTTGAGATCAATCAGATTATTGAACTTTCTGCCTTTTTACTAAGAAAGTATCTAATGTCGTTTGTGTTTTTCCATTACGTTCTGTAGGAAGTTGTCTATAAGTGGAGAAAGCATCCATGATACCCCGTCTTGCCTTTGAACTTCAATCAAAATTCTCATCATTTTCAAAAAATTGGTCTATAATCTCTCTTATCGCCCTTCCTCAGAATCGCTACTTTCGGTATTTTTTCGATCTTCTTGATTCGCCAACTTGAGCTCATAATTAGAAAGACTTTCTCCTGTGTCTTCCAACATTTCTTCCAGATCTTGCACATTTACCTTATCTAAACCTGCTCGTTTCGCTAAATCCACTATTTCGTTCATATCAACATCAGAATCTCTAATGTCATTGTTCTTGCATAGATCAGGCCAAATGTGCTTCCACACCCCTTTCAAGCATTTTTCCGTTCCCTCATTCCAAGAAAAATGTATGTTTTCCACAGCATCCATGATATTGTACTTCTAAAAATCTCTTATCGATTGTTGTTCTTTTTTTCAAACATTTGTCTAAACGTTCGCCGCAAGTAATAAGCTTTAAAATTTGATATAATACCTTGATCCATGGGTTGAATTAAGGCAGTTGTGTTAGGTGGCAAGAGAAAACCACTTCAACTAGAATAGATGTTTCTAAGTCAGATAAATTCGTAAGGTGGCTTGGAGAATTATCTATTAAAAGTAGTGCAAGTTCTTTTGTCTCACAATATCGTTTCACAGATGGGCAAAAATGTTCAGTAAACCAACTCTGGAAATTCTTCATATTTATCAATGATTTTTTATTAGATTCCCAAATTACTGGTAAAGTTGTTTTAGATATACCCTTCATCGCTCTTGGGTTTTTGGAGTGATAGACCAGTAGTGGTTTTAATTTAAAATCTCCATTGGAGTTGCCACCCAGCAAAAGTGTTAGGCGATCTTTTGCGCCTTTAAATCCTGGTGCACCCTTTTCTTCACAGGATAAATATCTTCCTTTTGGCATTCGTTTCCAAAAAAGCCCCGTCTCATCGACATTAAAAACTAATTATTTTGAATAATTTCCACGTTCAATAATCGTATTTAATGCCGCGGGGAATTCAGCCGCCGCTTTTGTATCTCCACTCGCTGCTTCTCCTGTAATCCTGTATTACGAAGACTATTTTGGTGTTTAAATCTGTGAAATCATCCCGCACTTGCAACGAGAGTTTTAGTTGTCACCTGTTTCATCTTGAATATGATTAAAAATTCTTTTAGCTTTTTCCATTATAGTCGCTTGGCTTAATGGCATATTGCGTTGAACTTCGTCATCAATCCATATGGAAAGTCATTTTTCTATTTCCTCTATCTCATAATTTCTCGAATGAGTAATTCTAGTGGCAGATGTAGTTGTAGTCGTAGTTGCGGACGAGACTATTTCTTCTTTATTCTTAAGAATTGTCCTTATTGTCGAAGTCGACAAGTTTAATGCAACACCAATTTGAGTTTGACGTTCACCCGATTCTAATCGTCGAGGCACTTACATTTTAGTGTCTAGCGAAATACTTTTTCTTGACACTTGGAGGAGGACCATATAAAACATGGAATAATGAAGTAATGGATGCCTTATAAAATATAAACGACGCAACTGGTCAGAGATAGAAAAGAGTGGAGAAAATTCATTAAGAATTATTGACCATATTCACTCTGACACCCAGTGACGCGCCGTCCATATGGGCAAGGTCGTGCAGCGCACAACGGCGCCAAGGCCTTAAAGGCGCCTACGGCCACTTGTGATAAGTTAAATTTTAAAAATTGACTGACTTTTTAAAGCAGCTGAATATTGAAAATCTTATTAATGAATTTGCCAAAAGTAAAGCTAGAAAAGTCCAATTTCTATAAGACATTTCCGTTGTTTTCCTTCACGTTTATCTATTTAAAAACACGGGCACTCTAAAAATATTTTATTTGACCTTTTGTTTTTTAATAATTTGGAATACTGTTTTTTATTTTGTTACTGTTGTTTCAGTGTGCAATAAAAATTTTAATAATATTTTTTTTGTATGTGAACCTATTGTTTGCCTCAAATAAAAAATACCTACCAGTACTAACAAGTCTAAAGAGTTCGTCATAAATTTCAATGTTGAACTGTGGGAGAGTGGCTGGTAATTCTGGCTCAATACATATAGGGTAAAGGCGCCTATCAGTATTTCGCACGACGGCGCCGAAGATACTTGGCGCGTTACTGCTGACACCTTACGGTAACAGAGACAGTATTAAATAAGCAAGTAATAAATATACATTGTACAGTATTGTAATGTGAGTCATGCAATGACGTCACCTGCCAGACAGAGTTCGCAATGTTCTAGACGCGCCAGCAGGACCTATACAAACTGCTCGGAAATGATTATGATTCATGCAACGAGTAATCGCCGTAAATGTGAAATAAATACTGTTATTATTAGTTATTAAGTGTATTTTAAATTACCGTTAGTTTTATTTAAAGAAACCCAGAAAGACAAGTATTTTACAGTATATTAAAATAAATCGGTTCCACATGCGGAAAGATACAAAAGAGCATTTTTAATAAAAGAAGATATACCCAAGATACAAAGTGTCTTGCAGTTTTTTCGAAATTTTGAACTTCGAGAAATTTATTTTTAAATTGAAAGTGATATAAAATTTATAGGTTATTCGTTAGTTTAATTACAAACTGAGTAATGTATTGAAAACTGTTAAACAGACAACTAGAAGTTATATGAGGAACTAGTGCTTAAGTATAAAATATATCCTTTATGTTGTAATAATCTTCACCTACATAATTTAATAATAAATTTAATAATTTAACTGCAATAGATAGTGAAATAGAATATTTGTACAATGTACTAAAGAAACGTAGAGATCCGCATGAGTTTTACTCGTTTTACAGATGAACAGTTTCAGTGTATCCGTGTATATATAAGTAAGACTTGCGACGACTTGTGCTGCAGACAATTGATTGTGAAATTACGAGATCTCTTTAAATTTCGTTTAGGATCCACCCTTTTCATGTTCGAGAAAATTCAGTGGATCCTTACAACAGTTTCGTCTAGTGTATTTGGATTGAATTGTCCTTTCAAACATTTTTCTAATGGATTCTGCAATGAAGATTGTCATTTAGTTTCTTTGTTTCATTTTTAATTATACTTCTATACATTCAGTATTTGTATATGCAAGGGAGAAGGGTATATTTCAATAATTGTGATATGAAATGCAAATATTAATAATTCTATATGTACATTTTGACAGTAAAGCTGTTATATTCAGTAAGGAAAAGTAGCTTTTTTCATTTTATTTACTTTTTATCAGGAGTAAAGTTAGTAATACTATCTAATCTTCACTTTTATTAAGTGACAATTAACCAGTTGTTTCTCCAGCACAGTGACTTCATGAGATGTATATATCTGGTGGTAAAATATATAGTGGTCGGAAGTTAAGTATGATGGATTGCTTCTTCTCAATTGTCTGTGTGCAAACCCTATCAGCACTATCAACGCAAGAGCCGTAGATTGTTGACACATAATTAAATTGTAACAAAACGAGACTAGTCACAATTTAATGTCTCGCATAACATAGTTTTAGTACGAACCCTAAAAAAATTGATCGATAAGGATACAATGTTTTTAGATTGGCATAGGCTAACTCTGAAGGTGTTAGTTATCAATAATTAAACCCAGATTTCTTTCTTAATCAACCATCAACACTTCAGTATCATTGATTTTAATCCTAATTTGTTTTTTAATGCCCTGAATTAATGCAGGGTTGCCAAATAAGGCACGAGTGGTCTTTTCCGAATTGATCTTTAGAGCATAATGCTGTGAAAATGATTGTATGGACTCTAAGTCTGCATTAATCCTATCAATAGCTATTTGAACATCGCTTTTTGTGAAACTTACGTAGAGCTGCCTATCATCAGCATACATTTGCACCTCACAGTGCAGTAATTCTCTGTGGAATGTCAGCCACGATCGATTGGGTAAGAGATCATGTAAATGTTTCGATTGTGGAAAGAGATAGTGATTCTCAACCCCAGAGGACGCGTTACTCAGGTTAGACACCCCTGGCTTCAAAGGAATCGTTAGGATAATAAAGTATAGTAAATGTTCATTTAGAATTGCCTTGACTTTTTGTTTCTATGCATAGGCTTTTCTAATAGAACGGAGGATGTTTTTAGTGTTGCATATAGTCTTAAAATCTAACAGTTGGTCGATTCAAAGTGCTTTATTGCTTTCCAATATATATATATATATATATATATATGGTAAACCTAATCAGCTAATCCTTGCATATCATACCAAGGTCACGAAGTTATTATATTTATATATATATATATATATATATATATATATATATATATATATATACATATACCAAAAACCCTTTTACCCTAAAGGGTGTTGGGTAAGTACAGTCTAATCTGAATTATGCACAAAATTTCTCCATAACGTTCGGTTACTGGCCAGTGATTTTGCTTCTTTCCAGCTCTTTCCCCTCTTCTGGATGCAATTTCCAATGATATCCTCCCATACTTGTCGCGGTCTTCCTCTTTTCCTTTTATACTGGACTTTGGCTTCATATATTCGCTTTACTGGTCTAGTGTCGCCCATTCGTTGTAAATGCCCCCACCAATGTAGTAGCCGCTGTTCAATAAAGTCCATTATCGATTGTATCTCCAGTTCCTCTCGTATTTGTGTATTTCTCATTTTATCCTTTCTTGTTACGCCTCTCACTCTCCTAGGACATCTCATTTCTGCAGCCTGGATTTTGCTTTTTTTGTCTATTATTAAGTACCCATGATTCACATCCGTATGTCAGAACTGCTTTGAATACTTTTATCTTGGTGTTTCGTGATATTTCTTTTTTCATAATGAAGTTCTTATTCATTGCGCAATACAATTTGGTTACCTTTTCAATTCTTTCATTAATTTCTGACTCATTTTTCCCAGTGTTTTCTATCAGGACACCTAAATAATGAAACTCATTTACTTGTTGAATAGTTATTCCTTCAATTTGGATATTTAGTTGTTTTTCACCTGTGGCCATTACTTTTGTTTTATTTTTATTTATACTCATTCCTTTTTTCTTAAGTGTTTCATTCCATATATCTATACTTTCTTGCAGGTTATTTCCATTTTCAGCTATTAGTACTATGTCATCTGCGAATGCTGCCTCAGCTACTTGTATCTTCTCTAGATTCCTGTATCCAATTTGAATTTTTTTCGTCTGCATTGAGCATTGTTTTATTACATCGTCCATAAATACAGTGAACAGTACGGTACTTAATCCTCCGCCCTGCCTTAACCCATCTTGAGATACAAATCCCTCGGATCTCATGTTCCGCCTTATGATATAATTTACGTTGTTCTGATATAACCGTTGGATATTCCGTATTATTTTTTTGTTGACTCCCCTTTCTTCAAGAGCTTTCCATATTTCATATCTTGGTACTCTATCAAAGGCTTTTTCTAAATCAATAAATGCGAAATAAGCCTTTTTCCCTTGTTTGAATCTTTTATTAACTATTTGTTTTAGTGTAAATATATGATCTTCCGTGCTTACACAAAAATTGGTATACTTCTGCATTGGTTAAAACCAATTGTTAAAGCAGTTATTCCAGTCTTCAGGATGGATAGTCAAAATTGTTGCTTCAGGCGACTGAAATCGGCGATCACGCATTCCCCTTTTGATCTTTGGGAACGTAAAAAAAACATTAGGACTTAGGTCGGGACTATACGGAGGATGATTTAATAATTCGTTATTTTTCTGCTTCAAAAACTCAATTATCTTTCAAGCTGTGTGCGAACTCGCATTGTCATGATGCAGGATGGTTCGCCGTTGTAGGTTGGTTTCTCGCAACGCGGCGATTATTTCTGGCAAACAAAAGGTTGTGTACAAATCTTCGATCTTGCAAAGGAATTGTAGCTATATGACCTGACTTTGAGATAAACGTTGCCACCATCTTTTTCGACACATTTTGTGAACGGATAACTTTTGTCAGATTTTCTTCATCTTGAAACACTCAAACAGAGAACTGACGTTTATTTTCGGGTGCATAGGAATAAATCCATGATTCATCGCCACTCACGATGCTATAGACGTTTTTTGAGTTTTCGTTATTGAACGGGCTCAAAGTTTTTCGGCATCAATTAACGCGAGCCGACTTTTGCTCTTCAGTTAAAAGATGCGGAATCCAACGGAAAACTAGCTTTCTCACACCCAGTTTATCGTTCATGTAGGATCGTTTGTATGTGTATCTTCTTTAATAACGTGGCGCACAGCATCGATGTCTTTCTGGCTGATTGCTGGTCTTGGCGGACCTGTCCTGGGATTGTCACTGGTGCGTCCACGTTGGAATTCACAGTGTCAACGTGAAATTGTTGTTGAGTTAATCCTCTCCAAAAGTTGTAAAAAATTATTGCGCGAAAATTTTCTCAACTCAAATCCATTCTTTCAGCCAACTTATAAACTTTAAAAATTCACTATGACTAACGCTAAGAAATAAGTAATTAAACATCTGGTTTCAAAAATTCTTTTATTGTAAATCACTACAATATTGTTTCGCCATACAATGGCTTCATCAGGTGGATGAATACTGAATATGTACAATGCAAGTTAGAATATTTATGTGAAAATTATTCGGGAATGGTGGTGGAAAATGAAGTTTAAACAAGTATCTCCTTCGTCAATTAACTATTCACTATGACTAAATCATTTGCCGTATCTTGATGAAATTTAAGATTTCGGTTAACGATAGATTGAGATTAATTTTCACACCTGACATTATATTACTGGCGCCCTCTATGAGGCTATATGCAACATTAAAAAGACATCCCTCGTATAGCGTTTAATATTTACGTTTTCAATTGCCGCTGTAATGTTTAGGATAATTGTTAATACTTTGTAATCTCTCTTGTAACCCTTCTATTGTGCTAATCTCTCGCAGTGCAAGTAGACCAGTGCAATATTATTAGCTAGGTTACTTTTACAAAACTGTATTTTCAATTATATCACCTATTTTTTGTTTGTTTTTTAAAGATTTGTATTAATTTCATATACCTAATACGTTAATGAATAGATTTATGTATACATAATTGTGCAAATTATCGCTTTTATTTTAACGCCAATTTTAACGTCTAACGATAGACGCTTATTAAATAATAATATTAATCCTTTTAAATGACTCGTCAACAATTTTGTACGGTTTATTCCCAGTGCAAGTTTGCTGTAAGTACCAGCTCCACGTAATTAAGGAATGCATATCTTTGAAACCTTGCTAGTGAGATACCTTTGACGTGGAAGTCTTTGATGTGTTAATGGCTTTTAATAAAAGTGAAGATAATTTTTAGCTAGGGGCACACTCAAACGAAAAATATTTTTAAATATTTTACGTAAAGATTGAAATATTTATAGAATGATACTTTGAAATGTGTTTGTACGTGCGAGATATAGGGTGATAAATAATCAAAATTTTCGCTAATTATTACGTTGATTAGCGAATTAATTACCAGAGTAACGTGGACCTTTTTTAAATAATAATAATAATTAATTTACCTTTGAAAGCTTGAAATTCGAATTGACTCTGAATAATGTGGTTGTACTTACGGGAATAGATAGTATGAATATCATAATATACAACCGTGTTCATATGTACAAGTGTCCCTCTTAGATTTTCACTTTTTAAACTCGAATTAAAAAAAAACATTGACCGATTTTGACAAATTCTTTATTACGTTTGAGAAACTTGGGAAATTATTTTTTTTAAATGATATTGTCCAAATGGTGTAAATTTTTCTCCTGGCACTTTTGAAGCCGGGCTTTAAATTTGCCATCACGCTCCGCAAAGTTTGCTCAGTTATGGCTGCCATTTCTGCCCGAATATTGCTCTTCAATTCCTCCAGAGTGGCAGTGCGGTTGCGAAAAACTCGACTTGAGATATCTCCATTAAAAAATTTTTGCAATACAATATAAAACCTTCGAATCAGTTCCTGATCAACACCTATGACGTCAGCTGTGCAAGATGTATTTGAAATATCTTCTAGCCGTATTCTCATCGTTACTATTCCCACTTTTTTTGTCGTGGTTTCCCTACTACGAGGGATAAGCTATATATATAGAGAATAATAAAATCTAGTAGACTGTGAAAAACAATCATACAGTGTTTATTTGGAGCAACTCTTTATCTTAAAACTCTGCTACTTATTTTTTAAAATTAAAAAAAATTGAAATTAACCAGAGAGAACTTTCGAATCATAATTTATTATGATTTTAAAAGAGGTTTAAACACTTGTGAGTGCAAAACAGTTTAGATTCAGTTTTTAGTGAACAAGCACCTTCCTTGGCTACAATTTACCGATGGTTAGAGGAATTTGAACTTGAAAACGAATTCTGTTCAGCATCAAAAAAAAAAATCCAAGCGTCTTCAATTAAGTTCTAGAAGTGCGATTCTAAGTTAAAAATTCTCTATATTTCACTAATTTTATTCGAATAACTGTAACATTTGTTTCGGCTATTATGCCATTATCAAAGAGATATCTTTAAATCCATCTTCAAGAATGTTAGTGTTAGACTTATATAACTACCGCTTTTGTGGGTGGGTGGTTAATATTGGATATTTACCGGTAGTGTCTATGAAGAGGGTATTAGAGAAATCTGCCTGTGAATTAGTAACAAACAAATTATGTTTCTATGCTTTTTGGATATCTAAAATTTCTAATAAATCTAATCTTTTGCTTTTTACTACATTCTGTATTAAGTTACAGTTACTTATATCTGGAAAGTGGTTATATTCTACATAATATTCAGAGAAACCTGTGTTTTTGACACTATATTGAATAGATCTTGTGTGCTCCGCAATATGTTTTTTAATACTGCTATCGCTTTGCCTTGTAAATATGTATATATATAAGTCAAAAATATATATATTTTTTAATTATGTTGATTTTTAAAAAAGAGTCAACGTTTTTATGTTAGATAGTACACATTGTGTTGAGGTAGGTTAGTGATAAATTAGAGGAAGTCGCTGTTTAGTTAGTTCAAACAGTCCGGTAACCTGTACAAAAAAGAAAACGTAGTAAATAAATATGCTTTTGCTTGCTTTTATTATCAGACTGGTCATTCATAAAATTGTTTTTATTTACACGCTAATAGATGTGAAATAACAAACATTTGGTTTAGTTCTATACTGTCCGACGCGTTTTGACGCTCTGAATCGACTGGTCTAAACCAGAAGGCTCTATGACGCCTATTTCTCGAGTTATGCCAGGAAAACCGTAAATTTCGTAATCGAAAATGTCGATTTTGCAAAAATCTTGCGATATAATTGGACACATTAAACTGTCAGGCAAGTTGTCGTGTACTTAGTGTTGGGTCGTTTTCTATGGCTTCTATACTATCTTCTTCTGCGTTTAAAACTCTATTGCTTTTGCAACGTTCTTCGCGTCGTTGTCGTTTAATTCGTCCAGTATTTCGTTGAACTAATTGTACAAAGGTAGCCCTTGCGGGCAATTGTCTATTAGGAAATTTCTTCTTTTTTTTCGCGCTTATTTGAAAACTTTTTCTACGCGATTTTTTGGTAAAACATTTTAAAATTTACGAACTACGAGTACATACCAAATTAGGCATACGAGTGATCAAACACCCTGTATATAGCTTCACAATATTTACATTTAATGGTATATACGCTTGACTGATCTAATTTAGTCTATTTTATCTTCGTTGTTTAACATTTATGTTTATCTGTGATAGGAGGCGGGGGATATATGTAATCGAATGCCATATATGTAGTTTTGTCTTCTTTTATATCTGGGTAAATTTTTAAAATTTAAAAATTTTTGAATTTCATTTCTTTCTTTGTGTTTTAGCATATTATCAATGATTTTGGGATTATGTCCATTATTTTGTATCATTTTAATAGTATTTATTGCTTCTTTAAAGACCTCAATATTTAATGTTATGTGTGTGTAGCTATGGAATGTTGACATTTTTATTTTAAAAGATTGTTTTGCTTTCCCGTGTAGTATCTTGTCTGTAATTGTAGATTTTCTATAAATTTTGTATGACAATTTGTATTTTTGTATATCGTAATATTCAGAATGTTTAATTTGTTATATTCTTCCTTTTCTATTGTGATTTAGAGAATTAATTAGTTTTAAGAATTATGTTAATTGCCTTTCTGTACCTGTCCAAATACACAATATACCATCCACATACGCCCATTTTGAATGATATCTACGCGTCGAAATTTGTAAATCAAGATATATGAACTATTTACTTGCACGTTATATTTTAAACGCGATTCCAAGGAATTAATTTGACGCCAATTGAACCAGTAACATGCACAGAAATTTAATTTATTCATTACATATACGTCAGCGGTACATAAATTCAATTACAGTTCCGCAGGTCCTTCCAAAATGTTGAATGAGTGAAGACCAATGTTAACACACCAAATAACACGGCGTAATGTAATTGTATTTGCGTCAGCGAAATGCATCGAGACAAGTTGTACGAGCAGTAATTATGTTCGTGACAAAAGGTTCTCAATAAAACATTTTATCATTAATTAAGCTGCACGAAAAACGCTTGAAATAAGGAAAAACTTTCCGTGTACATAATTGCATTTATTTTTCATTAGGGAGTGGTTCTCTCAACGTAATGAATGTGACAGTATGGTCATTTCTTTCTTCGTGGCTGGTCGTCAGTAAGACGGCGGTATTAAAGTAGGTAAATGTAGGGGACATTACACAAACACTGGAAAATTTATTTGTTTTCACTTATTACTTCCACCAGCCACTGATGTAGTGTGTGAAGAAGTTCAGTTATATTATGCGTATAAATCACGTCTCATTGAAAATTAATGTGTGTTTTCGAACTTAAATTTTAACTGACTTCTACAATTAGTCTGAACTTTTAAACCATTATGTAAACATGTCAGTTTTTAAGACAAATACGACTTTATAATTATGACAATATTTACATGTGGCCATATTTTTTTCCACTAAAAATGTTTAATTAAACTTTTTTGTGGAAATATTACACAAGTACAGTCTATAGGATTTTCACGGTGCATACACGTCCCTGATACGTTGCGTAATATTGTAAAATTTATACGAGATTCATGACAATCCAGGATATTAAGTTTACGTTACCTCATGTAACTGTCAAAATTGGCTTATTAAATTATAATAAAACATTACAGTATTTGTTAAAACGTCAATTCATCTATTTTTCACATTGTATATTTCATTATTTTGTGACTCGTTATTTAATTTATATTGTGTATATTTCATTAGCCGTTTTAAGGCGCTTATGAATATTCTGGGCAGTTAGGTCCGATTCCCAGTAACAGTTTACAGGTCATGCAAATTATAACAATAGCCCGGTAAATATAATTTCTTAAATAATATCATTTCCAAAAGCATAGAGCAAGCCTAATTACATTTGCCAAGTAACCCTGCCATTTAGGTAATTAGTTTTATGACGGTCAAGACCAATTCATGAATTTTTTTTTAGTATAAACCTTCCCGAAGGGATTTAACGGTATACAACAAGGTTATCGTAAAAGGTATTAGATCAGGTTCCTGTAGATGAATTGTATGCCCGTCATTGTACACTCGTTTACCATACCTTAAATGTTGGGAAAGTTTATATTACTTTGCTATACGTCATGAATCTAAAATAACCTTTTGTAATTCCCACCACTTGTATAAGCAGTGGGGATGTGGGTGAGGTTTACTTCAGGACATCAGTCCAAAAGACATAACAGTTTAACTTCGATAGTTTTCTCCTAGGGAAGAGTTCCTATAGCTCTTACTAGCGAGTAATACAAAACTCAATACATCAACATAACATTTTAGTATATAAGTCAATAAACAAAGTACTAGTGTACAACCAATCGTATTATAATAAATGTATATATGTATAAATAAATAGATTATACCATATTGCATTTTATTAGTTTACTTACTAACCAACGAGTGAACGAAAAAAGTGTATACGGTCTTACACCCGTGCACAAGTGTATTCTCCGATAACACCAGCTTGAAGAATACATCAAGGGTTCCTTCAAACTAGGAGGAGTCAACAGTATTAAAAGATTGAACTAATATTTTACTTAAGGTAAATTAAATGATCCTTAATTTAAAAATTATAATGTAGTGAAAAAATATTTCGATTTTATTATGTTATTTGTACATAACTAAAGGTCGGATTATATGCAGTTTGCATAAATTTGCATATTTGCATAGTATATGCGTTTTGTATATTATTTGCATATTTTGTAGTAATTCAGCATTTTTGCATGTTTTAAGTATCCGAGTTTTATTTATTTACTAACTCAAATTTATTATAGGCATTATTAAAAACATGTCGTGGTTGTAACAAACAAACAAAAATTAGACAGCCCTCTTTAAATTAAAAATTGCATTTTATTAAGCCTCTTCCCATTACTTTTCCGATAAGCGTCTCCAAGAATTTATTAATGCTCTTCCTATACATCCAGGCCGAGACAAAATTCCAGGAAAAGCTAATACCTTAAAACTTCTAAATAAATACAAAAATACATTTTACCAGAAAATTAGGAGTATATGTGTTACTTTGCTATTCGGAGAAATTTATTCCCATATTCGAAAGTAATTTTATTTTAAACGTCATTTCACGTTGGCTTTTCGAAGTGTAAACTTGTGAGTTGTGATATATAATAGCAAAAATGCCGAAAAGAGCGACTGTGCCTGGATGGATTGCACCTTATTCAGAATTGCGTATGGATGGAGAAAAAGTGTTTTGGGTAGCATGCTGCAAGATTGTGAGTAAAATTTTAAGTTTATTTCCTCTTATTAATTAATTATTTTTTTAATTATTACTTACTAACATTTATTTTATAAGAAAACAACCGTTGATGTGATATTTTTTTTTGCAGATTACGAGTTAGAGAAAGTTCCAAGTTGACCAACATATGAAAACTCCATCTCATGCTGCAAAACTAACAAAGATGAAATTGGCGAAGAAGAGTCAGCAAACATTACCGCAATGTTTGCCATCAACTTCCAAAAAATCAGAACAAGAACGATTTAATGAAGATTTGTGTCAAATGTTTGTGTCGCCAGATATTCCACTACATAAATTAAACAATTTAAATGTCAAGTTATTTTTGCAAAAGTACATCAGCAAATATAACATTCTCGACGAGAGCACGTTAAGAAGAAAATGTATTCGCTGTATCTATGCAGAAACATTGAATAGAGTTAAAAAGGTTGTTGCAGACAATTATCTTTATATATGCGTAGATGAAACTACTATTAGCGTGGGCCGATACATACTTCATTTAATCATTGGTATCCTCAACGTATCGGTTCCAGCAAAATCTTATTTAATTTCATCCAAACAGTTGGAAAAGGCATATAATTTGACAATAACAAGATTTATACAGGAAGAACTGGCAATTTTTTTCTTACCGGAATCGATTCCGACAGAAAATTCTATTGTTTTTGACGGATGCTGCACCATACATGGTGAAGGCAACTTTCTACTTGAAAATCTTTTACCCAAATTTAATTCACACAACTTGCTTGGCGCACGGACTAAATCGTGTTGCAGAAAAAGTCAGAAACCATTTTCCCTTAGTAAATAGTTTAATTAGTAGTGTTAAGTAAGTATTTTTAAAGGTCCCATTACGAGCTCAGTTTTACAAATAATATTTACCCGGTGTTCCACTTCCTTCTCAACCAGTAATCACACGATGGGGAACGTGGTCGGAGGCTGCTATTTTTCCTGCAAGTCACTATGAAGGAATAAAGTATTATGGATCTTGATAGGGATGCAATCTGTGATAGACGCCCAAAAGGTGTATTCGAGTAAAGAAATACCTCAACAGTTGGCGTTTATTAAAGCCAATTACAGTTTTATTTCTACTTATATATTGCAGTTGGAAAAACAATTTATGTCGCTAATCGAGAGCGTTGAAATAATAAACAAATTTGAAAAGTCATGTTTTAATGTTAAAGGGGGAGTGGAGCAGTCCGTGTATGAACATTTTTTAAGTGAAATAGGAAAAAATTAGGGTTTTAAAAAGCTAAAGGATATTGCTAAAATCTTGTGTGGTGATTCAGTAGAAAATTTTGAGTTGACCATAGATGATATTTCTAATTTGAAATATACTCCTATAACAAGCGTCGACGTAGAACAAACCTTTTCAAAATATAAATACATGTTTTCAGACAAGCGTCACAATTTTTCTGTTGAAAACTTTGAGAAATATGTGATTGTAAATTGTTTTCATAGTTAATTATGTTGTACAATGTTCTAAATAAACTTGTAGTAAACATAATAGAATATTTTTTCTACAGTATTCCATTTTCTAACATTCCTCGTATTTTTGACCTGCATATTTTTCATAAAGGAAGTGCATATTTAGTCTAAAACATCTGCATATTTATGCGCATATTTTCAGTTTTTTTTTGCATATAAGCATATATACCAAAAGCATAATTTTCTTTTTAAATGTTTCTTATTTAGTGCTGTTATCTTGTGGCGGATAGCTTAAACATTGGTTTGACTCTACTAAAACTAAAGATGTTTTCTTTAAACTATTTGTTAGTCCAGTTTTCTGTATGTGATTCAAATTTTTATATATAAAGGTAAGTAAATCCCCGATATATATGTGAAATAGTAAACCTTTGTTTTCTTATGCAGACAAAAGATTATTTTATTATTAATTATTAGTTCGATTTTCGTGCTTAGTTTTTCTGTAGCGTAGTAGTGTAAAAATGTCATCTAAACTAAAAAGCGACGTTTGGAAATATTTCTCTAAAATAAACGCCAATACTGCAAAATGCACATATAGTACAAAGATAATAAAAACTAGTGGAAACACTTCAAATTGAAAAGGACATTTAAATATATATATGAAACAAAGTGAGCAGAAACGCGAGGACACTGGGTTATGTTTTCTACGGATTGGAGAAGATTCAATGCTAAATATTTTGTATTTATTCTAATATAGGAATCCTGTGCAAAAAAGAAGAGTACGAATGTACAACTGATGCCCATGCTGATGCCATCAACAAGTAAAGATGAAAATATTGTTCGAAATCAAGCTGGTGCACTTGACGAAGCAGTAGGTTACATACTTAATTTTATTAAAAGCAGTTTATAATTTTATATTTCCGCAGACTGGATCGATTTCATTTTGCCAACCCAAAATAAGCGACTCATTCAATGCTATGGTTCAATTTGACGAAGGTGGATCGAAGCATAGTAAAATAACTAACGCATTGATTTACTTCATATGCAAAGATAACATGCCATTTAGTACAGTGGAAGGTATCGGCTTTCAAAAATTACTGAAAGAAATCAGTCCACTGTACAAATTTCCTTCAAGGAATACTATTAAAAAAATTATTATTGATAAGTACGAGGTAATTTCAAGTGCATGTAAAAATAAGTTGTCTAAAATTAATAGTTTAACAATCACATCTGATATATGGACAGAAACCATGCAAATGAAGAGTTTTCTAGGTATTACAGTACATTTTTTAGAAGGATGTCGTTTATTGTCAAGTTGCCTAGATGTAATAGAACTATCACAGTCACATACAGGTGCATATATTAGCGATACATTAAACAATGCTTTAAAAACATGGAAAATAGAAAAAGGGTGCCAAAATGTTAAATGCAATTGAAAACTCATTCGGCATGAATAAACACTTAAGTTGCTTTGCACATACATTAAATTTAACAGTACAAAATGCAATAAAACACTCTGGATTTAATGAACTAATAACAAAAGTACGAAATATTGTAAAATTTGTTAAAGCAAGTACTAATGCATGAGATGATTTACGCAAAGAACAAGGAAAACAAGGAATTCCTGAAGGCAAAATGAAAAAGTTAATATTAGACATATCAACTCGTTGGAACTTCACGTATTATATGTGTGAACGTTTTATAGAACTTATTACAATAGTGAATAATATATTGCTAAGTAGGCCAAACTCACCACCTATGCTACATGCTGCTGAGGTAGAGTTATTGAAAGAAGTTGTAAGCCTTCTGCAAATTATGGAAAAATTAACAGTTGAGACTTCTGGTGACCAATATGTGACGATCAGTATTGTTATACCGCTCATAAATTGCACAATTAAAAATATTTCATCAGCTGAAGTAAAATTTCCATTGGCAATTTCTTTAAAGAAATCATTACTTTCAGAAATAGAGAAACGTTTTGGTACACAAGAACTGAACAGTTTGCTAGCAATAGGTACAGTAGAGTCGCGATAAGGTGGACTAATTCAGACAAGTCCGGTTCATTTTATCGAAGTTCACTTTAATGAGGTTGTTTAAAAAACGACAACAAAATATAAATTATATTATACATACTATGTATATTTCTAGTGTTTAAGTATTATATGGATATAACCTATTAACCATGTAATGCACATGTATTTATTACGTATATGTATACATATCATACTTACGACTACTAAACTGTATCGAAGGAAGAAGTTAATTTTGTTTGTTTCGTTTTATATTGTGTACTTCGTAGTATAGCTGCTTCTTGCAACCGTTTAAGCACCAAAATATCGTTAATATTATGAATATTTCTTTCTGCCCAGATCAGACACGTATCAAATGCTTTACAGGCTTCCGAATGTGATGGAATAATAACTGGAGTTTCTGTAACCACGTTGTCCTCCTCACTGCTAATTTGTTCAAAATCATTGTCTTGTGTATCTGCTTGTAGATCTTCATTCCAATCCGAAACTTCTGTAGCAGTGTAATTTACCTGAAATGCAGTTTTGGAGATGGACTTTTTTTACATGAATGCAAAAACATGAAGTGACTTACATTTGGAGCTATCATATCCAACATTCCAAGTGTCTGTTGAACAACACTGTTTATTTCACGTGGGTGATATCTTTCTCTTAAGGTACTTAATGGAATGTCATCTTCATCTGGCTCATCAAACTCCAAAACAGGTTTCCAACATTTGACAATGGTTTCCATTGAAACTTTTTCCCAGGCGTTCAGTAAATTCAATATAGCATCTTTTAAAGTCAATTTTTTTATGAGGCCCTTGACATCACCTGAATCATTTCTTATTATTGTTGATAAAAGAGAACTTCTATAATGTAACTTGGTAAGTCTGATTACGTTTTGATCCATTGGTTGAAGCAATGGCGTTACATTGGGAGGGAAAAACAGTGTTATTATTTTTCCATCGTCACTTTTTAATTGATCTTCTGAAGGATGAGAAGGGGCATATCGATAAGAAGAATTGCTTTTTCATCTAAATGTTTTTGCTTCAAAAATTTTCTCACCTACAAGTTCATTAATTTGTATTAAAGCAAAAATAAATAAACAGAATGAGGAACATTTTACCTGTGGTACAAAAGATTTGTGAAACCAATTTTTAAAAATTTCGGTAGTCATCCACGCATTTTTAGAGTGGTCATAGTCTACTGGCAATACATAATTTCTGAAACTTCGGGGGTTTTTTGCAGTTCCAATTACGAAAGGTTTCAACTTATGTCGTCCCGAAGCATTAGTACATGCGATAAATGTCACTCTTTCTTTTTCAGTTTTTCGACCAGGACCAATTTTTTCATCTGAAGCCACGAATGTTTTATCAGGCAGCAGTTTCCAAAATAAGCCGGTTTCATCGGCGTTGTATATTTGATCACGTGAAATCCCCAATTAATCAATTTTTTGCTTCAAAATTTTCTTGAAAGGGTCAATTGCGACGACATTTGATGAAAGTTTTTCACCCGAAATTTTCAAGTGTCGAATGCCGTATCTCTTCTTAAAATTCTGCAACCAGCCTTGACTACTAGCAAAAGTTATATTTTCTTCAAAGGTCTCGTGCAGTTGTTTCGCCTTTTCTTTTAGCATTGCACCAGAAATCGGTAAGTTTTTACTTCGTTGTTTCAGAAACCATCTATACAAAGCAGTTTCCATTTTGGGATTTTCTGCTCGTTTCATTCTTCTACGTTTACTAATTCCGACATATGTATTTGACAGAGCTTTTAGAATTTTTTGTTGATTTTTTCTAATGCCGCATATAATGGATTTGGCAACTCCATATTCACGTGAAAGCGAACTTACACTTCTACCATCATTAAGTTGTTTTATTATTTCACCTTTCGCCCTTAATGTTAAAGTCTTCATTGTTCTTAGTACACTTTACTAACTACACAATAACTCAACAAAATACACGAGTAGAATGCAGGCGTTCAATCACAAACACGTTGTACTAACATAATTAGGGGGTTCCCCGATCGAGTCACTAAATATAGGAGCACAAATCTACAATATGTAACTGGTTCATCTTATTGAGTTGGCTGTTGGGCTGTTGTTCAGCTTATAGAATACTGTGTATAAAAATTTATTTGTTCATCTTACCGAACTGTTCCTCTTATGGGGCATTCACCTTATCGCGACTCTACTGTACTTTCTTGGACCCATGTCTCAAAAATGTCCATTTCAATAATCCTATAGCTTCTTCAAAAACTTTATGTAAAGTAAATGACCTAGTTTTGGAACAATTAACTGCTACTGACTCTGAATGTTCATCTTCAGAATCTGACACTAGTGCATTACCAAAATCCAAAGTTATCGATATCTGGAATTTTCACAGAACCCTTACTCAGAAACAGTAAGGGAAATTCAAACAAGTCAAGTTAAATAAAGATGCTTTAACCTCTGAAGTACAAATGTATATATCGGCACCTTTGTCTTCTCTTAAAGATAATCCATTACAAGTATGGGAGAAGATAAAGTCTATTTATCCAAACCTCTATAGTGTAGCTAGAAAATATATCTCTATTGTATGTACATCTGTACCTTCTGAAAGATTGTTTTCCAAAGCTGGAGTTACAATATCACAATCTAGAAATCGTCTCTCGGGTAAACTTACCAAAATTACTTTTTCTGAACAGCCTTCCTGACGATGATTGGAATAAATATATGTAGTTTATAAGTTTAGAGTACTTTTCAAATCGCAAAATATTTTAGAATATGTGTGTATATCTTATTATTGGTTAATGAAATATATATATCCTATTAAACAGTGTTATAAAGTTATTATTTTCTTAAATATTAATTTTTTTCTTACGCTCAAATCAAATCCCTAATCCTAATACAAAACAACGATGTTTCTTTTTGATATATAGGAAACATCGATGTTTAGTTTTCGATATATCGTAAGCATCGATGTTTAGTTTCCGATACATGATCCGATGTATCGTATCCGATGATCCGATGTAGTATTGTGATTTTGTTTGCCATCCCTATTCGCATGACAAAATGAAATTCAGAATGGAAAATATTTCTTTAATTAATATACATTACATAGCGATAAATAAGAAGTGGGAAATGTAAAATATAAAACTAAACTACTTACCCGAGCTAAAAATGCATATAATACAATAAAATTTGATTATAAAGCTATTATTAATCCGATACAATGCTGTCTTCTTCCATTATCACTGTCTGCATTAATATGGATAATAAATTCCCAAGATCTTCACAATCTATAACAACTTCCCTATCCTACCATTTCTGTATCTCTTCTTCACTATGTTTTATAGTGTTTTTTTTTAATAAAATCAGTTTGTATTGACTTTAGGATTACATTTTTTTCGTGATCAGACAATCACATTCATAGATCTGTAACTTTGAAACAAATAAAAATGGATATATGTACAAGTTTTGCGTTTTTGCTACATGAAATGAAGTCTACTTTACACTCCTAAAATTTGAACATAACGATACGGGACACCTTTTGTATAAATACGTAGTTTACGATAAGCATTCTCTACTGTCTGGATAATATGATCTATAAAGTTTAACTTTATTACTAGCACCTTATAAATTTGGTACGATATACAATAATTTAAATAAACTGTTAAAGATGTTCTTTTTCTTTAATTATTCATCTACATATTGATCCTATTAAAAATACATTAACGGGTTTAACCCCTCTAGTCACAATTTTGAAGGAATTCATCCATACGATCACAATTACCTGAGGTGGAGGAACTCGCATACGCCCAATATAACACAATCTTGAATTTACCTGCAAGCGCTTTTCATTATCCCGGGTTTGTAACAGAACTTATCTGACTATGTGGATACATATGTGTATTTGTCTTTACACTAAAGTTTATGTTTATTTACACAACTTTTTCCATTTCGATTTTTTTTATCGTTTAGTTACAAAGAATAAAACCATGCGGCATTCAAGAGAAAATTAAAATTTTAAAACAAAAGCACTTCATTTTACATGCTGTCTGAATACATCACATCTGATTGATTATATATTTTGAATTCTTTTTTAAAGATAAAGGTCAGAGTTATGTTTTCAATCAAACAATTTTTTTGCGAAATCACGTGAAGTTGTAGACATGTGGCGTACAGAATAAGCAAAAATAGTATTCTAGTAAACGGAAAAAGTTGTTAGAACTGTCAGACGTTAACTTGCATATTAATAACTGTAGTAGCTTGCCAACTTTTAAATTATTCATTTATACGATGTCCACTGTTTTACACTCATTTCTAGTCTCGTTCGGAATCTGTTATTGACAGTGTTTCAATACATTCGCTTATAATAATTGCTTTAAAGAGTGTTTGTGATGTTTTGTGAATTGAGTTATAAAATAAATATGAGCAAAGTTGTTACGTTCTAGTACTGGCATGATTTTTAATCACAACTAACACATACGTTGTAAAACTAAATATTTTTATACTTTAAGAATCGTTTAGTTTCATAAATATACAGGATGTCCTTGAAAGAAGATATGAATCGCATGAAAAATGTGAAAAATTGTGAGTTAATTATGACGCGAACCCCAAAATTATAAACCCGATGAAGATTGTGGCATGTGCCGCCTATGAATTCAGAATATCTATAAAATATACCTCTATTGAACTTACATACACATATACGCTGCAATGTTTATGTTTATAAAAACTCTAGAAGATAACAGTTAGACAGCTTTGTATGCTAAGGGTTCAATAACTTGACACGAAAAATCACCTGTTGAAAATTTATATTTGCATGTGATATCTTGAAGGAAGATGTATTAAAAATTATGTAAGATGTCTGCTCTACGGGGCATTTCGTGTCCAATTTGGTCACAATCTACCTTTAATCGAAGACGTAAATGTTATCGAATGTACACATATACACATGTAACGATCGACAACAGACTGAATTGGAAACACTACTTAAAGCTGATCGACAAAAAAAACGACTAGGGCCACCTATCTTTATGAATTTTATGATATAATCGGTCGCGTGACAAATATTTTATAAATATCTTTGTTTTATCATTTTTTTATCGCTTATGAGAGGGAATTTTGGGAAAATATTTTGAATTTATATTCTATATACGAGGGTGGTTCAGAAACTACGTGGCCTAACAAAGAAAACGCAAGTTTTTTTTAACTCCCTTTATTTAAAAATCTACATCAGAGTAATAATCTATTAGTTTGATACTATAACAAAGTGACTTGAGTAGGCTGCTTCCAATGAAACAATCTGCATGCTACCAAGACTAAATACTTTTTGTCCAACAGGTTGTAACGGGTGTTCATTTGAAAAGTCAATCTAGGTTACTTTGAAATTTTTATAGAATAAGACGCAAACATATTAGTATGTGTTTGTTGTTCCGTAAACGTAAATCCAAATGACATTTGATAATGTCAATCACAAATATCAGTTAATGCATAAAGTAATCGTGCGTCGATTCTGGTTTAAATAAAGAAATTTTGAACGGAGGATTTTAAAGTGCATTGATCTTGAAGGACAACATTGTCAACATTTGTTATAGTTTTCAATAAATACCTATTATTTGTTATTTATTTGTTTGTATGAAACTGTCAAACAAAATATACGACTTCGTAGGTTAAGTAGTAAATTTTAATTTACGACATACTTCAAAATGTTCTCAGTAAATCACATGCTACTAGATTGACTTTTCAAATGAACACTTGTTATATAACAATGTATTTCTTTTTGGTAAGTTTTTTTTAACAAAAGCATTTTATTTTTCTAAATAGTCTTGCTATATAACTTTGCTGCTGAAGCAAGTCAAACCAACAAATTGTTTACGTTTTAAATTAAGTTCGCTCTGACTTAACATTTCGTAGCATGGCTATATTTTTTTTCGTATTTATGTATACGCACAAAATCGAACTCCTAGTCGGAAGAATGTCCATCATGGTTGTCACATAGAAGTTTGACAGACCAGTGAATTATGATCTCATTATTCACTAGTGATTAATAAATATCATAATGCTTGAGGAAACACATGCGTTATGAATATTTTATACAATAGTCGTGGACAAAGTAAATATGTAATAATATTATAAATAAATAATGGACACTTTGTTTGCTTCAGCAATATTAGCTATTGAACGACGTCTAACATTAGTTTTCTTGGGGTTTCCTTTGACATTAGAAACTGAGCGAAGACTAACGCCTAGGGTGGCCGCTCATTATCTCCTTCAACTATGGGAACAACCATAAATCTGATGGTACCAAATCAGGACTATGCGAAAAAACCGTAAATTTCACGGTTCTTTCGCACCCTGAATTTCAGACTTGTCACTGTCTTTGTAGTTCCATTGCTGCAATGCGGTCTGACGTCGTGGTGCAGGAAGATACTCGTTCTTTGCAGCCTTACTCTGCAGATACGATTCTTTAGTGGTCGTGGTCTTTTATTGAATTAATCGTTGGTCCGTTCGGCAGATATTCGGTATGAATGATTCCCTTTGCACCCCAGCTGATTAAATTCCTTTGAATTTTCATACGACGATATTCCACTGACTGCCGCTTGTTTTCGGGGTCATAATGACGAACCCAAGATTCGTCCCCGGTGGCGATGTTCCTGAAAAAAACGTCTCCTTCACGTCGATACTAGTTAAGAAGTTCTTGGCAAATGTTTTTTCTATGTTCATTCATGACAACCATTAATTAGTTGTCGTGAGACCCATCTGACGCAATTTTTTCTGTAATTCAACATCTAAACAATGAACTGGACTCCTTTTTTAACTAATGCCTAATTTCCGAGCAATGTGTTTTTATGTAATCCGACGATTTCCTTGAATCAGTGCTATTCACTTGTCTTTAATTCTTCTCATAAGTCTCTTATACTGATCGACCTGATCGCATTTCCTCAAACACCTTTATTTAGCCTTTATGATAGAATTTTCCACTTTGAACTTACTGGCGAACATTCTTCACAACCGTACAATCGTAGCCATTAACAGCTTTCAAACACCTGTAAATTTGGATAGACGCACAAGATTCCAACGTTAAAAAATTGTAATATGGGTCTTTGCTTGGTACGCATCTCAGAAATTGAACTCATGATAAGTGACACTGTCATTCAACGACTGAAACGACAGGAAAATTAAACTTTGCATGGTAAGACGAGATGCTTGAAATTACCGTTTTCTACAATTGGGAGATATTATTTTTTCTACAAACTGTACGTATATTAATAAGTATAAGAATTAAAAGAATCAATCCCGATAATAGATTCTGTGGAAGCTGACATTAGTATCTTGTTGGTACTTTTTATAACCTGAATCAGACGTTTCACGGTTTGAAACATATTTAATTAGAAACACTTAAAAATCATAGCTTCACTAACATTAGTATTCATTTAATTCAATCTTGTTTAGTAAACGGAACATAGATGTTCAAGTATAATAAATAAGTTTTCGAATATAAGAACGATAAAACTTGGAATGCCATAGGTGTCGGTACTTACACCAATCTCTGTGTTAATGTATTTTATTTAAGCACGATTTTACAAAGAGCGATAGAGGGGCATACTGCAAAGTTAAGCATTATGTTATTACTAGAATTAGTTTTTGTAACATGATTGGGGTTTGTTGGCAATTTAATTCTCAGATAAGAATCGACATGATCGTTTCTGAATCGAAAATGGCTTCGACCTGTGTGGAATTAGGAAAATTGTAGGTGTATGGTAATTTAATTTTATTAACATTTTTGGCATTTATTTATGAACTTATAGCAGGTTAGAATTATCCCCAGTTTCTATCCCTACCACTCACACAATGGCGTTGTTGGAAACCTTATATCGTACGGAAATGTGGTGGAAGAACGGCGGAGAGGTAAACGATACCCCTCCACTACACCTGTACACCAGGCACCAAACGTGTCTGTGTTGAAATACAAGTGCATACGCAATACGTATGTGTATACCACACCTACTTGTGACCTATCAATAGGCGTGTCTGTGTTGAAATACGAGTACATAGGCAATACGTATGTCTATACCACATCTACTTATCCAATCAAATGCTACACTATACATTAAATAAACATATCGGGGAAGTTAAGTTGACGGGGACGCGTCTTGCGCAGCAGTGTCGTTCGGTCACCACATTTCTACATCGACTTCGTATATTGGCGAAGAACATAATACAGATGTCGCGAGTAATGTCTAGGTTAAAATATAAAATGCCTGGAGAGTTAGTGAAATAAAAATCCAAATTAGCAAAAAGTTCTAATTATATATTCCCGTGTAATAAACTCATGTAACGTGTGTTCATTTGAAAAGTCAATCTAGATTACTTTGAAATTTTGATAGAATAAGATGCAAATATATTAGTATGTGTTTGTTGGTTCCGTAAACGTAAATCCAAATGACATTTGATAATGTCAATCACAAATATCAGTGCATATAATAATCGTGCGTCGATTCTGGTTTAAATAAATTGCTTCTCAGTTTTAAAATGGTTTTCACTTTAGAACATAAAATTTTTTTAGTCCAGGCTTATTTTCGAAGTGGTAATAAAATTGATGGTTTATGGGTTTATTCAGTTCAAGATTGCATGGTAGAATTTCAAGTTGAGTTTCCACATTTTGTAATAGATTATATACAATTTAGGAATACTTTGGATAGAACTTTAAAACTTTTTTCTGAAACTGGTAGTCTCTTAAGAAAATCAGGCAGCGGAGCAGTTAAGAAACGTACACCTCAAGTTGTCAATCGTGTTGAAGAAATAATGGAAAATGAACCACAAACATCTGTTCGACATTTCAGTCAACCTATAAACCTTTCTGTTGGTACAACTTACAAGTTATTAAAAAAAGATATGCAACTTTATCCATACCGTGTCACAGCAGTATAAGAATTGTTAGAAATGGATTACCCACGTAGACTACAGTTTTGTAATTGGTTTGTAAATATGAACAATAATGGAGAACTTTCGCAAAGAGTCATCTTTACTGATGAAGAATGGTTTTATAAAACGGGATACCTAAATTCACAAAATACAGGAATTTGGAGTAGTGAAAATCCACATGTAATTAATGAAGAATCGCTACATCCAGAGAAAATTGGTGTTTGGGCAGCGATAAGCCAAAGGCGAATCATTGGACCAATATTTGCTCAGGGAACGTTAACTGCTCAAAAGTACCGTACGGAAATTTTACAGCCATTTGTCAATGAGTTGCATGATGATGAACTTCAAAATGCATATTTCCAACAGGACGGAGCACCTTGTCACTGTACTGCAGAATCTTTGGATTATTTAAGAGAATTTTTTGATGAGCGTATAATCAGTCGAAATACTGAAATTGCCTGGCCTGCACGTTCATGCGATTTAACACCTTGCGACTTCTTTTTGTGACCTTATCTAAAAAATAACATATTTGGAACACCTATATTGAATTTGAATGATATGCTACAGAGAATCGAACAGAAATGCATGGAAATTAATAACAATCCAGTAATGTTGCAGAATATCATCAGAAATTTTGAACGGAGGATTTTAAAGTGCATTGATCTTGAAGGACAACATTTTCAACATTTGTTATAGTTTTCAATAAATACCTATTATTTGTTATTTATTTGTATGTATGAAACTGTCAAAATATACGACTTCGTAGGTTAAGTAGTAAATTTTAATTTACGACATACTTCATAATGTTCTCAGTAAATCCCATGCTACTAGATTGACTTTTCAAATGAACACTTGTTATAGGTCAGTATAAAAACAGATTGGCATATCAAAGGATGTGTCTACTGCAAGATTGTCATGAACTTTGTTCTTTTTATTTATTGATTGTTTCTTTAAGCTCGTAAATACTACTTAATATCTAGTCCGCTAGTACATAAGTGTGAATATAAATTACATTGTAATAACATGATTTTGTCAGTGGAAATTAAAATTACAAGTAATAAGAATAAAATTAATTCGACACCGTCAATTTACCTTATTACATTGGCTTTATAATCGACTGTTCTGGTATTTCAAAAGCGTGTTATGTTATGAAGTAAGTTTCTGAAAGGAATAGAATGTCAAAGTACATAAAATTCAGATTACGCTCTAGGGGTATAATCAAAGTTTCTAAATGTGGCAAAGAAGCCAGCCATCAGAGAAAGAAAAAAAAAATAGATAAGGACTGCAGTAGATGTGGCCATCTATTTCCACTGGTTCACAATAATAATCCAGCTAATCTGTGACGTAAAGGCGTAACTCGTGCCGGGCTCGGAGTAAACGTGGTGGCAGCTTCCTTTGCCCACCGGAAATCGATATATCGGCGGCACGGGATGTGCTGCAAATATGTTCATTCAATTTCACGGACTGGTCATCAACTACTTTTGCCTCTTATTTTTTCGTTCGATTTCCGCGGAACAGATTTAGGGACTAAAATAATCCTATTCACGAGAAGGTTGGGCTTATGTGGAATATTTTTTCCTGACAGGTTTTTGTTTTGAATGTTGTTCACTAAACTGGGATTGACGTTCTATTTTAAACGTTCTGGCACCGGTGAATTATTTTTGCATGGAAAGGAAAATGAATGTGGTCTTTTGAAGCAGTATTTTTCAAAACTTAGTATTCGTTTCATTGTTTTTAGAAAAAAAAAAAGGAATGAAACCTTGCCTAGAGCATTAAAAGTTCCTTTAGAGCGGGTGTGATAATAAAAAAAAGGTTGATATATTACAAGGGGTCTTTTTTATTTACGAACAACCTTCATTCTGTATTTTTTTTAAATCGCGTATGCCTTGATAACTTACGAGGGTGATTTGACAGGAGACTGACTTTTAAATTGTTGACATCTTCTTCATGAGTACATTGTTAACTTTAGCCATATTTTAGATGCCTGGAATTAAAATTTCGCCTAAATCTAAGTTTTTGCAATCGTTCGAAGTAAACTTTTGTTGTTTGTCTATTAATATGACAAGAGAATAAGTTCATCAAGCATCTTTTATGTGGAAAAACCATTAAAGAAACTGAATAAAGGTTATATCAATATTAAAGTGTGTTTTTTAAGACGTGTAGGATTATAAGTTGAAATAAGAAACACTGGTGTTAGGGAAATGAGATTTTTTTTTGAGTCGGTAGATTGTTTCATGACATTAATGATGCAAAATTATTTCGGAAATATGGCAACAAGGGGAGCGTCTGAGGTACGTCACCCTGGAGCACCAATGTTCGACTACTTTTTCGAGCATTTGAGGCTGTATGTCACGAATGCTGCCCTCGATGTTGGTTTCCAAGGCTGCAATAGTTGTTCGCATAGACAAATAACTTCAAATAGCCCCACAAAAATAGTCCGGAGGCGTCAAATCACATGCTCTTGAAGGCCAGTGTATAGGTTTATTTCTGGAGATAATCTTATTACTAGGGACCGGACACGAAAGGACGATGCCCACGGGCGAACTATTGAAAATTTGTGTTTTTAAAGAGTTCTTGGTTTTATTTATATAATTGGAAAACAAACGGGTGGCGATCTATAAAATACGAAATATATTTTTATTTGTTCATTTTGTAGTTCAAGTTGAATAAAGGAAGGAGTATTCATATTAACTAGGTTCTCTTCTGTGAAATTTGTTCTCTTTGAATGAAATACATCCTTGTAGATAGAAAACGTCCTTTCTACATCGCAACTGGTTATAGGTGCATACTGGAAATATTCTTTTATTTCAGCGTATTTAGGAATTAGATTTTGAGGCATCGTCACCATACACGACTGCCGCAATGTTATTAAATCTGGGTTTCTATTAAAAACTGCGTCTAACTCTTGCTGAAGGCCACATCCGAAGTCACTTGGAATTTTTAAAAAATTATTAATAGCCACATCTAATGTGGTTAATACATAATTTAAATTGAGATTTTGATTTTCAAAATAAGTGATTAATTTTGGCAAATTTTCAAAGTGTTCCTGAAGAAAGTACAACTGACTTTTTAAATTTGGAATTTGTTTTAGTTCCTTGCACTCAGAAATACTTCGAGCATCGTCATTTAAACATTGAAAACTATCGAAATTCTCTGCATAAAAACTAGTAGTTTCCAACCATGTTCGCCATCTTTGTTATTACCGGAGAGGGAGGCAGTGACAAAGACTGAAGCTTTCCCTGTAAAGAGCTACTCTCAGTTGTGCTTTTCTGAAAATTTTTTAAAAGTGTATGCAAGTCTATTTCCGGAAAGGTGTCTGTGATATATTCACAGATTCTGTGGAGAGGATGTGCTACACAAGTAATATGCAGCATATTAAGATATGTTTACTGTTTTTAACATATATGCAGCGCTGTCACTGACAAATAAAAGTATTTTTTCTTTGTACCTGTCGTCCGAATGAAGCATTTGGTGCATATTCTCGTAAATGGTTTTAGCTACTGTTTCCGCATTAACTGTATTTATAACTTTTGTGGCTATTACAAAGTTACAAGCATAAAAAATCTAAATATTTGCCACACGATTTAAATTAAAATTCCAGGAATTGTTTACATATAAAGAAGTTCCACAGATGTTATATACATATTAGTATTTTCTACACAAAAGTTTTTTATAATGTGAATAAAAAGAGAAAAACAATATTTTATGTGAGAAAAATAATCCCAAATACGGAATAAAAATAATTACTTCAAAATGCATTTTAAGAGAGAGAAACATTTCTTATTTAATATTTAAAATCAACGTGTCAAACAGTAGAACAATTCATGGCACAAAAAAACAACTAAAAAAATCGTAAATAAAATCCATTAGCGAAAACAGTTCTTCGAATTTGTTCGAATGCATTCTAATGCTAGGGCATTGACCCGATTTAAGTACATGCGTACGCGAATTGCTATTGGCGTTCGCCGTTCACTTGAACTGCCGTTCTGTTGCTCAGCCATTTCCACTCCGACAATTTGACATGCTATGAGATGCATAGTCCACGTTGCTTGATCGTATGGTTCCCATGACAACCGTTAATTCGCATTCAATTTCCAATGAAATATAAGTAAATATTAACATATTTTCTCCGTTATTTCTTATTTGAAGTTTTATATTTGCAATATTTTTAAATTACCCATTTTAGTATTTAGAATTACGATGCCTGAATATTCATTTTATGCATTTAGTCAACTACATTTACAATTAGATATTATCATATTAAATTTAAAATCATAGGATAATAATTTAGTAATCTGTCAGAAAATATCACTATTAATTGTTACGTTACTTAGCAACAGTACCTATCAAAAGCATTTGTCGAAATGCCATGAAATTTAATACTATTATATGTTTGAAATTTAGTGATTTAGTAGTTTATATATAATTAATTAAAGTTTTACATTGTCACAATCAAGGTTGATTTATTATTTTGGTTCATTAATGTATTCAATTATGGCAATAGGTAAAGAGTTTTTTTTTTTGGTTGTATTGTGATGAGTTGGCAATATAATTTTAAAACTTTTCAGATTAATTTATTAATATAGTATGAAATATCAACATAAATGAATAATATACTTATTTTGGTGTATAAGTTTCTGAAATGGGGTCTGTAGTTTATTTCGTTCCTGTAACTTTGTTATTATTTTCTCTCGCCAATTAAAATCTTCTATAGCTATTTTATGTTTGGATGCTAAATATGATTCTAGTGCTCAATCATTTTATAGTGTTGGAGCCATTGTGTTTTTTAAATCTTTTTTTGAAAAGCGATAATAAATCATATATCATAATAATTATCTTAAATATGTTTAAAAATATTGCGCACTTTTTTACTTTCCTTTAAATATGTAATGTACTCAAATAGATGTCATTATTTATTCACTTTAATTAAAAATGTGTAGATAGTCGAGTAGTTTTGCTTGCAAATATAATACGATTAATTAAAAATGTGTAGATAGTCGAGTAGTATTGCTCGCAAATATAATACGATTTTGTATTACCTTGTAATTATGACAGTTGTCTAAGTCTAATTTTTTGACTTCTGTCATTTTCCTAAACTTGACAATTTATGTTAGTGTTGGGCACTCGTTAAAAGTGAAATAGTACCATTGTTCGTAAAAAAAATTTTATACAATGAAATTATATTTATTTTATTTTTTTAATTAAGGGCACACAAAGTGTTATTATATTGGTGTTTTCGACATATTTCATCATTAATTAGCTACACTGTGTACGTATCGTGCGGACAAAGTTTTCATGCCTGGTTGCCATGGCAACTTAGCGTTTATTAAGATCTAATATGGAATGGTTGGATGTAGTATACCACCTACAACATTTACCACACAGCGTCCTAATATATCGACAGTTTCGTCGGCACTTATCCATAGGTACTGATTTGAAAGATGGCTTCTAATGCGTTCTACTGCTTTCGTGTAGCACTTAGAAACATAATGTTTGCGTAAGGTGGATTCGTCAGGAACATTTAAACCAGTATATTTGGAGAAATGTTTTGAAAGTGGGATTGTTATGTTTATTTAATGGAATATTTGCCGCCATTTAAGTTTCACAGGGTTCTTCGTTAAAATTGTCGGATTTCAGCGGTTCTAATTTCTGTGTATGTGTTTGCGATGCTAAGTAACGTTTCACATGTGATTTCTTGGAATATTTTAAAGATATTTTACGGACTTTGCAATAAATTTCGGTATCACTGGCAATGGACATACAATCAGTATTACCCTTAATCCAACTCGCCATTGTTTCACGATACCATTCTCGACATTGTTCCATATCATATCTGAAAAAGTAACTTAAACAATGTTCTAGATCTAAATATATGAAAATTAAAAATGTATGCGTAAGGTATTGAAACTTAATGAAATTCACAGGACACTTACATCAAAATAATTGGGATTCGATGAAACGATATATTACAAAAATTACGAAGTACCTATGTAATTAACAGGTAAGACAATGAAAAAAGAGACTAACTCACCGTACTTTATTTATCTTACGAAATATAAAGTAATAAATAAAATAAATTGTAAAAACTCCTTACGCTTCTATTTACGCCCATGAAGAAAGGAATTTAACTAAAATATTGAAGTAATTGTGTCACAATTGAACGACGAAAAACAGATGTGCGGTTAAGCGAATGAATAGTGCTATTCAATGACTGCGTATTGTACTTAGCGATGTTATACACTATTTAGATGGGCCATCGTAATTCCGGTCTGATACGTCCGGTCTCTACTTATCACCGAACATTGCCTTCAATAAATGGATGGTTTCGCGGGCAGTATGGCATGGGGCACCGTGTTGCTGAAACCGATGGTCTTCCAGACCATGTTCACGTACTTTTGGGAACAAAAGATCGTAGAGCATGACTCTATACCGGTCACCATTGACTGACAGCTCGATTTCCTTCGTTTTTGAAGAAGTATGTCCCGATTATGCTTCCAGCTACAAACCGCACCAAACAGTACATTTTTCGGGGTGTGTGATGTGAACTGGTCCCGGAGGGCACATCGCTGCGTTGGTACGCAGATTCGCCGATATAATAAATAATAGATGGTCAGCAATTGGATAACAATATAAAATTAAACAACACCATTATAAAGAATCAACAATAACAATATAACATAGTAATAAATAGACACTAGTCTTAAGGAGGTTTTTATAATACGCTCTCTCGGACTCTGTGTGTGTGTCTGTCTCTCGAGATCTAATGGGATCTCATTATATATTTGAGCGTGTCCTCCTTCAGCCTAGTGGCCTCGTTATAAAGATCAACAAAGTGGTGAAAGATTGTAACACATACCGAGGTCGTATTTGGACGCACCGAGGTCGTGTTTGTATTCAATAGAAACAAGACCGGGGTCGTACCTTGAAGGAGATATGTAGTTCAATACATGACCCGGTTTGGTTATCGCATCTTCCACCCGGCGAGAAAGAAAAGAAAGGGCTCTAAGCCGTTTAACTTTTCTTTTGTTAAATATATATATACATATCTAATTATATTTCCTTATATACTACGTGCAGATATAATGTACATGAGTGATATATATTGATCTATTATCTAATTATTCAACATCTTTCTGTAAACTATTATCTATACATTACAAAGGTTTTATATAATAAAAGTTCTGTACAATGAGAGGTTCTGTACAATAAAAAGTTCTGTACAACATTCTCTACAAAAGTTACATTAAAAGTATTATTATTGAAAACGATTTGAAATTTATTACAATTATAAATTAAAATCGTTACAAATGGTACATGATCAACTGTAAATAGTAAATTTTAAATTGTAAATGGTAGATGATAAACGTTAAAAGGGCCGTTGTACACTGTGTCAAGTTTGTTCTCTGTTTGTTTAAATTTTATCTCCATAACATGTAGTAATTTAGAATAGTTGACTTATTTCGTAGTTTGCAATTCCTGTTTTTCCTTAATTTTTCGCATTCGATTCTTTGTCTTCAATTCTTTATGCTTGATTGTTTGTCTTCAATTCTTTGTGCTTGCTTGTTTGTTTTCAATTCTTTGTGCTCCCCTTAATCATATTTATTTTAAAATAATTCAGCTCTCTCTTTCTTTTGCTCTATGGCAAAATTATTTTAGGAAATCACTGATTCGTGAATTATCCTGGACAACACATATTTCGTATATGTCACGTTCTGCGAAGCAATTCTTGACAACAGTAAGGGGGCACGTACTGCGGTAATTTCCCTTATTCTGTATGCCCTTTTCTTCAATGCAGAAATTCTAGAGACCAGTTAACAATACACATTTTGTTAAAACTGCATTCTCTTTTATAAAAATTGTGAGAGCGTCTTCGTCGTATAGGACCATTTCCTTGAAGTACATGCTTGCTTCATTACGACTCTGGAGCGAATTGAAGTTTTGCCTTTTTCGTCACTTGAAATTCTTTTAATTCGGCTGGTTTCCTTTTCAACAGTTCCATAACCCTAAGACGATCAGTCCTGGAGTTGGCGGAATCTGTGGCTGTTGTCGGTTTCGTAATGGTACGATCGATAGGTCTCTGCCGTTGATTGCGCCCTTGACGTGATAAGGATGCTACCGGTCGTTCCGTTACTAACCTTTACATCATTGGAATCAACTTCTTTTAGTGATAAGACGTTTGCAACAAAATTTTTGGAATTCTTTGTATATAATAATTAAATCATGTTCCTCGTATATTAATCTGAATTCTCTTTAGTTTGCAAACTTTATGAATGCGTTAGACATACTTTTTGCTCAATGTCACGGAGTGTAATTGTTTATAAATAAATAATATCGTGCATTTTAGACGAACTTGGCCTTGTCAATATCTTAACTAATTTTGTAAGTATTTCATTTCGATGTTTATTGATTCGATTAGTTTAAATACACATATTGTTGTTTATACACATGCTTGGATAAACAATTTTGAAATACTACACTTGTGTGGCGCCTATTTAAAAAATAAAACGTATGCATTTTATTGTATATATGCATTGAACGTAAGTGAATTTATGAAAAATATAACATGTTTTTTCCGTTTTAGGCGGATTTTCTTAAAAAAAAATCTGTAGAAACTTCTAAATTCTCGTGTACGATGGATAACAAACTTGTGACAGGTTTTTGAATTGAACTTTACGGCCATAATGTAATGTTTACAATTAGGTACATTATATGAATTTTAAATAAACTTGACCTTAGAAAAAAGAACGCTGCTACGCTGTTTACATACTACATTTTGTTGGCGTAAGCAGAAATTGTTACACATATTATGCATATGCATCAAACTGATATTATTCTTTACAATATAAAGAAACATTTTAACTATTGAAATAAACACAGTTTATGTATAAAGAGTCTATGCATTGTTCAATCACTTTTCCGCACTGTATTGTCTTTGCTTATATTTCTAAAAAAAATACCTGTTTCTTCTCTTGAAGTGGTAGAGAGTGGCTGGGGCTGACCTGTGAGCGGCTTCCGCTTGCTCCTGGCTGAAGATGACTTTTTCCGTCGCCTAGTTTCCATTTTGTTTAGTGGCTTACGATATTTTCGGGCTCGTTCCACTTTCCACTTACTTTATTCAACCTTAAGTGGCTGGCAGGATCTCCAGTGATGTGCGACGTGGGCAGCGTCGCCATGTGATATCTGATCATCTAACTAAAGGCAGGATCGCCATGTGATGTGACCTGGTCCCGGAGGGCACATCGCTGCGTTGGTACGCAGATTCGCCGATATAATAAATAATAGACGGTCAGCGTTTGGATAACAATATATAATTAAATAACACCATTATAAAGAATCAACAATAACAATATAACATAGTAATAAATAGACACTAGTCTTAAGGAGGTTTCTATAATACACTCTCTCGAACTCTGTGTGTGTGTCTGTCTCTCGAGATCTAATGGGATCTCATTATATATTTGAGCGTGTCCTCCTTTAGCCTAGTGGCCTCGTTACAAGATCAACAAAGTGGTGAAAGATTGTAACACATACCGAGGTCGTATTTGGACGCACCGACGTCGTGTTTGTATTCAATAGAAACAAGACCGGGGCGTACCTTGAAGGAGATATGTAGTTCAATACATGACCCGGTTTGGTTATCGCAGGTGCATCGATACTTGATGAGTCACCTGTGGATTAGTGTCGATTAGTAGCGATAATTTTGCTTATTTACAAAGCCACTGAACCAGAAGTGAGCCCCATCACTGAACATAATTTGACGGTAAAACAGTGGATTGACTTCCAACTGTTCAAGCGCTCAATTACTGAACTAACGTCGAAAACGATAGTCGGTTGGCTTCAATTCTTGCACCAATTGAATTGTAGGCATCTAAGTCAAGATCCTTGCACAAAGTCGGTGGGTACAGACCAAGTTCTTGCGCACGATGACGATTCGATTAATTTGGATCATCCTCAGCACTGGCCTCAACGGCGACGATATTTTCTTCAGTGCACACTCTACGCTATATCGTTGGTAGATGCCGAGTCCACCGGGGTAAATTGAGTGAGAAATTTTTCAATTGCGTTGCGAATAGTCCTCTCAGTTGGCCGATGATGTATGCCGTAAATACGGCGAAACGTTCTGTGAACATTTTTTACTGAACACTGTTTAGGAATAAATAAGTAGGTGATAGCTGCAAAGAATACCTATTTTGACGATCTTATGGAATATTACTTTTTAGTCGGTTTAGAAAAAAATTCAAAAATTAAACTTGTTAATAGGTTTTTTTTAAATTACCGTAGTGTAGTGCACTATGAAATTACGTCCAACTGATCAGACTGTTGACAAGTATTATTTAAGTCTTATGCGTAGTTTGGACGCAGCTATACGTGTAAAACTTCCTAGATTTATTTAAAGATAACCAACGAGAGAAATATCTCACGGCATCTACCGGCTCATGCTTATGAGGGTAAGACAGCTCGAAACACGTGTCAGTACGTTAAAATATCAATACGCTATATTTTACATAGTGTATTGGGATTAGTGTATTGTTCGGAATTGTTGCTGATGAAGCATGGTTCCATATAAATGGATATGTTGAAGCACTTGCATTTTGGCTGATAAAACAAATAACCAGGTAGTTATAAATTTTATGTTATTCTATATCTTCATTTATACATCTCCATCAATAGTGTTTCAATTTTGGCGCCCATATATATATATTAATATATTAATTACATGACATATATATTCTGTCATTTATATTTTTTGTATCCTTGATAAAGGCATCATTACCGAAACATGTAGGGTTATTTTAAATATATATACTGTGAAGTAATAAACCAGACCTTTAATCGCCGACTGATTGAGTTTACCATATCATACCAAGGTCACGAAAATATTATATATTTTATATATATATATATATATATATATATATATATATATATATATGTATTCGCACTAATTAATTTAATTAATTTTAAAAAGAGTGTAATTAATTATTCCTCGTCCTATATTGCTTTAAAGCAAATTTAATTACTAACTAATGTAATTAGTGAATAAAGGGATTAAAACGGTGGCTAATTAAGGATAGTTAATTAAAATTAAAACTTTATCGAGACAGATACTATATTGATTAGATCACGTTACACTGTATGTTTTTAATGGCTTAATTACATTCTGATGAAAATAAATACTCGCTCTAACTGCATGCTTTAACATCGTTATAATCTTTACATAAAACCACCCATTTATTAGTTTCCCTGATTTTTAGATTGCTTATTTAAAATAACTTGATTTTATCCGCAGCAAATAATAATTAGTTTTCTATTTTAAGAATTATTGATAAAACATTTTACCGTTGTTTTGTAATATTTCAAAGATTGAATCCTTCATTAAATAGGAATAGAGTTAATCTGAAGAACTTTGCGGTTTAAGAATCATATTTCGGCATGTCCCGAAAATCTAGGCAAATCGTTGGTTTTGCATGTAATACGTGCAATGCGTGCTAGGTGGCTGACGAGTGAAGTTACGGATTCTACAAACAATTTTAATGAATTAAATTTGATGGAATTGTAGAGCGTACAAAAAAATTTTTTATACGAGGAATATTTTTTAAATAGGGTCTATTTTTGAATAAGAAGAAAAATACGGTAAATAATCATTAAAATATATTTATTTCCACTTTCTACATACTATCTGTTTAATGCATCTTAAAACAAACGTCCTCAATTTTTATCCGTCTCAAGCAAATCAATACTTCTTGCTCAAGTCAAATACTCTAAAAGGTATACATATGGAATAAGCGTACTTAATATATTACTTTTGCGTTAAAATTTAAATGCCTCGCAACACATGTTTTATGGAAATTATGGAAACAATTTAAATTAATTTCAGAAGAAAAAAGCTGCACGTAGATATACAGGCTGGCCCAAAATGACCGAAGGGGTTTGAGTTCATTATAACTTCTTATTTAAGACATAATTATTAATTTTTTAAAATTTTAAATACAGTATATTAATGGAGAATATTTTTAATTTAATTATGAAAAATTATATCTGGCAAGTGGTGGCCATTTTCTGCTTCGCATATTCGTGCTCTTTCCAAAACATTTTCCATAACCTTTCGCAAAACTTCAGGTGTTCTGTTGTTGATTTCGTCGCGTATATTATTTTTTAATTGCTGTATGGTTCGAGGCTTATTAATATAGACTTTTCCTTTCAAATAACCCCAAAGGAAACAGTCTGAAGCGGTTAAATCCGGTGAACGCGGAGGCCAATTAAAATCGCTTGTACGGGAAATAATTCGTTCACCAAAGATGTCGCGTAAAAGAGCCATTGTGTCTCTCGCAGTGTGCGCTGTGGCTCCATCCTGTTGGAACCGTACTTGCGGATGGTTTTCCACGGCTGGCCTTAAAAAATTTTCCAACATTGTCCGATATCTAACACCAGTGATGGAAACGGCGACACCGTGTTCATTTTCAAAATAATATGGGCCAGTTATCCTTTCCGACGAAACACCGCACCAAACGGTACACTTAAGTGGGTGTAATTCTCGCTGTTGAATTACTCTTGGATTTTCCGTAGCCCATATCCTGCAGTTTTGCCTATTAACGAACCCATTTAATTGGAAATGGGTTTCGTTGCTCATAATTAAATTATGAATAAAATCATGATTTTCTTCTGCTTTTTGACGAAAATAAATTGCATAATCAAGTCGTTGCTGGTAATCTGTCGGTTTCAATTGTTGGACAAGCTGAATTTTGTATGGAAACATTCTTATTGTATGCCAAATTCTCTGCGGCGACCCTCTTGAGAGGCCAAGTTGTGTCGAACTTCTCCTGGTTGATGTTTCTCCATCTTCCCGAATACTCTCCTGTACTCGTTCAATATTGTCATCCGTGTGCACCGTTCGTCGTCTGCCGGCACCAGGAAGATTCCTTACTGCCCCTTGTTCTCGAAAATTTGCAACCAGACGGTTTATTGTTGACTCTGAGGGTCCAACCCGCACATTAAAATAACGACGATATGCACGCTGAGTCAAAACAATGGATCGTTGATTTGAGAAATAAAGTTCAACTATTTTGGCACGTTGTTCAATTGTGTACTGTTCCATTTTAAATTCCCCAAGTCTTCTTTACAAAATACTGAAAACAAAAAAAAAATTATAATAAAAAAGTTATAAGGAATTAAAACCCCTTCGGTCATTTTGGGCCAGCCTGTACAAGTGTCCCGTATCGTTATGTTCAAATTTTAGGAGTGTAAAGTAGACTTCATTTCAAGTAACAACAACGCAAAACTTGTATATCCATTTTTATTTGTTTCAAAGTTACAGATCTATGAATGTGATTGTCAGATTATGAAAAAAAATGTAATCCTAAATTCAATAAAAACTGATTTTATTTAAAAAAGTTCAATTAATAATATTTTCGAAATGTCTCCGTGTTGAATGCAGGCTTGTGCCCGTAAGTCAACAGAAGAAGTACTTATCCGAATTTCATACTTGTTTTGTCGGATTTGCTCGGCAGCCAGGTGAATACGATCCAACAACTCTTCTATTGTGTTCGAAACTTGCGCGTAGACTAAATTTTTCGTGTACCCCCATAAATAAAAGTCAAGGGGGTTAAGATCGGGTGATCTGGGTGGCCATGCAACAGGACCACCTCGACCAATCCATCTTGGATAATTGACGTTAACCCAATTTCGGACAGCAATTCCGAAATGTGGTGGTGTCCCATCCATCTGAAACCACATGTCTCATCGGACATTCAGTGGGACATCCTCTAAAAGACCTGTCAGTTCGTCAAAAAGAATTTTAAGATAATTGTCCGCATTTAACCGCCCAGGAAAAACGACAGGACCAATCAACAAGTCATCGATTAGGGCCGCCCAAACGTTAATAGAAAATTCATGTTGAAATTTAGATGGGCGTATAGCTTTGGGATTTTGTGATGACCACCTGTGCAGGTTTCTCAGATTTGTAACACCACGTCTCGTGAACGTAGATTCATCTGTCCAGAGGACTGTTCTGCAGAAATTAAAATGAAGCCGTGACTGTCTTAATATCCAGGTAGAATAAACTAGACGAGCATAGTGGTCTGCCTCAAGCAAACCGTGTCCCCTGCGATAGTGATATGGATATAAGCCCTCACGTTTTAAAATTCGCCAAACTGTCGTTTGTGGCACTCCTAGTTGTCTAGCGATTCGACGTACACTGAGAGTTGGATCCCTTGTAACAATAGCTACTGCTTCTTCCTCTAAGTCTGCTGGCAAATTTACTCCTCGGTCGAAAATATAATCATGCAGTCCGCATTACCGAAATTGTCTGTGTACTTCCAAAAACGTTCTGTAATGAGGAATGCGCCTATCGGGAAACCGATGTCGGTATTCAATAACTGCTTGACGTGCACTGTCGTTACAGTAGCCATACACAAAATGCATGTCCGAAGAAAATCGGTAAGGCAGAACATTTTGAAGAAAGAAAACGTGTCCACTCACTAATAAGCTGCTGTATGAACTGAAACGTAATGTAATCCTTTATTAAAAAATGCAACGTCATCTGAACATTTGTTTATTATATGATATTCATGGTTCAGCAACTTACGAAATAAGTAAGAACCGTCTTTATCATAAATCAATTTCCAGTACTCTTTTTTGTAGATCTCCAAGAAATTACTGTATGCACTACAACACGTGTTTATTTATTTCAGGATAACATTTTATTATGCGACGTTAACAATCACAGGCCTGTTATTGAATCGTATAACTTTTTTTAAATAAAATCAGTTTGTGACTTTAGGATTACATTTTTTTTCATGATCTGACAATCACATTCATAGATCTGTAACTTTGAAACAAATAAAAATGGATATATAAGTTTGGCGTTTTTATTACTTGAAATGAAGTCTACTTTACACTCCTAAAATTTGAACATAACGATACGAGACACTTGTATAGTCATAATATATAGCGAAATAGGTTATGTACTTGTCAAATTGTAAGATTTTGAAGTTATGTAATAGTAATAATAGCAGAATAATACTTGTGGATTTTATTAAAGTTTCAGATTTTATTCTACACAAGAAAAAAATTAATAAATACCCTTAAAGCATGCATTTTAGGTAGTGAACAATTTTATTCATAAAGGATTCTTCTATCATTGACATGTGTTTCTTCTCCTTAAACAATATATTTTTTGCTGTATTTATACACCTAACTACAATGTTTGTGAATATTGGAAATGCTATATCTAAAATATATGATCGAATAGAGAAAGAATTGATTGGCTAATTTACTCGACATATGTTGCAGTTTGTAAAGTTTACAATATGACTAAGTCACTGTATAATAGAATAAAACAGAAACATCATATTTTATACATTTATTTAAAAAGAACTTACTATTTGCTAGTAAGAATTCAAATATTTTGCAAAGTTACTAATATAGAACATACTATCAGACAAGTAAATATCTAAAAATTTTTAATATATTTAATGTTTAAAAACATAGTACCGTGATATCATAAAGTTTCTAGGACGAAGATGGCTTTGTAATATAAATTGTATGTCTGAACTTAAGTTAGGAACTATAACTCTGTTTTGTAAATTATTTTGACAGTGACATTATCTGTCATCCATTAATGTGTTAGAATTGCTGAAAGCAAGTTTGAACGTCGAGTTTGAAACATAGCACATTCGAGTAAATTCAAATATGGTTTACAATATAGTGCAAAAAGCGTACATGATTGAAGCCTATTTTCGGAGTGAAGTGCGAATTGATGGAATTTGGGTGTACAGTCAACGTGCATGTTTGGATGATTTTAGAGAGCACTTTCCTGAGTTAGCTGTAATTCCCAAAGATTTTTATAATTGCCTTTCCAATTGTGTTGGTGTGTTTCGTGAGACTGGTTCTGTGGGTCATAAATCACGTACTGGTAGACCAACTGTTCGTTCGGAACAAGTTATAAATGATGTTCGTCAACGTATGGTAAATGAACCCACAAAACCTTTGAAACGCCTTTCTCAAGAGACTGGACTTTCTTATGGAACATGTCAGAAAATTGTAAAGAAAAACTTACACATGCATCCGTATAAGATGCAATCACATCAGGCTATTTTGCCGGTAGACTACCCTAGACGTCGTGCGTACTGCCAGTGGTTTGCAAATAACTTAATAGAAGATGATGACCTGCTAAATTTGTCATTTTTCTCTGATGAAGCATGGTTTCATCTTTCGGGGTATGTCAATTCCCAAAATACTCGAATGTGGAGTAGTGAAAATCCTCATATTTTTATTGAATCGTTTCTCCATAATGCGAAACTTGGTGTTTGGCTAGCAGTTTCTCGCCGCAGAGTTGTTGGCCCTATTTTTTTTAATTTCACAATTAATGCTGAGAGGTATAGAAACATTCTGAATGAATTTATTGAACAGTTGCATGATGATGAATTGCAATATGGATACTTTCAACAAGATGGTGCAACGGCACACACAACACGAGAAAATATTGCTTTTCTTCGTGAGTTTTTTGACGATCGGATCATAAGTTTACATACGGAAGTTGAGTTTCCACCACGATCACCTTGTTTGACAATTATGGACTTTTTCGTGTTTCCTCACCTAAAGAATAGAATATTTAAAACTCCTGTTGCTAATTTGCAAGATATGCAACAAAGAATTATTGACGAATGTGCATTAATAACGCCCGCAATGCTGCAAAATGCCTTTAACAGCATGAAAAGGCGTGTCACATTGGGAATTGAAAATAACGGACAACAATTTCAACATTTGCTTTAATTTTGCCTTTTTTTATTAATAAAATTTTGAATACAAGCTGAGCTTGTTGTTTTATTGTATCTTTATTAAATCAAATGACATATTTATTGATGTCACGATGACACTATCAAAATAATTTTCAAAAATTAAGGTTAAGTTACCAGTATGATAATATGGATAAAGTTCAGACATATATTTTCTATTTCAATGCCATCTTGGACCCAGAAACTTTATGATATCGCGGTATTTGACAATAAATAAACAGGTATTGATTAATTTCAATATTAGTATCACTGCTGATTGATGCTTAATTATCCGATTCTTCCACTGAACTTGATAAATCATTTGGATTTATAATAATTGACTTCAACATCTATTAAGTGTATTTCTCGTTTGCACCAAGTTTTAATCAGGTTATTAGTATGCCTTACACAGTTTTCCCAAGTACTTGTATCACACTGTTCTAATGATTCACTCCACATAGCTAAGACTTCCTCATTCTAACTATCCCCCTAACTTCCATCAAAATAATGATTTCTGCAGGTCATTTTTTTACCAAAACGATTTCGAAAATGAAAAAATCGATCATAACAAGAATTTCTGTAAATTGTATGTATTTTAAATGAAATAACTTTCCAACAAGCCTGTGCTGAGCAATCTACTATAATTCTATAGGATTTTATGACGATTTCATTAAAAGTATGTATTACACATTTATACATTTATTAAGGAAAATATATATTTGGAAAATTTCGGGGGCTCCAAATCCGACTTAGAGCTATGGTCTCTTCAGCAATTTTACTCAGAATTATCTATAGATTACTTTTTTTCTAGACGCTTTATGGGAAAAAACGTCCCATATTTTTTGACCCACCCTAAATGTACATGTTCCAAAAGTTTCATAATTTTTTGAGTTTCCCAGTTCGGGATCTTCCTATGTAAATCTGTCTCGAAGTGATTCTTTTCTTGTTCCCAAACGTGTTGCCTTGGTGGAAAGATATTCAGTACAAATGAAGCGGTGATATCCGCAACAAATGTCTATTATGACCAGCTTTCGAAAGATTGCATTTTAGACGGATTAAAAAATTGGTAAATCGCTGGGCTAAGAGCTTAGAATTGAAAGGGAATTATGATGAAAAATAAAATATATTTTTTACCCTAAAATAAGTCGTTCATTAAAAAGTCACTCGCCCGTCAAATCACCCTTGTATTTTATCACTGATTAGTTAGCCGGGTTTGATTTCCTTCTATTAAATTCGTTTCAATTAATTAATCATTATCTATAGGTCCTATATCAAGAAAAAATTGAATTACAATTTTCCGTAATTTATTTTTCTCGATCAGTATTTTATTATGAAATGATGGCAAATGAAAAAAAAATATCTCGAGGCTCGATGTATGTCAATATTTTGTGTGTGCGGATATATCGCAATATCCATGCTTTGTCGCCAGTGTAATTTAAACGAAAGTTGTAATTACGCCGCAGATAAATACGAGATTGACAGTTCATTAAGGAGTGATTAATGATTTCTTCTGTGTTCAGCAATGTTTTCCGAAGTTTTTGTTTTTTTTTGCCTCTGGTTTTTTGATGTTTCGTACGTACAGGATATGAAAGCTAAAGCTGAATATTTGCAACAAAAAAGAGTTTAAAAAACCTTTCATCGGAATCGATAGAAAATATCGATGAACATCTAATAATGTTGTCTATTAAACAACGGTAAAATTTAAATTAGCGATAACTTGATAAAAAGAACAACAGTGTTAGTAAACATGAACTTCAAAAGCCTTGTCTAATTACATGATACACTTGACATATTAAATGCTGCCTGTATCGGCTGTCCTTGAAAGAAAAAGACAAAATATGAAAAATGGAAAGATGCAACTGTATAGAATAGGAATCCAAAAAATTACGCCAATTAGGATGTAAACTCCAAAATTTAAAACCCGCTGAAAATTGTATTATGTGCCACCAATGGATTCAGAATATCTATAAATAATACCTCTATTGAATTTATACCCACACATACTAGACAAAAACAGTTGTCGATGTTAGAAAAACTCTACAAGATAACATTGATGAAACAGCGAAAAAACCATCTATAAAAATTTCTAAACATTTATTTTAAAGGTAAGAATTGTTGGTTCGGAAAGAAACCGGTTTGTATTGTTCAATTCTCGTTGACGTGGTTTAGCAACATTTCCCGTAGTGTTGAAAATGTTATTCATGTGTGCTACAGATCGATGACGGACGGGTGGACGTTCAGGATGTCTCGCGTTAAACTCTTTAGCAGGCTTTCGGGTAGAACGTACATTATAACCAACAATGCTAATAATTTCTACTTTTTAAGCAATAGTTAAATGTCTATCGATAGTTACAACTGAAGTAAACTGTTGTGAATTGACGTTTGAACTGACAAATTTTTTTTTTTTTCATGGCGCTCTTATTGCAATAATAATCTATTATCTACAGATAGCATAAAAATGTAGAAGAATTTATAAATCGCTAGTATGACATTACTAGAAACACTACTTCTTATTTTAATTATAGTTGGCTAGATATTTACTTTACAAAAACTCTATTCATACGAAAAGGTGCATTGTCGTGGCCTATACAACTGATAAAAAATTTGTTTTGATTGCTTTCAAAATAAAAAACTTATTTAGGTGTCTCCATGAAAAGTGAAACACCTATATATCTATATATAGTCGAATATTTTCACGGTCGTTGTTGAAGCATTATTCTTTGGGATACTTCGTCGCGTTTAGATGATTTCGTCCTGAGAAGGAGAACTTTTTCCTGACGTTTCGGTGACATCACTTTCATCTTTCTCTAGAGGATCTTTTCGTTGCGATGGTCACTTCAAGACTGCGTCGATTTGCTGCGCCGTTCGTATTATATGGTCCCGTAGTAGTGGGGGCGCGTGTCTGGCTCCTGATTAGTCCGATTAGTGCGCTAGGAAGGTTTCGCTTACGGCTAACGCTAGCTTTCAAACACATGGACAATGCGACCAGCGTCACTTCCGTACTGACTGCTGAATGGTTGTCATAGGATTACATTTTAATTCTATTTATTGTTTAAAAACAATAATTCTTTTTTCCGAAGAAGACAATAAAATGTCAAAACGTTAAATAGTAATATACTTTTCTAAATATTATATCTAATTACAGCCGAGCTCAAAAAAATACTTACTTTATATATATATATATATATATATATATACATATACAGGTGAGTTTTTTCTGATGCCTAGCATGGGGATCTCGGAAACTAGCGGAGATAGAGGGACGATTAAATGAGGAAAGAATTGCAGTTTTAGGAGCTCAGTTTAATGAGCTTTTTGTTTTTTGGAAAAAATGCTTGGCTAACTAGATATATCGCAAAAATGATTTTTTTTGCTATTTTGTGAAACATAACTCGTATACACAACAAAATTACTACCTATATAAAAATATGAGTAAAATCATGTAAAATGCTTTCGCAAACGTTTGGAAAAATAAATTTTGATTTTGAATAGGTTTTCGTTGCTAATACACTAATAATTATTTTGTCATTTCCGAAAAAAACCGAATGCAACTCGTTCACGATACGAAAGTTGTTCTGATTCGCAACGTGCATTCGAATAACGAATTTGTATCGACTTCGTAATCGAAGCTTCGGAATCCCGGTGCAGATTTGTTTGAAATTTTGACAGTAGATATCGGAAATATGGCGGAAGTCAGCAACATAATCATCGTAACGAAAGTGTTGCCAACCTTTGAAAAGTCGTTCTTTCGCCAAACCGCCTTCGCATTCTAACAATTCAGCATTTATATTTTGTTTTGTTGGAGTAAAGTTTGTTTATTAACGACTTGGCATTTATTTTGATTATATCTATTAAATGCTAATGTTACAGCGTTTTAAATTATGGTTGTTGTGATGTAAAATGATAATTCATACAAAAAATAACATAAATGGCGTAATAATACTAAAAGTTCGCTAGAGATAAACAAAGCTGAATTAATAGCCCGTATCACTTGTTAAACAGACGTAGGATGTATTCTGCGAAAATTTGCTTTCTCGATGTCTTTGAAATTTTATACACACAAAAATTTTTTATGCAGTGTTTTGAAACATATAACCACTGTTTCGATACTTCAAAGTTTTTAAAAACTGTAACGTCGACACAAAACTCCGGGAAATTAACAAGATATTTAAATGTTGTTAAAATTACACCAACAAATTCGCATGACTTTGATCTTTTACTTGTCTCATTTAACATTTTCCAAGTATTCAAGCGAACAGTCATACTCAACTTCTTGTTGTTAGTTCTATAATTAGCAATTTTGTAAACTTCCTAGTTTACTTTGTACAATTTCTGCGCTTGTAGTTAGTATGCGCCTTTTAAAATAAAGTAAAAGTTAATGAGTTTAATGAGTACACATAGCAAATTAAATACAATTAAGTTTTGATAAATAAAATACACGTCTTCTACAGTCTGTTTTTAAATGATTGAGGGTAGTTCAAAATTCCGGCCGCGTGTTTTAGTGCATTTCATATTTTGAAGGTGGCTGCCAGTGCCAAACAAGCAAATGTTACTATAAAATTTGGTTCTCGTGTTGCCCTATCACTTCTTCGTTTTTGTTTTTATTATAGGTTCCGTTTTATATCAAAACCTGTTCTTTTCAGAATAACTATTTGAGATATTTCGTTATTGTTTAGGTAAATTTAATAAAAAGGTCAAATCAATTTAATAATTGTCTTCATTTTAAAAGCAATACGTCTTTTACGGCTGAGGCGGATGCTTTTATTTTAAAAGCACATTACCGTGGGGAAAACGGTGAGTGGTATTCGTTGCGATCCTGCTTGGAGCAATTTAATGAAAATTATCCAGGCAATATCGTATCATACAAAGTACATATTTTGACAACATCGTGACCGGATTGTGCATCGATTTGAAGATAAAAATTGTATTTGCAAGGGCGAAACCGGTGACCAACCGTCAGTGTTAACGGAAGATGTTGTTAATGATGTTAGACAACGTATTGAAACAAGGCCCAACAAATAAATTCGAAAATTATCTGCCCAAACAGGCATGCACGAGGTGGAATCAATATATAAGTCGCAAAACGGGATAGCGTATTTCCATTAGCAATTTAAAAACAGTTTAAGACAAAGTTGATACTAATTAAAATAAGTCAAGTAAATGAAATACATACAAAATTAATACTCATTTGAAAAAGTAAAGTAGAGGTCCTGAAATATCAAAACCATGAAGGGTTGGCGTTCTTTTGTGAACTGCGTAATACGTATTTTTTTCCCGAGTATCTGGACGTTTTCGAAATCGAAATGGTGATGGTGCTTCGGTTTGTGTGTAAGTAAGGCGGTTTTATCTGTTTTGGAGTATTTGTGGGCTTGTATCTTTTTGTGTAGATATTGTTTAGTCTGACCTATGCAGTAACTATCGCAGACGCGACATGGTATTTTATAAATGATTTGTGTTTCTCGGTTTTTTTTTTCTAATTTAGGTTTCAGCTTTGAGAATAGATGCTTATTTTTAGTGTTCAGTTTATATGTCGTAGCTATATCATATTGCAAAAACAAATTAGCAATATCGATGCGACAATTCACATCAAGCTTTGATACAAAATAATACAAATCTGTATAAAAACAAATTTGCATCTGTATGTACATGGACACACAGCACGTATTTACCAGCGTTTGCTTCAACCACCAGACGCATGCGTTTCTGTCTCACGACTTTGTCAATGATGGGTTTACGAAGACAAACGACTGTAGGTACACTTCGCGGTCATGTAGCAAACTTCGCCCTATCAGATGACACCAGATAACCTCATGACAATGACAAGTCAATGTCGACTTGACATTTATATCCTGTCATTCATATTTTGTATTCTCTTGATAAAGGCGTACACAGCCGAAACATGTAGAGTTTTTTAAATACATATATTTTGAAGTAATATACAGACCTTTAATCGCCTACTGATTAGGTTATATATATATATATATACATATACATACACTTATCAGCGTATTACAATCAAGATGTTCAGTTAAAGACATGTTTAAAGAAGTCTTTTATAAACTAGATATACATTGGCGAAATGCAAACACACACGCGAAAATTGAATCGCTTTAAACTCATGTCATATTAGGAAACTCGACGTGTAACGTGTTGATACATCACTTGTAAGTTTCTGGATAAACAAAGACGAGCTAATTCACGAACTATGCAATAACTTGTTTGTCACGTATAGAAAACTCTATCGCAGTTCGCCATGAATATTTAAACATGTAAACAGCAAAAGCATCACGCCAACTATCCGTTCATTTAAATACTGTTACTTGAGGTAAAACAAGTCGACGCGTATTTCCATTATTCGTGCTAATAACTGTCTAATACATAAACATTTTCGTGACGTCGAATCAAATATTTCTCTTTGTTTTTAAGGAAAATAAATACTAAACTCTTGGTTAGTTTAAGTTCTTTACTTAGGTAAAACTACTATTAGAGAAAACTTTAAATCGCAGCTTTGTGCGAGTTAGAAACTACTTCTTGTCTGTTGCACTAAATGAATGGATTTCCGATGATCGTTTCTCAATTTTAAGCGATCCAGGCAACCTTGATACTTTCAAAATTATCCGCCCGAGAAATAAACCATATTTTATACACACCCAAGACGGCGGCGGGTCTTAGGCATTTCCTTAACACATCCGTACACAAATCTCGGCAGACATACATATGTGGACTATCAACGGAGCAAAAATAACATTTCGGCCATACATCATCGACTTTTGTACGCTCTGACAAATGATAATCAATGGCGTATACGTAGATGTATCCAATAAGATTAAGACTATTTCAACGTGATTGTTCAATACAAAATATATTCAAACATTGAATATCACTGTTAAAAGTGGAGCTAATGATTAACAATGTATTAAAGTAGATCTGATCTTGTATTTATTTTTGTTGTAAACACTTTAAACTTCAAACTTTTGGGATATTTTCTCAATTAGAAAGATAGAATAGATGTAAGAGAATTAATAAGGAAAATACCATCCCTGCGTCTTGTCAGAGATGCTAAGAAACGTAGTCAAGATTATTATAAAACTGACTATTTATCTCTTTCATCTGTCATGTAGTTCATTAATCAATGAAAAAATTAAATTTTAGTCATTTCCATGGTTGCAAAAAATTTGCAGCGTTTTTTAGACTAGTAAAACTTGTCCAGGACAACGTTGTTAATTAATAAGTTTTTTAGATTAATTAATTGAATTCTATTTTAGAAAGATTTCTGTATAATTTGAAATTTATACACTTCATTCAGAGAGAACAGGCATTCCTTGTTATTAATGTTTATGGCAGTGTCAAACATAATTGTATTATGTACTTTTACTTACTTTATCCAGGAAATATTGTTCAAAGCACCGCCTGCATTAACCGTTTAGCTTACAATCATGTTGCGGTTCATCCTTCTTAGTAAATGTATTTTTGAAATACGAATTTATCATCTAGTTTATAGTTATTTATTCAGGCCTCCGTCTATTTTGTAGTGTTTCTACTTAATGTGTAGTCGCTGTGGTCACTAAATGTTTAGGCACATCAGTTAGGCATTGTAATGTTTAAATCAAAGGCTTGCCGCCTATAGTGGTAGACTCGTAATTGCCCATTAAGCCAGACGAACTTTCACAAATTTTCATTACGGTCACATTTCCAGAGGTCTCTTGTATTAAACAATAGTATTTCGGACACACGATCGAGTCTGGGTAAAACCGTATGTACCTATCCTGTTTGGACCAATCGTAAGAAATAGGATGGAGTCTTATGACTGTATTATTCTTTACCTGCCTAATAGTTTAGAATTAAAAATGGAAGTTTGCTAAGATCTATCAAGGAGATCACACGTGCTATTCCGAGGAACTTCAAACGCTACTAATATTAGAAATGCAACCAAGTTTTTTATAATAATATATTTTGCTTGCTGCGTATGTAACATTAATTTTTTGTATTTAATAATTAAAGAGTGTTGTGCCTTCAGCAAGTGTTTTTTAATCTGCAAACCACTGAGCAAGAGAAGACCTTCTTTTCACAAGTTGAATCAACGACGATTCAACAAAAACCAGTCATTAGGATTTACGACCAGTGATTACACAGAAGTGTCAAACCCAGCCACATACGCCTTGTCAAAAATTGCATCGAATATTGTACTAGTATATTTTCAACATCAGGTGCATTTCTAAGGTTATTTCTGAAAAATATGTCCGCCGTGAGGAAAAAATATGTTTATATTCGGAAAACGAGCGTTCTACATCTAGTGATGTTATATTCGCATAATCAAAATACTTTTTCAAGCAACTTAACGCATCTGTAGACGTGCCCTCACAAATACGTGCTAAGGTGTCAAAATCTGCATTTCTGTCTAAAACACTTTCAAATTTAATTAGAACACTTTCACTTTTTGCGTCTTCTACAGCACACAGTTGTGCGTGAACATCTTTAACGATTTGCAGTGATTCCTCTAACGACAGCAACGAATTTTCTAATTTTGTTATTGCTTCTTCAAGTCCCAAGTAATTCTCACGAATACTTTGTAAATCCATTTTAATCTGGGCATCTTGAAATTTTTTTCTGGCTTGTATTGATAGCTGGACTTTCTTTCGGATCGAATGATAAAACCACGTCTTTAATTTTTTCAAAATGTTCATGATAGTAAAACCCTGCCCGTAACCATGTATCCCAACGTGTCAGAATCGGTTGTGGTGGCTCAGGGGTATGGGGACACAATTCATGAAATTTCCGAATACGTTTTGGAGATTTCAGAAATACTGCCTTTGTACTCGATATTAAAGCATCTACTTCTGGATAACATCTACGAACCTGTTCTGCCACAAGGTGTAGAGCATGGAGTTTACAAGTAATATGTAATAAGTTAGGACAATATTTTCTAAGAGACCGGCCTACAGAACACATGGTTGCGGCACCATCGGTCATAAACATTAATACTTGGTCTTTCGTAAGTTCAAATTTTTCCAAAGTATCTAATAGCACCTCTGAAATTTTTTCGGCATTACATTGTTCTAGTCGTCTGAATGCTAATAAAATTGAAGACGTTGGTTGATGTGGTTCCATATTACGCGTCATCACATTAACTACAGATTGTTTTTTGCTGTCAGTTGTTTCGTCCACACATAACCACAGTTTTTTATTTTTCAGTTCGGCTTTGATTTTATTTTCAACCTGTTACGCACCGATGGTAAATTCCTTCGTAATGTTGTCGTGCTAGGTAATGTTTGATTCGCGTATTTATTCCAAAATGAAATAAATGAATCATTACTTAACAAGGTAAACGGCAGTGTACACACAATCATAGTTACGCATAGTTCATGTATAAACTGTTGTCGATTAATTTGTTATTATTGTTCTTCGAACTGCTTACGTGTTCTTTACAATGTGTTTTTGACAAACACATTAGATATGTATTGCACACTAAACATTTAATTTTTGAGCCAGCGTATATTAAGTCCGGGAAATCCATAATAAACTTATTCACTTCTTCTGACAACGGTCGTTTTCTCGATTTATGTGTCGATGACATTTTATTACGTATGCTTACACTTATATGCAGTCTAAACAAGTACCAAACACATACTGAATGCTTTTATTAGTTTTGATTCAATACAATCATCCTCACATCGGCGCACATGGCGCGCACGGAAATTTGTCTGCTCTAGTAATCAGTGTTATTCACATAATTTTTGCGATGGTGCCACTCATTTCAACGGCGCTTTCGAATTCGACTCGTGTACTCACTCGTCAAATTCATATCCCAGCACCGTTGATATTCGCAGCATCACCACAAAAATAATTGGCATAACATTAACTACTTAGTAGTATAAGTAAGTATATTGGAGAAAAATAACTATGTATCAACAAATAATAATTATAATCTTATGTCTTACAAGTTTCTCTTAAGTGTCTTCCCACCCCTCCATTCTGTTACTGTATGTAAGTAACCATGGTTGGTATACAAAGGAGTAAGAAATCTGAGAACTATTAGGAAATTGTGGAGGGATTATTTTCCTGAAAATCTTGGTGCATTTTTATCTATACATATGCTAAATATCAATAACATTGATATTATAATATATATATTAAAATTCCTAGAAATATAAAATTTGAAAAACCTCAGCTAACTTTGACTTTTATTGTACAGTAACAATTTATAAATACATTAAAACGATTATTTAAAGTTTAAAATTTTTCGTTTCATGTCATAAGGGAAATAAAAATGATTCATCGTTTATAAAAGCTTGTTCAACAATTCGTATTAATTTAATCACCGCATAAAATTTCTACATTTATAATGAATTGTAGCATAAAGAGTTTAGTGTTTTTTTTTTGAGCAAGCTAAGCAAGTCGTAAGATATTTTAGTAGTCATTAACAAACGCAAAAATATTTGCGTTAAATAATGACTTTTGTCAAATTTTTATTGTATTTTAATGAATTTATACAATTGATTCAATCACTTATTTTTAAATCTGTAAGTTGGAGATTTTTCAAAACTTTGAAACAATGCTGTTGTTCTAAGCCAATATTCCTGTAAAATGTAAATTTAGAATGAAGAACATGCCGTAATAATTTAAAAAGATATATATTTTTGCTATAAGCTTTTAGCCAGAAAGTCTATGAAAATTTCTATTGTTCACGCGCTTATAAATACATTCTCAAGGTGTTATAAAGTGCCGCTTGTTTTCACTCAATCTGACATTATGTAAAAGCAACATATGCACACAACGCTGTACTTATTCACAAGACATATACAAATATCAGTGATTATTTTTAAAACAGTGCATTTACGAGATAGCAGTGTCAGTGGCATTTTATTTTAAGGAAGCAGATGCGGTATAAAACGAATCGAGACTCTTATAATTATGAGTGAGGGCGAATGAATTTCCAGATTTCGTGGGAGTCGACAATGTGTACTTATCGAAGCGTACAAATATTTTGCCGAGAATTACGACTTCCAGGAAGGAAAACACGATATTTTCCTGCAGTTCGTTTTGCCTGCAATTTGTAAAATGGGCTTTGTGATAAACAGGCTCAATTATATTTTACTTGAGTATTGTTCGGTACTTATAATACTGGGAAATATAGATGCAAATTTGTATGTTTTTTTGTTTGTTTTAATACATTTAAATTTATTTGTGATTTGAAATTGTTTACGTTCGAGAGTATAGTGAAATGTTGACGTAAATCATATGACATACGAAGAGGTGCTACCCATAAATTCTGGGAATTTGAATGAGGCGCGCGATGGGATGGTAGTACAGGTCTATAGCGCTAGATGGTGTTAGCTACGTCTATAAAACGGTACTTTGGTAGGTGTTTTTGTGATTATTATTATGTATGGGGGTAGTGGTCATTACTCTTCCGTATTTTACTTTTATGTTTATACCTTACTTAACTTTTATTACAATATTGTACTATGTTTTATATAATAAAATCCTTTTACTTTTCTACAAATATCTTTATTCTACAGAAATAATAAATACTAGAATGATATGTATTTGATAAATAATAATGATAGGTGGACGTAATCTTCTTTAATTGCTTTCTTCCTCAGCTAACTCCTTCTGTTGCGGGTGCATGGACTTGTATCTCCTTATCTCAGGTGTTTTTTTATTAGTTAGGGGAAGGAGGGGCGGAACGGACGGGCGGGGTGGAATGAGAAGTGTCGATATCTTGGTGATTTTTGTACTTAAACTAACGGCGAGCAGTGAGAGAACATCGTCTGTACTATCCGTTTGTTTGAGTTAGTCGTCGTCCATACTTATACAATGTATGTTATGTTCTCACATTTTTCTTATTTTCTTGAGTAATTTTATAAGTTTCGTGTGTTTTCAGTTTAAGGTAAGTAATGTTCTGTTAATTGCAGTTGATTGAAAATTGGATGGTATGCAAAGTTATGAACGTTTATTAGAATATCAGAAACGTGGTCAAAAATAACATCGCATAACCTCACAATTGTATGTTTAAACAAACTGTGCGTCTGGGACGGAATGGGATGGGGCAGAATGAGATATGTCTCGTTCTGCCCCGACGTGTCATTCTGCCCCTTCAGGTCTAGTTTTGACTGTGATATTCGTTAATTTCAGATGGTTCGTAACTATATTAGGAAAACAAATCGGCAGGAGTGGTCTCTTAACGCTATGGAGCAGGCAATAGCGGCGGTAATGAATAGAGAACTGGGATTAGATAGAGCTTCATCTCACTTCAGTGTACCAAAATCAACATTGGGCAGATACGTCAAGAAAAGGCGAGAAAATCCAGTCATGAAAGTAAATAAGAAAGCAGGAAAATTTGAATGTGTCTTTACAGATGAGCAGGAGCTCGAGTTAGTAACCTACCTCAAAGATATGGAGAAACGGCTATTCGGTTTATGTATGAAAGATGCACGTAGGTTGGCATACCAGTTGGCAATTCGTAATAACATTTCTAACAAGTTTAACAAAGACTGTGAAATGACCGGGAAGGATTGGATGGCTGGTTTTTTACGAAGACATCCTGATATTAGTGTACGTTCGCCAGAGGCCACCTCGGGAGCTCGTGCCATGGGTTTTAACCGCGTAGCTATTACTCAGTTTCATATGTTGCTAACAGAGTGTATTGACAAATATAAATTAACGGCCGACAAGATTTTCAACTGCGATGAAACCGGAATCACATTAAATCCAAAGGCTCATTCTAAAATATTGGCAACAAAAGGAAAGCGGCAAGTTGGAGTAATCACGTCCAGTGAGAGAGGTCAAACGGTGACAGTAGAGATATGTGTTTCAGCTAGTGAATCTTATATGCCTCCAATGCTTATATTCCCACGTAAAAAGAAGCAGCAGGAGTGTGAGTTGGGTTTACCACCTGGAGGATGGGCAGAAGTGAGTGAAACTGACTGGATAACTTTCGAAATTTTTTTGATCTGGTTTAAAAGGTTCATAACTTTTTCGAAATCTACAAAGGAATCTCCAAGGTTATTGCTCTTTGACGGACATGCAACGCACACAAAAAATATCGATCTCATTGATCTTGCTCGAGATAACGGAGTGATTTTTCTATGCTTTCCTCCCCACTGTTCCCACCGTATTCAACCCTTAGACGTTGTATTAATGAGGCCTATTAGCGTTTATTATGAGGAAGAAGTTCGAACGTGGATGAGGTCTAATCCAGGAAAAGTCGTGACCTTATTTCAAATTTCGACTTTATTTGGGGCGGCTTTTATTCGTGCATGTTCGATGCAGAGCGCTCTAAATGGCTTCAGGAAAACGGGAATTTGGCCTCCAGATAAAACTGTTTTTACCGATGATGATTTTCTTCCGTCAGCTACAACAGATATTCAGTTAGTTAATTTACGGACTAACGACCAAGTTACTAATGAGGAAACCAATAAACAAAATATTGAAATAGTTCATTCAACAGTAACATGTGATGAAACTTAACTGTATTAAGTGACAAAAATACGTCCAATCTACCACAATGTTCTTGGATGCCAGATGTAGCTGTAGAAAGCACATAATTTCCAACGGCATCTCCGAAAAATGTTTTGCCCGTTCCAAAAGTTCAACAAAACAAGCAAAGGACGTCCAGAAAAAAGGGAAACACGACCATTGTCAGTTCATCGCCATATTTGCAAGAATTGAAGGAAGCCAAGAAAAAACGCGACATTAAAGAGGCTAACAAAGTAGAGCGGGCTAAAAGAAAAGTATCCTTGAAGGGAGAAAAGAATGTCATTACACGGAAGTCAAAAAATTTATTAAAAGAGAAAGGAGTGCCAAAAAAGAAAATGTGTAGATCTAGAGGAGAATCTGATTCTTCCGATACAGATAATGAACAGGATGCAGAATGCTTATATTGTCTGGACTTCTATTCAAAGTCTACTGAAGGATGGATATCCTGTTCATCCTGTCACAAATGGGCACACAACTCCTGTGCCGATGTAGACAGTGACGACGATGAAGCCGTCATCCTGTCACAAATGGGCACACAACTCCTGTGCCGATGTAGACAGTGACGGCGATGAAGCCGTTTTTGTGTGTGAACTGTGTGTCACTTAGCAAAGGAACATCTTGTATTAAATATTTTTCATTACTGTTTATTTACCACTATTAACTCATTTTGTTTGTAAATTATGTGTCACTTAGTTAAGAAACATATAATAAATATTTTTTTCTTACTATATATATTATTTACAACTATTAACTGATTTTATCAACATAAAACTCATTCCGCCCCATCTGAGGGGCAGAATGAGAAAATTGCAATATCTTAAATATCCAAAATTTACTTTTATCCTTTGCCACTCTTTCCATTTTTGGTTCTTTTTTATGATGCAGTATAACATCATCTATGGACTACTCGGTCTATTTAAATTTTTCTTAGTTTTTAATATGTTTAACATGACTTTGAAGTTAGCCGTATCATTCCACCCCGCCTTCCCCTAATTGACGAAGGAGATACTTGTTAAAACTTCTTTATAACGCTAGAAAATAAGTAATTAGACATCTAGTTTCAAAAATTCTTTTAGTGTAAATACACTACAATATTGTTTCGCCATACAATGGCTTCATCAGGTGGATGAAATACTGAATATGTACAATACAAGTTTAAATATTTATGTAAAAATTATTAAGGAAAATGGTGGTGGAAAATTTTACAATCTTAAATTTAGTAGAGGGGAGTTGTTTAAATCTAGTTGGTCATTTAAAGCTAATCCTAAACTATTGTATCTATTAATTTCTAAATTTTCTAACAAGTTACGTTTTTTACTTTTATCTTGACTGTGTAAAATTTTGAAATCTATATTAAATCTATGATTGATATCTATACAATGACATGCGAAAGTTGAATCTGTTTTTTATTATTTGTAAAAGTTTTAATTTTAATATGTTATTTTTCCAATATAATTTTCCAATCATAACGAAAAAAAATGTAAAGAGCAAGTAAACTTTTTATGAAAACCAAACTTACTTATCTTTTCTTTCAACAAAGTTATAGGCAATCAAAATGGTAGCGGGACTTTTGCCCCACCTTGTATTATCTAAAGATATATCAATTTATCAATTGATATATATTTAATGAACGGCTAAGAAATGATCTAAAACACTATATATATATATATATATATATATATATATATATATATATATATATATATATATATATATATATGAAGGTTTGTTCTTCGGGATATTTCGCCGCACAATTTTCTTCCTGATGTTTCCGTGATATCACTTTCACCATTTTTTTGAGGATCTTCTCGTTGTGATGGTAACTTCAAGAGTCTGTTGGTTTCCTATGCCGCTCGAATTATTCGGTTTGTGGTAAATAGCAAAAAATCCTCTTTTTCAAAATGTATTATTTTGGTATAGATACGTAGATGACATATTACTAGGTTTCATAGGAACAAATAGACAATTAAATTTCTTATTTGATTATATAAATACATTGCATCAAAATATTAAGTTTACAATGGAACAGGAAACAAATAATAGTATTAACTTACAGATATTACTATACATAACACTTCTTGCCATCCGATACAACACAAATTAGCGGCTTATCACAGTCTTATACATAGATTAATAAATACTCCGTTGAACCAAACAAATTTCGAGAAAGAGTTAAATTTAATTAGACAAATAGCTATCAACAACGGATATAAAAGTAATATAATAGATAACATTTTAAATAAAACACTCCGTACAAAAGCCATATCACAAGTTTACCCAATATTAAATAATAACACCCAAAAATTTAAAATGATCACGTTTATAGGCTCTTCAAGCACAAAAATTTGTAAATATTTAAGAAAGTTTGACATTAATACAGCGTTTAAAACTAATAACAATTTATCCAAATTTATAAAAAACAATATAGATTTAACAAACAACAATAAAAAGTCAGGGGTCTATGAGTTAACCTGCGGTAGTTGCCCTATGACTTATATCGGACAGACAGGCAGATCGTTTGAAGTACGCGTCAAAGAACATTTTTCTTCATTTAGAAATAATAAAAGTGACTCTTCATATGCGTCTCATATCAATTCAACGAACCACATTTTTAACAAAGAATTTAAAATATTACATATAGAAAATAAGGGCAAAAAACTTAATTTATTAGAGTCACTGGAAATCAATAAAATCAAGAAAACTGACAAGATCTTAAATGATCAATTAGAAACAAATAATTCACCCTTACTTAATCTATTTATTTGATTTGCAGACAGTTACATAGTGTATAGTATTTTTGTATTTTTCCATAGAATTCTTTATCCCTGTAATATAATGTAAACCTTTAGTTTTATTACTTAAGAACAGTACATTTTTTTATAAACCGTAGCGAAAGTTTTGTATAGACATCCCGTAATAAAAAGCACCCATCCCTCTGACTATTTTGTAAAATAAAACATGTGTTTTTGCTTGTTACTGTTTACTTGTGTTGAATATAAAAAATATTTTGTAAATAAGTTAGTTATATGTCTGACGAAGCCCAGGTTGGTGCGAAACGACTCGTTACAGTGATAATTAAAAAGTGAAATTCATAAAATTTGTTTTATTTTATCTTAATAGCAACATTATTCCTAGCTGAACATGAATTATATACAGGACACACCATCGACTTTGACGGTACAAGGACAGTAGCCCGCAGTACAAATATTTAACGTATATGATAATAAGAGATGATATAGAAATAGAGGAACGACAAAATTATATTGTAACGGCGGACAACGTTTGCCTGACACATGGAAATCAATTAATAATAATCGCGATACCCATCTGGCTGAGATATTGTATCTTTACGGAAGAAAATTAATGGTCGTTTCGCTTTTACGTGTAGTACTAGAACATTTTCCTTCAATATAGCTTTAAATGAAGAAAACAAATGAAGCAATTAAATTTAAAAAAACAATTCAGTTCTTCTCATTCTGAATAACGAAAATTCAATAATTCATTTTAGTACTTTTGTTACAATCACTCGTAGCAAGATTATACTGTAACACTGTATTATCACTGTACAGCTGTTTCGTTGATGTGCTAGATAACTTAATTTGAAAATTAATATTCTTGTTTGTAAATCGTTAATTATTCAGAACTTACCTTTAATAGCTTAATTATCTATTTAACCTTGAGACTACACTAAACAATACAAATAAGTAGATGCCATTATATTTTTAAGAGATGCGACATTCTACGATTTCATTATAGATTTATGAATGGCGTGGCATAATACGCAAGTAACGAGATCCGAGAGAAAAATATAACACGCCTTGCACTTGACTTTGATATTGTATTAATTTGTGAATTGAGTTTTGAAAACAGAAAATTATAATTAAATACTTTGTAGCTAAGCTAATAAATGTTAATTAAATTTCGGCGTCTGTGTCAAGTCTGAAACATTGCGCGTTGGTGTTTATTAATTAGTATTTAATTATTTAATAATTAGTTAAAAGATGTACGTTCGAATGGTTGAATTCAAAGTTTGTTCTATAAGTTATCGCACAACTAGCCAAATTAAACTCTATTTAAAACTTTATTATAATTACTAAAATATTAATAATTTTCACTCTTCATTTATACACGCTGACGAAATCTTATTTTAGATTACACATACTTTATCGTTAATTGACCAACGCTGAAATTTGTATTAAGTTTCTTCGCGAAACTACAAGAAAAAATGTAAAGACTTTTTCATTCAGATCGACACGAAATAAAACACAGATATAGTTATAAATTTAAGATAATTTTTGATTTGGTATAAAGTACAGTTAATATCACCATTGGTGGAACATAATATTCGAATGTGCATTTATCAACTGCAATGAGATGATCTGTATTGTTTGTCTATCTTGTGTTTATAATGTTTGTTATATATTGTATTTATATCCATCTTTTAAATTGATTTTTGTAGTAAGAATTGCAACGTTAACAATTATTATTATTACATTTTTCTGAATTAACAATTTTTTTTTATTGCAAAACTCCAATCGATTTTTACCAGCCTTACAGTAAAATTAGTTAATGTAATCAATAGAGCAGTGGAATTGTGTTACGCGCCACAGACGGGCGCTTAAAAATAGACATAAGAGTTATAAAACGTGCTCAAACACTTACTCTTTTAAGAGTCTTCTGTGAGTTTACAAACGGGATAACATCTGTTAAATATTTCAGTCATTAGTAGGGACCGGACACTAGAGGCCCATGACTCATCGCCCACGGGCGTACTATTGAAAATTTGTATTTTTAAAGAGTTTTTAATTTTATTTATATAATTGGGAAACAAACGGGTGGTGATCTATAAAATACGAAATACATTTTTATGTGTTCATTTTGTAGTTATTAGTATTAACTAGCAATACATTCTCAAGGTTCTCTTCCGTAAAATTTGTTCTCTTTGAATGAAATACATCCTTGTTGATAGAAAACGTCCTTTCTACATCGCAACTGGTTATAGGTGCATACTGGAAATATTATTTTATTTCAGCGTATTTAGCAGTTAGATTTTGAGGATTTTTCCCAATACATAATTGCTGCAATGCTACTAAATCTGGATTTATATTAAAAACTGAGTCTAAGTCTTCCTGAAGGCCACATCCGAAGTCATTTAGAATATTTTTCAAATTATTAATTGTGGTTAATCCATCATTTAATTTGAAGTTTTGGTTTTCAAAATAAGTGATTAGTTTTGTCAAATTTCCAAAGCGTTCCTGAAGAAAGTACAGCTGATTTTTTTAAATTTGGAATTTGTATTAGTTCCTTGCTCTCAGAAATACTTCGAGCATCGTCATTTAAACATGTAACGAAATTTTGTAAACTATCAAAATTATCTGCATAAATACTAGTAGCTTCCAACCATGTTCCCCATCTAGTTATTTATTACTGGAGAGCTAGGCAGTGACAGAAATGGAAGTTTTTCCCTGTACAGAGCTACTCTCAATGGTGCTTTTCTGAAAACTTTTCCAAAAGCGGATACAAGCCTATCAACTTCCGGAAAGGTGTCTCTGATATATTCACAGATTCTATGGAGAGCATGTGCTACACAAGTAATATGCAGCATATTAGGTTATGTTTCCTTTAATAGTCTGCTTGTTTTTAAAATATATGCAGCACTGTCACTGACAAATAAAAGTATTTTTTCTTTGTACCTGTCGTCCGAATGAAGCATTTGGCGCATATGCTCGTAAATGGTTTTAGATACTGTTTTTGCATCAACTGTATTTATAACTTTTGTTGCTGTTGCATATGCGTTATATGGAATATTTGGATGTAGTACACAGCTACAACATTTACCACACAGCGTCCTAATATATCGATAGTTTCGTCGGCACTTATCCATAGGTAGTGATTTGAAAGATGGCTTCTAATGCGTTCTACTGCTTTCGTGTAGTACTAGAAACATAATATTTCCGTAAGGTGGATTCTTCAGAAACATTTCGACCAGTATATTTTTGGAGAAATGTTTTGAAGGTGAGAATGTTCACTTTATCTAATGGAATATTTGCCGCCATTAAAGTTTCACAGAGTTCTTCGTTAAAATTGTCAAATTCCAACGGATCTAATTTCTGTGTATGGGTTTACGATGCTAATTGACGTTTGACGTGCAATTTATTGGAATTTTTTAACGATATTTTACAGACTTTGCAATAAATTTCGGAATCACTGGCAATGGACATACAATCAGTTTGACCCTTAATCCAACTCGCCTTTTGTTTCACGATGCCATTCTCGACGTTGTTACATATCGTATCTAAAAAAGTAACTTAAACAATGTTCTAGATCGAAATAAATGAAAATTAAAAAGGTATGTGTATGTTATTGAAACTTAACAAAATTTACTGGACGCGGAAGTTTAAACAATGAAAAAAAGAAACTAACTCAGCGTACTTTATTTATCTTACGAAATATAAACTAATAAATAAAATGAATTATAAAAACTCCTCCCGCTTCTATCTACGCCCATGAAGAAAATAATTTTACTGTAAAATTGAAGTAATTGCGACACAATTTAACGACAAAAGGTGCGGTTAACCGAATAAATATTCAATAATGTTATAGACTATTTTTATGGTCCATCGTAATTTCGGCCTATTGTGTCTGGTCCCTAATCATTAGATATGTTTCCACAGTTGTTTTAATGCCGAAAAGTACCGTTCTGCATCTATACCATATTCACTGAATGTATAGAGTGACAAGAGAATTAATATTGTATAGTTTGTCTTTTCGGGTTCATAAATAAAACTAACGATAACTTTGGACACACACTATATTAATAATAAAACGAATAACAATATAAAACTAACTATTAACAATAAGCACATTTACGTATTTATATTTATGTTCACTCCGCGAAGCTCTGGTATTCAAATGGTCTCCATCCCTTCCTCGACGGCTTATATATGAATGTGAATATTTTTCTCGATGTAGGTAGAGCGCTCGAGAAAACGCCAGAGGTATGACGCGGGACGCGTCATCGGATGAGTCATCACAATATAGTTTAAAAATATTTTACCGATTTTGTCCCTATGCGTAAATGTGGATTAATGAAATATTTATTTTCAGGACTCTGGCGTGGGCACCCCGGTTACGTTAAGGGTAGATGAACATGGCTATTATTTGCATTGGATAGACCAAAACAACGAGAGTGATCTACTAGATATCGCTACTATAAGGGATTCACGAACCGGAAGATATGCTAAGATACCAAAGGTAAGATACAAGTCCATTTATTTGAAATAGTGTCTACCTGTGCCCGATGTTCGTTCATATAATTACCGTATTAATGTTAATAGGAATTTTGAAAAGTTGGCAATTAAAATACTTCTAAACAAACAAAAAATTAATAATCAAAATCAATAAACAAGTGAATGTTTGTATATGAAGTAAGACCAAGACATCTCAAAATATAAACTATTTGTTACTGTTTAATTAGCAACATCTGAATATGCAGGGTGGATTGATATATGTCTCCAACTCTATAAACAAGAATAAAAAAATACAAAATGATGAAACAAGTCTCAAAAAGAAGTAAATTTGTTGTGCTACCAAAGTACATAATTATTTTTCCACATAATCACCATTTAGTGCAACACATTTTTTTGAGAATACATTTAATATCCTTTTGTAATATTTTAATTTTAAACATTTTTTATTGTTAAATATAAGTAATATAGAAATCCAAACATCACATTTCCAATTTTATAAATATTTAACGTTCATTTTAAAATTAAAACCGCTTTATTAACAGAATTTCATTATCACATTGTGAAACTTTCTCTAAATTCTACAAAGCGGCATCTTTTATATTTACAAATTTATTTATTACTTTATGATGTAGACCGCTTGTTTACTACCTAGGGTTATAGTGAACAATGTTTTTAATCTGGATATCCATTTTAAAGATCACGTTTCCTCATTACGTATAATAAAGTCCATTACTGAACAATGGAATTTTATTCGGAACTACATACATTATTTTTACAACACCAACTAATACTTAATTAGTAATGATATTTTATTATTTATTTATTAGCAAGGTTTTTAAGACCCTATCATAAATCTTGGTATTGTTGCCCGTAGATACCGTTTCGATGAATTTATCTAAGAAAATATCCCCGTTATGACGTTAACCAATTCACTGTGCAATCAATACGCGTATTTAATTATGTAATAGTTTGTAGGGGTAATGTTATATTTTTATCTACTTGTAACTCAACTATAGTACAGAACATACATTCTTCAAACGCTGAATCTATGTCTTCATTCCGACCATAAACAACCTTTCATGTTAACTGCTGATACAATAGCGAATAGCAACCCGAACTTCAGTTACTGATGAAAAATGTTGACCGTTCAATACTTTCTTCAACTTTGTGAACAACCGGAAATCTTTAGGCGCCACATCTGGACTATACGGAACGTGCGAAACAACCGTGAATTTCGGCCTTGTTATTGTCTTTGTGGTTTCATTGCTGCAATGCGGTCTGGCGTTGTGGTGTAAGAAAAAAATCACTCTTTCCGGCTTTACTCTATGGATACGATTCTTTAGTGATCGTAAAGTTTTGCTGTATCTTATTGAATTAATCGTTGATCCTTGCGGCAGATATTCGGTATGAACAACACCCTTTGCATCCCAGAAAATGGGGGGCAATGACTTTCTGCACTGATAAAACACTTTCGAATTTTGGTACACGTGGAAAATCAGGACGACGATATTCCATTCGCTGCTGATTGTTTTCATGTTCATAATTATGAACCGAAGATTCGTTGATGTTCGATACTGGTTAAGAAGTTCTTCACAAATGTTTCTTCTTTGTTTTTTCGTGTCATTCGTTTATTATCATGGGACTCGTCTAGCGTAAATTTTTCTATAATTCAACGTCTGAATAATGTACTGGGCACTGAACTCTTTGTTGAGTAATGCCTATTTGCCGAGTAATTTGTTTTTGCGTAACACGACGATTTCCTTGAATCTGTGCATTCGGTTGTCTATGATTTTCTCATGCGTCACTGCTACTGATCGACCTGATCGCTTTTCGTCAAATGCCTTCATTTCACCTGTCATAGGGGCGTTGTCATAAACAGCTTTCAAATGTTTGTAAATGTTGATATGCGAGTAACCTTCCAGCGTTAAAAATGCTATCGCAGATTATTGCTTGGTACGCGTCTGGGAAATCGAATTCATGATCAATGACATCGTTACTCAAGGACGGTACAAAAGCGAAACTTTGCATGCTAAGACGAGGTAGTCGAAATTACCGTTTGCAGGTTAGAAGTTGTTTCTACTCCCACTACTCACATTGTGGCGTTGTTGGAGACATTATATATCTTTCCACCTTTGTACATATATTTAAATATATGTACGAAGTATTTATATATGTATACAGGTGTCCTTGAGATAGAATTATATAGAATATGAATCCAAAAAATTACGTCAATTACAACGCTAAAACAAGAAAGCTGCTAAAAATTGTAATATGTGCCGCCTATGAATTCATAATGTCTCATCTATTGAACTTACACCACACACACGTACGCTACAGCGTATGTGTGTGTATGTTACATACGTAAAAGCTGTCGATGTTAGGGTTTAACCAGCTTTATATGCCAAGGGTACGATCAGTACGTACGAAAAGTCAGCTGTTAAAGATTTATATTTACATGTGAATTATTAAATGAAGATGTGAGATGCGTGCTCTACGGGGCATTTCACGTCCTATTTGGTAACAATCTATCTTTAATCGAACGCGTAAATGTACATCATATCGAACGTACACATGTACATATGTAACGATCGACAACTGACTGAATCGGGGGCACAATTGTTTCGATACTTAAAGCTGACCGACTGGAAGAGTGGGTCGCACAGTGTCGGGACAAATATTTATAAATATCTTCGTCATTTTTTTTTCTCGCGCACGAGAGGGAAGCTTGAGAAAATAACAGATGTCCGCCGGTAAGATATACTATTTTGTTATTTTGTTATGCCGCCATTTTGGTAGATATTAGTTTTGACAGTTCATATTTGTCAGTGGTGGAGTAAAGACGTAGATAAATATTTGATAAATCAACGTGTTTTAATTGTTAAAACATTTTATGTAAATCAATCATCAATTTCTATAACGACGAGAAATTACGTGTACTTTTTGGAAGAAATAACGTACCAACAAAACGCATTATTTATTATGTAGTGAATGATTTTTAAGAAAAAAGGTCTGTAGCTGATAGGCTCAAGCGTGGACCACAACGTACTGCAAGATTGCCTGAGAACATTGCTCCTGTTCAAGAAAGTGTTCAAAACAATCCATCAACCTTAATTCGACACCGTGCTCAGGAACTTAGTTTGGGAAGAACAACTTTGGCCACACTTATGCACAACGATTTGAAATTGTTTCCATTTAAGATTCAATTAACACAACAGCTTCTTCCACAAGTTCATTTACGTCGCCGTACATATGCCAATAGGATGTTACAGATCGCCTTTCACAACCTTGATTTTCATGATGAACTTGTAATGAGTGACGAGACGCATTTTCATTTGAATGGATATGTGAATAAACATTATGGTCGGTTCTGGACAGTGCAACACCCACAAATTATCTATGAGTCACCTTTATATTCATTAAAAGTGACAGTCTGATGTGCAGTTTGGTCAGGAGGAATCATGGGACCGACTTAGCGGTAACTGTCACTGGCAGACGATATCGTGACATGATTGAAAACTTTTTGACGCCAGAACTGCATACTTTGGGCTTAATTAACACGTGCTTCCAGGAAGACGGAGCCACATCGCATACAGTCGGAATTACAATGGAATTACTGCGGGACCTCTTTCAACAACAAATTATCTCAAAAAATGCTGATGTTGAATGGCCTCTACGGTCGCCGGATTTGTTTGCTCCGAACTTTTTGTGGGAATATCTGATATGCAAACAAACCAGAAACTTCTGAACACTCAAGCAACATATTCGTGATGAAATTAATGAAATACCTGTTCAAATATGTCAAAATGTAGCGAGAAATGTGCTCGAAAGAGTCCGCATTTATGAAGCTAACAGATGCGAACATTTATCTGACATTGTATTCCATACATAATTGCTAACATTTAATAAATCAAATTTATCAACATTAGATCCATTCTCTTTCATTTAACCAAAAGTTATGAGCAAACACAGTAGTATACCTTCTCGGCGAACACTCATGTATTTTGGATTCATGTTCTTTATAATTAATCTTTGCATTTTCTATTTTTGAAACGTTTTTCTTCCAAGGATAGCCTGTGTATATAACTTTAAACCTTCTGGCAGTAGGGTATCTAATTAAAAATCTGTTTTTTTTTTTTAATTCACTATAAAAGTGGGAGACGTCAGTATTTCTGAAATGCCGAATAATAAAATTAAAATCGACCTGTTTCGAGCATTTATGCAGGAACATATTACTACGTTAGGAGTTATTCGGGGGCGTTTCAAAAGTTAATTTGTTTTGACGCCTACATAAACGAGTTTTCCTGCAAATTTGCAAGTTTTACAACCGTTCTTCACGATAGTTTTACGATGCCTCGTAAAAATTATGAACAAAAAAATCAGTAATTAAGCGTTTGTATAAACGCATTAGCCTAATGGAAATATTGGATTTAATTGAAATTTATGCGTTCAGATAATTACATTTCAATATTAGAGTATGTATGTGTGTACAGCTTTTGTAATCTACTAAAAGCCGAATAGGAGCTTTTGTATGGATTGTTGTTATTCCCTTAGGGACGGAAATCCCTTTCGTGTACCTCTAAAATATAACAAATATGAATATATGTGCGTATGTAGGTATCAGCGGCTAAGTGATTTTCATGGTCGAATTAATCTTTAATTTAATTAAATTAGATTCGTTTTTGGGATTTGGCGCAAAAAAGATTTGCGTATGTATATTTGTGTTGGTATCCGAATAATTGAATCATTCTATGACTTTTTAACAACCTGTTTATACAGGCTGATTCATTTTCGGCCCTCACCACGGGGATCTCTCTTATTATTGGAGATAGAGTATAGGTTTAAATTTGGCAAAGTTGTTAAATTTTGTGTTTGTTATAAATCCGTAAAGAAAATAGACCTGTGACAAATGACCTTCGTTATTAAAAAAAAAACGCGAAAACCCCATTTTCTTCTTTTACCTGTAGCACCGACATTTGGCCTTGTAGAGAAAAAATAAAAACATCCTTGTGGCCATTTCTAAACCTCCATCCAGTGGTGTACTCTAAATTTTTATACGACGTTTCGTTTATTTCTGGCCATCATCAACTATCTAATTTCTTATAGGCGTCATATTGGATTTAGACATCTTCAGAAAGAGTTTTTTTTCTTATTTCAACCATGTACCACATGCTGACTAGTTTTTGACATTAGGATTTATTTGAAAGAATAAATTATAAGATTAAATAAGGTAGCCTTTGGAATTTCAATCTGTCAAACATTTCATTTATTTTTCATTAATAATACAAAAATGCCATACACTAACGAAGAGAAACGAGATATGATAAGTATTTTTTATTCTTCGAAACGAAATTCAACAGTAGCGAGTACAAGATAACAAAAACATTAATAAAAATACATAGAAAAGTAAACAATAAACAATTACAGTAAATGTTCAATTATCTGGCCATCTTCGGTAATGCACAATTGGGCACGCCTTCTGGCATTTTGTACTGCCCTTTGTATAGTTCTAGGAACTGCATCGAAGGCATTCTGAAGTCTGTCTCGTAATTCTTCAATGTTTTGTGGCGCATCTACTTTATAAATATTATTTTTACATATCCCCATAAAGAAAAAATCTAGCGGACTTAAATCAGGTGATCTCGCAGGCCATTCAACAACTCCCCTATTTCCAATCCAACGGTTTGCAAACTCTTGATTTAAGAAATTTCTAACAACAGCTGCATTGTGTGCTGGTGCGCCATCTTGTTGCCACCATAAATATTGTAATTGATTTAATGGGATATTGTCGTCAAGATAGTCAGATACGTATGTACGTAAAATGTTTAAATATCTTTCTCCATTTAAATGTTCTTCATACATAACTGGTCCTAAGAGACGATTTGCCAAAATACCCATCCAAACGTTTATTTCAAAACGATGTTGTGGTCTTCTAGCCCTGTTTTGTCGGTTATTTTGTACTGCCCAATAGTGCTCCGTATTTCTGTTGAACATTCCAGAATTTGTAAATTTTGTTTCATCTGATCATATGATTTTGCTAAAAAAATTTTCGTCATTTTCTATCCTTCCCATTAACCAATTACAATATTCTAGCCTTCTCAAATTATCTCCAAGCAGTAAAGAGTGACTAACATGGATCCTGTAAGGTTTAAACCTACTTTTATGTAAAGTTCTCCAAACTCTGGACTGGCACAAATTTAATTCTGACGCTACTTCGCGTGTAGAAATTGATGGATTATTATTTATCTATACAAATACAAGATTAACATGAAATTTGAAAACACGCTTTTAATTTACCATTTGTAAAATATCTTGTCGATTTTCATTTAAATTCCTGTTGTCTTGACCATTACGCGGCTTAGTAAACGATCCATTCTCTACCAAATTTCTGTCGAGATCTAGAAAAATGGTAGGATGAGGCTGTTGTCGTTCTGGATTTAATTGTAGATATCTTGTACTCGCTACTGTTGAATTTCGGTTCGAAGAATAAAAAATACTTATCATATCTCGTTTCTCTTCGTTAGTGTATGACATTTTTGTATTATTAATGAACAATAAATGAAATGTTGGACAGATTGAAATTCCATGGCTACCTTATTTAATCTTATAATTTATTCTTTCAAATAAAACCTAATGTCAAAAACTTTAGTCAGCATGTGGTACATGGTTGAAATAAAAAAAAAAACTCTTTCTGAAGATGTCTAAATCCAATATGGCGCCTATAAGAAATTAGATAGTTGATGATGGCCAGAAAGAAACGAAACGTCGTATAAAAATTTAGAGTACACCACTGGATAGAGGTTTAGAAATGGCCACACGGATGTGTTTTTATATTTTCTCTACAAGGCCAAATGTCGGTGCTACAGGTAAAAGAAGAAAATGGGGTTTTCGCGTTTTTTTTTAATAACGAAGGTCATTTGTCACAGGTCTATTTTCTTTACGGATTTATAACAAACACAAAATTTAACAACTTTGCCAAATTTAAACCTATACTCTATCTCCAATAATAAGCGAGATCCCCATGGTGAGGGCCGAAAATGAATCTAAAGCCTGTCTTAATTATTATTTCTTATTCTGTTTGGGAAGAACGAACTTGTGATTAATGAAAAATTGCATAATGACTTTCGTAATTTTACATTTAAATTATTGTTACAATAGTGCGTTTTTATCTTCACGGAGTAAGCATGGAAGTAAAATGCTGGAGCATCAATAAGAGTTTTTTTTTAAATATAGGTTCCTTGCTTTTGAATACAGGTATTACACCATTTCAATATCATCTTTTGTATAATTTGTATCTTGACCCACCGCTCACGGGGCATAACTTCCGTATAAGCTGGCTATTTATTTTGGTTGGTGGCAGTTGTGTTTCCTGAATATTTTATTATAAACACTTGAACCTAATTTATTAAAGCAATCTCATAAATTTAACTTAAATTCTTTACTGTTACGTGAGACTATATGTCTCTTGTTGTCGATATGATACTACTTGATATGAATGTTGTGAAAAGATGCGTACCTTTATGTTCAGCTGATGCTGTTCTGTTTTGTACTTACAAGTAGGTGAAAACATATCACTACCCTTGCAAATTATTACATAATTAAAATCCGCGTATTGGTTACACATTGTATTGTTTGACGTCATAACGGGGAATTTTTTTGTGGTTAATTCGTTCGTTGAAATGCTACCTACATATACATTAAAAATATTTATGAAAAATTGAAATAATTGATCTATGTAATATCCCTGTGGCCACTTCAAGTTCGCGCACCTTCACTCGCCGATCGTTCAACATCAAACCGTGGATTTTATCGACCATTTCTAATGAGGCGACCTCAATTGGGCGACGAGAACGTGCGCTGTCACTTTTTGTTGTACGACCGCAGCGAAATTGAGTAAACCAATGGTGGATTATTCCAATCGATGGCGAAGAGTCCCCATAATACATTTCTTGCTTTTTTTTAGCTTGCGTGGTGTTTTTTTCGCGGAAATAATAGTGTTTAATGATCACACTCTTTTCCATTTTTACGAAAATGCTTGTAGACGTCTGCTTCAAATATCTGTCACAACAAAACTATTTGACAGATCAGTCTGAAAATTAGGATGCGTTCTTTAGAAAGATGCTTCTGAACAAGCACAATGTTGGATTTGAAATGACAGCGCCATCTGCTCTGATTTTCAGGTACTTTTTGACACACCCTTATACAATCACTCAATCTTATACTGATGTACTGACACATTTCGAGACCGAAGATAAACGACCGTATTTAATCAGATAAAAATTTTTGATCTATCCGAAATAACCTCAAAACAATTCTACGGATAAGTGCGAAAATCATATAAGCACTTCGGACATTACTCGCAAAGGACCATTCGATGCAATCGTTCGATAATTTATCGCACATGCGTTCCAGACTTCGAACGATTTCGGTTCAAGAATACCGATTCTAACGAAACGGCTACAAGCAATATCATCACATGTCCGATAGATTTCGAGAATAGGGTCTCCTGTTATATTCTCCGAGTGTCTCTATACCTGCGCAACAATTTCGAAATTGTCGATTGTCGGACACCCAACACCATACCAACGTATCTTTGATCCTACCATCGTTAATTAACTAAATGGCTTGGACAATTTCTTCGTGACTCAAATTACGTGCATTGCGCATTGGGTGACCGTCATCCATCTTTACCAAACCAGGCAAGATGGTTCTATATGGAACCACGTGATAAATGTTAAAGCAAGAAACTGTATTTTTGAACTTACCAATTTTTGAAACAAATAAGATGTAAATCACCAAAAGTTCACGCAATTAGAAAGAAAAAATAATTCGAACTCAGTGCGTGGCAATTTAGAAAACCAAAACAAACAACGATATACTTTGCATAGATAAGGTAATTCCATAATGTTTTTGCGGAGTGTATTTGATTGGAAAGGTATTCTCGTCAAATTGCGCTCGTTTATATGTGTCTTCACTTATTATCAAATTCATAGTTTGTCCAATGTAAAAGCTCTTGAGTAATTTCAATACGCTTTTCTTGTTATTTATTGGTTAGTAGTAATTTTGGAACAAATTTTGCGGCAATCTAATGCTTGTTGAGTTCTTTCATCAAAATTGCATAGACCGTATTTTCATTAATAAATTAATTTTTCAAGATGTTAATTACCTCGAAAAGGTTTGGCAATCTCTAGTTTATATAACACTAATTAAATCAACTTAATAAGGTTCTGGTTTAGTAAGATTTCGATTTTTATGCAATATTTTCCGATAATAAACAATTTCCTTTACGATAGAAAGTAATTTGACTGAATTGGATTCATAAATTATCAAATAACCTGCATGCACACCTTGGTTGTAAAAATAGAGTGAAATATACACGGTTAGTAATTACATTAAGTTCTGGATCTGTATCAGGACTATTACACGAATTACGGCCACGAATAACACTGAAATAAAGATTAACAGGAAACAGTCTTTCTATAACATCAAAACTTGCACGATTAAAACGCTTATGTATGCGTTAATAACATTAAAATTCAGATCGTGCAGTAAGTGGCGATTTGATAATTAAAGAATTTTATTGCTCGAAATTGAGGTCGCCTTTATTCATAATTCATAACTGACCCATCTTTGAGGAAAATAATGATTGTGTAGGTGAATGGGCGTAATTTTGCATGTCGTTTCTCGAAAAGACCCTTATCAGCAGTACGATTTATGTTACTTTTATTATGTCTGCAGATCATAATTAAGATCGGATGAAAAATTTTCACACTTCGCATTAATGAAGTGTATGAATAAACGGATTTGAGTATACGGGAGAGTGACATTTTAATGAAATACTTGTTTTATGTTAAAAACATATTTTATTTTTCGACATGATTCCCATTCAATTTTATGCACTTAGCCCAGCGTTTTTATAATTGTTTTAAGAAGTGATATTTCGGACTCTCGTCAAAATATGCATTCGATGTGGTTATCACATCCTCATTTGTACCCTCATTTTTTCAAGTTTGCGAACAACAAAAAAAATCATTCGGAGTCAGATCCGGTGAACATAATGGAGTAATTATATAATTTCCTAATCCGACAAATTTAGCGGTGTTATATGTGTTATCGTGATGAAACATAAGTTTTTTCCTGAATAAATACGCTTGTTCTTTCTTCAGTTCGTCATCGAAACGTCTCAGTACATCAGCACAATGTTAGCCAGTTATTATTAGAGACCGGACACCAGAGGCCGATGACTCATCGCCCACAGGCGTACTATTGAACAATTGTATTTTTAAAATTTTTCTTCTTCTTTTTGTGCCCTCTCCGTCATCGGAGGTTAGCGATCACATCAGCAAAGGTCTCTCGATTTGCAGCAGCTCTAATGAGTTGTTCAAAGTTTAATCCGGTCCAGTTCCTAATATTCCGCATCCACGATAGTTTCTTTCTGCCAAGCCCACGTTTACCCTCTATCTTTCCTTCAATTATGAGCTGCAGTAGGTAATATTTTTCATTTCTCAAAACGTGACCAAAGTAAGCCGTCTTTCGCATCTTTACTATGTGGAGCAGTTCTCGATCTTTGTGTACCCCTTTCAAAGTTTCCTCATTAGTTGTATGTGATGTCCATGGAATTCTTATCATTCTTCGCTATGTCCACATTTTAAATGCTTCTATACGGTTCATACTGACAGTTTTCAAGGTCCATGTTTCCACTCCGTATAATAGCGTTGACCAGACGTAACACTTTGTAAACCGTACGCGTAAATTTACATTTAGCTGTTTATCGCACAGTATGTTTTTGAGTTTGAAGAAGTTTTGCCTTGCTTGTTCAATTCTGGACGTTATTTCGATGTCATGGTCCCGTCTTGAGTCAATCCAGCAGCCCAGGTACTTAAAGCGATCAACCCTGGTCAATATTTCCCCGTCAACCCGTAGAGGTATGGGTACGTTTGAATTACGAGAAATTAACATTACTTTCGTTTTGCTGATGTTTATGGCCATATTAAAATCTTTGCATGTCATATTTAATCTGTTGATTATGTTTTGTAATCCTATATCGGTATCCGCAATCAACACAGTATCGTCTGCATAACGGATAGTCGATATATTGACACCGTTTATTTTTATTCCGTCGTTACAACCCCTAAGCGCCTTCGCAAACAGATACTCTGAGTATATATTAAATAGTGTGGGGGACAACACGCACCCCTGTCTCACTCCTCTACAAATGTCAATGTTTCTTGAAGACAAGTTAGTCTCGACTCTTATTCTAGCGGACTGGTGCCAATACAAGTTTCTGAGAAGTCTCAAATCCCCATCATCCAGCCCGATTTCCTCCAGGAACTCGAAAAGTCTATCATGGTTTACTCGGTCAAACGCTTTCTCAAAATCGACGAAACAAATATGTATGTCTCTTTGTTGGTCGTGGCACGTCTGTGCAAGGACTTGTAGGCTGAATAAAGCTTCTCTCGTACCTAACCCATTTCGGAATCCGAATTGTTCCGAGCCGATGTTAGATTCGCATTTGTTATATATCCTCTTGTGTATAATTTTGAATAGGATTTTAAGAACATGACTCATCAGACTTATGAGTCTGTAGTCGTTACATTTCCTTGCACTATACTTTTTTGGTAAGGGTATAAAAGTTGATTCAAGCCAATCCTGGGGAATTTTGCCTGACTTATATATGTTGTTAAACAGAAGTAGAAGTAGATCTATGTTTTCCTCATATATATTCACAGATTCTGTGGAGAGCATATGCTACACAAGTAATATGCAGCATATTAGGATATGATTCCTTTAATAGTATGCCTGTCATTGACAGATAAAATCATTTTTTTCTTTTTACATGTCGTCCGAATGAAGCATTTGTTTCCGCGTTAACTGTATTTATAACTTTTGTTGCTATTACATATGCGTTATATGGAATAGTTGGATGTAGTACACCAGCTAGCAACATTTACTACACAGCGTTCTAATATATCAACAGCTTCGTCAGCACTTATCCATAGGTATTGATTTGAAGAATGACTTCTAATGCGTTCTACTGCTTTCGTGTAGCACTTAGAAACATAATATTTGCGTAAGGTGGATTCATCAGCAACATTTCGACCAGTATATTTTTGGAGAAATGTTTTGAAGGTGGGATTGTTAAGTTTATTTAATGGAATATTTGCTGCCATTAAAGTTTCACAGAGTTCTTCGTTAAAATTGTCACGTTCCAACGGGTTTAATTTCTGTGTATGTGTTTTCGATGCTAAGTGACGTTTTACGTGCGATTTCTTGGAATTTTTTAACGATATTTAACAGACTTTGCAATAAATTTCGGATTCACTGGCAATGGACATACAATCAGTATGATCCTTAATCTAACTCGCCATTGTTTCACGATACCATTCTCGACGTTGCTCCATATCATATCTGAAAAAGTAACTTAAACAATGTTCTAGTTCTAAATGAATAAAAAATTATAAACCCTTACCACAATAGAATTTAACAATTCTATATACGTATTTCGACAACCACGTTGTCATTCTCAGTAGAAAAAGCAGTGTAACACTTGAAAGCACAAAAAACACACAACACTCAATGAGCGCTATATTGCCCGGCTTCTCGTTTAACACTAAATTTTAACATTTTAAAAACCTGAATACTACAGAACTTATCTCATTGGAAAAACCCTACTTAAATAAGTACATGCATTAAGAGACCAATAACCGATTAATGCTTTATTCTATAGAAAGGCCCTTTAGCAAATTACACAAAGGGGACACCCTAATGTAATATACATAAAGAAATCATTATAAAACTCATCTTAAATTATATATGTCATTTGGAAATTAATATTGAGTCATGATCTCTATTAAAGGCTAATGTTATAACGAAACGAAATTTAAAAAAATTACATAGAATTAGATTATTTGTTAATGGTTTTCCTATCTTTTTTAGTTTAATAACATCTAACTGTCAATTAACTCGAATAAAGATGAACCTGGTATAGGACCCAAATCTGCATTAATTACGTTATTGCTATTTTTAAAGATAAAAATGCTCTCAAAACTATCTAATTCGCGGGGGCTAGTGACGTTTTTTATTAATCTCAGACAGTCAGATGTTACATTGTGACCTGATTCAAGAATATGTCGGGCAACACTTGATTTTCCGGCCTATTGAATCTAATATGCGAAACATGTTCTTTATAACGAGTTAGAATCGAACGCTTTGTTTGGCCGACATATTTTTTATCACAATCCTTTCAATTTATTTCATAGATTCCAGATTTATTGTTTACCTCAACTTTATCTTTCGCGTTGCTTAAAAGAGATTTCAAGGAGTTATTCGACCGAAATGCTACTTGAAGATTATACTGTCTAAAGGTTTTATTTAAATTTTTCGTAGTTTCGTGAAACGGTAAGCTAATAAATTTTTTCTCGAATCAATTTGAGGTAGTAAACATGTGGAATCCTGAATTGTTTTTCTTACTTTATGTTTTCTAACTAGCTTGTTTATTATTTCTGAATCGAAGCCGTTGTAACTCGCGATGTTCTTAATTAAAGTTAATTACTTTTCATATCTATCCTTTGTCAGTGGCATGCTTAACAAACGATTGATAAGAAAATTGAAAGAACCACTCTTGTGCTGAAAAGTATGGTTTGAATCTGCGGTTATAAATCTGTTGACGTTGGTTTCTTTTCGGTAAATATCAAACTCTAAGTTTTTGTCATTCCTAATGACTAAGTTATCTAAAAATGGTAAACGTCCGTTGTTTTCCTTTTCAACCGAGAATTTAATACTAGGAAATTTTGAATTTAATTCTGTTACAAAATAATCTAAGTCGCACTTATTGGTATCAAAAATTGCAAACACATCGTCTAGATACCTGACCCATATGTTTGGAAAATATTTGGCTGACTTTCTAAACTCAATTTCAAAGTGACTCATAAATAAATTCGCGATAAATGGAGATAAGCAATTACCCATGGCTGTACCCTGTTGCTGTTCCAAGATCTTGCCTCCGAATTGGAAGTAATTTTGGACCATACAGAGGCCTGTTAACAGCAAATATTCATTTATTTTTTCCTTTTCAACGTGATTGCTGTGAAGTAAGTCAGACAAATATTTTAACGTTTCTGGGATAGGTACTGACGGAAACAAAGACGTTACATCGAATGAAACCAGAATGTCACCATCTTCCAGACGACAATCTTTCACTTTCTGAATAAATTCTATAGAATTATTGACCGATAAACTAACTGGTTTTTCTGGTAACTTTCTGAATTCATTCACTAACCATTTTGAAATCAAATAAGTCGGTGAGTCAATACCAGCAACAATATGTCTCATCGACTTACCTGGTTTATGGATTTTTGATAAACAATATAACTTAGGCACTACCGGATTTGCACTCTGTAATTTATAAAGGTTTGAATTAGTTATTAAATTTGGACAATTTTTTAACGCGGCTTTCGTATTACTTATCATTTTGGGTAATTGGTTCTTATTCAGTTCTACATAGGGCCCTTCAGAAATTAAATTGTTAACTCTATCAGAATAATCGATTTTGTCCAAAATGACTAACTTATTCCCTTTATCTGCTTTTAAATATAAACAATCTTTCGATCTGAGAGTTTTATTAGTGTTCCAGTCTTTCTTACTTGAAAATTGTTTGTGCTGCTGTAAAGATTCCTGGATCTGTCGCTTGCATGTCTCTCTAACATAGGATTTTGATGTGTGTTCAAAATTCCTAATAGAGGTCTCGATGCTTGCACCAATCTCCTTTGTAGGCATCTTTTTGCTTGGCAAACAATATTTTAACCCTTTTTCAATAAATCTAACTCATCGCGACTAAAAATCTCAGACGATTCATTGACAACTAATATCTCTTTTATAGGAGGATTGTTCGTGTTATTTTTGAACGCGGACATGAATGTAAAGTTAACATCAAATGTAGAAATAGCGAGAAAATAATTTCATGTGCAAAAATGAAATGGTTGAATTCAGAAATTCAATATCAGTATAGTAATAGAAGTAAATTAGAATTATTATTGTACAATTTACATTTGAGTTTGACGAGAGATTTAAATAATTTTGATTATGAAGACTGGTGTAATTTTCATAGGAAGGTTGTGAGAGTAACGAATCAAAAGTATGAGAATAAGATTGCTAAATTAAATAATAAGTATATGAAACTTTGTCCGCGTTCAAAAAATAACACGAACAATCCTATAAAAGATATTATTAGTTGTCAATGAATCGTCTGAGATTTTTAGTCGCGATGAGTTAGATTTATTGAACAAATGGTTAAAATATTGTTTGCCAAGCAAAAACATGCCTACAGAGGAGATTGTTGCAAGCATCGAGACCTCTATTAGGAATTTTGAACACACATCAAAATCCTATGTTAGAGAGACATGCAAGCCACAGATCCAGGAATCTTTACAGCAGCACAAACAATTTTCAAGTAAGAAAGGCTAGAACACTATTGTTTATATTTAAAAGAAGATAAAGGGAATAAGTTAGTCATTTTGGACAAAATCGATTATTCTGATAGAGTTAACAATTTAATTTCTGAAGGGCCTTATGTAGAACTGAATAAGAACCCATTACCCAAAATGATAAGGAATACGAAAGCCGCGTTAAAAAATTGTCCAAATTTAATAACTAATTCAAACCTTTATAAATTATAGAGTGCAAATCCGGTAGTGCCTAGGTTATATTGTTTACCAAAAATCCACAAACCAGGTAAGTCGATGAGACCTATTGTTGCTGGTATTGACTCACCGATTTATTTGATTTCAAAATGGTTAGTGAATGAAGTCAGAAAGTTACCAGAAAAACCAGTTAGTTTATCGGTCAATAATTCTTTAGAATTTATTCAGAAAGTGAAAGATTGTCGTCTGGAAGATGGTGACATTCTGGTTTCATTCGATGTAACGTCTTTGTTTCCGTCAGTACCTATCCCAGAAACGTTAAAATATTTGTCTGACTTACTTCACAGCAATCACGTTGAAAAGGAAAAAAATAAATGAATATTTACAGTTAACAGGCCTCTGTATGGCCCAAAATTGCTTCCAATTCGAAGGCAAGTTCTTTGAACAGCAACAGGGTACAGCCATGGGTAATTGCTTATCTCCATTTGTCGCGAATTTATTTATGAGTCACTTTGAAATTGAGTTTAAAAAGACGGCCAGATATTTTCCAAACATATGGGTCAGGTGTGTAGACGATGTGTTTGCAATTTTTGATACCAACAAGTGTGACTTAGATCATTTTGTAAAAGAATTAAATTCAAAATTTCCTAGTATTAAATTCACGGTTGAAAAGGAAAACAACGGACGTTTACCATTTTTAGATAACTTAGTAATTAGGAATGACAAAAACTTAGAGTTTGATATTTACCGAAAAGAAACCAACGTCAACAGATTTATAACCGCAGATTCAAACCATACTTTTCAGCACAAGAGTGCCTCTTTCAATTTTCTTATCAATCGTTTGTCAAGCATGCCATTGACGAAGGATAGATATGAAAAGGAATTAACTTTAATTAAGAACTTCGCGAGTTACAACGGTTTCGATTCTGAAATAATAAACAAGCTAGTTAGAAAACATAAAGTAAGAAAAACAATTCAGGATTCCACATGTTTGCTACCTCAAATTGATTCGAGCAAAACATTTATTAGCTTACCGTTTCACGAAACTACGAAAAATTTAAATAAAACCTTTAGACAGTATAATCTTCAAGTAGCATTTCGGTCGAATAACTCCTTGAAATCTATTTTAAGAAACGCGAAAGACAAAGTTGAGGTAAACAATAAATCTGGAATCTATGAAATAAATTGTAAGGATTGTGATAAAAAATATGTCGGCCAAGCAAAGCGTTCGATTCTAACTCGTTATAAAGAACATGTTTCGCATATTAGATTCAATAGGCCGGAAGAATCAAGTGTTGCCCGACATATTCTTGAATCAGGTCACAATGTAACATCTGACTGTCTGAGATTAATAAAAAACGTCACTAGCCCCCGCGAATTAGATAATTTTGAGAGCATTTTTATCTTTAAAAAATAGAAATAACGTAATTAATGCAGATTTGGGTCCTATACCAGGTTCATCTTTATTCGAGTTAATTGACAGTTAGATGTTATTAAACTAAAAAAGATAGGAAAACCATTAACAAATTAATCTAATTCTATGTAATTTTTTTAAATTTCGTTTTGTTACAACATTAGCCTTTAATAGATATCATGACTCAATATTAATTTCCAAATGACATATATAATTTAAGATGAGTTTTATAATGGTTTCTTTATGTATATTACATTAGGGTGTCCCATTTGTGTAATTTGCTAAAGGGCCTTTCTATAGAATAAAGCATTAATCGGTCATTGGTCTCTTAATGCATGTACGTATTTAAGTAGGGTTTTTCCAATGAGGTAAGTTCTGTAGTATTCAGGTTTGTAAAATGTTAAAATTTAGTGTTAAACGAGAAGCCGGGCAATATAGCGCTCAGTGAGTGTTGTGTTTTTTTTGTGCTTTCAAGTGTTACACTGCTTTTTCTACTGAGGATGACAACGTGGTTGTCGAAATACGTATATAGAATTGTTAAATTCTATTGCGGTAAGGGTTTTTAATTTTTTATTCACTTAAAAGCCACAGTCTCCGATTTTTCAGTTCTAGTTCTACATAAATCAAAATGCGTAAGTTATTGAAACTTAACGAAATTCATTGCGACACTTAATAAATACGATTACAAAAATTGAATCGATTCTGCCTTTACTTGATGTTCTATTATTTTCTAGCATATTCTTAATTAGCAAATTGGCTTCTTTAGGAGGAACACTAGGAAATAGGTTTTGTACATCAAACGATATTAGTTTCGCATTATTCGGTAAATTAACCTCTTTAATCTTATTAACTAATTCATACGATTACAGATTATCGGCTCGAATAGTTTCCCAAAATTGGACATATTGCACTATAGTTGGTTATATCTGCGGAATCATTATTATATCACAAAAAGCCTCAGTATCCGATTCATTCAGAGAGATTAATTTCTTAATATTGTGGCTAACATAAATAAAAAATATAGGTATTTATGAAATTTGTAATCAGAAATTATGATTATTTTTTCTTATTATTATGTTCATAGAATTCAATAGTAAAGTGACCGAAAACAGCTATCACACAAAAATATCCGAAGCTAAACTCGTTAAATCTAGTTAGTAGATAAATTAAATTAATGGTAGAATTCGCGCATTTCGTGAAAAATTGGACACGATCAATAGATAATGTAGACATTGAGTTATGGTCAGGGTCAAATATGACAACCGAACACATTAATTTTTCGCGGTTCCTAATTAAGGATTCTCACGAAAGGCACGACATTTTCCTTCGAGGATACCGACATGATAAACCGATAACTTTAATTCCGTTCCTCCAAAAAATACGCTTTCAAAACAGCCACGGTAGACCTCACAAACACAATAGTTTAAAATTCTTGTTTTACTCTTAAACGCGGAGAAGGCATCAACTGAAAGACTGTGACTAGATAATTTGTAACATGACAAGCATTTACTTTGTAGTTTCGTGCTGTCTTTTGATTAATTGATTTTGCAAAGTCCGTAATTAATATTCATTGCGATTTGAAAATTACATCCAGGTCATGTAGTTGAATGCATCTGCTTGGATGTTTACGCTGTTTGCGAATACGAAATTAATCTTCGGAATAACGTTAACAAATGATGTTTAGCTACTATTTATACACTAGATGTAGAAATAGAAATATATCTAAGTTCGCTTGAATTATAATTTACATATCAAAACCGGTTATTTTCAATAATGAAGGATGTTGGAAAAATAACACGTATGGAGTAGACCTTGACTCAAAATTGGGTTGTAGTTTAATGCATACAGTTTTAAATGTTTTGCACACATGGCAAATGACAAAAATCCCCGTTACACTGGATATCATCAGAATTCTGACTTAAATAATAAATTTGTCACAATTGAAATATACTGAATGAATAGCCTCGATAGAATCCATCCGAACGAAAAAGCAAGGCTTAAATTTGGACATGGTGTTTCCTGTTCCACTTAGCAAGAATAAAAATTCTAGAACCACGGACCTGCATTTGTGATTACAAAAGCGCAGATCTCAACCGTATATAAGCATCATTAACCGAAGGTATTTTTTTTTCGACAAGATATCGCTCTCTCTCTACTTTTCACAAAAAGCTGTTATTTTAGATTGCTTGATTTCTTTATATGGTGGTAAACACTTGTGGAGTTCTCTGTTAATCTTTAGGCTTCCTTCGATGGCAGGATCTTTATTTAGGAAATATAATTCCAACTGTTCAGCTAAGTCCTAGACCTTTTTGCTCTCTTTAAAGTAAAATGGTAAAATGTTTAATTCTTTGTTTTCATCTGTTGTGCTTTCGTCCCTGAATTATCTTGACATGTTCCATATGTGTTCCAAATTTACTTCCTCATTTTCTTCTTCCCCCAGTAATTTTTCAAAATCTTCTAACAGTAATATCGTCAAAACCTTACCCCTTCTAGAAACTTGGCTTTGGTTTGGTCACGGGTAGGTCTACCGTCACCAATTTGGCGTCGATTGTTCAGCACATCGGTGAGATTTGGAACGGCAGAGGTCAGGTTGATATAATTTATACTGACCTATCCAAGGCTTTCGATTTAATTGATCATGAAATTTTACTTCATAAGTTGGAATCTCTTGGTCGCGTTCCAACTTCTATCAGTCTCATCTATTTCAAAGAAATCGATTCTGCTCCAATAATTTTGCTCTTCTGGCGTTCCTCAGCAATCAAATTTGGGTCCTTTGCTATTTGTTTTGTTTATGAATGATCTCCTTCTCCAAGTGAAGTGTCCCATTCTCGCCTATGCAGATGATATAAAATTATATTCTGAGATTTCCACAATTGACAATATCGTTAAACTACAGCAGAGTCTGGACGTATTAGTTGCATGGTGTGACTGTTTTAAACTTAAATATTGACAAATTCTGTCTGGTCACTTATACTCGATCTGCTTCGCCTCACGAGTCCTCACGTATTGTATTAAAAACAATATTTTATCCAGTAAGACTGAAATAAAGCGTCTTGTAATCTTATTTGATTGTAATCTTACATTTAGATCCCATATAATCCATATGTGTACCGATGTCTACAAAACTCTGGGATTTATTATGCGCGTATCAAAATACTTTAAAGATATCACTTTGCTTAAATCATTGTACCATGCTTATGGTTTGAGGAAAATTGAATACGCCTCATTAATTTGGTATCCCGTCTATGCTTGCGATTCTATTCCTTTGGAGCGTGTTCAGCGTAAAGTTTTAAAGTGCCTCACATTCAAGATTGAAGGTATCTACCCGGAACGTGGTACATCTCAAGATGATTTGCTTTTGTGCCATGGCATCTCTAAGCGTTATAAGGGAGAATATTTGTAGGAAATTCCTAACTAAACTGATCAAAAATATTATTGACTGCCCGTTCATATTGGAGCGAATGTCGGTTTTTGGTTCCTCGTATGAACTTTAGGTATGACGTTACATTTATAGTTCCCTTCGCGAAGACGAACGTTTTGAAACGGACTCCTACCTATATTCTCTCCAACGTGACCAACCAATGCTGGATGACCTGTTTGCTTAAAAATGACTCGCAGGATGGACAGCATAGTTTATTTGAAATTGCATTGTAATGTTATGTATATATACGAGATAATGTACCTTGTAATTGGCCCTAGCCTGTTTGGTATTAAAGCATATTATTACTATTAGCGAGTTCTGCTGTAGCATCCATGTTGATTTCTGCTGTTCAACGTAATTTCCACTTTGGTCATATATTTTTCCAACAAATATGTAGTGTTTTATCTCTTTGATGGATGAACTTACGAGATTGATACAGTTCAAAATTGTTAAAAATTTCAATGCCTCAATGACTTACATAGATTCATCGTCGAACATATTCAATACCAATTATAATTTTCCTGGTGTAAGTAGTTTTAACGGTTGAAGTAAAGAAGTTCTCTCTACCATCGGTGGTAAAAAATATTAACATTTGAGTTTTAAATATATCGGAATTAAAATCAAGATTTTTCTGATTTAAGTAGTTTTCCACATTTGGAATAAAACAGTTTGAAAACCACATTTTCAATAAATCAGTAGTTACCTGAGCTTTTTTTATTTTCTCTCTATACGATTTTCATTACGAGATTTATAAACCAAGATAAGTTTACCATGCAATCGCCTGAAGCATTACTGCATAATGTTGCTCAGTTTGATAATTTAAAACCTGATGCACCTTTTTTGAAATTAATTTTCTCGGGAATTTTTTCCAATAATGACCGATTTCGTCAACTTTAAAAACCTGATGCGTTGAATATCAACCCTATTATATAATTTCTCGCAATTTCTTTGGATAAGTTTTGGAAGATTTCTTATCAGCTGATGTGGTGTCTGCTTGTATTTTTGTATTTTGTAATGGAAAATGTTTTCTAAAACGGTCAAACCACCCTTTGCTAGGAATAAGGTGAAGATGACTAGCAGATTCTCCAATTTCACTTAACTAGTTGTAGATTTTTAAGGCTTTATGTTTGATAATACAATCAGAATACGACAAGAATACCACTGCCTTCCAGTAGTTGTATGGAACGAAGGAAGCTTTTTTTTTTTATTTTAAACGAGATGCACTGTTGTGGCATCAAAAAATGGAAATCTATAGTTATTCAATTCTTTATCGCGTTCCTGTTTGCGCATGACGATTCTCCTTATATTCGGTGGCGCAATGCCACTGAGCAGTGTAATTTACTTGTCGGAAATATGGTAGGAACGCTCCCACACAAAAGCAGCATATTCTACCACCGAGTAGCATAAGGTGAGGGTACAGGTTCTTAGACCTTGAGGGCAAGTTACTTACGCTTATTTACTGCAAGACAGCTCTTTCAAGAGGTTATTTCTAGTACACACTTTGATTCGTGTTCTTTCTGTGCGTTTTAAAAGTGTTTTAAATGACAGGAATTCTATTGGCTGACTCTCAACTGATTTTCAGTCTTTCATTGGCTCTTTTATTGCATAGCCGGAGTAAAACTTTTCCCTGTGTTTGGTTTTAAACTACATATCGACGCTTAAGAAACAATACCTCTTATCTCCAAAATGACAATTTTACAGGAGACACAAAAAACCTTTTAACATATATAAATATTCAAATTCAAATTACTAGTGGTTTGTTTTTACGTATTTGAGATTTAATAATGAATTTTCAACTACAATTGCAACCTTCGGCTTCATTTTTCATTTATAAAATGGAGATACATGGTATTATTTTTTTACTGTTATAATTATTATAATGATACGAGGTATTAAGATAAAAAAAAATTATTCCAATAAAGATTTATTACGTAAATTCGTTTATTAAAACGATACAGACAAAAGACTACAAATGAATTCCTAGTTTGTAGAAAATAAATCATAACTCCTGACTTAGATGAATCACTGATGTGGAAGGCTGTCATAAAAATGATGACATTCTTTCGATAAAACTTCTTTCAGTTGTTGAAGATGTTGCCATTTGGTGAATTTAATTATCGGATTCTTATATAATTTTGGCGGAACGATGTTCGAATTAAGGTTTTCTGGTTTTCTTATTCGTTGGGGCAATTCCTTGTAGTCGTCGGAAAAAACAGACTTGTACATAATTTTACCTTCTGGTAAATATTTTAAATATCGTATTTCATTGACTCTGAGTAAACCTAGCCTGATTGATGATACGAGTTTATTGCTGGTATAATCTGAGAAAAAATCAAATGAGAGGTACTTCACATCATAAGGTCGTGGATTTTGTCGTGCTTCTCTTGTAACAGCAACATAATCTGAAGGAAGATGGATTACTCTGTTTTTTAGTTTATTTTCAATCACTGCGTGTATGGAGTCGCACTCCATCTGAGTGTGTCCACGCTCTAAATACTTTTGCTCTATTATAATGTTGTTAGTAATTGAGAACATGAGTAGGGCACTTGAAATCACAGAGTTTCGATTCTGGTATGTGCAACCATCTGTCCAGATCACAATTGGCTTTCCAGAATCTTTGTGCTTGCCAATGTAATCAATGAGGCAGCTAGCAAAAACAGAGGCTACAAGCTCACCTTGCGATTCATTCCACCAGTGGCAGGTAGCATCATGTGAAGTTAAATCAAATACTGTGTAGTTATGAACGCATAACATAGTTTTATAGTATAAGGCACTGGCATTAAAAAATGGTGCCAATTTAACAGCCTGTATATCTGCAGTAAGTACAATGCACTCATCTTTCTCAGCTCTCTTCTTATCTTCATTTTTTTCACATCTTGCTTGTTCTTTTCGATCAATATGTTTTCTGTATTCTTCTTCTTTCAGATTTCCTATATTGTATTTTATGCAGATGTCACATGCATCTTTCTTGGGGTAGAATATAGAGATGTTTTTTTCTGATACAACTGTATCAAACACTTGCCTACTTAAATGTGAAATTTGTCTGTCTCTACAGTACTCTACATAGTGATTGAAGAATTGTGTCATTGTAGTGAACATTGGTTCCAAATACAATTTATCAGTTTGTTTCCGGCAATAGTGAGATGGTAATTTTGGTATTGATTCCAAGTAGGTAACTAGATTATCCTTTTGTTCTTTCTTTTTAGTTTTTCTCAAGATTTCACTCCGCTCTTCTGTTCTCTCTACTCATGTGAATGCCAGCATCATCTTTTTTTTTCAGTCACCCAGTTCCTAACTGACCATTCGCCCAAATCAAATGTATTTAAGAATGTTTTCTTGCAGACTTGTTTTCTGATTCCACAACTTTTCAAATGGTAAACCAAAGTTGAACTTCTTCTTGAATTATTTTCTTCCGTTCTTTTTCTTGTAGCAATGTGACAGTCAATTAAGGAAGAAACAAAAACTTTTCTTTGCTCCCAATCCATATCATTCCAAAACCTTTCATATTGTGCAAATCTTTCTTCTTCATTTATTTCAAGGCAGAACCTTTTACCAGACTTTTTACACATTTATGAGTTACAAATGCCCTTCTTTTTTCTTGGACTTCTTATTTTATCCTGAAAAACCTTGTTTGTATCTCTAGGTCTTCTATATTCTAGATATTGCATTCCTTTCATTCTCAATTTTCTGTTATTGTTTATTTTCCAATTTTTCGACTCAGCTTTTTTATTTCTTTTGGGTTTGGACTTTTCTTCTTCTTGGATAATATACTCGACCTTCGGTGATGACAATTGAATATCAGATATAATTTGTATTTTACTGTTGTTATGGTCAGGGGTGAGCTGTTTCACGAATCTGGACAGTGGCGGTGAATCCTCCCGATCACTATCAATAGATAATTCTTCATTATTGTTACCCTGGGCTGTATTATTAAGGTTCTCATCACAGCCATCTACTTGATTGCTTTCATGACAATACATTATTTCTTCTTGTTCGTTCTGCCCAAACTCATCTTTACTGACTTTGCCTATCTTTGTTACCATTAGATCTATGTCATCCCAAAACTCTTTATCCATTTCTAGAATAATAGCTTGATTTTTGTTCGATCATCGCATTTTGGGCTCTCGTCTGATTGATCTAAAAGCAAATAACAGTTTGGTTAGCTCTTTGAAACGTAAGCAGAAAGAAAGTGACAATACCTTGCTGAATAACCCTATACTTATTTGTACTGCAGGTGTCCATAAGTTCATCAGATATTGAGTTTGACTGACTGACTGTTGAATTGTGTTCAACTGTTTCTCCAACGTAACATGTTTTTTCTAGAAAAAAGTAGGTACGTACCTAATTTGTAAGTAATGATTTGATATTGTCAATAAATATTACCATGATTCAATCTCACACCATATTCATTTGTTCTAAAGGCCTCCATGATCTCGTCATCATCAAACATATTATTGTCATCGTTTTCTTCATCCATTTTCGTCACTTTCGAAAAAAATTCAAGAAACCACAAGCCCAAACGTGCCGATTTACACAACGATTTGATCCAGACTGACAAGAAATAACTCGTATATCCCCTCCACGTGCACCCTTTTACCGCTAGAATACCACGTATCTCCAAATTTTCTAAAGGTTATGGAGAAACGAGTAATTGTGTTGATCCTGGTGATACGAGGTATTTTATCACGTCGTATTCTAAGGTTTGCATGAATCTTGCACATATGAGCTATTGGGAACAGATCAATATAAGAGTGTTTAAATTCTTTCAATGGAGACTGGTTAAATAAAAATTTAAAAAAGGTATATAACCCCTTACCACAATTATTAGTCGTATCCTAAATACGTATTTCGACAACTAAGTTGTCATCATCAGTAGGTAAAAACTACTAATTAAAAGTCGCACATGGGGCACAGTAAAGTAAGAAAAACGCTTCCGCACAACTACTATACACTGCATCCCCGTATAGACTAAATTTAACATGCCAATCTAAACTACGAGACAAACACTCACCTCTTAAGTAAAAGGTCTAAACATGTGTTAAATTGTCGAACAAAGGAACGGCAGACATTCATCTCTAAGGGGGGCGGCGCTAACTTCGATTTTTAAAAACTACGATGACCCACTATTAAACTTAAATGAAACACCTTATATTTTCACAAAACAATAGTATATTTAACTATATGTATATTTCATGTGCACTGCACACATCAGTAGTTATTATTTAAACGTATTATTTCGAGTACATGTATAGTAAAAATATCTATTTTGGGTAGGGGTGTAAAAATTTTTCAATTACAAATGGTTAAAAAGTATGGTCGTATATTGCAAAAACTGAACTCTATTGAAATTCTAAGAAGGACAAAATTGGGAAGGACCGTTACATATGAAAAAACAAGACATCTGACTGTGTTGAGTTATATTAAATAACAATCAAGTAACGTGAAAAGGATCTATGAATTATTAGATATTGTTGGTATATAATTTAAAAGTTAATTATAAATAGGTGACATGTCATTGTTAAGGAGTTTTGCACTTTTAATATAATGTATAGAATTCACGGTTAGCTCTTGGTGAAACATGATTAATAATTTACTAAACAAAATGTCCAATTTTAATAACTTCTACCCAAAAGTATAAATTGAATGTTAGTAATCCTGTAGTACCAAGAATGTACTGTTTACTGAAGATACATAAACCAGGTAACTCGATGAGACCTATAGTTTCAGGTATTAACTCACCGACTTATTTGATTTCCAAATGGTTGGTGAATGAATTTAAAAATCTACCCGTTAAACCAGAAAATTTGTCAGTCAGTAATTCTTTAGAATTTGTTAAATTAATTAAAGATTGTGAACTGGAAACCGAGGAAATTTTAGTTTCATTCGACGTGACGTCGTTATTCCCCTCGGTACCTATTCCAGAGACTATGAAATATTTAGAAAGCTTGCTCCACAAGAATAACATTGAACCTTCAAAAATAAAAGAATACATTGACAACTCTGTGCATGGCGCAAAATTGTTTCCAAGTAGGAGAAAAATTTTATGAACAGAAACAAGGCACAACAATGGGTAACTGCCTATCTCCTTTCATAGCCAATTTATTCATGAGTCAATTTGAAGTAGAATTCAAAAACAACGCTAAATATTTCCCTAGAGTCTGGATTAGGTATGTAGATGACATTCTCGCGATTTTTGACACACGGAAATGCGAATTAGACATGTTTGTTAATCAATTAAATTTGAAATTTCCGACTATTAAATTTACGGTGGAAAAGGAACAATATGGCAAGATACCATTTTTAGATACTTTACTGATTAGAAATAAACATAAAATAGAAATCGATATTTTCTGGAAAGAAACCAATGTTAATAGATTCATCACCGCGGATTCAAATCATAGTTATCAACATAAGACAGCTTCCTTTAACTTCTTAGTCAATCGGTTACTAAATTTTCCGTTAACAAAAGAGAGATATGAAACAGAACTAGATTTCATTAAAAATATTGCGACATACAATGGCTTTGACATAGAAATAATCAATAAATTAATTAGAAAAACAAAAATAAAAAATACAATCCGCGAATCCACGAGTTTGATATCCCAAAGTAACCAAGAGGAAAAGTACATATGTCTACCATACCACCCCGTCACGAAAAACTTTAATAAAGTTGTGAAAGAAAGAGGTCTCCAGGTAGCCTTTCGGTCCGAAAACACCATCAAAAGTCTGCTAGGGAATACTAAAGATAGAATTAATTCCAATTCGAAATCAGGGATATATGAAATTAGTTGCACGGATTGTAATTTGAAATATATAGGCCAAACTAAACGACCTATAATAACCCGTTTTAAAGAACACATATCAAATACAATAGACCGGATAAATCAAATGTCGCAAATCACGCTTTGAGCACACTGCACAATGTATCGATTACAGGTTTGAAGTTGATCAAAGGAATTAATAAACCCCACGAACTTGGTGCTTATGAAAGTATATTTATCGCGAAAAATAAACATACCTCCTTGAATAGCGATAAATCTCCAATACCGTTCAGCTGTCTATTCACATTTTTATTACCATAAGTGGGTGGGGGGGGTAACAGCAGAAATTTAGACATGTGGGAAGCCATACACATGAAAAAATACAAAAATTACCTCCTTAACAATGGTTTACTGAATGAAGCACTTGGTGTATTTGTTTCACAAAATGTAAAATGTTTCACATTTTGTGGAACAAATGTGCCAGGTGTTTTGTTTAGTAAATTATTAATCATGTTTCACCAAGAGCCAACCGTGAATTCTATACATTATATTAAAAGTGCAAAACTCCTTAACAATGACATGTCACCTATTTATAATTAACTTTTAAATTATATACCAACAATATCTAATAATTCATAGATCCTTTTCACGTTACTTGATTGTTATTTAATATAACTCAACACAGTCAGATGTCTTGTTTTTTCATATGTAACGGTCCTTCCCAATTTTGTCCTTCTTAGAATTTCAATAGAGTTCAGTTTTTACAATATACGACCATACTTTTAACCATTTGTAATTGAAAAATTTTTACACCCCTACCCAAAATAGATATTTTTACTATACATGTACTCGAAATAATACGATTAAATAATAGCTACTGATGTGTGCAGTGCACATGAAATATACATATAGTTAAATATACTATTGTTTTGTGAAAATATAAGGTGTTTCATTTAAGTTTAATAGTGGGTCATCGTAGTTTTTAAAAATCGAAGTTAGCGCCGCCCCCCTTAGAGATGAATGTCTGCCGTTCCTTTGTTCGACAATTTAACACATGTTTAGACCTTTTCCTTAAGAGGTAAGTGTTTGTCTCGTAGTTTAGATTGGCATGTTAAATTTAGTCTATACGGGGATGCAGTGTATAGTAGTTGTGCGGAAGCGTTTTTCTTACTTTACTGTGCCCCATGTGCGACTTTTAATTAGTAGTTTTTACCTACTGATGATGACAACTTAGTTGTCGAAATACGTATTTAGGATACGACTAATAATTGTGGTAAGGGGTTATATACCTTTTTTTAAATAAGAGTGTTTATTGGTTTGAAGTAATAATTGAATCGATTCTGCCTTTACTTGATGTAAATCCATATCAAACGATAAAAACACACAATGTTGTATTAGATTTACACTTTATTTCGTATAAAGTGTAAATCTAATACAACATTGTGTGTTTTTATCGTTTGAAGTAATAAACTCATTTTCAGTAAAAATGGAGATAAGAGGTATTGTTTCTTAAGCGTCGATATTGTATTTATCGAATATAGCAAGATTGACCAAAGTTCCTGTTAGTGTCCGTTGTATGAAATTAAGAAATAATTTAAAAAAATATAAAATTCAATTCAAAGTAAAATGCATTTTGTATAAAACATCTTAAAAAAGAAATTCAACATAGTCTTCACATGTAATGAAAGAAATAACAATATTTATGTGTATTTCAACTGGGGAAATTAACTAGAACTTTATGAATAGTATCATTTTTGTATTTTTTGTATTACACACAAGAAATTTTTTTCATATTAAAAGTGTTTCCATATTTGAAACCTAGGATGTAATGCTCTGCTGTAGAACATAGGATTGATATTTAGTTACGATTATGAGGAGACATTAATTTGTAGACAAACTGTATTCTGTATCTCTTTGATTTGAGATTGAACGTGTGTGATTTTTGAAGAAATCGCGAACAAAAGATCTAGAACATACAACTAAATTTAGGTTAAATTACATTTTTTTTTGGTTTATTTACCTGTGGGATTTCACTGAAATTTCGCATTTTGGAGTTACGTTATTTTAAATATTTTATGTTGAATTTGCAATAAATTCTTGAAAATGCTATTTTCTCTTTTAGTTTGTTTAAAAGACAGCTATTTTTTATTCAGTAGCTTGCGTTGAATTACTGTCATTTAGTTGAATGATTTTACTTATTGAAACATATTTTAGAAAAATTCTAGGATTTTAATTTAACGACCGGAAATCGTAAATAAAGTAGAGAAATATATTTATATATTTTTCATTTAAAATAACAAAATTTGGTAACATTAAAAATATTGTGGGGATATTTTCCGCAAACGAACTTGTATAATCCAGTGAAACATTATAAAAACGACGCTAATATAATGATGCTAGTTTCAGAATATGAACTTGATTGTCACGGTTACGTCTTTCTTTTTAATTTAATCCGAGACTAGCGATCGTACGAGAGTCTTTGAAGACAATTTAGCAAGTTTTGTCATTACTACTTCCACAAGTTTTAAATAGAAGAACTCCTGCAGAGATAACATTTGCTAGAAATTGTTCCCAATAGAAACTCTCCGTTTTTATTATCATTTACTTTTCATCCAGTAATTGAATCGCTTCGAGACAAGTTCATAAATTATGAAAGCGTGGAGAACTGTTGCCTTTAACCCTCGCGATCCGTCGCTAATTAATTAAAGTTAGTTTGTCTATTATAATTTTCCTGTATATATATATTGTTGAAATTTACATTGTTATGATGGGCTATTTTCTATTTTACATCTTTATATTTTTAATTTTATTATCACTAATTTACATAGGACTTTTTAATTTAAATAATTATTTCTCGTTTACGTCATTCGAAATTTAATGTCGGGAACATACAAATTACACAGGCCTGTAATGGTTTTCCCTTTACGATCTTAGTAGCGTTCCCAATAATTTTTAATGTGATGATTACGAGAACAATAGTCAAAAAAATCCATCACGTCAGAATATTTTTTTATTTAGCATTTTAGCTTTGCTTAAAATTGCCCGGAGAGTTTATTTCGGAAATTGTTTAAAATGTTTTAAACGAGTTCTAACTAAGTGTTAACGCATTTAGTGATTCTATTATGATAATAGGTTAAATTCCGATTAATAATTTAAATACTACATAATTAGTGTAAGTAATATATCTTTATTACGTTAATCATGGGTAATTTTAGCCTCATTTAGTAATGAGCTTATTAATTATATGGGTTGATAAAATTATTTAATGAAATGTGACTGAAAAGGAACGGGGTCTTAAAACTGAACTAACCCCTGAAAGCAAATTGTATTTCCTACTTGTTTCAAAATTGCAAAAATAGTTCCTGTCCATAAGGGAGGATGTGGATTTGCGCCGTCCAACTACAGGCCCATTTCCATATTGCCTGTATTATCTAAAATAGTTGAAAAGATCGCGAACAGAAGAATTCGTGACTTTATTGAGGGGGGGGGGGATTTGTTGGTTAATTGTCAGTTTGGCTTCAGGCCCCACACATCTACGTCCGATGCTATTTATTATTATCTCGAGAATGCGTACAATTTCATTAACGAAAAGCAGGTCGTCGCGACCATGTTTTGTGATTTGGCGAAGGCATTTGACTGCGTTCCGCACTCGCTTCTTCTCCGGAAGCTCGAATATTATGGGTTCCGGGGAGGAGCGAATGACTGGTTGAGATCTTATTTGCATGGGCGTACACAATATGTTAGTCTGGGCTTTGGGGCGGGTTGTGTGGAGTCTGGGATCAGGGATGTTATATGTGGTGTGCCGCAGGGTTCGGTTTTGGGTCCGACGCTTTTTCTCTTATTTATTAACGATCTTGCACTGTTGGACACCAGGGCTCACATTGCATTGTTTGCCGATGATACATCATTAACTTGGCATGCTGCGGACCCGCGATCTCTGGAGGGCCTGATGAACGACGAGATTCCGATTTTTCAGAATTGGTTTAATGCTAATGGAATTACCCTAAATTTAAGTAAAACACAACTTTTAATTCACAGGCACAATTATGTAAGTGTGAATATTGAGATTGGTGGCATCACTTTAGAGCCTGTGAACTCCGTGAAGTTCCTTGGTCTGATTGTGGGGCCAGGCCCTTGTTGGACCGGGCATGTTCGTCGCCTTTCGTGTAGGCTCTCATCTGCTTGTTATGCGATTGGAGTGGTGCGTCGTAACCTGGGAGAGTCCACGGCTAGGACTGTATATTTTTCATTGTTTGAGTCTCGTCTACGGTATTGTATAGCATTTTGGGGATTCACGACCGCTGGGAATCTTCTTTCGATTTTTAGGTTGCAGAAGCGGGCGGTGCGGCTCTTGTGCGGGGCGGCAGCGGACGCCCACTGTCGGCCGTTGTTTGCGGATAGTGGAATCATGACGGTTTATTCATTGATATTATACGAATCATTGTCTATCATCTTTAAAAAGCAAAGTAATATCCAGCATAGGTCTGATATTCATTCGTATGATACACGCGGCAACCAACTTCTAAATTTACCAAAGCCCGCGACAAGTGCGAGTCGCGATTCAATAGTTTATAGGGGCTTGCAGTATTTCAACAGACTGCCACTGAACATTAGGCAGTCTTTAAGCTTAAAACAGTTTCAGGGAAAATTAAAGGTGCTGCTCCTCGGGCAGGTTTTGTACTCGCTGGATGGGTTCCTTGCGGGTTGACGTTGGAATCCCTTGCTTTTATTTTTAAATTGTTTTTATTTTAAATATTGCTTTGATCATGTATTTTTATTAGGTGACATGTATTTGTTTGTTTTGGCAACATAATCATTTACTATTATGTGTTTATACTGTAATTGTATGTGTATATTGCTTACTGTCCACGTACTGTATGTGCTTATTGACAATAAATCTATCTATCTATCTATCTATCAAAGAAACCTGAAAACGTAGTTCGAAGGAACTTGGTTCTCCGAGAAAAAGTTTTACTACCTCTTTTACCACATTAAGCTGGGTATGGTGAAACAGCTTGTGAAGGCTTTAAATAAAGAAGAAGATGGTTTCACTATCAGGCGCTAAATTTAAAAAAGGAATTTTTGTTGGCTCTGATATAATAAAATTAATTTAGGATGCAAAATTCGATGAAAAACTCAGACAAATTGAGTTAGAAGCTTGGAAATCCTTTAAGGAGGTGGTGGCAAATTTCTTAGGGAACATTAAAAACCCTGATTATAAAGAAATAGTGGGAAATATGATTGCAAATTTTGGCGTAATGGGCTATTCTATGGACATCGAACTTATTTTCCTGAATTTGCACATTGACTACTTTCTGGAAAATTTAGGAGCCGTTAGCGAAGAGCAAGGTGAAAGATTTCACCAAGACTTGAAAGATATGGAAAAGAGACATCAGGGAAGGTGTAATACAAAAATGTTGGCTGCTGAGGCGATATGAGCCAAACCGAAAATCTAAGAGAACATCTCAAAATAGAAGCTTCAGAAAAGAAAGAAGAAAGTTTCACAAAGATAAGTGACCTGTTTACGCAAGAAACAAGTTATCGTTTATCAAATGTCAATAGCTTTTTAACTTCTAGAATGAAGTACCTTTTTAATATGTTTTTTTCTAAGTGAAGGTGTCTTTTTGCAAAAATTATCCAGCTCAAAAATGAGAAAAAGGGTTTCATCGTGTATCTTACAACTTTGTTGGTTTGTTTACTGTGGTTTACGCCACACGGAACCGTAGAGGATATTAAAATAAACCAGGTGATATTAGATAAAAGATGGTTTAGAAGTAACTTACTAAATTTATTCTGGTTGCTTTCATAAACAAAAACAACAGAGAAAAAACTAATTAATAAATAATAAAAACTAATTAATTAAACTATGTAGAATTAATAAACACACGTCAATTCTTTAAACAGATTTGGACAAACAAAATAAGAAAAAGAAAATAAATACTTGGCACAGCCACTATTTAAAAAAAAAACAGAAACTGCTGAGATCTCATTCGCCAAATTGAGTTAGAAGCATGGCAATCCTTTAAGAAGGTGGTGCCAAATTTCTTAGGAACAGTAAAAACTCTGATTATAAAGAAATAGTGGCGAATATGATCTATTCTATGAGCATCGAACTTTATTTCTTGAATTCGCACATTGACTACTTTCCGGAGAATTTAGGAGCCGTTAGCGAAGGGCAAGGTGAAAGATTTCACCAAAATTTGAAAGATATGGAAAAGAGCTATCAGAGAAGGTGTAATATAAAATTGTTGGCGGACTACTGTTGACAGCCGAGGCGAGATGAGCCAAACCGAAGATTTAAGAGAAAATCTCAAAACAGAAGCTTCAGAGAAAAAAGAAGGCTTCACAAAGATAAGTGACATGTTTACGCACGAAACAAGTTATCGTTTATCAAATTTCAATAGTTTTAAGTTCTAGAATTAAGTACTTTTTTAATATATTTTTTTCTAAGTTGTAATAACTCGATATACGGTCATGGGTATGCGTAATACTTTGGCAAGGCGACAGCCTCGCTTTTAATACAAAACATTGACGTGTTATCTAAACACGACCTTACTCCGTATTTGTTGCATACACAAAGACTACGCATCAGGGTTATACATTTGTTCTAGAAACAAATTATAAGTAAGACAAGGATCTTCTCTAGTATATATAGACGATAGTTTAAGTCATAGAGAGGGTTACAACCAGTCAGTGATACGAACTGTGTTACATCTTAATAACCACGTTCTGCCCTGTCTGAGTTGAACCAAGTATAATATGTACATCTTGTAAATAATATTGTTATTCAGTTTGTAAGAATTGAGTTAATAATAGAATGTTACCCGAACTTCGAGTGTGTATCATTTAGTTCTTTATTCCGCCTCGAACCTGCAACACAATGTGGCCGCCCAAACGGCCCACATTACAAAGTCAAGGTGTCTTTTTGCATTTTTTTCCTATGTTCATTCTAAAAAAATCTGGATGCGATGGATAAAAACTGAGTACGTATTCGTAATCAGCGCAACAAAATGCTTTAGAATCAGTCATCGACTTCAAAAAGGGACGTCATGACTTCAAATTTGCTTGCCTGTGTTATTACACCTATCATAGATCGAGTCTTTTTGACTTAGTTTAGCAAAAATGTTGCTCTATTGAAATACAAGGGGAAATTTTTAAATGATTAGAAATGATTTTTAAACGTAAACAGTGTCAGCTTATTTCGATAAGGTAGTGTTGAAATTGAAAAATTGTTGTAGATGTTTGAATAATGAAAAAAACAATTGGTTGTAACTAATACAGAAACGTTATTAATTTTTTTGACTCAAGAGAAATGGCCTTAAAAATCATTATTAGTATGAGCATCATGTACTTTTGAGTTGGTAAATAATTATCAAAATATAATTCTCACTGGTACAATGTTACGTTGTATGTATAATTCATCTTTTTTAGACCTTCGTCTAAGGAAAATAACTTCGAACGAAGGTAAGATAAATCATAAAAGAACCGGAACCTTTCGAAAACTTTAAAATGTAAAACATTTTCAAATAGGATCCTCTTGATTTATACGATGACTTTTGCTTTGATGTCAACCGCAAAGATTAATAGGAGTTTAAAAAAATCGAATGACAGAAGCCCAAATTGTCGTCACATTTACTTTCTTAAATCATTTAGATTGATAGCAAGTTATTATTTGAATTCTCTGTAACTAAACTGAAAGTTCAACGATTCAGTAACACAATATTATCAGATATTTCCTCAGACGGTTTTATGTTGAGAAGTTTTATAAGTCATATTTTATGTGCTTTATATAAAGTGGAATAAAAGTCGCTTTCTCCAAAACTTTTAACAATGAATAGTTTCCGTATCCTTTATTGTATATTTCTTGCTTTTGTTTGAAATGAAAAACATGCTTTTTGATATACAATTCGCATGTTATGGGCATAGATGTCAGATGGCAGAACGTAATCGGTGATTCATTCAATCATATGTATACTCGGTCGTTTTGTAGTAATGAGTTTTGTCTATGGTCTTTAATTTTCACATTACAAAACCTGGGCTGATACTTTACGATTTAGTAACTTAATGAGAAAGCCAGTGTAGCCGAAAACTCGAATTTGTCGGTGTTGTGTCGTTCTGGGGCATTGGGACTTTCTTAAATGATAACGTGGCATATTTTACGTCAGAATTCAAGATTACACCCTTACAAAATTGTTCTCACACAAGAATTGAAGCCGGCTGACCATAGCATGCGTCGTGTGTTCTCGGATTGGGTATTGGAGCAGCTGGAAAATGATGCCAATTTCGGGAAGAAAATCATGTTTAGTGACTAGGCTCATTTTTGGTTGAATGGGTTCGTGAATAAGCAAAATATGCGCTATTGGGTTGCCGAAAACCCAAAAGTGGTTAAAGATAAATCTTTTCATCCACAGAAAGTGACTGTTTGGTGCGACTTGTGGTCTCGAGGCATTATTGGACCATTTTTTTTTTCAAAATGAGGAAGGAAATGCCGTCACAGTGAATGGAGAGAGATATCGAGCAATGATAAGAAACTTTTTGTGACCGGAATTGGAACAACTGGATGTGGAGGAGTTGTGGTTTCAACAGAAAGGTGCCATATCCCACATTGCAAATGAAACAATCGTTTTATTGGAAGAAACGTTCGGTGGTTCAATCGTCTCACGAAACGAACCTTTCAATAGGCCAGCTCGTTCGTGTGATTTAACTCCTATGGGGTTATGTAAAATCATTGGTTTACTCCAACACACCTCAAATGATTGACGACTTGAAAACAATCATCGAACGGGAAATTTTTCAAATTCAGCCGGATTTACTGGGAAAAGTAATTGAAAACTGGATTCAGCGATTGCGTACCATTACACGATGTCCTATTTCGGACATAAATGGCACATTCTAAGCTTATAATATATACAAAAATTAGCATTGTACCTTACGCATTAAGTTTTTTTATTAAAAAATAAAGTTCTCAAGCCCCTATTGGTGGACCCTTTATTTGACACAGTTAAAATAGTGCAAAATTAATGAATTTTGCTTACAGATAACCTACATAAGTTTAAATGAGGCCTTAATTAAAGTGGCGTAATAAATAAACTGTGTAACTCAAAGCGAATAAAAGTATCAAAGTAGTTGAAATTGATGTACCCGGACGTTAGTTGCGTTTGCCAGGGGTGTTATGATAGCGGCTCGACTTTCAAATTCTAAAACCAGAGATTGTGGCAAAAGGAGCGGGATGCAACTAAATTGCAAATTTTCACAAACACAATGAACTAAAACTTTTCTTATTTCGTCGCGGTTACGTGAAATTCTGTTAATACAGCGTATACCTAACACGAGTCGAATTACACAAGCAGCGTGGTGCTTTTGACTGGTGACGGTTCGCTAATGATCGTTCTAGACGCCTTCGCCCCTTACTTTTGAGATCGCACAACATATTTTCCCCGAATAGCATTATTTAGCAGAATGTCCAGCAATAAGTGGACAGTAAACATATCTGAAAGGTGGCGTAACATACAGAAACGCAATACCAAGAGGTGATTTTGGATATAACGAGATTGTGCGAACCTATGATGCAATAAAAAGTTTATTGAGTTTACCAGATTCCATTAATAGCCCCACTATCATCTTAACAGACTTTTTGTCTCTATTCAGTAAACTTTGGCGAGTGTTCCCTAAGAAACTGGTTTGCCTGTATTTGACCCTCGGCAGTTCTTCAACCTTTCTCTAGATATATTTTCACCCCACTTTTTCATGGCTGTTTTGATATTTGTTTTTATAATGGCAAAGAAAGGCTTCTTTTCTATGTAAACTATAGACAAGGCCTATTGAGCCCATTCCTCCAACTTCTCATTAGACCTATGATCCTCCAGCTCTGAGACCCAGGCCAGTGTCACTTTCTTGTGATTACTCAGCTCATTTAGGACACACAGACAATTCCATACAAGTTTAGATTTAACTTACATTGAATGCAGTGTCTTTAACATTGCTTGACTGTCGGAGAAAAGAACCATTCTTCATATTAATTTCTTCAATGCGATGATGCAATGCTGTCACTTCCATAGATTAGAACTATGCCATGGAGCATTCAAAGATGTTTCGCGAAGTTTAGAAAAAGCAAATTTAATTTGGATGATGAAACTCGTGTTGGTCGAGCTTCAAAGATGACGTTTTAGGACGAGAAAGCATCATTATATCGCATTTGACAAATATGGAACAGATTCATAGTTTTGGATTTGTATCAGGTGCGTTCTTAAGATTTGTTCATAACTACTGGAACGAAATGAAAATTATTCATTTTTGGATCGTTTAATTGCAGAAGCAAAAAAAATGGATAGCTCCGACAGTCAGCCTCAATGTTTTTAAGATCGTATTTGTATGAGAAGAAGGAAAATCAATTGTTTTCTTCGCAACATTTACATTTGAACCTTGCCTCTGAAGTTTGTTAAATAAATTCCTTAAACTCCTGTATCTAACTCTGAAAATGACCTATGTATATGTACAATTTCTAATCATTTTGAGACTAACTTGTGCTGCCATCTTATGACACTTTCAGAAACTAGTGATAACTATTTTTAGTTATTCTGAATAAGCTTCTATGTTAAGAATTTAGGAATCTATTATCGGTACTGTTTTATTTATTATTCGTTTTGTAATTTTTTGTTTGATAATCTAATAAATGTTATTATGAAAGCTCGGATTATATTCAAAATATGCTTTTTTTTAAACTCCCTTATTTTATTCAGTCTAATTTATAAAAGATAGCCCCAGTATTCTATTTATAAACCTATAAAATGTACAAGAAAATTACTATTCTTGGCAGGACAAACTGTATCTTTAAAGTTCTTAAAGCAATGCAACAAAACTTTGTCGACGTAAAGGGATCTATGAAAAGAAGCTAACACGGCAAACTGTTTTAGAATAATAAAAAGCACCAACTAAAGGCTGTTCCGTCAAATACAATTTAAAACTTTTCCATTATTTGTCTAAACTTTATAATTCGTTTATATAATATGAAGGAATATCCAACATGGGAACTTGGGGGAGCGTATATTGAAAATTATCGGAGTAATTGTCAGTTCATGAACGAACAACTTCTTTAAAAGGACTCCGGAAAATATATTTAAATGAGGCGAGTAAAAAGCTTTCATCAGAATGAACTTTATTACCCATTCGAAGGGTTAATGCTATAAAATTATACCCACGCTAATGAAAAAACACCCGTTGTTTTACAAGCAAAGAAGCACTGTGGATATTTTCGACTAAACATCGTCTTTCTGACGTAATTACCATTACACTGTTGTGGCTTCTGTCTATTCTCGACGGACTTGTTGCTTTTACATGCCCTGGATGCCTTTACTCTAAGTTCGCAGAGGAAAGAATCCCCATGTAAACGTAAAAGAACGTAATTATATTGATTGCGGACGAATCTGTTTACAAACGTTTGCATTTTACTGTCGGAGATGCAGTAATATATTCTACATTTTAATTAACTGAAATATTTTTAGAATATATATTTTATAAATGATAATGTACGAGATATTTTCAAATTATAAATGCAGATTTTACCAAAAATATGAATAGAATGTTGTGTTTTTAGAACTGTTAGTATTAGATACATTTTAACGTATTTTTTTTTAATACATGCACAGGAAGGTCAGTGCAATTTAGCGACAAACAAATTATTTGTGATAATTTTATGTCTTTTAAAGATGATTTAATAATGAAGTATACATTCATAACAACAAACGATATCATTTCCACTAAAAAAAATATCAACACCATTTTCATAATATACAAGCTGTCCCGTATCGTTATGTTCAAATTTTAGCAAAAATGCAAAACTTGTATATCCATTTTTATTTGCTTCAAAGTTACCGATCTATGAATGTGATTGTCAGATCATGAAAAAAAATGTAATCCTAAAGTCAATAAAAACTGACTTTATTTAAAAAAGTTCAATTAATAATATTTTCGAAATGTCCACCTCCTTGTTGAATGCAGGCTTGTGTCCGTAAGCCAACAGAAGAAGTACTTATCCGAATTTGATACTTGTTTTGTCGGATTTGCTCGGCAGCTAGGTAAATACCATCCAACAACTCTTCTCTTGTGTTCGAAACTTGCGCGTAGAATAAATTTTCTTGTACCCCCATAAATAAAAGTCAAGGGGATTAAGATCAGGTGATCTGGGTGGCCATGCAACAGGACCACCTCGATCAATCCATCTTGGATATCATGACGTTAACCCAATTTCGGACAGCAATTCCGAAATGTGGTGGTGCCCCATCCATGTGAAACCACATGTCCCGTCGAACATTCAGTGGGACATCCTCTAAAAGACCTGACAGTTCGTCAATAAGAAATTGGAGGTACTGTCCGCATTTAACCTCCCAGGAAGAACGACAGGACCAATCAACAAGTCATCGATTAGGGCCGCCCAAACGTTAATAGAAAATTCATGTTGAAATTTAGATGGGCGTATAGCTTTGGGATTTTCTGATCACCACCTGTGCAGGTTTCTCAGATTTGTAACACCACTTCTCGTGATCTATCCAGAGGACTGTTCTGCAGAAATTAAAATGAAGCCGTGACTGTCTTAATATTGATGGTAGAATAAACTAGACGAACATAGTGGTCTGCCTCAAGCAAACCGTGTCCCCTGCGATAGTGATATGGATATAAGCCCTCACGTTTTAAAATTCGCCAAACTGTCGTTCGTGGCAATCCTAGTTGTCTAGCGATTCGAGGTACACTGAGAGTTGCATCCCTTGTAACAATAACTGCTGCTTCTTCTCTAAGTTTGCTGGCAAATTTACTCCCCGGTCGAAAAGATAATCACGCAGACCGCATGCCGGAAATTGTCTGTGACCGATGTCGGTATTCAATAACTGCTTGACGTGCACTGCCGTTACAGTAGCCATACACAAAATGCATGTCCGCATATTGTTGAGAAGAAAATCGGTAAGGCATTTTGAATAAAGAAAGCGTGCCCACACACTAATAAGCTGTTGTATGAACTGAAACGTAATGTAATCCTGTATTAAAAAATGCAACGTTAATAGTCATCTGAACATTTGTTTATTGTATGATATTCATGGTTCAGCACTTACGAAATAAGTAAGAATCTTCATCATAAATCAATTTCCAGTACTCTTTTTTGTAGATCTCCAAGAAATTATTGTATGCACTACGACACGTGTTTATTTATTTTAGGATAACATTTTATTATGCGGCGTTAACAATAACAGGCCTGTTATTGAATCGTATAACTTTTTTATATAAAATCAGTTTGTACTGACTTTAGGATTACATTTTTTTTCATGATCTGACAATCACATTCACAGATCTGTAACTTTGAAACAAATAAAAATGGATATACAAGTTTTACGTTTTTGTTACTTAAAATGAAGTCTACTTTACACTCCTAAAATTTGAACATAACGATACGGAACACCTTGTATTGAATGATTAATGAGTATTAAACCTAACTTTTACATGTATTTCAAAGAAGCTTATCGATAACAGCCAGGAATCCAGGTATCGCGACTCTAAGACTAAACTTTGATGCAAAAGGTATACATTTTAGAAATTTGGCAACGTTTTAAAGCTATATGTATATACGGGGACTATTATTATTAATAAATTAATTATTAATTAATAAATAATTAAACCTAACTTTTACTTGTATTTCAAAGAAGCTTATCGATAACAGCCAGGAATCCAGGTATCGCGACTCTAAGACTAAGCTTTGATGCAAAAGGTATACATTTTAGAAATTTGGCAACGTTTTAAAGCTATATGTATATACGGGGACTATTATTATTAATAAAGTGGAAAAAATTATATTTTCGTATTTAATAAAAACATTTACAAACCAAACAATTTACAAATATGCTGAAAAAACTTGTATTCATATTTTTTCTTGAAGCTTTAAGTGCATTGGGTTATATACCTTTTTTTTTAAGTTTTTAAGTGCATTATTATCAAATTTTCTATTATTTTTATAAATATTAAATTTTATAATAAATCTAATTTATTATTCATAAAAACTGTTAATGGAATACCATCGGAGTGGCGGACCAGTATAACTGTCTCAATATTCCAAAAAAAGAGAGAAAACTGACCCAACAAATTAAAGGCTAATAACCTTATTATGTTCAACCCAAAAGCTATACAGGCTGATTCATTTTCGGCCCTCACCATGGGGATCTCTCTTATTATTGGAGATAGAGTATAGGTTTAAATTTGGCAAAGTTGTTAAATTTTGTGTTTGTTATAAATCATTAAAGAAAATAGACCTGTGACAAATGACCTTCGTTATTTATAAAAAAAACGCTAAAAGCCCATTTTCTTCTTTTACCTGTAGCACCGACATTTGGCTTTGTAGAGAAGAAATAAAAACACATCCTTGTGGCCATTTCTAAACCTCTATCCAGTGGTGTACTCTAAATTTTTATAGGACGTTTCGTTTCTTTCTGCCCATCATCAACTATCTAATTTCTTATAGGCGCCATATTGGATTTAGACATCTTCAGAAAGAGTTTTTTTTTCTGATTTCAACCATGTACCACATGCTGACTATAGTTTTTGACATTAGGTTTTATTTGAAAGAATAAATTATAAGATTAAATAAGGTAGCCTTTGGAATTTCAATCTGTCAAACATTTCATTTATTGTTCATTAATAATACAAAAATATCATACACTAACGAAGAGAAACGAGATATGATAAGTATTTTTTATTCTTCGAAACGAAATTCAACAGTAGCGAGTACAAGATAACAAAAACATTAATAAAAATACATAGAAAAGTAAACGATAAACAATTACAGTAAATGTTCAATTATCTGGCCATCTTCGGTAATGCACAATTGGGCACGCCTTCTGGCATTTTGTACTACCCTTTGTATAGTTCTTCTAGGAACTGCATCGAAGGCATTCTGAAGTCTGTCTCGTAATTCTTCAATGTTTTGTGGCGCATCTACTTTATAAATATTATTTTTAACATATCCCCATAAAAAAAAACTAGCGGACTTAAATCAGGTGATCTCGCAGGCCATTCAACAGCTCCCCTATTTCCAATCCAACGGTTTGCAAACTCTTGATTTAAGAAATTTCTAACAACAGCTGCATTGTGTGCTGGTGCGCCATCTTGTTGCCACCATAAATATTGTAATTGATTTAATGGAATATTGTCGTCAAGATAGTCAGATACGTATGTTCGTAAAATGTTTAAATATCTTTCTCCATTTAAATGTTCTTCATACATAACTGGTCCTAAGAGACGATTTGCCAAAATACCCATCCAACCGTTTATTCCAAAACTATGTTGTGGTCTTCTAGCCCTGTTTTGTCGGGGATTTTGTACTGCCCAATAGTGCTCCGTATTTCTGTTGAACATTCCAGAATTTGTAAATTTTGTTTCATCTGACCATATGATTTTGCTTAAAAAATTTTCGTCATTTTCTATCCTTCCCATTAACCAATTACAATATTCTAGCCTTGTCAAATTATCTCCAGGCAGTAAAGAGACTAACATGGATCCTGTATGGTTTAAACCTACTTTTATGTAAAGTTCTCCAAACTCTGGACTGGCACAAATTTAATTCTGACGCTACTTCGCGTGTAGAAATTGATGGATTATTATTTATCTATAAGAATACAAGATTAACATGAAATTTGAAAATACGCTTTTAATTTACCATTTGTAAAATATCTTGTCGATTTTCATTTAAATTCCTGTTGTCTTGACCATTACGTGGCTTAGTAAACGATCCATTCTCGACCAAATTTCTGTCGAGATCTAGAAAAATGGTACGATGAGGCTGTTGTCGTTCTGGATATAATTGTAGATATCTTGTACTCGCTACTGTTGAATTTCGGTTCGAAGAATAAAAAATACTTATCATATCTCGTTTCTCTTCGTTAGTGTATTACATTTTTGTATTATTAATGAACAATAAATGAAATGTTTGACATATTGAAATTCCATGGCTACCTTATTTAATCTTATAATTTATTCTTTCAAATAAAACCTAATGTCAAAAACTTTAGTCAGCATGTGGTACATGGTTGAAATCAGAAAAAAAACTCTTTCTGAAGATGTCTAAATCCAATATGTCGCCTATAAGAAATTAGATAGTTGATGATGACCAGAAAGAAACGAAACGTCGTATAAACATTTAGAGTACACCACTGGATAGAGGTTTAGAAATGGCCACAAGGATGTGTTTTTATATTTTCTCTACAAGGCCAAATGTCGGTGCTACAGGTAAAAGAATAAAATGGGGTTTTCGCGTTCTTTTTTTAAATAACGAAGGTCATTTGTCACAGGTCTATTTTATTTACGGATTTATAACAAACACAAAATTTAACAACTTTGCTAAATTTAAACCTATACTCTATCTCCAATAATACTCGAGATCCCCATGGTGAGGGCCGAAAATGAATCAGCGTGTATACAAAAATAATTCTCGAGAAACTGCAACCATATTTAAACGGGAGAGAAGAACAATAGCGCTTTAGAGCAAATCGGTCAATTGTCGATGCCACATTTGTGATACGTCAAATAGTTGAAAAAGTGATTGAATTCAGCGCGCCAGCCTTCATGTGCTTCGTAGACTTAACGAAGGCATTCGATCGGGTACGATTAAGAGACGTGATATCAATACTTCAACACAATGATACACCGACACAATTAATAAAAGTAGTGGAACACATATACTCAAGCTACACAACAATAATACAAACGGGAACGAGAATGAGTGTTGAAGTAAAAATTCACAACGGCATTCGGTAGGGTTTAGTTTGTAGCCCAAGTATCTTTAACTTAATAATGGGCAAATTAATTGAAGATGTCAAGAACATGAGCGGATAACGGCATTATTCCATACTATTGCCTGACCCTGTATATAGCTTTTAATAAATTTAAAGCGCCAAACCCTCTCTTACACTGTAAAATTATAAAAAAAAGCGTTAACTGAATTAATGCTGTGTTAATTTTAGCTGTGATGGAACATCAGTATTCACTTCATAGGATTGCATTATTGATTAGGTACTTTTCTCTCGGATAAGGAACTATAACTTTTGGTGGCGAAACTCAAATGTATTTTATCTATCAGATGTATTTATCTTGAGGCTATCGGGGATTTTATTTAGTGGTGAAGAAAAGCATTCTTTTTTATCAGTGTTATGTTGCCCTTTCAATGCATCTTTTACGGACTGTACTTATATTTTATTGCTGCTTATTACAGCGATTACAATAGCAGCAGCTTTACAAATCGCATTCTCCCCAATAATAAATAAGGAGAAAATTGCATCGTAAAAGTTAAGAGTAAACTTTCATACTGGCTATAGTTACTGTTTGTGATAACGTTTCCTCTCAAGTGTTTCCGTAATACCCACCTGCATTTGGATAGTAATCTTAAATTTCCCGTTTGACCTAGAGTTATTTTTGGAAAGTTTGTGGTCTCCTTTTAATAATAATTCGTTTTATAATCTATTTATAAAGCTTTGCTCTCCAGATTTTATACTGTTTCTATTTCGTAATTGTATTTGTTTATTTTTCTTAATAATTCACCACACTATCGGGATTACTGTAATTTCCACAAAGCAATTGTCTTTCTTTGGGGACTGTGGTTAAGTAAAAACTTAAATCCACGTAACACTATGTACGTGAATTTAAGCTATACGGCCTTTTAAAAAGTGTTTCGCGGTTTTTGTCTTGGATTTACGGTGTTCAGCACCGTGATTAATATTTTTTCCACTGAGGATGACAACTTAGTTGTTAAAATACATAATTCGGATATGAATATTAATGTAGTAGTATAGGAATTCAATTTATATATCTCTTCCTGGAACAGCGGGGTACTCTGGAAATTTACAATCATCTAAACAAGGTTAAAATAATGGCGAATAAAGTTTAATGAAAGCAAATCTGTGTAAATTACATTTTCTATATGTCAAGGTAATTGCCTCGCAGTTTCCTTCAATGACTAACAACTTAAACAGGCGGGAATAATGTGAAATACTTTGATATGTGCTTTCGAGTGCAAAAGACAAGTCTTACGGCATTTTTACGTTTTTTTTCCTTGTGTAAAATACACTCGTCACATTACAAAAATATTGGTTAGGTTATTGTTGATACTACTACCAGAGTAAGCTGAAAAATTCGGTAACTAAAGTATAACAAAAATATTTCAGTGAAATGTGTTTTATTTTTCGACATAATCTCCTTCAAGATCAATACATTTATTTAGTCGATGCTCAAGTTTCTTTATGCCTTTACAGCACTCATTTTCCTCGAGCTCCTCAAAATAGTGGTCGACGGCAGCTATCAGCTCCTTATCCGAAGCAAATGTCATACCGCCGAGGTGTTTCTTGAGTTTGGGGAAAAGATGATAGAACGACGGAGCTAAATCCGGCGAATAGGGGGATGCTCAAGCGTTTTGAACTTTAATTGGGCCAATTTTTCTTTGACAATTCCGCTCGTATGAACTGGAGCATTGTCTGTATGGAAAATGATTTTTTTATGCTTTCTTCCGGGTCTTTAATCGATTCAAAAGTTTAGAATAGTACGAGGTGCATTCAAGTTCTAAGGCCTCCGATTTTTTTTCTCCAGACTGGAAAGAGATAGAAGCATGTGCATTGTTTTAAAATGAGCGTGCGTTCGTTGTCAATACGTCACAGAGATGGCAGCACTGTACGGCAGATGGAATTGTAGCGGCAGCGTCGAGAATGAGAACTGTTTTAGATACTTAAAATGGCTACGCTTTCCTTACTTGAACAGCGTGCAATCATTCGTTTTCTGAATTTGCGTGGTGTGACACCAATTGAAATTCATCGACAGTTGAAGGAGACATGTGGTGATGGAGTTATGGATGTGTCGAAAGTGCGTTCGTGGGTGCGACAGTTTAATGAAGGCAGAACATCGTGTGACAACAAACCGAAACAACCTCGGGCTCGCACAAGCCGGTCTGACGACATGATCGAGAAAGTGGAGAGACTTGTTTTGGGGGATCGCCGAATGACAGTTGAACAGATCGCCTCCAGTGTTAGCATTTCCGTGGGTTCTGTGCACACAATCCTGAAAATGCGAAAAGTGTCCTCCAGGTGGGTGCCACGAATGCTGACGGACGACCACAAGGCTGCTCGTGTGGCATGTTGCCAAGCAATGTTGACGCGCAACCAAGGCATGAATGGGACTTTCTTTTCGTCGATTGTGACAATGGCTGAGACATGGATGCCATTTTTCAATCCAGAAACAAAGCGCCGGTCAGCTCAATGGAAGCACACAGATTCACCGCCACCAAAAAAATTTCGGGTAACCGCCAGTGCTGAAAAAATGACGGTGTCCATATTCTGGGACAGTGAGGGCGTAATCCTTACCCATTGTATTCCAAGAGGCACTGCGGTGACAGGTGCATCCTACGAAAATGTTTTGAAGAACAAGTTCCTTCCTGCACTGCAACAAAAACGTCCGGGAAAGGCTGCGCGTGTGCTGTTTCACTAAGACACACACCCGCACATCGGGCTAACGTTACGCAACAGTTTCTTCGTGAAAACAACTTTGAAGTGATTTCTCATGCTCCCTACTTACCTGACCTGGCTCCTAGTGACTTTTGGCTGTTTCCAACAATGAAAGACACTGTCCGTGGCCGCACATTCAACAGCCGTGCTGCTATTGCTTCAGCGATTTTCCAGTGGTCGAAACAGACTCCTAAAGAAGCCTTCGCCGCGGCCATGGAATCATGGCGTCGACGTTGTGAAAAATGTGTACGTCTGCAGGGAGATTACGTCGAGAAGTAGCACGAGTTTCATAATTTTCGGGTGAGTAGTTAGTTAGAAAAAAAAATCGGAGGCCTTAGAACTTGAATGCACCTCGTATAGTGCAGTAATCGTTTGCCCCTTTGGCAGGTGGTCGACAAGCAAGATTCCCTTCGCATCCTAGAATACGGAAGCTATGACCTTACCCGCCGATAGACTGACTGGCGTCTTTTGGAGCCGATTCACCACGTTTAGTTCACTGCTTTGATTACTGTTTATTTCCTGGTGTGTAGTGGTGGACCCAAATTTCATCGCACGTCACAAATTTGCGCGAAAAATCGGTTGGATTTTGCCGAAACCGCTCCAAAATCACTGTAGAACATTCCACGCGTTTGAGTTTTTGCTGTGTTGTTAGTAAACGCGGCACCCATCTAGCACACCGCTTAGACATGTCTAATTCAACATTTAAAATGTACGACCCCCGTTCTCTGGAGATGCGTGTAGCCTCAGCAATATTTTGCAATGTGTATCGGCGATCAGCTTTCACAAATTTCAAAACGTTTTGCACACTTTCTGCAGAAGTGGCTGTTTTAGGACGTCCAGAACGGGGATCGTAATTTACTCTCATACGACCTTTTTTAAATTCGTTTACCCATTTGCAAACAGTCCTAAAACAAGGAGCTTCCTCACCTAACGCATTTACCATATCAACATTAATTTTCCTAGGCGAAGAATACTTTTTTCACAGGTATGTATTTAATCACTGCGCGAATTTCGATATTGTCTATTTTAAGAAGCGGCAAAAGTACTCTGCTTTGAACGAGTGTACACAACAAACTAGTTGACAGATCGACATGAAGTTTAACGCGTATCCGCTATCCCTAACAGCTATACAGTAGGCGTTCGCTGTTTTGACGTGTGTGTTTATCAATGCGCGCTATAGTCGCTTTACTTGTGTTCACGGTATCGTCTCAAATTTTTATTTCAATCGGAGCATAACAAATTATTTCCAACCGAATACGTTGCAATTTTTTTATTACAACAGTATCTAGTTACTCCCAGTCCCAAATCTGTACTCACCAGTGGAAATCTCAGTTTAAAGAACATGATTAATTATTATAAATTAGAGAATTTCAAATACAATTAATAATTATAATTAGAGAGGTTTATTCGAGTAACATTCCATCGGCGTAACATCCCACGAGCGAAATACGCTCAACGTCGTCTGGCGGCGACTGACAAAATAACGAGCGATCAAATAAATCCGGAGTTGAAGTATGTTGTGCATGAAAAATCGTATTTTCTAGCTTAAGCAATTCTAATATCAACATACATGCATACATATTTGTCAATGTTAAAATTTGAAATTTAGTTGTCAACTATCATTCAAATAACTTATAACGCATTTCAGCGATTGTAAAATCAAATCATTTTTATAAACTCAATATTTCTTTGCTTTATTTTATATTCCCTTCTTTAAATTACAATCGATTTTGATGTTATACAGGGTGGCCCAAAATGACCGAAGGGGTTTGAGTTCATTATAACTTCTTATTTAAGACTTAATTATTAAATTTTTTTTTTAAATACAGTTTATTAATGGAGAATATTTTTAATTTAATTATGAAAAATTATATCTCGCAAGTGGTGGCCATTTTCTGCTTCACATATTCGTGCTCTTTCCAAAACATTTTCCATAACCTTTCGCAAAACTTCAGGCGTTATGTTGTTGATTTCGTCGCGTATATTATTTTTTAATTGCTGTATGGTTCGAGGCTTATTAATATAGACTTTTCCTTTCAAATAACCCCAAAGGAAACAGTCTGAAGCGGTTAAATCCGGTGAACGCGGAGGCCAATTAAAATAGCTTGTACGGGAAATAATTCGTTCACCAAAGATGTCGCGTAAAAGAGCCATTGTGTCCCTCGCAGTGTGCGCTGTGGCTCCATCCTGTTGGAACCATACTTGCGGATGGTTTTCCACGGCTGTCCTTAAAAAATTTTCCAACATTGTCCGATATCTAACACCAGTGATGGAAACGGCGACACCGTGTTCATTTTCAAAAAAATATTGGCTAATTATCTTTCCTACGAAACACCGCACCAAACGGTACACTTAAGTGGGTGTAATTCTCGCTGTTGAACTACTCTTGGATTTTCCGTAGCCCATATCCTGCAGTTTTGCCTATTAACGAACCCATTTAATTGGAAATGGGCTTCGTCGCTCATAATTAAATTATGAATAAAATCATGATTTTCTTCTGCTTTTTGACGAAAATAAATTGCATAATCAAGTCGTTGCTGGTAATCTGTCGGTTTCAATTGTTGGACAAGCTGAATTTTGTATGGAAACATTCTTATTGTATGCAAAATTCTCTGCAGCGACCCTCTTGAGAGGCCAAGTTGTGTCGAACGTCTCCTGGTTGATGTTTCTCCATCTTCCCGAATACTCTCCTGTACTCGTTCAATATTGTCATCCGTGTGCACCGTTCGTCGTCTGCCGGCACCAGGAAGGTTCCTTACTGCCCCTAGTTCTCGAAAATTTACCAGACGGTTTATTGTTTACTCTGAGGGTCCAACCCGCACATTAAAATAACGACGATATGCACGCTGAGTCAAAACAATGCATCGTTGATTTGAGAAATAAAGTTCAACGATTTTGGCACGTTGTTCAATTGTGTACTGTTCCATTTTAAATTCCCCAAGTCTTCTTTACAAAATACTGAAAACAAAAAAAAAATTATAATAAAAAAGTTATAAGGAATTAAAACCCCTTCGGTCATTTTGGGCCACCCTGTACATCTGTCAGGCTAATTTTTTTTGAAATTTAGGTTTTTCTGGTAAATTCTATCTTTCTAATTTCTAAACACGCTACGCATTGAATTTAGATTTTGCGAATTTGCGATACCACCTGATACCGATCGCGTACGCATCTTATACCGGAAATATGACACGATGAATATGTAACAAAAGTAGCTGTAACATACTTTCTCACATTTCCCGTGTATCTACAGATGTACGTAGGTGGAAGAGTTGTTTAAAGTGAAGACGTAGGTATCTATAAAACGATTACAGTAAGTACGGAGAGTAACAGTGACACATATCTTTAAAATGAATATAGTTATCCAAACCATATACTGATTATGATGAATAGGAGCTTGATGAACACTTGATGGCGATTAAGGTACCCAAGACGACGACGATGTGGGCAATCGAATGACGTCCGAACTGACGCCTTGCCAAAACATAATGCCACCCCAGTAATTGCTTTAATCAGATGTAAAGTGGGCAGCGTATGACGCCGCTCGCGACGCGTCGAAACTATAGGCACTCCTTTCAGCTCTTGCCTGGATGAAATTAAATCGCCGCAGTAGCATCCTATATATACGCCTTCCGATTCCGTGCGAAGACCGCGTCAGCACTTAGGAAGGGTTACTTCCATTCCGGTTTCTCTTCGCCCCCCCGGACAACTGATGGATGAGGGTAACGTTGATGGGGCTGAATAGAATCCATTTATGGAAGCTCTCACGGAACGCTGCTTATCACCAACTGGTTTGTTGTCGGTGCTTGAGAATAATGTATTTCGGCGAGCTCTTCTTGGAGATTTGAATGTTAAATTTTTTTAATAGAACGAGAACTAAAGGGAAAGAGATGTAATTGTATCGCGAAATATTGAACGGTATGTGAATCGTTATGGTAAAAAAGTAATTAAATATGCTTGGAATAATATACAGTTTATGCGAAAATTAATCAGCTAAAAATATCGGGAAGTATGTACAGGTGCGGCCTCTACAAACTCAGACACCGACTTTGGAGACATTCTGCCAAATTTAAAATTTTGTAATGTGTAAATTTGACTTTTATCCGGTAAGGTTTTGTTGGTGTCAATTTGTGTACGCTTCTAACTTATTGTTTTTCAAAGCGATTATTAGATCTAAAATATGCGATGTGTATAATTTTCGTTCATCTTCCTCAAACATTTTCAATAGGGTTTAAGTCTGAACTTTTTTAGGGCCACAGTAAAACACTTACATTATATAAATTTAAAAAGTTTTCGACTATTCGTGCTCGGTGGGCTGCGCAGTAATCCTGAAATTATAAAGTTGCATTATTACTGAAATATCCAAGCTTCGTATTATATTACATGCTGGTATGTAAAATTTTCGCCAAAAACCGCCGTTACTGATAGTAGCATAGATAATTTTTCGTGTAATATAATACATACACCTGGACCTCTGGCACTTTGACAAAAATTACCACTTCGATTGACGGATGATACATATTTCGGATCAAAACGCATTTTTGGCGGTCGATAAACACTAATATGGCCATTATGAAAGGACTGGAAAATTTTTTCGTCTGAGAAAACTATATTATTCCAAATATCATGTTGGTTTATATATTGCCGAGCAAATGCTTCTTTGCTTATTATCTTTCTTCAATAATATCGTATTTGCGCTACAGCAGTATTTTAATTCCGTTTCAACAATTCGTTTTTCTATTTCGGTGCTATAAAGTGCACTTTTCGACACCCGTTTGGGTTGCATAAAGTTTTACTTTTTCGCACGCAAAATTTTGTTTTTAGAGGTTGGTCACAAGAAAAGAAATGGAACTAAATCATATGTAAATGTCGGTTGGGGCAACTAGTGGATTTGGTCGTCGCTCCTATGTTGACTCACCACGCACGGGTTGTAAGGCCGTATACGCACTAATTTTTTAATCTTCGGTGACAGTTATTAATGAAATGCGGCACATCCAATTTAACACCTTTATTTACATATATACATTACTTCATACATAAAAATTTGTTATATAATGAAGGACGGTTGTCTTTTGATAAAATGTGAGACTGGTGTCTCTTGATATTAAAAGTCGATTGCTGTCTTTAATATTGTTCTTACGACTGTTTGTCTAGAACTTTATTATGTTAAGACTCGCGACTGTTATTAATTAATGTAGACTGTTGTCTAGAACATTGTTCTTACGAGTATTGTAAGAACGTTGTTCTGTGGCAAATAGCTACTCGACTTGTCTTAGTGACTTGAGTTCGCGACTTGCTTTAGCGAGTTGCTCTGGCGAAATGCTTTATTGTAATGCTGCTGTAGTCATCGCGCGCAGAACTATTTAAACACTTTCTAAACACTGTAAGCAAAATTTACCCTTCCCTTCAATTAACAAAATAGGCCACATGCGGCTAAATGACGAAAAAAGGTAGGCAAGTTACAAAGAACTGCCTTGCTTGTGTAAATTCTGCTTACTCTTACTAAACCAGCAAACGTTGACTAATAAATATAACTTGAAACTTATCTAAGAAAAATGCAGCGATAAATAAGCGCCGGTATAAACAACGGTCTACAAATATGCGTGCGGCAGTTTATTGACGCACACATATACACAAGTGCCTGGCGTGAATATCTGTTGACAAATAGGCAATACGCGGTATCATATATTTATGAAACGTTTGCATCTTAATATAATAAGAAAATATAATTACATATACAGAAGGTTTTAATTTTGTTTCTGATTCTTATATTTAAATACTATAATCTATGATTTTATTAAAATGAATAATACTTATATTTAATATATAATGTAAAATTAATAATATTTATGTTTAATATATAATATATAAATTGGTTTCGTTTATAAGACGAAACAATGTCAAATATAAACGTGTATAACAAGCATGTGTAGTAAAAGTTGTATAGGTACAAAGAATAAAAAACACTTGCTAACATTTTATTTATACTAATTAACAATATAAATTGTTAAACAGAGTTGGAAGATCTAATGCTACTATTGACATTTACTTCCCATTTTGAATAGTGCAACTGTTATAAACGTTTACTGTAACACTGGAAGATTCATGTGCATTAATGGAGATTCCAGGCAGATTCTGGGAACACACTATGTTTTGTTTGAATTCCTGTTGATTCACATTGATTGACACATCACTGCCTATTGCATCAGAAGTCGATGGATTCTGAATAATTTTAGTGGATGTATTAGGTGCACTAGACAGTATTCGAGCAACATCAACTTTTTTCATGGTGGAATTATCAATGTAACCTTCAGCCACTGCTGAAGATTTCCATCCTCCATGGCGCTTAATTGTTATTAAGTCACCTCCACTATAAGCCAAGTGTGTCACACTTGAACGCCTAAAGTAATGTCCAGTGAAGAGCTCAGGATTAAGCAAATTTAAGTAAGTAGCAATAACTTTTGGTACTTTCCTATAGTATTAATGCCAATTGGATTATTCACGCAAGAACCATTTCTATATTGCAGGAAGAAGCGTTTATGTGTAACATGAGTGGGACGAAGTGAATAATATTTTTTAACCAAATCAATCCATAATTTTTCTGTTATAATAAATTGTCTTGGAATATAAGTTTTAGTTTTTGGCACTCTAACCATTATGACATCATTTTTAAACTGTATATCATCTACAATCATGTTCATGATTTCTTCACGACGACAAGCTCCATTATAACCCATTATAAGGATAACCTATCAATATTAATATGACTATTATAACAAAATATTGTAGCACATTAATAAAATACTATTATTTTACACAAACAACGTATGTTGTATACAATTGACAACAACATATATATGTTTTTATGTCACTCATGTTTATATTTTTAAATGAAATATCAAGTAATGTTAACGAAAATTAATAAATAATATGTAATATAATATACTTCGCGGATAGCAAGATTTAAATTTGAAAATGTCAAGTATCAATGTGACCAACTGCATGCTTTATATAAAAATTAAACTCTGAACTTTCAAATTAAATAATTCCAATTTAAGCAATTTATTAATGTAAAAAACGCAAAATAGAAAAAATAGTATAAAAAACTCGTTTCATAAGGCCTTTTGCCGCACTCGCTCTTTAGAAAAACTTGTTTTTTAATATACTATTATCATCGGCTTCTATTATAAAACAGTTAATATGATCTATTTCTAAAATCTTGGATTTCTTAGGCTCGTGGCCTTCAGATAATCTTTTTAAATATGCAAGAAGCCTAGAAAATTTTGAGATATCTATATTTTTATAAATATTTAATCAACATCGTAACATCGAATATGTGGACCACAAGGTCGATGCCATTTTTATCTTGCTTTCCTTATCAAAATAAGCAATAATTACATTTTCAGTAATATTCGCGATATTATTTTCTTTACACCAAGTTAAAAAGTGCTCGTATTGCTTTTGATAAATATGTCGAGACTTTGTTGGCAAAAGATTTTGTAAATTATCTTCTGCTATTTTGCGAATCTCTGGGGGCGTGCAATTATTTGCTTCGTCCATTTCGTTAATAATTTATTGCATAAATCAATCTAAATTTTAAACTTAAAATGACATATAACACCACCGATTTTCAAATATTTAAAATGCTCTAGTTAAACATCAATGCTACCAACTTCAAAAAAAGAAAATTTCTACAATTTTCGTACAAAACATGCCTCTTATTTTAAGTCTTTTTGAACTTTTAATGTCCGAAATAGAAAAAATAGTATAAAATACACGTTTCATAAGACATTTTAGTGCACTTGTTCTTTAGAAAACTCGCCTTGCGGCTCGTTTTCTAAACTTGAACGCGTGCACTAAAATCATGTCTTATGCAACTGGTACTTTAATATACTATTTTGGGCAGTTCTGATGCTACTAGGAAAATTAGTTACTTCTTTTGCTTTTATAGTTGTAGCAATGTTCTCTAAAAAAAATTACCAGTTCTTCATGTTGCTCCCGAATGCTCCCGGTCAGTTAATTTGTTTGATGCGACAGGTGAGGCGATATGATTACAATATATTTTAAAATCAAAGGGCGATACTGTACGCGTTGAATGAATTTAAACTCGCAAAACTAAATAGTATACCGGGGCACAACGATAATAATATTTTTCCATAATTGCATCATGAATCTTTATTGCATTGCAAAAATCATGGACATACAGGCTCGAACATACAACTAACACAGTCATTTGCTCTGGAACTTTTTGAACGTATTTTGCATATTCCTAATTACTGATATTTCTACAGATAATTTCCTTCAAATTCGTTTGAAATTATTTATTTTCTAAAGTGTTTAACTTGTATATATTTCAGACTTTAATTAAAGGAAGTAAATATAACTTGATTGCACGGCCAACATGCTCCGTATTTTTGTTTTATTGCCTATTATACATCCGCTCGTGTAATTGCCTTGATAGCAACCGAGAAATTTTTATGAAAATTCGAAACATTTAGTCAAGGGCTTGTAATGTTCTTTATCTCAGTCGCTTTTTCTAATTTCCTTAACGGATACAGCTGGAAGTTGTTTACCGAACAAATATTTACACTAAAATTTTAAACGTACAACAAAAGGCAAAATAGTAGCAATTTTTCCATTATATTTTATACCATTCGAAGCTTAATAAACGTCGCCTTCTTTCTAAGAAAATGCCAACGCAATAAATTACAAAACGTATCCCCCGCTGAAATAGCTCTACCGTTACAAATTAACAATGTGTCATCATCTATAAAATATATTTTTCCCATTATATTTCCCCAATAAATCCCGTTCTGCGTCTTCCAAGTGTAATTGTTTTTCGGCAGGAAAATAGTCTCAATGTTGTGATAGCAGCAGGGGCGATTTAGGAAAATTGGGTAATTTTATTGCCATATATGATTTATGTTCATATACGAGGTGTGGCAATTGAATGGCGAGAATTTTTGCGAAGAACGCTCTGGACAAACGCTGACGACTTCGTTATAATTGAGTACAAACATGCTAACATTTCACAGTTTGTGCGAATGTCTGCAACGGTGTAGCGTCGTAGGACGCGTTTTACATGTTGTAGGCACTTTCAAAGTTGACTGTGTGTTGATTGCACATCAGCAAATAATAAAATGGAGCAAAGAATTGTTATCAAATTCTTAGTGAAATCAGGTGAGAAACTGTTGAAAATTTCAACTAAATTGGAAAACGTTTACGACAATGAGTGTCTATCACAAAACCGTATTTACGAGAGGGCAACGCTATTTAAAGTCGGTCGTGAAAGACGATAACTATCAAACAACAAGATGGCCTTATTTGATAGTTCGTTCATGGCTAACTTTTTTTTTGTTAAAATAAATTGTTAACATCCCGAATTTAAAAGACTTATTTTTGAAAATTAGCTATTTTACAAATTCATTCATGGCTTATGATGTTACTTATGAGAACTGATTTCCAGGGAGCAATGTTTTTGATCTCAATAGCAGTGTGGAGGTTTACTGTATCCAGAATTTAACAAGCCATTCGAAAATGTAAAAATATATTTAAAATAAATTGAATGTCTATTTCCGGTAAAACCGGAAGTAACAGCAAGTCTGATATTATTTTTAGAATCGTTGAATCTTTTTATAAAGATATACCTAATTTTATTTAAAATGAATAAACCGTTGCAGAGATACCTAGGGTGTTCCATACTTTTCACTAACACTGTATCTAAAAGGTTAATTTTTCTTGAAATACCGCTTTTTGATAAATTATTTTTCAAATAAAATACTTATTTTAACGTTTTGACATTTACGAATTCCAAGAAAAATGGACCTGTTATACTTAAGAGAACGGCTAAGAAAAAATAGAAATATATGCATACATGCTTAAGAGCGAATTTTTTTCTATTAAAAAATTCGAATAATTAGCGTCGTAAAATGTAGAAAGCAATATTATATACACATTACTTTGCGAATATGTAATTAATTTGCAACAAGAGCCGACTATAGGCAAAATTATTTACATCTGTTTCCTTAATGTGACTTAAGGCTTCCCACAATGTATTCAAAACCACAGTCCTTGATAGCTTAGTGGTTACAGCAATGGTCCGGCAAACCATGGACGTGGATACGAATCCTGCTTAAGGGCGAATTTTTTATCTATTAAAAAATTCGAATAATTAGCGTCATAAAATGTAGAAAGTAATATTTACATACACATTACTTCACGAAAATGCAATTAATTTGGAACAAGGGCCGACTACGGTCAAACACATTTACATCTGTTTCCTTAATGTGGCTTAAGGCTTCCCACAATGTATTCGAAACCACAGTGATAGTTTAGTGCAATGGTAGTTAGAGGAATAGTCCAGCAAACCATAGACGTGGGTTCGAATGCTGCTTAATGGCGAATTTTTTCTATTAAAAAATTCGAATAATTAGCATCGTAAAATGTGAAAAGCAATATTTCCATATACATACAGTTCATAAAGTGTTTCTTTGTATCTCGTAGACGACATCCTAGCTTGCTTTAAGGGTAGGTACTCATAGACAACTACAAACATTTCTGAACTACATAAATTCAATCCATTCTAATATCAATTTTACAGTAGAAATAGAAGAGAATAACAGTATTAACTTCCTGGATTTAATTAAACAAATTAGATCAGAGCTTAAAATTTGATATACATATATCGTAAACCTACTTTCACTGATTGCATTATTCCCAAAGATTCACTACACCCTAAGACACACAAACATTCATTTTTTAATTCTATGATACATAGAGCATTAAATATTCCTTTGTCTAATGAATCTTTTGTTCGTGAAATCAATACTATAAAACAAATAGCGGTAAACAATAGTTATACAAGTAGCGTAATTGACAGTATACCAAAGAAAAAACAGTTACAAGTAGCCCTTAGTTTAGTATATACTAAAGATAGTGCTAATTTGAAACAATTTGTCTCGTTAACTTACTTCGGTAAAATAAGCGAGCAATTTGGAAATATAATTCCAAAAAATAATAGTAATGTTAGTATAGCTTACAAACCATATGTAAAAACAAGTAATTTCATTTTTAACGCAAAACCTAAAATAGATATCAATAATAAATCAGGAGTGCACATATTATATTGTAATGATTGTAAAAATGTATATATAGGTCAGACTGGTCGAAGTTTTATTATACGGGTAAAAGAACACATGAGGTCATATAAACTAAAGAAGACAGATTCAACAATCGCAAACCATCTTATTACAGACAGGCGTACATTTGGTCATCATAAAATATTGGATTTGGCCGAGAAAGGTCGTAAATTAAATCTTTTAGGGTCACTAGAAATTTTTAAAAGCGGCAACAACACAATAGATATTGTTCTTAACGACCAGTTGGATTTTATATGTATACCTCTTTTCCAATGTTGTATATAATAGTTAAGTATATAGTAGTAATTTTAAATAACATCATAAACCACCCTCATATATTTTGGGCATTTATAAGATCTATGTAGCCCTGTAGCTTTTGCAGTTTGATAATGACATTGTATGTCGAAACCGCGGTCACTATTACATGTGAATAAAGTGGTAAACAAAGTTATTGTTTTATTTTAATTTATTATTTTCAAAATGAATTACCACAAAGTTACGGCTACCAGTATTAATATATATATATATATATATATATATATATATATATATATATATATGGTAAACCTAATCAGTAGGCGATTAAAGGTCTGTATATTACTTCAAAATATATGTATTTAAAAAAACTCTACATGTTTCGGCTGTGTACGCCTGTATCAAGAGAATACAAAATATGAATGATTTATATCCTGTCATTCATATTTTGTATTCTCTTGATAAAGGCGTACACAGCCGAAACATGTAGAGTTTTTTTAAATACATATATTTTCAAGTAATATACAGACCTTTAATCGCCTACTGATTAGGTTTACCATATCATACCAAGGTCACGAAGTTATTATATTTATATATATATATATATATATATAAATATATATATATATATATCAAAAATTTTGTGAAAAACTTATCTGCGCGGAATGTGCATATATCGATATTTCACTGTGCAACAAATTATAGCGACAATCGCATGTAAAATGAGATTTAATAATTATTAATTCTCATACACATGAAGTTCTTCTATATATATATATGTATATATATAAATTGGCGTACTAACGTGACAACGTTCTTGATCAAATTTGGAGTTAAAAGTCTTAATACTAAAACGGTGTATCATGTTTTCTGCGTTTTCAGAAAGAATTTGAAAGAAACATTTGGCAACATTTGTGAACCTTACGTGCACATGAAACAAAAGATCTTGAAATTATATATTTATTGTGAAAATATTACAAAGGTTTAAAATTTTGTGATAGTATTGACTTATTTTTGTACATCTCTTTGACATAAATCATTGTCATTATTGTTACATATTGTTATATTATTGTTACATAATTGTTCGAATTGAAATCCATCAGTTATTGTTTTACAACGTTGTCAGATGTGTTTTTCGTCAAAATAAGTTAATGAACAAATATTAAAAACAAACTTTAAAATCAAAAAGAAAACTTTAACAAAAAAATAATAATTCTTCTTTGTTTTAAATTGTATATCTTTCTATCAACAAATATCGATTAATAACTCTTACTTAAAAACTGAAAGTCCGAACTTTAGGAACATCGTGCAGAGGTATGAAACATGGTACAACATTTTGGCTTTAGGATTTTAGACTCCGAATTTACCGAAAAACATCGCCACGTGTAGTTAGTACGCTAATTTATACCCACTGTGTTGTCTGTTGACTCGATATTTTCTCTTTAAGATCACAAAAAATAAAACTTTGTTCTATTGCTTTAATAATTCTTTACTTTTCTGTTTTTATGCAGAAAGATACGTTCGTCCGCTTGGCTTCGCCTTTTAATACATACTTATTTACAAAAAAAAACAAAATACCCAGACGCAAGGGTGGGAATGATCTCAACCATTGCCAACATAAAATACTATCCCTTAAATGAAACTATACACCCACTTTCGAACTTTTGTTCTAGGAGGTGTTCCTGTGTTGCTCGCATAAGTGTGAATATCTGTTACTTTACAACTTTATAAAATTTTTTTGTCTTAGTCATTATTTTGTATATACTATTTTCAGTTCACTCTGTATATATATTTCTTAGCTGTTTTCTTAGGTATATATCGTTAATGTTTTTTTTTAATTCGACTTTAATTAAATATGTTCATTTAAATATGTGGTATTTTGTTTTATTTTTTGAATTAATTGTGTTATTACTATTTTCAGTAATCTTCGATTTTAAGTTTTAAAATTGACAAATATATATTATATATATTATTTTTATTATTAGCTGAGAAAAAAAAATATTTACAATTTGTATATTTAATTAATTTATGAATAGAGCTGAGGATGTTTGCGGTACGGCAGGACCGTATGTAGTGCATCCCCACATTTAACTATTTATCTAAATATTCTCTGAAATGATTTGCCGGATCTCATAAATTAATAGAGTGATATTTTAGTATGCACTGGATATTGTTATTATACAAAATCATAATAGCCATTTGTATTTATGGATCATAAATAATAATACGCATGTATTTGTATTTGGTTGTGAATTCAATTTAAACTTAAAACGAATCGTAATATTTTAACGACAAGCCGTCCTTACAATACATGCATTCGAGACAAAGTGTGCAACTCTACGAATAACTTCCATAATTGATCGAAAATGGACATTTTGGAGCTGAAGTAAAGCCCCTATTCTTAGAAAATTTTATTACTGTCGTTAAGAACTATTATTATAAACAACAAAGGCCTTTTATTAGTGTTGAAATTTTAGTTTCATTGAATTTCCATGTTGTAAGTAGTCAGTTGTAAAGTGTTCATTCCCAATATTCTAAAACAAGGTGTAAATTTAACTAAAATCCAGAAAAACTAAGTTAGAAGTTATAACTTATAACTTCTAACTTCATTCACCTAGTTCAAGTAGGTAGTATATATAAAATATATGCAAAATATGTGCTGCCAGGCTTTGAAAGGCTGTGTGACAAGATTTTAATAAATCGAGGTTTCTTTTGTTTTCGTAGCTTTTATTGCATTTGGTTATAAAAATAATATAATAAATAGTAATAACACAGCTTCTAATCTAGTAATATATAATCAGAATGTGTTTTTCTGGATTTTAGTTAAATTTACACCTTGTTTTAGAATATTGTGAATGAACACTTTACAATTGACTACTTACAACATGGAAATTCAATGAAACTAAAACTTCAACACTAATAAAAGGCCTTTGTTGTTTATAATAATAGTTCTTAACGACAGTAATAAAATTTTCTAAGAATAGGGGCTTTACTTCAGCTCCAAAATGTCCATTTTCGATCAATTATGGAAGTTATTCGTAGAGTTGCACACTTTGTCTCGAATGCATGTATTGTAAGGACGGCTTGTCGTTAAAATATTACGATTCGTTTTAAGTTTAAATTGAATTCACAACCAAATACAAATACATGCGTATTATTATTTATGATCCATAAATACAAATGGCTATTATGATTTTGTATAATAACAATATCCAGTGCATACTAAAATATCACTCTATTAATTTATGAGATCCGGCAAATCATTTCAGAGAATATTTAGATAAATAGTTAAATGTGGGGATGCACTACATACGGTCCTGCCGTACCGCAAACATCCTCAGCTCTATTTATGAACTTCAATACTATATTTCAAGAAGTTTATATGTATAAAATTATAAAATGTTATTTTGTTGCTATGCGTATGTATATAGTATTAAGCACAACAGTTTTATTCGTTATAGTTCTGATATTGTTATCTAAGAAAGTTTAATAGAGATAAAATATTTTAGACGACGTATTTTTAGCAAGAACTATGTTACATTATCGTAATATTTTGTAAATATTATAGTTTTAATGACGTTGATAACATTGGTTTCGTTAATCGTATATTTGTTATGATAATTCGTACATAGTTATTTATAACTTTGATTTGAAGGACAAGTGCCTTTTGAATGAAATACTTATTTTACTGTAAAAAATGACAATACCAATTCTTTGATGACGCAAAATCTCTTGTTAAACATCTCGATTGACAATTGAATGAGGAGTACATGTTTTGGCACTGTGTTTAAAATTAGGACAATGGTTATTTGATCGCAAATCTCAAGTGTCCACTAATAATTAGAGAACGGACGCAATTTCCATAAAACGCAATCGGTAATTGGAATTGTGTATAACGTCGCTCAGTACATCCCGGCGTAATTCAATGAAGTATTTGTTTGACTTACTCGGACACCGGGTTCGCCGCGATAACAATGGACAAGCTAGCTATTGTATTCCGAGAATATAGTGCTTTTTAAAGTGTTTTCATGAGCGTAGATAGAAGCGGGGTTTTTATAATGTATTATTTATTAGTTTATATTTCGTAAGATAAATAAAGTGCTGTGAGTAAGTTTCTTGTTTTCATAGTTTTAACTGTTAATTACATCGTAATTTTTGTGATAGATCCTGTTTAATATCGTTTGATTGAATCTATTTCTACCAATTATTTCGACGTAAGAGTGTGCATTGAATTTCGTTCAGTTTCAATAACTTACGCACACATTTTTAGTTTTCATTTATTTAGATCTTGAGCATTGTTTAAGTTACTTTTTCAGACATGATATGGACGAATGTCAAGAACGGCATTGTAAAACAATGGCGAGTTGGATTGACGGTCATACTGATTGTATGTCCATTGTCAGTGATTCCGAAATTTATTACAAAATCCGTAAAATATCGTCAAAAATTCGTCACTTAGGATCGCAAACACATCTGAACTCTGTAAAACTTTTATGGCGGCTAATATTCCATTAAATAAACTTAGCAATCCCACTTTAAAAATATTTCTTCAAAAATATACTGGTCGAAATGTTCCTGATGAATCAACTTTACGCAAACATTATGTTTCTAGGTGCTACACGAGAACAGTAGAACGCATAAGAAGCCATCTTTTAAATCAATACATATGGATAAGCGCCGACGAAACTGTGGATATGTTAGGACGCTCTGTGGTAAATGTTGTAGCTGGTGTACTACATCCAACTATTCCCTATAACTCATATGTAATAGCAACAAGTGTTATAAATAGAGTTGATGCGGAAACAGTTGCTGAAACCATTAAGGAGAATATGCAAAAAATGCTTCATTCGGACGCCACGTACAAAGAAAAAATACTTTTATTTGTCAGTGATAGTGCTGCGTATATGTTAAAAACAAGCAGACTATTGAAGAAAACATATCCTAATATGCTGCATATTACTTGTGTAACACATGCTCTCCCCAGAATCTGTGAATATATCAGAGACACTTTTCCGGAAGTTGATAGACTTGTATCAGCTTTTAAAAAAGTTTTCAGAAAAGCACCATTGAGAGTAGCTCTTTTCAGGAAAAAATTTCCATCTCTGTCACTGCCTCCCACTCCAGTAATAACTAGATGGGGAACATGGCTGGAAGCTACTAGTTATTATGCTGAGAATTTCGATAGTCTAAAACATTTCGTAACACTGCTAAAGGAGGATGCTAGAAGTATTGGTGAGTGCAAGGAGCTCACACAAATCCCAAATTTAAAAAATCAGTTGTACTTTCTTCACGAACACTTTGGAAAATTGCCAAAACTAATCACTTATTTTGAAAATCGAAATCTCAAATTAAATGACGGATTAACCACATTAGATGTGGCTGTTAATAATTTGAAAAGTATACCAAGTGACTTCGGATGTGGCCTTCGGCAAAAGTTTGAAGCAATTCTTAATAGAAATCCAGATTTAATTACATTGCAGCAATTATGTATGGAGACAATTCCACAAAATCTAACGGCTAAGTATGAAGAAATCAAAGAATATTTCCAGTATGCACCTATAACCAGTTGCGATGTAGAAAGGACGTTTTCTATTTATAAGGATGTACTTAATTCAAAGAGAACAAAATTGACAGAAGAAAACCTTGAGAAACTATTGCTAGTCAATATTAATACTCCTTTACTCAACTTGAACGTCAAAATGAATAAGTAAAAATGTTCCAATTATAGAAATAAAATTAAAAACTTTAAAAATACAACTTTTCAACAAATACATGGGTGGTGATCCAATTATATAAATAAAATTAAAAACTTTATAAATACAAATTTTCAACAAATAAATATGTATTTCGTAATTTTGTAGATCACCACCCGTTCGTTTTTCAATTATATAAATAAAATTAAATATTTTAGAAATACAGCCTTTCGCCAGTACTGCACTGGGTGGTAAGCGTGCCCGTTCTCTACTGATAATAAATTACTTCAATTCAAAACGATACTTAAAGTCGTTCAGACATATGGAATTCCACTTTGAGGCTTTGTTACCGACCTTAACCTGAATATCATTCAACAGGTCTAAAATAAGGCAATTCGAACAGGATTTGATGTGATCACAGAATACAGTGTAAGCTTTCATAAGGAATTAATTCTGTAACAAAATATTCTTGCAAATCAGTTGCTAATATCCAGTAATGAAGTGCATTGGTTTAAAATGTTTGAACTTGCAGATCTATAGAGTTAACACACTGATTTGAATTAGTAGTGCTAATTACGCTAGTAAGTTGTAGCAGGTTGTAACAAGCAACAAGCACTTGCTTGTTGGTGTCATCGATGTTCGCATGGGAGTTTCTGCTAGGTGCTTTTATGCGTCCTAGTATTGCTTATGGGTCTTGGCGATGCCACAAACTCGAGCCTGGTCCATTATTATTCAGGATTGATATACGATGACATTTTTCTAAATGAACAGGTATAAAACATTGTCTTTTCGCACTTAAAAATATTTTAAATTGTAAAAATGATCTTTCTACATCGCAACAAGTCACTGGAGCATAACTGTAGTTACTTAAAACAGAGTTAGTATTAATGTTATCATTTATTAAACCTGATATTTGTTTATTTATTATATAACTAGGGTTCCGATTCAACACCTTGTCAACATAATTCCTTTAAACTTTTTAACCAAATTCACCAGATGCGTTATTCAACTTTTGAATAGCATTACATATTATATATTTCTAATAATTGTAAAGGTAGTTTTGACTTTCTATGTTATTTATTACACGATGAATAAAACCAAAATATTTATGAATAAATGGTAATTGTTTAAGCAAAAAGAGTTTTTGTACTAACGTTTTACTAATTGATACAGTTTTCACCGTATCTTCTAGACACATTACCACATTTTTAATTGTTTCAAAATTATCACTATTAAAAACACAAGCTTGTATCCAGATACCTTAATCTAGTAATAACAGGTTGAGGAAGCAAACACAATACAGGACAGGACAAGGTTCCCTGTAAAATTGTATTTTGCTGGGAGTTTTTAAGAAAATTGTTTTCGTATTACCGATAAATGTATTTACATCTGCGAACTCTTCTCGCACAAATTCACACACGCGATGTAAAGAATGTGCAAAACAAGTAACATGAACCATACCTGGTTAAAATGTTGTAAATTTATCCCTGCGTGGAGCATATAAGCTACATCAGTTACTAATAGGAGAGCTTTTTCTTTCTTGTCCGGAATTATGGAATCTAGACTGCTTTTCACAAATTCCGTGATAAATTGAAAGTTTTTGATAGACAAAACTTTATTAGCAACTAAATGAGATTTTGAAGGTTTGGTTGATTCTAGCGTATCTACAATAACATTGCTGATTGAACATCTCTGTATCTGTAGTTTCATCCACTGACACAAACATGTTTTTGCCTTCTATGTCTTTTTTTATTCCCTGTATCTGTGTCAGATAGATGGAATCTAGTTTTCTTCTTACAATGCTTTCGTCGGGAATTGATCTACGACAATACTTTAAAAAATAAATTTTCAAGGCTGTATGATTGAGTTGTTTGAACGCAATATTTGACGATATAAATGCTCTCTATACAGTTCCTCACAAAAATTATTATGTTCGTTTGTATTTTACATTGTTGCACTCGTAAGTTGAACGTTTAATATATCGTGGGCGTTCAAGCAGAAATAATTAAGTCCAAATAATCAATTTTATGGTAACTAAGATTTAAAGTTCAAATGACATGCTAAATTACATTTTCAATACCAGGGCTAAATTTATAATATTTTTAAGATGTATTAAGGCATATCATTCCATGATATTAATGAAATAATAAAATTTTTCTCATAGCTATAAAAAAAGGTATTTGATGGACTTAGTTATCTTTGACGGGAACAGTATTTAAATCAGCAGTATAGTGAAAAGGTGTATTTTTATTCAAAAATATTAATTTAATTATAGATTCTTACTTTAGGTACATTAAGTACATTTTGTTCAAGAACATATTATTCATCAAAAATATTTTGGTAAAAATTTCAGTCCTCTTCAGTTTCACTGTCACTATCTATACTAGGTTCAGGATTTTTATCTCGAACTGATGTCGAAGTAGGTAAAGATGAATACCAAGCATGATATTCTATAGGAATAACTTCATTTGTACACAATTTTTGTAAATCATTATATTTTTTCTCAGAAATTGGTAGCATTGCTGAGTACGCTTTTTTCAGTAATGGTAATTTAGAAGGACGGCCTTTACCATGTATGTTAATATCTAGATAATCTCCTGAATGGGTGTAACTATATTTTACTAAGGATGGACTAGCTTTCTCAATTCGGAAACGTTTAACCTTTAGCCAGTTTACCCTATCGCCAAGAGTATTTATTGTTCTGTTCTTCAAAATATCTTGTAAGAACTTTTTAAAGTCAATAAAATCTGGAAATTTCTGTTCCTTAACTTTATACTGGTCGTTCTTCTTTTTACCTCTCTTAGATCTAGACATTTTAATAATATTAATCCAGTCATTCATCGTGTATACAGATAAATTCCTTTTCTGTTTTTCAATGGCACTGTGCATACTGTCACACTCCATCATTGAGTGTCCAGATTCAAGGAACTTTTGCTCAATAACTGCAATGTTACTGCTTTCATGGTGAACGAAATAGTATATCATTATAAGTACATTTTGATTCCGATTCTGGCCACCACATGTATCAGAGAAAAGTGATACTTCTTTCACATGTTCAGGTAAAGCTTTTAAGTATAAGTACAAGCAAGTACCAATTTCTAGACTTCCGCGTGCTCCATTTACTTCTGTCCAAGCAAAACAGTAGGCGTTGTTAGGCGGAGCACCTTCGTAAATTGTTAAATTATATCCACACAATTTTCTACTGTAATACATAGGTGATACATCACTGCACGGTATTTGAAGAACACTTTGTAAATCGAATGTTACAGTGACAAAACTAGAATCAGCTGAGGCGCGCTCTTTGTCACACATTTTGGAATTATTTGCATCAGCTTCACGTTGTTTGTGCTCCTCATAGGTTGATTGTAAAGTACCTTTCTGTTCTGTTGTTGCTCCGTTATACCTTACACACAATGGACATTGATCCTTTCTAGGTTTAAAAAATGCGAAGTTATATTCTTGACAAAAAATCCTCTTACATGTCGTCATGCTGCGAGGGATCTTACCAATGCCAGCGCACATTTCTTTGTATAAAGAATACATTTTGGCTATTGATAATGTAGCGTCTAAATATTTTCTTTGTGAAGATTTTCTACAGTAGTGTTACTCTGTTACAGGAAATGCCTCAATATGATCCTTAATAGTTTGCTTTTCCTCTGGAGACAGTTTGTTGGCTGGCTCGTCTTTTCCTCGTTTATCTTCACCTTGGTATAATCCAGACATTCTATCTCTATTTGCTAAAGCTTTATTAAGAGGTCCGTTACTAATGGAAAGTGTTTTTAAAAAGAATGTTTGACAAATTCTAACAGGTGTGCCATTTTTAAGGAAATAGAATTGTTTCGAATTCGTCCGTGCTTTTCCACTTTCTTTACGCAATCGTTGTCTCTGCGGAATAAATGATTTGACATTTTGTAGAATAAAATCTTTCTTGCGACAGAAAGATTCTAAGCGCCAATAGCTTAGACATAAATTAACTCGGTCTTCTTCGCTAAAATTCTGTGAGCACTTAAATTTGCAATTAGTGGAATTTATATATTTGGGAACTTTGGCAGGCATCTTTCCATTTCTTGTAACATACGGAAGTCCTAAATTTCTGCGTTTCTTTGCTACGTAACGACACCATCTTGACTTATCAGCTTTATTCCAACGACTTCTTTTCTTACGATGTTTCAATCCTCTACCTGAAAGTCGAAATGAGTTATATTTTCCGACTTAACAAACTTCATAATATTATCGCATTATCATTGTATTTTTTACTGTCGCGTTAACTGTGAATATCTTACCAGCTTTTATGGGATTATCTATATTTTCCGTACTAGTATCTGAAGTGTTGCATAAATCTTCATTTGGATCAAAATCCTTATCTTTGTCACTATCATCGTACTGTTCGAAAGCAATAATCTGTAACACATCGTTGAAAAGAAATATGCTACGCACAAGATAATTCTAACCTCGTCCGAAACGGCCGGCATACTATTAACTTCTATTAACTAAAAACTACATAACCTCAATTATGAATAATAGAATAAACAAAACTCACTAAGTCCAGAGAGTGACTTTTGCCTGTTATATAAAATACATTGAACAATGAAACAAACAAAACTCTTTAAGTCCAGTTAGTGACTTTTACCTGTTATAAAAGTACTTCTTTCTAAGTTAACTAAAATTACTATTTTACTTATTAGTCTACTTATCAACCTTTGGATATAGTGAGTTTTGGTAAGCTAAAAATTAAACTTTTTCGTATTCCGCTGCATTAAAATCCCAATAACGGCAAAAATGGATTTAGTGATTTCTGCTTTAACGCCCACGATATGTTTCTTAGAGTATAAATGATTGTTAGCTTTAGTTTTTTTTTAACATTTAAAATCATAGGAACAAGCCCGACATTGAATTGTCATTGAACCAACCTTAAATATCTGTAAATGTACACACATACATAGGTACAGACGCACATACATACATATTTCAAAAGAAAAATAGAAAATTGAATGAAAAAAATGTTTTTAGATATGTAGACAAGCGTTTTTTTTTCATTTAGTGCTCCCTGAATTACTACTAAGATTTTGATGACTTTTATTTACGTTATAGTTTTGAATGCGTTTTATGAAAACTAAAATAAAATATTTTTTCATAAGAAAAAAGCAAGTTGTTGTCGCGCCTATGAGTAAACAAGGACAAAATACCTAGAAAGAGGCAAGTGGACCAAAAATGACGCGCTCTGGTCATCACATTAAATAATGAGATGCTAGTTGTCCTGATATAACGTTTTGAAATCAATGAACCACTTACAAAATCATCATGCGAGTGCGCTGTGCGTTGCAGCGGATTCCACTGACTCGCGAGCACCACTGTACACGGCGCCAGTGAGTGGAGGCTAGATATAAGTGGGTTGTCGCAATGGGAAGCGGCACATTCATCACAATATTTATGTAACTTTTCTTCAGTTTCATTCATAGCTTTTCTTCATAAAAAATTCTTAATTAACACTCAAAAATCTTTTTTTTTCTCTTCATATTAACACCAAAACAACAAATAGTTCACTTTAAACGATCGTAAAAACAGATTTCGCCGAAATTTTAACATTAGGCTTCTAAAACATGGCTGAAGTTAGCAACATGCTAATCATGGCGAAAGTGTTGCCAACTTTTGAAAAACCATTCTCCTGTCGAGACATCCTCGTAAAATGTAGAGGGAAAAAGGATGTTAAAAATAATGACAATAAAATGAACATCTACGATATTATAAGAGAATATTATAAGCATGGCAAGCTGATAATAAAAGACACGCATCAATAGACTTAATACACGTTCTAGTTTAAATTACGATTATAAATTTTATGTCCTGCATAAAACGGATTCATAGGCTATTATTGCGCTGTAAACTAGACTTAAAGTTCAAGCAGTTATTATCATATAATAGAAGTTCAGATGTTATGAGTAAATATAATCATTATCGCGTCTTTAAAATGAAAACTTGATTGATTAAGAAAGCGCTACAAGAATATTGACTTTACAAAAAAAGACGCTTTAAGTTTATACAAGCTGTCTCGTATCGTTTTATTAAAACTTTGAGAACGTAAACTAGATTTTATTTCATAAAAACCATCCCGTTTAGTTATAAAGTTAGAGCTGCATGTTAATTTGTCGTGAGACAAAACAAATAAATATCAGGACGATATTAAAGAAGCTTTTATTGTTTGTACGAATACAAAATGAGATTCTCAAAACGTCTTCCTGCAATTGTCTACAAGCTTGAGCTCGTATGCCAACAGATGCGGTGGTGTGCCTTAATTCATACATATTGTGTCGAATTTCTTCAGTACACCGTTGTATACGATTTACTAAATCATCGTGATTACACTGGTCAACACAGTTTGATTTTCTTATACACCGATACGTGTAGTTTATGTCTTTTGTTATGCTGATTCTGAATCTGATTTAAAATTTCCTCCATCACATAAGGATTTTCAGATATTTTCTTAAATACACTGATGGAAAAAAGTGACGAGCACACCCTGTATAATCTTAACGTGTCGATGCGTAGGTTTAGCGGAGCATTAATGTTTCCTCTAGACGAGTTTGCGCAGCGAGTTTTGACTTTTTTTACTGAGTGCCTCCGACAGCTGCAATATGTTGTCTCCATGGAGACCGATGGAAGCGGGTAGTTGTAGTCGTACTTTGTGCGTGATGGAAGGCCGTTCGGGTTATCTGAGTAGTTTGAGCGAGGAATATTGTGGGGATGCACATGACAGGAATATCCTTCCGTGATATCGCGCGCCGTCTCGAGTGGTCATTATCGGCTGTGCAGCGGGCATGGCGAAAATGGATGGAGCAAGGACGTACGTGCCTTCAGCCGCGAGCGGGACGACGCCGCGCGTGCACAGCACGCGAGGATCGCGCCCTTGTGCACAGCGCTTTAGCGTCGCGTACGTCTTCCTCAAGGCAACTTGGAGCCGTTTGGCCAGCAGGAAAGGAAGACGTATTCACTACGCGAACTGTACGGGGGCGTTTGCTAGAAAGTGGACTGCGAACGCGCTGTGCGTTGCAGCGAATTCCACTGACTCGCAAGCACCGCCGAACGCGCGAATTTTGGTTCATCGGAGACGTGGTGAGCGTCACCTCGAGAGTGCATCCAACCACACCCTATCCACCGCCAGCAGGGCATTATGGTATGGGGTGCTATTACACATGGTGGGCGTACACGTCTGCTGCGTATACAGCATAGATGACGCCTCGCCTCTACGTAGATGTGGTGCTACGGCCCGTTGTGCTTCCCTACGTTCGACGTCTTCTATACATGCACGACACCGCCCAACCGCACACTGCACGTGTTGCCCAGACCCTTGTGGAGGAGAACCATATACGAATGCTTCCATTCTCCATGCTCCATAGCAGGCGAGAATCATACAACGACTTATTGACTCCATGCATACTCCCGCTATTTGTGCATCCCTTCCCAGCAGGGCTGCGCCGCTCTCCAGGTGAGGGTAAGTTATGCTACGTCAGTACTATTTCCATACCAAATTTCATTGCGTTAGAACCACTTCTTCTGATTATATAGGGTGTGCTCGTCACTTTTTTCCAACAGTGTATAACAGTTAGGGCCGACCAGATGAGCCACATTTTCTCACTACCGACAATACTTGTGTAAATTCATAGATTTCTTTAAAAACGTTGTAAAATAATACCAACCTTCTTGAGTTTATATATATATATATATATATATATATATATATATGAAAAATTTTTTGTGAAAAACTTATCTGCGCGGAATGTGCATATATCGATATTTCACTGTTTTTTACAGATCATCAGTGCACCTTACCGAAGACAGACATGTTATTCACTTCTATACTACGTGTATATATACGAACTGTAATGAACTTCATGTGTATGAGAATTAATAATTATTAAATCTCATTTTACATGCGATTGTCGCTATAATTTGTTGCATTTAATTCTACAATTCGGCAAATCACTTTAGCGACAATCGCATGTAAAATGAGATTTAATAATTATTAATTCTCATACACATGAAGTTCAATATATATATATATATATATATATATATATATATATATATATTGTGGTAGGTCAAGCCTACACGTAAGGATCCCGAGAATTATGAAATACAGATCATTTTATAGTTAGAATGTTAATTTTAGAACTTAAGATATATTTGGAACTGCATTTTTCACCTGTCACATCAATAAAGTTAATTTCGCGTTTTAATTGCTTAAATTTAAATCTCATATTTATTTATTTACATGTGCTCATTTGCCTAAGTCATTTTCCTTCTATATTTTATGTTACCGAAGATTTTTAACTTAATTGATTGATCATTAATGTCACATATATTTTAGGAAAAACTGTACAGATTCAAAATTGTATATAGCGGGAAATATCCCAATTAAAAATAGGCATAAAATGAAACTTTTAATTATTTATATAATAAAACAAAATATATAATTTTTGTAAAATATAAAAACGATAAGTGTTAATAAATTATTACTTTTACTAATATTTATAACGAGATTAAATAAATACATACAAGAAATACGAATGAGAAGCCAGCATTCAAAACAAACGATAGTTGGCGTCATGTTGTTGAAAATTCCAAAAACACTCTGACGTATTCAAAAAGTGCCGCTCTGAAATTTAGAAAGAAAACATAAAATAAAGTATAGAAACCATACTACGAGTATAATCAACACATCACCTACTTACCAAGCACCGTTCGACGTATTTTCCGTATCCACATACCTTCCAGTTCGTTATAAAACGAAATTTCCATTTTCCCGGAGACACCATCCGAACTAACCGAAGCCAACAGGGACGCTACCAGAAATTATACGTTGTCCGAGTCCTGTATCCCGAATATTGGAGCTTCAAACAAACACCTAATCACCTGAACCCGTATATATCCAACTTGAGTATTACTTATATATATATATCCTTAAAAAAAATAGAATTTTTTTAATTAATTTTACTTTATAAACACTATCGTATATATTACCATAGGTATGCCTAATAAGTTAATTTATAATTAAAATACTTTTAAAGAATTAGAAGAATACAGTTCCTTTGATTTTATTTTAAAAAGTTTAAGTTAGATAGATTCAATTTAGCACGTTATCATAGAATATCATCACTTAACCTAAACTTATTGAATTTAACTGATCCCGTGACTTTAATGTAGATTAAAATTTATACTTTTATCATGTTTACCACTTACCTGGTTAATCGAAACTCCTATTAAACCATTTACATTTGCTTATCACTCTCTCGTCTTATTTAGAAGACTTTACATCCAGAATATACAAATATTTAATAATTTGTTGTCCACCTGCACACATATTCTAGTTGAGTACCGATCCCGCAAAATTATTATCTTTATAAAGCACTAAATAGAGTCTCATTGTTCTGCTAGTCGGACATATAACATAAAATTACTCTTAAGAAATAAACAACAAGAGTTTGTACGAGGAAGAAGCTGTATAGGTTAAGTATAAATCATTTATGTACGTTTATTTACAAATTGAATTATACGCATGTGACAACTAGAACGTATTTAACGCAACTCCATCTTTAGGTAATATTTGTAACCACACTTGGATATAACGGGTGTTCAGAAACATTCGAAGTCAAGTGGGCTCTGAACAAAAAATCGTATATCTTTGCTTAAGTATCTGATTTGTAATAATTATTAAATGTCAACTGTTGTCTGTCAAAAATCAATCTATCTCAGACATGACTTCATATTTTCAAGGACTACTTTGACTTCGAATGTTTCTGAACACCCGTTATATATTAGAATTATTTTAAAAATTACTCTACCAATTGATTTACAACTTATTGGTATTTTTAACGTAATATTCACATGCATTTGTATTTGCACCTTGTCAGACTTTAACAATATATATATATATATATATATATATATATATATATATATATATATTTAACTTAGTTTGTAACGTAGGCTTTAGATGTAAGTACCTGAGGAAGCCACTGTGCTGGCGAAACAATTGTCTTCTTCTTCTGTTTTGGGTTGGACGCCAGCACGTCCAGGCACTTGAGCACACTGCTCTTTGTACTATCCCCAATAGATCTCTCAGTTCCACTCTGTTAGTCTTGTGTCCTCGATAAAAGACTATCCTCCTCAGCCGAAGTTTGAGTACACTCGAAGGATCCAATAGATCTCTCCCGAAATATTTCTGTCTGAGTTGCGTCAGTTCCTCACACGTGCATATTACATGAAGGCTTGTTTCCTCCTGTTTTTCACATCTCCTACACCAGGGCTCGCTAACCAAGCCCATGCTGTACAAATGCTTCTTTAAAAGACAATGTCCGGTTATTAACCCGGTAATTATTTTAATTTCTTTTTTGTTACTACGAATTAGGTTGGCTGAAAACTTTCCGTCAAGCTCCCTTAGTAGTGTTTTGGTATGGAGTTGACCTTCCGTTAACCTCCATTTACTTTTATGTTCTTTTTCTAGCCATAGCCAGATCTCACTTTTAGCGGAATCCTTATTGATTCCGCATACAGGTTCTGGTCCTATGAAGTTTCTATTAGTACCTTCTTTTGCCAGTTTGTCGGCTATCTCATTGCCTTTGTCTTGTTACGATTAAATATTAAAAAGTGAAGATTTGAACCGTAGTTTTATTTCTATTTTAAATTATGGATCTTCATCAAGTAAATGCCGAATCAATTCAAAAGCTTTAACGTTTATACCTCCAATGTATAGGGCTGGCGAATTTGCGTCGGTTGGGATAAACGTGCTCAAACACTTACTGTATTAAAAATCTTCCGTAAAATCACTAAGTGGATAATATCTGTTAAATATTTGAATCATCAGATATGTTTCCACAGTTATTTCAGTCAAGCTAGTTCGACGTGCGGAATAAATGTTTTTTAATGCCGAAAACGGCTGTTCTACTTCTACTGATGTTATATTTGCATATTCAAAATAATCTTTGAAACAACTTAATGGATCTTTAGAGGCACCTTCACAAATTTGTCTTAATATAAGAAAATCGGAATCTTTGTCTAAAACACTTTCAAATTTTGCTATTCCACACTAATTTTCGCCTTTTATAGCGCGTAGCTGAGGGTGAACATATCCACAATTTAAAGAGAATCCTCTAACGACATCGAAACATTTTATATTTTTTTATTCTCTCGGCTAATCCGAAGTAATTGTTGTGAATAGTTTGTAAATCACTTTTAACCCGAGTATCTTGAAATATTACCTGGCCTTTCTTGATAGCTTTAGCTTCTTTCGGATCGAATTTTAAAACAACCTTCTTTATATCCCTTTTGAACCAACACATTAAAGGCATGTTACAAAGTAGTAATTTAATTTTGTTGCCATCGTAATATAAGTCCGGCATTTCTGCCATACAGTTTCTACCAATATCTGACATTGGTCGTTTCTGCAACGTATAAAACAAATGTAGAACTACAAAATAATACTTACGGCAGCATCCATGTATATACAACAGATGTATAGATTCGAAGTAATACTGAATGTTGTATCACCACCGCCGTCCCACCAGTATTGTCGTCGAACCTACACCACTGCCTGTTGGCGTTATTAGCGAGCTGTAATCATGTATTCCGCTAGAGTTTGCTACAGGAAAAATCAAGATGACGCTCTAGCTATATAACTAAACGGAATAGAACTACCACTTGGTTTTTACTAATGATATTAAATTTAATTTAACTTTCCAAAATTTGAATAAAACGAAACGGAACCCTGGTATAAACGATTAGGTCACATATTTATAACATTAACACAGCTTTATCGGTTTTATTTATTTTCTTCCTTTGATAAATTTAGTCTGTGAACTAGGAATACTACACAAAATTAAACTCCTCAATATTTGAAATTGTACGATAAATCAGGCGTAGAGGCAATAAGAAACTATATTCTCGTAGATTGTGTGAGCTTAGGGACTGGAATCCCAAATCTAATTTCTAAACAATTCTCCCGCCAATTGCGGCGAAAATATTTTCTATTCCGCAAACTTTAAATTAAAGTTAACGGCCTGAGATTCTCTTCAAATACTGTGCGAGTTCTTGGGGAGAATTCGTCATGATGGCGCATTGTTCACTTTATAGATTTTTCTAGCATTCCATGTCAGTTGCTATACTTTGGACAGTTTGACGTAATATAAATCGAGAAGGACATGCAGTGGAAAAGTAAATACACTGACGAAACAACATAACAAATACATATTGTAGTGATTTTTTTCCCCGAAGATAAATTTTAAATTTAACAATTTAGTTATGTACATTTATAACGATGACTGTATATTTTGTATGTGTATTTTTGATTAGGGCGTTCCCGGATGTCTATGGAGACTGGATCGTATTTTGATATATAATGATATTTTTTACGTTTATCATGCGCTATGCATATTTCCGCAGAGATATTTTTGTGCTCAAGTGGGTCAGTTCAGTCTGAAGAAAAAAACTTCTTTTTTATCTTTGATATTTTTGTAACTTCGGGTTTCTTTTGTTTTATAGTGCTTTGTGATTAAAGTCATTATCGATTTAATTACGAGTGTTTGTATCTCGTATTTTGTTTTATAATTTAATCCACTCGATATCTCTCTATTTTTTTTTGTGTGAAAATTTTACGCTGGCGTAAGTATTTTTTCATAGTATTTTATTTTATTGCTTTTCTTTGTAATTTAATTGTAATTTTGATGATTTAGATTTATGAATTTATGAATCTATTTTAGTTTAATAGATAGATGGTGAAGAAAACTATCATATTTTATAAGGGAGTTTTTTATTGTCACGTTCTAGAACATTTTGAATTTAAGGTTGGTGGGAGTTTTATACTCGTGAGATTGCGCACGAGTGAATGTTATTTTCGCGTCTGACAGATGGATCTGTTTACGTTTTATTTGGGGTTAAAGTAATTAAAGAAATTGAAAGTTTTCTAATCAATCTATTAGGATTAATTTTGCTCGCGTTTCATTTGAGGTTTTCATTGTATGCGTGTTAATTATCATACAATCTTTTTCCTCTGTGCTTCTGTATAAATGATGCATTAGCTGTCTTTACATTTCGTAAAGATTTTTTTTTATTTTTTTTTTAATAAAAGAGTACTTAAATGTGTTTGCATTATTATTAATTCATATTTATTTCCACGTTCCTTTACGGGAAACCCTGAATGAAGAGGAGTCTCATTTAAAAAGAAAAAGCAGGCTGAGTTCAAGTTCGGACATATTGTGGTGAATAGTGGACTATCCTTCTAATTAAACCCACTATACACAGCAATATGTAGAAATGCTATTATGATTAGAACATTTGTTCAAAAAGTAACGCATTTGGAGTCGACTGCGCGTTTTCTGCGTATGTTCTGTTACTTACCCTGATGTAATAGAGTTTGAAATTTTAAGTTTATTTTCAGTCGATCATCGCCTTTACACTTAAATAAAATACATTAGTAATTGAAAATTATTTTTGTAATGACAGAAGAGTTGTTATAATTTGGACAAGATTCTCTAATATAATTTTGTATAGCTTTTGTATGTAGGCAGCTTATTGAAACTTTGCAAAGGTTGTATAGCAAGCGTTCGTTAAAGCGGGCACTCGCGAAAGAGCTACTGGACGACCGGTAATTAGAGTACTTAAAATGGCTACAGAGTTTATTTCCTCTGCGCCTATTCCAAATCCATTGTGATCGTCATGTCTCGTTGAGTACTTTCTCTAGCCATGTTCTTTTAATTAAGCTTAGCAGCTTCGAAAGGTGATCTAAATATAGTTCTACTTTAGGATATTAATCTCCCATTTGTAAAATTCGCGTTCTTGTTCGATTTTTACATTGACTTAATACATAAATCGCTGTTTCTTCTTCCGTTTGGCAGAATCTATACAAGGTATTGTAAAAAATAGGTCAATCCGTTAACTATATATTCTTTTGGCTTAAATAATGGGCCTTTCCTTATGTCACTCTCTATTTGAACGCTTTTTTTTCAATATGTCGCTTTTTATTTGAACGGTTTTTTCCAATATACAAAGTGTCAAAAGTTAACTTTTTAAAAGCAACTAGATCGTCACAAAAAAAAAACATAATCGGGGGAAATCGACCCCCTAGAATCCGAATCTGGCATCAGAATTTACCTACAGCCCACGAGGACGGTAGTGACTTTTACGCGCGCGAAAAATCGTAGCTCCTGATCTGATGCATATGGTGACTTAAAATTTTATATACGAACTTAAATAGGATGTACAGGGTTGGCCATTTAAGGTTGCGGTTTTTTAAGTCATATTAAACATACAAAACATTAATTTAAAAAAATTATTTATTTGTGCAATTAAACAACAAGATCTTCGGTTTAATAAATCAGGTTTTCGAAGTGAGAGCCTCGAGCAACGATAACATTTCGCAGCCTCTTCTCAAATTCTCCACAAACTGCCTGAATTGTGGCGTACGGTATCGCTTCTATTCGCTGCCGTATTGCCATTTCAAGGTCATCCAGGGTGTCTATACCATCGCGATATACCGTATCTTTTAATGATCCCCACAGGTAGAAATCGCAAGGATTGAGGTCTGGACTATATGGTGGCCATGTTATCCCTCCGCCTGTAAACTGTTGAGTGTCAAGACCAATGATTCTGTACCGAAATGTTCTTCAAGAATGTTGAAAACTTCTTCCGTGCGATGCGGACGAGCCCCGTGTTGCATAAACCATGCATTCTCCACCTTATTTAATCCATGCGCCATGGGAATAAAAGACTCATTAAGCATTTCACAATATTTTTGCGAAGTAACGGTTCCATTGACAATCACGAGACCGATAATTCCTGCCGACGAGATAGCACACCATACAGTCAACCGTCGAGGGTGAAGAGGACGAACAATTGCTAGATGTGGATTTTCTGTCCCCCAATGTATCCAATTTTGTTTATTCACATAACCGGATACATCGAAATGTGACTCATCCGACCACCACACTCGTTCCAATGACATGCTGCCATTTTCAATGCGTTCGATGATTTCGTTCGTAAAATTGTAGCGTCGCTCCATATCAAACGGTCTCAACGGCTGATCGATCTGGATTTTGTATGCTTTCATCTTTAGATCTTGCTTTAGGATCCGTCTTAGTGTTGTACGGGGTATTTCAAGTTCTTGAGATGCTCTTGAAGTCGATGTTGAAGGTTGAGCTGTAAAGTGCTCCCGTACTCGTTCTATGGTTTCCGGTACCCGGATGGTCTTTTGACGTTCTCTAACAGTTGATCTTTCGTCTGCCGCAGATGCTGTTGCTTCAAATTTCACTACAATCCTAAGATATTGTCGGATTAGTAGACATGGAAACACGATAACGAATACTTTGTTACTTTTCTAAATTTATCTTTTTTTCCTTACCTTTTTATAGTGTTTGCCGTTGGTGCGTTATTTCTCCCGAATAGAGTACGCAAGTGTCTTGCCGTAGCTGCGAAAGATTCCCCATTTCTATAATAATATTTTATTAGTTCCACACGCACTTCCGTTGGATACGACGCCATCTTGAAAACTGACAAGGCAAATTTTTCATATATTTATTATAAACCGCGCTTGGCCCTCTAGTGTAAAAAATATATATTATATTAATTTCTATATATACAAGGGAATAGCGCGATTTTTAAAACCGCAACATTAAATGGCCAACCCGTTATCTACTATTAAAAAAAATGAGCACATCCTAACTGAAAAGACATCGTAGCTATGGCTACTTAAACTTGACCTATTCGAGGTATGGCAATTACATATCGGGATTGCGCACCTTATAGGGGGAGTTTGGTATTGGAATGTAGTTGACCTTAAACGTTCAGGAGCATCCACTGTTCGTTCCGTCGTTCTATCTGCCTTAGTTTGCTTTTGAGTTTTGGTTGAAGCGGACGTTGATCCGTAATAGTGCCGCGATCATTGTGAACTTGCAAATCGAGCAACGCATTAATCTCACATTCCTCATTCCTCACCAACGGACTGTTTTCAATTGTTAAAGGAGGTATTTGGTGATAATGCCATGTCACGTACGCGAGTTTTTGAATGGCACAAACGGTTTTCAGAAGGTCGGGAAGAGGTTTAAGATGACGAACGTCCCTGTCTATCTGTGAGTTCAAGAAGTGAAGAAAACATGCAGAAAATTAATGAAATTGTGCGGAAAGACCGACGTTTGAGCATTCGGATGATCGCAGACATGATAAACATTAATAAAGAGACAGACAAATTTTGCATAATAATTAAACATATGTCAAAGGTTAGTGCAAAAATGGTCCCGAGAAACTTCTCACAGTAACAAAAAGACAGTCGGAAGAATATTTGCTCTGACATCATGGAACTCCTCACAGAAGAACTAGACCTGCCCACACGTGTCATCACATGTAATAAAACACGGATTTTCCAGTACGACCTCGATGCACTGGAAGATTCCCACATCGCCCAGAATGAAAAAAACGTGAATGAGCAATGTTGATCGTTTTCTTCGTTATCAGGGATGTTATCATAACTGAATGGGTGGCTTAGGGCCAAACCGTTAATCAGGAATATTACAAACAAGTACTAATCAAGCTGAGAGAAAGAGTAAGGAAGAAAGGACCAGATTTGTGGACGAATAACACATGGATTCTGCATCAGGTCAACGCGCCAGCATACAATGCTCTATCTGTGAGGCAGTTTTTTGCGGACAAGCGCTTTCCTGTGCTTGATCATCCTCCGTATTCTCCAGATCTGGCTCTGTGACTTCTACCTCTTCCTAAAAGTGAAAAGTGCATTGGAGGGAACACATTTCAGTGGGTGTAGAAGAGGTAAAAGCAAAAACGGCAAAACTTCTAGATAGAGTGACATTAGATGATCTACAGCATTGCTTTGAACTGTGAAAGGCACGAGTGCAACGGTGTATAGACAGGGGAGTGGAGTACGTTGAAGAGGATGAAAGTTTGTTGTGACTTTTTTACAAAAAATCACATTTCTGACACCAATCCCGTTATTTAATCGCTACACCTCGTATTCCTGCGATCCTTTCCCAAAGGTCAACTTTGCACAGCTGCAACTCCGAAATGAGGAAAGCTAGGAATTTCCTAATTTTTTTCACTAAATGTACCAGATCTGGAGCTACAATATCTTGATATCGAAAAAGGCACCAACCCCGAGGTCTGTGGGTAAATTCAGATGCCAGATTCGGATTCTACAGGATCGATTTCCCCCGACTATGATTTATTGTGCCAATGTGGCAACTTTTAAAAAGTTAACTTTGACACTGTGTATATTGAAAAAAGCCAAATCCCATTATTTAAGCTCAAAGAATATATGGCTAACGTATTGACATACTTTTTTGTAACATCCTATATATCGTTTCTTCTGTCAAGCCCATATTATTCACATGTTTGTTCAGCTTACAATGCTTCGTTAATACGCGTACTATCATCTTAACAGACTTTCTGTCTCTACTCAGTAGGTCTGTTGTAAACTTGGGCGAAGGATGCATAAGGAAATGCTTTGCTCGTCTTTGGAATCCTACCACCTTTCCTTAGATAGATTCTCGCTGACTTCTTCAGGGATAGTTTATATTTGCTTTTGCCACAGAGAAGTTGCTGTCCAATAAAGGTTATAGGCGAAACCTGTCAAGTCTATTCGCGCGCCTTTACGTTAGACTTATAGTCTACGTGGCCTAAGACCCAAGCTAATGTAACTGACTTGCGACTACTAAACTCCCTTAGAGCACACACACAATTCCATACAGATTGGATTTAACTATACCGAATTCAGTGTCTTTGAGAAAAACAGTTTAACATGTTTCCACAAAGGAATGTACTTGCGACAAAAGCGCCAATAGGTGATTGCATGTTTATTCTTTTCCGCTACTGCTTCAATGATATCATTGCGTTTTGCTGGCCGTCCACTGCTTCTGAGCGGGATCTATCTGGTACATATACTTATGGTTTTAAAACAGAACGAGGTGTCGAGGTCGGAATATATGACTTCAAAGAAAGGACGATGATCCAAGTGAGCTTAAGTGAAGGTTTTACGGTATTTCAAGCGGGTAACTTCCGCTTGCGTTGGAGAAATTAATAAACAAGGTGGAAAAAATTGCATTTTTTCTAACAGCCAAGCACTATTGATGCAAAGCTATGCTTCGATTACTTAAGCTGACCTGAATCATTATTCTTTCTTTATATTCTAGCTCCCATACCGTGTTCTGGTTTAGAGCCATAATATTTCTGGCGACCAGGAATTTGGATTCAATCTAGGTGGTGTTAGGCTTGTATTATAGATTTTCTATTAGTGAAGGGAGATTAATAGATATTCGTAGTGCAAACATAGATGAAATCGTTAGGATCAGACCATTTTTAGTGAAGCATTTAACTACTCTTGAACTCGTTAATGCGTAAGTTTCATTTCAAAAATGGTATCGACAAAGCTTAGTTAGCTAGGAGCAAATATATACTGAATTTCAAAAAAATCCGAACATTGAGAAAGAATCGACCAATTGCAATGAATTTTTTTATACAACTCTTGCTTTGTCTCTGATAAGAAATTAGCAGGTATACAATTGTTTTATTTTGTTTTATAAAAAATGTGTTTTTAAATTTTTAAAGTGTGTGTTAAATTTCAGATTGAAGCAATATTTCGTAGCGATTTGTTCTCAATTTATTAAGTCATTAAGTAATTATGCCTTTAATTAAATTCGAAAAGGGAAGCGTTGTTGTATGCGGAAATCGGTTTTTCAATAAGACAAATCTCCGATCGCATGAGACGCAGTGTGTCTACAGTGTTACATTGTTGGTTCAGGTGGTCTGAGGAAGGAATCCATAACTGTCGTCATGGATTCGGATCCCCTCGAGCAACTACAGTACGGGAAGATAGTCATTTGAGGATTGCGACTTTACAAAACAGTTTCCACAATCTGGTCGATTGGAAATGCTTAGTTGGGAGTTTTGCAACAAAGAGTCTTTATAGCAATGATATATCGCAGAATACACGCTTTTGGGCTTCGTTTGTATAGACCATTTTTATGTCTCCCACTGGCACCTCGACATCGTGTTGCTCCGATTAGAGAATCCAATCCCCCATCAAAACTTCATAAAGTATTCAAAGTTTGATCGTGTAAATTTGACCTGATTTTATTGCAGAAGTACCTAGCGGCAGAAAACGCGCGCTCGGCTGGGTGCAGAAGCAGATGAAGTCTCTGCTACCCATTCAGTGCGAAGGCTGCGCTCTAATTAATCTTCCAATGTACACGGCGAGGTTTCACGATTTGTCACCATATGGGACAAAGGAAAGTCGTCTTCATCATCAACGTCTCTAGCTTGCTCAACCTCGTCGTTTTGCTGGATTAAACTCTAAATTTCCTTTCTTAGTATCGCTTTGCTTGGATAAAAAAACGTGTCTTCGTCGTTTGTATCTTTTACCAGATATTTCTTTCGATTCTCTAAGTAAAGCATCACACTTGTCATTGAAGTTCGGCGTTCCTTTATCGGACGTAGTAAGGACATTACCAATTCGTTCCTTAGTGTCGTGTTTTGCCTTTCCAATTTGCTTATCATGAAACGCAATGTGGTTTCAGCTGAAATCAACGTTGCATCTTCTCGACACAAAACACTGACAGCAAATTTAATTGGATCTAAAGCACGTTCAAGTTTAAGCAAAATTGCACATTCTGCTCGGTAAGAGAAAAAGAGGATGGAGTTTTTTTAAATCAATATGGGCTTTGGATACGCAGTTTTTGACCTTGTTGAACCTCCGCTTCGATTAAGTTATGCTTTGTTCCCAAGTGAGTGTGAAGGCCTTTAGTTGACCGAGCAGAGATTTTTATGATAGCGGGGCATAATTTACATTTAGCTGTAAATCCATCTGCCTTTAAGAAATGTTTCCAAATGAAACTTGAGCTTTTATTCTCTTTGTAAATGACAGTTACACTCATTTTATATTATTAGTATCAGTGAACATTTTTAAAGGGGTGCTAAAGGTACAATATTAAGAAAATATTTAATCTGCTAAGATTTTATAACAAGTGGAAAAATCTAACAAAAAAACTTATGCAGAAACTGAATAAAAAGCAGAATAAATTTATATTTATACGACGCCAAACACCTCCGAAGACGATCCAACTATGCAATATGCCGAAATATTTTTTTTGAAGATCTACAGTCACTTTGACCAACCTAAGATAACAAAAAAAAAAACAGCAGGAAATTCAACTTTTCCTCAAACTTATTGGCTCAGTCTGTATATAACTCCTACTGGGTTGGGTGTTCGGATTTGTTTGAAAGTCAGTATATTATTCGTTTCGGTTTGGTGTTCAAATGGAAGCATGGGATACTTTAAATCTAAGTATTTTTGGATCATTCGTCTGCAGAAAATAAATATTTGGGGCATGCTTACTATAACTTGTGTGAAAGTACGATCCGGACCATAAATTAAATTCGGAAATTCATCTTAGACGTTTTAAAAAGAAGTTATAATATAAAGTGTCAATTATAAATGTATTCTTTTTCGTCTTATAAAATCACTCAGCGAAAAAACAAAAATCTTTTCTATTTTTTTCAACGCTATATAATTAAAGCACTGAATATTCAAATCTAAAATATCTCTGTGGCAAATGTAGTTTGTATTCAAGACCGATACCCGTTAACAATTAGTGGAGCTCGTGAAGGTTCTCCCGGCACAGCGAATTAAATTACTAACGGACAGTGACTGTGTGGAAGGCGCATTTTTGCGCACGCTGCGATGAGAGTATCTGGGTCTCAAGCACTTAAAGGAACACGAACGCGGAATAGAGACTAGGCGGGAAAATTGACAATCAACTCTGTGGAAAATAAGGGAGAGGGAAATTCCCGAACTGCAGTCGTTTATTTCAATTATGTTTCATGCTACAAACGGATTTTGTGTATTACAATCGCTTTCTTCTTTATTACACTGTCTTTTAATTGTTAATGTGAAAATTTTATTGCGAGACTTGTAAAAAATATCCGACAATTTTCAATTCAGAATTTAAATCTTCCTGCATTACAAGAAGGATTACACCCTTTGTCTAAAAATGTGGGGTACTTTTCTATGAAAGTGTCCACATTATAAACTATAGTAATAATAATAATAATTCGTAATGAGAAGTTTTGACCATGGATGATTATGTTTGTAGTGATGTATAAATGGGGCCACAATGATTGGGTGTCTCGAAAGTTTTTTTTTTAAGAAAAATTGTTATTGGTCGATAAGTAACAATTTTTCAGTACATTTATTGTCTGTTGTATACTGTTGAAAGTTAGCTAATAAAAGCGAAAAAGTAAATATATACGATATTCTACAGATTGTTGCAGATTGTTGATGTCAGTTAAGTAATGCAAAGATGTATATTTTTTTCTGTCCCCGTTAAAACAGCTTATTTTACACTATCTGTGGAAATGTTAAATGATAAGTGCATCATTTAATATTGAATAGGGGTTCTATAAAATGCCATTTATTTTTCTTATGATAATGGATACTACCCAGTTTTAAGTAAATAGGTTTTTCAAATTTGTTTTAGTGAGTATTGACTATCCGGAAAACTGTTTAGCATGGGCATTATTAACAGTTAACAAGCTAAAGAATTATACAGGATCGAGTAATCAAACCGCTATTCTTAAACGTATTAAAAAACATGAAAAATCATATTTTTAATTCAATTACTGCAACAAATGTTAAGAGCACAAATTGAAATTAGTGTACAAGCAAAAAAGTTTCACATTTTAAATGTAACTCCAGGACGATAATTTTGTACACATTGTCTAAGCCTCAAACTGAAATTCTCACCAGCTATAGTACTGCCACGAGCTTCTACTGTAATCCGCACTTTTAAGTCTGTACTGTCATTGGGAGAGCCTTCAAAAAAGTAATCTTAAGAACTCAGGTCTGGTGATTTTTCAGACCATTGAACATCCCCATTCCTACTGATGACGCAGTAAAAGCCTTTAAGAAGGTTCATTGTCGCTCTGTCTGTGTGACTAGTTGTTCCATCATGTGTTCAATACTTTTGCATAGCGCGTTGATGATACGTAACTCCATGGTTTGTGCATTTTGATACGTGACAACACTAACCGACAGATATTAGAACTAATACTGCTGCAATTGTTTTGTAAATTGTCAAAGTCGTTACCAAGGCATGTATGATAATAAAACACTATAATAAAAATATATATTAAAATTGAAAAATGTCTAGTCCGGGAATATAAAAACGACCCCTCGTACGTTACAGAAGTTATCAAGACAGAGCATTATTAAAACGCTCTGTCTTAATAACTTTTGTAAGTGAAAAGTGCTGGTGTCGTATTCAAGAAGATTCACAACGATATCGTCTTATTCAGAAATGTACCAATCTCTCGTAGGAGAGGTTGGTACATTAATTAGGAATTTAGTGTTATCACACTGGCGGTTTGGTGAAGAACATATCTTCAACGGTTGTACCTTCGCCAAAAACACTATTTTTCAGATCGTTTTACTGAAGATGGCAACTTAGTTGCCGAAATACGTATTTAAAGTTGATTGATTTATATTGTGGTAAGAGATTTTTCTTGTTTCTGTTTTATATTTGATTTTGTTTTAAGAAAGCCAAAAGAAAGTAAATGTATGTATATGTACACATATTGCTGGGTAGCTTTGCTTTAAAATATTTTAATATAAAATGAATGGTTGTCAGGGCAATATTTTTGGGTTCTACACAACTAGGTCTAGCGTCCAAAGTAAATGTAAATATAATACAACAAGAAATAACAATTTAATAATTCTTTTATTGTCTGTTTGTATGTTCACATCTCATTTTGTTGTAACTTAAAATACTTCATTTTTAACTTATACCTTAACTTATTTTCACAGCAATATGTATCTATATTTTTAAATACATATTATATTATTAAATATAAGTAGATCTAGGATATAGAATTCAAACATAACATTTCCAATTTCATAAATATTCAATGTGCATTTTCAAGTTTAAACCACCGTATAACATAATTTTATTATCCTATTCAAATTATAAAAAAAATTCTTTAAATTCCAAGAAGCACAGCATCTTTTACATTTGCAAATTTATTAATTGCTTTATACTTTAAACCGCTGTTTTATTACCTTGGATTATAGTGAACAAAGGGTTTAATCTGTATATTCATTTTTAAGATCACGTTCCTTAGATATGTATAATAAATTTTATTACTTTAACAGGGGACGATCCGGAACACGACACTTAATTAGTAATGATATTTTATTATTTATTAGTTAAGATTAGATTTTTGAGACCCTATCGTAAACCTTGAGTATTGTTGCTAGTAGGTATCATTTCTACGAAAATATCAAAAATTCCCCGTTCTGGCGTGTCAAACAATACAATGTTCAATGAATACGCGCTTTTATGTACTAATAGTAGAGGCTATGATATATTTTTATACACTTGTAACACAGTCTGAACACAACAGTCTCATTCGTAACATTATAAGAAACAACAACATTCTCAAACACAGAATCAACATCAACAACAAGACACACAGTCTTACTTTAAACATCAACGTAACAATCATATTTTAACAAGAGACACCAATCTCAGCAGCAGTTTTATGTCAATATAAGTCATTTATGATCCAAAAATAAATGTATAGAATTTGAATAAATATATTTAGATGAAAGTACATTTATTCATTTAACAAACAGTCATCGAAGATTAAATAGTAAAGTGTATGCAGCGTTACAACCTGTGCATGGTGAAGCAACATCTGGTCTGTACTTCTAAGATATCCAGATGCAACCATAATATTGGTCCTTCACAAACCGGAGTCATCGCAAACAATTTGGTTCCAAGAGCCGACATCTCTCATAAAATTGTTCAGTTAATTTGTAATCTCTGAGACGCCACTTGTCAGATTATGTATGTAATTTGCACGTGTTCGATTAAGAGTTAAACAACGGAACAAATAAAGCATATTTAGTCCGTATTAAAACGTGTATATGATTTTTTAAATCGTTAATTTTTCTCCGCTACTACAGGGTGGCCCAAAATGACCGAAGGGGTTTTAATTCCTTATATCATTTTTATTATAATTTTTTTTTTTGTTTTCAGTATTTTGTAAAGAAGACTTGGGGAATTTAAAATGGAACAGTACACAATTGAACAACGTGCCAAAATCGTTGAACTTTATTTCTCAAATCAACGATCCATTGTTTTGACTCAGCGTGCATATCGTCGTTACTTTAATGTGCGGGTTGGACCCTCAGAGTCAACAATAAACCGTCTGGTTGCAAATTTTCGAGAACAAGGGGCAGTAAGGAACCTTCCTGGTGCCGGCAGACGACGAACGGTGCACACGGATGACAATATTGAACGGGTACAGGAGAGTATTCGGGAAGATGGAGAAACATCAACCAGGAGACGTTCGACACAACTTGGCCTCTCAAGAGGGTTGCTGCAGAGAATTTTGCAACAATAAGAATGTTTCCATACAAAATTCAGCTTGTCCAACAATTGAAACCGACAGATTACCAGATTACGGCGTGATTATGCAATTTATTTTCGTCAAAAAGCAGAAGAAAATCATGATTTTATTCATAATTTAATTATGAGCGACGAAGCCCATTTCCAATTAAATGGGTTCGTTAATAGGCAAAACTGCAGGATATGGGCTACGGAAAATCCAAGAGTAGTTTAACAGCGAGAATTACACCCACTTAAGGGTACCTTTTGGTGCGGTGTTTAGTCGGAAAGGATAATTGGCCCATATTTTTTTGAAAATGAACACGGTGTCGCCATTTCCATCACTGGTGTTAGATATCGGACAATGTAGGAACATTTTTTAAGGCCAGCCGTGGAAAACCATCCGCAAGTATGGTTCCAACAGGATGGAGCCACAGCGCACACTGCGAGGGACACAATGGCTCTTTTACGCGACATCTTTGGCGAACGAATTATTTCCCGTACAAGCGATTTTAATTGGCCTCCGCGTTCACCGGATTTAACCGCTTCAGACTGTTTCCTTTGGGGTTATTTGAAAGGAAAAGTCTATATTAATAAGCCTCGAACCATACAGCAATTAAAAAATAATATACGCGACGAAATCAACAACATAACACCTGAAGTTTTGCGAAAGGTTATGGAAAATGTTTTGGAAAGAGCACGAATATGCGAAGCAGAAAATGGCCACCACTTGCGAGATATAATTTTTCATAATTAAATTAAAAATATTCTCCATTAATATACTGTATTTAAAATTTAAAAAAATTAATAATTATGTCTTAAATAAGAAGTTATAATGATCTCAAACCCCTTCGGTCATTTTGGGCCAGCCTGTATATATTCATGATAGGAAGAAATCTTAATTTAAATTTTAGTAAAAAGTAATGATTGAAATTAAAGTTTTCAGATTGACATAACTAAATTTTAAAACATACTTAAATTGTGGGTTATATTGTCAGTAAACTGTTTGTTTAAAGTACTCTAATGGTGTATACAATCCTTTGAAACGCATTCTGCAACACATTACAGACCCGCGAACCGACAGACCGACGCGGTGTTTGTTTATGAATTCACAAGTATTTATTTTATATACAATATAATTTTCAAGTTTGTGTAAATACATTATTCTGAATTTCTAATGAATAATTCATAAGCAATTATATTGTGATATTATTATTATTCCTGCTACTTTTACCTCCAACACTTATTATGTTAATTTTCGGTCATGAAAGTGTTCTTATTTATAAAATAAAATTTAATAATGTACTCTTTAGAATATTTTCCATAAAATACAATCAGAAATTAGTTGGGATGTTCTAAATTTATTTTCGAATCTAAATTTTTAATACCACCAGACTAGTAATAGTTCTACGAAACGTTTATTTAAAAAAAGGTATAAAACACCTTACCACAATTAATAATCGTATCCTAAATACGTATTTCGACAACTAAGTTGTCATCATCAGTAGGTAAAACCACTAATCAAAGTATCGCACATGGGGCACAGTAAAACTAACACATATAGACGCGCAACAACTTTACACGGCGTCCACGTATACACTAACACACACACACACTTTAAACAAAACACACACACTTTAAAATAAAATTCACAGACTAAAACGACTTTTAAGAAAACAGCATCACATGTGTTTACTATCCATTCTCCGCCCTCGACCTTTTTTGTCTCCTTTCTAAGAATGAAAAAGGAGAACTATATGGAATATTATCGTTGTCAGCATTCAGCGTATTAATTTTATTTTCAGCGATATGAATGATTTCATATGCTTCGAAATTTCTGTTTGTATTGATGGTTTTGACAAGTCTTAACCCTTTAACCGACACGTTATGATCTGTGTGTCAAAGCCATCAACTTTGCTTCTTGGTGCAAATGCTGCAGGGGATTTTAAGCTAAAACCACTGTTAGTATATCATTCAGAAAATTCAAAATGTTTTAAAGGGCTGAACAAGAAACAATTGCCTGTCATTTGGAAATCCAATAAGAAAGGTTGGATGACTAAGATTCTTTTCGAGGACTGGTTTGAAAATAACTTTTGGCCAGAAGTAAAAAAATATAAAAGAACTTGAGCAACAAGGCATTGCTCATTTTGGATAATGCTCCAGAATTATTAGAAGATGTGGAGATTGATTCCCAAAAATACAATAGCTCTGATCCAACGAATGGATCAGGGTGCTATAGCAACTTTTAAGGCATATTATTTACACGGAACTTTTCGTAAACTTATTCAGCAAACCGATGGTGAACCTTCGATAAAACAATTTTGAAAATCTACAACATCAAAGATGCCGTGTACAACATTAGCGAATCATGGAAAGACTTAAAATCAACCACAATGAACCATGTTTGGAAACAAATATGGCCAGAATGCATAAAATCTAATGAGTATGAAGTTAATTCTCTTCCTGAAGTTCGACAAAACATATTGAGCTTAGCAAAAGATCTTGGTTTTGAAGATTTAGAAGGTGATTTGATTGACTCGCTCGATGCTGACAGAGAACCTCTTTCAAACGAGGAGCTGATCCAGTTAGTAACCTAACAAACTCTTGATGAGGAGCCAGAGCCTGCTATATCCAGGCAGCGAACAGCAAAAACCTTGACGAATGCGTTTTCTTATTTCGAGAAGGGAATGACCAGTCTTCTTCAAAATGATCTCGACGAAGAACGCAGCGATAAAGTATCTCGAGAAGTAGACTCAGACTACCATTAGATGTTACAAAACGTTGCAAAAAGAAGCAGAAAGGAGGGCGAAGCAGACGAAGTTGGACGAATATTTTAAGTTAAGTCATTCAACAACAACGGAAGTTGACGACGACAGCATTTTATTAGATTAAAAAAACTTCCAAGCATTTTATAATTTTTGTATATGAATATGATCTCTTTTGTTTTTCTTTTTTGAACTACGTAATATGTTAATTTTATGTATGTATTCTTATTTGTTGTGTTATTTTATTTTTAAGAAAGTATGTATTTTTATAGAAAATGAAAAGAATAAAATTCCTGATGAATTAAACCCTTAAAATATTGATATAATAAAACACAGTTGTATAGTTTCAAAATAATATATATGCACTTATAATATATATAAGTAGTGCATATATATTATTTTGAAACTATACAACTGTGTTTTATTATATCTATATAATGAAGTTTCAACAAGTATCTCCTTCGTCGATTATTAACCTTAAAATATTATTTTTTTTTTGTTAGAACCGATCTAATTGAATTTGTATGGATTTGTATGAAAATAATTGATTCGTTAAACGGCTTTTCGCTTTACGGACAACTGTTTCAGAACGTATCTAGGCCGCTAAGCGAGGTATGAGTATAATGTACAGGGTGGGGCATAGGAACCAAGTGTTTTTGGTTTGGGTAGTACTCGGCCATTAAAAAAGGGAGGGGCGCGCGGTTTATTACAATCCATTCCTCGACTCAAAGCATTTCACTTTCTCAGTTGCCACTTGCCATCATGGAGAGGTGGACGCTAGAGCAACGCGTGTTCGCGTATGATTGTTTTGTTCGAAGTGGCGAGTCGGTGACTGCAGTACAGCGTGAATTTCGCAGAAGATTTAATATCCATCGTAATGACTCTGTTCCTGCCCGAGACACCATCTTACGCTGGGTCAATAACCTTCGAACAGTAGGTTCAATAATGAAAAGAAAGCCGCCCGGTCGTCAACGTACTGTGCATACTCCTGAGAATATTGAAAGGGCGAGACAAGCATTACTGCGAAGTCCACGCCGCTCTGCACGTCGACATTCAGCTGCACTTCAAATCAGCAATCGCACTGTACGGCGGATTTTGCATGGTGACTTACATTTTCACCCATACAAAATACTGGTTGCCCAACAATTAAATGTAAGAGATTACGCCCAACGCTTGAGTTTCGCACAACAAATGCTTGAACTTGTTCAGGAAAATGAAAACATGTTGTTACTCATGAGTGATGAAGCTCATTTCCATCTTACGGGGGCCGTCAATAAACAAAATTGCCGGTACTGGGCTGACGAGAATCCACGACAGTTACATGAGATGCCATTGCATAGTCCTAAGATAACAGTTTGGTGTGCGGTGGGAAAATTTGGCATCATTGGCCCATATTTTTTTGAAGAAAATGGGGTAACCGCTACTGTAACATCTGCGCGTTACATTCATATGGTGAATAACTTTTTCATACCTGAATTGTTAAGAAGAGGTGTGTATATTCAAGATTTGTGGTTACAGCAAGATGGGGCCACGGCACACACCGCCAGAGCATCTATGGCTGTTCTTCGCCACCTGTTTCCAAATCGTCTAATTTCGAGATTTGGTGACGTTTTGTGGCCTCCTCGGTCTCCCGACTTATCGATTTGTGATTTTTATCTATGGGGGTACCTCAAGTCACGTGTTTACGAGGCCAAACCCCGTACGTTAGACGCATTAAAGGAATCGATTCGTTATGAAATCTCCCTAATCGACAGAGACGTGCTGGAAAGAGTGGAGGCCAATTTTCGTCAACGGCTGCAACAGTGTATCAATGAAAACAGACATCATATGCCAGATGTAATTTTCCGTACTTGAATATTTCAAAATGCTTTATTATTAGCTATGTTGTACTACCAATAATTTTTTTTTAGAGTAAAAACTAATAATTTTATTATCATTTCAAAAACACTTGATTCCTATGCCCCACCCTGTATTTGTCTCAGCATATCGGTGTAGGATCGTCAAATCGCTCAGTAGGCGCACTTTCTTACTACGCAACTTCTTGAATTTTTTTAATAGATGATGTACTTCCCTCCACAGAGGTATAAGATAGGTCTTTTGATGTTGTCGGGGACCCCGAGAAACCAATCGGTTTCTCGGGGTAAGATGTGTCCTGAGAAGTACTGTTGGCTCAACGTTTCAACGAGATTCATACTAGTGATTTTCCAGACGTCTGTCGCTGGCCGGAGCTTGATGTTGTCTACTGCTTTTATTGCGATATACCTGCGTATTAATTTACGTAGTAGCGCTTGGCTCGAGCGTTTTAGTATATTCATTTTGTTGATTTAGTGTGAAGCGACAATCTGCAGCAAGTAGGTGTACGCCGTTAACAAAATTACATAAATGTAACTAAAAGAAATTTAGTTGCATTTTATTGCCATAGGAAAAATGAGTCACCATTCTTTTTTATTTTACATCAGCCTTGCCAACGGTGAAATCACTACAGATGAAAAAATCAGTTGCAGTGAAATATCGCTCATCTCTATTATTTTCCCCTAGGGATTTAGGCTTAACATTCTTCGTTTGGAACACTCCTTCCCTCTACATCTTATTTTCTCGGAAGTTAATAAAACAAGAAAATTATAAAGTTGTCTAATTGAATTATGAGATACAATAGATTAAGACAATTTCTAAAATTTAACAATTAAATGATTTTTATTATGAAACTTACCAGTGACCTATTCACAAACATTATGTTACGCGGCAATATAGTGAGAGAAAAGCACATAATAGGCTTATCGCCAACCACACTCTTGGGAGATAAAGTTTTATAAATATTCATATTCCGGGCGCCTAGCGCAGGTTTATTATTAATGAGTATGCAACAGTTTCTCGTTTTTGCGGTCGAGAGAATGCTAATTTTTTAGGTTTCCGTGCTTTATAATTGGAAGATTTACCGGAGAATATTAATTTATTTGAAAAAATATATCTTAAACATTCATTAAATGTTATAAGTGCGTCCTCATGTAGATTCTACGTTCGAAGTTTGCGACAATTTTTAATCTTCTTCTTTCTAATTTAAATTGATTTACTGACGCCAAATGTTTATTTTTTGCAAGTCAAATTGTTGTTAATTAGTGTTCCACCCTAGTTAACCTAATAAGAAAACTCCTATTAAAAAGAAATAATAAAAACCTATATTCTTTAAAATATATAACATAATAATAATAATTAGGAACCGGGCACGAAAGGCCGAAATTACGATGGACCATGTAAATAGTTTATAACATAAGAAACTTTAATGGCGGCAAATATTCCATTAAATAAACTTAACAGTCCCACCTTCAAAACATTTCTCCAAAAATATACTGGTCGAGATGTCCCTGATGAATCCACCTTATCCAAATGGGTAAGTGCCGATGAAACTGTCGATGTATTAGAACGCTGTATCGTAAATGTTGTAGCTGGTGTACTGCATGCAACTATTCCATATAGCTAGATTGCGGAAACGGCGCTATCCCGTATCGGGTGTGATTCATCGGTGCCAACAATGTACAGTCGATCAACTTAACATGTATGCATGTTATAGCGCGATGGTATTGATAAAAGTTGTCCATTTGGACGTCTTTTAATGCAAACAGACGGAGTTGTGAAATATATTTCACCAGAGTCGAAATAAAGGCAATTAAATGTATATACGGAAATTTATTTTTACGAAAATAAATAAAACACTGAAATGAATTTAAATTAGCTTGAATTGAAATGAATTCCAGATATATATATATACAAAATGCATTTACTTTACACAGTGAAACGATTCAAAATATTGAAAAAGTATCAACTTGAAATTAATTATATCACCTATAATTAAAGTGAATGCTTAGTTAGACCACAATAAACATTTTTTATTGACATGAATTATTTCAATATATTCTAAACTTTGGTTTTGTAAAGTGCGTTCTTTTATTAGACAGTATGTCTTTAAATCTAGAAAAACTTTGCTCGACAGCAGAGCTAGTGAGTGGCGCATAGAAATAATAATCTTTAAATTTAATATATCTACCGATTTTCGTATTTTGAACATTACTGCAAAAGTCTTTCAGGACATTAAAATCAGAGCTACGAGCAAATATTGCATCGTATTATTTAAGCGAAACCGACTCTGTCTCTGCGTCTGTACGACTCATTAGAGGATAGCGTCTGTTCCGCAATCTACATATAATGCATATATAATGGCAACAAAAGTGATAAAGACAGACTTTTATTTGTCAGTGACAGTGCTGCATATATGTTAAAAACAGGCAGACTATTAAAGGAAACATATCCTAATATGCTGCATATTACTTGTGTAGCACATGCTCTCCAAAAAATCTGTGAATGTATCAGAGACACCTTTCCGGAAGTTGATAGACTTGTATCCGTTTTTAAAAAAGTTTTCAGAAAAACGCCATTGAGAGTATCTCTTTACAGGGAAAAACTTTCATCTTTGTCACAGCCGCCCTCTCCAGTAATAACTAGATGAGGAACATGCTTGGAAGCTACTAATTTTTATGCAGTAATTTCGATAGTTTACAAAATTTTGTTACATGTACAAATGACGATACTCGAAGTATTTCTGAGTGCAAGGAACTAATACAAATTCCAAATTTAAAAGAAATCAGTTGTGCTTTCTTCAGGAACACTTTGGAAATTTGCCAACTAATCACTTGTTTTGAAAATCAAAACCTCAAATTAAATGATGAATTAACCACATTAGATGTGACTATTAATAATTTGAAAAATATTCCTTCGGAGTGACTTCGGAGACCTTCGGCAAGAGTTAGACGGAGTTTTTAATAGAAATCCAGATTTAATAACATTGTGGCAATTGTGTATGGGGACAATGCCTTCAAAATCTAACTGATAAATGGATTGCTTTACTGCTGTATCGATGGGGTCTTTGAAATCTATATTAAAAACTATGAAGTGTACTGGAGAGATAGGTGACGGAATATCAACAAACGTTTTAAGAGATTCCTGTGAAGTAGTTGCTGACGGATTTCTCGATGTTGTAAATACGTCACTTCGAACTGGTAAATTTCCTGAAGATTGGAAAACGACATATGTGACGCCAGTACCTAAGGTTAACGGAACGTGTCGGCATGAGGAATTTAGACCTATTAACTTAGTAGCTCCATATGAAAAAGTTTTGGAAACGTGTGTAAAAGTCCAATTAATGGAATATTGTGAAAAAAATTCTCTAATTGAGGCGAATCAGTCGGGATTCAGAAAATATCATTCGTGTGAAACGGTTGTGCTGAGTGTTTGCGATGCGTGGGCGAAACTAATTGATAAAGGCAAGTTTGTTTTGACTGTATTCTTAGACTTTAAGAGGGCTTTTGAGACTGTTGACAGAGCCTTGTTGTGTAAATTAAATAAAATGGGAATATCTGGGTTAGCATTAGGATGGTTTGAATCGTACCTAAGTAATAGATAGTAATAGTAGTCAAATATAATCATGAGATGTCTGATAAGATTATTACAAAATACGGAGTGCCCCAGGGAAGTGTTGGGTCCACTATTGTTTATTCTGTACACTAATGTTATAGTTCAAGTGGTTGATAATTGCGAAGTATGTATGTTTGCTGACGACACCATGATCTATATAGTTGGTGATGATATTAGGGAGATGGTGGATAGCATGACTGTCCAATTAAATAAATTGTATAAATGGGTATGTGAGAATAATATGGCACTGAATTTCAGTAAAACTAAGTTCATGATAATTGGTACTAAATATAAGATTTCTAAATTGAATTTTAATGATATAGATGTGTATATGGACTCTAAGAAAATAGACAGAGTTGAGAATATGAGATATTTGGGGGTAATATTGAATACTAATTTAGATTTCAAAACTCACGTTCAATACCTATCAAATAAAATTTCCAAAAAGATATTTTTCTAAAATAGATTTAGTCATAATTTGTCACTGTATGCCCGACTGTTGTTGTTTAGATCTTTAATAGCACCACATTTTGATTTTTGCTCTGCCATTTTATTTAGTATAAATGGGAATGAGATGCAGCAACTCCAAAAACTACAGAATAAGGCTTTGCGAGTAGTATTAAAATGTAACAGATATATTCCAATTAATCGAATGCTAGAAACTTTTATTAAGTTTATTAAGTGTAAAACAATACATAGTATATAAGACAATGGTTTTCATCTATAAAATTAAAATTGGAATAATGCCTCCTTACTTAAGTGGCAAATTAACAACGGTCAATCAAATTCACAACTACGGAACCAGAAATACCAACAATTATTATATTGAAATCTATAATAGGGTGCAAACAACCAAGAATGTGTTTGTGAACGGACTGAACCTGTTTAATAGTTTATCTACGCACATGAAATCCAGTGGTAGTTTGAATAGATTTAAGATCCTTGTGATAGAATTTGTTAGGGAAAACTTTTAGTTTAAGTCTTTTGTTATTGTTCTAACTTTCATGATTTATATTTTCCAAAATTTATTGTGCATGTACATAGCAGTCGCTATATAAATTTATATTATTATTATTATTATAAATACGCTAAAACAAAAAAATATTTCCAGTATGCAGCTATAACCAGTTGTGATGTAGAAAGGACGTTTTCTATCGACAAGGATGTATTTCATTCAAAAAGAACAAATTTTATAGAAGAGAACCTTGAGAAAGTATTGTTAGTTAATATTAATACTCCTTTACTCAACTTCAACTACAAAATGAACAAGTAAAAATGTATTTCGTATTTTATAGATCACCACCCGTTTGATTTCCAATTATGTATATAAATAAAATTAAAAACTTTAAAAATACAAATTTTCAATAGTACGCCCGTGGGCGATGAGTCATGGGCCTTTCGTCTCCGGTTTCTAATTATAACACGCATACAACATCTCTTAATGAAAGACTAATAGAACGAAACTAAAATGATATCTAATCAGCTTGTTAACAAGGTGATTCATGTCTCTTATCTTAACGCCAGACTAATATAAATTACCGCAATTATTGAGTCTTAATTTAAATTATATTCGTTATCCTATAACTAAGTGATGTAAATTTTCGTTAAAAGGAAACTTCTGATAAAATAATATAGCACAGCAGCAATTTTCTAAATATACATACGTAGGTAATTTTTATGTCAAGGCAATTTTGATAATCATACAATAAATATTGTAAGATAACGAATATCAACATAATGTTGATATTTTTGCTGTTAATGCAAACCCGGTTCGAGGTTTCGTGTCGATAACTCATATATAAGCAAACATCGTTAGACCTACCCCCATAATGCGGTAAAATTTACGACAACAAAGGACGCGGGCGCCTTCGCCTTCAGGAAGCTCGAATTTTCTCGTTAATATTTCATAAGCTCGTTTAGTCGCGGGCTCAGTAATCGTACAACTCAGAGTAGTCTAGTTCTGGAATTTACGCAGCATGTTTAGGGAATATTATTTTAAGAAATAATAAATAGATGAAGATTGTACCGAAAAAAATATTATACACTGCTCAAAAAAATTAGAGGAACACTTTTTTTCCAAACCTGTAATTTTTTAAATAACAGTTCAAGGCAAATCAAATTTGGTATGCTTTAACGGCATATATTTAACTAAAAAAAAATTCAAAAACAATTTTACAACTCTTAGTTACATTAAAAAATGTAAATTCATAATCCAAATCAAAATGGAAAAAATTTTAAGTATGCTTTGAATTGACGCATGAAAGCCTACTAAAGATGACAGATGAATTCAGTTGTCAATTCTTTCTTTGGAGACTGTGGTTAAGTAAAAACTTAAAAAAGGTATATAACCCCTTACGACAATTATTAATCGTATCATAAATACGTATTTCGACAACTAAGTTGTCATCATCAGTAGGTAAAAACCACTAATTAAAAAGTCGCACCTGGGGCACAGTAAAGCTAGCGAACCGCTTACGCAATAGGTAGCCTTTCGGTCCGAAAACACTATCAAAAGTCTCCTAAGGAATACTAAAGATAGATTTAATTTCAATTCGAAATCAGGTATGTACGAAATTAGTTGCGAGGATTGTAATTTGAAATATATAGGCCAAACTAAACGACCAATAATAACCCGTTTTAAATAACACATCACATATTAAATACAATAGACCGGATAAAACAAATGTCGCCAACCACGCTTTGAGCACACTGCATAACGTATCGATTACCGGGTTGAAGTTGGTCAAAGGAATTAATAAACCCCACGAACTTGATGCTTATGAAAGTATACACATCGCGAAAAATAAACATAATACCATGAATAGCGAGAGATCACCGATTCCTTTCAGCTGTCTCTTTTCATTTTTATTACCATAAGTGTGTCATCGTCGTTTTAAAATTGTAGTTATTAGGACATATTTATTGCCGTTTCCCTTAAGATAGGAATGTTTGCCGGCCTTTTGTTCGACATATTTCAACTCGGAAACTAAACATATTGTTATGGTTTTTTCCCCAAACCAAAAGAAGAATTATATTGAACATTATTTGTATAACATTGATTTAAAATGTATTTTATTTTATGACCAGGACTGTATAATTTTATATTAGACCGATGGACTCTGCAGATACTATTGAGTTCGATGTATGAGATTTTCCAGGATATTTTATTTAGAGATACCAGGACCAGTAAAGCATGTGGATGGATAAGAAACTTCATTTTTTGTCCTGACGTTTTTTAGTAAAGTCGGGTTATTTGTTTTACAGTGCTTTAAATTGTGCATTTAAATTCAATTACGATTTTTACGAGGTATTGTGATCTCGTTGTTTCTATTTTAATTAAGTATTGGTATCTCTCGCATAGTTTGTGTTAATGTGTTTAAATCGATGTAAGTACAAAACACAGTTGATTTATATAATTGCTATTACGACGATTTGTTGATGACTGTATTTTCAGATTATAATTTGCATATTTTTGATATTAAAATAATATATGAATATTCAAGAAAAAGAGTTTTTTTTAAGTCAAGATGTTCTAGATCGTTTTGTATTCAGGTTGTTTTTTTGGCGGGAGTTGATATATTTGTCATGTTTATTGCGCATGATCTTAATGCTGACACGCGTAGTCAATAGTTTGGTTTCTGTTGACATTTGATTTGTAAGGGTTATAGTTTAGAGGTCAAATTTGACAATATTCTTAATTATTTATTAGTTTTATGTTTGATCGAGAGTCACAGGGGGTTTTTCTCTATGTGCGTGTCATTATCACACAGACTATTTCCTCCTAGCTATTGTTAATTTGCTCTAGCTCTCTTTACATTCGGTAAAGGGATTTTTTTTTCTTTTGTTTTTTTTTTAATAAATGTTAATTAGGAAAATTGAATTTTATTTAATGCTATATTGTTTTTCTTTACACGTATCTTGCTTGTTCGAGAGCAAGACCTGAGATAAGAAGATTCCAGCTTGGAGATTGAGCGACTGAGTTTATCCGGACATTCGTTGTGAACTGCACCCATAAGCTAAGGCACAGTTCACAGCAATATGTGTAGACTTTTTTTTTTTTTTTTCCTTAGAGGTAAGTGATTTTTCGACCGTTTTGTAGTTTAGATTTGTATGTTAGATTTAGTCTATACGTGGACGCGGTGTAAAGTAGTTGTTTGCGTAAGCGGTTCGCTAGCTTTACTGTGCCCCATGTGCGACTTTTTAATTAGTGTTTTTACCTACTGATGATGACAACTTAGTTGTCGAAATACGTATTTAGGATACGATTAATAATTGTGGTAAGGGGTTATATACCTTTTTTAAGTTCAGTTGTCAATATTCGTTGATTAGAAGTAAAATGAGCCATCTTAGTGAAGTGCAAGTTCAGTATTCAGCACGGCCACTCTATTCTACATGTCAGCAGGGACCTTGGAGTTTCACCTTCTGTTATTCAGCGTTTATGGAATCGGTTTCGGGTGACTGGCCAATATGTCAGAAGAGCTGGACAAGGTCGAAATCGAAAAACTACTCAAAATCAAGGCCGATATCATGTCCTTTCCTCTCTACGTAAGCGTATTGCCACAGCAAGAGACCTCCTAAGCGACCTAAGACGAGCACATAGAATAGAAATATCTGATATCAAACTGTTAGAAACAGATTAAAACAAGCGAATTTGAAACCAAAACGACCTGTCGGCGCACCACGTCTTACGCAGCATCACAAAGCAGCCCGAATGAGGTTTGCTCTTAATCACTTCGTTATTGGACGCCTGTACTGCTTACAGACGAGTCCAGATTTCTTTTAACTCGTTGCGACGGTCGAGTACGTGTATATAGACGCCCTGGTGAACGCTACTCAGGCGCTGGTATACAGAAAGTGGATAGATTTGGTCTTGAATCTGTGATGGTTTGGGCTGGAATCGGTGTAGACAACAGAACTGATCTTGTGGTTCCTAATAGACTAAATGCAATGAATTACATCGAAAATGTCTTGGAGGACCACGTGGTGCCTGCTGCATATGGCGTCTGTCCTAATTTGATCCTTATCTAGGATAATGCAAGGCCACATACCGCCGGCATCACCAGCAACTTTTTACAAGAATGTGGAATTCAGGTCATGGAATGGCCGGCGTTAAGTCCTCACCTGAATCCTATTGAACACGTGTCGGATCAGCTTGACCGACGTGTTCGCAAGCGCCCTAATTCTCCACTAAAGATACAAGAACTGACACGAACCCTGATTGAGGAATGGAAAAGCATACCCCAAGAACCTCTTCGCAGACTAGCATTCCACGCAAGTGTGAGGAAGTGATTCGTGCTCGTGGAGAGCATACATAGTATTAAACCTCACCAATCCACAGAAAACCCTATTCTCATCGATACTATGACAGTCGTTTTCGTTTTGTTTTGCGTTATTAGTTTATATTTTTAAGTGTACCTTAGAAGTAACTAAGACTTGTAACATTGTTTTTGTAATTTTCTTAAGTTAAATAGTAGTGAAGTAGACCAAATTTGATTTTTCTTGACCTCTTATTTAAAAAGTTACAGGTTATAAAAAAAGTGTTCCCCTAATTTTTTTGAGCAGTGTAAAAAAGGCAAGCTAATGGTAAAACAGGATAAGAAGTTTCAATTTTAAGTATAAAGGGAATGAAATATTAAAAACTTTTGCATAATACAAAGGTATTTTTAATAATATAAAATATTATTAAAAATCTGGTGTGAACAACACAAATACATTATTGTATTATACAAAACTGTTGGGGTTTTACCCACTCATATATGTTTCAATTATTCTGATACGTTAAAAACTTTTAACAAAATATGTTTTTTTATGTATGTAATACGCATTTCTATAACTATCTTGAGTAGCAAGTTTTAATTATATTCACCTTTAATTGCTTTAAAAAAGACAAAGCATTTTACGGTTTAATAATTTTAAAAATATTGGAATTTAGAAAGAAAATGTATGAAATTTTAAATAAAATTTCTCCTTGAAAGAGAAAAACTGTGTAAACATTAAAATTTATAGTCAATCTAGAAAGTGTTTCATGTTCTGTGATGTTATTGTAGGGAGCTAATTTTAACTTCCTTTTAAGTTCTTATTGAAAATAAGAACGTAATTATTTAAATGGATATATAAGACAGAATAATAAGTAATGTAAAAACCTTTTTAAAATATTATCTTCCCTTTTATTTAAATAAACTGCTCGTGTAAAAAAGTAATGATGCCGTCTTTTACAATTTATTTATTTCAAAATTACAAGTCCACATTGTCTCCTTCAAAGTAATTGTCTTGGAAAGTCAGAGCCCTGGAGACGCCTTGCACACTCTTCAACTCATATTAATGTAACAACTTAGATACTGGAATCACCTTCAGCTGGTGGCTTACGGCCTTTTCAATATTCGCCAATGTTCCAAAAAACGGTGTCCTTTGAGGTGGATTTTCGAACCTGAAATAAAGAAAAAGTCATCAAAGTTCAAATCTGGTGAATAAGAGGATTTCGGGGTTACAGGGATGTTTAAAATTTTTCGAGTCTTTCTCGGTAAAAATGTTGAGTTATACTTTGTGTGGCCTTAAGGCAGAAATTCCTAATGTGCGATTTCCTGACTATCAAAAAAGCAAATCTTGGCTCTGGTTGAATTGGAGTGCGATATTCCTGACTCTTACGCATCGTTTCCAGTTCATATTCAAAAATCCAAGACTCGTCATTAGTAATGACACGGTCCAGAAAACAAGGGTCATTCTTATTGCGTCCCCAAAAAGTCAAGACATATTTCACTTCGGTTATCCTTTTGATCCTGCCAAAGATTTTTTGAAAACTATTTTCAAAATCCCACTAACACTTGCGTGAGTCAAATTCAACCCTTCTCCCGAACATTCTGACCGTCAATCCACGATCAGAACGCAATATCCCGAATTCTGAGGATATTTTGATCACTTTTTGCAGTTGAAGATTGCAGTTGAGATTGATTTAAACCACCTGCAAACTCTTTGACAAATTGAAGTTTTCTCCAAGTTTCCCTTACACTGTGCCCAAGTTTGAAACAAAACCTGATAGCACATTGTTTACTCGAAATTGTTGTCGCTCATCTTCAGAACGCGCTAGAAAAATCCGAATCACGAAAAGAAATGCTTCGGTCTACGAACTGACGAACTGACTTCTAACGAACTGAGTTCTAACTCGAACTGAATGGGTATCAGTTGTTAGCTAGCTACCACGCTAAAGAGGAAGCTAGCAAGGTTGGCAGATTTAATGTTATGCTACCAATCTAATATTACAAGCCTTGATCAATGAGGGAAACTTATTATATGATATTACGAATGCAGAATGAAATGTTCGTAGTCTAATGCTGCATTCTGTTACCATATAATATGACAACTATCATTCATTAATGTACATTCAGCAAATTTTCATTGAAGTTCGAAGTAAAGAACTATTTTAATTATTAAAAGGGAAGTATCGGACGGTAATTCTCCATAAGTAGCCCGACGGTTTTATATAATAATTCTCTTACATCCACGTCAGAATAACGTGGCTTCGTACCATTTTCTGTTTTTAGACCATAAAATTAGTAGCTTTATAAAGTTTAATAATAATTCGCACTGTCTATAGTGATAAATTAACAGTGTTGTGCAATTTGTGCAGTAAATTTTCCTTTCAAATACATACATCACAACAGCAATAGGTTTTTTTGGTGCTGATACAAACTAAAACGCACATTTTTTACGAACATTGGTCGAACTTTTTCTCGTAAACGGTACATTTTAATGACGATAAAAAAGAGTACATTTTTTAAATCTAAGGTTTAAGCTATCCACTTTTATTTTTTCAAGTCTTTATAATTCAGCTTGTTAAAAATTTTGGGTATTCAGTTGTAAAGATTAGCCCGTCCCTGGGAAACTAAAAAAGCTAAAGATGTTTCAACGATACTATTTTAGAAGGTCCTTACTAGTGTCCATCACATTAAATTATATTAAGTACTTTAAAAAAAATTCAAGAAAACCGATTTCCAGCGGCGTCCTTCAGGGACGCATATCTCCGTAGAAAGGGCCTGTAGGAAAACAATGTATAGGAAGTTATCATCTTATTTTTTCATGTTGTATCTGCATTTGAGAGATTTCCCACATTTTCCCGGGCACCCTGTATAAATGATTATTTTTCTTATTTCTTCAGAAACAGACTTGCATGAAGACATTTTTACAATAGTTGTTAACAACAAATGATCAAATCATACGTGAAATGTCAGCTTACTTACTACTACTATTAAATTTGAGAAACTGACCTGCATGTTGAAACAGTATTGATTGTATGTATTTATCGAAATAAAAATAATAATTCACGGCTTAGGATCCCTCAATTACAAGGGCCACTGACATGCCATTACTTATAATTACGCTCGCGCCCATGGAACGACTTAAGATATTTAGCTGTCGGCATTCACCTTAAACTAGAAGGAAAATCATGAAAACAGACAGCTTAGCCCCGGATTCGATCCCAGGACCCTCGATATGATAAGCCATTGCTGTCAATCGGTTAAATCACATTATTGTACTGAACGGCCAATTTTAACTTAAAAATATGCGAGAATATTAAAAAAAGATACTTGTAGCAATATATATAGACACTAAACACCATGTATTTTTAAACAGTTTTAACTTTATTGTAATAAGTTCATAATCTTTCTTATTTTAAATCTTAAGGACAGCTGAGAGATTTTTATTAGACAATTTAAATCAATATTATTATTATTATTATTATTAATTAATTTATATTTTATACACTTCAAATCATAGCCTTAATTTAATATCGCATTTATTTCAAGTTTTACTTCTATTTTATGTCTATTTTTCTTAATAATTGCGTAAATAATTATTACAGTTTTTCACGAATATTTCGTCGGATGTATAAAATATAGAGTATTTAGGACAAGTTAGTGCCAAAATATATATTTTATTATTTCTGAGAAAGCTATAAAGTCCTCTGTTTCAGTTTTACAGCTAATTTCGGAACCATATCGTGCAGTTCTAATAGCATCATAAACCTAGAAATGTGCTAGTAATACGGTTTATTAGTGAACTTCAATACTAAAAACATGCAGTGTTGTCCACCAACAATAAAATCTTCGTCTTCTTCGAATGTTGGCGGCCAGATAATCTTAATATTTATCCTAATGTATTCGATTAATCTAAAATGACGGATAATCTTCTTCTAAATTAGTTGTATGTATATATATATATATATATATATATATATATATATATATATATATTGTTAAGGAATCTTATAAAAAGGAAGAATAACTTTGATTTAATCTTAAATGGATTATCTTATATGAAAACTTAAAATAATGTACATATACAGACTGTCCTTGAAATAAAAAGACAACATATGAAAAATGGAAAGATGTAATTATATAAAATATAAATCCAAAATATTTTCCCAAAATTCCCTCTCATAAGCGAGAAAAAAATGATCAAGATATTTAAAAAAAATTTGTCACGCCATTGTGCGATTATAAAAAGTATCAGAGACGATATCTTGAAGTTGACCGACAATAACAAAAACAATAGTTTTGTTATTGTCCATCTCATCCAGCTGTTACGAATTTAAACATACGCTGTAGCTTATGTGTGTGTGAGGTATTTATTATTTATACAAATTCTGAATATTTTGAATTTATAGGTGTCACGTAATACAATTTCCGGTGTTTTTGATCGTAACTGAGCCACAATATTTTGGATTTATATTCTACATAATTACATCTTTCCATTTATCATATGTCTCTTTATTTCAACGATAGCCTATATATAGGTAGATGTAAATGTCGTGAAAACGGTATTTAAAAAAAAATTAAAACAGATAATTGTCAAATTTGAAACACAAACATATTAATGATATTAATATTTGAAAAATAATTAAACAAGTAGCTGGATTTTTGAAAGAAAATTATTGATTCTTGGATAGCAACGAAAAAGAAATTGGGAATAAGAAGTAGTAATTGTGTCAAGCGCATATAGAAGATACTATTTTAATCATTTAATAGTATTAAATGAGTAAAAGAAAGTAAATATATTGGGTTGAATGACAAGTCCGGGTGCAAGACCCCTTATGGAAAAAAATTGAACTAAGTGACAGTTCTCTTGAACAGCTGTGTTTACTTCATTTGTCTTTTTATGCAGGAGCTTGGAAGTTAGTGCCTGTTTCGAACCGTAAAATTTATTCGAAAACGGACAGTTCCGAAAAAATTTATATTAATATTCAATTCTGCATTAAACTACGTGATAACCTAGTGGAAACGACACGCAAACTGAATACTGAATATGGTAGTGAATGCCCACATCGCAACACTATCTCCAAATGGTATCATAATTTCAAAAAGGTACCACCTTGTTTGAAGGTAAGATGTCACTTATAAATAAGTGCCACCTTATAGGATGAAACTTGCTATATCTGATAGGCGGTTCGGCTTAATGTCATATACAGATACAGATCTATTTATAAAGATTTGTATCATTTGTATACATTGCTTCATTAGCTTAACTGACGACGCCTATAAATGGCAGAAACATATGTCTTAAGCAGAAGTAAATGCTGAAAATACGAGGTATTGTCCAAGTATACAGTTACAGATATGTAAATTATTTACATGTCTGTTTCATAATGAAACAAAAGCCTTATACGTGCATTTAACGTATAGACATATTTAAAACCTTTTTGTATATTTACCGCCACCTGGCTCGTTTTTGAAGGACTACCCGTATTGCTTTCGGTTCGTACTTACATAGCTGGTCAATCGAAAGATCGCTTTCTTTGGTAAAGTCTCTTTCGTCCGTAAGATGTCATTTATAAATAAGTGCCACCTTATAGGATGAAACTTGCTATATCTGATAGGCGGTTCGGCTTAATGTCATATAGAGATACAGATCTATTTATAAAGATTTGTATCATTTGTATACATTGCTTCATTAGCTTAACTGACGACGCCTATAAATGGCAGAAACATATGTCTTAAGCAGAAGTAAATGCTGAAAATACGAGGTATTGTCCATGTATACAGTTACAGATATGTAAATTATTTACATGTCTGTTTCATAATGAAACAAAAGCCTTATACGTGCATTTAACGTATAGACATATTTAAAACCTTTTTGTATCATTTTATTACGTTAATAAAATCCTAAATTAAGTTTAGCTAAAAGTTAACACATTTATTGACTGTTAGGCGGTACGAAGTTCGCCGGGTCAGCTAGCTTGTAATAAATTGTCAATCGAAAAATTATAACTGGAATAAGAATAGTATTGGTAAACGGAATAATATAACAAGCGTAAAGACAATGAAAAATAATAAGAAACAAAAATAAAGAAATTGTTATGGAAAGAAGCTAAAAATAAAATATTACAAAATCTAAAAATAAAAGATCGCAAGAAAAGAAGATAAAATATTAAAGAGAATACAACACTATTGTATTTATTCAAGATAGGATTGAAAAAAAGAGAACATACCTATAGAATACAATTTTTTTTAAAGAAGTTAAACTGATTTCAGTGTTGTTTAACGTCACTTTTCAAATATTTATTTGAAAGGCAACGTTTTTGAAGTAATTTCAATAAAATGTCAAGAGCCAAGTGGCCGGAACATTATTAACACAGCAAGTTACAGAGTTTATAAGAAGTTATGTTAAATATTGTTAATTAGTTAAAAAAGGTGACACACTCTCATACGTTATACTTTTTTTTTCAAATTCCGTTTGAAATTAACGTGTAATTAGTCTAATTGACTGACCAAGATTATAGTATTTAATAATAAACTACTTTTAGAAGTGAAAAAAATACCATAGCTGATATAAAATCAGTATCAACTGAAATACATAGTAATAAATATGCCGAAAAACAAACAACGGAAAATATTTAAGTTAACTGCAAATAATAAAAAGGATTACGACAGGTGACTCTAGGATAGATAGCTTTCACTCTACAGTCAGTCGAAATTGACGCTGCTCGCATGGTCCATGTATGTTTAGCAGCTGGCGCTAGCCGTAAGCACGACCTCCCTCGCGCTCCTCTATTTCCACATATTACCATACAGTATATATATATATATATATATATATATATATATATATATATATATATATATATATTGTATTGAATATTTAACCCAAGTTTTACTATCAAAAATGTTACATTAATATAATAAATATTTATCCCACATTGTATGCCTAAAAGTAACGATATCCATTTGTTTCACGTAGAATCGTAGAGAAAACAATATCGATTAAAGAATGAAGAAGAATAACAATAGCAAACGTATGTCTGCGATAATATGATATTATGTTTATATAGATATCGAAATCGGTACTGCCAACAATGCGATCAATAAATGGGTCAATAAAATGTCTTCCGGCAATAACTTGGTCGAAGAGATGAATTTGTTTTCGTACTCAGGGTGAGTTTCACAACAACTTGCCAATTTAATAGGTAAAAGAATCTTTAGAACAAATAAACTATTTATTTACTATGTATGATTAGGTCTGATATATTTACAATTGTAGCTATTTCTAATATTATAAGATAAACAAATTTTAATGTCTATATTTCAGATACATATAATTTATGACGAAAGGAAGTAACTTATGCAAGAGCTTTGAATCGACAAAATAACTATGTTAAACAAAATAGGTAAATCGATATCTTTGAACACGGAAAAGAATAATTTCTTGGTTATAAATATTTTTTTAGCTTATTTTATTACTTACACGAATAGATTTATTATAACTATGCTTGGAGAAGTTTGACACACTCGGATCAACTGCTGATATATTCCAATCCACGAATAGATTTATTGTAACTATTTATAGAGAAGATTGACACACTCGGACCAACTGCTGATATATTCCAATCTCAAGATACACCATATGTAATTCTTCCATAACCAGGATACAAAATACAGCATATATAACTCTTACGCAGTCAGAAAATTATCTACCCAAATACTCTATGTATATCTAAATATAGCTTGTTATTTAAATTAACAATAATCCAGCCTTCTGGGTTCTTCTTCAGGTATTTTAAATTAGATAATTGCTATTTATTAAAATAAAAATTCAGCTTCTAAATTTTTATGTCTCTTTTTTTTTAACGTCAAAAAAATAATCCTTTTTTTTTAATTGCCATGGTTATCTTCTATACTTTCATATTCATCCAAGTCAGTTAGTCTCTTTTTAAATTCAAATTTGAAAATGACATTTAATTACGAATATTAAAACTACTCACTTGCATAAGTTAAACTTAACAATAATTTATACAAATTGACTAAATATAATTTACACGATAGTGCAATTTTAAAAGATATAATTAACTAAAAATATACGAAGATTCAACTCTAATCGATATTTATGAAACTAATATATTAATAATAAGATATATAAGAAATATATATACGAAGATTCAACTCTAATCGATGTTTATGAAACTAATATATTAATAATAAGATATCCAACCCTTTAATAAACATGATAACTATTACAAATTCAAACAAATCGAAATATCTCTTGCATATGTTAAAATGAACAAAGAAATAAAAAACTTATAGTCATAATATTAGAAATAGCCCATCAATATAATGGAGGTTTATCCCATTATAATATATACCATGCTATTATTTTACTATGCAACGTATCCATATGTGGCATTTTAAAATAATCGAGTCAAAGCATTATACGATAGGCAACCCATTATACATACTACCCTAGCGTCAAAATAACTATTGTTTAGTGTCAATTGAAATACGTCAAATATTATTATTATTATTTTCCCTATTGTGCCATTATCTAAGTTACAACACTTTCACAAATGTATTCCAAGGAGGAAAAAATTCAAATGTGCTTATGGTATCAAAACCATCAAAGTCTACAAAAGGTGAGCGACTTATTTTCTGTAGAATTTCCCCATAGACCGATACCTGCACGTTCGACAATTTTAAGAGTGTATAATAGATTTAAAACAGAAGGATGTGTCACTGACCATAAAAAAAAGAATAGAACGAAAACAGTGTTAACGGAAGAAATGAAATTAAACATTTTGTTTTTCGTAGAAGAGAATCCTTTAAAATCGTTGAATTTTATCGCGTCAGAGTTTAATATATCACCCTCAAGTGTGCGCAATGTACTAAAAATTGAAAAATTTCGGAGTTACAAATTGCAAAACCATCAACAGCTATTTGAAATTGACAAAATCTCTCGAACTGAGTTTTGCGAAGTAATGTTTGATTTACTAAACCAAAATGAAGATTTGTTATACAAAATTTGTTTTACCGATGAAGCTACCTTTTATTTAAACGGGAAAGTTAATTCTCAAAATTATAGGTATGGTGGCTGATTTTATGTTTTTACAAAGTCATTGAAAATTATCCTTACAGATATTGGGCGCACAGGAATCTTCATATACAAAATTGTACACACGTACAATATAATGAAAAGGTTAATGTCTAGTTGGGCTTAGTAAATAATACATTGATTGGTCCCTTTTTTATAAATGGTATTTTAAATTTTAACGCTTATTTGAACCTTTTGCGAAACTCAATACTTCCTGAAATTCGGCTAATTGCAATACAAAATTGTTGATATCAACACGACGGAGCTCCACCACATTCAACAGTTGAAGTAAGGAACCTCCTCAATGAAAATTTTCCTGATCGCTGGATTGGAAGATGCGGGCCGATAGGATGGCCAGCAAGATCCCCAGATTTAGCCCCAAATGATTTTTTTTCATTTGGGGTTACTTCAAATCAAAAGTATATACGCATATACCAATATTAACAACAGAGGAATTGAAAACCAGGATTACAGAAGAATGCAATAATCTCAGAGCATCACCAAATAAAATAACCTATTCTATACGAAATTTTTATTATCGTTTAGGTTATTGTCTAGAACAAGAAGGCGGTCATTTTGAAAAATACTTATAATAAAAATATTTAAACATTTAATTCCTTATGTATATCAATAAATGACCTACTCTTTGTCTGTTTTTAGAGTTTAAACACATTTGAATTTTTTCCCTTAGAACACAACACCGAAGAGTATTCAAAAAGTACTGCATATTAGTTTGAAACGCGAAAGAATATTTGACGTAATGGGTTGCCTATCGTATAATGCTTTGACTCGATTATTTTAAAATGCAACATACGTATATGTTGCATAGTAAAATAATAGCATGGTATATAATGGGTGTCCCAACTAGAGCACCGGATTTAAATTTGCCGCCATTTTGTTAATACGAGTTGTACGGTGATTTTTAGTTGACAGTTGTCACGTACAGACCTCGCGATTTAAGAATATGGAGAAGTATTCAAACGAACAACGTTTAATTATTGCAAAAACACATTACAAAAATGGTGCAAGTTTTGCGAAAACAGTTCGCCAATTACGTCAAGTTTTCGGTCGCAATAATGCGCCAAATGAATCGACAGTGAGGCGTTTAATTACAAAATTTGAGACCAAATTTACGCTGATGGATCAGAAGATCATTGTTCGTCGTCGTCCTTGTCGGTCACTCGAAAATATAGCCACAGTAAGGGAATCTGTGGCCAAGAACCCAGGAACTTCCATTCGGCATCGTGGTCAAGAATTAAACATTTCCAGAAACACTATGCAACGAATTTTGGTAAATGATCTGCATTTGCACGCGTACAAGGTTCAATTGGTGCAAGAAATCAAGCCAAGGGATCATAGATTTGCTGATTGGGTATTGGAACATCTCCAAATTAATGCGGATTTTTCGAATAAAATCATTTTTGCAGATGAGGCACATTGTCGACGGATACTGTCGGATTTGGAGTGCTGAAAATCCTCGTGTGATACTCAAACAACCAATGCATCCACCGCCAGAAACTGTTTGGTGTGCATTTTGGGCTGGCGAAGTGGGCCGTATTCCTTTGAAAATGCGCCTAGAAATACGCTAACTCTTAATGATGTGCGGTATCGCGAAATGTTAACGGAGTTTTTGTGGCCCGAATTGGATGTAATTGATGTGGAGGACATGTTTTTCCAACAAGACGGTGCGACCTGCCACACAGCACGTGAAACAATGGTGTTACTGCAGCCCAAGTTTCCAGGCCGTGTCATTTCTCGATTTGGCGATCAACATTGGCCACCAAGATCGTGCGATCTAACACCGATGGACTTTTTTCTTTGGCGCTATGTGAAGAAATAGGTGTATGCGAATAAGCCTGAAACAGTTGAACATCTTAAAGAGGAAATACGGCGCGTTATTGGTGAAATACAGCCACATTTATGCGAAAACGTTATTCAAAATTTCAACAAAAATATAACCCTGTGCCAGAGGTTTCGTGGTGGCCATTTGCCTGATGTTGTATTTCACGTTTAATCGGAACTATTTTTCTTTATGTTGAAATAAAAATGTTTGCTTAATTCAAAAAATAAATGTTTTTCTTTAAAATTAAATCCGGCGCTCTTGTTGGGACGCCCATAATATATAACGTGTGTATAAATTGTCGCAAAAGCTACACGCAGCGACGTTCTTCGTTTGGTTCTGAATAAAAAATCTTAATGTTAAAATGTCGTATCATGCTTCTTTTGTTTTCACGGGGTTCTTGAAGTTCAGACTTTTAGTGCGTAACTAACCTTTGCTCTTCGATATCTGTTAATAGAGATAGATGCAATTTAGTTTAAAGAAAAAATGTTTACTAGTATTATTTTGTAAACGTTTTCTTTTTGATTTAAAAGCTTGTTTTAAACATTTATTCATTAACGTACTTCCACGAAAAACACATTTGGCAACGTTGTAAAACAATAAGTTTGTATTTCAAAGTGAGTTCAATCAAAATCATTACGAATTTACGAAGCATGATACGACATTTTAACATTAAGATTTTTTTATACACACCTTGTATATATATATATATATATATATATATATATATATATATATATATATATATATATATATATATATGTGTGTGTGTGTGTGTGTGTGTGTGTGTGTGTGTGTTGTATATTATAATTCTCCTTTTATACTTGTGCACTGATTTATAGCCACTTAGTTCTTTTGTATGCTCTTTAATTTTTTTCTGTTAAACAAATATATTAGTATTATTATTGTATACATGTGTCTGCATGTAATCACAATTTCATTATGATTAATTCACTGCTTGTTTAGAATTGTCCGTCTAATCTAGCGTCAGTTACATCGCTCGAATTCCTGCATAGGTAATGTCACAGTTCAAGAATTCGCTATTAGTTAAGGGTAATGTTGGATTACCGAACGTGCCGCTATAAATTCAACCGGATTATTTGGTATATTGCACATACAATCTAGCGCGGTGGTATTTTAGCCCTTTCGGATTTACTGGTATTGTATTGAAAACAGTACCACGGTATGATTTATGAGATGTTTGAAAACAAAATCTTGTCATTTATGTATTATTGTGTTAGTTTCGGTTTCGTATTAGGACACGAAAAGTATTACATGCTAGCAAATCTCTCTGTGGCATTCTGCGCATACATTTCACCTTGACATAAATCGAAGAAATTTGTTGCCAAACAAAGCAATATTAACGAGGATCCATTTAAAATAGGGACATTATAATCGTACATACGCGAATGAAATATGCAATTATCTTTTTATAAATAGCAAGCGAAGATTCTTCCTTGGTTTTTTTTCATATAATACATTGAATTAGTGTGACAAACAGCACATCATTTACATACTTCCTACGAAGTACCAAATATATATATATATATATATATATATATATATATATATATATATTTATAGTAAATTCAATCAGTTGGCGATTTAAGGTCTGGTTTTACTTTAAAGTATATATATTTAAAACGACACTACATGTTTCGGCAATGATGCCTCTATCAAGGATATAAAATATAAAAATTTGATTTTTATATTTTATATCCTTGATAAAGTCATCATTGCCGAAACATGTAGGGTTGTTTTAAATATATATACTTTAAAGTAAAGCCAGACCTTAAATCGCCAACTGATTGAATTTACCATATCATACCAAGGTCACGAAATAATTATATATACAGGCTGATTCATTTTCAGCCCTCACCATGGGGATCTCTCTTATTATTGGAGATAGAGTATAGGTTTAAATCTGGCAAAGTTGTTAAATTTTGTGTTTGTTATAAATCCGTAAAGAAAATAGACCTGTGACAAATGACCTTCGTTATTTAAAAAAAACGCGAAAACCCCATTTTCTTCTTTTACCTGTAGTCCCGACATTTGGCCTTGTAGAGAAAAAATAAAAACACATCCTTGTGGCCATTTCTAAACCTCTATCCAGTGGTGTACTCTAAATTTTTACACGACGTTTCGTTTCTTTCTGGCCATCATCAACTATCTAATTTCTTATAGGCGCCATATTGGATTTAGACATCTTCAGAAAGAGTTTTTTTTTTATTTCAACCATGTACCACTTGCTGACTATAGTTTTTGACATTAGGTTTTATTTGAAAGAATAAATTATAAGATAAAATAAGGTTGCCTTTGGAATTTCAATCTGTCAAACATTTCATTTATTGTTCATTAATAATACAAAAATGTCATACACTAACGAAGAGAAACGAGATATGATAAGTATTTTTTATTCTTCGAAACGAAATTCAACAGTAGCGAGTACAAGATAACAAAAACATTAATAAAAATACATAGAAAAGTAAACAATAAACAATTACAGTAAATGTTCAATTATCTGGCCATCTTCGGTAATGCACAATTGGGCACGCCTTCTGGCATTTTGTACTGCCCTTTGTATAGTTCTTCTAGGAACTGCATCGAAGGCATTCTGAAGTCTGTCTCGTAATTCTTCAATGTTTTGTGGCGCATCTACTTTATTAATATTATTTTTAACATATCCCCATATAAAAAAAATCTAGCGGACTTAAATCAGGTGATCTCGCAGGCCATTCAACAACTCCTCTATTTCCAATCCAACGGTTTGCAAACTCTTGATTTAAGAAATTTCTAACAACAGCTGCATTGTGTGCTGGTGCGCCATCTTGTTGCCACAATAAATATTGTAATTGATTTAATGGGATATTGTCGTCAAGATAGTCAGATACGTATGTACGTAAAATGTTTAAATGTTCTTCATACATAACTGGTCCTAAGAGACGATTTGCCAAAATACCCATCCAAACGTTTATTCCAAAACGATGTTGTAGTCTTCTAGCCCTGTTTTGTCGAGGATTTTGTACTGCCCAATAGTGCTCCGTATTTCTGTTTAACATTCCAGAATTTGTAAATTTTGTTTCATCTGACCAGATGATTTTGCTTAAAAAATTTTCGTAATTTTCTATCCTTCCCATTAACCAATTACAATATTCTAGCCTTCTCAAATTATCTCCAGGCCGTAAAGAGTGACTAACATGGATCCTGTATGGTTTAAACCTACTTTTATGTAAAGTTCTCCAAACTCTAGACGGGCACAAATTTAATTCTGACGCTACTTCGCGTGTAGAAATTGATGGATTATAATTTATCTATAAAAATACAAGATTAACATGAAATTTGAAAACACGCCTTTAATTTACCATTTGTAAAATATTTTATCGATTTTCATTTAAATTCCTGTTGTCTTAACCATTACGCGGCTTAGTAAATGATCCATTCTCGACCAAATTTCTGTCGAGATCTAGAAAAATGGTACGATGAGGCTGTTGTCGTTCTGGATATAATTGTAGATATCTTGTACTCGCTACTGTTGAATTTCGGTTCGAAAAATAAAAAATACTTATCATATCTCGTTTCTCTTCGTTAGTGTATGACATTTTTGTATTATTAATGAACAATAAATGAAATGTTTGACAGATTGAAATTCCATGGCTACCCTATTTAATCTTATAATATATTCTTTCAAATAAAACCTAATGTCAAAAACTTTAGTCAGCATGTGGTACATGGTTGAAATCAGAAAAAAAACTCTTTCTGAAGATGTCTAAATCCAATATGGCGCCTATAAGAAATTAGATAGATGGCCAGAAAGAAACGAAACGTATAAAAATTTAGAGTACTCCACTGGATAGAGGTTTAGAAATGGCCACAAGGATGTGTTTTTATATTTTCTCTACAAGGCCAAATGTCGGTGCTACAGGTAAAAGAAGAAAATGGGGTTTTCGCTTTTTTTTTTTAATAACGAAGGTCATTTGTCACAGGTCTATTTTCTTTACGGATTTATAACAAACACAAAATTTAACAACTTTGCCAAATTTAAACCTATACTCTATCTCCAATAATAAGTGAGATCCCCATGGTGAAGGCCGAAAATGAATCAGCCTGTATATATATATATATATATTTATATATATATATATGTAATATATATCATTTGATAAATTCTTGGAGTTTTCAGCTTTTATATTAAATATTTTAAATATTTTCAAATTAGTATGTTATTTTGCGAGGTAAATGTGAATGTAAACATTGCTATCTACAAATTAAAACGCTAATCATACGAAATTTATTTGCTATGATAGACCAAGGTCTATCGTAGCTTAATTGGTTAGAGCGACGGCCCGGCAAACCGTAGACTTGGTTTCAAGTCCCAACGTAGACAAAAATTTTCACATAAATTTCGTATGATTTGCGTTGTAATTTGTAGACAGGAATGTTTACATTCACATTTACCTCGCAAAATAACATACTAATTCGAAAATATTTAAAATATTTAATATAAAAGCCGAAAACTCCAAGAATTTATCAAATGATTTATTAAATGAACGGCTAAGAAATTATCTACATATATTAATAGCTAAGGAGTAAAAATTGGCAATTTCAAACTTTCGAAACAGACATCTGCTTTCAAAACTGACATCTGAATTATTAACATCGTCGCCTTATAAGTCGTTTCTAATAAACTTGAACCGAAGTCTATCGTAGCTTAATTGGTTAGAGCGACGGTCCGGCAAACCGTAGACTTGGATTCATGTTCCAACGTAGACAAAATTTTTGAAATAAATTTCGTATGATTTACGTTGTAATTTGTAGACGTCACATTTACCTCGCGTCACATTAACATACTAATTTGAAAATATTTAATATAAAAGCCGAAAACTCCAAGAATTAATCAAATCATATATTAAATGAACGGCTAATAAATTATCTACATACATATATATAATATACATATATAGCCAACTGTGGTATAATAATACTTGTTTTAATTCACCATATATATATGGTCGCCACGGCCTCTGCGGTAAATAAAATATTCGCCGAATGGATTAAAGCGAGTATTGTTATGCCACAATAGGACAAACCGTTTGGCCGCTACCGCAATACGAATTTTGGCAAAATTACAATTTTCCATTTCGAAATTTACGGTTTTTCAGTTATTATTCAAAAAGTGAGCATCGCGGAATTCTCCAGTTTGGACTAATCGATTCCGCGGATCAATAGGCATCCGGCAATGTAGAATATGTCGTCTAGAAGCCTCTCGAATTTCTACTCAAAATCCACCCTAAATATTTACAGAGCCGCGAAAGAAAAATGTCTCACCGATCTTCCACTGAAAATTCTGGATTTGGTTCTTTATGATTTTAACCTGTCAACTGTTTTTCGCGAATATCGAAAAACAGATAGTGAAAATCATAGCGAAAAGGATAGCGATAAGGAAAAATCAACCCTAATTATTTTTGGAATTTTTAAATTTCATTGCCTGAGGTTTAAAAAACTGAAATTTTCCAAGTAGTATAACTCCCTCATTTTTCATCCGATTGCCACAATCTTTGGACCTTTACACCTTATCAAAGAAATGTGATTTTGTTAAACTGCAAGCAGAATCTTGTGATTTTCTCTATTTTAATGAAGATTTTGAAAATTCCATTGTTCTATTTTCGCGAGTAGTTCGTTTTACATAAAATGTTTTAAGAGGTATAGTTTCGAACTGATTTTGACATACCACGAATCTAAACTATCTAATGATCGAAATATAAAGGTGTTTCTGATATATTCACAGATTCTGTGGAGAGCATGTGCTACACAAGTAATATGCAGCTTATTAGGATATGTTTCCTCAGAGACACCTTTCCGGAAGTTGATAGACTTGTATCCGCTTTTAAAAAAGTTTCCAGAAAAGCACCATTGAAAGTAGCTCTTTACAGGGAAAATCTTCTTTTGCCTTTGTCACTACCTCCCTCTCCAGTAATAACTAGATAGGGAACATGGTTGGAAGATACTAGTTTTTATGCAGAGAATTTCGACAGTTTACAAAATTTCGTTACATGTTTAAATGAGGATGCTCGAAGTATTCTGACTGCAAGGAACTAAGACAAATTCCAAATTAAAAAAATCTGTTGTACTTTCTTCAGGAACACTTTGGATATTTGCCAAAACTAATCACTTATTTTGAAAATCAAAATTTCAAATTAAATGATGGATTAACCACATTAGCTGTGGCTATTAATAATTTGAAAAATATTCCAAGTGACTTCGGATGTGACCTTCAGCAAAAGTTAGACGCACTTTTTAATAGAAATTCAGATTTAATAACATTGCGGCAATTGTGTATGGGGACAATGCCTCAAAATCTAACTGCTAAATACGCTGAAATAAATGGATATTTCCAGTATTCACCTATAACCAGTGCGATGTAGAAAGGACGGTTTCTATCTACAAGGATGTATTTCATTCAAAGAGAACAAATTTTACAGAAGAGAACTTTGAGAAAGTTTTTTCTAGTTAATATTAATACTCCTTTACTCAACTTGAACTACAAAATGAACAAATAAAAAAGTAGTTCGAATTTTATAGAACGCCACCCCTTTGTTTTCCAATTAGCAGTTAATATATTGAAAAAAAGAATATAACTCACCATACTTTATTTATCGTACGAAATATAAACTAATAAATAAAATAAAATATAAAAACTCCTCCCGCTTCTATCTACGCCCATGAAGAAAGAAATTTAGCTGTAATATTGTGAAGTAATTGCATCACGATTCAACGACAAAAACAGATGTGCGGTTAGCCGAATGAATTTGATGAATTTAATAACTGCGTGTTGTACTTAGCGATGTTATAGACTATTTATATGGTCCATCGTAATTTCAACCTGATGTGTCCTGTCTACCAATAAACTCAAATTATGTCGAAGTATGTCTACATCGCGTTGATTAAGGATACTATATAAGAGTTTAACATGCTAATATTTGACAAGATAATAACGGAAACAAATCTTTCATGTACACATTAAAAAACGACGGGCCTAAATTTGATCCTAGTGGAATGCCAGATAATACGTCAAATTCAAATTACTTAAAACCATTATAAATAACATGTCCATGTCTGTTAGATAAGTAAGACTTAATTAGCTTAGAAAAGGCAGTGTTTAAACTGAAAAAGTCAAGTTTTGTATAAGAACCTTATGATTAATTATATCAAAAGCTTTGGAAAAAATCTGTATAAATACCGTGAACAGGTCCTTGACAATTCAGCTTTTCGCATATGTATTGGGTAAATCTCTTAAGATGGTAGTCGAGCATTCCTTCATAAAACCATGTGAACGAAAGGATAGATTGAGTGATAAATATCTTGTTCAAAAATTTTGGCAAAATTCGATAATATGGTTATAGGACTGTGTTTGCGAACATCTGTAGTCTTACATTTTTAAAGACGGGTGCTATACGCCCCGTTACAATCTTTCAGGGAAAGTTGACGTTCTGATGGACAATTAATTATTTTGGTGAGCGCCTGCGAAAAATGGAACTAAAGTCTCTAAGCTTGGAATAAAATCATCACCGACAGTAAATTTACTTGGAAATGTAGACAATATTTTCAATAGTCTTCTGTGATGGTGAATAGATCGCAAGAGACTCAAACAGTACGAAAGTATCAGATTCTACATTAATATCAGCGTTCGAATACACTTCGGAGAAATGTGTTTCAAAATAATCCACAATATCTTCAGGTGAATTAGTCCAAGTTCCATTGTAAAGTAATTTGCTAAGTGTTCGAGATATGTGGTAATAGTATAGAAGTTTCAATACCATTCAAATATTCTGTAGTACTAGTGGATATTTGTAACTTCGCCAAGCTTATTACTAGAGAACGGACACGCTTACCACATGACGCAAAGCCCAGTGCAGTACTGGCGAAATGCTGTATTTCTAAAATATTTAATTTTATTTATATAATTGGAAAACGAACGGGTGGTGATCTATAAAATTACGAAATACATATTTATTTGTTGAAAAGTTGTATTTATAAAGTTTTTAATTTTATTTATATAATTGGAAAACATACGGGTGGTGGGTGATCTATCTATCTAAAATTACGAAATACATATTTATTAATTAATTTTATTTATATAATTGGAAAACCAACGGGTGGTGATCTATAAAATTACGAAATACATATGTATTTGTTGAAAAGTTGTATTTTTAAAGTTTTTAATTTTATTTCTATAATTGGAACATTTTTATTTGTTCATTTTGTCGTTCAAGTTGAGTAAAGGAGTATTAATATTGACTAGCAATAGTTTCTCAAGGTTTTCTTCTGTCAATTTTGTTCTCTTTGAATTAAGTACATCCTTATAAATAGAAAACGTCCTTTCTGCATCGCAACTGGTTATAGGTGCATACTGGAAATATTCTTTTATTTCTTCATATTTAGCCGTTAGATTTTGTGGAATTGTCTCCATACACAATTGCTGCAATGTAATTAAATCTGGATTTCTATTAAGAATTGCTTCAAACTTTTGCCGAAGGCCACATCCGAAGTCACTTGGAATACTTTTCAAATTATTAACAGCCACATCTAATGTGGTTAATCCGTCATTTAATTTGAGATTTCGATTTTCAAAATAAGTGATTAGTTTTGGCAATTTTCCAAAGTGTTCGTGAAGAAAGTACAACTGATTTTTTAAATTTGGGATTTGTGTGAGCTCCTTGCACTCACCAATACTTCTAGCATCCTCATTTAGCAGTGTTACGAAATGTTTTAGACTATCGAAATTCTCAGCATAATAACTAGTAGCTTCTAGCCATGTTCCCCATCTAGTTATTACTGGAGTGGGAGGCAGTGACAGAGATGGAAATTTTTCCCTGAAAAGAGCTACTCTCAATGGTGCTTTTCTGAAAACTTTTTTAAAAGCTGATACAAGTCTATTAACTTCCGGAAACGTGTCTCTGATATATTCACAGATTCTGTGGAGAGCATGTGCTACACAAGTAATATGCAGCATATTAGGATGTGTTTTCTTCAATAGTCTGCCTGTTTTTAACATATACGCATCACTATCACTGACAAATAAAAGTATTTTTTCTTTGTACGTGGCGTGGCGTCCGAATGAAGCATTTTTTGCATATTCTCCTTAATAGTTTCAGCAACTGTTTCTGCATCAACACTTGTTGCTATTACATATGAGTTATAGGGAATTGTTGGATGTAGTACACCAGCTACAACATTTACCACACAGCGTCCTAGCATATCCACCGTTTCGTCGGCGCTTATCCATATGTATTGATTTAAAAGATGGCTTCTAATGCGTTCTACTGTTCTCGTATAGCACCTAGAAACATAATATTTGCGTAAAGTTGATTCATCAGGAACATTTCGACCAGTATATTTTTGAAGAAATATTTTTAAAGTGGGATTGCTAAGTTTATTTAATGGAATATTAGCCGCCATAAAAGTTTTACAGAGTTGAGATGTGTTTGCGATCCTAAGTGACGAATTTTTGACGATATTTAAGGATTTTGTAATAAATTTCGGAATCACTGACAATGGACATACAATCAGTATGACCGTCAATCCAGCTCGCCATTGTTTTACAATGCCGTTCTCGACATTCTTCCATATCATGTCTGAAAAAGTAACTTAAACAATGCTCTAGATCTAAATAAATGAAAACTAAAAATGTGTGCGTAAGTTATTGAAACTGAACGAAATTCAATGCACACTTACGTCGAAATAATTGGTAGAAATAGATTCAATCAAACGATATTAAACAGAATCTATCACAAAAATTACGATGTAATTAACAGTTAAAACTATGAAAACAAGAAACTTACAGCACTTTATTTATCTTACGAAATATAAACTAATAAATAAAATACATTATAAAAACCCCGCTTCTATCTACGCTCATGAAAACACTTTAAAAAACACTTTCAACAAAATCGTCAATCAGAGTAAATAATGCGATAAATTTTGTATTTTTGTCATAGAGCATAACGCTAAAATTTTAGCTTGTTTGCAATTATTTAAAATATATCTCGAGTTCCGCAATAGTCTGACATGAATTTTATCATCGATCTTAATACGTGCTCGTCTTTGATCTTGAAACGGGATATTATCAAGTCTAATAGATAACACTTTAATCGCTCAAGGATGAATGGCATTAAGTTTTTTATGTCAGAGTTCATGAGACACTTCACTTCTCGTTCGAACGCGGGGCTATTTTTAAACTTCTCATGCTGCACAGTAAATTATCTGATTTCGCTTTTCTTCCTCGTCACGCGTCAACTATGTCAAGGATACGTGAGCGTAATGAAATTTGTCTCGTTTTCATAATTTACGTTTCTAGTAAAGGACGTCCTGGATTTTTCCTGGTTCAAGTGAAAAACGCTGACCGCGACATCCACGTCGTTAATAAATCAAGTTTGTCGGCAATCCTAGCGCAAGAAATTTTAATTTCAGACGCAACAAATTGTCGGCGGATTCTCACCAGGTAATTTTGATGAAATTCTATATTTAGCGAATAATTTATTTTTACGTATACCTAAGAAGGGATTAGAATCCTGCACGTCCATATATTCTATAATTGTACCTACATCTACAGAAACTGTGTTAAGATTATCATTAGAGCATAATTATTGGAATTAATTTTATCCTAAGAACCTTGAATTCAGCTAAAGCAGGAACAGGGCATGGTTCCATTTTCAACGCATACTAACAAAAAAGAAAAGCACCCCATTACATCACCAAAGATGGTAATACAGATCACTAAGAGATGACATTATAAAGACACTATACGAACAAAGACTAAACGATAAAATTATCCAGAACTGTATCGAGATGGATAATACCATAGAAATAGCCTGGAATGAGATCCAAGATAACCTAACAAGCAGTGCAATAGAAACTCTTGGTGAAATAACAGTTAACATCGATGGCCAAAAGGCAACAAACCATGGTTCACTAACGATGTGAAAGAACTAGCAAAACAAAAGAAAGAAGCACATACCAAACACATTAATAACAGATCACCAGAAGAGTACGAGCTGACATAGAATGTGATTTACATGGAGAACAAAAAAGTGTCTGGAACAAGTTATGAAGTGTGAAAAACAGTTTAATGAGGAAGTATAATTAAACAATATAACATTAGAGAGTGTCCCAAAAGTCAACGTTATTCTTTTGGGGGCTGATAGGCCAGGTCATAACTAGCCAGAATAACTAAATATGATCTCAGTAAAAGTGTGTTAATTTTCGAGATAATGGCCCTTTTATGAATTTCGAGAAAGTTAACTGCTCATGTGAGCTCTTTTCTCTTAATCAAGTTTCTCAAGGGTCACAGCTACAAAATTTGATATTCTAAGATTCTGATTTTCAAGGAGAACTGAGAACACAGTGTGATAATATGGACTAGAGCACGATGGAGGTTTTAAAATGACCACATAGAAAGAATTACTGAAACACGATTGGCTAATGCCCGTTTTTATCACTTCAAGATAAAGACTCTGATATAGCTATCCTCAAGATAAATGTTCCTGATAGATAAAGTACATTCTTCTTCACCAAAAGTTATAACTTATGTGGTAAATAAGTATCTAATCGATAATGCAATCGTATGAAGTGGCAACGTTGTTTAATAGTGATGTATCTAACTTTATCAACTCTTTATTTGCCTTTTTCATAACAAAAATGAGAAAAACAAGTATTTAAATTTTTGCTGATCACATTGATCAATACAGGATGGTTTTCTTATGCACTAGTATGTATAGTTCATGTCTTTTGTCATTCTGAATCTGATTCAAAATTTGCTCCAGATATTTCTTTTGATCAATATAAGTCAATTTGTGATAGCTAAACGTCTTTTTATTTCTCTTTTATTTTCTTATATTTATCCAAACAATTTCTGCAGTATATGTGGAGAATTTATTACCCACCAGCATAAGAGGAATATTACACTTTTAATATAAAAGTTATATTTTCACTATTTTGGCTTAACCTTTGAACATCAAGATAAGCCTTGGGCGCCTAGCATTTGCTGCACACACTGTGCTGTTACTCTGAACTTGTCAAACGGTAAGAAAAGCACTATGCCATTTGCAAGACCGTGAACAAACGGACCATTCGATTTTACAACAAAAATAAGAAAGCGTTAGTTATGCCATTCTGCCCTCTGCTACTCGTCCAGTACCTCATTCGCAAGTCTTGCCAGTACACCCTTAGGTGTTTCAAGTGAAGAATATGATGTTACAGAACCAGAAGACGCAAGTGTCAAGTTGTCAACCAGCGATGATCAATATTTGCTATCTGAAGAGGAGGGACCACACCTAATAAATCATTTAGAATTAAATAATCTTTTTCGTGACCTGAATTTGTCAAAAATTTAAGCAGAAGTACCAGGATCTAGACTCCAAGGAGCTCTAGTTGAATTAATTTACAAACCCATTTTGAAAATCATACTAAAAATAATTTGTAGAACCGACATCCTTTCATGTGTATTACATGAATGTTTTTTTTTTGTTAGGAAAAGTAAGAAATAGAATGCCGCTTTTGAATTTAAAGGCGGCAATGTTTATGTTTATAAAAACCGTAGAGAATAACATTGTATAGGTCTTTCACGATAACAGACGAGTCACGTGATAAATAATTACAAAACAGGGTTGATAAATCATTGCCTAGAGTCAACTGTAGATAGTAAATAATCTATGAGGTTATGTTTACGTTGTCATTTTAATATATTTTAACTCCTATTAATATGTTTTAATTTATTTTATTATACATACAAAAAGATACACTGAAAGATCTATACACATATCAAGAGATTAAAGGGCTCGTAACATTGTAATACACATGATATAAATAAAAAGAAAACGATATTAATATGCAATACTAGTTTTACTAATCATTTGTCTTCTGAATCAGTGTTATTTTCGTTGATTATAATTGGTAATATATCTTGCCTTTGGAAACCCACTTCCCTATTCCACTATTTTGATGTCAAATGTCAGGGGTTACCTGGGTTAATGACTCCATAATCCTAGATCCTCTTCTTGTTTTCTACCATATTTTCCTATATTTTTGTTATATGTTTTTATTATACCCGATATAAGTTCTATGGGGTTAAATATACAATGGTAGGGTGGAAGTCGAAGAACCACATACCCATATTATTCTGTTTATTTATCAACTTCAAATATAGTTGGTGGTTTATATCTTCACGTAAAGATATAAATGAAATTATTGAATAAAATAATTAAATATATATGTTTTTCACATCTCCTACACCAGGGCTCGCTAACCAAGCCCATGCTGTACAAATGCTTCCTTAAAGGACAATGTCCGGTTATTAACCCGGTAATTATTTTAATTTCTTTTTTGCTACTACGAATTAGGTTGGCTGAAAACTTTCCGTCCAGCTCCCTTAGTAGTGTTTTGGTATGGAGTTGACCTTCCGTTAACCTCCATTTACTTTTATGTTCTTTTTCTAGCCATAGCCAGATCTCACTTTTAGCGGAATCCTTAGTGATTCCACATACAGGTTCTGGTCCTATGAAGTTCCTATTAGTACCTTATTTGGCCAGTTTGTCATTGCCTTTAATTTCCTCATGTCCTGGCACCCATATCAGCGACACTGTATTGTCTTGTGCCAGGATATTGAGCACCTGTTTACAATATTTCACCAGCTTAGTCCTGGAAGATGGGTTCATAATGACTTGAATAGCCGCGTGACTATCAGTCATTATGTTAATTTTTTTGCTTGCGCAGCCGGCTTCCCGAATTTCATCGGCGCAGGCTGCGACTGCTAACAATTCGGCATGGAAAACTGTAGTATGTTTCCCCAGATATATCGATATCTTCCTTCTAGGGCACATTCCCCATATGCCTGCACCTGCCCCCTGACTAGATTGTGATCCATCAGTGTACCAGGTGCCGGCACCACAATCGATCGAGCGACTTTTTGCCTGTTCCCTGTTCGGTATAAGTATGTTCAGCTTAGTTGTAAACATAATTTCAGGTGCCTTACTGTCCACCGGCATTTGAAATATCGGCTCTTCCAGTATAGTTCCTGTGATATCTGTATGGCTCCCTACAACCTTATTAGGACACCATACGTCATTGGCCTTCAGCCTCAGTATCGCAGCCATTGCCTCCGCCCTTATAAATAGTTACAGCGGAGGGAGACCCACAATGGCCTCCATTGAAGCGGTTCCCGTGCTGTTCATAAACATTCAATAACAAATATTAGTGTTAAAACGATTATAATATAAATAATAGAAAATATTCCTATCGAACAGCAGACAGCGGGAGTAATGGTCCATTATTATCGCGTCCTTTTTCGAAATACCCGATAGAATCATTTCTTTCGCTTGTTTACCTAACGATTTCTGCATGATTTACTTGTGAAAACAACTGATCTTATATATAATATTGATGTATAAATACAATGAAATCGGGGTTATAAACTCGTTGTAAACAACTAATTCGAATGACATTTGACAAAATCCAAGCTGGCAACCATGCCTAGTTCTGACAACATAATATATTCACTGAATCGAGAGAATTACTAGGATTATTAAGTATTATTGTAATTTAAATGTTACTTGGCCCGAAGTCACTGTTTATCACGTGTCTCGTCTCTTGTCGTGAAAGACATATCTAAGTTTTGTTATGGTAAGGGTTCGATAATCTGGTACGAAAGTCAGCTGTTAGAAATTTATACTTCTTTGTGAATTTTTAAAGCAAATACATTAAAAAACATGAAAGATGTGTATTTTACGGACATTTAACGTCTTATTTGGCAACAATCTATCTTTAATCGAAGATGTAAATGTAAAACATCGAACAGCGGATAATTAAAGCATGATCAACAAAAACAAAACTTTTCTTTTTGATATTTCGATCAACTTTAAGCTATCATCTCGGAACTTATTATAATATAGTTGATCGCACAGTGGCGTGGCAAAATTTTTTTAAATATCTTTATAATTTTTTTTCTCGCCTATGAGAGGGAATTTTGGAAATATATTTTCAATGTTTATTCTATATAATTACATCTTTCCATTTTTCATACGTTGTCTTTTTATTTCAAAAGGACACCCGATATTTAACAGTTTAATGCGAATAAAAGCATCTGTTTGATATCTTAAATATGCTTTTAAAAAATCATTAGGAGTGATTGTTAAAATGATTTAATTTTGTTTTATAAGAGAACTCTAGTAATTTTTTTCTTTTTTCTTCGCCTTCAAGGGCGGAAAACAATGTATACATAATTTAGGAAGTGATATTTACGTGAAAAGCCCCTCCGTTTACTTGGCGCTATTTAAAATGCATGAACTTAGGTTGAAAGATGAACATCAATATTACTTTCAGCGCTCGGCTTCATTTCCTGAAAGACGAGCCGGCAATAAGGTGTTTAAGACATTATTTGAAGAAGATTTACTTTGTATTTCAGTTTTCCAACTTCGCAGATACACGTGAAACGTTTATTACACGGTAATTAAATATTATTAATGCATGAAATTCTATTATTGTCTTGAATAAAATACGTACACATAATCTAGGTGCCCAGTTTCTGGAACGCACCATTTCAGCTTTGATTTTTACGATTAGTTCCTGCAATTAATTGCAGCGGACTCCATTGTTTGACGGGGAAAATCTTGGTTATTCGTGTAGCCGTGAAAACTTAAAATAGCGGAAATATTGATTCGATGCGCCAACAGTAGCCATGAATTTCCAAGGAACAAATGCTTTATTAATAGTTTTATTGTGGTCATGATAATATTGGAATATAAATATGCATGAATTTCGAAAATAAATATGGATTTTTAACTACCAGTGCCTGCGGAAAAGACTTGGTATTTAAATGGATCGTAAATGTTAATTCTCTCGATGAAAAATTTCTAAAGTTAACAGGCTTTTATGTGCTTATAGAAATCGAATTATGTAATAACAATAATAAGATACAGAATATATCGCGTTTAACATGTAAATTTCGTTTATAGACATTAATAATAATTATTAAATTGATAGAATTACATCTGATTAAATTTAACAGAAACTAGTTCAGATGATATTTCTTCTGCTACATGTACCGTTATCAGATTTTCTGTGTTATAAATTTCCTTTCCAAGCTTTTCATCGACACCAGCGCAGCTGAATACACCCAGTGATTCACTGTCGCAGTCTAATAAATTTATTTCGCCCTAGACAGTCTTACTTGGGTGACCGTCTGCGAAGGGCCAATAGAGGACCTGTTTATTTTGTGCAGCATACTTTCTGCCATGATGTTTTAAATTTTCATATTTTGCACTCAGCTGTTCAAGGGTACGTGTTGTTAACGGATGGGAAAGTTGAACTCCTCAGTAATGTTTTTCCATTGACGAGTCTGTAAATTGAAACATCAGTGATTAAATGAATAAAGACGAATTACGGAAAAATTCCCTTCTCTTGATTAGTCACGCATTTGTTTGTTTGTTTTCTAGAATGTCTATATAATTGACCATCAGTGACAAGTGATCTAGAGCCTCTTGTTCACTAAAATTTTTTCCACGAACTTTTTTATTATTCACGTTTACACTAAATAATGTTTCACAAAAATAATCTAGAAGAATCTGGAGACTGATGCGAGTTTGGTATTAAAAGCAGCAACACAAACAAAAGCAAATATAACCACAAACTGTTTAAATCGTGCAAAAATCGTTCATTTGTTCTAAAAGTAATACCAACCTTCCTAAATACCACATTTAGGTAAATGCTGCTTAAATTCATTTCATAATACGGAACCCCTAATTTAAGTGGCACTTAATTTAAATGTCATTTAACTAAAATTACTTTTAATATCAGTTGATATTACCGGCCGTGTATCTCGGAAAGCGAGTATTTTCGGACTCGTGTTTATATTAATCTTTTTTCTTAAAATAACTATAAGAATTGTCCCTTTCAAAATTGACATTCAATTAAGAAACAACCTGTATTATCCAGCAGCAGCCGAGCAACTAATTACTCGATACTTAACAAATATAAAGAAAATAATAAAATCGGTATAAAATTGTGAACCTAATAAGTTTTTGTCTATTTTCGAAGCGCAAAATTTATGACGTTACAATGACTTTAAAATACAAAAACTTAAAAGTTAAAGAAGACGCCATCTAATATATTACTTGGACATGAGTCAGTCTGTATATTTATATTTAGTTAGAACTAAGGACATTTTCAAAATGAAATGTGAAATGCATCCAAGAATTTAGGAGTTTTTCTTAAAACCAGCTTCTAAAGTTTCTATTGGATGAGTTCCAAAGTTCGACATATATAATTAATAGATACCAAACCGCATGCAAACTTAGACAAATCGATTTTAGTATTAAGTTACAAAGTAAATATTAAAAAGATGCAGGGCACGAAAATAGTATTTTCATGTGTATATTTCAAAACTTAATTGTTAGAAATGGCAATTTATATTTTACAGAAATTATGTTTTTTATTATTACTAAAAAACATTTTCAATTTTTTAATTGAATAAAAATTTGTTCTTTTAAAACAATATATGAGTTAATAGATAACAAGTGTTCATTTGAAAAATCAATCTAGTAGCATGTGATTTACTGAGAACATTTTGAAGTATGTCGTAAATTAAAATTTACTACTTAACCTACGAAGTCGTATATTTTGACAGTTTCATACATACAAATAAATAACAAATAATAGGTATTTATTGAAAACTATAACAAATGTTGAAAATATTGTCCTTCAAGATCAATGCACTTTAAAATCCTCCGTCAAAATTTCTGATGATATTCTGCAACTTTACTGGATTGTTATTAATTTCCATGCATTTCTGTTAGATTCTCTGTAGCATATCTTTCAAATTCAATATAGGTGTTCGAAATATGTTATTTTTTAGATAAGGCCACAAAAAGAGGTCGCAAGGTGTTAAATCGCATGAACGTGCAGGCCAGGCAATTTAAGTATTTCGACTGATTATACGCTCATCAAAAAATTCTCTTAAATAATCCAAAGATTCTACAGTACAGTGACAAGGTGCTCCGTCTTGTTGGAAATATGCATTTTGAAGTTCATCATCATGCAACTGATTGACAAATGGTTGTAAAATTTCCGTACGGTACCTTTGAGCATTTAACGTTCCCTGAAAAAATATTGGTCCAATGATTCGCCTTTGGCTTATCGCTGCCCAAACACCAATTTTCTCTGGATGTAGCGATTCTTCATTAATTACATGTTGATTTTCACTACTTCAAATTCTTGTATTTTGTGAATTTAGGTATCCCGTTTTATAAAACCATGCTTCAGCAGTAAAGATGACTCTTTGCGAAAGTTCTCCATTATTGTTCATATATACAAACCAATTACAAAACTGTAGTCTACGTGGGTAATCAATTTCTAACAATTCTTGTACTGCTGTGACACGGTGTGGATAAAGTTGCATATCTTTTTTTAATAACTTGTGAGTTGTACCAACAGAAAGGTTTATTTGTTGACTCAAATGTCGAACAGATGTTTGTGGTTCATTTTCCATTATTTCTTCAACACGATTGACAACTTGAGGTGTACGTTTCTTAACTGCTTCGCTGCCTGATTTTCTTAAGAGATTACCAGTTTCAGAAAAAATTTTTAAAGTTCTATCCAAAGTATTCTTAAATTGTATATAATCTATTACAAAATGTGGAAACTCAACTTGAAATTCTACCATGCAATCTTGAACTGAATAAACCCATAAACCATCAATTTTATTACCGCTTCGAAAATAAGCCTGGACTAAAAAAATTTTATGTTCTACAGTGAAAGCCATTTTAAAACTGAGAAGCAATTTATTTAAACCAGAATCGACGCACGATTATTCTATGCACTAACTGATATTTGTGATTGACATTATCAAATGTCATTTGGATTGACGTTTACGGAACAAGAAACACATACTAATATATATGCGTCTTATTCTATCAAAATTTCAAAGTAACCTAGATTGACTTTTCAAATGAACACACTTTACATAAGTTTTGTTTTAGTAAACTAGGTTTTTCTATTGAACAAATAAAAATGTGGAATAAGTTTGTAAAATAATGGACAATTAGTACATCTATTAAATAATACCCAGGATAAAGAACGAAAACTTCTGGTAGTTTTGTAACCTCAAAAAGAATGTATTTCATTTTACTTTAGAAGCTTACGGGAAACACATGACACCTATATTCTATCGAATGGTTTTAAAAATGCAGGGGTTCAGAATTTTCTCGCCACGATACACAGATGGCGCAGGTATAAACGAATGACTATGATAGTTGTGCCAATTATGGCCCTTAGACCCGAGCTGTGAAGTTTTAGACGTGTGCATTTATTTACTTGTTTGTGGCCTCGATGGCTATAAACAAGCTTGCTTTACTCGATGTAAAGCAAGTAAATTTCGACATTTTGTGAAAATTGATCAAATTGAGGCTAAAGCTGGTATAAAGTACTTTCTTTGTTTTAAGGGTTTTAAACCCAACGGGCACAGAAAATAGATAAATTCCACATTAAGGAATTATTGCCATGTAGTTTTCGACGGTAAAAAAGGTGGGTTGTTGAATTTGAACATGTAAAAATAACGATACAATATATTTGTAAGAAAACCGTTGGACAGCGTGGTTCACTATATAAGGTCGAACTCGTGGTTCCGAACGGTAAATAGTTGTTTTCTTTACCGTGGTTTAAACGTAAAAGAGCTTCTTCTAAAGAAGGTGGTAATATGAAGGGCAGTTTTCATGATCGAGTTAAAGAAAACTAATAACTGGGGATCGGACACGAGAGGCCAGTGACTCATCGTCCACGGGCGTACTATTGAAAATTTGTATTTCTAAAGAGTTTTTATTTTTTTTTATATAATTGGGAAACAAGCGGTCTATTAAATACGAAATACATTTTTATTTGTTCATTTTCCACATTAGGTATGTGTATTAATAATTTGAAAAATATTTCAAGTGACTACAGATGCAGCCTTCGGAAAAAGTTAGACGCAGTTTTTAATAGAAACCCAGATTTAATTAACATTGCGGCAATTATGTATGGGGACAATGCCTCAAAATCTAACTGCTAAATACGCTGAAATAAAAGAATATCTTCAGTATGCACCTATAACTAGTTGCGATGTAGAAAGGACGTTTTCTATCTACAAGGATGTATTTCATTCAAAGAAAACAAATTTTACAAAAGATAACCTTGAGAAAGTATTGCTTGTTAATATTAATACTCCTTTACTCAGCTTGAACTGCAAAATTAACAAATAAAAATGTATTTCGTATTTTATAGATCATTACCCGTTTGTTTTCCAATTATATAAATAAAATCAAAAACTCTTTAAAAATACACATTTTCAATAGTACGCCCGTGGGCGATGAGTCATGGGCCTCTCGTGTCCGATCCTTACTTATTAGTTGGTACACGGGTGCGGCTGTATTTCCTCGTATTCCGTGGCGTGTATTTCCTGGCCCATTTCGCATTTCAGTGTTTATTGCATATATATGATTGTTTCGGCCTTTACTTGATGAAATTCCATTATAACTATTAAGATAAAATAAAACAAATTTTATGAATTTCACTTTTTAATTATCACTGTAACGAGTCGTTTCGCACCAACCTGGCTGGGCTTCGTCAGACATATAACTAACTTATTTACAAAATATTTTTTATGTTAAACACAAGTAAACGGTAACAAGCAAAAACACATGTTTTATTTTAAAAATAGTCAGAGGGATGGGTGCTTTTTATTACTACGAAGCCCAGGTTGGTGCGAAACGACTCGTTACAGTGATAATTAAAAAGTGAAATTCATAAAATTTGTTTTATTTTATCTTAATAGTTTATTGCATATAGTTATCTGACCGTTAGAGGAAACATTTGAGTTCGAATTAGATTTCATAATGCCACCGAAAAAACCAAAGTGCTTGACTCTCCGTGAAGAAGCGCATATAATTCAAGAGTTAAGAAGCGGTGCAAGTCTAACAAATTTATCAAAAAAATATGGTGTAGCGAAATCCACGATATGTAAAATAAAAAACAAGGAAGAACTAATTTTACGTGTAGTAACTTTTTATTTTAAAGAAATCTAAACAACCGAAAATGGAGAAAAAACTAGACAAATAGTCTAGTGTCCGGTCACTAGTCATATATGATAACGTATTTAAGTATTCGTGCAAAAAATATTGTACAAACTTGCGTGCGTGAAACATTTCGTGAATTCGTCTCCATAAAACTGGATACTTATTCACAAAATATGCTATGTAAATACTATATATATATATATATATATATATATATATATATATATATATATATATTTCGGCAACTAAGTTTCCATCTTCAGTAGAATAACCTAAAACTGAAAAAAATGTTAAACGTAGCGTTTTTGGCTAAGGTAAACCTTAGAAGATATGCTCTTCACCAAATCGCCAGTGGGATAGCACTAAATTCCTAACATCGAAATAACAGTTACATACTACTTAAACCTAGCGTGAAATTTAGGGAACCGTGAAGCGTGAATACATGAAGCGTAAAAATAATGCTATTGTCACAATAAAGCATACAAACTGGACTGAGGGATTGGTCCATTGTCAGAATTCATTAATTTATTCTTATTTCTATATATATAAATACTTTCATAACTTTCTAATTCTCTATAATTATTAACAGTTTTAATTAACCTAAGGTTATTTGCCGGCACAGAATGACCTGTGTCTCAAATATGTCGGGCAACGCTGGATTTTTCGGGTCTGTTGAATCTAAAGTGGGAAATATGTTCCTTGTAACGAGTTGAAATTGAACGTCTAGTTTGGTCGATATATTTTTGGCTGCAATCGTTACAATTTATTTCATATATACCAGATTTATGATCTACCTCAATTTTGTTCTTTGTGTTACCTAAAAGTGATTTTATTGAGTTACATGATCTAAACGCTATTCGAAGAGAATGGTTTTTGAAGATAGCGTTCAGATTTCTAGAGGCTGAATGGTACGGTAAACAAACAAATTTCTCACTTAGGTCTTTTTGAGGTAGTAAGCTCGTGGTATCATAAATTAGTTTCCTAAACCTATGTTTCTTAATTAGGTTGGTTATTATTTCCGAATCGAAACCATTGTATGCAGCGATGCTTCTGATTAATCCAAGTTCTTTTTCATATCTATCTTTTGTAAGCGGGAAACATAACAACCGATGGATAAGAAAATTAAAGGATGCCATATTTTGTTGGAAACTGTGATTTGAATCCACGGTTATAAATAAAGACGGCAGACTATGTGCCCGAACAGTAGCGTGATGTGGAGGGATCGAGTAGAGGCGTACGACGATCAATTCAGTTGCCGCTGAGACGTTGTAAGCGATACATTGTTAACACAATCGTGTTGAAAATGTCGGGAGTGCGTAGAAACAATGCATCGACTCGGTTGCATGCTAACGTAGTAAAGAAATTTTTACATCGGTTTCCCGATTTAATATATGACGGTACCGTAGTGAAATGTTTAGTTTGTGAAACAACTTTATTAACTTGGAAAGCAAGTCAGTGCCAAAGACATATAAATAGTGACAAACATAAATCGAATAGTGGACGCAGATCATATAATAAATTTGTGTGTGATTTAACAATGATGTTAATTGCGACCAATATACCAATGCAGAAAGTGGAACACCAAATGTTTCTTCAGTTTTGGAAGAAATGCAATCCTACGTGGAAATTACCAGCAAGAAGTACGCTACGGAATTACGTACCGTCAGTGCGTGAGAGAATTGTAAATTGTACGAAAAATACGGTAAAAAAAAATTCCTGTGGTTAACAATAGACGAAACTACAGATATTAAAAAACAGTCCATCCTAGCCATTCTAGTACGGACGCTGACTCCGCAAGGACCTTCTCCTCCTTATTTACTAACCTGTAAACGAATGCAAGGGTGTACTGCCGGAGCGATATATGATGTATTAATAGAAGCACTACACAAATTTGAGATTTTACCGAAGCAAGTGTTAATGTTAGTTACCGATGCTGCCAAGGTTATGTGTTCCACGGCAAACTTACTCAAAACGATTCAACCAAACCTGCTGCATGTCACATGTTTGCTTCGTGCATTACACCTTGTAACAAACACTATACGTACAACTTATCCTGATGTGGATCAACTGATAGGACAAACGAAAGCGGTTTTTCTTAAATCTCCGAAACGGATTCGGCTATTTCATTCGCTGTGTCCTGATATACCCGAGCCGCCGCAACCAATTCTTATACGATGGGGTACTTGGTTAGAAGCAGCATTTTATTATTATAAACATTTCGAAAAAAATAAATCAGTGATTTTACAACTAGATGCCAAAGAAGCAGCTGCAATACGGCTCAGCCAGGTTCAATTTAACAATCCTCAAGTTGCAGCAAATTTAAAAATTATTTACGACAGTTACGTTCCAATACTGGACGCAATAAAAAATTTACAGAACACTGCGGTGTCCTTATCGGACTCATTAGCAATTATTGACCACGTAAAACTATAGTGCTGCATATCCTTGAAGATGAAAAAAGCGATTTGTCCATGAAAAATTTAACAGTGTATTAGATAAAAATGTAGATTAAAATTAGGGCAACTTTTTACCAATACTGAAGATCCGTTGTACAGATACAAAGAGCGCTTTAACTATGCAAATATAACATCTCTCAACGTCGAACAATCCTTCTCTGTATATAAACATATATATACGTCGCTACGTACGAACCTTTCCGAGACTAATACAGAAACATATATTATGATGCAGTTTTTTCATCGCGCACATCCGCATTTTTTTGCAACAATGTAAACATGTTGGGTAAGTTATTTATGTTTTTTCTTAACGTTTTGTATAGGGATTCGATATATTTATTTTTAAGTAAGCGCACTGTTATTCTGCTAAACTCTCCACGCAACGCCACTGCTGGGGCACATAGTCTGCCGTCTTTAGTTATATACTTGCTCACATTGGCGTCTTTTTGGTAGATATTTATTTCTAAGTTATTATTATTCTTAATTACCAAAACATCTAAAAATGGTATTTGTTCATTGTTTTCTTTTTCTATAGTGAATTTAATTGTAGGGAATTTCGAATTTAATTCTATTAAAAAGTCGTCCAAATTACACACCTTCGTATTAAAAACCGCGAAAATATCATCGACATACTTCATCCATACTTTAGGGAAATATTTAGATGATCTCTTAAATTCTATCTCAAAATGACTCATAAACAAGTTCGCTATAAATAGAGACAAGCAGTTGCCCATTGCTATGCCATGCCGCTGTTCATAGAAGTTTTCTTCAATTTGAAAGCAGTTCTGAGACATGCATAAAGTTGTCAACCTCAAGTATTCATTTATTTTTTCGCGTTCAATATTGTTCTTAAGCAATAAACTGTCTAAATATTTCAGCGTTTCAGGAATAGGTACAGTAGGGAACAATGAACTGACATCAAATGATACTAAAATTTAACCCTGTTCCAGCTTATAATCTTTGATTTTTTTAATAAATTCCAACGAATTTTGAATTGAAAAACTTTCTGGTTTCTCGGGGAAATTTTTAAACTCGTTTACCAACCATTTTGAAATCAAGTACGTCGGTGAGTTAATACCCGATTCAATAGGTCTCATCGAATTACCTGGTTTGTGAATTTTTTGTAAACAATACATTCTATGTACAAAGGGGTTGCTTACGTTTAGTTTAAATTTGAGGGGAGCAGTTATTAATTGCGGACAGTCTTTTAACGCGCTTTTAGTTTCTGTAATCATTTTAGGGAGGGGATTTTTGTTTAATTTGACATTAGGTCCATCCAATATTAAGTGATTAACGCGACTAAAATAGTCGGTTTTGTCCATAATTACCAATTTATTCCCCTTATCTGCTTGTAAGTAAAAGCAGTCTTTGTTTCTGAGATTATTAATGATATTCCATTCATTGTTTACAGCGATATGTTTGTGCTGCTGAATGTTCTCACGGATGCGACTCGTGCAGGCCACTCTAACGAAAGATCTTGCAGAATCTCCAAAATCTTTGATAGAGGTCTCAATGCCCGCAACTATCTCATCCATGGGAACCCCACAGCTTGGCAAACAATATTTTAGACCTCTGTCTAATAGTTTTAATTCTTCACTATTAAAAATCTCAGACGACTGATTGATGACTAGTGTCTCTTTCATGGAACTATTGACAATTGGTTTTTCGTGAAACGACGGGCAAAGGTTCCAAATTTTCTGACTTAATTTACAAATCTTAGTGTTAAGTTTATGTTCAGTTGTCTCCGTTACATGTCTATAAAAATGACACCAGTCCTCGTATTCATAATTACTTAAATTTTGAATTAAACATAAATGCAAATCATATAATTCTAATTCTAACTTACTACGCCTACTATAAAGATATTTATACAAAATATGTTTTCCCGCACTTAGTTCTTAAATAACTGTTATGGCTAAATGTTCGTGCAATATCTTATATATGTTTGTCATGCTAATGCCAAGGGATGCCAAATTCTCACGCTGTCACGCATTATCAGTTCGTGCACGGCATCGATGTTTTCTGGCATAACAATCTTCTGTAAATTCGTCCGTGAGTACTACTTAGGTTTTTTATTGAATCTGCTACCTTCTGTACGTCTGTAAAGAAGATGAAACAGACGTCCACGATGTCCATTGTACATCACAATTCTGGAAGGTAAAAGCTTTAATCTTGATAATTTACACAATAGGCTGCTTGCTCGATTACTCTTTGAGCGACTATGAAACAGAATCGTCAGTTTCACCGTAATTTAACAATGAAACAATTGAGTTGTAATATACACGCATAATATAACGATCGTTACATTTGAATTATACGGAATTCACAAACACCGTTTTCAAAAAGTTGTAAACAATCATGATTACTGAATCCTTTATTAACTAACAAGTGTTCATTTGAAAAGTCAATCTAGTAGCATGTGATTTACTGAGAACATTTTGAAGCATGTCGAAAATTAAAATTTACTACTTAACCTACGAAGTCGTATATTTTGACAGTTTCATACATACAAATAAATAACAAATAATAGGTATTTATTGAAAACTATAACAAATGTTGAAAATGTTGTCCTTCAAGATCAATGCACTTTAAAATCCTCCGTTCAAAATTTCTGATGATATTCTGCAACATTACTGGATTGTTATTAATTACCATGCATTTCTGTTCGATTCTCTGTAGCATATCATTCAAATTCAATATAGGTGTTCGAAATATGTTATTTTTTAGATAAGGCCACAAAAAAGAAGTCGCAAGGTGTTAAATCGCATGAACGTGCAAGCCAGGCTATTTCAGTATTTCGACTAATTATACGCTCATCAAAAAATTCTCTTAAATAATCCAAAGATTCTGCAGTACAGTGACAAGGTGCTCCGTCTTGTTGAAAATATGCATTTTGAAGTTCATCATCATGCAACTGATTAACAAATGGTTGTAAAATTTCCGTACGCTACCTTTGAGTAGTTGACGTTGCCTGAAAAAATATTGGTCCAATGATTCGCCTTTGGCTTATCGCTGCCCAAACACCAATTTTCTCTGGATGTAGCGATTCTTCATTAATTACATGTGGATTTTCACTACTTCAAATTCTTGTATTTTGTGAATTTAGGTATCCCGTTTTATAAAACCATGCTTCATCAGTAAAGATGACTCTTTGCGAAAGTTCTCCATTATTGTTCATATTTACAAACCAATTACAAAACTGTAGTCTACGTGTGTAATCAATTTCTAACAATTCTTGTACTGCTGTGACACGGTATGGATAAAGTTGCATATCTTTTTTTTAATAGCTTGTGAGTTGTACCAATAGAAAGGTTTATTTGTTGACTCTAATGTCGAACAGATGTTTGTGGTTCATTTTCCATTATTTCTTCAACACGATTGACAACTTGAGGTGTACGTTTCTTAACTGCTCCGCTGCCTGATTTTCTTAAGAGACTACCAGTTTCAGAAAAAAGTTTTAAAGTTCTATCCAAAGTATTCTTAAATTGTATATAATCTATTACAAAATGTGGAAACTCAACTTGAAATTCTACCATGCAATCTTGAACTGAATAAACCCATAAACCATCAATTTTATTACCACTTCGAAAATAAGCCTGGACTAAAAAAAAATTATGTTCTAAAGTGAAAGCCATTTTAAAACTGAGACGCAATTTATTTAAACCAGAATCGACGCACGATTATTTTATACACTTACTGATATTTGTGATTGACATTATCAAATGTCATTTGGATTTACGTTTACGGAACAACAAACATACTAATATATTTGCGTCTTATTCTATCAAAATTTCAAAGTAACCTAGATTGACTTTTCAAATGAACACACGTTATAGTGCATTTTGGCTGTAATATTGAATGTTTAGTAAAGTTTTCGCATATGCTATTTCGTGCTTCTGAAATATAGTCCACTTTTAGTATCTCTACAGGCTGTACATTTTGAAAAGTGTTTATTCCAAAAGTGAAATTAATAATTCCCGCCATCCATAAATTAAATTTGCATGAGCTATAAAGTGGGAAATCGGTTAAAACCCGGTCGACGTACAAAGTATTAAATGTGGCGTACAAGTATCCGGGCGGTAAAGCTTGCGGCTTTACTTGCATTAGTATTAGGTAAGCGCGCCTTAGAATAATTGCATTGGATTTAATTGAAACGTTTCAGGGAACGACATTGGATCGACTGAAATTTAATTGCTTGTCTAGCCGGAACCAACTTCCATTTCCAAAGTGAATGTAGGAATAGGCGAACGAGCGAATGTCTGCATTGACTTTCAAGGAGCTATGGCGATGCATGGAGTTAATATATACGGTTACGTATGTGAATAGGTGATTGAAGAGCATACTCAAGTTTAATAATTTTTAAATAAGCAATAGGAAATTGACTAATATGATCGAAAAATATGACTGTGTAACACTAACATTATCTCGTCAAATTTAGTTTTTCATTTCTTTTAAGAAAGGAAGATACAATCCGTTAAGTATGTTAAGATATACGCGGGCGGGTTGACTTATTCACGCGATTGCCTAGAGCAGGGTTGGGGAAATAGATTTAGAGAAGGACCATATAAAATAATTAAAATATTTAGGCTGGCCAAATAAATGTATTTTTTACTTTATTATGTGGCCGTACTGCGTCCGTGTGAGAAATGAACTGATCAGATTGTTCTTTAATCATCTCGTTCAAATTTGGTACTCAAGATGTTCGTCGGTCATCTAATTCCTCAATTTGCTTTAACGGAGATTTATTATTGAAAACACCTGTTCACAGTTGTATGAAGACCCGAACATCGAGATAATTTTCTGAGCGTTTTTTATCAAGTTGGCGAACTAAGACTTCGGTGAACATTTGTAGAACTCAAGGCTTGATGAATTGTTAAACAGCTGTTATAGCGTATCGTTGCATTGTAGATGAATTACTTCAAATTGGTAGTAGGCTTCAATCTCCTCGAAATTTAGGGCGAATGATGAAGAAAACATTTGTCATTTGTATAAGTCCATCTTCTATCTTTTTAAAATCTTCAAAGCTCCTGTTGAACTCGTTTTCCAATTGATTTAATTCGCTAACAGAAAAATTAACTTTTACAGTGGTCAATTCAGCAACTTTCTGTAGCTTGGAAAAATGAGGTTACAGTAAATAAGTATTGCTAATGTAGATCTCGGTTTCCGGGTTGGAACCGCGTCGAGTTAGACGTAATTGCCAACGTTTCGTCCACTGTTTCAAGGGACATCTTCAGGGCTGAACGTAGATGTTCGTCGTTTCGTAGTAGCTAGAAGAATGCTATGACAGAGACCGGCACAACTTATATAGGGGAGACCGGGTCAGATGGTGACCTGCTGTTGGCTGGGGACAATGAGCCAATGGCATGCGTCGTATGGGCGTGGTAATTCTTAGAAGACTTCAGTAGAGTTTGCCTCGTCGGATGTAATGTATAGCCATCGTCTCTATTGAGATTGCGGGGATGTTTGTAAATTTCAATAGATTCACGGATTTTTCTAGGGAAATAATGCGATTCACGGGACAGAAGCTTGACATCTTTGAATAGAATTTGATGACCGGAGTTGAGTTTGTGTTCTGCCAGCGCTGAACCGGCTATATGTAACAGTCTAGTACAACGTACATGTTCGGACACACGCACACCGACTGGCCGCTTAGTTTCGCCATTGTATACACTGCCACACGAATACGCTTAAGACTTGTGACCGACACTTGTTCATAGAACAAGTTCTATGAACAAGTGTCGGGAGCCGCTATGGGTTCCCCCTTATCCCCGGTTGTCGCTAACATTTTTATGGAAGCGTTCGAACAACAAGTCTTAAGCTCCTTTCATTTAAAACCTAAATGTTGGTTTAGATATGTAGACGATACGTTCGTTATCTGGCCGCATGGGAGGCAGTCTTTAGATGAATTCTTACTTTTTCTAATTCTAAACTCCCAGCACCGTGACATTCGCTTTACCATGGAGGTGGAATCAGACGGGAGTCTCCCGTTTTTAGACGTCTTAGTGACCCGCAATATCAATGGCAATCTGGGCCACACGGTTTACAGGAAACCGACTCATACGGACCGATATCGGAACGGGTTTTCCCATCATCACCCGGCACACAAACAAGCGGTCATCAATTCTCTTGTACATCGCGCGTTTTCTATCTCAGAACCTAGGGCACTACCCTCCGAACTTAGGCATGTTTCTAGCACCCTACTCCAGAATAATTATAACGCCCACGACATACACCGTACTATAGTGAGATATCGTAACCCCAAACCTCGAAGTGAACCCGATCCTAACATCAGCACCGCCTTCTTAAAGTATATTCAAGGTATCACCGATCATATAGGAAAGGTTCTACATAGAAATAAAATCAGAACTGTCTTCAGACCCCATTCTAAAGTTTCGGACCTCTTACCCTCGGTTAAAGACAAAATATATCCGCTCCAAGCCCAAGGAGCGTATCGCATTCCGTGTTCGTGTGGCATTGTGTACATTGGCGAAACTAAGCGGCCAGTCGGTGTGCGTGTGTCCGAACATGAACGTTGTACTAGACTGTTACATATAGCCGGTTCAGCGCTGGCAGAACACAAACTCAACTTCGGTCATCAAATTATATTCAAAGATGTCAAGCTTCTGTCCCGTGAATCGCATTATTTTCCTAGGGAAATCCGTGAATCTCTTGAAATTTACAAACATCCCCGCAATCTCAATAGAGACGATGGCTATACGTTACATCTGACGTGGCAAACTCTACTGAACTCTTCTAAGAATTACCACGCCCATACGACGCATGCCATTGGCTCATTGTCGCCAGCCAATAGCAGGCCACCATCTGAGCCGGCCCCCCCTATATAAGTTGTGCCGGTCTCTGTCATAGCATTCTTCTAGCTACTGCGAAACGACGAACATCTACGTACAGCCCTGAAGATGTCCCTTGAAACAGTGGACGAAACGTTGGCAATTACGCCTAACTCGACGCGGTTCCAACCCGGAAACCTACACCTACAAGTATTGCTAATGTCATTCCTATTTAAACCTTCAATTCATATTGCCATGAGATCAATTTGTAGATTGGGTAAATCGGTAAACAATACTTACCGTCTTGGAAACCAGCACGGTAAATGATCAAATAGTTCAATCGCACAAAAACCTAATTTAAGAATCGAGTAACTTTACTTAAAACTTCGCGTATAATACAAGGGGTGAATTCTAATATTCGATGATAATTACCATCCTTAACTTTAACGATTATTGCATCTTTTATTGCGGACGAACGTATTTTAACTGAACATTTTTACAGCTCATTACGTTGAGAATTAAATTTTTCAAGACAGATATTTCGAGGCATGGAATTATAACGCTTGTAAAAACAAAAATACGGTAATTGTACATTTACGCGAATACATTTGGCAATTGTTCTACAGTACTATACAATTTGGCACGGTTATTTTCACATATAATGCAGCTATGAATGAAACTGACGATCACATTCGGTGAATATTGTCAGACATCGAGTTCGTGAAATTGTGAATATATTATACATAACACATACATATCGAGTTTATATTATGCTTTGGTCGCTTGTATTTTATGTAATCAAAAATAGATTTTATTTTAAAGGTTGAATATATTAATAGAATTTGATTGGACGTTCTGATACGTGCAAAGCCAAGTTCATTAATATATAGTATTACTGAAATAAATAATTTCAATTTTGAATTTTACAAAAAAAATCCATTTAATTATGTCCAATTTGATGGGAAAATATGTATAACATTTTGTGTTCGTTACATGTGTCAGGTTCACTAATAAATACTGTTTTTAAAAACGTTTGGAACTCTGCGTACAATGGCTTAAATTAAAATTTTATGTTCGAGTTTTAACAAAAAGTTACATATTCCAATTGTTTTTATGTCGGTGTATGTTAAAATAAACTATAAACTTTTTTATTTTGAGTTTTGTCAAAAGTACTTTGAAAAAATTATTTGGAAGGGGTGATTTGTATATATTACCTAACTAGCTATGACTGAAAGGCGTATACGAAAAGCTATATTTTATTTTCCAACAGAAAATCTGCTAACGGTTATACACATATTCCGGCATTGTTCTGATAAGTCTATATCGTCCAAACCAAATTCTTTTGTTGAGTCTTCAAAAAGCTTCTCCATCGTTACTACTTTCAGGCAATCATCTGAAGAAAATAGTCTTTCACGTAGATGCTTTTCTAATTTAGGAAGTAGATAATAACACTGGTCAACAAATTTTCATTTTTTTAATTTTTCTTTAGAAACTATGTACAATTTTCGTTTCTTTTATAGTTCTAACAATAGTAATAAAAACAAATGTAATTTGGCACGTCAAGTTTTGGAAAAAAAAAATATTTAAAAGTAAATGATGTAATATTAATTAGGTATGTACGTTATACGATGTTGTATGGTATCGTCCTGTTTAAAATATATTTCTTTTTACTCTTCTTTTATACTATTCTTCAGTATTTTCTGATATCAGTGTCCAACAATAATCAGCGAGCATTTCACTTTTAAACAGTTAAACTCAATTTCGAAACATCGTTAAAAAGACGCCAATCTTCGGGATGGTATTGGCGACCTAATGCCAACATTAAATTGTCAACATTATTGCAGAATGGAAGACAAAGTCGGTTGAAAAATACTGTGATAGTTCTTTCTGACGATTACAATACACAGAAAAATATATGTGTGGAGTCTAGATCCCAGTATTTCTGCTTTAGTTTCTGATAAATTCAGGTTTCGACTAAGATCATTCTAACTGATTTATTAGATGTGGTCCGTCCTATTCAGGTGGCAAATATTCATCATCGCTGGTCGATAACTGTTGTACTTGCTTCTTCTGACGCTGTAACATATTCTTCGCTCGAAACACCTATAGGTCTTAGTACTAGTAATGTTTCCGAATGAGGTACTGAACGAGTAGCAGAGGACATAACTAATATTTCGATTGAAAAACCCAAAAGCTTTCATGCAGCGAAAGTAGCAATCAGTCGAATAATCCGTTTTTTCGCGCCAAATCATTGGTCTTACAAATAAAATGGCGCTTTTCTTACCGTTTGACTAGCCCTCAGAGTAACAGCACAGCGTGCGTAGCAAATGCTGGGAGCCCATGGCTTGTCTTGATGTTAAATGGTTAAACCAAAATGGTGAAAATGCTACGGTGGTCCTAACGTAACGATAACAAACTCAAAAAAAAAGGAAGAGGAAAAAAACAAGTTTCGGCGACGTGGATCGCTCCACCTACTCGCTCCTGACAACGTCTAGCGGACCACACGGCTATAAAGACAGCCTCAGCCCAGGGGTGTGAGAGATACTGAAAGCCAAAAGAAGATGGTAAAAGGGCGCCACCGAATTTGGTACCGCTAGACGCCGCAAACCTGGAAAACATGATAACTGAAATATGGCAAACACGCGGCGGGTAAATGGCCCCACCAAGCCCTCCGAAACGATACAATAAAGAACAGAAAAGTACGAACCTCAACTAAGGAAAAGCGTTAATTAGAAATAAAAGTAATATAAATTAAGAACAAAAGAATAATGTTCAAAATTCAACCGTCAAAAAAATAGAATGAAAATCAATAAATTAACTTAATAAGTTAGTGTTCAAAATTCGACAGGTATATTGAAAATGAATGAAACTAAGTAAGTTAATTATAATCTGTCCGGTTTGTGCACAGCTAGCTCGGTTGATATTCATCCCTCGGGCTGAATTAATGTCGACCTCGGAGCAATATAATACCCATACGCCCTTGGTACATAAATAACTATATTGTCCCTAGCATATAAAATACGGTAATTTTTCTGCACTTGAAAACACTTATTCCACCTATGTTCTAAAATAGTGACACCTTTTCGAAAGGTTCGGGTCTTTGTCACATAAGAATTTCGAACTGGTGTCGTCGATCTCAAATCTCGTTCCCCTAATTCTTTCTTTTAACTTCGGAAATTAATAAAAATCACTAAGTGCTAAGTCAGGTGAATATAGTGGATATGTCATCAGTTCGAAACCACCGTCGTGAATTGCTTGCAAGGAAGCAAGGCTTTCATGCACCGGAGCAGTATCTTGATGAAAGAGAATTCCACAAGACAGCTAATAGTATGCCGTCAGCATCCCAAAAAATTGTAGCCAAAATCTTACCCGTTGAGAGTTGAACCCTAAATTTTCGGGGTGGTGGAGATCCTATCTGTCGGCATTCTTTACTTTGGAGTTTAGACTCGGTATCGAGTGATGAACCCGCGTTTCATCAAAGCGAGCCAGAAGACTTACCCGCAAACAACGTCAAATTCGGGTCTGACGTCAAGAGCTGCTTTTGTTCGGGCATCAATATTTGGGGCATCCATCGTGCAGAGATCTTATGAAGTCCCAAATAGTCATTGATTATGATTCCAAGTGTACCATATGAAATGCCTGTTATTTCTGCTAGACGTCTAGTAGTTAACCGACGATCTTGTCTAATCAGGTCACATAAACGATCAACATTTTCATGTCTGCAAACAGTTTGCGGCTGACCAGCACGTTTGGCAGTACACAAGTTATTCTACCGAATCGAAACTCTCTAGACCAGTTCTTTACTACCTGATACGATGGAGCATCATCTCCAACTAGACTAACCATGTCATCATGAATTTGTTTGGTGATAGACCTTTCTTTTTCATTTACTAACAGCTTGAAGTTCATTTGTCTAATGCCTAATACGTCTTATCTTACAAAGCTACATAAACCAGCGTTGGCACGTCCTTTGATAGATAAATAACAAATACGTTGCGTCGTTATGGAAATTATATTTCAATGCTTAGTATGCCAGGGATAATAAATACTGTACAGTTGCGGTCCTTGAAAACTCAGACACTTAAATACAAAAATATTTTAAGCGGTGTGAACTTTTTTTAAACGTTACTCAAGCTAATTCCACAGGCCTGCGTTTTTTAACTTTCTAAAAATTGTTTTAAATTTGATAGCTGATTCTTATGTGTTTTTGGGCGCTGAATCCAAATATGAACTCTATTTTTCTCCATAACGTAAGGATTTTTCACAAAAAAGGCTTCAAATTATATTTTTTAAAAATTAAAAATAATTTTTAGTTACATTTTGAATTTATTTACAAAGGATATAAAAAACAAAATTACTTACAAATATCATTAAATCTAATGAAAAGAAACAGTAAAATACTCTTTATGTCTTTACAAGTCCTTATAATATCTTTTTCTTTGTCTTTCCATACTCCTTTTTGTGCTTTTTCTTCTGTAATCTCGTAGTGGACCATCCCTTTTTAACATCCAACAATAATCAGCTATCATACTTATATTCCATCTTCCTTGGTATATTCTCTCCATCTCTTTTAGGTCTTGGTGGAACCTTTCCCCTTGCTCCTCACTTACTGCACCAAGATTTTCAGGGAAGTAGTCGAGATGCGAATCTAGAAAATGCACCTTCAAACTCATGTTACAGCCTAAGGTTTTAAATTTTTCTAATATATTTTGCACAATATTTTTATAATCTTCATGTTTTTTGTTGCCAAGGAAATTTGTAACCACATTTTTGAAGGCTATCCATGCTTGTTTTTCTGCTTCCTCCATTTTATATTCAAAATCTTCATCTTTCATAAGCTTTCTTATATCCGGCCCAACAAAAACACCCTCCTTTATCTTTGCTTCTGACAAGCGAGGAAACTGGCTACAAAGATACTTGAAGCACTCTCCATCTTTTTTTAATGTCTTCACAAATTGTTTCATTAACCCTAGTTTTATATGTAATGGAGGAAGCAAAACTTTGCTCGGGTCTACTAAACTTTTTCTTTCAATGCTTTTCATTCCAGGTTGTAAGGTTTGTCTTGGTGGCCACATCTTTTTACAATAGTGCTGCTTTCTATCACGACTATCCCACTCACACAAAAAAACAAGGATATTTAGTATAACCGCTTTGTTGTCCAAGTAACAAACAAAGAACTTTCAAATCACCACAAATTGTCCAGCCTTGATCCTTGTAATGAATTTTAATTAAAAGTAGCTCAAGATTTTCATAACACTCTTTTAAATGAACTGAATGTCGCACTGGTACAGAAGCATATTTACTTCCATTGTGTAGAAGAACGGCCTTAAGGCTCCTTTTTGAAGAGTCAATAAAGAGTCTCCATTCAGAAACATTATATTCTACGTGGAATTGCTCCATGAGCCCGGGTACATTATTACAGAAAACTAGTGCATCTTCTTCGGAATAATATCGAGCAAACTCTTTTTCTTTGTTCCTAAACCAGTAAAATGTTGTGCTAGGTGCTAACAAATTGTTTTCTTTCAACCTTGACCCTAAAAGCTAAAAGCTGAGTCCTTAGGAAGGTTTAAGTCCCTCACCAAATCATTTAATTCAGATTGGTCAAACAGTTTTGGCTCATCACTTCCAGTATCATAGTAATCACTTCCCTCATCCAGTTCACTTGCGCATGTACGTGAAACCATTTCGTCATCAGATACATCATCTAATGTATCTGGTAGTGAAGGAACAGGTACTTCTGGTCCATGAGGTATAGGACGTGTTGCGGATCGAAGGTTTGGGTAAACGAGGTCCTTTTTGTTTTTTAAATTGAATTCGTGTACTACACACGAACAAAAATAACAATCATCGCTATGATTGATCGGTTCTCTCCAAACCATAGGCACTCCAAAGCGAAAAGACTGTTTTTTTTCTTGTGACCACTGGCGAAGCTCTTCAACACACACTGAACAAACCTTATGAGGAGCCCAAGGTTTGTCTTGGTCTCCTAATTTCACACCAAAATATGCAAAATATACTTTTTTTACAAAATCTGTAATGTTTATTTGTTGTTTTTTTACTGTAAACTTTCCACAAATATAGCAGAAGGAGTTGGGTACATTGACACAGCCTCTTGATGCCATTGGAATTTAATTTAAAAAAACTCGTAAAATAAAAATTAAATTAACTCAGCAACTAATCACAAATGTCAACTAATTACACAAATTCACACCACAGTTGTAAAGAAGATATTGAATGAACTAACTGTTTTGTCTAGAATAGCAATATGTTTGTAGTGGAGGTGGGGAGGTAGACATGCAGTAACAGGAAGATGAGTCATGTCTTGCGACATGCTCAATTATTTCTATTTGTAACTTCTTTATCATAAATCTAGAATGCAAAATGTATCGCAAAAATTGGAAATAAAAAAATTATTAATAAAACCGCATATAATGTCGTGTTCTACTTAAATTTCAAAAATATCATTTAAAATATCGGAGTACAAAACTTAATATATGTCTCTCAATCTAGTTTTGATCATTCTGATAATTGCGGCATTTTAAAAAATAAACTGACTATGGATTTGTCAAATGTCACATTGTCATCAAAATAACTAATGAAAATTGAATTTACACGCATTACAAAATTTTAAATTTTTGACATTCACGCCAAAATCAAGTGTTGTCAAGGGCCGTAATCAAAACAAGAACTACTTCTCATATATCGATTTAATAAAAAAATAATTAGAAAATCTTGTCTCGCTACAGTTTACTTTATTATTTTGCCACTGTAGTTTTTATTTACGAAATCTATACCTGTCCAAGGTATCAACTAGTGGGCAAAGAAAAATGAAATCGTTATATTTATAAACACTTTCTTATACTAAAATAAATATTTAACTTATAAAAATAACAGATTGCATTAGAGCACATCGTTTATTATATGGAATAACCTCACGCATAAGGGAACGTCAAAAACTTATGATAGATTTGTCGTCAGTGTCAAATGTCGTGTTATTCAGTGTCAACTGTTTCTATACACACATATTGTAAAAATTTCAAAGAGAGTAGAAAGGCAATTCGAATGATTGGAAAATATAGACATCAAATATACACGGGTTTATTTTCGATCACAAACATATTTACGTAGAATACAAAATAAATCAAATTTTCTGTTTTAATAAGAAAATTACTGAACATGTAAAATGGCGGGCGACTATAAATCATGAGCTGACAAGAATTTTGCAACTTTATGTTGACGTGTCTGATTTTCAAATTCAAATTTATCAATAATATGACAAACTAAAAGTCAAACATTCAAATAAATGAAACAGTTATTTTTTCAAAAATATAAACTTTAAAATGGTTAAAAAAAGGTATATAACTCCTTACCACAATTATTAATCGTATCCTAAATACGTATTTCGACAACTAAGTTGTCATCATCAGTAGGTAAAACCACTATTCAAAGTGTCGCACATGGGGCACAGTAAAGCTAGAACACCGCTTACGCAACAACTACTTTACACGGCGTCCACGTATAGACTCCAAGTGGTAAGGGGTTATATACCTTTTTTAAGTTTTTACTTAACCAGTCTCCAAAGAAAGACTTTTCTAAATGGTCTTTACTATCGATTAAAATAAATTTATTGTAACTGTAATGTAATTGGATATATTACAAGCTCTTATTATTAGAGTAACATCGTACCGGCGGCTCGTCCTCGCGGGCGTGTATATTTTGTCAGTCGCCGTCGGACAACGTTGAGCGCACTTCTCTCGTTTAGAGTAATAAATTATTACTGTTAAAAATCGAAGCGCAACCAAACCTATATAAATAAATAATCTCTATATATGTATAAATTCAATTGTTTTTATAGTAAAATGAATTTCTTTTTAACACGGCGCGACAAAAGTCTTCCCGCACCGGTGAAATAAGTAGACATTAATCGCACAAAAATTTCTAAGATACTGGATTTGGTAGTACTGTTTTATTACAAGTTGATGTTGGCTAATCCTATACTCTACGCTAATATATTGTTACGAAATCTTAATGATAAAAAGGAAAATAACTTTGATTAAATCTTGAATTGTCTTGTATGAAAACTTAAAATAATTTGTATAGGTTTCTTGTAAATGTCAAGAAGATGTTATTTAAAAACAAAAATATGACAAACAAATGTCAAATTTGAAAGGCGAAAATATTAATGATATTTATATTTGAAAAACAATTAAGCAAGTAGTAGGGTTTTTCAAAGAAAAAAGGAAATTTATATTCGCTACAATAATTTTATTTACATTGCCATTCATTTCAAATCAGGTTTAGCTAGTAAAGTATAAATTTATAAAAGGTGGTGGAACACTTACCGTTTTAAACGTTTTCCGTGAAATCACAACGATTAAATATTTGCAATATCAGAGTAATTTCCGCAAAGCGAGTGCATTGCGGAGAAACAATGTGCTTTTATACAGAAAACAAGCGTTCTACATCTACTGATGTTATATTTCTATAATTAAAATAATCTTTAAAACAACTTAATGGTTCTATTGACGAACCTTCACAAGCTTGTCTTAATGTGGCAAAATCTGAAAGTTTCTCTAAAACACTTTCAAACCTTTCTAGAACACAAACATTTTTTGTGTCTTCCACTGTGCATAGCTATGCGTGAATATGTTGGACTATTTGCAGAGATTCCACTAAAGACACCGATAGATTTTTTAATTTTACTATTGCCTTAACTAGTCCGACGTGAACAATTACGTCGGACTAGTGGACGCGTTTTTTTTATTTTTCATGTTTTAACTTTTACATGTGCATGTTTTTTAAAGGCTGATGTGACACCTTATATCTATAGTTATACTAATGTTTAAAATTCAACCAATTTTAATTAATTCCGTGTACGTCACTTTCTTTTTTTGACTATTTGTTTATACACTAATTTATTTAATGTCTTTCTTTTTTCATTAATCTTGGAGTATCTCCAGAAGAAGCAACAAACTCGTTGCGAAATATATAGATAATAAATAAATGAGCCTTAATTGACCGACCGCTTGCCCGTTTTTAATTTATTTTAACCTATATACATATATATATATTGTAATGGTACAACCAGCTCAGGTATTCCAGCACCTACAATGGAAAGTACAGGTACACAATCAATATAAACACCTGTATAAACAATAAATTGGTGGACGGAATTTGTGAAATTAACGTCGAAATGTAAATAAATTAATACGACGATAACTTTAAAATTCATCATTATCTTATTTTGATTTTAACTAACTTTTTATATTTTTATTTCATTTTGTTCATTATTCAAATTATACGCGCGAAACAACAGGTATTTAATTTATCAACATCAGGTTTATATCGACGCTAGATAACCACGCCCACCAATTCAAAATTATATGAACCCCGCTAAAGCAAACTTTACGGTAGAAAACATTACTAAATTTATATTCAAATCATATTTTAGGTTAATGTAAAATATTAAATTAATTTTCCCTTTATGTTAAAATCAAAACATTGTATAAACTCACATTTTAAATTGATGTAATTAAACTAAAATTACGAGATTATTTCAATATAGAAATAAGGCTTTGGAATAAAAAAATAAAACGCGATCGGCGTGATCTGATATAAAACTTTGAACATAAATGGCCGTTTTTGAGTGTACTTCCTTAAAATAAATTTTTAAAACATCTTTAAAGTGAAAATCTCCTACCTAGTGTTGAATCATTCGATAACCAAATTAAAGGCCCACCTTTTGAAGAAAAAATCTCAAGAATACCTCAACGCCAACGTGAGATATCGTCCTAAGCATCATTTGAAGCAGAGAGCAGGGCAAGCCAACGATTTACACCACTCAACTCGACGAACTCCGCCAAAGACGGTGAACGAGGCCGTGCTTCCTGGTCTGCCGCATATCCACATATTGAGAAGTATATCAGATCTAGGAGATCAACATCAGGTTCACCTACAACGTTTATTCCAAATTATTTAATTTTAAAAGTTATAATTGCTCAAATTAATCGCTACAAATTATTATTTCATGTATCAAATTCAATTTTAAAGTAAGCATCAATTTAAAGCGTTGAATTTTACAGATATTTAGCTACAAATAAGCTTATACTCACCAAAATAATATAAGATATAAAAACTAGTAAATATTTGTTTATTTTATCTCGTACACATAACCTCATCACCTCACCATTTCCCACATGTGCACTTATTAATTTCAATTTTTGTCACATCTTGCATAATTTATATAATATTAAATACAGTTTCCTATTTTTATCTTTCAATTTTGTTGTTACAGTTTTCTTATTTTTGTGATATTAAATTTTTTATTAATCTAATTCAATCTTTTATTTGTGAAGTGTGATTGTTGTGTTTGAGTGGAGAATACACTGATTGGTTTGTAGCTGCAAATAATACACCTGACCGACCGTGAACCCTGAGATTATTAAAAATTAACTTTTACACTCAAGCTCTACCGCAATTAGCTAGTTATTTTAAAAAGGGACAGATAGCGTTGATTCGACTAAGGATATTTGTATATTGGCGCCCACATTTTAAATTTAAAATCATTAACCTTTCACTCTTTTAGATTTTCAATTTTTATAAATAATTCATATACTATATTCTTAGTTAAATCCTACTCAGCGTATCGATTGGCACTTTACATTTGACGCCCGAACGTGAAGGCCAAGTATTATCCTGCAGTTATAAAAATAGTGCTCAACCAACTTTTACACAGACAGATATTTGTTTAAAAAAAAAAAATTTGTGAACTGTATTAGGTATTTATGTGTATTGTGTTGTGTATCTGATTTGTCCATTGTATAGCAAAATCAATATCACATTTTACGAGGGAACCTCAACTTTAACTGGGATATTCAGGAATAAAAGGTTAGTGAATGGGAAAATCAACTTGTGGGTATTTATTGTTTTCAATTCTTGCCAATTTATATTAATTTTGTGTGTCATATAACTATTCAGATTAATATCTAAATTCATACTTCTTTAATATCAATTATAATAATTCTTATCAATTTTTCAAAAAAAAAAAAAAAATAATAAATTCTTTCTTATACTATAACAAATAAATTAACATTAACATGGACACCAGACATCGATCAAAGGCAACAAAAGATAATGTTGATGAGGACAGGTCCGAGCAAGGAGATGTTCCAGTAGCTCAAACATCCGGATCTGAAGTGGTAAGTTCTCCAGAGGATAGCCAGGTAATGAAAATGTTAAACGCTCTAATGTTACAAATGAATCAAATGACTAATAAAATAGACACTACCAATAACAAACTAGATGCTAATAACCTTGACTTAACTAATAAAATAGAAACCACTAATAATGAATTGAAAAATAATAACATTGACATAAATAACAAACTAGATTCTACAAATAATAAATTGGATATAACGACCAAAAACCTAAAACAAGAATTAAATAACTTAAGTAGTAATTTAATAACTAAATTAGAAACCAACATGCAACACATTAATGAAAAATTCGAACTTAACAACGCCAATATAGACAACAAATTAAGTGCTTTTAAAATCGATCTGGAGGGAAAAATAGCAGAAATCTCCATCGCACAAAAAGTTATGGAGGAAAATGAGTTAAAATATTTAATTAAACTTGACGAAACAGTCAATCTTCTTAATTCACAGTGGGCAAAACGATTAGGCAAAACCAACAAAATAGAATCCAATAACATTGAAAAACGATTAGACTTAAATAACATAATAGGATCTAGTTACAACAACATAAGCAAGAACTTAGATATCACAAAAAACTTAATAGAAGCTAAACGCAATAAACAAAATAACAAGATAGATTTCAAAAAAGCCGATCAAAAACCAACCAATAATAAAACAATTAATACACATAAAGAGGTACTGGATAAGAATACAATCAATAATATGCACAATATTAATAATAAGGAGACAACTAAGATAATACAAAATCATAATACTAACATACCGCTTAGAAGAAAAACTAAACCCAATTTTCCTAATCAATTTTTAATAAACGACAAAGAATATCAGAACTTTTTAATAAACAATGCAAGGGAGAATAATAACTTTAACATAGGGAAGACGGGGATTAATAACGTTAATTTTAACTTATCCCATATTAACATCAAGAATATTAATTATAATTATGCAACCAACAACACACAATCAAAAATCACGTACATACAAAACATAGCTTTAATTTCAACAAATTTAATTATACATGATAACACAAATAAAATATTAAATAAAGAAGGCATGATAAACAACTCTGTAATATATGAATACTTAAATAATAACAATTTCCTTAATAATTTATCCAATATAAAAATCAATACTAATATACACATTCACACAAAAATTATAAATACATACTCACTAATTAACAAAAACCTCCATAAATCTCAAGGTAGAGGCAACATGATATTTCTACACAGGGATAACAACATTGATATCTTTAAAATAGTTCGTCGAAAAATAAATATTTAAAAAATACGATGACAGAATCTCGATGTTCTAATACACACGATGATGAACAAAGCAGAATACGGGGATACGAGTTATAATTACAGATAAATTAAAACAATTACACTTAGATTAAACATAAACAAAGAGATGATAAACACAATTTAATACGAAAGAAAGAACACAATATGATACAATAAATGAACATATAACAAGTTAAATAATAATGAATAAAATCAAAGAGAAAACAAACATAGCTGGAGCTCAAATATAAATACTAATTAACTATAACAAAGAGATAAAATACTCTGAGAAAAGAAAGGTAGCACATATTCAGATGACTAAAATAAATTACAAAAGAACAATTATTTAAAATAATAGTGGTACTATCAAACGAATTTAAAAGGGGAACATATTCACTTATGAACATGCGAAAGGTTAAATAATGAAAGTTTAAACGTATTATTATTATTGAAAAAGAGAGAGTATGATTGAATAAATAATGGATTGTTGATATGATAATAAGATGGATTATATAGATTTTTATTTGTAGAAGGACTTAATATATGATAGGGGTGTATAGAATTATATGAAAATAAATGAATTATTATTATTATGAAAATATTAAAATATAGACAAAAGTGTCTTCTTATAAGGTAGAAAATATATATTACTGAATGGCATTTTACGATAAGAGAAGTGAAGGTGAATGTAACGTCTTGTATGTATAATGAAAGTATTATTTATTATGGAAGCTAAAGCTTAGATCAGTATATCAATTATAATTAAAGATTAAGAATAACTAGTTATAAAAAGAATTATTAAGCATGTACCATCAATGAAAGAAATAAACAAAATACCCTAACAATTATAACACTACAGTCAAATACCTGAATATTTAATGTAATTAGTACATGAAGTATATAACACCAATTTTTAAACACAGAGAAAAGCCCAGTATTACAACTATGTTACAGATCGAACAACAATACATTATAAAGTATAACACTAATAAAGAAAGATTTAACTAACACAAAAATATTACTAATACATATATACAAACTAAATATAAGAAACCTTATTAAAAGATATATAATAATGCTATTAAAATGTATGGAATATGTAACATTTATAAAGAGATAATAAAACATAAAAGAAGTTAATAAACAAAACGAATACAGAAAGTATAATGAATATAAAGACAAATATTATAAAAAGAAACGAGATTTTTAAAATAAATAATCATGATTTACAATTAAAAAAAAAAAAGTTTGAAGTGAATAATAAATAGTTTTATATATTAGAAAAGAGAATTACATAATAATTATTATTTTGTTCCAAGTTGAATTTGTTTATTTGTTTTTTTTTTAAAAAAATATGTTGACATGATGAGGGAGATAAACAAGTTGATGTTCTTAATTCATTTTTCATATCTGGGAAAAGAAATAACTTCAGTACATTCGTTTTTCTTTTCACGGGGATAATGTAATGGTACAACCAGCTCAGGTATTCCAGCACCTACAATGGAAAGTACAGGTACACAATCAATATAAACACCTGTATAAACAATAAATTGGTGGACGGAATTTGTGAAATTAACGTCGAAATGTAAATAAATTAATACGACGATAACTTTAAAATTCATCATTATCTTATTTTGATTTTAACTAACTTTTTATATTTTTATTTCATTTTGTTCATTATTCAAATTATACGCGCGAAACAACAGGTATTTAATTTATCAACATCAGGTTTATATCGACGCTAGATAACCACGCCCACCAATTCAAAATTATATGAACCCCGCTAAAGCAAACTTTACGGTAGAAAACATTACTAAATTTATATTCAAATCATATTTTAGGTTAATGTAAAATATTAAATTAATTTTCCCTTTATGTTAAAATCAAAACATTGTATAAACTCACATTTTAAATTGATGTAATTAAACTAAAATTACGAGATTATTTCAATATAGAAATAAGGCTTTGGAATAAAAAAATAAAACGCGATCGGCGTGATCTGATATAAAACTTTGAACATAAATGGCCGTTTTTGAGTGTACTTCCTTAAAATAAATTTTTAAAACATCTTTAAAGTGAAAATCTCCTACCTAGTGTTGAATCATTCGATAACCAAATTAAAGGCCCACCTTTTGAAGAAAAAATCTCAAGAATACCTCAACGCAAACGTGAGATATCGTCCTAAGCATCATTTGAAGCAGAGAGCAGGGCAAGCCAACGATTTACACCACTCAACTCGACGAACTCCGCCAAAGACGGTGAACGAGGCCGTGCTTCCTGGTCTGCCGCATATCCACATATTGAGAAGTATATCAGATCTAGGAGATCAACATCAGGTTCACCTACAACGTTTATTCCAAATTATTTAATTTTAAAAGTTATAATTGCTCAAATTAATCGCTACAAATTATTATTTCATGTATCAAATTCAATTTTAAAGTAAGCATCAATTTAAAGCGTTGAATTTTACAGATATTTAGCTACAAATAAGCTTATACTCACCAAAATAATATAAGATATAAAAACTAGTAAATATTTGTTTATTTTATCTCGTACACATAACCTCATCACCATTTCCCACATGTGCACTTATTAATTTCAATTTTTGTCACATCTTGCATAATTTATATAATATTAAATACAGTTTCCTATTTTTATCTTTCAATTTTGTTGTTACAGTTTTCTTATTTTTGTGATATTAAATTTTTTATTAATCTAATTCAATCTTTTATTTGTGAAGTGTGATTGTTGTGTTTGAGTGGAGAATACACTGATTGGTTTGTAGCTGCAAATAATACACCTGACCGACCGTGAACCCTGAGATTATTAAAAATTAACTTTTACACTCAAGCTCTACCGCAATTAGCTAGTTATTTTAAAAAGGGACAGATAGCGTTGATTCGACTAAGGATATTTGTATATTGGCGCCCACATTTTAAATTTAAAATCATTAACCTTTCACTCTTTTAGATTTTCAATTTTTATAAATAATTCATATACTATATTCTTAGTTAAATCCTACTCAGCGTATCGATTGGCACTTTACAATATATATATATATATATATATATATATATATATATATATATATATACGAAATAAAAATAATATTTTTTATTTCTTGGGAGTAGTGGCCGGGTAAATAAAACAATATTTAATTTGACGTTTCGGTGCTGTATATAGTACCTTTTTCTAACATCTAAAAATTTATTTAATGTCAAAAATTGTAAAAGGATCAATATTATAATAAATCTACTTACATGAAATTTTTGTCGTATTAACATATTGTTTATTATTCAATTGTAAATGTGAAATTTTTAAGTTACAGAATTTTGGAATTAAATCTAATTTCTTACATCTAAGAAGGAATATTCTTCTGTTCGTTAGTGGGACTAGCTTGTCTTCTTCTTTTAATATATTTTTGAAGAGTTGGAAGGTTTGATTTTCGTATGTATCTTTCACCTGTTTGAATGATAGTGTATGTCTATCTTTCTCCATTTTCACCCTGGATTGCATAGTATTAGAAGGAATTTCTTATTTTCTTGGGCGTATTATAATACGAAATAAAAGTAATATTTATTGGGAATAGCGGTCGGGTCATTAAAACCATATTTAATTTGACGTTTATGGCCAAGAAAATAAGAAATCCCTTCTTATATATATATATATATATATATATATATATATATATATATATATTGACTTGAACCCACATCCATAGCTTGCCGGACCATCGCTCTAACCAACTGAGCTACGAGGACTTGTTTTCAAGTTTATTGGAAATGCCTTATAAGGAACAGATATTAGAATTCTGTCAGTTGGAAATTTCTAAATATTCATCCTGAGCTATTTAATAATATAGAGACAATTTATTTCTTAGCCGTTTATTTAATATATCGTTTGATAAATTCTTGGAGTTTCGGCTTTACATTAAATATTTTAAATTAGTATGTTATTTCGCTAAGTAATGTGAATGTAAACATTGCTGTCTACAATTACGACGCTTATTATTCGAAAAAATTTTGTCCTAGGTGGGACTTAAATCCACGTCTATGGCTTGCCGGACCATCGCTTTAACCAACTAAGCTACGAGGACTTGGTTTCAAGTTCATTGGAAATACCTTATAAGGAACATATATTAATATTATGTCAGTTGGAAATTGCTAAATTGTCTCTATATTATTAAATAGCTATGGATGAAAATAGTATATATATATATATATGTATGGTGGAATTCAACGTGTACGTTGATGGTGAATAGCACTATGTATCTATAACTTACTACACTTGTGTAGAATTAGGGTGTCGTTTTGAAGAAAAACACTGTTTTGGTTGTGTGACGTTTCGGTCTTGGATTTAGACCTTCCTCAGACATAACCTAAAATATATGGGCATTTGTTTGTAATACTACACAGACGAGCCTGTTATCGTGGCCTCTACATGTTACTGTCATCTCTATGTCAATGATGATAAAACTAACAAAACACTATACTTTTAATACACTAGTACAAACTAAAATCAGTCAGACAGGCTTGAAATCTCTTTATAATGTGTGCCGTGCGAATTACTTTTTTTTTTTTTTTTTTTTTTTTTTTTTTTTTTTTTTTTAAGTAATTCGCACGGCACACATTATAAAGAGATTTCAAGCCTGTCTGACTGATTTTAGTTTGTACTAGTGTATTAAAAGTATAGTGTTTTGTTAGTTTTATCATCATTGACATAGAGATGACAGTAACATGTAGAGGCCACGATAACAGGCTCGTCTGTGTAGTATTACAAACAAATGCCCATATATTTTAGGTTATGTCTGAGGAAGGTCTAAATCCAAGACCGAAACGTCACACAACCAAAACAGTGTTTTTCTTCAAAACGACACCCTAATTCTACACAAGTGTAGTAAGTTATAGATACATATATATATATATATATATATATATATATATATATGTGGCTTAGTGGTAAAAGCGACAGCCCGGATAGCTGTAGACTTGGGTTCGAGTCCCAACGTAGACCATATTTTTCAATTAAAAATTTCGTATGATTTGCTTTGTAATTTGTAGACAGCAATGTTTACATCCCCACTTACTCTGCAATTACATACATTCCAATTTGATATTTGTAAATATTTCATATAAAAGCCGAAAAACTCCAATAATTTATCAATTGTTATACGAATATATATATATATATATATATATATATATATGCTCCAGAACAAGTCACCGGTGGGTGGTTACTCGAATGAACCTCTCTACTTATAATCGATTTATCGAAATCTATCCAAAGGAACAAACTGAATTGAATATTACTACTTTTCACAGCAGATGTTAGAATAAACTAACGGTTTTTAAACACTGGTAATGTGGCTATAGGAAGCTCTATTGGTTTCACTGTTGTTACACCCAATATTTTGGAAAATAATCAAATTTTATAACAAAATCCTCATATTTCGTACATCGTTTATTCCATATAATAGGTAAACTCCACTTAACAATCAATCTGTTCTTTTCTACTGCCACACTAGTGATCTCATACAAATTAATATTTGTGTGAAAATTGCTGTCCAGACATGCAGGCATGAGGACGGTAATGGTTGATTTAGCATTCATGATATTGACATTAGTCTATGAGCAGAACGTTCTTCCATTCTGTCTTTTGTGGCTTGATTGTATGTAATATGTGAGTTCTTGTAGTGAATATCCACAGCTGATCTATCCTAGCATCAGACACTGAGGAGTGCGTCGCAAGCCGAAACACGGAATTGCCTGCATAACAATTTTCACACAAATATTAACTTGTATTATATTCTCCACACCCGGTTTTTAATAATATTTCGATATTAAAAATTAATTTTTTTTGTTTTATACAAAATATGGTGAGATTTTATCTGGTCGAGTATGTTTCAAATTGTTTTTGTAATAGAATGAAAAATTAATTCTATAGAATATTGATGTATTTAAGGCAATGAGTATCATGTGAATTTCGCACAAATTTAATTTCAAAAAAGGGTCGTCTGCATTACTATTGCGAAAATGATTTGATTTTTTTTAATTGACTAAATTTGCATATTTCATTTCCTCCTAATATATTAAATTATACAGGTTAAATTACCTGAAGATTTTCATTTCATTTATATTGAAACTTATATATGTATATATAGAAAGTTATATAAAGTTTAGGCTACAATATAATTAATTAAAGCGATTTATAAATGACCGTTTTAAATATAAATTTCATCGGGGACCGGACGTACATTTTGTATACATTTACCTGCCGCTTAATGTTATGCAAAGTGTACACAATATTAATAAAATTTATGGTTGTTTCAGGACCCGAAATTAAGACAGATCGTAACGATGGGGTCTCAGGATACGCTCGAGGAGAAAACGGTGACCGTGTGCTGTGCTTGCGACTTTGTCACCATCAATTTCATAAACTTCTGTTGCACGAGGAAGGAAATAGCGCAGCTGTGGACTGAAGCCCTCATGAATCTGGCCTACAATTTGAATCAGATAAACGGTCCGACAAGTAGGTTTCTGCTGAAGGCTCACACCAAATTAACTCTCGTCACGGACAAGGCCGGCAAGATACCCGTTAAAAAGTATGTTTTATTACGTTAATTTGTCCTACAGGTTTTACATTGGCGCTTAAAATTTCGCTGTTAATTTCTATATGTTTTACATTCTGTTAAAGTAAGCTGCTTTTATGTTTCTAGAACTCCAGTTTACGGATATTTATCATGTTAAACTTATTATTACCAAGATCGTTAAAATTCAATTCGGAATAATTTTGGTTTGAAAGTGTTAAAACGTAATTCATTTCCACATCTGAGTCTCTTCTAATTGTGTACACTTCTGCAACAACAAAAGCTTTCCAATTTGGAATTTCCAAAAATTACAATTTTTAGATATTCTAAGACGTGTTTTGAGCATTTTATTAAATGGAATTCCAACAAGTAGCAACCATCTTCTATCACAATTTTTGATGATTCTTTAAAGAACTCTTTCAACCACTTTTTCTCATTGCTTACTATACAGGTATATTGTCATGATTTACTACCAGCATTCAAATATGTATATTGAACAATGCCCCTTGAAGTTTACTGAAGAATTTTCTTGGGAATGGTTTTTGCGTTACGTTTTTGTGTTACGACTCTGTTAGAATTGTTCGGTACAAATGCTTTTATACCGTACAGTGACAGCGAAATTGACTATGACAACGAAATTCAATTCTTGTTGACTGTGTATATACATAATTCTGATGTATCTGTCAAACATATTTGCTGTTTTCTTCTATCTAAACTTTGCGATTAGTTTGGAAAATGTCATTTGTGGTAAATAAACTTTTCAAGGGTAATTTGGATGCTGTTCTTCAATGTTTGGCTGCCGAAAGGCTTTATTTAATATAAATTTAATTAAATGAGAGCTGTAATGGCAATGTTATTATTATACTGCATTGGTTGAATGGTGTCATAAATTTCAACGAGAAAGAGAATCCACAAGATTTTTCTTGCACGGAGCATATTTGTATTGTAAATGCTAGACGATTGGTAGAACTTTCTAGAGATATTGTACATCAGTATGGAAATTATTTATTCCATTATTCATAGTCTTTTTGAGTTGTTATTTGGCCGGTTCGATCGATACAAATAACCCAAATAGTAATCCATCGTGTCGTGATTCGTCTTTATCACAAAGTTGCTGCTCAGTGGATTTCACGGCTGCTTACTGATGCTCAGAACTAATTGCGTTCGACCTTCTCACTAATGTCTTTCTACACTAAATTCTTGCCGGCGATGAATCTTAGTGTTATCACTAAGAACCAATATTTAAAAGTCAGAGTATGCAACGAAAGCATACAGAATTTCTATAGGAGAAAATATATCGATCTCAATCTTGAGCAGCAACTGTATTTTTTATTAATCAAATTTTGAAGAACGAACCCGATATCAGACACTTTAACTGTTTACGTACTGGAGTCAAGAGTAACCGTCCTGAAACCTCACAAAAGAAAAGGACGACACCTGCATTATAGTGGTCGCTTCCATGTAGCGCGGACTGTTCAAGATCTGTTTGCTCCTATGCGCTGGGAAGTTTTAGCTATCTTCAGAGGTTAAAATCTAAGTAGCCATATCAAAGATTCAAATGGATCCATACATTTGCCTAACCTTGTATATTTTTTAATGAGCGCTTTTCTACATGGCAATGTATATCAAACATACAATAAATTATGCCGCTTTGTACAGATTGTAAATAAATTTGGATATTATTTTGTGTTAAAAACATTTTCTTTTGTGTTCAAATTTCAAGCTTGGCTGTATATAGTTTCACTGCATTTATCAGATTCTATTTTTATATTACAACTAATCAGTTTCTGATCTGATATCGTATTTTTAAAAGTCAGCAGAACTTTTTAAGTACCTATACATCGTGACAAACTTAACAACCCATCGTTTCTCATATTTGCAGCATCATTAAGCTGTTCGCCCAGAATAGGGATGACAAAAAACGCGTCGAAAAAGCCCTGGACGCTTCCGGTCTGCCATCGGGGAAAAACGACACCATTCATCCGGATAAGTTTCAGTTCGAAGATTTTTTTAATCTCTACAAGAACCTCACGCAACGGCTCGAAGTGGAGAAAGTATTCAATGATCTGTGAGTATAGATTTCCTACGCTGTTATTTCGCGTTTATCGCTGGGACATTCGAAAGAGATATATTTTTTTTTAATTCTTTTTCATTACCAAAACTTTTTAAATATTTACTTTATATTGCGCTTAGATTCGAGTTTTTCAAGAATATCAAATACAAACTTTCCATCGCAATACTAAAACGCGAAATATATTTTGAAACGTATTATGTAGGTTTACTTTTGTTTGGATTTCGGTAGCTTGTTAGGCTAGAGTTTAAAAGTTCGCGTATTAAAACATTCCCGGCGGCAATAGACTGGCTTGTAAATAAGGCTGCCATCGTATAAAATAATTAACATAGCAGTTGTCAGTCATCCGAAATTCCACTTTTCGTGCAAAGAAATTGTTCGCATAGTCGTGGGTGTTTTATAACACACATACAATAAGAAATGACTAGAGTTAATTCTTATTAATCCTTTATACATTACGTGGTATCCATCTTTTTAAGAAAAAATATGAATACAGTAAGAAGTATGTATATAATACGAAAGTTTTTAGAATTGTAAGTCTTTCTTTGTAATCATCGCTGGTATAAGGTTAAAGATTAAAAATATCAAATGTTTTTTTTATGTTTCAAGATACTTTAAGCGTTTTATATGGCGCTAAAAGGATTCGTAACCCTAATTTGGGTAAAAAAGCAGTTTTTTTACAAACAAAAAATACTTTCAACAATGTATTAATGCGACTTTTACCCGATGCATGAGCCTCCGAATTATTGTTTCTTCTATAGGAGGCTGATTTGACGGGAGAATGACTTTTCAAAGGGGTAAAAAATATGAAGGGTACAGGGGAAGAAAGATGAATGTCACATAATATAACTTTAGAGATTTGAAGGCAAAATGTTGCTTATACAAGCTGCCCCGTATCGTTATGTTCAAATTTTAGGAGTGTAAAGTAGACTTCATTTCAAGTAACAAAAACGCAAAACTTGTATATCCATTTTTATTTGTTTCAAAGTTACAGATCTATGAATGTGATTGTCAGATCATGAAAATAAATGTAATCCTAAAATCAATAAAAACTGATTTTATTTAAAGAAGTTCAATTGATAATATTTTCGAAATGTCCACCTCCTTGTTGAATGCAGGCTTGTGCCCGTAAACCAACAGAAGAAATACTTATCCCAATTTCATACTTGTTTTGTCGGATTTGCTCGGCAGCCAGGTGAATACGAACCAACAAACTCTTGTGTTCGAAACTTGCGCGTAGACTAAATTTTTCATGTACCCCCATAAATAAAAGTCAAGCGGATTAAGACCGGGTGATCTGGGTGGCCATGCAATAGCACCACCTCGACCAATCCATCTTGGATAATTGACGTTAACACAATTTCGCACAGCAATTCCGAAATGTGGTGGTTGCCCCATCCATGTGAAACCACATGTCTCGTCGAACATTCAATGGGACATCCTCTAAAAGACCTGTCAGTTCGTCAATAAGAAATTGAAGATATTTGTCCGCATTTAACCTCCCAGGAAGAACGACAGGACCAATCAACAAGTCATCCATCGATTAGGGCCGCCCAAACGTTAATAGAAAATTCATGTTGAAATTTAGATGGGCGTATAGCTTTGGGATTTTCTGATCACCACCCGTGCAGGTTTCTCAGATTTGTAACACCCCTTCTCGTGAACGTAGATTCATCTATCCAGAGGACTGTTCTGCAGAAACTAAAATGTCTTAATATTGATGGTAGAATAAACTAGACGAGCATAGTGGTCTGCCTCAAGCAAACCGTGTCCCCCGCGATAGTGATATGGATATAAGCCCTCACGTTTTAAAATTCGCCAAACTGTCGTTCGTGGCACTTCTAGTTGTCTAGCGATTCGACGTACACTGAGAGTTGGATCCTTTGTAACAATAGCTACTGCTTCTTCCTCTAAGTCTGCTGGCAAATTTACTCCTCGGTCGAAAAGATAATCACGTATTCCGCATTCCCGAAATTGTCTGTGTACTTCCAGAAACGTTCTGTCATGAGGAATGCGCCTATCTGAAAACCGATGTCGGTATTCAATAACTGCTTGACTTGAATTGCCGTTACAGTAGCCATACACAAAATGCATACTCTTGAGAAGAAGATCGGTAAGGCATTTTGAATAAAGAAAGCGTGTCCAGTCACTAATAAGCTGTTGTATGAACTGAAACGTAATGTAATCCTTTATTAAAAAATGCTACGTTAACAGTCATCTGAACATTTGTTTATTGTATGATATTCATTGTTCAGCACTTACGAAATAAGTAAGAACCTTCTTTATCATAAATCAGTTTCTAGTACTCTTTTTTGTAGATCTCCAAGAAATTACTGTATGCAGCACGACACGTGTTTATTTATTTTAGGATAACATTTTATTACGCGACGTTAACAATCACAGGCCTGTTATTGAATCGTATAACTTTTTTAAATCAAGTCAGTTTGTATTGACTTTAGGATTGCTTTTTTTTCATGATCGGACAATCACATTCATAGATCTGTAACTATGAAACAAATAAAAATGGATATACAAGTTTTGCGTTTTTGTTACTTGAAATGATGTCTACTTTATTTACACTCCTAAAATTTGAACATAACAATACAGGACCGGTTGTATAAATAAACAGTTTTAATTCTTTTATTTACAGTTGTAGTATTAAGTATTCCATTCCTTTAATTTATTTTAATTAAATATATATTCACAGGATATTAAATACAAGAATGGATATTCGAAGGCTAAGGTATTGTGAAATTTGAAATTTGTAAACATCACGCGACTGCTTGGTTCATTCTTAATGGTTTTGTTCATTTGTAATTTCTAGCCTAATTAATGACTACTTATAATAAATACTAGCCTTCATATTGAACTTTGGGAAAACTACATATCTATTTGCGATACAATTTAGCTATTGATATCATCTTCACTCCTCTAATTTAATAGCACAAGTTAATACAATTTCCTTAGCGATGTATTACAAAATCGTTTCAGCTGACAGTTCGAATGATTTTGGAGCTTTTAAACATAATTAAGCTGCTAAATTGTAAAAAAAAAGCAATACAATACAGTAAATAGTTATGCTGTTGTCGTAGACAGTTCTACAACAATTCAATTTGATAGTTGGGACTATCTTAATATAAGATTTAGGCCAAAATATGGCTTTGTCTAATATAATTTTCTGGGTTTTACATTTAAAGTGGTAAAGTTAACACTAATTTAAGATTGCTGTATTTAAAAATTGAAAACAAAATTTAAATGTGTTACTGTGATGTTCACAATACAGTAATTGCTTGCATGTTTATTTTTCCACTAACAAAATATTATTAATTAACGTATTTCTCAAATAAAGTAAAATATTTTTTCCTTTGATAAGTATATATGCACAAAGGTTATTTTTGTAGTTTTTCTTAAAGCAATTACAGCGAATTTTGATAGTCAAAGTGGCACGTTATATTAAGAGGTGAATAAATTTTGAAGTGGTTTCAATAATTTGGCAATAAAGCATGATAAAACACTTGCAACCGAAAAATTTAGATTCAAACAGAACTTTATAGACCAATAAATTAAACATAAGTGCAACGAATGTTACTTCAACTAATATATTCAATTATATATATACTTTGTGCCAGTCAATATTAAGATTAAGAAAATAAAATTTGAATGGCCCTTCTCACACTTTTGTATTGGTTATTAGTAGAGCTGGGGATGTTTGCGGTGTGCCAGGATAGTATTCAGTTAAACGCACGAATATAATGACCTTGTTTCGATCGGTGATGCATGCGTGATTTTATTGCTTTACATGCATTCGCTATTTATATCACTTAGGTATGTCAGTTATGTGTACTGTATATAAATAACACACTTACCTTATTTACGATTATTATAGCATAGCGCCAAGTGGATAAGACTTGCAGTAAGTTTGTAGCATTAGATACGTTTCCATATTTGTAGCGGTGAGCGATGTACGCCGTGATGAATAATTTTTTTTATATTTTGAGAAAGACCGCTCGACATCTACGGATGTAACACACGCACAATTAAAATAATCTTTATAGATAGAAACCGAATCTACACTTGCACCATTACTAATTTGTTTTAATCTGGTAAAATCAAAATCATTGTTTATCACACTCTCGAACTTTTCTATTACATTAACATTTTTGTTGTCATTTACTGCGCATAGCTGGGCGTGTACATCGTCCAGTATTTGCAGTGACTCCGCTAACGATAATGCAGTATTTTGAAATTTTTCGATTGCGTTAAACAATCCTATATGATTGTTATAAATAGTTTGTAAATCTGCATCAAGGGAAGGGTTTTGAAAGAGTCTCTGGCTTTCCTTAATGGCTACAGCTTCGGCAGGATTGAATTGTAGAACCACAGATTTTATTTGTTGGAAATACTTGGCATAATAAAATGCCGCCTTTAACCAACTTCCCGAACGTGTAAGGATTGGCTCTGGTGGTTCGGGAATACCAGGGCACCGACTGTGAAACTCTCGAATTCGTTTGGGAGATTTTAGAAACACTTTTTTTGTGGTTGCTATTAATGCATCCACCTCTGGATAACATTGCCGAATAGTTTGTGCCACAAGGTGTAAAGCATGAACTTTACATGTCACATGCAAAAGTCTCTCACAATCTGCTTTAAGAGAACGGCCTACAGAACGCATTGTCGCAGCACCATCGCTCATAAACATCAGGAGTTGATTAGTTGAAACTTGAAATTTTTGTAGCGTATCGAGCACTACCTTCGTAATTACTTCGCTAGTGCACTTTTCCAATCTTTTGCTGGCTAATAAAATGGGAAATGTTGATTTGACAGGATCTAGTACACGCACTATAATATTCACAATAGAATGTTTTTTTCGATCTGTCGTTTCGTCGACACATACCCATAACTGTTTATCATTTACTACTGCTTTTATTCTGTTTTCAATGTCCTCACGCACAATTGGTAAATAGGTGAGTAACGTTCTCCATGACGGTAGCTTTATGTTGGAATTGTATTTATTCCAAAAGTCGTGAAAGGCTTTTTTATCTAGCAGGTGAACTGGCACATCGCAGACGAGTAACATTGTCAATAAATCGAAAATGAATTGCGTTTTAGACAGCACATTATTTTTTTTGTCTTTGTGGTGTACACTTTCAACATGTCTTTTACAGTCGTATTTGTCCCAGCAAAGTAACTGTTTATCGCATAATTTACAAACCACTTTTGCTCCATTATAATACAAATCGGGAAAGTCGGATAAATTTCTTCACGTCGTTATACAATGGGCGCTTTCTTGGCTTGGGCACGTCCGTCATACTTATTAAATAGAGTTCAAGACAACACACGATCACGTTGCCAGTTCACGACTAACTAAAGTGTTTCGCTGCATCGTGTTTATACGCTGGTGGGGATGCACTACATACGGTCCGGCCGTACCGCAAACATCCTCAGCTCTAGTTATTAGTTTCGAAACCTAATAAGATACTTTCACCAACATTGTATAAAATTTGAACTTTATAAAAAAAATAATAAATTTGTTGTATGTTTAAATAAGAACGTATTTATTGTTACATGTTTTTAAAATTTACTCACATTTTGTAATTTTACTACATCTGATTTTAGTATTTTGACACTTTATTATTGAATGTACAACCTAACCCAAATGGGCATTGAAAGTCAATAAGAAATCGTATATTGCGGATATTGAAAAGAAATTTGCCGTCACAGGAAGCCTGGCAGATGTGAAACATCGAAATCGATTGTTATTTAAAGTAGGGAATACCATGTAAAGAAAAGAAATATTTTGAGTTTATAAAAAAAATATATTTTTCTTATTTTTATATAATATACAGGGAAAAATATATTAAAACAGAGATCTTTTAATAATAAATACTTTTTTTAGATTGTCACTATCACTGTTACTTTCACGATCATTAGAATAGAATAGAATAGATTTATTGTCAATAAGCACATACAGTGCGTGGACAGTAAGCAATATACACATACAATTACAGTATAAACACATAATAGTAAATGATTAGGTTGCCAAAACAAACAAATACATGTCACCTAATAAAAAATACATGATCAAAGCAATATTTAAAATAAAAACAATTTAAAAATAAAAGCAAGGGATTCCAACGTCAACCCGCAAGGAACCCATCCAGCGAGTACAAAACCTGCCCGAGGAGCAGCACCTTTAATTTTCTCTGAAACTGTTTTAAGCTTGAAGAGACTGCCTAATGTTCAGTGGCAGTCTGTTGAAATACTGCAAGCCCATATAAACTATTGAATCGCGACTCGCACTTGTCGCGGGCTTTGGTAAATTTGGAAGTTGGTTGCCGCGTGTATCAAACGAATGAATATCAGACCTATGCTGGATATTACTTTGCTTTTTCATTCATATTTAAAATCATTCATGTAAAAGCATTCATATTTAAAATCAATAAAAAGCAACGTATTCGGTTGGAAATACTTTGTTATGCTCGAAAGGACGCTCCGATTGAAATTAAAACTTGAGACGATGCCGTGTACACAAGAAAAGCAACTATAGCGCGCACCGATGGACACACACACGTAACAGCGGTGAACGCCTAGTGTATAGCTTGTATGGATAGGGAGAGAGGAGGCGCCAGTATACACCCAGGTTATAGCGTTCACCGATATACACGCATACACAGTATACGCGCTGCAAGGAGAGGGGAGCGCCAGCGGTATAGCCAAGAGAGGAGGGCGCTGACTGATCTGTCGTCCTGTGATGGCGTTCAAGAGCCGAGTTTATCCCCGTGGCGCGCCATTGGATGTTTAACATCAAAATAACAATTTATTATATGATACAATGAAAACAGTTTTTTACCATTACATTTTGAACACAATATCTTGTGAGTGGTAGCTGTTCTGATCTTTGAGTGATCGTCGTCTTCGTTGAGAGCTCTCAACTAGATCTAGAACCGGCTCTATGCTAAGCGCAACATATGCACCTCTGTCGGAACAAACTACAACGCCATTGCTCAATGTAACAGTCCCGACGCCCGACCGAACACGATTACTCCCGAAGATCGACCACCTCCGACCCTATAAATAGTGACACGTTTGCAACAAAATTTTTGGAATTCTTTGTATATAATAATTAAATCATGCTCCTAGTATATTAATCTGAATTCTCTTTAGGTTGCAAAACTTTATGAATGCGTTAGACATACTTTTTGTTCAATGTCACGGAGTGTAATCGTTTAGAAATAAATTATGTCGTGCATTTTAGACAAACTTGGCCTTGTCAATATCTAAACTAATTTTGTAAGTGTTTCATTGATGTTTGTTTCCGTATCGATGATTATTGATTCAACTAGTTTAAATACACATGTTATTGTTTATACACTTGCTTGGATAAACAATTTTGAAATACTACACTTATTGTGTGGCGCCTATTTAAAAAAAAAATAAAACGTATGCATTTTATTGTATATATGCAATGAACGTAAGTGAATTTATGAAAAATATAACATGTTTTTTCCCGTTTTAGGTAGGCGGCTTTTCTTAAAAAAATGTGCATAAACTTCTACATTCTCGTGTACGATGGATAACAAACTTGCGACAGGTTTTTGAATTGAACTTTACGGCCATAATGTAATGTTTACAATACATACATTATATTAATTTTAAGTAAACTTGACCTTAGAAAAAAAAGGAACGGTGCTACGCTGTTTACATACTACATTTTGTTGGCGTAAGCAGAAATTATTACACATATTATGCATACGCATCAAACTAATATTATTCTTTACAATATAAAGAAACATTTTAATTATTGAAATATACACAGTTTATGTATAAAGAGTCTATGCATTGTTCAGTCACTTTTACGCACTGTAATTGTCTTTAAAAAAAATACCTGTTTCTTCTCTTGAAGTGGTAGAGAGTGGCTGGGGCTGACCTGTGAGCGGCTTCCGCTTGCTCCTGGCTGAGGATGACTTTTTCCGTCGCCTAGTTTCCATTTTGTTTAGTGGCTTACCATATTTTTGGGCTCGTTCCACTTTCCACTTAGTTTATAGTGACATTAAGTGGCTGGCAGGATCGCCATGTGATATCTGACGTGGGCAGCGTCGCCATGTGATATCTGATCATCTAACTAAAGGCAGGATCGCCATGTGATGTCAGACGTGGACAGGATCGCCATGTGATGTTACCTGGTCCCGGAGGTTACATCGCTGCTTTAATACCGAAGGTTCACCAACTTAATAAATGATAGACGGGACAACGGTTGAATAACAATATATAATTAAATAACGACATATCAACGATTAACGAATAACAGATATTACATTTTAATTAAGAGACACTAGTCTAGCAGGGATACTCGCTCGGACTATGTCTCTGTCTGACTCTGTGTGTGTCTGTCTATCGAGATCTAATAGGATCTCCTTATATATCCGAGCGTGTTCTCCTTTAGCCTAGTGGCCTAGTTACAAGATCAACAAAGTGGTGAAAGATTGTAACATACCGAGGTCGTGTTTGGACGCACCGAGGTCGTGTTTGTATTCAATCGAAACAAGACCGGGGTCGTACCTTGTATTTTCAATACATGACCCGGTTTGGTTACCGCACCCGGTCGCGGAATCACTAAACGACGAGAATTCAATAATAGTACTTCGCCGTCGTCGCTGATGGTGTTCGCCGTAGCTGTGAACGAAACGTTCGGAAGAAATTCCTTTAGACTACGCCTCTATACCCTAGAATCGCACATTAATATTTATACCGGCCGCGAAAATTTACATACTATAAACCGCGGCTTTGCAGGTTATTGGGTGTGGGTGCCGTGTGCTAATAAGAATGAAATTATTCTCTAATAAAATAATTGTGGTGCTGGTAAAGTTTCATCAAAGGTCCAGGACGTGTGTGATAATGGTTAAATTAAATAAATATATTACAACTTACTTACTAAATAATAAATACAAACTTTAAGGACAACGCTCCTGCGTTGTCCTTAAAGTTTGTATTTATTATTTACATGAGAAAGAAATTGAACTTGGTTTATTTAAAAGTAATTGAATAAAAGTAATATATACAAAATAGACTGAAAACGAACGTTAAATTGAGCAGTAAATTAAATGTTAATTAATTACGATTAATATAAAATAATCTCTGTATCGAACAATACAGAGTTACCTTTGAGTGGCGAAGATGGTCGGCCACGTGGTCTGCGAAGATATACATGGACAAGTATATGTAGAGCGATGTTTGTCCGGAGAAACAAGAAATTAATTAGTTGAATTAATGTGAATTAGATCAAAGAATAATATATATTGGACAATACAGATTACCTTCTAATTCGCTGAGATGCAGGGGCACGTGCATCGTGGCCAGCACTTGAACAGCACGGCGGGTAAGATGTGTATCTTACGAGGGTTCTAACGAGAAGGAGACTTGATAGTTTTTGTCGATAGAACACTGGTTTAGGAAAGGGTCTGTTTTATGACCTAAGTCGAAGGGAGGGTCGACATCTTGAATAATAATTAAAAAGAAGCGCGATCTGAAGAGGTGTTCTATCGATGGCATAAATATTATTAAAATATCCCTTGTGAAATAAGCTTTCTAATGATATGAAACACCATAGGAGATGTACGTAATTAAATTAAAACAATTTATGAAATATATATAGAAATTCCACAGTGAACGTTATGGTTGTTGGCGGGTCAGGTAGAAGACCAAGGGTCTCTCGGTTAGGAATATAACAAAAGAAATGCTTTCTCTTTGCACACGAATATGTACAGAAAAAAATGTCTTAAGTTAAGTTATATTTTAATACGAGATATTTAAAGAAGAAATATATTATTTAGAAATAAATTAAAATATTCTTATATTCGAACCGTAACACTATGTTCGAATGTTAACTCGAAGTACCGCAGGTGTTTGGGGTCGGTTCAGGTAAATTTTTACTTGAGATAGCCCCATAAAAAATAATCGCATGCTTCCAAATCTGGTAACCGTACTGGGCACTCAATATATCCGCTCAGGGAGACTAAGCAACCTAGAAACATCCTTCGCTTCTATCTGTTGCTGCAAAAAAAATCAAACATATGTGAATAACGTTTGGAATTCACGGCAAGCTCTCCTTCCTCGAAAAAGAAACTCTCTCTAATGCCGAACCCAGCAACCGCACTGTTAACCTGTCACTATGCAGTGGTCTTTCATGAAGTTCGTATGGATTCTGTACAGACCAATATCCTAGTATTATCTACCTTGTAGCCAATACTAGGATTTTATTTGGATCAATTCAAGCAATTATAAAACTCAGATGGTTAAGAGTAATGAGGAAACTTGGACAAAGCAAAAGGAAAATGACAACATGTATGTTACATGTTGTACATTGAATGCTTCTGTTGTGAAAATTCTTTCTTTGGAGACTGTGAGAGAAGTAAAAATTAAAAAAAAAGGTATAAAACCCTTACCACAATTAATAATCGTATCCTATCACGTATTTCGACAACTAAGTTGTCATCATCAGTAGGTAAAACCACTAATCAAAGTGTTGAACATGTGGAACAGTAAAGTTAACACACAGAATCGCGCACAAATTTACACGGCGTCTACGTATATACTGACTTTAAAGTAAATACACAAACTAAAATTACGTCAACTTACACTTCTTAAGAAAACGGCAACACCATGTGTTTATTCTCAACGCCCTCAACATTTTCTACCTCTTTTCTAAGAATGAAAAAAGAACTGTATGGGATAGGACCGTTGTCCGAGTTAAACGCATTAATTTGTTTTTAACGATTTGAATGCTTTCGTATGCGTGGAGATCTCTGGGGTTGTTGATGTTTTGTACAAGTTTTAACCCTTTTACCGATACGTTGTGATCCGTGGCCAATGCATAATTGGCCACGCTAGATTTTTCTGGTCTATTAAATTTAATATGTGATATGTGTTCTTTAAAACGGGTTATGTTATATACGCTATCGGTTATATCCGATGTAGATTGTAGATTGGAGGTAGGTTAATTCAGTTTCCGCAAGTTGCGGTTGTGTCTCTCAGATGGAAACCCCTGGCTAACTTTTACACTTGTTATGCTAACAGCGATGGTTGTTTTGGCGTTCGTAATGTTGACATTAGTCAGTGAGCAGTGATGAATATTCTCTTACGCACTGTCTTAATAACTTTTGTAATCTAGTAAGGGTATTGCTTATGGTGAAAGTATCTCTCTTGCTGCATGTACTGAAGATTTTATAGTAAGATGAAACACGTGCCTGCATGTTTGGAAAGATACTTTCACAAAAATTTAAACTTGTATTGTGTTCTCTATAGCCGATTTTGAATAATATTTTTATATTATTAACCCTTTGCTTCCTAGTGGTTGCAGAGCACAACCACATTTTTAAGTTTTTTTCCCTATCTTCCTTGTGGTGTTATACACTAGCCACAGTAGGTCTAAAACATACTCCCACCCATCGACTCCTGCCTTCGCGTTTGAATCAGTGCATCATTGCAACGGATATATCTTATGTTTTACCACGTGGAGCATGCAGATGTGACAGTAATTGTTTATAAAATAGATTATGGGCTTATTTATGAAGATGGCTGGTAAGTAAATGTTAAATATTAATAAAAATGTGTGCCTTGCACTTATAGCAAGTGAGAATATTTGTTTACCTTAGTATATGAGGTTATGTTTTATACACAAATGTGGAGGTCGCGGCACAAAATCACAAGGAAGATATTCATATTTTTTATAATAATATTTTTTTTAGCTAAAAACTCTATATACTCTATTCAAGAATTGGAAGCGCTTGGCCAGGACGAATTGTATACATTGGTAGAAGATATCCCTTTTGGAGATGAGTCGGACATCAATGATGAAAGCGAGAATGAAGATGAAGGTGTCGTGGATCAGCCATTTGACATCAATGCAATGGATATCATACTTGCTGGTGAAAATTATCGTTTTGCAGAAGATGATGGGTGGGAGAGCGAAGATGAAATTCCATTGATCAACATTCAAGCTGATCTGATACGAGAAAACCAAAGGAAAAATACAATATGGACTCATGACCCACATCATACACAGAATATTCCCAGACGTACTTTCACTAGTGACAGTGGGTGTAGTGTACCTGAAGAAGTGGAAACACCAACAGATATTTTTTTACATTTATTTCCAAACACTTTGATAGAACACATTGCATTCCAGACAAATCTTTATATTTTACAGAAGAACGGTGGTAATCATAATTTCCAGAGAACAAATTCTGACGCAATAAAAAAGTTTATTGCTATAAACCTTTTTATGGGGATCAAACGCCTGCCAAGTTATTGAGACTATTGGTCGTCAAGGTTGGAACTACGAGATAATTTTGTATCTTCGATAATGTCAAGAGATAGGTTTGACTGGTTACTGGCGAATATTCATTTGAACGATAATGCACTACAACCACAGCGACAAACTGTAGGATACGATAAACTTTACAAAGTTCGGCCACTGCTAGACAAGCTTTCAGATACATTTCTTCTTTCAAATCAACCCTCAAAAAATCAAGCCATTGACGAGTCTATGATCAAATTTAAAGGTAGAAGTAGTTTTCGCCAATATATGCCGTTGAAACCGATAAAACGCGGATATAAAGTGTGGATTAGAGCAGATGAAAGCGGCTATGTGCACCAATTCCAGATTTATGTGGGCAAATCCAGCAATGAAGTTGACAAAAATTTAGGTGCTCGAGTGGTAAAAGATCTAACTCGAAGTTTAGTTGGAAAAGTATATCATTTATATTTTGATAACTTTTTCAACTCAGTCGAACTAGAAAAAACTTGCACGATGATATGATTTACGCCTGTGGAACATTTAGAAAAGGTAGAAAAGACATGCCAAAAGACTTGAAAGAAGACAAAGCCATGCAAAGGGGAGATTCTGACTGGAGAGTTTCAACTTGCGGATTAACATTCTTGAAATGGAAGGATCGAAAATCAGTGTTCTTCTTGAGTAGTTTTCATGATCCGTCTGTTGTTGAAACAATATCAAGAAAAAATAAAGATGGTTCACGAGAAGAAATAGCTTGTCCCATATTAGTGAAGGACTACAATAGCTGTATGGGATATGTGGACAAAATGGATATGCTCAAAAGTTGCTATGACATTGATAGAAAGTCCAAGAAATGGTGGCATCGCATAATGTTTTATTTTATTGATGTGGCGTTAGTAAATGCATTTACAATTTATAAAAATCGATGCAGTGAGAAAGTTGAAACTTTGAAACTGTTTAGGTTGTCGGTTATAATAGGCCTAATTGGTGCCGATCAAAATGAACAAAAGAAAGGTAGACGAAGCGCTGCACAACCTCCAAACAATTTTAAAATTACAGTACCATACGAAATCAGGTATGACAAATGTGCACATCTTCCAGTTCATGGAAAATCAAGAAGATGTGCACTATGTAGTACACGTGCGAAACCCCACAGAACCGTTTGGAGCTGTTTTGTCTGCCAAGTAGGCTTATGTCTAAGCGAAAGCAAAAATTGTTTTACACAATTTCATACCAAGTAATTTTTAAAATAAATTAGTTTTATTGAGATTTTGTGCCTCATTTTCCTTGTGGTTACACCCCGAGACCACGGCCTATAGAAAAATCAAAATTTTGATAATTAGTCTTGTTGCATTTTCCCCCATAAATAAAGCCTAGAAACTATATTTTTCAAAAAACAACAAGACTTTAGGCATTTTTAATAATGTCGGCCTCTAAGTGTTAAAAAAATTTTTGTATAAGTTAAAATAATACTTGTTAGATGCTCTTTAAGTTTTATTTCAATCCGAATTAGTCGGTTGCCTAAGTCCTTCTTGTAAATGTAAATTCTATCTATTATTAAGTAATCAATTTTCAGCTTATACGAGTTGTAAAATTAATATTATTTTTAGAATATATATAACCAAGTAACATAACACCTTTACTTCTTATGCTACTAAATAAATTATTAATATATTTACATACAATGTATGACTCACTAAGCTAAAAATTTATTGTCAAATTGCAGATTATTTTTATAAATTTGTGTATACCTATAATCTTCACAGGAAATCAAAAAATTTAAGAATACCAGGAGACATGTCCGAATTATAAGGTATTGTGTAATTTTAAATTCGCATTGCATTTTCAAATAATTCGCTTATTTCTCAAAACATCTCCACTACTAAATATATAGAGTGTCATCGCTATTGAGCTATTAATTTTACGAAGTATAATATATTGTAATTTACACATCTTAGATGCGGCTGTGAATGGAGTCGTGCTGTTAGATTGATTACATAATAACGCTCACAGTGTTATATTTTCTAGACGTACCACCGTTTGCCTTTGAAGTTTATTTGAACTAATTGTAAGGCATGTTTGAAAAGTTACATTCTATACGGAAAATAATGCGTGAATATACAGGCTGTCACACAAAAAACGCCCCAAGCTGTAACTCTGTTATTTATATTTCGATTTTCATGAGATAGGTACCAAATGAAATGGTTTCATGAGTACTATGTTTGAAGCAACATTTACATTTTTTCCAGCGCCATCTTCAATTCCTAGCGATTGTCAATTTTTTTTTTCAAATTGCACGGTATATATTTTTTTGCATAATTGAATAAAGATTTTTTTCCCGAATCCATTGATATACAATACATCCATTTTAATTGTACATTTAGAAGAGAAAAAAATTAAAAGATTTTGCGAACAATCTCTTAAAGTGACTTTGTATTATACTGAAGTGCGCCATGAAAAAATAAATGTAAAAAAAAACGCATTATCCATATGTAACTAATTTTATTTTACAAAAAAAAAAAAAACTAAAAAATAAATTAAAAACTAAAAATTTTTACAAATATTGTTCGAATGGATTACCGCCATGCTCAATGCAATACATGCATCTTCTTATAACACCACGGGTGGCATTTAAAACGAAATTATTAGGTATTTCCCGACAAGTTTCAACTATTCGGTTTTGTAAATCGTTTACATTCTGTGGCACTGTTAGATAAACTCGATCTTTCAGATATCCCCAAAACCAAAAATCTAGAGGCGTAAGATCAGGTGAACGCGCAGGCCAACGAATAGGTCCATAGGTGCCAATCCATTTTTCATTAAAATTTCTATTCAACCAGCGAACATTTATTCGTGCATTATGGGGAGTAGCACCGTCTTGTTGAAAATATACTTCATGCAGTTCCGCCAGCGGTAATTCATCCAAAAAACTTGCAACATCTTCGCTTAATAATTGGTGATATCTTAGTTGATTTAAGGAACCGTCAATAAAAAATGGCCCAATCAAGCGGTCTCCGAGTAGGCCACACCAAACATTACAGCTAAAACGACGTTGAAAATAACGGTCGACGACTTATCTAGGGTTTTCTTGGCTCCATTGGCGATGAATGTTCCGATTAAAAATTCCATAATTAGTGAAAGTACATTCATCTGTCCAAATAATTTTGCGATAAAACAACGGGTCTTGTTGCAAAGTTAAGTAAAAATTACAAAACTGCGTTCTTCGAATTGGATCATTTTCATTTATTGCTTGCACTTTTTGGGCAATGTACGGCTTAAATTTGTGCTTTTTAAGTACTGCAGACGCAGTACTTCGAGACGTACCAACTATGTTCGCCACTTCACGAACCGAGGTTTTGGCATTTTCTTCAACAGCTAACAAAACATCCAGCTCTACATTTTCAGAAAATTTCCTGCGTACTACTTTCGCTTTCTTGAAACATCCAAATCTTCTTAAATTTTCTTGAAGTCGGCTAAACTTACGACGTTCTGGAACTTTTCTTTCCGGAAAACGTTCCATGTAAATTCGCAACGCCTGATTAGAGTTTTTATTACACTCAAAATAAATTTGTAGCATGTCAGTAAGTTGATTGAAATTCATGATTTATTTCAAAACTGTCAAAATATGCTTGCTTAGTACAGAAAAGTCAAATATGACAGTTACATATGCGTAAGGCGTTATTTTTCCATCGCACACTACAGTATGTAACATAAGTGACTAAGAGCATTATACGGACAGTGTTTTCATAATTTGTTTCTTCGAAATTTAATTAAAATTGATGTATTGCACATCAATGGATTCAGGAAAAAATCTCTATTCAATTATGTAAAAAAATATATACCATCCAATTTGAAAAAAAAAATTGACAATCGCTAGGAATTGAAGATGGCGCTGGAAAAAAGTAAATGTAGCCTCAAATATAGTACTCATAAAACCATTTCATTTGGTACCTATCTCATGAAAATCTAAATATAAATAACAGAGTTACAGCTTGGGGCGTTTTTTGTGTGACAGCCTGTAGAATTATTTAACATCACGAATTAATTTGTTAGATCTAATAATATATGTATGTATATACAAGAACGATAAAGGCCTTAAATTAAATGTAAACAATGGCCTCGTTAATTAATCAATAAAAGATAACAAGAATGTATTTCTAGCTTATATTATAGATAGATCGTAACTGTGCTCGAATATTAGCTATAATAAAATTAATTTAAACAAACTGGGTATATTCTCAAGCAGACAAAGAAACTTGAGAAAATGTTGGGAGATTTTTCTAATTATCATGAGATATAATTATTAATTTTTTACTTAATACGAGGGTCACCTTTTATATATTTACAAAACCTAGGAAGAAAAATTTTTGGGAACAAACTATTTTCTTGTTTTTCAAAATAATCGCCTTTATGGTCTATACACTTTTGCATGCGTACGAACCAGTTCTCAAAACATTTTTTCCACTCTGAAAGTTGTATCTCAGTAATATGGTCTTCAAAGGCTTCGACTGCATCTTGAGGTGTTGAAAATCGCTGTCTACACATTTTTTGTTTCACAGTTGGGAACAAAAAGAAATCATTCGGCGACAAGTCAGGTGAATATGCACAATGAGACATTATTTCAACACTTTTCTCCTTCAAATAGTCAACTGTGAGACGAGCTGTATGGGAACTCGCATTGTCGTGATGAAGAATAATGCGACGTTTTCGGTTGTTCTTCCTGATTTCGTCTATAACTTTTGGCAAACAAATTGCTATATACCATTCAGCGTTAACAGTTTTTCGATCTTCTAAAGAAATTGTTGCGATGTGTCCTGTACGTCGAAGAAACAAGCTATCATTTTCTTGGAAGTGCTTCTTGCACCCATACACTGGATTGTTGCATGGTTTCCGGCTCATACGCATATATCCATGTTTCGTCACCTGTGGCGATGTTGTATACGGATTTTGCGGTTCCTACGTCGAATTTTTTGCGCATCTCTTTACACTAATTGACACGAGCTGTTTTCTGTGCTTATCTGCTTATCTGGAACATATTTTTTTTACAAACAAATGTTCATGTTAAATCGAATGAATTGCAGTCTGCGATATGCCAAGACATGCCTCTACCTCACTGTAAGTCACATGTCGATCGTGTTCTATCATTTTCCGCACGGCGTCAATGTTTTTTGGAATCACAATAGTTTTTGGTCGACCTTTATGTGATTCATCATTAGAGCAGACCAATTTCCGTGCGCGCCATGAGCGCCGGTATAGGAGTGTAATTTGTAATATATTAGAATATGCGATAGAATACGACGCAACATGAGTTTGTTACCGACATAAGTATAGAAGTAGAGACATTTATTCTCTCAGAAATAATTAAATATACATTTGGTTTTCTGCTATTAAAGTAATATGCATAAACACACGAAAAATAAGAATAGTACATATTACAGCAGCGTTGTATGTACCTATAAATAAAATGGGAAAATGTATGAAATCAGTGATTGTGTGCACGACAGAGGATTTAAAAAAACACTTACCGTTTTAAGCGTCTTCAAAGATTGACAACCTGGAGAAACTCGATTGTATATTTTCAACATCAGGTGCGTTTCTAAGGTTATTTCTGAAAAACATGTCCGCCGTGAAAAAAAAAATGTTTATATTCGGAAAACGAGCGTTCTACATCTAGTGATGTTATATTCGCATAATCAAAATACTTTTTTAAGCAACTTAACGCATTTGTAGACGTGCCCTCACAAATACGTGTTAAGGTGTCAAAATCTGCATTTCTGTCTAAAACACTTTCAAATTTAATTAGAACACTTTCACTTTTTGCGTCTTCTACAGCACACACAGTTGTGCGTGAACATCTTTAACGATTTGCAGTGATTCCTCTAACGACAGAGACGAATTTTCTAATTTTGTTATTGCTTCTTCTAGTCCCAAGTAATTCTCACGAATACTTTGTAAGTCCATTTTAATCTGGGCATCTTGAAATTTTTTCTGGCTTGTATTGATAGCTGCACTTTCTTTCGGATCGAATGATAAAACCACGTCCTTAATTTTTTCAAAATGTTCATGATAGTAAAACCCCGCACGTAACCATGTACCCCAACGTGTCTGAATCGGCTGTGGTGGCTCAGGGGTATGGGGACACAATTCGTGAAATTTCCGAATACGTTATGGAGATTTCAAGAATACTGCCTTTGTACTCGATATTAAAGCATCTACCTCTGGATAACATCTACGAACCTGTTCTGCCACAAGGTGTAGAGCATGGAGTTTACAAGTAATATGTAACAAGTTAGGACAATATTTTCTAAGAGACCGTCCTACAGAACACATGGTTGCGACACCATCGGTCATAAACATTAATACTTGGTCTTTCAAAAGTTCAAATTTTTCCAAAGTATCTAATAGCACCTCTGAAATTTTTTCGTCATTATATTGTTCTAGTCGTCTGGATGCTAATAATATTGAAGACATCACATTAACTACATATTGTTTTTTGCTGTCAGTTGTTTCGTCCACACATAACCACAGTTTTTTATTTTTCAGATCGGCTTTGATTTTATTTTCACCCTGTTTACTCACCGATGGTAAATTTCTTCGTAACGTTGTCGTGCTCGGTAATGTTTGATTCTCGTATTTATTCCAAATTGAAATAAATGAATAATTACTTAACAAGGTAAATGGCAGTGTACACACAATCATAGTTGCACATAGTTCATGTATAAACTGTTGTCGATTAATTTTGTTATTATTGTTCTTCGAACTGCTTACGTGTTCTTTACAATGTGTTTTTGACCAACACATTAAATATGTATTGCACACTAAACATTTAATTTTTGAGCCATCGTATATTAAGTCTGGGAAATCCATAATAAACTTATTCTCTTCGTCTGACAAGGGTCGTTTTATCGATTTATGTGTCAACGACATTTTATTACGTATGCTTACACTTTTACATGCAGTCCAAGCAAGTACCAAACACATACTGAATGCTTTTTATTAGTTCTGATGCAATACAATCATCCACACATCGGCGCGCATGGCGCGCACGGAAATTGGTCTGCTCATCACTCACTGAGGCACGAGCCTGACGAAATTCTGCAAATCAATTGTAAACTGTCTTCTCTGATGGTGCTTTATTACCAAAAGTTGACCGAAGCGATATAATGTATTCTTGTGGAGTTAGTTTTTTATAATCGTAAAAAATCATCCAACTAAAACCTTCACGCGTAATCTCCATTATTTTACAAACTCACTGTTTTAAAACTATCACTGTCAACAAACTACTGATTCAATTTCTAGGCTATCGCGGATTTCTCAATGACAAATGTCAAACTTTAAGAATATAGTGATTACGTATATCAAAAGCACCATCTAGTCGTCGATTGTAAAAATATAAAAGGTGTCTCTAGTATAATCAAAATTTCAATTATTTCCAATTTTAGAAAATGGCGCACATGAAGCTTTGAAAGTTAAAATCCTTTTAGTTTTAAAGGGTGTTACAATACAATATGGCGAATAGATGTTAACAGCAAATAAAAATATATTTTTGTTGTTAAAATTGTTGAGGTCTTTATTGAATCATATTAATGATTCGAAAGTTAATACCAACCAAAAATTCGCCATGTTTCTTGAATATCAACAGTGACAAATATTCAAAAAACCTTACAGTTTTGAAAAAACATGAAACTAAAAATAACCACACTTTCAGTTATAAAGAAGTTAAAATTCTACAGACCGAAACAAATTACAAAGCAGATCAGTATTAAAGTTAATTCATATTTTAAAAAAACATATAGAAACTGCTTTTAATGACCGTCATGAAATTTCAAATCTGTCAAAATTATATCTCCCGTTAATCTAAAATATCCGTAATATAAATAACGTAAAAATCAAATCCAATAACACTTAAATCTTTTAAAATTCACCCACACCAAGCTGAAAGTATCAAATTACAAGCAAGAATAAAACACAAAAATTAAAAATATCTACTTCCGTATGTTGAATGTACAATTTGCCAATTTTATATTTTAAGTAAAATAGTTCAAACTGTTTAAAACAATTTCAAAAAGAAGAATACAAATTGTAAGTACATACCATAAATATATATAAATTTACATTTTACGAAAACATAAGTTATTATATTATTATTAGTGTAAATTTACCTTAGCAGCTTAGATATTTTTACGAATTTCAATAGAGCTCTGCTCTGGGAGTTCAGCAGTAATAAAGGTTTCGCATTCTTTTATTCAACAACGACAGAGATATAATTAAATCTAATAATGCAAATTTTATTGAGAACAAGAAAAATGAACATAAAAATATAAACAAAATCAATATCACAATATGAAACAGACATGTAAATAATTTACATATCTGTAACTTGTACACATGGACAATACACCTCGTATTTTCAATATTTACTTCTGCTTAAGACATATGTTTCTGCCATCTAGGCGTCTTCAGTCAAGCTAGTGAAGCAATGTATACACATTGATACAAATCTCTTAACCCATTCCGGACGAGCGCCGGGAGATGGCGCGCCAGTCTGCCGGCCGAGCTCGGGAAGCGGCCGCCGAATGTACTAACTAACCGAATGTACTAACTAACTAACAGCTGTTTATATTTCAGTACAACAGTGATTTTACGTCTGTGAAATGGCGAAGAAATATTTAACGGATGAAGAACTCGAAAAATTACTGGACGAAAGTGACAGTGATTACGTGTTACATGAAAGCGAAGATGTAGATTATTCTAGGGGCGAAGATGAAATTCTGGTTTTAGGCGAACAAAGTACGAGTAGTTCTGAAGAACAGAGTATTAGTGTTGCCGAAGTACAGCATATTGAAGACGATGTGGATCAGCCAGGACCTTCGAAGAGAATGAGAATAAATAATAGTAAATCATTGCCCGGCGGTATACCTTGGAAGTTTGATAACAACTTCACGCCGAAAGATTTCGGTTTCGATCGTAGTAGTTCTGGTATAACAGACAATCTAAAAGTTCAAGTAGATTCCCCAGAACTGACATATTTCAGACATTTTCTGAATGAAGGGTTAGTTGCTGTTATTACTGAAGAAACAAACAGATACGCAGAAACAATGAAAAACAAAAACATGCCATCTTTTTCTAAGTGGGTAAACGTGAATATTGCAGAGATGTATACATTCACGGCATTATGTATTTTGATGGGATTTATAGAGAAACCAGCTCTAAAGGATTATTGGTCAACAAACCCAGTTATTGAAACTCCATTTTTTGCAAAAGTCTGCTCACGAGATAGGTTCCTGCAAATTCTGTATGCTCTATATTTTATCGATAATGCAAACCTAGACAAAAATAATGCTCTAAGAAAAATAAGGCCTATTCTCTCTTCAATCAAGGAAAGTTTTGGTAGATCTCTGTATCCATTCGAAGATTTAGCAATTGACGAAAGCCTCATTCTTTGGAAAGGTCGTTTAGCTTTCAAACAGTCTATACCTTCCAAACGCCATAGGTTTGGAGTTAAGCTCTTTGAGATATGCGACGCAGAAACAGGCTATATATTAGATCTTATAATTTACACCGGCGCCTCTACAAATATTCAACGAAATGAAGAATTCGGAATTTCCGAAAATATAGTTCTTACCCTTATGGAACCATATATGAATAATGGACATACCCTCTATGTCGATAAATGGTACACAAGTCCTGCGTTGTTTCACTACCTTCACGACAATAATACTGGAGCTTGTGGAACTGTTAGGTCAAACAGAAGGGGTATGCCTGATATTGGACCAGTAGGAAAAGGAGACTGTAAAATAGCTCATACTGACAAAATATTGTGGTACGACAAACGTGTAGTTCATATGCTAACATCTGTGGACAACGCAAATATGACAGAAACTGGCAAAACCGACTTCAAAACTGGTGACAAAGTTATGAAACCTGCGTGCATCATACAATACAACAGCAAAATGGGTGCAATCGATAAAGTGGATATGCAAGTAAGCTTCGTAGAATGCGCCAGAAAAACACTAAAGTGGTACAAGAAGGTATACTTCCACATGATAGATCTGTGCCTGTACAATTCTTACATTTTATACCAAATCAAATCAGGTAGAAAACCGTCGTTCAGTAGTTTTCGGTTAGAAATTTTATCTCAGATGATTGGTGAATTTCACACTCTGACAACTCGAAGAGCAAGACCTACAACAGTTGATAACCCCCTGCGGCTGATAGAGAGGCATTTTCCTGCACCGATTCCACAAACAGAAGCACAAGGAAAAAAGACGCAACGAAGATGCCATGTCTGTGCCAACACCAAACTTGCAAAACGAAAGCGAAAAGATGTGAAGTTCATGTGTAAAGAATGTAGCGTTGCTCTTTGCGTCTATCCCTGCTTTGAACAATTTCATACAAAGAAAAAATACTAAGGCTAAGTGTAGTGTTTTAGTTATATCGAATTAGTTGAGTTTTTCTTTCTATAGAACAGAATTAGGTTCTTTGATTTTTTTAAGTTTTGTGTTTTACGATTTAGATTTGTAGTGAGTACACTACTCTTTATTCGAAATAAATGTACTTCTACTAATAAACGCGTATTTATTTTGTCAATAAAGTATTTCATTTACTTGTTAGCCATAAAAAAAATAAACAGACGCATGAAGAAATGTACGGCTCTCGGCCGACAATAACGTTAGGAATGCCTACATGAACGTGAACAGGCCGAGAAACTCGTGCAGCTCAAAATGCAACAGTACGGCGCTCGGCCGGCAGGGTGGAGTATCGAATGCCGTACAAGTACGGCGCTCGTCCTGAATGGGTTAAACAATAGATTTGTATCTGTATCTACGTTTACGCTAAAATCGTCTCCAAGCCATAGCAAGTTACCTCCTATCAGATGGCACTAATTTAATAAGTGACATCTGACGGACGAAAGAGACTATGCCAGAAAAGGCGACCTTCCGCTCGAATAGCTAGGCTATTACATTTTCTGACATAGTCTCTTTCGTCCGTCAGATGTCACTTATTAAATTAGTGCCATCTGATAGGAGGTAACTTGCTATGGCTTGGAGACGATTTTAGCGTAAACGTAGATACAGATACAAATCTATTGTTTAAGAGATTTGTATCAATGTGTATACATTGCTTCACTAGCTTGACTGAAGACGCCTAGATGGCAGAAACATATGTCTTAAGCAGAAGTAAATGCTGAAAATACGTTCACATGTCTTTTATTCACATATCTGTTTCATATTGTAACAAATGCTTTATACGTGCATAACGTATTGTCATACATAAACACAACCTTTTTGTAAAATCAATATCAGTTAAGAAAGTTTTGCCATTCACTTATTGACAATATGCAAATCTGTGAACAAATTCTTGAGTAACATTTGCTTCCTCACGAATTAATTGCACTCAATTACACACTGAATTATTCTTTGCCGTAACTGGTTCAGATTATGTGGTCCTCTAGTATAAACCATAGGTTTTAAATTACCCCAAAGGAAAAAATCTAGGGGATTTAAAGAGATCGTGTTCACTATGCCCTTGATGTTTCGTTAAAAAAAACTTCTAGCATTAAGGACATAGTGAGGGGGTGCTCCATCTTATTGGAACCAAACATTTACAAATAATTCCCCATCTTCCTCAATATCAGAAACAATTTGATCACGTAAAAGATCTAAATATATCTGCCAAGTTAGTATACCATGAATGAAAGAGGACCAATAATACGATTACTGAAAATACCAGCGGATATTGTGTATGCATCCAATAAGGGTTATCTATTGACCAATACCGACAATTATGGCGATTAACGGTACCATTCAAATAAAACGTAGCCTCGTCGGAAAACAGCAAGTTGTATGTGAAATATTGGTCATTTTTGCAAGTCTCCATCACTCTTTTGCAAAATTCAATTCTACGATCCCCGTCCAATAATTCTTGCACTAAATGTGGTTTATGCGGATGGTATTTCTCGTGCTTCAATATTCTGGCTACTGATCAGCGAGGGATGTAGTAGGTAGAAGTTTATGGTAATTCTTCTAATGCTATTTTCATTTCCAGTCAAGTTATACTTTCTCAAAGCTTTACCAACGACAGTTCGTTATATTGGATGCCGATCTTGTTGCACATAAATCGCTTACTTCTTCATGAGTTCTGACGCGGTCACCAAAACAAATCATCATCGGAATTCAATAGGTTCTTTTTCAGTGAATTGAACAATTATTAATATTTGGACGTCTACAAAGTTAATTCTGACAGTTTAAGTCAAGTACTGAATTCTAATTCCATGTCTTACTAAACATAAACTAATATATCGATTTTAATTAATATCTTTGTCGTTGTTGAACAAAAAAAGGGCGCCAAATCTTATTATTGCCGAACTACCAGAGCAGAGCTCTATTGAAAGTCGTAAAAATATACAGGGTGTTTGGTTTACGATAAAAAGGGTAACATTATTTTCGGTTAAACTAGAAGTTTGATTCGGGTATACGAGGGAAGATCGGAAAGTTTCTAGAACGAACCAGAAGATGGCGTTGTGCACGCCTACTGGTCATGTGTTTTGAGTGCCCCATCTATTACACAGGCCTACAAAAAAAAAAATTTTTTTTTGGTGCATCTCTGTTTGAATAGTCGATAAAGTAGGTAATGTACAGTATATTGACATACGTCATTTTAACTCATCAGCTCTAGTTTACCTACTACCCTCATTGTGAATTGTTGTCGGTCTTGTTCGTAACTAGTCATTATTACAATATTATCGATAAAGTTTGTGTTACTATTTCATTGTGGCTAGTACGTCCAGACGTTGTGTTAACGATCCTGATATATTTTGTTATGTTTGTGGTGAATACATACTGAAAAATCAGCGTAAATCGATTACAAACACAGTGCGTCGTTTGTATTTTGCTTACTTCGGTATTGAAATTCTACACCAAGATAAAGTTTGTAAAATATGCGTTGAACATTTGCGACAATGGGAGAGAGGGAAACATAGGTCTTTGAAGTTTGGAGTGCCTATGATATGGCGAGAACAAAAAAATCATTATGACGACTGTTACTTTTGTATGATTAATATAGTGGGCATCAACAAAAACAATCGCCATAAATGGAAATACCCAATATTTCTTCAGTACAAAGACCTGTTCCTCATTCAGAAAATGTTCCAATACCAACTTTTCACCAGGTAGTGCAGCAATCTCAGGAGGATGAAGCTGAAATACCTATTTCTTCCCAAGTAGCTGATGACTTTCAATACTGCGGAATAACATCAGATCCTAAGCCATTTTCGCAGAATGAGCTTAGTGACCTCATCAGAGACTTAGATCTTTCGAAGGAACGTGCTGAGTTCCTAGCGTCAAGATTAAAAGAAAAAAATTGTCTTTCCTCAGATGTTCGAGTGTCTACATATCGCACGAGAGAGGGAAAGTTATTGAAGTTTTTTTCATCTAACGAAAATTTTGTGTATTGCTGTAATGTGAGTGGTTTGCTGGCTTTCATGGGTTTAACGATCTATCAGCCCAATGAATGGCGTCTCTTTATTGACAGTAGTAAACGAAGTCTAAAAGCAGTTCTTGTACATAATGAAATAAATATGCTCCCGTTCCAATTGCTCACTCAACATGTGTAAAAGAAGAATATGAGGTAATTTCAAATCTTTTACAAAAAATAAAATATATTGAACATAACTGGGTGATCTGCGTCGACTTGAAGATGGTTAATTTTTTATTGGGTCAACAGAGTGGTTATACTAAATACCCATGTTTTATTTGTCTCTGGGACAGTCGAGCTAAATCACGTCATTGGACTGAAAAAAATTGGCCTGTGAGAGATGCTCTTGTTGTTGGGGGAAAGAAATGTTATAAATGAACCCTTAGTTTCAAGAGAAAAAATCATTCTTCCGCCGTTGCATATAAAATTAGGGCTAATGAATCAATTTGGTAAGGCTCTCGATAGAAATGGTCAATGTTTCCAGTTTATTTCTCACAAATTTCCTGGTTTAAGTACTGAAAAACTAAAAGCAGGTATCTTTGATGGACCTCAAATACGTAAATTGATGAAAGACACAACTAATTTTGAGACTTGTATGAATGATGTGGAGAGGCTTGCCTGGCAATCTTTTGTAGCAGTTGCACAAAATTTCCTCGGAAATCATAAGGCTGACAACTATGTAGAACTAGTAGAGGAAATGCTGGTGCGATTCAAAGATTTAGGCTGTAATATGAGTATAAAATTACACTCAATAGTCATCTACATCATTTCCAACACAATTTAGGAGATCTAAGCGAAGAACAAGGGGAACGTTTCCACCAAGACCTAAAAAAAATGGAGAATAGATACCAAGGAAGGTGGGACAGTCATATGATGGCTGACTATTGCTGGGGAATCATGCGAGATTGCCCGAGTCAGTTTCATTCTAGAAAATTACTCAAAAGACAATTTCTTGATGTTTAATGTCAATAAAATATATATTTTTTCGTGAATTGTGTTTTTTTTTCTCGGGAACTAGATCTGACAGAAGAAAACGGGTAACATTTTTGATATCGCCATGTAAGACATACTTAAAATCGGGTCTAAAATCTCCAGCACCAAAATGGTTGTAGGCCAATGTTATATAACTGGTGTCAAATTTTTAAACAGATAGTGCATAACATAAAGCCGTTATAGCCAAGCAAAGTAAACAGAGCGCGCATTTTCTTAATCATTAATAAGAATAGAATTTCGTGCAGTTATTGAAACATTTTTTTTGAAAGGCTTAAATGCTAAAAACGGAATTCGACGAAGTTCTTGGTGAGTCTTCACTGTCGTATGCAATCGCTGCGAACTGGGTTGGTCAATTTAAACGTGGTCGAACAAGCATAGATGATGCATCGCGTTATGGGAGACCAAAAACATCTACCGATGAAGAAACCATTAGAAAAGTTCAGGGATGCGCGATGAATGATCGCCGATTAAAGTTGTGAGAGATAGCAGAGGCAATAAGCATATCGTATGACCACGCACATTACATTTTACATCAACATTTGGGCAAAGAAAAAAGTCTTATTTCACCAAGACAATGCCCCATCGCACAAGTCGGCTGTTGCGATCTCGAAACTGCACGAATTACGATTCCAATTAATTGAACATGCACCATACTCGCCAGATTTGGTCCCTCAAGAAATGGTTGACTGGAAAGAAATTATTATGGAATAATGAAATCATCGAAGCAGTAAATGAATATTTGGAAGGTTTTGATAGTTCTTATTTTTCTGAACGAACGATAGGTCTTGAAAAACTTTGGACTAAATGTATAGAGTTACTAGTCTATATAGTCGAAAAATAAATGATTTTACTCCGAAAAGTGGTGATGTATCTCTCGTTCTAGAAATTTTCCGATCTTCCCTCGTAAATATACTCATCGAATCTCCGATATGGAAAGTCTTATTAAAATCTAAGTACCCATATCAAAGATATTGGAATGGACCATACATTCGCCTAACCCTGTATAATACAGCAAATAAATTTATATTAAGTATCGTTCGATAGATTTGTATTAAATTCTATAAAATCAATATCAAATACAAATGATTGTACATATAAATGTTAATAATTCCTCTTATTCTTCGCACTACATTCACGTTTTATAACATAATAACATTAATATCTCATAACGTATGAAACTCTGTATATTTTCTTTATAGTCAGTCACATTTTTCTTAATAATATCTCCGCTGTAAAGTTTCCGCCTTTTACTTATTCATACTATAATTCAATAGCTTGGTTAAACTATAAACCTACGGAACTGTTTCTCTTAAATAAACTCTTGACATTCTAGACCTTTAAAATTTTATTTTTCTATGATCGTAAAAGCATTACTCTTTTCCTTTATACAAGTACAGAGAGGACTAAATTAGATGAAAGTTTAAGAGCTACAACTACGACTTATGTGGATAATTGTGTATAATTGTTTTATTTTTTATAGATAAATTCTAATGTATCAAAAAGTAAGGGATATACCTACTTTAAATTCTTATATAGTTTTAGGAAAATAAAATAATTGCAAGTAGGAATTGGATCCTAGTTGCTACAATAATAGGATTTTAGTGTATATTTGTTAAAACAAAAGTTTCGTCATGATAATTACTGTCACAAGTATCAAAACAAATCAATTGCGATGTAGTGATTTATTCTCAAAATATAACTGATCTTAACAAAAATTAAAAAATTTGATCTGTAATCAAGAATAAGTTTAGTACAATATTATTATGAATGTAGTAGAAATTTCACTGTTGGTTTACGAACATTTCGTATGAGAGTGGATTTGAGAGGAGACCCCAGTAAAATAAAAACGTCTGCCTAAATTTGATTTACAAATTTGAAAGTGCAGGGCTTCCCGAGATTAGAAGGGCCTTGGTTTAGTAATGTCCAAGTCGCAAAAATTCTTCAAGACATATCCAATATTAACGACTACAAATCAGTAATGTTAAAATTAATTTTCAAAAACTTTTTATCTTTAAATTGAAACTAGTAATTGACAGAAGCAAAACGAATTAAACTACAATATGGATGTTATCAATTCTTAACATAGAAGTTTCGCAAGTACGACATGGCCATCACGAACAGCAACAGATACTTCAGCCCTTATTCTTAGCTCTCCCTGCCAATCCACATTCTCTATCCTTCCTCGTACGTCATCAAAGGCTTGCTCGATTCTAACCACTAGTTCTTTTCTGATATCGGGCTTTCGTTGTCCATACACAATGAATGTTTTTTTCGTGGCCCCATAGATAAAAGCCCACAGAGTTAAAATCGAGGGAACGAGTCGGCCAGTGCACGGGGCCTTTACGACTATTGATTTGGAAACGTTACCTTCAAAAAAATCTGTGAAGACTCGTCTATGATCCGCAGGGATTCCCAGAGACGGAATCCCTGCAGCGTCCTACCACATTTCCTATCGTACACTCAAAGGAATGTCTTCAAGCAGTAACGGAAGTTGGTTTCGCAGGAAATCTCTATTCTTTAAACTGTAAGATTTCTCGAAGATATTTGGCCCAAACAGAACTTTGTTAGCTAACAATCTTCTCCAAACATTCACAGAAAAACGTGCTGAAAATGGTTCTCCGAAATTGCATGTGCGTTTTCAGTATTCCATACATGTTCGTTGTAAAAATTAGTGATTCCCTCTCTGGTGAAAGTCGGTTTGTGAGAGAAAAATGTAATCGTAATTAAATCTTAATTTTCCAAAGTCCAATTTGTATTTGTAGGTCCCTATCTACTTCCAGTAGGACAGCTTCAACATTATTCCTTGGAGGTACTTCACGTTCGCTGTTTAGTCTAGGGAAAGATTCTATTTTCTGCAAGCGTTTGTAAACAGTTTTGAATGGTCTTGTCATAAGGAGCTCTTCGATTCGGATAACGCTCTGCGTACACTCTTGCAGCTCTAGCAGTGCTACCTTCGCAGTAACCGTACAGGAAGATCATATCCGCACACTCTTCGATTTATAAATTGAAATGGCATTTTTAGAAATATCAAGACAGGGACAAATTTCAATAATTATGACGACCTGAGTTTCGTCACAGAGAGCCCTTCTATTCTGATATCAAATACGGGGGTATCACCGATTATTTCTGCAAACTAATATTTCTATTGAATCTATTGTTTTCTATTTTGACAGCTCGAATTTAATTTTGATAACTGCAACAGTTATTTTACAAGCTAATTTCAAGCCGAGTGGTCTGCAGTAAAAATGCATTTAACGAGAGAAAATTTTAGAGCCATGATTTACTATGATTTTAAAAGTTCTTTAACTGCAAAACAATCTGTTTCAAGACATCGTGCTGCATTTGGTGACCAAGCTCCTTCTCAGAGGAGTGTTTACAACTGGTATAACGAATTTAAATTTCAAAGAGTTTCACTTATTGACGATTTTCGCGAAGTAAGGCCAATCTCAGCCGTTACTGAAACAAATATAGACGCCGTACGAAGAATGATTCAAGACGACAATCGAGTCATGTATAGGATTATTAGGAGCACCTCGGGTATTGGCAAGACTGCAATAAACAATATTTTACATAATAATTTGGGTGTGAGGAAAGTCTGTTGTCGTTGGATATCTCATAATCTAACACAGGAACAAAAACAATATCGAGTGGAATGGTGTAAAAAAAACGCTTAAGAAATATGATGGAGGATCATCATTACTGGTGATGAAAGCTGGATATATGCATTTAAACTGGAATCAAAAGGGCAGTCGACTCAATGGGTGTTTCCAACAGAACTTAATCCAATCAAAGTGAAAATATCTCGAAGTGTTGGGAAGGAAATGGTAGACAGTTTCTTCTCAAAATCAAAACCTATCACAACAGTTGTGCTTGAAAGTAAACGTACGGTTACCGCAGAATGGTACACGACAGTATGTCTGCCAGATGTTGTTCAAAAGGCTCATTTATGACGCCCGAGATCGGAGATTGTCCTTCATCACGACAATGCTTCAAATCATACTGCGCGCCAAACAAACGAATTTTTGAAAGCTTCCGGATTAAAATTACTAGATCATCCGCCATATGTCCGGACCTGGCACCCTTCAGATTTCTTTCTATTTCTAAGACTATAGGATAAAATGCGTGGTGTACGATTTGCAAGCCCAGAAGATGCATTGGAGAGCTTCAAAAACCTTATATCTGAACTGACTCAAGAGGAGTGGAATTTATGCTATGATAACTGGTTTTATCAAATGTCTAAATGCATTGAGTTTAAGGGCCAATATTTTGAAAAGCAATAATAAAAATAGTTTTTGATTAAAACATTTTGTTTTATTAATTTGCAGAAATAATCGGTGCTACCCTCGTAATATATTTCACCAAAAAGGAAACGAACTTTTTTTCTTATTTTTGTCCAATCACTGTACCATATTCTTGAACTTTGTCGACACCTACCTTGTTTAAGTGTATATTTAAGTGAAAATTACCATCCATATATCCAAACACCTGTTCGTCCTACTATGGACTCATCAGTACATCGTGCCGAATAGACATAATTTCAAATATGTACTTCAATTTTTAATATTTTTGATATTATTTAAAAAAATCAGTTTTAAAGCGATTTTCGTCACTCTGTTTCAAAATTTTTTAAAGTGAATCAAGCTCAAAATATGTTTTTTTGCCTAACATACCGCCGGCCTAAAGTTTTTAATTTTTATATTTTATTTTCTTTAACAAAAATTGCAGCAAAATAAGATCTTTTCCTAATTATCAAAATTCTAGGCTTTTTATATATTTAGGTAGGTATTTACTATATTTCGAGTTGCACACTTCGTCCGGAATGTAGAGATGTATTGTAGGGACACCCGCTTGATGCGAATAGCGGCAGTGAGGGTAATTAAACCCGAGCTATAAGTAGTATTATGTGGATGTACATTTCGCAGATCAATAATTGTTGCAGTAAATATAATAATTATTAAAGCTACATTATTAGGGTCGCGTGCTGTAGTAAATTAAATAATAGACACTTACCCGCTTAGCACATAGTGGATGAGATCGGAGAAATAACTGTAGCGTCAGATATGTTTCGACATCTGTTTCAGCGAAGCGTATTCTCCGCGATGAAAGTATATTCTTAAAACAGAAAACAACCGTTCCATATCTAATAATATAATGTCGGCATAATTGAAATAATCTCTGAAATTATTTGACTTGTCTACTTCGTCGGTCTGTGGCCGCTTTCGTTTTTTCAGCATTACCACGCTGCGTAATACATTCGTGTCTACTGTTGAATACATCGCGACAGACTGTCGTTCACGATTGTTATTGAGTTCCGCCAGCTGTCCCACAATACAATACATCAATGCATTCGGGACAAAATTCTGAATTTTAACTACTGTATTCAATACCGATTGTCCCATATTAATTAATAATTGGTAATAAATAATAAACTAACTTATACATAACTTATACGAATGTTATAAACGGTGGAGGATTACAAATCTTTTATTACTTTGGCTTTGAAATTCTTATCTTCACAATTTATTTTTCTCTCGCCTATTACTATTTTCAAATGGGATAATCAGTATAACTAGTATACAAGCTCTAAAATAACTTTAAGTAGAGAAATGTACTGCAAAATCCAGAACATTATATTATTAGAAATATTAATTCTATTATAATATTATCATTACTCGAGAAATACCTCTCTTTGTCCTTGTCAATCTCTCTTTTCCTCTTATTGACATTTATCATAAGTTATTTCACCAGCATATAAATAGCATGCGGGCATCGGCTTCGTCGTGCGACGATGTTTTATTGCTAGAAAATATACCTAATGCTTCGAGGTGGAAATGGTGTAACATAACTACAAGTAAGATTGGAGTGGAACTATAGAATTTAATTTTAATCCATGTCTAAGAGCGATTTTTAATTTTTTTTTTCGTTTCTTATTTCCGTTGCAGAGTCGGTACACCAAAGAGGCACAACATGACGATCACACAACTCGTCGATTTTCTGAACAAAACGCAAAGGGATCCCAGACTCAACGAAATCCTTTATCCCTATGCGAACACGGCCAGAGCAAAAGACATTCTGGCGCAGTACGAACCGAATAAGTACAACGTACAAAAAGGACAACTCTCTTTTGACGGTTTCTTGAGGTACTTAATGTCCGAAGATAATAACATAATATCGCAGAATACTTTCGATTTGTCGCAAGAGATGGACAATCCGTTAGCCCATTATTTCATCAATTCTTCGCACAATACGTATTTGACAGGCCATCAGTTAACGGGAAGATCGAGCGTGGAGATTTATAGACAATGTTTGCTGGCGGGATGTAGGTATGTTGGAGAAATATTATTTTCTTTTTGTGTTACTCGAGTTTTGAGATGCGTAAAATGTAAGAAAATATCAATAAAATTGATATAATCTATTTTAAGCTTGCTACTATCTGCAGCTTGTTGATTTTTAAAAACATATTTAGAAGATATTTTTTCCCGTTTTTATATTTACAATGTGTGAATACTACTTATGAAATAAAATTATGTTTGGCGTTATTTTCGAAGCTTATGAAAAATGCTTTGACAGGTCAATTTTTTAATTTAATTTTACGTCTTTTAAATTAAAATTTGAATGTACAGGGAGATTCATGTATCTGCTGTCCTGTAATTGATTGGTTAGTTTTGCTAAATGGATAATCCTATATATTTTTATATTTTTGAAAGCTACATGATCATTTGTATTTAACAAACTATAATACTCATCGTTTAAATCAGTGTTTTTCAACCTGTGGGTCGCGACCCCCTGGGGAGGGTCGCGAAGCCTCTGTAGGGGGGTCGCGAGAGGTCGAGAGAAAAAAAAGTTAACAAAATACTCGTTATGTTATTTATATAAACACATTAACAAAAAATAAAATCTTCGAGTACTCGTTCATTTTAATGTGAAGGTTGCGCTTGAGTTTTTTCAATCAATTTCTCCCATCGTGGATCCGTTTTTGCAACTTTAAGTATTAAATCGTTTTCCAAATTTAGGCGATTTCTTAGTTTACTTTTTATTTGGGCCATTGATGAAAATGCCAACTCGCACAAGTACGAGGTAGAAAATGGAATCAAACACTTCAAAGCCTCGGTTGTTAATTCCGGGTATTCTGTTTTTCTTTTTAACCAAAAGGTATCCAAATTTTCAGACTTGAATTCCAAGTGTAACATCCCATCGGTAGATAATTCCAGCAGATTCTCTTTGAGCTTAGTTGATAAATTTGCCTCATTTATAGCTGCATTTAAAAACGGATTTAAGATCCATCTTTGCCCAGTGTTATCCGATATCTCTTGCACTGAGAAGTAATGACACAATTCTTTCTTCAAATTATCTAACACCATTTTCATACCAGATATATATGAGTTGATGTTTATCTCGCTTCCGACTTCTTCAATGAAAGACTGTGTCGACGAAAATGAATCAAAGTTGTTTTGATTTATAGATGATGACCACAATTCAATTTTTTTTATAAAGCCATGGAGTTTGTCTTTTGCTGTAATGACATTTTCATACCGCCCTTGAAGACTTTTATTCAAGTTATTTAAATGCTCAAATAAGTCAGAAAGAAAAACCAATTTCAAAAGGAATTCCGGGTCAGAAATGAATTCAGAGTAATGTGACTTAGCTTGTTGTAAATATACTAATAGTTCAGCGCGAAGTTCCATAACTCTGGTCAGTATTTTGCCTTTTAATAACCACCTAACTTCGTATAGTAAAGCAAATTGCGGTGTAGTGCCCCCATATCTTCACAAATGATTAGAAACAATCGAGTCTGCAACGCTTTTCCTTTAATAGAATTTACAATGTTAATAATACTATTTAGAACTTGACTGTATTCTTGTGGCACAGTTTTGGCTGCAAGAGCTTGGCGATGGAGAAAGCAATGCATCCAACCAGCGTTTGGCATCTGTTCTTTCAGTCTAGCAATAAATCCACTCTTCGCACCAGTCATGGCTTTTGCTCCGTCACTACAAATAGCAATGCATTTTTGTGCCCAATCGATATTCATATCTTGCGTAGCTTCAAGGAACGTGTCATGCAAGCACTGACCTGTAGTATTTTTGGGTAGTGCCTTGCAAAATAGTATTTCTTCCATTAATATTTCATTGGATTCAAAACGCACAAAAGCTACAAACTGCGCACAACCCGCAATATCCGTTGATTCATCAAATTACAAGGACACAAAAGAACTTTTCTTAATTTTTTCTATGACTTGATCACGAACGTCAGTCGCCATATTGCTTATCCTGCGTTGAATGGTATTGTCAGAGAGAGGTATACTTTTGAGCTTTTCGACCTCTTGCTTGCCAAACATAATCTCTGCTATATCTAAAGCCGCTAGTAAAATCAAATTTTCGGCAATACTGTGAGGTTTTCCTGCTTTAGCCACACGAAAAGCTACTCGATAACTAGCGAGCAACGCTCATTTAGGTTGGACATTTGTCCAATAGCAGTTTTTTTATGTTCAAGAGCTTTTAATTTTCGCTCAAAAAATTCCACGGGTTTATTTTTTTCATTAGGATGTTTTCTGTTTAGGTGGCGTACCAACTTCGATGGCTTCATGCTTTCTCTTGACAAAGTTACAAAGCAAATTACACACTGCGGTTTATTCTCAATCACAGTAAACCCAAATTTCAAATAATTGTCGTCATAAAGACGTTTTTTTCTTTATTCCACTACTGCCGCTAGACTTAGACGTTAATGGTTCTGATGATCTTTTCAGGAATTTATCCATTTTCAATTATAACAAACAACTCAAATAAATACGTAAAACAAGTGATTCGCGCTCTTCAAACAACTAAACAGCAGACGACACTACCACTTGCTTCGCGGTCTTGCACTCAACTGTCGTGGCCGCGGTCGACCGCCCTATTTATAGGCCAGCGCATTCTAGCGAGAATCATCTCGAAGCATAACGAAACGTCTCGGAACTTGTGGACCTTTAGCGCGGGCCGTGGAGCGCGCGGGGGACTACCAGCGCCATCCGTTGGTAACACTCGGAACCTGTACTAGTTCCGAATGTTACCAACAGATGGCGCTGGGAGTCTCGGCCCTAACAATATGTTTGTATTTGTTTGTTATTTATCAATTGGCCACGTATTCGATTTAAAATTATATGTTTTACATACTTAATTGTATATTTATATCCGAATCCTAATAACGCAAACGCCTAAAATTTGTGTATGGATTAAATATTTTTAACATACATGAAAAAAAAAGGGTCGGGGGTCGGGAAATATTTTTTGATACTAGGGGGGTCGTGTCATGAAAAGGGTTGAAAAACACTGGCTTAAATGATAAAGATAATGTAAAAAAAATTTGCGCTTAAGCAAGATTCCAACCCACGTCTATTGTTTGCCGGCCCATTGCTTTAACCACTAAGATATTAAGGACTGTGATTTCGAATCTTTGTGGAATGGCCTTAAGTCGCATTAAGGAAACAGATGTATATTTCGCCCGCAGTCGACTTTGTTGTAAATTTATTGCATTTTGGCGAAGTAATGTGAATTTAAAATATGCTTTCTACATTTTACGACGCTAATTATACGAATTTTTTAATAGAAAAAATTCGCCCATAAGCAGAATTTGAACCCAAGTCCATGGTTTGCCGGACCAGTGCTTTAACCACTAAGCTATTAAGGACTGTGATTGCGAATCATTGTCGGAGGTCCTTAAGTCACATTAAGGAAATAGATGTAATATTTCGCCCGCAGTCGACTTTGTTGTAAATTTATTGCATTTTCGCGAAGTAATGTGAATTTAAAATATGCTTTCTACATTTTACGACGCTATATAAAGTGTAGAAAGCATATTTACATTTACATTACTTCGCGAATTACTTCGCGAAAATGCAATAAATTTACAACAAAGCCGGCTACGGGCGAAATACTACATCTGTTTCCTTAATGTGACTGTGACTTAAGGTCTTCCCACAATGATTCGAAATCACAGTTTTTAATAGCTTAGTGGTTAAAGCAATGGTCCGGCAAACCGTGGACGTGGGTTCGGATCCTGCTTACGGTCGAATTTTTTCTATAAAATGTAGAAAGCAAACTTACATTCACATTACTTCCCGCAATAAATTTGTGATAAAGATAATGATATAAAAGTAGAAAAAATTAGCAGTATTAAGACAAAAAAACAGAACACCTTGTTGTTTGGCTTAGTGTATTAAATTGTTCAAAATCTTGATTTCTTATCAAAAACGTAGTCTGTAGTAAAACCCCTGCCTAACTTTCCCCAAACCCTTAGGTAAATATGTGTGTATTTTGTGTTTTAGAACATCAGTGATAACCAGACACGATCTTTGACATAGTTCCAAAACCAAAAGTCGACCAGCATAAGATTAACACCCCAAATTGGACCATATGTTGCTATCAACTTTTGACAAAAATTTGGTATTTAACCAATCAACATTTATCTTTGAATTATAGGGAGTAACCACTCTGTCGTAAATATATTCTATTTAATTCTCAAAGAGGTAATTCACTAATAAAAAAAGACCCAATCAATCGAGCATCTAAAATACCACACCATACATTTACTGAGAATCTATGTTACCGGTTGGTTTCGATAATAACTTTTGGGTTTTATTGATTTCAGTATCGGTGATTCTTTGTATTGAAACTACCATTATTACTAAAAGTATATTCATCCGACCAAATAATATTTCTGTAGAAAAACCAATCTTACCATTTTTGCGTCAGAATAGGTCAGATCGTCTTGATACAACGGTTGCACCTTTTGTGAAATATAAGACTTGAACTTGTGTTTTTCATGATTCTATAAGCAGTATCCTTTGAAGGGTGCGACTTCTCGAGATGATGTTCTTGGATTTTCTTGAATATCTAGAAGAACATCTAACTCGGCATTTTCATTAAGTTGGTGCTCTTTAGGTTTATTAAATGCTCCGTAATTTCATAAATTTTCTTTAAGTCTTCTAAATTTCTAAAGGCCAGGAACTCTGCTATTCGCAAGACGAGCGGCATAAAGACGCACTGCTTGATCAGAATCTTTATGGCACTCCAAAAATACTTGCAACATCAATTTTCAAATGATTATCCATTATTCTGTAATAATATAGCAAAAAATAGCACTGTAACAACAAATTACATAAACAACAATAATTGAAAATAAGCTGACCGTTAGAAAATATTGCATAGCATACTAGGCTTTCTATGGTGATTGTATAGTATGCAGGAAAATATTTTTTAAATTTTTAACAAAATACACATGGCCCCGGCATTCGATTACGGGCCTTGCACCCAGGATCAGAGACGCCCCCCCCCCTATTTTACAGTCGCGTGCTACATTATAATTGCATGGTTGTTACTTCTAACCCATACTCTTTTTAGAACGTAATTTAACCTCAAAGTACAGAATATAATTATGGTAACTATTATATTACAAGTCCAAACAAAACTTTATAAAATTATTTTACTTAAAACTGACCACATTCAGGTATACGTATTTAACACACTAAGATAAAAATAAAAATAGTTACGAAAAAATTTGGATCTATGTAAGTCATAAACACTGGCTACAAAATATGACTACTTAATAATAGTTTTCCCAGTTTTCTTCTAATTAAAATGATTAATTACGTCGAAAAGTCAAGAGTCTTGGCCAATTTATTCTTAATTGCTAAAATTACTAAATGGTTAATACGACATGCCGTATTGTGCGCCTCTGTCAAGTTTTTAAAGAGTTTGCCGGTCTACTGAAAGACCTTTCAACCGTAGACACTAGGGCTGGGCGAAGTATCGATACATCGTCCAATACCCGATACCATAACTGGTATCGGGTACCTGATACCTCATATAACGAAGGTATCGATTCTAAGGTATCGATTCCAAAGCATCGATACCTATCGATACTTTACCGATTCCAGTACTCGCTAAGTATCGATGTATCGGGTAGCGATGTATCGTGTAGCCATGTATCGGGTAGCGATGTATCGTGTAGCCATGTATCGGGTAGCCATGTATCGGGTAGCCATGTATCGGGTAGCTTACCTTTATGCATTTTTTTAAATGTACATAAAAGATGCAATAACTAAGTAAAGAATTTTTAATATTAGCATTATATACAAAATACTATATAATATATATTATATAGTACGGGTATATATTTCAAAGGATGTTTTTGAATTTTATATTATGCGTAACAAATATCCATATTATAACATAAACATAATAACTATAATTATTACAAAAAAAATATCACAATATTGCAAATTTCATACCGTAGATATGGTAGAATCGATAAATTAATTTTATATCTCTTGAAACCGATATCAAACAATCAACATCTAGAAAACGGGTTATGAATATTGATTTCCAGGTATCGAATTAAAGTATCGATTCCAAGGTAATGGATTCCAAGGTATCGGTTCCAAGGTATCGATTCCAAGGTATCGATTCCAAAACATCGATACCTATCGATACTTTACCGATTCCGGTATTCAGAATCGATACCGTACACATACCCGATACATCGGTAAGTATCGATACCTCGATTGGTATCGGTACCCGATACCGAAAACGTCGGTATCGCCCAGGCCTAGTAGACACTGTTACTGGAATCGTACAAGAAAGTCTCATTGTATTACACAGGTTCAAAGAAAGTGCTTGAAGGTTTTTCTCGTATATGGAGTTGAGAAGCTTCGTCGGGTCCTTTTCTGATTGGAAGATTGTACTATAGACGCTCCTCATGTGCAGAATTTCTTCAACTAAGCTGTCTGATTCTGCTAAGTCTGAAAGATACTTTGAGACAAGATTGGTGGTTTTAACTTTCAATTCATTATTTTTTAGGTCCACGAAAGCCAAAACAGGTGACAACAGATCCCAAATTTGTTCACAGATCGCAAATCTTGTTTTCAAATGTGCCATGACAAAATCCAAAACAGGAAGCACAACAGAAGATTTGAATTCATTTGAGGCTTCTAGTCCTAGCTGAAGTTTTTCAGGCGTTTTTTCATCTGCATTGTGTTTCCTTTTATTTGTATTAACTTATAATAATCCACCCAGCCCCACCTTTGTGGGGGGCATGAATATGCACTTATTGCTTATCATTGAACATAGAAAGAAAAGATCTATCACACTAAATTAAATATATATATATATATATATATATATATATATATATATATATTTGTATGAAAAAAAACACATCCGTCCAGAAACGTGCAGATATCGATATTTCACTGTCGTTACAGATCATCAGTACACGATATTCGGACATAGACATGATTTTATTTGTATACTTTCGTGTATATACAACGAATTATATTGAATTTAATTGGAGTGAGAAATAGCAATTATTCAAATGCATGTGAGAGGAGATTTGAATACTTGCTATTTCTCACTCCAATTAAATTCAATATAATTCGTATATATACACGAAAGTATACAAATAAAATCATGTCTATGTCCGAATATCGTGTACTGAAGATCTGTAACGACAGTGAAATATCGATATCTGCACGTTTCTGGACGGATGTGGTTTTTTTCATACAAATATTAATTATCCGTACAGCTGGATGGCTGACGTCGCGACGTGTTTGCGTCTACGTTCTTCGGCAGGAGTAATCTTGTCAGATTGTAGAATCAACGCAACAAATTTAGCGACAATTGCATGTGAGAGGAAATTTGAATAATTGCTATTTCTCACTCCAATTAAATTCAATATATATACATATATATATATATATATATATATATATATATATATATATTGACATTTAAAAAGAAAGTTGACTCGTTTAACTTTAAAGCCACTGTTTAACAAAATCAAAATTCAAGGCAGTTTTTAATATTTTTACAAGCTATTTTTTCTAGTTTTTATTTCATTCACATCCGATTATAATTAACAAAGCAATATCATGGTGCGTTTTTCATAAGACACTGTGGGTGTTTATATAAAAATGTGGTGAGTAATCCTGGTTGTATAACTGATCATTTGTATCAAGAACTGAAAAAGCTGTACAAGAAAAACATGTGTATGGTAGCATAATGTATGTGCCCTGGTATGATAATCTTATTTGATTCAGCGGAAATATATTTCGAAACATAAGCCCGCTTCTTTTGTATTTCAAGATGTGTCGAATTGGACTTCTGGAATGGTCGAACGGACGAGCCGGTGATAGTACACGGATACACGTTCGTGCAAGAAATATCGGCGAAAGAGGTTCTGGAAGCCATAGCTGAAAGCGCTTTCAAAACGTCCGACTTCCCCGTAATGCTTTCCTTTGAAAATCACTGCAATCCTAGACAGCAAGCTAAAATCGCTAACTATTGTAGAGACATATTCGGCGACATGCTGTTAGAAGTCCCTTTGGAGTCCCATAAGCTAGAACCAGGTTGTACCTTTGACAGCGATGCGATTTGTAATTACCTTCATTCCATGCATTTTTTCATAACAGTGTTTGTGTATAGGTGTACCGTTGCCACCTCCTGCATCGCTGAAAAGAAAAATTATAATTAAGAATAAGAAAAAACACCACCACCATCATCACAAGAAAATGGCGGAAACACCGGATCAGCCTACAGGAAATGGAGACGTGCCACATCATGCACCACCGCTACAAGCAAGACAGGTAAGATAAACTCTTCAAATTACATATTTCTTGAAGAGATATGTATTTACTTTATGTATTTAGGTTGGCATCGATACATTATAATTAGGGACCGGGCACGAGAGGCCGATGACTCATCGCCCACAGGCGTACTTTTGAAAATTTGTATTTTTAAAGAGTTTTTAAATTTTATTTATGTAATTGGAAAACAAACAGGTGGTCTATAAATACGAAATACATTTTTATTTGTTCATTTTGTAGTTTAAGTTGAGTAAAGGAGTGTTAATATTAACTAGCAATACTTTCTCAAGGTTTTCTTCTGTAAAATTTGTTCTCTGTGTAGACAGAATACGTCCTTTCTACTATAGGTGTATACTGGCAATATTCTTTTATTTCAACGTATTTAGCAGTTAGATTGTAAGTGATGAATAAAGACGGCAGACTATGTGCCCCAGCAGTGGCGTTGCGTAGAGAGTTTAGCAGAATAACAGTGCGCTTACTTAAAAATGAATATATCGAATCCCTATACAAAACGTTAAGAAAAAACATAAATAACTTACCCAACATGTTTACATTGTTGCAAAAAAATGCGGATGTGCGCGATGAAAAAACTGCACCATAATATATGTTTCTGTATTAGTCTCGGAAAGGTTCGTACGTAGCGACGTATATATATGTTTATATACAGAGAAGGATTGTTCGACGTTGAGAGATGTTATATTTGCATAGTTAAAGCGCTCTTTGTATCTGTACAACGGATCTTCAGTATTGGTAAAAAGTTGCCCTAATTTTGTAAAATCTACATTTTTATCTAATACACTGTTAAATTTTTCACGGACACAATCACTTTTTTCAACTTCAAGGATATGCAGCACTAGTTTTACGTGGTCAATAATTGCTAATGAGTCCGATAAGGACAGCGCAGTGTTCTGTAAATTTTTTATTGCGTCCAGTATTGGAACGTAACTGTCGTAAATAATTTTTAAATTTGCTGCAACTTGAGGATTGTTAAATTGAACCTGGCTGAGCCGTATTGCAGCTGCTTCTTTGGCATCTAGTTGTAAAATCACTGATTTAATTTTTTCAAAATGTTTATAATAATAAAATGCTGCTTCTAACCAAGTACCCCATCGTATAAGAATTGGTTGCGACGGCTCGGGTATATCAGGACACAGCGAATGAAATAGCCGAATCCGTTTCGGAGATTTAAGAAAAACCGCTTTCGTTTGTCCTATCAGTTGATCCACATCAGGATAAGTTGTACGTATAGTGTTTGTTACAAGGTGTAAAGCGTGAAGCAAACATGTGACATGCAGCAGGTTTGGTTGAATCGTTTTGAGTAAGTTTGCCGTGGAACACATAACCTTGGCAGCATCGGTAACTAACATTAACACTTGCTTCGGTAAAATCTCAAATTTGTGTAGTGTTTCTATTAATACATCATATATCGCTCTGGCAGTACACCTTTGCATTCGTTTACAGGTTAGTAAATAAGGAGGAGAAGGTCCTTGCGGAGTCAGCGTCCGTACTAGAATGGCTAGGATGGACTGTTTTTTAATATCTGTAGTTTCGTCTATTGTTAACCACAGGAATTTTTTTTTACCGTATTTTTCGTACAATTTACAATTCTCTCACGCACTGACGGTACGTAATTCCGTAGCGTACTTCTTGCTGGTAATTTCCACGTAGGATTGTATTTCTTCCAAAACTGACGAAACATTGGGTGTTCCACTTTCTGCATTGGTATATTGGTCGCAATTAACATCATTGTTAACTCACACACAAATTTATTATATGATCTGCGTCCACTATTATTCGATTTATGTTTGTCACTATTTATATGTCTTTGGCACTGACTTGCTTTCCAAGTTAATAAAGTTGTTTCACAAACTAAACATTTCACTACGGTACCGTCATATATTAAATCGGGAAACCGATGTAAAAATTTCTTTACTACGTTAGCATGCAACCGAGTCGATGCATTGTTTCTACGCACTCCTGACATTTTCAACACGATTGTGTTAATGTATCGCTTACAACGTCTCAACGGCAACTGAATTGATCGTCGTACGCCTCTACTCGATCCCTCCACATCACGTTACTGTTCGGGCACATAGTCTGCCGTCTTTAGTAATGAAAGTAAGTGAAAATTAAAAATGTATGCGTAAGTTATTGAACCTTAACGAAATTCACTGGATACTTACATCAAAATAGTGGGGAGAAGTAGATTCGATGAAACGATAATAAACAGGATCTATTACAAAAATTACGGAGTATAATTCTCGTCCAGATAATTTAAAATGACGTTTATATAGGTAATGATATTTTAACGATAATCCGAATGGAATCTTTCATTAGCAATAGTAGTAGTAATAGTAAACAGCAGGATCGCATTAAGGTGGAATACCCTTAAGCCCGATTTTACAATATTTAATTTACATTTAAAAAATTAATTAGTTTATTAGTTTCCGGGTATATTAAAAGGGACTGGAAAATATAGAAATGCCTATTAAATAATAATCCCATTATTTGATTTTTGATTATTAAATTAATTATTTGTTAAATATGTTGTTCACAGTGTATTGTTCAACATTATTATGAATTCGCCCTTTAATTTTCTAAATAGTTAATTTGAAAGCGCTTGTAGATTCTTGTGAATACTTAGAAAGTATTAAATGTTTAAATATTACTTTGTCAGCAGTAGCACTCACACTACTTATTGTAGGTAACTGCTGTAAGGCATACTAATTATTCGTGTTAATATAAAACATAGTGCCCAAGATAATGTGGCTGTAAATTATTACTTCGGATATGACGAGCTACATAAAGAACTTATTATCAATCTAGGCCTTGACAGTGATAGTGGTAGCGATACTTATAGTGACACGGAGAATGAGGACATTCTCTAATATACAAGCTGTCCCGTATCCTTATGTTCCAATTCTAGGAGTGTAAAGTAGACTTCATTTCAAGTACAAACTGATTTTATTTAAAAAAAGTTATACGATTTAATAACAGGCCTGTGATTGTTAACGGTGCATAATAAAATGTTATCCTAAAATAAATGAACACGTGTCGTAGTGCATACAGTAATTTCTTCGAGATCTACAAAAAAGGGTACTGGAAATTGAATTATGATAAAGCAGGTTCTTACTTATTTTGTAAGTGCTGAACCATGAATATCATACAATACACAAATGTTCAGATGAATGTTAACGTTGCATTTTTTAATAAAGGATTACATTACGTTTCAGTTCATACAACAGTTTATTAGTGAGTGGACACGTTTTCTTTATTCAAAATGCCTTACCGATTTTCTTCTCAAGAGTATGCGGACATGCATTTTGTGTATGGCTAGTGTAACGGCAGTGCACGTCAAGCAGTTAGTTATTGAATACCGACATCGGTTTCTCGATAGGCGGATTCCTCATTACAGAACGTTTCTGGAAGTATACAGACAATTCCGGGAATGCGGACTACGTGATTATCTTTTCGACCGAGGACTAAATTTGCCAGCAGACGTAGAGGAAGAAGCAGTATCTATTGTTACAAGGGATCCAACTCTCAATGTACGTCGAATCGCTAGACAACTAGGAGTGCCACGAACGACAGTTTGGCTAATTTTAAAACGTGAAGACTTATATCCATATCACTATCGCAGGGGACACGGTTTGCTTGAGGCAGACTACTATGCTCGTCTAGTTTATTCTACCTGGATATTAAGACAATCACGGCTTCATTTTAATTTCTGCGGAACAGTCCTCTGGACAGATGAATCTGCGTTCACGGGAAGTGGTGTTACAAATCTGAGGAACCTGCACAGCTGGTCATCAGAAAATCTCAAAGCTATACGCCCATCTAAATTTCAACATGAATTTTCTATTAACGTTTGGGCCGCCCTAATTGATGACTTGTTGATTGGTCCTGTCGTCCTTCCCGGGAAGTTAAATGCGGACAATTACCTTCAATTTCTTATTGACGAACTGCCAGGTCTTTTAGAGATGTCCCACTGAATGTTCGGCGAGACATGTGGTTTCATATGGATGGGGCACCACCACATTTCGGAATTGCTGTCCGAAATTGGGTTAACGTCAATTATCCAAGATGGATTGGTCGAGGTGGTCCTGTTGCATGGCCACCTAGATCACCCGATCTTAATCCCCTTGACTTTTATTTATGGGGGTACATGAAAAATTTAGTCTACGCGCAAGTTTCGAACACAAGAGAAGAGTTGTTGGATCGTATTCACCTGGCTGCCGAGCAAATCTGACAAAACAAGTATGAAATTCGGATAAGTACTTCTTCTGTTGGCTTACGGGCACAAGCCTGCATTCAACAAGGAGGTGGACATTTCGAAAATATTGTTAATGAACTTTTTTAAATAAAATCAGTTTGTATTGACTTTAGGATTACATTTTTTTTTATGAACTGACAATCACATTCATAGATCTGTAAGTTTGAAACAAATAAAAATGGATATACAAGTTTTGCGTTTTTGTTACTTGAAATGAAGTCTACTTTACACTCCTAAAATTTGAACATAACGATACGGGACACTTGTATATGTTTTCTATTTTATCCATTCATATTTCTTATACTTGTGTGTTTGTTTGTTCTGTACCTGATGTATCTTGTACTTGTATTTACAGTATTTGCTTTTTTGTTTCTACTGTCTATTATTACTACATTGTACCCGCGGTACAAAAATATATTGACAAATACATTAATTATATTCATGTCAATAAACTGTATTATATTAAAATGATGTATGGAAGATCATAACTCCCCCAATAAAATGTTCATATATATCATAAACTTCGATGATTAATATTTTCAATATTGATTATTTAAAACACCTGCTTTACAATTTTTCGGAATACACTCTTCGATAGAGAGATATATGTAATTATGTAATTAACAGTTAAAATAATGAAAAGAAGGAATTAACTCATCGTACTTTATTTATCTTACGAAATATTAACTAATAAACAAAATAAACTAATAAAACTCCTCCCGCTTGTATCTACACCCATGAAGAAAGGAATTTAACTGTAAAATTGAAGTAATTGCGTCACAATTCAACGACAAAAGACAGATTGCGGTTAACCGAATAAATAGCGCTATTCAATAACTGCGTGTTGTACTTAGCGATGTTATAGATTATTTATATCGTCCATCGTAATTTCGGCCTTTCGTGTCCGGTCCCTAATTATAATACACGAGTTTTCTTATTTTATTTAAAATGCAAGTCAATAAATTTTCTATCTTTTATTACTCTAGTTCAAAAGAAACTTAGATCATAGTAAAACTATTCATTTCCAAAACCTTCTAGGGAATCCTTTATAAAGTCCTCGTTTTACTATATGTATAATCCCTCCAAAATTAATTACACATTTTATCGCTTTAGTTATACATAAAGAAGATCAAAGAGACAAGATTTATTCGGGAGCTCGTTGCATGGGATGCACGTAATGCATAGTCATTATTAATAAAGAACAGTCGAGTGTAGCAGCGGAAATTTATATAACTTTATATAGCTGGCAGTACGTTACAACATTTTAAGCAGTTTATTTCTTTTTAAACAGCGTTTAATTTCTATATTTTAAAATAAAATTATAAACATTACAAATTTACAAGAAGAAAAAGTTCGAGATAATGCAATTTATTATGTTATAGGTACAGTTATATTTCCTCCTCTTGTCTTTATTACAACTTCCATTCTTCGGTATATACATTGAATAATGGCCTGAATGTTGGTTTGAGAAATATTTCTCTAGTCCTCTCGAAGAGCGATACATTCTCCGGGACGGCTGCACGACCCATTTACACGTTTCTTAAGCATGCACCAAACTAACATTCTATTGGATTCAGATCCAGGCTACGCGCTGGCCGAATTATTCGATTAATTTGCACTTTTTACAAATATTCTGAAACAATATGCGCGGTATGCTTTCGGGCATCATGACCCATTAACACAAACCCATCACCAATAAACGTTAGCCACAACATGTTCTGAAAGAATCTAGCATCTTCTATGTACCCATGAGCCGTCATAGAATCATTTTTAATGAAAACGAGCGCTATGCAGGCTTGGTACGAAATTGCAACCCATACATTTACAGAGTCTTCCACGTTAATGAGTATGGTCTTAAGGTGGAAACAGACTTGAATGCACATGTGGTGAGTCGTTACGCATGACATGTAATGCGTGTTGATTCGCCGTATGCGTATCAAAAATTTCTCTAAGGAGATTTTGCATGCGACGCCATGCATGTGTATCACGGGCTTCCACTTGTCAGTACATATTCTAAAATGCTGGAAGAAGTGGCTATTATGAGAGCTGTGTATATGATATTGTCCCAGTTATTGAAGAAAAAAAGAGACGAGAAAATCTATAAATTTCTACTTAACGCAGTTGGTCCCAAAATCGCAAAACAAGACACGCATGTGAGAAAATCTATGTCAGTGAAGGATCGATTATCTATAACTCTACATATCATTTGACCACTTCATTAAAATATCTGTAGGTACGTTATTTCTTGTAAAATAAATTAAAAAGCACACTGGCACTCTTTGCCTTTCGCAACAACATGCTACCTGCATCCGCATATGTCAACTAGTAATCGAGTTGAAACTTGTCCACACTGCGCGCGCACGCATGGTACAGTTTCTTTGAGCGGTGCCCAAAAACCGACAACGATTGGCTCGCGTCATGTGCATTTGCGGCCGTTCACGAGTCGTTATACACGTGCTGAGTCGATACACGTAGATGATCCAGATTTGAATATTTGTCGCGACTCACCGCTTATGCATTTAAGTCTGTTCGCACCTTTAAATGCAACGCCAAATATTAAATTATTAAATTAGAGAGTGACATAAATTTTATTGTACAACAACTTGCTTATGGAGCACCATTATCTTTCTTCTAGTTTAATTTTTTCCTCCAATGCACTCTTTCAATAGTCAAAAATGATAAATCGGAGGCGGCTACAAATAAAGACCATTTGGTGGTGTAAGTCTACCGTAATTGTTCTAGTATTTCTGCGATTACATCAATAACTTATAACGTGTGTTCATTTGAAAAGCCAATCTAGGTTACTTTGAAATTTTGATAGAATGAGACGCAAATATATTAGTATGTGTTTGTTGTTCCGTAAACGTAAATCCAAATGACATTTGATAATGTCAATCACAAATATCAGTTAGTGCATAAAATAATCGTGCGTCGATTCTAGTTTAAATAAATTGCTTATCAGTTTTAAAATGGCTTTCACTTTAGAACATTAAATTTTTTTAGTCTAGGTTTATTTTCGAAGTGGTAATAAAATTGATGGTTTATGGGTTTATTCAGTTCAAGATTGCATGGTAGAATTTCAAGTTGAGTTTCCACATTTTGTAATAGATTATATACAATTTAAGAATACTTTGGATAGAACTTTAAAACTTTTTTTCTGAAACTGGTAGTCTCTTAAGAAAATCAGGCAGCGGAGCAGTTAAGAAACGTACACCTCAAGTTGTCAATCGTGTTGAAGAAATAATGGAAAATGAATGAGTCAACAAATTAACCTTTCTGTTGGTACAACTGTAATGTGTTCACAAGTTATTAAAAAAAATATATGCAACTTTATCCATACCGTGTCACAGCACTACAAGAATTGTTAGAAATTGATTACCCACGTAGACTACAGTTTTGTAATTGGTTTGTAAATATAATGGAGAACTTTCGCAAAGAGTCATCTTTACTCATGAAGCATTGTTTTATAAAACGGGATACCTAAATTCACAAAATACCAGAATTTGGAGTAGTGAAAATCCACATATAATTAATGAAGAATCGTTACATCCAGAGAAAATTGGTGTTTGGGCAGCGATAAGCCAAAGGCGAATCATTGGACCAATATTCTATCAGGGAACGTTAACTGTTCAAAGGTACCGTACGGAAATTTTACAACCATTTGTCAATCAGTTGCATGATGATGAACTTCAAAATGCATATTTCCAACAAGACGGAGCACCTTGTCACTGTACTGCAGATTCTTTGGATTATTTAAGAGAATTTTTTGATGAGCGTATAATTAGTCGAAATACTGAAATTGCCTGGCCTGCACGTTCATGCGATTTAACACCTTGCGACTTCTTTTTGTGGCCTTATCTAAAAAATAACATATTTCGAACACCTATATTGAATTTGAATGATATGCTACAGAGAATCGAACATAAATCCATGGAAATTAATAACAATCCAGTAATGTTGCAGAATATCATCAGAAATTTTGAACGGAGGATTTTAAAGTGCATTGATCTTGAAGGCCAACATTTTCAACATTTGTTATAGTTTTCAATAAATACCTATTATTTGTTATTTATTTGTATGTATGAAACTGTCAAAATATACGACTTCGCAGGTTAAGTAGTAAATTTTAATTTACGACATACTTCAAAATGTTCTCAGTAAATCACATGCTACTAGATTGACTTTTCAAATGAACACTTGTTAGATTGACATTATTGTACAGGAAGATATTATTTTTTGGTAATAATTCTCGTCATTTGATTCTCTCAGATCATCTTACTTTTAAAATTAATCAACATCTAATATTTCCCATTCATAAATTCTGCTGAATAATATGCCATGTGCGCCTCGCGGTCATTGTTCAAAATTGCTTCTGGGGTTCTGACCGGGAATCACATCCTTGGTACTTTTTGGCGTTTCTTATGATTGAGATATATGATATTTATTGAAAAAGAGTTATTGTACAGATGAATCTTTTAAATATTGCTTAACTTTCATCAATCAGTAAAAGGTAAGGTTTAAACTGCTTACGTTTCCAATTCCTCAGTTGAATATATACGTAGATTGTCTTCGAAATTCTATTTTATTTTCATCCGACTTACTTTTTTCCGAATTCGGCTTTTTATATTTCAGCTTTAATGAGTGACAGAGATGAGAGTCGAGGGTTACAAGGACGGACTATTATCGTAAAGAAAGATAACACTTCTTCTGAATTAATTCTTACTGATTATATCACAAGATGTTTATGATTTATTATAGTTAATATTTAATGTATTTGTCAAACAAGCCACAATAAATATAGCGTATTTCATTACTCATTACGCGCCAAATTCGAAAACAGGATTTTGAAATATGTTATTTTTATTGAACATAATTATTAGGAAGAAACTAAACTTAACCGTATGTTTTTGTACTGAATTTTGATAAAACGCATCTATTGAGTGTTCTTGAGGTTGAAGAAAATGACCAAAATTTTAGCATGGAAACATCACGTACCTATCCATTCGTATATTGTGTAAGCTTACCTCAACTAATAATTCTTGTAATTATACATTAATCTTCGTTAATTTGATCAGTTTAAAAGAAGTCTCTTATAATTAGGGACCGGACACGAGAGGCCATGACTCATCGCCAAGAGGGGTAGGGGAAAGGGTGGTAGATTCGGCCACTTAGGATATTTAATTATGTAATTTCATTAATATTGGATTTTGACTCTTACTACTGAGGCATGTTGTTACACACACGTTAATACAACGCCTAGTATTTTTATGTATTTTGAGACTGTACCATAACTCAGATAATTTACTTTTTTTTATGTTTAAAAATGGACGAATCTTCCTCACCGGTGAGGTACATTCGTCATAGGAGTGGGGTACATTAGTCTTGTAGAAAAATAAATTTGAAACATGTGTAGGAACATATAAATCTTTATTATTAACATAGAAAACAATTCTACACGTTATAGATACATAGCATATTCATTTTTACCGAACATTTACTTCTTCAAAATTGTAATTGAAGTTGAATAAAGAGGAAGTTCTAGCAGTAGAATTTTTATCAGCTCTTGATAGAAATGCTACAATGTCACCTCTATTTACATTACTAACATCTTCAACTATGGGGAATACAAATGTGTTGGATTTATCTTTACGTCGTAAAAATTTAACTTCAAATTCCAGTTCTTCCAAAGATTTAATTATTTGACCAATATAATAGCAAGAAGCAAGCTTTGAATGAAATTTAACAAGAACAAAGTCTCCAACATTAAATTTTGTATCAATGTGCAATTTGGGGAGAGATTGAAGCTCTTCATCAGAGTTTATTAAAAAATCTGTATCATCAGACGTATGACCAATTTCCATGGAAACATCAGAATCGCTTGAGCTTGGATCTTCTTTTGCTTTAATTTTCTTTTCTGGCTTACAACAAAACAGTTTCCTTTTTGCTTCCACGCGCTTCTTTTTTAATTCATTTTTTCGTAGCTTTTCCTTTTCTTGACTCTGTCTTAATAACATTTCTGGCGAATCTGTATAGATACACGACTTTGTAGTTCTTTTTGTTATTCTTTTTTTTCTTCCGGCTCCCTTTGGAAAAGGACGCAGTTCTTCTAATGAACTTCCAGGCTTGTTTTCTCTGGAGCTTGAAGGAGTGATGTTTATTGATTTTGGCTGTTCTGCAATGCCAAGAGAGTGATGGAATGCTGTTCAGTCCTTTTTTGTGTGGGTGTTGATGGGACTGAATTGAGTTCTACAATATCATCTTCCTGGGATGGAATATCAGGATCATCATTGTTTTCGTGAGAGATTGTTAGTATAACTGCGTCTGTTCCGGCGTTGTTTGTATTTTCTGTTACTGTGCTTGGCATAAAATCTTCCTCAGAAAAAACTAGTCTATTAAGGGGCCAAAATTTTTTATTGTAAAAGCATTCATAAACGCTTTGTTGGCCAGTTGTGGAATCTGTTTTACAGTAATCACTTTTCCAGGATATGCAATCATGTGGTCATTGAAAGCAACGTTTAATTGACCTTTAAATGGTCCATAAATTCCCACGTCAAGTGGTTGAAGGCGATGCGTAGTGTGTGGTGGGAAAGATAACAACACTATCCCATTTGCTCTGCAAAAAGTAATGGCCTCAAACGACGTATGTGACTCATGATTGTCAATAATTAATAAAAAAAAATTATCAACTGAGCAATTCGTATGAAGTACAATATGGCCAAGAACTTTAATAAATAAATCCGAAGTCATCCAACCTGATTTATTCCCCAATGCAATACTAGATGTAGGAGCATCTTCTAAAAATTCGCTTATATATCTTATACGGGGAAAAATAAAATCAGGAGGAATTGTTCTACCAACTGCATTAATAATTCCTACGAATGTCACCAGCTCACCACGCTCTGCCGATGCAACTTGCCCTACTTGTCTTTTACCTCGTTCACACACTACTTTAACTGGCTTCATTACAGTTTGAATACCAGTTTCGTCCAAATTATATATCTGTTCAGGTTTAAACTGGTATCTTTCTAATAACTTTACATAGTTGGCGAAAAATTCATCTACTCTGGCCCTGTTGAAGGCTATGGTTCGATAAAGTCTGGTACTTTCAGGCTTCCTCAGTGACAATTGCTTATTTCTAGCCATAAAGCTTTTTAGCCACTCTATTCCTAGAATGTAACATTTCTCTCAATAAATAATGCAAAACAAATTTGCATGTAAAGTAACTTACCTGCCATTTCCTTCAGATTCCTGTTTGGAGGCATTTTACAGTTCGGCAAATTCTTTGCAAAATCATATGCTACACGCTGAACTTGTTTGTATGACAAACCATAGTTCAAAATGGACGATTTTTGAATGTATTCAACTAATTCCTTTTCCTGGCTTAATGTAAAAACTTGTTTCACAGTGTACTTGCTAGAGAATTTTTGTACCTCACTCTCGCTCTCATTTCCAGAATCTTTATCGAGATCTCTTAAAATGTCTTCCACACTTTGTTTTTTCAGCATAGTTTTAATACGGGACTGCAAAATTGTTCTATTTATGCCATAGACTCTTGAAGCTTCGTGAACACTAAGTCTCCTGGAAAGACCTTCTCTGATTGCATTGTTCATATTTTTTTCGTCAATATTCGCCCTGTTTGTCTTTTTAATATAATTTCGCGGCATCTACATAAAACACTAAGATCATGTAAAATTAAATCAAATACTATTGTAAAAGGGAGGTAGAATCGTCCAGGCCGAATGTACCCCACTGGTCTTAGACGAAAGTACCCCAACAGGTATTTCTGTCCTTTTAAATTAATTGTGAAAAGACTAAAACAGTTAGGTTAAGTTTGACAACACACACAAATTTACCAATAAAAACATAACGTTCATGAATATTTACAAGATTTAGAAACACTAAATGATAGCTATTTCTATATTTTGAAAATTGCGAAAAAACTTACCTTCAACACCGAAAATTTAAATTTTTTTGTTAATAAAATAACGGACAGCAGTTTAAATGCACAAACATTCACCAACGATCAAGAACGACTAGTACCGACTTCGGGCAACACAATCTCAGCGGTATATTCGAAAATGAGCGAATAAAATGCATTGGACGACTGTACCCCACGGCCGAATGTACCACCCTTTCCCCTACTATTGAAAATTTTTATTTTTAAAGAGTTTTTAATTTTATTTATATAATTGGAAAACAAAATTGTCTGATTCTAACGGGTCTAATACTTTCTAATATTTCTTGTAATTTTTTAACGATATTTTAGACTTTGCAATAAATTTCGGAATCACTGGCAATGGATATACAATGAGTATGACACAAATGAAACAGACATGCAATATACATATCTGTAACTGTACCCATGGACAATACACCTCGTATTTTCAGCTGAAAATACGAGGTGTATTGTCCATGTATATCCAGGTATATTGCATGTCTGTTTCATTTGTAACAAATGCGTAATACGTGCATAACGTATTGATATACTTAAACCTTTTTGTAAATGAGTATGACCCTTAATCCAACTCGCCATTGTTTCACGATGCCATTCTCGACGTTGTTCCATATCATATCTGAAAAAGTAACTTAAACAATGTTCTAGATCTAAACAATTACAAAAATTACGAAGTCTGTAATTAACAGTTAAAACAATGAAAAAAAGAAACTAACTCACCGTACTTTATTTATTTTACAAAATATAAACTAATTAAACTCCTGACGCTTCTATCTACGTCCATGAAAAAAGGAATTTAACTGTAATATTGAAGTGATTGCGTCACAATTCAACGTCAAAAAACAGATATGCGGTTTACCGAATAAATAGTGCTATTCAATAACTGCGGGTTGTACTTAGTGATGTTATAGACTTTTTATATGGTCCATAGTAATTTCGGCCTGATGCGTCCGGTCTTTAATTGTTATAAACTACACTCACCGGCAAAATAATCGATCCACTCAAAAAATTGATGAAGTTTGTTCGTTAATAAGTTTGTTATTTTAAATTCGATTTGATTCATTTTTTTTTTGCATATTGTAGGTAAATTTAAATGTAATCTATCACATTTTTTGAATTTTAAGAAAATTTGGCGTACATCATTTTATACAGGGTGACACAAAGTCTGTTTTTTTAAATCAACTTTAAAACCACATATGTTGTCAAAGTTGCTCCACCTTGTATTTTCTTATTTTGTCAACAGGACACATCATTTCTTTACAATTTCTTTTTTTATTTATTACAATAGCTTAATTTTTGTAAAAGATACAAGGGTTTAAGAAAAATCTTACATTTTTACATTTTTCCTATGGTACTAACAATAAGTTTACGAATTTATCGTTTTTGCATAGAGGGCTAGTGAAATACTGTCAGTTGTGAAATCTAAAACTTGTCAATTACGTTTTTGAACGTGTTTCTTGTCGAATAGTAATTTAAAATATGGATCTTTCTGTAACCGACGCAGCGAGAGCTGTTGCTTTGATTCAGGATGGTAGGTCACAGTATTATGTGGCCAGAGTGTTGGGAGTTTCAAGATGTAAAGTTCAAAGAGCTGTTAAACGGTTTAATGAATTTGGTGTATACACAAGAAGAAATCATTGTGGTCGAAAGAAATCTACTAGTGAGCGAGATAATCGCTTTATAACGTTAAATGTTTTGAGGGACAGAAAAGTTACTTCTGTGCAAATGAAAAACAGATTAGAGGACGTAAGGCAAGTTCAAGTGAGTGATAGAACAATAAGAAGGCGGCTGTATGATATTGGACTGCGTTCTAGGAGACCTGCAACTGGTCTAGAGTTATTGAGACACCATCGAGTTGAACGCTTTAGATTTGCTAGGGAACATGTAAATTGGGGTAAAGAAGAATGGAGCAACATCCTATTCACGGATGAGCCCAGATTTTGTCTTAGAACACCAGATGGACGTGAAAGAATTTACCGGAGAACTGGTGAACGTTTCTTTCAAAACCATTTTTTTCCTAGAGTAAGTTATGGAGGCGGTTCGATAATGGTGTGGGGTGGCATAAATTTTGAAGCTCGGACGGACTTGGTTATAATTAACGGGGGAGCCATGACAGCCGATAGATACATAAGAGAAGTTTTAGAGCCACATATTGTTCCTTTTGCACCGTTCATCGGAGATGATTTCATGCTGATGCATGATAATGCCCGACCGCATGTTGCCAGAATTGTACGCGAGTATTTAGCCGAGGTTGAAATCTCAGTAGTAAATTGGCCTGCTCTAAGTCCAGACCTAAACCCAATTGAGCATGTTTGGGATGCACTTGGGAGGAAAATACGATCTCGTGTACCAACGCCTGCAAATTTACAGCAGCTTAGTGACGTTCTAACTGAAGAATGGAATCAAATAAAGCAGGCTTACATTCAAAACTTAATTGAGAGCATGCCAAGACGATTTGCAGTTGTTATCCATGCACGTGGAGGAAACACTTCGTATTAAGTCTTTTATGTTTTTTATTTTCTTTTCAATTCCTTTTCATTAAATTCGGTGTTAAGTTAAATTCGTAAACTTACTGTTAGTACCATAGGAAAAATGTAAAAATGTAAAATTTTTCTTAAACCCTTGTATCTTTTACAAAAATTAAGCTATTGTAATAAATAAAAAAAGAAATTGTAAAGAAATGATGTGTCTTGTTAACAAAATAAGAAAATAGAAGGTGGAGCAACTTTGACAATCCATATGTGGTTTTAAAGTTGATTTAAAAAAAACAGACTTTGTGTTACCCTGTATAAAATGATGTACGCCAAATTTTCTTAAAATTCAAAAAATGTGATAGATTACATTTAAATTTACCTACAATATGCAAAAAAATGAATCAAATCGAATTTAAAATAACAAACTTATTAACGAACAAACTTCATCAATTTTTTGAGTGGATCGATTACTTTGCCGGTGAGTGTATTTAGTAAATCCATTATAATTTTGAATTTTATTTAAAATTGTGTTTAAAGAAATTATGATTCTTTTATTTTAAAGGGATCTAAAGAGTCAACTGGTACTGAAGATGAAGATACTAGCAGCGAAGAAGAAGGAGAAGCCGGTGATGTCGAAGTTGCACCTCAAGGTCAAGGGGATGGCGTGGAGCAGAAACAAGAGAAGGAAACTGAAGCAGGTGCCGAAATTTCAGCGCTGGTAAATTATGTGCAACCGGTGCGTTTTTCTAGTTTTGAATCGGCGAAAAGTAAGTTTAGAAATCTGAAATTTAATTTTTCCTTTAACTTAATGTTTAACAGAAAAAAAGCGTAGCTACGAAATGTCTTCGTTCGACGAAAAACAGGCAACCACCTTACTGAAAGAGAAACCGATCGAGTTCGTTAATTATAATAAACACCAATTAAGTAGAATTTACCCGCAAGGTACAAGATTTGATTCGTCGAACTTCATGCCGCAAGTGTTTTGGAATGCCGGCTGTCAGCTAGTTGCGTTGAATTTTCAAACGTTAGACTTGGCGATGCAATTAAATCTGGGCATATTTGAATATAACATGCGATGCGGATACTTGCTGAAACCGGAATTCATGAGAAGAAGCGACAGAAGGCTAGATCCCTTTGCCGAATCGACTGTAGATGGAATCATTGCCGGAACAGTTGGAATAGCAGTTATATCGGGCCAGTTTCTCACCGACAAAAGGGTAGGAACGTACGTCGAGGTTGATATGTATGGTTTGCCAGCTGATACTATGAGGAAAAAGTACCGCACGAAAGTTGTACAAAATAATGGAATAAATCCGCAATACGATGAAGAACCTTTTATTTTTAAAAAGGTAGTGTGTTTTTCAATATTTATAAACAAAAGAATGCTTTTAAATTTGATTTAGAATTAAACATCAGAAAATTACTTAATTAGTTTTGACATTCCTTTATAAATTTTATGCCGAAGTTTTCTTTACATATTGCTCCGTAATGCTTCCATTTGAATTTCCATTGTATATTCAAAATATCTTCGCTGACATTAAGAGTATTTCGTTGGCACTCAAAAAAATTTAATTGACTAGACGACATCATTTTATTAGTTTACACTTTACCTGTTGTTACATGTTGTCGAAGAATACAGGAGAAATGCAATTAAACCGAAATCTCTAAACCTAATAAAGATTGTAACATTCAAGATAATAAATACAATAAATGAAATATAACTATAAAACTTATGCTATTATTTAGGTTTACACCTGCAAATGAACGAATTTAAAAGAAGGATTATATCTGCATTGAGTAAAGAGTTTTATGGCCATAGAAAACAAAACAACGCATAAAGCAATATAATACCTGACTAGACAAAATTAACATATTAAATATTAGATCTTTCTATACACCTAACATTTACAATTAGTATAAAATTAAAACCTATGATTTAATACATAAAATAAATACAGCTAAATCCATTTGATTATACCGTGATATCATAAAGTTTCTAGGACGAAGATGGCTTTGTAATATAAATTGTATGTCTGAACTTAAGTTAGGAACTATAACTCTGTTTTGTAAATTATTTTGACAGTGACATTATCTGTCATCCATTAATGTGTTAGAATTGCTGAAAGCAAGTTTGAACGTCGAGTTTGAAACATAGCACATTCGAGTAAATTCAAATATGGTTTACAATATAGTGCAAAAAGCGTACATGATTGAAGCCTATTTTCGGAGTGGAGTGCGAATTGATGGAATTTGGGTGTACAATCAACGTGCATGTTTGGATGATTTTAGAGAGCACTTTCCAGAGTTAGCTGTAATTCCCAAAGATTTTTATAATTGCCTTTCCAATTGTGTTGGTGTGTTTCGTGAAACTGGTTCTGTGGGTCATAAATCACGTACTGGTAGATCAACTGTTCGTTCGGAACAAGTTATAAATGATGTTCGTCAACGTATGGTAAATGAACCCACAAAACCTTTGAAACACCTTTCTCAAGAGATTGGACTTTCTTATGGAACATGTCAGAAAATTGTAAAGAAAAACTTACACATGCCTCCGTATAAGATGCAATCACATCAGGCTATTTTGCCGGTAGACTACCCTAGACGTCGTGCGTACTGCCAGTGGTTTGCAAATAACTTAATAGAAGATGATGACCTGCTAAATTTGTCATTTTTCTCTGATGAAGCATGGTTTCATCTTTCGGGGTATGTCAATTCCCAAAATACTCGAATGTGGAGTAGTGAAAATCCTCATATTTATATTGAATCGTTTCTCCATAATGCGAAACTTGGTGTTTGGCTAGCAGTTTCTCGCCGCAGAGTTCTTGGCCCTATTTTTTTTAATTTCACAATTAATGCTGAGAGGTATAGAAACATTCTGAATGAATTTATTGAACAGTTGCATGATGATGAATTGCAATATGGATACTTTCAACAAGATGGTGCAACGGCACACACAACACGAGAAAATAATGCTTTTCTTCGTGAGTTTTTTGACGATCGGATCATAAGTTTACATACGGAAGTTGAGTTTCCACCACGATCACCTTGTTTGACAATTATGGACTTTCTCGTGTTTCCTCACCTAAAGAATAGAATATTTAAAACTCCTGTTGCTAATTTGCAAGATATGCAACAAAGAATTATTGACGAATGTGCATTAATAACGCCCGCAATGCTGCAAAATGCCTTTAACAGCATGAAAAGGCGTGTCACATTGGGAATTGAAAATAACGGACAACAATTTCAACATTTACTTTAATTTTGCCTTTTTTTATTAATAAAATTTTGAATACAAGCTGAGCTTGTTGTTTTATTGTATCTTTATTAAATCAAATGACATATTTATTGATGTTACGATGACACTATCAAAATAATTTTCAAAAATTAAGGTTAAGTTACCAGTATGATAATATGGATAAAGTTCAGACATATATTTTCTATTTCAATGCCATCTTGGACCCAGAAACTTTATGATATCGCGGTACTTAAATCAAACTAAAATACAAATTTAATCTATATGGACGGAACAACCACTAAATACTACTTAACATAAAGTAGGTATGGTATTTAGTTATATAAATACTTACTGACGAGAGCAACTTAGTTGGTGAAATGTAGGACAATACTGTAGTATGAGAATTTGAATTCTTTGTATATGCTAGTACTAATCAATTTTTTAACGTGTTTTTCTTGTTTATTAACTTGTCATTTTCAAAACTACCTAAAATTTCTGCCGAACTTTTAACGTTTTATACTTCACAAGGAATTTTAAAATACTTTGGCATGTCAATTTTCACTCAAAATTATTTACAATAAAAATATCTTTGTATTGTACAAAACTGGTGGGGTTTTACCCACTCATGTATGTTTCAATTATTCTGATAAATGCGAAACTATAAAGACTGTCCCACATCTCATCTGCATCGCAAGTTGGTTCTAATTAAATTAGTTTCAAATTTTCTTATATCTAAGTAACAATTTAATGTTCTCTCTAGTAGTAATAATCAATGATATCCCCCGCAGGTCGTATTGCCGGAGTTAGCATCAATAAGAATAGCGGCATATGAAGAATCCGGAAAGCTAATTGGACATCGAATATTACCAGTTGTTGGCCTCTGTCCTGGTTATAGACACGTAAACTTAAGAAATGAGGTCGGGCAGCCTCATCCCATGGCAACTCTGTTCTTACATATCGTAGTTAAGGATTACGTTCCTGATGGTCTATCAGACTTCGCGGAAGCTCTGGCCAATCCGATTAAATATCAAAGCGACTTGGAAAAGCGCGCGCAGCAATTAGCAGTGTTGACGGACGACATGGAACCTTCAACGGACGGTTGTTGTGAGGAAAATCTGAAAAAACCGAAAGACAATGCTCCCAATGGCAGTCCCACTCACAAGTCGCCACTTATGCTGGGAGGTGGTGAATCGGTCGATATTGTCCCTGAAAACGACAATATTGTCCCGATATTAGCACCGGCTGGCGATCACAATGTCGTGAACAAACCTGTTGAGATTAAAGAGGAGAAGGTCGAAGAATTGGTTGCGGAACCTTTGGACAAAATTATGGAGAATAAATTGGTTAAGGAGAAAAAGCTGGAATTGGATAAGAAATTGGAGAGTTTAAGGAAAAAACATGAAAAGAAAAAGATAACGTTGCAGTCCCAAAAATCGGGAGAGAAGACGTTCATTAAGTTTAAGAAACGGTTTTCCAAATCAAATCTGTAAGTATTAGTCACCACTCATCTCTTTTGTTTTTATCTAATTCAATAACATATTAATTCAGGCTACCATTATTTAATTAGAAGCTTCTTGAGATTCAAAAATGTATCGGGCAAATCATTGTGTATTTTATACATTAATAAAAAATAGAGTTGAATCTGTTTTCAGGAAATTCGGTGCCACAGGAATGTAGATATACTCGGTTTGTCGAGAAGTAAAAAATATTAGAGTGAGAACTAGTGTGGATTTTCTTAAGTTTTGGCTTATTTCTTTCTAAATCTAGAACTTTCAAAGTTAAATTTGATCAAAGTTAGTTAAAGGAATAAAAAAGGGCAAACAAATTGGCTCCTATTTGTATAGATTTGGCAAACAAATTTTATCAAAATAATAGATAAAGTATATATGATGTGTTTATGGTCTGTTTCTCATACACGAGGCGGAATTCAAAAGTTCCCGAAATTTGAATCACACGCGTAAAGAAACGCTGTTTATAAGTCAGTAAAAGTTCTTTGTTGGTGCAAAATTTTTCATTGTTTTGTTTTGCAATTTTTTAATGACCGATTTAAGAAAACAGCGTATCTGTATCAAGTTCTGTTTAAACTCTACAAGACTGCTGCAAAACACACAAAATGTTAAAGGAATAGATTTCGAACATTAATTAGAAATTGATTCGGTTATCAACAAACTCTATCGCGTCCTCGTTGTGCAGTCGTCAGTGAGAGTATCGATGAGATTCCACGAATATCAACACGTCATCGTTTTCAACACAGAACCAGTTTGCAACGGATTCCCACTGAAGACCTTCATCTCCACCCTTACAATGTTCAATAAACTCAGGGCCTTACGCCACAAGACCATTTATAATGGAGACAATTTGTTAATTGGTGATGGAAAGCCAAACAGTAGATTACATCTTTTTCTAAAACATAATTTTCAGCGAGGAAGATAATTTTTATTTGAATGATTTTGTTAATAAGCTGAATTGGCGTATAGGTACCAATGAAAATCCTCGTGTTATTCAAGATTGACACTAGACGATTTTTACCTCGGAATTTTGTAATCTCCAAAGTCCACCCTAACAAACTACAAACAATTTCTGAACTATAACGATATGAACGATATAAACCTCCAAGAAATCTAGATCCAACAAGACAGTTCCACTTGCCATAGAGCAATAGAAACCATAGATTACTTAAGGCAACGTTCTCTTGGTCGCGCGATTTTCAGAAATACTAACGTTGTAATTGGTTGCCTGGATATTGTGAATTGACACCAGACGATTTTTACCTCGGAATTTTGTAATGTCCAAAGTCCACTCTAACAAACTACAAACAATTTCTGAACTGAAACAGAAATTCAACGAAATATTACTGAACTTCGAGCAAATGATTTGGAATAAGTTTTTTGAAAATGTGATAAAAAAAAGTCAGGGTATGCCAACACAGCCTGCGACGACTATATAGCCTATATCATATTCCATAAATCATCTCAACATGTCTACTTTATAAATAAATAAAAATTACCCAATTAAATAATAATATACTACTGTGTTTCATATTAAAATTAAATGCAGCGCTTCTTTAATTGTATTCAGTACAAATAGTTTTCGAGAAAGTACAATGAGCTTATTCGAATATAATAAATCGTTAGCAATAATGATGTGTGGTTATTATAAGAACAAAATAATTATGAAGATGTTATACGCAAATAGTAATAGGAGATTAAAATATTTTACATAGACAACTTTGGAAGTTCTAGAATTTACAGAATTGTTTTATTGAAAGGCGTGTGGGCCTGTACAAAAGAAACACTAGCGTATAATGAAATCCAATGAATTATTATGTTTTTGATTATGCATGTTAGGGATTATCGATGCAAAAACTGCCTTGCAAAGTTATTTATGTAATGCTTAATAGAAAAAGGGGCGAAAAAGAATGATGGCCTATATGTGTATATCTGTAAAGTTCTTATGTTGATTATCTAGCGGATAATGTGTAGAATTGTGGTTAATACCCGAGAATTAATACATCATTTTACTGCTACATCTTAGTTTTTGTTATTAAATCATTGATAATGAGCTGTATTACTGTATTGACACTTGATGTTCGTTAAACATCGATATGCTATTTTTTATACGGTATATTGGAGCCATCTAAGCTGCGAATAGTGGACTACACAGTTAAACGTATACTTTCCTCCTAGTAGTAGCTTAGCTACTCAAGTAGTGTTGCCAGAGTATCTCTTTTGGCCGCGAGATGTCTCGAGACGTTTTCTCTTGACATTTGATGTACAAGATTGTATTGTCCTCGGCGGCAGCGTATGGCAATTGATATATTTCTCCACGTATACCAACGAGATCTAAGAGGATGTCGAAACATTTTTGTTTTAATGTATCTACACTTGATGTTAATTAAACATCGATATGTTATCGCTTACATTCCTATCTACAAACTACGAGGAGAGTTTTTTATGTTACCTATAGCAAGCGCCAAATAAGATGGCGAGCGGTGAGAGTAAGGCCGCGCTGCATTAGAAATAGTGTGAATCTTTGTATTTGGTTTTATATAAAGTTGTAAGTAAGTGGGTAAATGGTCGTGCGCGTTTTTAAAAACGACTACGGTGCATCCCCACCGCTCGCCATCTTATTGGGCGCTTGCTATACCTAGCTATGAAAAAACCGAGTTAAGAAATAAAATTTTTCAACGTAGAACCATTAACACTAACACGCTTATTCCAACGTTTCTTTAATAAGTCTATTCTCTCGAAAAAAATTGTTTTGGTAATTAGCAAAATACGACCCCACGAGTTTTGGAAAGGGATAATAGTCACAGGGGGCGAGGTTGGGACTGTAGGGTGGATGTTGTAATTCCTCAAAAAATTTCTCCGCATTCATTGATTACTGCTTGAACAATTCGTGCTGTGTACACCCTGCAGTTGTCGTGCCGAAGCCGAGTTTTCTGAGGAAAATTATGTGGTCTTATTTCGCGTATAGCCGTATTCAAGTTCTTAATTGTGTCTTTGTAGACATTTCCCGTTAGTGTAGTCCCTTTTCGAAAAATCCCCTACGCGTTCCAGAAAACTGTGGCCATCAATTTTCTCGCAGAAAATTGCGTTTTCGCCTTCATAGGCAGTGGGAAGTCCTTATTAACCTAAAGACTCTTGTAAGGGTTGCAGTGGTGTACACAAGCTTCATTCCCAGTTACAACTCTATTTAAGAAATTTTCATCTTGAGATAAAACAGTTAAATTTCCTCCACGAATTTGTCGTCTAGAATTTTAAAAACACTCGCTTCTGATATTCCTATTTCTCTAGCAATAACTGAGACTTCTACTTGACGGTCAGTCATCACCAAATCTTCAAGATTGTAGAGATTTCAGTTCATGCTTCCAAAAGTCTTCCACACTTTGAGCCATCGTGAATGGATTCTCTGCTCCATTTGAACTGCTTACATCAAAATTTTACATGGAAGTAGGACGCATACACTGCCATCATCCTCTTATGAATATTCTTTGGGCTACTGACTTATTTTGATCAAAGGTTCATGACGCTTCTGTGTTCAAGTTTCAAATCACTCCTCTTCTCTTCTTTAAACGAATGTAAAAGTAGCAAATGTTAAGCGACTCGAACGAAACTTGGAGATGTATAGCGTCATCTCCAAGTTTCGTTCGAAACTGCCACGATATGGCATAGTTGTTTTGCTAGCTAGGTATAGCAAACGCCAATTAAGTTGGCGCGAGGAGGGGTAAGTTCGCGCAGGATTAAAAGTAGTGGGGAGATTTGTATTTGGTTTTACATCAAATGTCAGATAATTCTAACCTCTGAGCGTTTATCACTTTATGATCCCCTAGCAAAGACATCATGTTCCGTCAAACGTCAATGACAAATGTATCTGACAATTACTTGAGTAGTGGGGGTGGACGTTTTTAAAAACGGCTTCTGCGCACCCCCTCCTCGCGCCAACTTAATTGGCGTTTGCTATAGATAACATAAGAAACTCCTTTCGTATATATGTATTTAGTTTTGTTTCATTGATTTAGATATATGTTTGACTTTCTTAGTTCTTGTCAATTTTTTGTTCCTATTATTACGTCATCGCCAGGCATCGAACGTGCGTATTTCTTTGCTATTAATACTGGCCTGCTTGATTATTTTTTTTATTAAGAATGTTAAGAAATTATGAAAGAATTATAGCATCAAAAAATGTTGAAAAACAATCTGCGATATAGATAAAAACCAAGAAGAAAAGGCTTTCATTATACGCTAATGTATCTTACAGTACAATTTGCTAGTTCTTTTGTTATTTTAAACGAACCTCGCATTGTTTGTGTAATTATTTTCCGTGATTAAACGTTACCATATAGTTCTGATTCATTCCCCACAAACAAATTATGAACGATTTTATTTTTTTTAATTGTTGTTAAACAACGAAGTAAAATATTTAAAAAATCAAAATAATTTTAGCAAACGATGCGATGAAAGCTTTGAAAAACAATTTCATTTCAGAACACTCTACGCTGCATGTAGTTTAGAGACCTTGCCACGATTATATCAACTGTTTCGGCTTAATTCGTTTAAGAATACTGAAAGGTTAACTCTAATTCGATGGATTTTTTCTTCGATGTTATAATATGTCATTTCTAATTTTTCAGACCTGTCGAATCTCCAAGCATAGATCCTTTACCGAACATGGGAGAATCTCAAGACGGCAGCAGCACAACCATGACGGATCAGCCCTGTATAAGACGAAGCGAAAGCGAAAGATTGCTGGCAGTAAATAGAGACTTCGTGACGCAGGAGCGAGAACTTCGCGAAAAGTATCACGAGACAATTTACTCAACCGCAGAGAAGATAATGCAGACATCGCAAGGGAACCAGTTAAAAGCGTTAAAAGCGCAATTCGATATGGAGATTATGGAATTGATGAAGCGCTTGGAGGTGGACCGGCGCGAACAAATAAGAAATCTCGCGAAAAAGCATCGAGATAAGGACGAGCTGGTCAGGGTGAAGAGGGAAGTTGCGAGTAATGTTGTTGATAAGGGCGTTTCAGAGAGGGAGAAGTTGAATCAGGCCTTTCAGCATCGAATAGGTGATTTGGAGAAGCAACATGAAGCAGTTCGAAATGCATTAGCGGATCAAAGAGCTAAGGTAATTTTGTTGGTATATGAAGGTAATTCTAACCAGCACACCGAATTTACATTGCCTTGTAGTATAATAATCTTGTCCGCTTTTTAAATTTAAAAAGCGGCCCTTTGCCTAAGTTATTTTTTCTTTCATTTCACAGCTATACATAAAATTTCAACTTTCTATCTTTTATCGTTTCTTTTATCCATATAAAAATGTTTCAGATAGCGAGCAAACTGCCTTAATGCGAATGAGAATTAGCAATTATTAAAATATCATTTTACTATATACTGACGACGATTTCTAATGAGAATGAAATGCATTTTTCACTTTTTAAATATTCTGTTTTTACATATAAACGATATTTTAGATAAGATAACTGTTGCTCCATAATTATTTAATTTTCAACTTTTAATTTTTATAATACCACCGAGTAAATGGGCAAAAAATGCTTAACCCTTCTTAAACACATGTCCTAGAGTAGGTTTCTTTTCATTAATCGTTAAATCCAAATACACTGAGGGTAAATTTCAAGTATGTATTTGATTTTTATATGGTTTCCAATTTATACTATTCTCCAGACTTAATTCCTTGCGGTTTCTTGTTTACGGACTTGAAATTAGGTTAGGTGGTAAAAAATTTAATTGAATGAGATTTACTTTTTACCGGTACAAAAAAATGAGAATTATTGAACTAAGAGCGCAGTCTTCTAGGCTTCCGCGGTCGTTGTCCATGATTGACTGAATTACTCTCGTGCACCTATCCTCCGCTATATACAGTGGATCCCCGCTATTCGCACCCCCTGTATTTGCGGATTCTCTTATTCGCGATTGTGTTCTTACTGACATTTTTCGTTATCCCGCTCCGTATTCGCGGTCTAGTATGGGTAATTCCCTTAAAGTTTTAGTATTACCCTTGTTCGTTTATTTCTTTAAAAGTTTATTTGTGTTGATTACATACATACATACCCGTAGTACATGCCTTTTATTTTTGTACCTCAATATTCGCGGTGTTTTCGTGGTTTTAGCAACCTTCGCGAATAGCGGGGGTTCGCTGTATTTACTATAAGTGTCATTTAATTAGATAATAATCATCACGTGACAGCCTTTATTATTTCACACATTAAATTCCCTCAAATTCTATCTTTAGACATCATTTATATTTTCAAATAAATTGAATTCTTTTCATTTATCGTTAGCGTGGCTTTGACGGTTTCTGAGGTCTCGCAGTGAGTCACTCCTAAGTCCGGGCGGTATCTCGCAACCCCCAATAGTTAGAGCCGTTTTAACATTATTTTCCTACCCCCACCCCTCCCTAGCCCTGGTAAAATCCGTTTGGCGGACTCCTGGCAGGCCCCGGAACCCCTTGCATTCCACCGCGAGTCTCTATCACCTAACTCGCCCCTATAAATTTAGAAACACCCCACATCAAATTATAAGCTCACCACAACTTACCTTCCCCACCACAATTCACTCCCACAAATGCAAAATGGAACTTCCATAAGAAAATGCATGGGATTTTGGGCTAGAAATTCCATAGTTTATCTACTACTTCTTGCTTCGGGAATTCCAGACGGGTACCGTGTCCTTGGCACTGCTTTCGTCTTGACCGATGTTTCGTCCACTATTGCAAGGAACGTCTGCAGGGTCGCTACTACTGTTGCTGCACAGAAGCTGAAAGTCTGTTAGTTTAGAACGGAGTTATATAGAAGCTGTTCCAGGTAATCAGAGTTGAGTTTTTGACATGGAAAGGTGGGTAGAGGATATCCGTTATCAAGGACCGCGACCATCTGGAAATCAATCACGTTTACAGAATTCCATGCTTCTGTGGCAGTGTATACATTGGTGAGACAAAGCGTTCGGTGTGCACTCGTGTTGCTGAACACTACTAGAGCTTTGCACGTGACCAAATCTGCGCTTGCTGAACAAAAGTTTGAAACTAGACACTTAATTCAATATCAATCTGCCCAGATTCTATCTCACAATCCCTATTTATTACTGTAATCGCAAAGTACGTGAATGCATAGAGCTATCCTAGAGCTATAGAGAAAATGCGTTATATCGAATTGTTCGGCGTACTAGATCCATGACGACACGTCCTATATCCAGTAAAAACGCGCTTACTGCGAATATACAAAATTATGTGATTAGCGCTTTACAATAGGAGAAGTGGGGCGCGATTAAGCAATTTAACAGACTTCAAAATAACACAACTGACATAAGTGAACGTGACAGCCGACCTACCTTGCGACCAATCAACTTATATCGTCACTATATTCCCCTATTACTATAACTCCAACTTCGCGCGTTTTTACTGTATGTTGCCGATAAGATGTCAGTTATAAGATTATAAGATGTCAACTGTAAAAAGGTCAATAATAAAACAATGAATTGCTTCGACTGTTTACAGAAATCTTTCGGTATTATATCCAAATGACGCAACTAAATAATAAACACAATGTAGTTCTAAAAGGAACTGTTTTAAACAATCAAAATAAACGGGAAAACTGTACACAATACTAGGCTTATTTGATAGATATGCTATCATTCAACACCGCAAGTAACTATTACCCTGTTAAAAATGTATACAAGAAATATTTAGTATTTGAACGAAAATTATGTGTTTATTTGCTATGGATATTATCATTAATTTATAAAAATAGTTTTTTTAAATATAGTTTATCAAACGAACTTTTTTAGTTTCTCTAATACAATTATGACAACATGTAAACAATGACGTACAATTGGACTTAACACGTTATTTCTATATACCAGTAATATCAACCGTAATGACATATATCCTCTATAGAATGCCTGTCAAACCCTTTTATCTCAGCATCTCAAATATAACCGTGACGCCCCAGTGAACCGGAACAGCTCCTGTATAACCTCGTCCCAAACTAATAGAATTTCAGTTTCAGTGCAGCAACAGTAATAACAGCCCTGGAGATGTCCTTTGTAGAAGCAAAATTAATCAGTGCTTCATTTTGGATGGGGTTCCAGACAGGAATCCCAGAAGCAATTAATAGAAGTTAAAAAATATACCTTCCTTTTTGGTCAAATCATTCTCATACAGATTTAATACAATATTATAATCAAGTTTAAGCAGGATTTCTTAATTTCTTCAAACGAACATTAAATTTGTTTTTATTTTCAGGCAAAAATGGCACTTTGCAAGGAATTCGAAACCCGTTTGGCACGCGTTGAAGCTGAAAGCAGTGTACAGCAATGAGATGTTGTCACACTGGTGGAGGAAGGCCATCACACCACTGCGTCGGTGTCCGTTTTCTTGATCATCGACCCGACGCCACCACGATGGAGATAATCGATATGATTCTAGACGACAGTACTAATCTATAATCGACATACATATGTAACGACGGAATGTGTAGAAGTAACCACGACAATCAAATTCAACGGAAAGCGCGAGCGCGGTGTGCAGTAGTCGCTAAAATAGTAGCTGTTGTCTTATTTGTGATAGTAGTTTAATTAGTGGTCGAAACAAAATGGCCAGTTTCGTTTTTTTTTTTTATTTCTTTTAAGTTACCTCATCGAGTCAAGGCTTCTAGTAGCCGCTTTTTATTCGAACTGAGCTAGTTTGTATATACCTAAGTTGGCAGAGAAGACGATTGGATATACTTATTATGCTGTACATTAACGGCAGATGTACATAGTTAAGAAAAAAGAATACTTGTTATTTATTGATTATAGGTGTGCCCCTTATCCCTCTTCCCTCCCCCCTCAGTATTTACTTGTGTGTGTAGTCAATCATTAAAACAAAACACAAATAGAGATGATAATATTAATATTCTGTAAGGAGAAAGTCGTAAAAAGTGTGTGCCATGTTGCCAAATTACTTAACACAAATGGACGAAATTTAATGGTTGTATTCCTTGTGAACTTCCATATTTCTGGTGTAGAAGTCTGGTATTAAGATCAATGCGTTAGAGAAACACCAAAAATGTTTTGCTTGTAAAATTTTGGAACTTTAATGAGAGATTAAAGTATTTCTTTAAAATAACTCTGTCAAAATTACTTTTAAAATTCTACCAGTTATGTCCGCCTTGTTTTGCATTTTTAAATATCACCACAATTACCTACACAAATTAATTCCTAATTTATCAAAAAAAAAAAAAGATTTAATAATAAATAACGACCGGCATTCTCGGTCAGCTCACAAGAGGCGCTTGGCAGTGTACTGCTTCTCCTTTCCTCGCCGGCAGTTTTAGGGGTCATAACAAACGGCTTCATACTTCCTTTAGTCTATTACAAGTTCTTTGTCAGGTATAGCAAGCGCCAATTAAGTTGACGCGAGGAGGGGGTGCAGAAGCCGTTTTTAAAAACGTCCACCCCCACTACTCAAGTAATTGTCAGAATACATTTGTCATTAATGTTTGACGGAACATAATGTCTTTGCTAGGGGATCAAAAAGTGATACACGCTCAGAGGTTAGAATTATCTGACATTTGATGTAAAACCAAATGCAAATCTCCCCACTACTTCTAATCCTGCGCGAACTTACCCCTCCTCGCGCCAACTTAATTGGCGTTTGCTATACTAGGGGAAATGATATGTATAAGTTGACTATAAGTATGTTGGTATTTGTATCTTAAAATTCCGATATTGTCATTCAAAATACGTAGGCTTTGGTAGTTCTAATGAAGATCGAACCTGTTACAACACCATAGTAAACCAATTAACTTCTTGTACGATTACACAAGCTATAACTATCTTTAGTAAGAGCAGTAAGTTGAATTTTAATTTAAATTGCGCAACGAAAAAATTACAAACATAAAATGGTTGAAGATTTTTCTTTTAAATTTTGACAGATTGTCCTCTAGAACGCATGCTTATGTCACGTTCCTGAACGCTATCAATAGAAATTATGGAGATGAGCGTATTACGTACACGCCATGTGAAAGATAGCATAACGATATTTAATTTAACACAAAGTGTAAAATACAGTAATAAAAAAAATGTATCTGTATATGTATACATGGCCATACACAACGCATATTTTACGCATTGGTTACTTGTACGTACAGATAAGTGTTTCGAACTCATCCAAGTTCTCGTCAGTGCACATGGGGAAGCACGTCAATGCCTTACGTTGCTGCTAAGTATAGCACAATCTTGTACGTCACATATAATAAAGTTTATTTCCTTTTTCCTTTACATCCATAATACAACGAGAATAAACGATAAAAAATTAAATAATATAAAAAAAGAACAAATTCACAGCTAATAGAAAAAAAAGTAGAGAAAAAAACCGCAAGGTTAAGTTTGGCTTTGAGTGTAAAACGCCATAACCATTCCTCCACTTAATTTTGTAATACAAGTAAACTTACAACATAGTGGCATGCCTAATCTAATTTAATTCTAAAATTCTGTGATGGCGGAAAAATAAAACAAAAATGAAAATATAGAAATCACTGTAAACTGGCGCAACACACGTTCAGAGAAGGACAATCCCTAGTTGCTGATGATCAAATAAATATTGGCGCAAGTGCTTTTTAAATGTAGAACATGGCAACTCCCTCAGGTTGCGAGGCAAAGCGTTATATATTTTATATATATTAAATGTAAACGAGCGCTCGAATAGTGATATTTTATGCAATGGTGGCGTAATCAATCCCTGCGTTAATGTGATGCACGCCCGTTCGGAAAGTTATTTTATTATAAAGGTATGATGGAACCCTGCTTATAATAATTGTGTGATACAGACAGGCAGCCCTTAGTACAGCTCGATTTCTCATATTCAACCACTTACAGGAAGACAAAGTGTGCGAAATATGTTCATATTTCTTAATGCCGTACGCAAACCGCAAACACGAATTTTGTGCTCTTTGAATTATTTTTTGATCATTAACATCTATGCATGGACCATACACAGTGGAGCAATACATAAAAGGAGATAAAACTAAGGCGTTGCACAAAGACAATTTAGTAGCTATGGACAGATAAGACCTATGCTGGTAGAGAAGTCTCAAATTTCCATACGCCTGCTTAATATAATTTGATACCTGCTTTCTATATCTGAACGTGGTGTCTATAAATAGCCCAAGGTTTTTGGTTTCAGTCGCTACAGGCAAGATCTCACCAGCTATTGACAAACGAAAATTACGTGTCAACTCGTCGCAAATCGGCACATTACCTAAAAACATAACACCGGATTTCGAGGAATTAATACGCAACGAATGAAGTGAGGATATATTGGAGATCACATCTAAATCGCCTTGAACAATATTAAGAGCCTCTCTAAGGAAAAGCTTTGGAAATGAATAGTACACTTCGTATCATCCGCATACATATTGCTATGAACGTGGTTTTGATAATTAATTTACCACCATTCACGACAAATCTATCCAACTAGGATATTCAGTCGGTTTACTTTCAAAATGGGACTGCTTTCCTCTCAGGGTTCCAATTAGAAAACTTGGTTTTTCTCTTCTACAAATTTATAATGCGCCAGTAAAAGAGTATTGACAAATGTAATAAATATAATATCTTTAAGTTACTTATAAAACTCGTACTGGAAGGATGATTAAATTAAAGAACACAATATAAATTTAAAATGAAAATTTAATACAAAAATCAAAAAAAGAAAAAAAAATTTTATCTTTATAAAGTATAAAGATTGTGTAATGTAATATATAACACCCAGAGGTAAAAATTTCGTTGATATTGACAGCTAAATGAAACAAAAAACCCTCTATTACATCCGAACAAACTTATATTAAAATAATAATAAATATTATTTTTAATTTCTCCCCAGAGAAACACACTGCATAAATTTGACAACGCGATGAAAATCTACTACATGCGCGCTCACATGTAACAAAAAAATTCACTTGAAAACCAAACGAAATAAAATTTTACAATTATATTTATTTTACGTAGAATTTTAAAAATATTCTTTTTCATTAATCTCAACTAACTAAGACTAAATCTCTTAAATAATAATACAATTAGTAAATACAGTATTTAACTCTTTTAAATATAATAAGATATCTTTTAATAATATATTACTTAAGTAAAAAATATATTCAAGACACATGAGTAAGAAAGTGTAAAAATATAACAATTACGAGATAAACAAACTCGTATAATAGCGGTAATGAAATTAACACAGCACCAACCACAATTAAACCAAAAAAAAACCAGAAGTTACTTTTAAAAAAGATACAGATTAATCTTTTTATAAACACGACTTTCTTATCTCACATTACACTTGTCTCTAAGGATACAGCAAGCACGCAGGCTTCGCATAAAAAATACAGTATTAAAAATCGTCCACAGCAGAACATACGGCTTGCTCCAACTGCGCAAGTCAAATATTTTTAAAATATTTATGAGAAAAAGTCCACAGCAATATGTATATTGCAAGATTTTACCGATTCAAAAAGGGCACTAATATATATATATATAGAAAAGAAAATTGGTCCCAAGATAGAGCCTTGAGGCACACCAGATGCCAGACCAACACGTTCAGATATCCGACCAACAACCTGAACCGATTGCGATCTGTCCCGCAAGAAACCAATTAATAATTTGATTGCATCATCGGAGAGACCCACATAATGGAACACAGCAGACAACAGATTATGATACACGGTATCAAATGCTTTACTAAAATATAACAGTATTAGAACGGAAGCGTAACCTCTATCACGTGCAGTTAATATGTCATCCGTAATCTTCAATAAAGCCGACTCACAACTTTGACCAGCCCTAAAACCCGATTGGTAAGATGGTAATGTTATAAGTGTTTATATGTTGTATTAATTGTGCATTAAGCAGTTTCTCGAATATTTTAGAGAACACGGAGAGCAAGCTTATAATAGGCCTCAAATCAGCCATAGATTGCGGGTCAGACTTCTTTGGCACCGGTATCACAATTGCTTGTGTCCATGCTAAGGGAAAAATACTTTGAAGAATACACGAGTTGATTATATGAACAATGTACTTCACGATGAAAGGAGAAGACATTTTTAACCATATCTTGCAGTCAGCTAACTGAAAATGAAAGCCATTCCCAATATTATCATGATAAAGCACCTCAAGATATCTGCACGTAGAAGTTACCAATGCGTAAAGTATCTGTTGCAGGCGCGGCTCGTGATGGCGTATTTGGGAGTGCAAGTACAATGATGCGAGTGCCTCGTGTGTTTTCGGTGTTTACTAAGAAAACGTTACAGTTAGTACACGAGAATACACGAAGCACTCGCATCATTGTACTTGCACTCCCAAATACGTCATCACGAGCCGCGCCTGATCTGTTGTGTATATCCATATGTAAACATGTTCAGATGTTTTTTTGACATTTCTGCATTACTGTATGTTACGTTTACTTTTTATTTATGCTTATTCACATTGCGAACAAGGAGTTAAGTTTTCTTTCTTGTCTTTTTTAAACGAATAATTATCGAGTTTCCTTTGATATTATTTACTACTTTCGTTACGTACTTAAATTCATTACGTAGTATTTTGAAATATTTATAAATTAATGAGCAAATTAAAAAAAATCATTCAAATCTAGATAAAGTCACAAAACTTTATAGCACACACTGAAAGTTAGAAATAGTATATTATATATCAAATTTTATAGACGCAATTTTAATCACGAGCGAAGCGAGTTGCATAGTATACTTTTTCTACGACCGCAAATATGTAAATAAAAAATTTGGAAATTAGTTTATTATTTTATATTTATTTAATTTGGTTTTATATTTTACCTTTGTAGATAGGTATTCTTTATCTGGAGCAGATGATAAGAATTCTCTAATTTGCTGGGGTGTCAATATTGTCGACTTTTTGGGTCTGTAACCGTCTGATTTACGCTTCAGAAACGCACACACACAATTGGGGATACTTGCTTATATCAACATTGTTTTTTTAGATTAATTGTCATACGCAGCATTGAATAGATTGCCCACAAAGAGGACGGTTTCATCTTTTTCGAAAGATTTTGGAAATAAGCAAGTAGCACATGTTCAAATAATGAATTTGTTTGGCTTTCTTGACGCCAATCTTGGAAAAGTTTATATGCACGTTCGTACTGACTTTTTGATTTCTTTGGCAACAAACTACCAGTTGTCGATGCCGCTGCTTGAGTAATATCGGGTGGAGTACCAATGAAAACATCTTCACTTCCACTTTCGTTTAGGTTCATTTTTCTCACAAAATCCAAAATTACTTCTCTTGTCACGCCGCGTCGAGTTATTTTAACAGATTAATGACAAGGCACACGGATAACTAATTTGATATTGTGCAATTAAAAATCAAAAACTAACTTCAGTCCATAACTAAAGCGCCCATTGCTAAGTTCACCCCTTGACTAAAACACACGAAACCACGGCTTGTTGCGGTGTATTAATGATCACTTGGCTTTATTTAAAAAAGGTATATAACCCCTTACCACAATTATTAGTCGTATCCTAACTAGGATACGACTAATAATTGTGGTAAGGGGTTATATACCTTTTTTAAATTTTTATTTAACCACAGTCTCCATTGAAAGAATTTTCACTTGGGTTTATGGAAATATACAGATCGTTGCATCGCAAGTGCCGTCAAAATATTATATCGATAGTTGAACGGTATGTCTTAGTTAAGTCCATATGCCGCGCCGGCGCCGATACATGTTGCAGAGAATACGTATGAATATTTGGATATTTGCAGTCTCCAGTTAGGCATTGCAGAAGGTAGTTGTCTCATATGTTCTAGCGCTTTGCGATATTTTATTACAGTTTAGTGTAAGATACATACATAAGTATTTATTTAGTTTGGTATTTATATATTATAAAAATCATGGATGTTTATAATTTAGTTCAAAGAAAACAAATTATTAAGTGGTATCATCAGGAAATACCCTTAAGGCAAATAATAGAGCGCTTTTATGAGAATTATCAATCACGACCCGCTCTAAAAACAATTCAGCGAATAATAAATAATTTTGAAAGATTGGGCTGTATTATGCCGAACAAGCACAAACGTAATAGGCAGCCATTTGTTCGCCAAGACGAAAGAAATCTTTTAATTTGTGCCAGTGTCGAACAGAACCCGAAAATATCTTCATTGGGTATTAGTGAGCAGCTGGATATTTCTAAAAGCACAGTATGCCGTGTTTTAAAGAAAAATAAATACCATGCCTACAGATTACAGAAAACAAATGAAATATTTCCCGAAGATGAAGAACAGAGAATGGAATTTTGCGAAAATATGATGCATATTTGCAATCAAAACGCAAATTTTATTGCAAATATATTATTTACGGATGAAAGTACTTTCCCGTTGCACGGAAGACATAATCCCGCTGTACCTCGACTCTGGGCAAGAGAAAACCCGCACCTAACATACAATGCTAGAACTCAGTATCCCCAAAAATTAAACGTTTGGGCGGGATTACTTGGAGAGCATAGAATTGGACCATTTTTTATAGATGGCAATTTAACAGGCGAGAAGTATCTTAACTTGCTCCAGAATCGAATTATCCCACGCCTCCACGAATTGGCGCTCAACTTGGATAACATATGGTTTCAACAGGATGGGTGTCCCGCTCATAATAGTAGAGTTGTACGGGAATATCTTCATAATGTATTTCCAAACCGTGTTCTAAGTACCTTGGGAACTATTCGCTGGCCACCTAGATCACCAGATCTCTCTCCTAATGACTTTTTCTTATGGGGATACAAGAAAACTAAGATCTATACATTTGAAAACGATAGACCAAACAATTTGGCAGAATTGCAACAAAAAATTATTAACACTTTTGATGACATTCCTCCAGCAATTTTACAGAATGCGCAACGAGGCTTCTACGATCGTTTAGCATATTGCTTTGAGGCGACCGGAAGACGTTTCGAGCATTTAATGCATTAGAAAAGTTGTCGCTTTTATATTAACTTATAAAATTATAATTTATGACTAATAATAGATTCCTTCTGTTGTAACATATGCATATTTTTTTAACGTTTATTCCTGCAAATATGAGAATATTCATTTTTTATTTAGCTACTAATTACAGAATTTAAATTTCATTATTTTACTGTGAATTGTTGTGATAATACATAGTATTACTATTCTCCACATTGCTTTAATATTTTACATTTTTCATTCGTCATAAACATCTTCTAACAATACATATTCTGTGCACAAGTTTGCTATTCTTGTTATAACTACATATTTAGTTTTTATGAGGATAAAAATAAGAAAATGCAAATGAAAAGAATATTGTTTCAACAAGAATAATAAAAAAATGAAAATGTAATAAAATATCGCAAAGCGCTAGAACATATGACACAACTACCTTCTGCAATGCCTAACTGGAGACTGCAAATATCCAAATATTCATACGTATTCTCTGCAACATGTATCGGCGCCGGCGCGGCATATGGACTTAACTAAGACATACCGTTCAACTATCGATATAATATTTTGACGGCACTTGCGATGCAACGATCTGTATACGATAAATGGCATTTTAAAGATGGGAGTAGAAAGACATTCCAGTGATGACAATTTCAGTTTGCATTTTCTATACTTATACAGCATTAATCATAAGTATTAACCATCTTAAAAATATCGAATAAATCCAATAGGTACATAGTTTTTATTAATTTATTCTTTCGTTGTTTTAATATTTTACGTCGACCAACTTTGGCGATTAGTCTATTTTTGGTATAGTTCAAATACTCTTAACATTCCATTAATGTTTGCAAGTCTAGTACTTAATGCTTCTTTTAAGTTAATTGTATTATTTAGATCAGAAAACTACATCTTTTGATATGTTAAAATCGGATTGTTCTTAAATATTTTGTTAGTTACAAACTACGAAATGTTTTACAACAATGCTGTATAGGTTTAATCCATCAAATCTACAATATAGTTTTTATTATAAAGCACGTGATCTCTTTCTGTTTTGAATAGTGTGTTGAAAAAATGGTGCCTGTAAGCATTTTGGAAACAGCAAGCTGCTAAACATTTTCCAACATAATTCTGATCTGATCATTCTTCCCTCGCTAGTAATAGCAATTATCTATTTCATCTACCATTCAACTACCAAATTATACTATGGAAACAAAATTCTCTGAAACGAACTCTTCAAAAATGTACTTGCATAAATAGCCCTATGGAAACTGTGGTTAAGTGAAAACTTAAAGGGTATAAATAAAACGACTTACCACAATGAATACTCGTATCCTAAATACGCATTTTGATAAGTTGTCATCCTCAGTAGGTAAAATTAATAACCACAGTATTGAACATAGGGGGCAGTAAAGCTAACACAAAGAATCGCGCAACACTACAAGTGGTGTACATATACACCAAGTTTTAAGGAAATAATTTTAGGTAACTTATCCCTCTTCAGAAATGACGCACGTGTTCTTGTTCACACCCTCTTACATAAATAACCTTAAGAATTAGATCCAACTGATAAGAATAAAAAAAGTTAAAATAGGCTTGTTAAAGAACGAGGTCTCAAAGTTACTTTTCGGTCTCGGAAATTCAATAAAATCTCTTCTAGGAAACACAAAAGATAAATTACATATAAACCATAAATCGGGTATATATGGAACATATATAGCATATTTATTTATTTATTTTGAATGAGATGCGATATAAATACAAAATATAATATATTTACAAGTAGAATTGTCCCCATTGATCTGGAAATGTGGGTTTCCTGCAGGCCTTTACCAAGCAAGTGATGTACGAGTATACAATCATCGTACAAGCCAAGTAGTATTTGTGGATTTAGCAGGAATGTTGCTATGTATATTACAATATCACATCTCCGTGTGTGGATTTTTTGCCGTTGAGTTCACTCGACGTTGCTCAGGGTGTACCACAAGGAGGTAATCCACACTTACACCCCACATTACATCGCATATTAAATTCAACAGACGGAAAAGACACTGGGAAAAATCGCGTGTTGCCCGTCATGCGTTAGAAATCATTCATAACATTACAGAAAATTCGAGGGTACTGGAGATATCCGAAAGCATTTGTATAATTAAAAACAACAGTAACACCTACACAGTCGACAAGAACCTAATCCCCTTTATGAACAGTCTTTCTTGGGAAACTGTGGTTAAGTAAAAACTAAAAACTACTGATGATTGACAACTTAGTTGTCGAAATATTTAGGATACGATTAATAATTGTGGTAAGGGGTTATATACCTTTTTTAGCCCCTTTTATCAACTTATATGACTTCTTAAAATAGATTGAATAAGAGGGCACGAGACTAAACACATGTTTGTCATTTCTGAAGAGGAGTGACCTAAAATTATTTCCTTAAAACTTAGATAGACGTCTTGTAAAGTGTATTGCGATTCTTTGTTAGCTTTACTGTACCCTATGTTCAACACTGATTAATCAATTTTACCTACTGAGGATGACACTTTAATTGCCGAAATACGTATTTAGAATACGTGTATTAATTGTGATAAGCGACTTTTCTTTGCTCTTTAATTTAGCTTCGAAAAAAAAGTATGAATAGAACATGTTGAAACGCTGGTACAAATGAATGCTGGAATATTTCACAGTACCCACTGTTTTATATAATTTCTTTGGCAATCGATTTCGCTATTTTACTGAAGTAATGTGAACAGCGCATTTAGAATTCTTTAACTTATGAATCTTTGTCATAAAACGTCCATTCGGTTTTGTTGTTCAGCCTAAGTTTACAGTACAATACACAAATTTCAAATTTGCAACAAAATATTGCACAACGTATCCAAATAATAATAAAATATCATATAATAACGAGCCATCGAAAAAATTCATAATTGGAGTAGACTGTGAAATTGGGTTGGTACTTTAACCACTTCCACATAATGACACATTACTTGATGCTTGACAGTTTCATTTGGTTTCATTGTAAAAAAAGGTTATGGCATTGAAATGATACTACAACAAAAAAGAAAACAAATAATTTATTTAATATCGAAATCATAATCAAAATTTACATATAGCTACAGAAGTTGTTGAAAATGTTGTCCATTTACATCTAAACACAAACAATTTTCTTAGAGTTTTGAAAAATTTGACACAAACTTATAGTTTCATTGTCAAATAATAAATGTCATTATGTGGAAGTGGTTAAAGTATCAACCCAATTTCACAGTCTACTCCAATTATGAATTTTTTCGATGGCTCGTTATAATACGTAAACGAAATTTTTAAAATAATTTTTATTTGAATAATTCATTTTCCTTCTAACTGGTAAGCAAATGCAACATTTCGGCTGGTTCGAGTAACGAATATTTTCGATCTACCGATCTAATAACATATCGGAATGGCGTCCGGGCTATGTCCGCGTAGCGTTCGGCATATTATCCGTCTTAATTCTAAGGAATGATTAACTTTAAGGATAAAGGAGAATATTTTGATTTATTTAAGGGAGAAAGGGATTATTTCTGACCAATCATAATGTACAACATATTCGATGTTACCGCTCACGCAGCATCATCGTTTTGAATAGAACACACTGATGAAATGTTTTAGGTCGGTTGATTTGATGTAAACAAAGTGAAAACTAAATGTTATATATTACATTGCAATATAAAATATTCAAACTACTTCAAGTATCAAAGAATTCATCAATCGAAGAAGCAAATACATATACCGTAAACGTATGCAGAATATTTAGCAGTGGTGTAGCAAGCGCCAAATAAGATGACGAGCGGTGGGAGCAAGTTCACGCAGCATTAGAAATGGTGGAAAACTTTGTATTTGATTTTACATAAGGATTCATGTAGGTGGGTAAGTGGCGTACGCGTTTTTAAAAACGACTACGGCGCATTCCCACCGCTCGCCTTTTTAATTGGCGCTTGCTATACTTCTTATCAATTGCATATTGCGAAGACACATCTACAATAGTAAAATAATTATTAGAAAGTAAATATCTTAAGTACCTAAAAAGGTAATCTTTTTTTAATTGTCTGTGTAATCTAAAACAATACGAGGAGACCTTTTGACGGAGCTGTTTCAAAGCGTCTAATTCGTCGAATACTTTTCTCGTCTTTGCTTGTCATTGCTACGCGACTTATGACTAGAATTGTTATTTTTCCCCACATTCCAGATTCCTATTCAGTACAAGTTAATATGTACAAATGTTTTCAATACACATCGCGTTTTGTAAAGAAGGCGTGTCCGTAAGAAATTATAACTCAGCAAGAGATAAAAAAGAACACTTATCTAAAATGGATGAAATCGGCAAAAAGCTTGCGCCATTATTTTCGTTCGACATACTGATATATCTGTTTATATCATCACAAGTTCAACCGCCTCGCGTCGAGATCTAAGCTTAGCTAAAATATAAATATCTGGCCGGCATACACGGACCTAACACAATGCATACAATGAACCTGCTTATCTTCAAATTTTCATAAACATCTCTTACAATAAGTAATTTCTTTGTTAATACTTAAATCTTATCAGACTGTATATATTAAGAAAAATGCTTTGTAAGTTATAATTTCATGCGAACACATGTTCTTTATAAAACCCGATATGTTTTGAAAACGTTCGTACGTATATATTAACTTATACTGAGTAGGATCCTGAAATGTGGTGAAAATCTGACAACTCTACTTATGACTTGGTCAATTGAAAATGTATTTGCTTTTGCCGCCTTTTTGCCCTCGCAAAATGTCAAAAAACAGTAAACTAACCTAAATCAAACAAAACTTAATGACGGGAAAATAAATTAGATTCTACCTTTCTGTACTAGCTAATGATATTGATTAGGGAGGTAATGAGCAAGTAATTCAAGTGATAGTTCACATATTTTCCGCCGGTCAAATAGAATTGGTCGCGCTCTAGGCGTTTCTTTTTTTAGTTTTTGGGTTAAAGATAAATTGATAAATTTTAATTTGGGGACGCATCATAAATAATCGCCTTTTAACGACACGACAGGAAGTACTTAGGATGTCTATATTTTCCGTCTCCGGATTAGAACAGGTAAAGAGAATGCTACTCGGACCCGTATCAACGATTATTTCTGGATTTCTAAAAAGCCGTTAACATGCATAAACTTTCTTAAGGCCGCTCTACTGTTTGCAATTTTCATTGCATGCAATTTTTATTGTACGCATACGCAATCTAACCATTTTCGTCAGCTGATTGCAATTTTTCTTGCTTTGTAATAGAACATGGTCTATTTTAATTGCAAGCTCTCTGCAATTCTAGTGTTTTTTTTTAGGGATTTTATCATAGCCAACACATGATGAAAATTCCCGTCTTTTTACAAATATAACCTACATTTGTGTATTGTCCTGGGTTGTGATGGCAAATGTTTTCCAAACAAAAAAAAGTATTTGAATTGTCCCTTTAAAATATTTGAAGAAAACATGACGAGTTGTTTTAAATAGATTAATTGTTAAATGATGAATTTGTATGTGATAAATATTTGTATTGGTCAACCTGATTGATAAAAATAATTTCATGAACTTGCACGTAAAAATTGCAGAGTAAAGCACGACTTAGCGTGCAAGACAAATTGCATGCAGCGAAAATTGCAAACTGTAAAGCGGCCTTTAGGTGGCTAATACTTAACATTAGTGTATCCGTCAGAAAAATATATTCTAAGCGTTGTATTAAAATAAAATGATTAAAATTTACAAGGAATATTAAGTCTCTAAAACATTATGATATGTATTACGATATGCACATTTCTATTATCCCGAGTTTGTTCTTCAGTTAATTAAGCATTGATCTAAATACTCGATTTATAAAAAACCAAGTGTGTATGCGTGCAAGTGATTGATGTGTATGCTAGCATAGTATTGTTGCTATTTGTTACTACTCAATGGTTGTTACTTAGAATTTAATAGTAATCACTCGTTAGTGTAGCGATGAGGTTCTCGTTGGCCTCTGCGCAATATAAATGAAAATGAAACTAGAACATATTTGTTTGTTAAAATATAAATTGTACTCATCTGACGGCCTACATATTTCGTTTGTGGGACTGTGGAATGTGTTCGAAGTTCAATCTTTAAGTCGAAACAAAGGAATTTGTTCTTATCAGATAATGCTCATATATTTTTTAGTGTTTTAGTTATCCTTTCGATGTAGTGCGGCATAGTCGTTACACAAATAAAATTATGACACTTTCAACCAACTAATATAAATTAATCCATGAAAAAAAATTTATATCATTTGATACATTCTTGGAGTTTTCGACTTTTATATTAAATATTTTCCAATTAGTATGTTACAACGCAAATCATACGAAATTTATTTGAAAAGTCCACATTGGGACTTGAATCCAAGTCTGTGGTTTGCCGGACCGTCGCTCTAACCAACTAAGTTACGATAGACCTTCGTTCAAGTTTATTAGAAACGCCTTATAAGACGACGATGTTAATAATCCAGATGTCGGCATATATATATATATATATATATATATATATTATATCCTGTCATTCATATTTTGTATTCTCTTGAAAAAGGCGTATACAGCCGAAACATGTAGAGTTTTTTAAATACATATATTTTGAAGTAATATACAGACCTTTAATCGCCTACTGATTAGGTTTACCATATCATACCAAGGTCACGAAGTTATTATATATATATATATATATATATATATAATTATTTCGTGACCTTTGTATGTTATGGTAAATTCAATTTGTTAGCGATTTAAACCAGACCTTAAATCGCCAACAAATTGAATTTACCATATATATACAGGCTGTCACACAAAAAAACCCCCAAGCTGTAACTCTGTTATTTATATTTCGATTTTCATGAGATAGATACCAAATGAAATGGTTTTATGAGTACTATGTTTGCTACATTTGAGGCTACATTTACTTTTGTCCAGCGCCATCTTCAATTCCTAGCGATTGTCAATTTTTTTTTCAAATTGCACGGTATATATCTTTTTGCATAATTGAATAGATTTTTTTCCTTAATCCATTGATGTGCAATACATCAATTTTAATTAAATTTAGAAGAAAAAAATTAATAAAACGCTGTCCGTATATGCTCTGAGACACTTGTGTTATACTGTATCTGTCATCTTTGACTTTTCTGTACTAAGCAAGCATATTTTGACAGTTTTGAAATAAATCATGAATTTCAATTAACTTACTGACATGCTACAAGTTTATTTTGAGTATAATACAAGTCCACTTTAAGAGAATGTTTGGAAAGTGTTTTAATTTTTTTCTCTTCTAAATTTATAATTAAAATGAATGTATTGTAGATCAATAGATTCAGGAAAAAATTATATACACTGCAATTTGAAAAAAAATTGACAATCGCTAGGAATTGAAGATGGCGCTGGAAAGAAGTGAATAAAGCCTCAAACATAGTACTCATCAAACCATTTCATTTGGTATCTATCTCGTAAAAATCGAAATATAAATAACAGAGTTACAGCTTGGGGCGTTTTTTGTGTGACAGCCTGTATATATATATATATATATATACATATATATATATATACATATATATATATATATATACATATATATATATATATACATATATATATATATATATACATATATATATATATATATATACAAATATATATACAGCAATACCAAATTATAATTTGGTATTGCTGAAGTCTATCGTGTGGGACGTTTCCTTTACATGCTGAGCCAAAGATGAAGTTTTCTCGTCTTTTCTTACTTCATCTTTAGCTCAGCATGTAAAGGAAACGTCCCACACGATGGACTTCAGCAATGCCAAATTATTGGCGAACATAGAACATATGAAAACCAGAATTATCAGAGAAGCTATCGAAATTGAGAAACGTCTGGACAATTTGAATTCGCGAGATGACACCCAGAGGCTACCAACAGCACAGAAACCAGTATTAAGCAAAGAAGTTGCCAACAAGAAACAACAAACAAAAACACCTACACCGCAACCCAGTCAAAACATTCCAGTCCACAGGCCCAACGACACGACACGGAGCCGCGCACACACTCAACCAAGTGTAACCAACCAGAACGCTAAGCTGGTATATAACCACCATCCTAAACTCGACTACGTCAGTTTACGAGTAATAACCAGAAGCAGACAGTTATCGCAGACCTGAAGATGGCAAATGTGATTTTGCCGAAACGTCGTCCAGACACCAGCACCGGTCTTTACAAAGATCGAACAGTGGAAACGCGGAAGAAAACCCGGAATACAGTTACAACTTACAACACATACTACTACCCGCGGAAACCTGAAAGAAAACATATATATATATATATATATATATATATTTATATATATATATATATATATATATATATATATATATAAATATAACGTTGGGCCGCGTGTGGATGATGTCTTGGATAGTTAATATAAATAGTACGCTCATGGCGGATATCAGCACAATTTTCACCTCTTAGTTATCACCACGGACGATATAATAAAAGCACAGAAGATGTTAAAAATAATTTAATAATTAGATAAACTTTAAATCTTTAGATTTAAAGATATAATAATGATAATGGCTTATAGCCGAAACGTACGTTAGAATTATTCTAATAAGAGCAGTGAAATATAGCCAAGTGTTTTATTCTCAATATTTAATTAAGTAAATTACTACAATATTTCACCAAGAAGTGTTTGTAACATCAATTGATGTACTTTTATTACATGTTTTGGCTATTGTTCAAATCGTTCGAATAGTATTTGGGGATCTCAAAATCAACAACCTTGCGTTATAAACTTATGCGGAAAACGTACATCGTTTTACGATATTATTTACACAAAATGAAAATTGATTAGAGAACGGACATTCTTACCACATGACTCGGCGTAATTCAATGAAGTATTTGTTAGTCTTTCCCGGCCATCTGGTCTGCTGCGATTACAATGACAACACAGCTATTGTATTCGGAGGATAAATATCCATTAAACGCAATCAGCAATTCGAAATGTTTATAAACTTAGCTGAGTACATCCCGGCGTAATACAATGAAGTATTTGTGTTTGACTTTCTCGGCCACCTGATTTTCGCAGCGTTAACAATGGACAACGGCTATTGTATTCGGAGAACTTAGTCATGTGGTAAGAATGTCCGTTCTCTAGATATAACAATTCACGTATTTTTGTTATATCAATTTTCATTTTGTGTAAGTAATGTTTAAGTTCACGTTAGCACATATAAATAACAGGATTATCCGAAATTTGGCGTGTTTTAGTTTAATGATTTTAATTTTTTTGTAGCTTTCCCGCTATAAGTTTGTAAGGCAGTTGTTCCTTTAGAGGGCTTTTAGTGGTTCCACAAGGTTTTTTTTTTTAGTTCCAACGATATGGACAATAGCCCATGTTTTTTCCTTTTATTATTCATTTCTTATAAATCTCTTAAATGTAACGACTGTGCAGCGTTATTCTACATTTAAATATTTTCTATATTATATGAAAATCGTAAGATATATACTCGAAAACTGTTATTTTTTTTTCGATCTGTGTGAATATATATTTGTTGATTTGATGTGTTTCTGGAGATTTTATAAAAGGTTTATTTTTCGTTAACGTCGTTCGAATATAAAAACATTCCAAGCCTGTGTGATGTGACCATGTGTCTCGGAGTGTTTATTATTTTTTTTTATTTGTACGGATATTTATTATAACTGTTAAAAGATTTTTATTATTATATAGTTAGTGAGGAATCTCGTTTTTTCCAACTGTGCCTTTGCCTCATTAATGATTTTATTCATGACTATTCTAATTACCACCAAGTTATGTATTACATGTATTTATTATGAATTTGATGTGTCTAAATAAATCCATGTCTGAGAAGTTGTTTTTCTTTTATTTGGTGTTATTTTAATATTAAATAGTAAATAATTTATTTAACCAAAAACAAACGTTAATCACATGTGTTAAAGAAACGCTGATTGATTTGTATTTTACACCATGTGGAAGGGCTACAGTGGCGTAACTATACCCCCGCAAGCCTCCGCGGTGTGGGAGTGCTCGAAGGTTGTAAGGGCCCAGAACCAAACAAAATTAAAACTTAAATCAAATGAGGACAGATATTCATAATTACAGGGGGTAATGGGTGTTATATTCAAGTTATGCACTGCGCCGCGGATAACTTGAATGTAGTTATTAACAGAGAGCGGAATCAAACGATTAATGATTTATAAGCCCATAGGCGTCTGCTTTGTATTCGCAATAGGTGAGTTTCGAACAATTTGATACGTGTGGCAAGCTGCATAAGTGGCACATACCTACATATGCAATTAATCTGTGCGAATGTAATAAACGGTTTGGTAATCGGCAGCAACTACTGCTGAAACAGTTTCAGCCATCAAACTTTACTACACTAGGCAAACTGACGAAGTCTATTGAGAAAGGAACACCACCTGCCTTTGGCTAAAGGAAACGTTGGAAAATACGAGGTGTATGTACATATTGCTGTGAACTGTGCTTTTTGCTTATAAAGTCAGTTCACAACAAAAATCCGGACTATCTCAGACGGAACTTCTTCTTGCTAGAAACTTCTTGCACCAGGTCTTGCTCTCGCACGAGCAAGAACGTGGAAAATAAAGTTCAAAATGGCATTAATACAAAGTCACAATTTGCCTTTATAAAATTTATTAAAATAAAAAAAAAAGAAAAACTTTACAAAATGTAAAGAGAGCTAAAGCATGATTAACCATAGCTTGGAGGAAACAGTCTGTGTGATAAATAACACGCACACAGAGAAAAACCTCCTGTGACTCGCGAGCAATAATTAAAACTACAGTATAACCTCCTTATAATGGACACTGACGGGGAATGCTAAAATGTCCAATATATGGAGGTGTCCAAAATGTGGAGGTGAAAAAAAAAACGAAATAAAATATTTATTCTCATATCAATTTAATCACACATAATAAGACGAAAGTCGAAAAAATTTACAATACTTAATACACATACATACATACATATTTTATGCTAGATTTTACTTGAAATAATCATTAATTGTTGTTTGTCTTGCTTTTTTCATTTTATGTTTAAATATCTCAGATTCACATTCAAGAAAAGCTTGAGAAATATTGTTAGCAATGTTAAAACTGTTAGTGCTTAAGAAATAGTTCTCAAGATCTTTTAATTTTTGATGGGCTTCTGAAATATTTGATATACTAGTTACAAATTCCTTCAATCTCATTTTCCATTTCATCACTGATATCAGTAATTTCATGGATACAATCTATAATGGAAACATTAGGATTTTCAGTAAATAACTCATTATCAATTAATGGGTATGTGCTTAAATCTAAATTAGTGATGTTAAAATTGGGAAATAAAAATGCTAATGGTATATTATCTTCTATATCGCACTCTGCACTTAGATCACTGTCACTTTGATTGAATCCGCATTTTTTAAAACAGTTTCTTACGGTCTCAGGCGAGAGTTTTTTCCAAGCAGCTCATATCCATATTAATGCAGTGACTACCGTAATGTTTTTTTCTACCATTTCTAGTGAATTTTCAGTATCCATTAACGCCAAAAGCCTTTTTACAAGCATGTCCGGCAAATTACCTTAAAGTTTTGAATCACACCATGGTCCATAGGTTGACAGTGCGAGGTAGTATTTGGAGGCAGAAAAACCAATTTTACGTTTTCCAATGTAATCTTCGGATGAGAAGTGGCATTATCAAGAAACAAAATTACATGCCTTTTTTCTTTCTTCATCTTGTTATCAAAGTTCTTTAACCAAGCTGACATAATATCCAAAGTCATCCTCCACGCTTTTTTGTTAGATATCCATCCTATCGGCAACTTATCCACATGAGCTCCTTTAAAACATCTAGGTTTCTTACTTTTACCGATGACTAACGGCCTTTCCTTATCACCCTCCATATTTGAACACAACAATATAGTTAGTCGTTCTTTTGCAGATTTTCCTCCGGCACATTTATCACTTCTTAACGCAAATGTTTTTGTCGGAAGGGCGCGGAAAAATAAACCGGTTTCATCAGCATTAAAAATATCTTTCGGAGAGTAATCTTTGCATATTGATTGCATCTTGACTTTCTAATCGTCTACATTTTGCATGTTTACATAGGCAGATTCACCACACACACTTTTAAATGATATTTCCTTGACAAAATTTCTCCAACCAACCATTAGACGCTTTGAATTCGGTGGGTTGTAAACTTTGTGCTACTTCCAGCGCCTTTTGTTTGAGTAGGGGTCCTGACATGGGAATATTTTTGTTTCGCACCTTACAGAACCAGTTGAACACTGCTCCGTCGATTGCTAAACCACTAGTTTTTGGAAACTTCCTTTTTTGAGCTAGGTTTCCATTTTTCTCGAAAAGTTCTTTTATTTCACTTTTTTTTTCACTATATCACTAATTTGCGACTTTCCGACACCAAACTTTTCCGCGAGCTTTCGGACACTTAAGCTTTGCTGTTCACTAACCGCAATAATATCAATTTTATCTTGGATTGTTAACCGCTTTCTTTTACTAGAATCCATGTTGACACTATCAAAGGCTAGTTCAAACTGATTCAAAATATCACTCCACTTATCACCTGACGAGTAGGCCAGTGGTAAACCGTCGTTCCTTTGTATTATGGGTAAAACCCGAGTAGATATACTTCCACGTGTGCAGCAATAAGAGTACATACATACATAATTGCAAAATTTTATTCGGCGCCGCCCGTCTTGTCTGTCCTTAATTAAGAGATATATTTACAGATGTTTTATTGCTTCGGTGAAATAAAGGGTGTCCGCGTCCGATTTATGGAGGGTCCAATATTAGGAGTGACTATTGTTAAGAAAACCCATTATAAAATTTTGTACCACAAAAAATGTCCATTTTTTAGAGGTGTCTGATTGTCGGAGGTGTCCATAATTAGAGGTTTTACTGTAATAGATAATTAAGAAAACTCTCAAATTTCAAACCTAAATTATAACCCCACAAATCCAAATCGTAAACAGACTAAACGTCAAACCGTATTTTACTTTACTTGTGCGAACTAAACACAAGGACAAATCTCCCCTCCAACCTGAATAAAATGTTCTAGAATATCTTGACAAAAAAAAAATCCCTCACAAAAACATGATAATTTTCTTAAGTATCTATATAATACTCTAATATCAAAATAATTCAAAATTACAGATAAGCACAAATATCAAAGAATTATAGTGAAATAGAATTTATATAAATCAAACATAAAAAAGTACTTACGATCGCAACACTTTCTTACTGAAAAAAAAACTAGTAAGAAAGATATCAAGCATAAAATAACTATAAAAATACAAATTACGAGATCATCACCACTCGTTAAAACACGTAAATGAAATTTAAATACAAAACAGATCAAACAAACAAATTAAACCGTTCTTAAATCAAATATGCAAGAAGTAAAAAATGAAGTTTTTTACCTCCCCCCCCCCAAACGTACACCTCAACACACTTGATATCTCTGTCGATCATCCGCCGGAATAGATCGAACATCGGGCACAAACAGTTCAAAATCATACCGCAAGTCGGAAGACTTCCGATACAAAAATCACTATACAGTCCCGGTCATTACAACAAATTCAAAACATAACCATTTAAATATACAATATAAAATCAAAGTACATTTTAAATAAATGTCATAAATACACTGTTAGTTCAAAATAATTCTTCGGGGAAAAAAACACAACAATATGTACAGATACAGATGTGTGTAATGCATGTCACTTCTTTACACTCCTAAAATATCGATACGAGACACCTTGTATATATATATATATACATATATATATAATAACTTCGTGACCTTGGTATGATATGGTAAACCTAATCAGTAGGCGATTAAAGGTCTGTATATTACTTCAAAATATATGTATTTAAAAAACTCTACATGTTTCGGCAGTACGCCTTTATCAAGAGGATACAAAATATAAATGACAGGATATAAATGTCAAGTAATTAAGTTGCTATGGTTTAAATTATTCAAAGATACATTCTAGTAATAATAATAAATCATGCCTTAGTATTCCAAAAAATAGATAGCAAGGTGTGAACATATGTGTTGTTCGCTGCTAGCAATTTGTGTCTCTTTCTGGGTATGAACTTGTGTGTTGGTTGCTATTTGGCAGCTTGCGTCTCTCTATGGGTGTGTGGTTTTGTGTGAGAGCGTAAGTGTAGGGTTTTGTATGTCGGTGCGTTCGTGCGTGTGTTTAGTGACCGGTCGCGTGAATTTAGAGAGGTCGGATAACCAGCCGTTGCGTAGGGCCGCCAACCCTTTCCCGGCAACTTCTTTACAATTCCGTGCAGTACTTCGACGGCCTGACCCCCGCCCCAACGAGGCAAGGCGCAGACCAGCGAAGCGCACCCTGTACGGGGTTGCTCATCGCTAACCAAGGGAACACTCTCAGTGGCTACCTCGGTCGACGATGGTCACACTTGTGCCATCTTAACGTTTTCCGCCGAAGCGGGAAATATATGTATTTTTTTAAATACATATATTTTGAAGTAATATACAGACCTTTAATCGCCACTGATTAGGTTTACCATATACATATATATATATATATATATATATATATATATACAGGCTATTCCACGAGAGCCGTTTGTTAGAAGTTTTCGTGGTTAGAAAAAATTTAGAATTCTGAAATTTTGGGTTCCAGGGTTATTCAAGATTCTCTTTCATTTTAAAATATTTTCAAAATCATACTACTTCCGGTTATCCGGAAGTCGCCATTAACTTCCTTATTTTAAATAGAACACCCGGTATATTATTTCATTTTTGGATTCCTGAGAAAATTTCATAGTGGGGTTTCATAGGTTTCCCTATACTTATTTTCAATTTTTTCTTAGATACCTTGATTTTTTTGAAAATTTTGGCAGATGTAGCCCTCTTTTGAGCATTGCGCCCTTTAACCAATTTCGATTGGTGGAAAGCGCTTCTGGGGTAGACGGAAGCACAGGAATGATACTTTCGAATGCCATATTGACAACTGATTTATCGCATACAGTGTATCCAAAATTTAATGACCAATTACATCATTTTAAAAGTTGAAAAAGTTCGTTTTTTCAAATGGGACACCCTGTATTTTATTAGATGGTCGGATGCAGAATTTGATTCTCCATCGATTTGCTATAACATTCCCTATACCTATTTCCAGTGGTTTTCTTGTTAATCCATATTTTTTATTTTAATGTGGTTTTTTTGGCAGAAACCGAAACATCGCTTGCCTTTCGTAGCCAAATAAACATCAATGAAACGGTAAAAAATTTACTTTAATTAGAACATGACATTAGTACATAACATTTAGAACGAAATATAAAATAAAAACAAAAAATTGGAACACCCCACGTGTAGATTATTCGCCAGTTTTGAAAATTTCACGAATTTCGTGAACCTCAGGCGATGAAATTTGAAAATCACAAAAAAAGGCAAGCTGTTTTGACACCGATCCTTTATGTAATCGGATCCGCTGATTACGATAATCCAAACCGGAGTTCGCTATCTTCTTTCGTTCTCGAGATATTGATAAAAAGTATCGACAGGTCAAAAGTACTAAAGACCAAATCGCGAATTTTCAGCGGAAAATCGTTCAGACAGTCTTCTTTAGCGCCCCCGAAAACCCTAGGGTAGTTTTTGAGTAGAAATTCGAGATCGAAAATTTTTGAAAATCGCGAAAATTTCGCCAAAATATGATGCTCGATTTCGACGCGTCTCTGTATCTTGGAAACCAGCTGGCTCTAGATGACCTATCCTATACTGTCCGACGCGTTTTGACGCTCTGAATCGACTGGTCTAAACCAGAAGGCTCTAGGACCCCTACTTTTCGAGTTATGCCAGGAAAATAGTAAATTTCGTAATCGAAAATGTCGATATTGCAAAAATTCGCGTAGCCGTAGCGGCCAAACGGTTGGTCCTACACTGGCACATTGTATACGCGATGAAATTTGAAAATCACAAAAAAGGCAAGTGTCGATTTCCCCTGTTTTGACACCGGTCCTTTATGTAATCGGAGCCGCTGATTACGATAATCCAAACCGGAGTTCGCTATCTCCGTTGTTTCTCGAGATATTCACGAAAAAGTGTCGATAGGTCAAAAGTACTAAAAACCAAATCGCGAATTTTCAGCGGAAAATCGTTCAGACAGTCTTCTTTAGCACCCCCGAAAACCCTAGGGTAGTTTTTGAGTAGAAATTCGAGAACGAAAATTTTTCAAAATCGCGAAAATTTCGCCGAAAAATTACATTCAATTTCGGCCCATCTCTGTATCTCGGAAACGAGTTGCCTCAAGACGACCTATCCTACACCGCCTGACGCGGTTTGAGACGCTTAATCGACTGGTACAAGCCGTAACGCTCTCGGATGCCTACTTCTTGAGTTATGCCAGAAAAACCGTAAATTTCGAAATCGAACATGTCAATTTTGCGAAAATTGGCGTCGCTGTAGCGGCCAAACCGTTGGTCCTAGTGTGGCACTGTGTACTCTCTTTTTAAACCTCGTGACGAGCACTTTCATTTGCCGCAAACCTCGCGGCGATCGGATAAGAAATAAGGGAGTTCTGGCGTTTTGAAAATTTCGCGAATTTTTTTAACCTCAGGCAATGAAATTTGAAAATCACAAAAAAGGCAAGTGTCGATTTTCCCTGTTTTGACACCGAGGCTTTATGTACTCGGACCCGCTGATTACGATAATCCAAACCGGAGCTCGCTATCTCCTTTGGTTGTCGAGATATTCACGAAAAAGTGTCGACAGGTCAAAAGTACTAAAAACCAAATCGCGAATTTTCAGCGGGAAATCGTTCGGACAGTCTTCTTTAGCGCCCCCGAAAACCCTAGGGTAGTTTTTGAGTAGAAATTCGAGATCGAAAATTTTTGAAAATCGCGAAAATTTCGCCGAAAAATTACATTCAATTTCGGCCCATCTCTGTATCTCGGAAACGAGTTGCCTCTAGACGACCTATCCTACACCGCCGGACGCGGTTTGACACGCTGAATCGACTGGTGCAAACCGTAAGGCTCTCGGATGCCTACTTCTTGAGTTATGCCAGAAAAACCGTAAATTTCGAAATCGAAAATGTCAATTTTGCAAAAATTGGCGTCACCGTAGCGGCCAAACCGTTGGTCCTAGTGTGGCACTGTGTACTCCCTTTTTAAACCTCGCAGCACTTTCATTTGCCGCAAACCTCGCGCCGATCGGATAAGAAATAAGGTAGTTATGGCGTTTTGAAAATATAATATATAATAAAAAGTAAGTATTTCTAGGGAGGAGCGGCAAGGTAATTAAAACAATATGTAATTTATGTAAAACAACTTGAATTAGTTTGGTTTTGAATGCAAGGTAATTGGTAATTTATCAAAGTTGACATAACGCAAATATAAATATACATATGCATACAAGTAAGCCTACTCGCCAAATTAATCGAGTGAAAAAAGTATAATTTTTATCAGAATATCGAATAAACAAAATTAATTATTTATTGCATCATTTAAAGCATCTATAAATTAAGAAGCAATGAACAAAATGCTACCTTACTTATCCGGCCAGTCCCGTTTCCAGAAGATGCCACAGTAAAACGTATCTCGACTGCCACCATGCAAGTTATTTGCTAGTTATAATAACTCTTTGTCGAATGTAAATCCTACAAAAAAATTACAATTTGTACTGTAAAATTAAACAAAGCAATAGACAGAATTAGTAACAACTTTGATATACGTGTGATGGAATCTTATTAAACCAGAAGTTGATATTTTGAACAAGAATTTACCCGAATGAAGACTTTAGTTAGAAAGAAGCTATCAGTGACCGAACGGACATTTTCTTTCTAGCCGTCAGGCAACGTATTTTTCTCACTGTATATACCTACCCCATTGATTCACAACGCAGCTTTTTGTACCGCGGATTACAATGAGGGTGTACTCACCCAATAAATAACACAGGCCTGCGTTTTTTAACTTTCTAAAAATTGTTTTAAATTTGAAAAAGGCTTCAAATTATATTTTTTAAAAATTAAAAATAATTTTTAGTTACATTTTGAATTTATTTACAAAGGATATAAAAAACAAAATTACTTACAAATATCATTAAATCTAATGAAAAGAAACAGTAAAATACTATTTATGTCTTTACAAGTCCTTATAATATCATTTTCTTTGTCTTTCCATACTTCCTTTTGTGCTTTTTCTTCTGTAATCTCGTAGTGGACCATCCCTTTTTAACATCCAACAATAATCAGCTATCATGCTTATATTCCATCTTCCTTGGTATCTTCTCTTCATCTCTTTTAGGTCTTGGTGGAACCTTTCCCCCTGCTCCTCACTTACTGCACCAAGATTTTCAGGGAAGTAGTCGAGATGCGAATCTAGAAAATACACCTTCAAACTCATGTTACAGCCTAAAGCTTTAAATTTTTCTAACATATTTTGCACAATATTTTTATAATCTTCATGTTTATTGTTGCCAAGAAAATTTGTAACCACATTTTTGAAGGCTATCCATGCTTGTTTTTCTGCTTCCTCCATTTTAGATTCAAAATTTTCATCTTTCATAAGTTTTCTTATATCCGGCCCAACAAAGACACCCTCCTTTATCTTTGCTTCTGACAAGCGAGGAAACTGGCTGCAAAGATACTTGAAGCACTCTCCATCTTTTTTTAATGTCTTCACAAATTGTTTCATTAACCCTAGTTTTATATGTAATGGAGGAAGCAAAACTTTGCTCGGGTCTACTAAATTTTTTCTTTCAATGTTTTTCATTCCAGGTTGTAAGGTTTGTCTTGGTGACCACATCTTTTTACAATAGTGCTGCTTTCTATCACGACTATCCCACTCACACAAAAAACAAGGATATTTAGTATAACCGCTTTGTTGTCCAAGTAACAAACAAAGAACTTTCAAATCACCACAAAGTGTCCAGCCTTGATCCTTGTAACGAATTTTAATTAAAAGTAGCTCAATATTTTCATAACACTCTTTTAAATGAACTGAATGTCCCACTGGTACAGAAGCATATTTACTTCCATTGTGTAGAAGAACGGCCTTAAGGCTCCTTTTTGAAGAGTCAATAAAGAGTCTCCATTCAGAAACATTATATTCTACGTGGAATTGTTCCATGAGCCCGGGTACATTATTACAGAAAACTAGTGCATCTTCTTCGGAATAATATCGAGCAAACTCTTTTTCTCTGTTCCTAAACCAGTAAAATGTTGTGCTAGGTGCTAACAAATTTTTTTCTTTCAACCTTGTGCCTAAAAGCTCGGCTGAGTCCCTAGGAAGGTTTAAGTCCGTCACCAAATCATTTAATTCAGATTGGTCAAACAGTTTTGGCTCATCACTTCCAGTATCATAGTAATTACTTCTCTCATCCAGTTCACTTGCGCATGTACGTGAAACCATTTCGTCATCAGAGACATCATCTAATGTATCTGGTAGTGAAGGAACAGGTACTTCTGGTCCATGAGGTATAGGACGTGTTGCGGATCGAAGGTTTGGGTAAACGATGTCCTTTTTGTTTTTTTAAATTGAATCCGTGTACTACACACGAACAAAAATAACAATCATCCCTATGATTGATCGGTTCTCTCCAAACTATAGGCACTCCAAAGCGAAAAGACTGTTTTTTTCCTTGTGACCACTGGCGAAGCTCTTCAACACAAACTGAACAAACCATATGAGGAGCCCAAGGTTTGTCTTGGTCTCCTAATTTCACACCAAAATATGCAAAATATACTTTTTTTTACAAAATCTGTAATGTTTCTTTGTTGTTTTTTTACTGTAAACTTTCCACAAATATAGCAGAAGGAGTTGGGTACATTGATACAGCCTCTTGATGCCATGGGAATTTAATTTTAAAAAACTCGTAAAATAAAAATTAAATTAACTCAGCAACTAATCACAAATGTCAACTAATTACACAAATTCACACCACAGTTGTAAAGAAGATATTGAATGAACTAACTGTTTTGTCTAGAATAGCAATATGTTTGTAGTGGAGGTGGGGAGGTAGACATGCAGTAACAGGAAGATGATGAGTCATGCCTTGCGACATGCTCAATTATTTCTATTTGTAACTTCTTTATCATAAATCTAGTGTATGTTTATTCAGAATATCAACTTCTTACATCATCATAAGTAAAAGAAATTATAATAGTTTATTTAAACAACGGTTTAACAAAATTGTCCTTTACAATAAGACTAATACATGCAGATATGTCAAAAAACCCCAGATTGTAAAAAAACCTTACGTGATGGAATTTTTTAAATAATTTTCCCATTTTCAGCACCAAAAAATCTGTTGAAATCACTGTATAAAATCCAGACAATTTTACCATCGCAGGCCTGTGTAATACCTGACGCGAGAAAACGTTGAAAGTCCGCTCTTGGAAGCCACAAAATTGCCAATATAGTCTAAAAGGCTGTTGATTCAGAGACACTTAAGCATAAGATAAATACTAAGACACTTTCCCAGTTCGCACTTGTAAAAAAAACATATAAAAATGTAGCCACCAAGTAAAAACTATTAAGTTAAAATGGATACTTTTTGCATGCCCATCTTGATTTTTTTTCCCCGAAAATCTTGGACAAACGAGCGAAGAACAAGGAGACAGGTTCCATCAGGACATAACAGAAATGGAGCAGATGTATCAGGGAAGGTGAAATGCAAACATGATGACCAACTACTGTTGGTCTTTAGAAAGAGACAGCATGATAGAAAAACGATTAAACGGTCTTTTCAAACAAGAGACAGCGGTCGTATTAACGAAAGTTTCAGAATTTCGATCAAAACTATTTAGAATTTATGTATTTATGCGGTGGTAAAATGCAATGTATTTTTATTTCGTAATTTGTATTGTATCTGGATGTGATAGGAAAAAATCTAAATCATATTTGAAATCACAACAACATATTTAGTCAATATGACCCATTGAAATTCAAACCCCAACGAAGGAACTTAAATTTGTAAACTGATGTAATTTATCATAAATTCATTATTAAAACAGAAATTGCGTAGAACATCCGCTCTTGCCAGTGCGTATGCATATAATAAAACTAAATTACGATCCACTTGATTATGTAAAACATTTTCAATAGATACGACGACAAAGGAAGCGTTCAAGTACACAAACTGGCGGTTTTCTCGTAAAAATACCTTGGTTATATCGATTATACTAATGCAGATGGCGTGACAGCAATTTGCATTTCCACTTTTACGAATCTTTACAATTCGAGAGAGTTTGTGATGTTCTCGGTTTGCGAACGAAAAATTCAGTTCGATGTGGTACCAATAAATTATGCGCTAGACGCTCATCTTGAAAATCAGTATGGCTGAGGAAGAGCAGCCCGGAAATACAGAAGAAGATTGGCGCGTATTCGAAGTTCTTTGTAAGGAATCGGAGGTTAGTACATGAGTGCATGAAATGAAAATACATTTTTATGACCGCTTATTCGGTAAGTAGGAACTGTTTATTATAATTAGTGTGCATATGGTCTACTGCCCTATTTGCCGTGTTAATTAGTATCGTGGTGTTAAACGACGGTGGAAAACGCGCGGCAATGGTACCAGGATGAAAGTGAGCGCAATATCGATTTTTTAAGACGAACATTTTTTTATGTAGAAAGTTTGGGTGTTAATAACCACAGATGCATAAATATTTATCTAGAAATTTATTCTAAATGCAATAAAAAATGTTCTTTAATACTTTTGCCTTCTTGGACGGGTTTTTATTATTTTATAATGGCCGGAACAAATGGCTTTTGAATGAATAGAACTGTTAGAGAAAGGTGTTCTGATTTATATGGTATGTTACATTATTTCATTCATAGAAATATATATATATGGATTACATTATCGTATTGTAAAATTCATTGTAGATTACCAATGCGTCGTAAATATTCAACTAAATTAGCGACTCAATGTAACTACATATATGATATTGTCTTTACTAATTGTGTAAAGTAGAAAATAGGACAAAAGATAACAATAATGACAAAAATTCTTAATTTCTAAAACCACCTAGGAACTTATTGGCCTTTCAACATATACTAATTATGGGCCTTCCCATATCATACACGGCGCCAAAAAATTATCGCAACACTTGAAATTTACCAAATATCTTACATTTGACGCGGAAGAAAATCTGTACTTGGACAAAAACTAAATCCTCCTCAAAAATTACTTCAATAAAAATCTCATTCGGCTTTACACTCGGCTGGGACAGCGTCAGTTGGTTGGTGGGGTCCATTTTTAAAATTTACGTTAACTGTTACAATAAATTTAAGTTCAGATGTATTTTTTTTAATTTAATTTTAATTTTGTACAAAAATAAAATTTTCGTATTTTTTTCTAAATTTATATCATTTTTTCAAAAAAATTGTGATGCAACATACTCTTTGTTTTATATCACTATTTGGTGGATATAAAGATCTACCAAAAACGAGAAAAAAATAATATGGTTGCCATTTAAAGAAAGTGTTGATATCGTCATCACTCGAAAACCAATGACGTCATAGAAAAAAATTGTATGTCAAAAGATGGCGTCTTAAAAAAGAAAATTTACCTGTCCGAGCGTTTTTTCCTAAAAATGTAAAATAATGCGGTTATAAGCTTGGTTCCAAACTTTATGACCACACTGTATATTCCATGCCTCAGCGTTTGCAACGCGTAACAAATAATAATGGAGCTGCTTTAAAATATTAGATTTCTTTTCAATTATATATGTTATATGCTTTTTATTAGAAATATAGATTATGTTAATTTATATGAATTTTCGTTTGACGTTTTAAAAACGTTAAAACTGACATAGACTGATTTACATTATTAAAATATTGCGAAATGTAGCCTAAAGAGTTGTACGCGTTTTTTAATGCCGCAATTGTACGTGCCTCTTAGTTTATAGTTTTATACTGAGCATAACGTTCTCTGAGCATAAGGTTGTCTTGGTCTTCTATTATATGATTCAAAACACTTTTTATAAGTGGTTGCTGTGGATTACGTATATTTCAAAAATATATGTCTTAATCTAATTTATTTATCTGTGAAAGGTGATTAATTTTAAATGTCAGAATTCTGGTTAGCTTGAATATTGTATTAACGTTGATACTAACTATATGATTGTTTCGGCCTTTACTTGATGAAATTCCATTATAACTATTAAGATAAAATAAAACAAATTTTATGAATTACACTTTTTAATTATCACTGTAACGAGTCGTTTCGCACCAACCTGGGCTTCGTCAGACATAAGTTAGTTATATGTCTGACGAAGCCCAGGTTGGTGCGAAACGACTCGTTACAGTGATAATTAAAAAGTGAAATTCATAAAATTTGTTTTATTTTATCTTAATAGTTGATACTAACTTATTATATTGAATACTAATATTTGAGAACTAACTAAAAATTGTATTTGCTGATCAACAAAAGGCATTCATTTGATTCATTATTGAGTCATATTTTCGCAATGGATATATCGAGAATGGAGAATGTGGGTACAGAAGTCAACCGTCTTTACAAGAATTTCGTTTAAAATATCCAGACGTAATAATTGACAAAGCCGTATTTTAAAATAACATTCATACATTTCGAGACACTGGAGTGTTCAACGAAGAGAAGGTAGTGGCAGGCCTATAGTACGTGTTGCAGATGTGCAACAAAGGATGACGTTTCTTTATCCATTCGGAGACTATCCCAGCAAGTTAATAAGTCATATAGCACCTGCCAAAGAGTTAATAAAATAGTTCTGGGATTACATCCGTACAAAATAAATTTATATCATGAACGTGCCTCCAGATTATGAAAGCAGCGTAACATTTTGCAATTGGTTTATCAATATAACGGACGATGACAATTTAAATTTAATATTCTTTACATATGAAACATGGTTTCATCTACAAAAAAGGGATATTTATCAATACGTTTTTGCCGTATTACGCAGTTGTTATATAATGAAACAGATATGCAAAATACATATCCGTAACTGTAAACAAGGACAAACACCTCGTATTTTTAGCATTTACTTCTGTTCAATACATATGTTTCAGCCATCTAGGCCTCATCGGTTGAACTAGTGAAGCAATGTGTATACAAATTAATACAGATCTGTTAAACAACGGATCTGTATCTGTATCTACATTTACGCTAAAATCGTCTCCAAGCTTTAACCAGTTTCGTTCTATCAGGCGACACCAATTTAATCAGTGACATCTGACGGAAGAAAGCGACTAGGCCAGAAAAGGCGATCTTCCGCTCGAATAGCAAGGCTATTACGAAGAAAAAAGCGGAAAAATACGTATATTGGTGCTGTCCATTAACACGCGCCAGATGGCGGTAAATATACAAAAAAGGGATATTTATCAATACGTTTTTGCCGTATTACGCAGTTGTTATATAATGAAACAGATATGCAAAATACATATCCGTAACTGTAAACAAGGACAAACACCTCGTATTTTTAGCATTTACTTCTGTTCAATACATATGTTTCAGCCATCTAGGCCTCATCGGTTGAACTAGTGAAGCAATGTGTATACAAATTAATACAGATCTGTTAAACAACGGATCTGTATCTGTATCTACATTTACGCTAAAATCGTCTCCAAGCTTTAACCAGTTTCGTTCTATCAGGCGACACCAATTTAATCAGTGACATCTGACGGAAGAAAGCGACTAGGCCAGAAAAGGCGATCTTCCGCTCGAATAGCAAGGCTATTACGAAGAAAAAAGCGGAAAAATACGTATATTGGTGCTGTCCATTAACACGCGCCAGATGGCGGTAAATATACAAAAAAGGGATATTTATCAATACGTTTTTGCCGTATTACGCAGTTGTTATATAATGAAACAGATATGCAAAATACATATCCGTAACTGTAAACAAGGACAAACACCTCGTATTTTTAGCATTTACTTCTGTTCAATACATATGTTTCAGCCATCTAGGCCTCATCGGTTGAACTAGTGAAGCAATGTGTATACAAATTAATACAGATCTGTTAAACAATCTGTTTCATTATATAACAACTGCGTAATACGGCAAAAACGTATTGATAAATATCCCTTTTTTGTATATTTACCGCCATCTGGCGCGTGTTAATGGACAGCACCAATATACGTATTTTTCCGCTTTTTTCTTCGTAATAGCCTTGCTATTCGAGCGGAAGATCGCCTTTTCTGGCCTAGTCGCTTTCTTCCGTCAGATGTCACTGATTAAATTGGTGTCGCCTGATAGAACGAAACTGGTTAAAGCTTGGAGACGATTTTAGCGTAAATGTAGATACAGATACAGATCCGTTGTTTAACAGATCTGTATTAATTTGTATACACATTGCTTCACTAGTTCAACCGATGAGGCCTAGATGGCTGAAACATATGTATTGAACAGAAGTAAATGCTAAAAATACGAGGTGTTTGTCCTTGTTTACAGTTACGGATATGTATTTTGCATATCTGTTTCATTATATGGTTTCATCTGTCTGGTTATATAAATACACAAACTATGAGAATATGGAGTGCTGATAATCCTCATTATTTTAGAGAAACACCACTACATCCTTTAAAACTAGGTATTTGGGTAGGTGTTTCACGAAAGCGGATTATTGGACCTATTTTCTTCGATGAATTGGTCCCAGCCGCTCGATACAGAGACAATATTTTAGAAATATTTGTCAATCAGCTTCAAGATGATGAATTGACCCAAGGGTATTTCCAACGATGGCGTAACAGCTCATACGGCACAAACTACTCTCCATTATTTAAGGGAATTTTATGACAATTGTTTAATTAGTGCTAGAACAGAAAATTCGTATCCACCCCAGCCACCTGATTTAACACCAATAGACTATTTTTATTTCCTCATTTAAAAAATACAGTTTATAAAGAACCTATACATACTATTGATGAATTAAAAGCGAAAATTCAAGACGAATGTAATCGAATTACGCCTGAGACGCTTATAAATAAAAATATGAAACGTTGAGTTAGATTGTGTTTAATTGACAATAGTTATCATTTTCAACAGTTCCTTTCATATATGTTCCTTTTTACTCTAATTTTAAATTGTTCCTTCAACTTTTTAATAAATAAATTATATATAAACATAAGATTTATTATTTACTAATGTAATATTCTGACGTTTAAAATTAATCACATTTGACAGATAAGTATATCAAGCGCCAAATAAGATTTATTTTAAACGTCCAAGTTATAACAAGTTTTCATTTGAAAAGTCAATCTAGGTTACTTTGAAATTTTGATAGAATAAGACGCAAGTATATTAGTATGTGTTTGTTGTTCCGTAAACGTAAATCCAATGACATTTGATAATGTCAATCACAAATATCAGTTAGTGCATAAAATAATCGTGCGTCGATTCTGGTTTAAATAAATTGCTTCTCAGTTTTAAAATGGTTTTCACTTTAGAACATAAAATTTTTTTAGTACAGGCTTATTTTCGAAGTGGTAATAAAATTGATGGTTTATGGGTTTATTCAGTTCAAGATTGCATGGTAGAATTTCAAGTTGAGTTTACACATTTTGTAATAGATTATATACAATTTAAGAATACTTTGGATAGAACTTTAAAACTTTTTTCTGAAACTGGTAGTCTCTTAAGAAAATCAGGCAGCGGAGCAGTTAAGAAACGTACACCTCAAGTTGTCAATCGTGTTGAAGAAATAATGGAAAATGAACCACAAACATCTGTTCGGTGTTTGAGTCAACAAATAAACCTTTCTGTTGGTACAACTCACAAGTTATTAAAAAAAGATATGCAACTTTATCCATACCGTGTCACAGCAGTACAAGAATTGTTAGAAATTGATTACCCACGTAGACTACAGTTTTGTAATTGGTTTGTAAATATGAACAATAATGGAGAACTTTCGCAAAGAGTCATCTTTACTGATAAAGCATGGTTTTATAAAACGGGATACCTAAATTCATAAAATACAAGAATTTGGAGTAGTGAAAATCCACATGTAATTAACGAAGAATCGCTATATCCAGAGAAAATTGGTGTTTGGGCAGCGATAAGCCAAAGGCGAATCATTGGACCAATATTTTTTCAGGGAACGTTAACTGCTCAAAGGTACCGTACGGAAATTTTACAACCATTTGTCAATCAGTTGCATGATGATGAACTACAAAATGCATATTTCCAACAAGACGGAGCAACTTGTCACTGCACTGCAGAATCTTTGGATTATTTAAGAGAATTTTTTGATGAGCGTATAATTAGTCGAAATACTGAAATTGCCTGGCCTGCACGTTCATGCGATTTAACACCTTGCGACTTCTTTTTGTGGCCTTATCTAAAAAATAACATATTTGGAACACCTATATTGAATTTGAATGATATGCTACAGAGAATCGAACAGAAATGCATGGAAATTAAAAACAATCCAGTAATGTTGCAGAATATCATCAGAAATTTTGAACGGAGGATTTTAAAGTGCATTGATCTTGAAGGACAACATTTTCAACATTTGTTATAGTTTTCAATAAATACCTATTATTTGATATTTATTTGTATGTATGAAACTGTCAAAATATACGACTTCGTATGTTAAGTAGTAAATTTTAATTTACGACATACTTCAAAATGTTCTCAGTAAATCACATGCTACTAGATTGACTTTTCAAATGAACACTTGTTATATTTTACTCCAATAAATTATTAATTTATTAAGTGATAGATGTGTAGTTTACGTCACCTAAGGTATCTTGCAAATTGATGGAAAACTAAATACAAATCTCCCCCAATACTTCAAATCCTGCGCGAACTTACCCCCACCGCTTCCCAACTTATCTGGCGCTTGCTATAAATGATATTAAGTTAAGTTAAGTAAGACATACATTAATGAAATATGTATACGTAATCCACAGCCACCACCTATAAAAAGTATTTAGAATCATATTATCAGACTATGTGCCCACACTGTAAAATTTAATATAATATAATAAATTTAATACATATATATATATATATATATATATATATATATATATATATATATATATATATATGTTTATATACTTAAAAGGATTGTTCGACGTTGAGAAATGTTATGTTTGCATAGTTAAAGCGCTCTTTGTATCTGTACAATGGATCTTCAGTATTGGTAAAAAGTTGCCCTAATTTTGTAAAATATACATTTTTATCTAATACACCTTATGTGTATTATTTATTAAATTTAACAGTGTGGGCACATAGTCTGCCGTCTTATTCATATAGTATAAACCTATCCAAATTTTGTTTATTTGCTTCTGACAATCGAGAAGAAATTAAACAAAATTTGAATTTATCTGTAAAAAGAACTTTGCTCCATTGATTAAGTCCTCAATGAACATATTGTTCGGCAAATTCTAAACGTGCTCTACGGTGGTTCCTGGTAAGGAGAGGACGTCATCACCAAATGCAGAAGAAATTAGATATACTATGCACCGGTATTGAGTTAAACCACAACAAAAATCATAATAAATTAGAGCGCGAACATTTTTACGAGTTAATTCCATTTTCAATACGATTAGCAAACTTTAAAAATGTACCCTGCACACAAAAACGTTATGTTTTTAACACATTTCAGTATAGCAATGCATATGCATCATTTATCAAACTAAACAGCGTTGCCAGATTCTCAATATGTCAACTGTCCCTCGTGTAACCATGAAGCCTAATTTTGAAATATCGGTTAAATTAAGTACAGAGCAAAGAAATTAATTTGAATGCATAAATAATCCATGTGAAACTTTGTCATAGATCAGCTGGTAGACGATGATTCTCTTGTAGAACAGTTTCATAAAAAAACTTGGTATTCTGAAAGAAACGAATATTTAAAATCATAGAATGGACTTTACATACATAGGACTTTATAAATTTGACTTAAATTGTTTATTTAAACAAACATACTGACTTTTCTCTTTTAAATCGACTTACTAAATTTTTGTATTATAAATCCATTTTAAAGTTCCTTTGAGCTTTGTTTATAGAGTCAATTTATGATTTTGTTTCTAATGGTTACATGTAACAAATTTTAATGCCTCTATGGAAGGTACGTTTTATTGTAATTAAATTATAAATAAAATAATATAATAAAATATAAATTATTGTAAAATAATCGTAATACAGATTATTTTACGTTAAGAAAAATTCTGAACGACATGTTCTTTTATTTTGCGCAGAGTAATTGATGTAAAATAATTGTAATTTTGTCTTTATTTATATAACTATTGATATACTGCAAAAGAAATGAGCAAACTTCGTTTGCTCTTTGTAAAATATGAAGAAACCTATACAATTATATTGATTATTAGATGAAATGCAATTTCCAATATTGTTAAATTCTAACGAAAATTAAGTTAATTTGAACAGTTGTAGGAATGGTTATATTGCTATTCAATTTATCTCGATATAACTAGCGCCACCTATTATAAATATTATATACTATTTTATAGTTCCTATTCCATTACATTTATTCTTGGGAAAACAATTACAGTTATTACAGCATCATCTAATTATTAATTTGATCATGAGTATTATTACTTATTATAGCATATAATTTTTAAAGTTACCTTGAAATATACGAGAAACTATTTTGTTTAAACTTTGTCATATTTATACTATTGTCTAAATACAGACCCACCTTCAAAAATTATTAGGTGTGAACATATTTAACACGCAAGGTCAGATAATTTGTTCTTTATGTATAAGGGCTTTCTTTGTTATGAATAAATGTCATACAGGGTTTGCTTAAAAGAAAATATGACATCAGATAATTTTTCGCTTTCCAAAAATTCTATTAGAAAACAATAGTTTTTTTAACAGTTTATTACATATTTCTTCAGAAAACCTGTTTGAGACTAAGGCCACGATTAATCGATCATTCTTTTCTCGAAGCGTACACTAAGTAAACAGAATAATTGCGATTTTTGTAATTTTCAATGACTGCAAATAAATAGCTAGTGTTCATAATTCTTAGTGTGCCTTTATGAAAGTTTGAACTCAAATATTTATATCTCACTGGATTATCACAAATGTGTTTAATGAATAAACACAAATTTGGTTTAAGTTCCGTTTTGTATCATAACTAGCACTTGAGCAATAAATTGTAGTATGGTACCTGTCATTTTAACATCCTTTGAGCAATCCTTTCATTTATAACGACTTTTTGTATTACATTAAGAATAAAAACGTGAAAACTTGCTGAAGATTCACGCCATTTTGAATTTTAATTAGATTTTGATTAGATGATTGTTTTTTGTTTCCCGTACAAACTTTGATAAGTATAGTTTATTTCAAATTATAAGAATATAACTTTGAACGGCTCTAATGCTTTTATTTCACCACCTGCGGCAATAACTACCTGGCCGCTCAATACGACTATCATTTACGCAAACAAACTGCTGAGGTCCGTAATGACAAAATTTAAGTAAATTGTAATTACTGCAATTTAGATGAAATAAAATTTAATAATAATATAAGTACCAACAGTTGTTAATTTGAATATATAGTTATTATATAGAGTTAAATAGTCATTAAATTACAATTTAGATGAAATAAGTGCTTATATTTATTAAACAAAATTTAAGTAAATATAGTTAGGAGAGTTGGTATATATTACATCTAATATTGAGTCTATTTATCATTTATTGTTAATCTTTACTGCTGTTTGATTGTTCTCTCTTTACTTAACGAACATGTGGCGACCTTTTGCCGGTGATTATGATGTGGATAGCGATAATACTGTTGGAGCACGACAGAGAAAGCATATATCAGAAGATGCAAAACAAATAATTTTCAATGTCTATCATACCCTGATGGAAGAAAATAACGAACTACAAAACCAGAACATTCGAAAGTCGCAATTAACTAAGTTACCTTTTGGAACAATATATAAAATAATTAAGAATATCGCAGGGCCTCGAAAGCAAAGAAGTGACAAAGGAGCACCGAGAAAAATTGAAGAGTATGAAATTGATACTATTAGGCAGCAAGTACACTCCTTCTACAGAGGCAATGTTGTATCTACACTTGACTGCTTACATAAAAGAATCAGTGATGAGCCCATAAATATTCAGTGCTCTAAATCAACCTTGTCGCGGATGCTAAGAAAAGCTGGTTTTAAGTTTGCCACTATAGACAAACGTCGCACAATTATGGAAAGCCCGAGGTTACAGAAACTTCGATATGAATACTTAACGGCAATTAGAAGGTATAGACAGGAAGGGCGATTAATATGTTATTTAGACGAGACGTGATATGACACCCATGACACAATTTGCAAAGGTTGGGTGAATATTTCAAGTATGTGTTAGTTGGTTTCGAGAGGGAAGAGAATAATCATTTTTCATGCTGGGTCAGAAAAGGATGGATCGGACAGCCGCTATTATCTGCTAAAAATGTTAAATCCTCAAGTTTAGATTACCATGAAGATATGACCTCATCTTTATTTGAAGAATGGTTTTGTGACACTTTGCTGCCAAATTTACCAAAAGATAGTGTGATAGTGATGGACAACGCTCCGTATCATTCTCGACAGCAAACCAAAGTTCCTACAAAATGTAATAATAAGAAAGATATTAAAACATTTTTAGAAGCAAATGATTTATATTTTGAGGATCATTATACAAAAAAAAACAATTAATAGAGGTGATGAAGACAAAAGAATATTTAAAGGATTATTATGTGGATAACAGAACCAAAGAAGCAGGACATACAATTTTGCGTTTACCACCATACCATTGCATTTTCAATCCCATTGAATTGATATGGGCCCAACTGAAAAATACCATAAGACGAACATATCAAACACCGAAATTTAGTGAAAGCAGTGTAACACACATAAAAAAAATGCTATGGAACATATAACTGCTGTAAATTGGAAAAATGCTGTTAAACACGCAATAGCAAAAGAGGACGAATATATGCGCATGTACAAAATAGTAGCACCTTTGATTATAAATTTGCAATACGATTCAGATACAGACACCGATTTGCAAGACGACTCAAATCACAGATGATTTATGAAATGCGGTGACACATAAAAATTTTATTGTGTATTACAAATAAATTAGCTTTGTATATAATATAATATATAATTTATATATATATATATATAATTTATATATATATATATATATATATATATATATATATATATATAAATATAATAACTTCGTGACCTTGGTATGATATGGTAAACCTAATCAGTAGTATTCTCTTGAAAAAGGCGTATACAGCCGAAACATGTAGAGTTTTTTAAATACATATATTTTGAAGTAATATACAGACCTTTAATCGCCTACTGATTAGGTTTAATATATATATATATATATATAAACCCAATGTACAGATATTTTTTATTATATACTTGAAATTAACAGCGTTTTATTATTATATTATAGTGCCCTAATTTATAGTCAATACGGCCCCTAGATTCATACGTTGCAAATAGGTAAACCGTACCCGTTCAATAAGGAGACCAGGTATAATAATTATCATCACAGAAGGTGGTGCAATAAAACCATTAGAGCCGTTCAAAGTTATATTCTTATAATTTGAAATAAACTATACCCAGAAATAACAATACACCATTCATTTCTATTATATAGGGGGTGTCCAAGACTTGTGATGTTGCTGTGTTATAAGTTTGTAAATAAAGTGGAAATTAAGTGAAATTGTTTTTTTTCATTTTTATTTCGTCAATTTTAGCCGAATGCTTAAATATTTGTTAAACCGTACCCGTTCAATAAGGAGACCAGGTATAATAATTATCATCACAGAAGGTGGTGCAATAAAACCATTAGAGCCGTTCAAAGTTATATTCTTATAATTTGAAATAAACTATACCCAGAAATAACAATACACCATTCATTTCTATTATATAGGGGGTGTCCAAGACTTGTGATGTTCCTGTGTTATAAGTTTGTAAATAAAGTGGAAATTAAGTGAAATTGTTTTTTTTCATTTTTATTTCGTCAATTTTAGCCGAATGCTTAAATATTTGTTAATGCCATACTACTGACAAAGTTATAATTTTTTAATGCGGAAAAATTTTTTTTGCTCATGTATTAATGCAACTATGGGAATAAATGGGTTAAATCATAAAAATATTTTTTGGAAACAAAATTATGGGAAACCCGGCAAATTGAGTTTACCTCAAAAAATTATAATGCGTTAACATGCCTTTGCCTATTTTTTCTTGTAAACAGGAACGTAAACAAAATCAATACACAATTTGTGTTTCTTGTAGAGTATTCTTTTAATATATTCCGATTTTTCATTCACAAATACGATGACATGCTCCGAGGGAATTCATTATTAAAATATGACAAACATTAAATTGATCAAATAACGTGCGTAGAACGTAAAACCGGGAAACTTCGTGATTTGCAATAGGGTCTCGATTGCTCGTTGCTACCACGAGAGAATTCCTATATCCAGTTGATTGATCAACGAATATCAAACTGCGGTTGTTGGTCCGCGTTCACGTGATGCAGTAATCACGAACGTTTTCTCGACGAATTGAATATACCCTGTTTATTAATACGAATACGTTGACTTCGAATACAATCATGGATTTGTAAGAATTGTTTATTTTCATTTATAAAGCGGTACGTACTTTTCTACCTTACTTAATTCTTTTGCAGATGGACGCGCAAGACGTAGATGTTGCAACTTCCCTGCGAAGCGATCTAGCCGCGTTACAATTCAAAAAAGAGAGATTAGCGGAAGAACTGAAAGACATGCACTGTCAACTAAGAAGTAGGGAGCAAAGATGTATGGAGTTACAGGTCGAGGTCGACCAATTACGAGAACAAAATGCCAGACAAAATGCAGTTATTCTTTCCTTAAAGAAAAGGTTATGCGAGTTAGAAGAACGGGAGAGATCCTTGTACGCTGCCCAGGGTAGAAATGAAATCGCTCTACAAACGTTGCAAAGAGACAATAAATATCAAGATGACCGAGGTAAAGAGCTGGACAAAAAGATTAGGAATTTAGAATTAGAATTGAGTTCTGAAGAACAGAAAAAAGAAAGCGCACGAAATGCATTTCAGGATTTAGTGAGAAGATTAACCGTAGCTTTGGGCATTGAACCTTGTGAAAGTGCTCATATGTCAGTCGAGGCGTTGGTCCATAAAACTTCAGAATCAGTTCAGGTATTTTGTAAAATAATTAGTTCTAAAAGGAGTATTTAAAACATTTATTTATTTCATTTTTATAATTTGTTTCTTGAATTTACACAAATCATGTGCCTATATGACCCAGGCCTGAGGCTGTGCTGAGCTAAATTCACTATATTGGTCCTATAAAACTTTACTCGCTCACTTCTCGTTCTTTTTGACTAGTTTGTACATGTATCCTCATGCTATGTTTCTCACTTTTACACTATTTCTCACTCTATCTTCCCATGTTTCCTAGATCTCTATTACCACGTTTCTGGATGATTTTTTACCCCCATATTCCATTTTTATTATTCTATTTTTTTGCATTCATATCAAATGACCAGGTGTATGTGAATTTTTGGTACATTTAAGTAATCGTTACTATTCGTAGCTCAAACATTGAGTAATCGTTGAATGTATTCGTTGCTTTAATTACTTTCATTTTTTGATTACTTTGGCCTTTGATTATTTTAATTACTTTGATTAATATACAATAAGGACATTAGCCTTATTATATCTGTAATCGGTATTATTTGCCTCGCAGAATTAGTAATGTTATATACAGGCTGATTCATTTTCGGCCCTCACCATGGGGATCTCTCTTATTATTGGAGATAGAGTATAGGTTTAAATTTGGCAAAGTTGTTAAATTTTGTGTTTGTTATAAATCCGTAAAGAAAATAGACCTGTGACAAATGACCTTCGTTATTTAAAAAAAAAACGCGAAAACCCCATTTTCTTCTTTTACCTGTAGCACCGACATTTGGCCTTGTAGAGAAAAAATAAAAACACACCCTTGTGGCCATTTCTAAACCTCTATCCAGTGGTGTACTCTAAATTTTTATACGACGTTTCGTTTCTTTCTGGCCACCATCAACTATCTAATTTCTTATAGGGGCTATATTGGATTTAGACATCTTCAGAAAGAGTTTTTTTTTCTGATTTCAACCATGTACCACATGCTGACTATAGTTTTTGACATTAGGTTTTATTTGAAAGAATAAATTATAAGATTAAATAAGGTAGCCTTTGGAATTTCAATCTGTCAAACATTTCGTTTATTGTTCATTAATAATATAAAAATGTCATACACTAACGAAGAGAAACGAGATATGATAAGTATTTTTTATTCTTCGAAACGAAATTCAACAGTAGCGAGTACAAGATAACAAAAACATTAATAAAAATACATAGAAAAGTAAACAATAAACAATTACAGTAAATGTTCAATTATCTGGCCATCTTCGGTAATGCACAATTGGGCACACCTTCTGGCATTTTGTACTACCCTTTGTATAGTTCTTCTAGGAACTGCATCGAAGGCATTCTGAAGTCTGTCTCGTAATTCTTCAATGTTTTGTGGCGCATCTAATTTATAAATATTATTTTTAACATATCCCCATAAAAAAAATCTAGCGGACTTAAATCAGATGATCTCGCAGGCCATTCAACAACTCCCCTATTTCCAATCCAACGGTTTGCAAACTCTTGATTTAAGAAATTTCTAACAACAGCTGCATTGTGTGCTGGTGCACCATCTTGTTGCCACCATAAATATTGTAATTGATTTAATGGGATATTGTCGTCAAGATAGTCAGATATGTATGTACGTAAAATGTATAAATATCTTTCTCCATTTAAATGTTCTTCATACATAACTGGCCCTTAGAGACGATTTGCCAAAATACCCATCCAAACGTTTATTCCAAAACGATGTTGTGGTCTTCTAGCCCTGTTTTATCGGGGATTTGGTACTGCCCAATAGTGCTCCGTATTTCTGTTGAACATTCCAGAATTTGTAAAGTTTGTTTCATCTGACCAGATGATTTTGCTTAAAAAATTTTCGTCATTTTCTATCCTTCCCATTAACCAATTACAATATTCTAGCCTTCTCAAATTATCTCCAGGCAGTAAAGAGTGACTAACATGGATCCTGTATGGTTTAAACCTACTTTTCTGTAAAATTCTCCAAACCCTGGACTGGCACAAATTTAATTCTGACGCTACTTCGCGTGTAGAAATTGATGGATTATTATTTATCTATAAAAATACGAGATTAACATGAAATTTGAAAACACGCTTTTAATTTACCATTTGTAAAATATCTTGTCGATTTTCATTTAAATTCCTGTTGTCTCGACCATTACGCGGCTTAGTAAACGATCCATTCTCGACCAAATTTCTGTCGAGATCTAGAAAAATGGTACGATGAGGCTGTTGTCGTTCTGGATATAATTGTAGATATCTTGTACTCGCTACTGTTCGGAATTTCGGTTCGACGAATAAAAAATACTTATCATATCTCGCTTCTCTTCGTTAGTGTATGACATTTTTGTATTGTTAATGAACAATAAATGAAATGTTTGACAGATTGAAATTCCATGGCTACCTTATTTAATCTTATAATTTATTCTTTCAAATAAAACCTAATGTCAAAAACTTTAGTCAGCATGTGGTACATGGTTGAAATCAGAAAAAAAACTCTTTCTGAAGATGTCTAAATCCAATATGGCGCCTATAAGAAATTAGATAGTTGATGATGGCCAGAAAGAAACGAAACGTTGTATAAAAATTTAGAGTACACCATTGGATAGAGGTTTAGAAATGGCCACAAGGAAGTGTTTTTATATTTTCTCTACAAGGCCAAATGTCGGTGCTACAGGTAAAAGAAGGAAATGGGGTTTTCGCGTTTTTTTTTAAATAACGAAGGTCATTTGTCACAGGTCTATTTTCTTTACGGATTTATAACAAACACAAGATTTAACAACTTTGCCAAATTTAAACCTATACTCTATCTCCAATAATAAGCGAGATCCCCATGGTGAGGGCCGAAAATACATCAACCTGTATAGCCGCTTTTCATTAAATTTGCGGAAATATTAAAACAAACTGCATAAATTTTATCAAATTGTATTATAATATATTTATTGCAATATAGCGTATATGATGCGTGATGAAATAAAAAAATATAGGCAAACAAGAAAATAAACTTTAATACATTACATATAAACGTGGCATGTAACAACAGGTAAAATGTAAACTAATAAAAAGATGTTGACTGTTGACGGATAAAAAACATGTTTCACCTATTCATTTTTGAACATTATTGCATTTTTTGGCACTTAACTTATTATAGGTACGCTGTCGTAAAACCAATCCTCACATTAGTTCAATTTGTAAGTATATTTTTATTGCATAGATATTATATAATATGTTGTAACGAGCCATCGAAAAAATTCATAATTGGAGTAGACTGTGAAATTGGGTTGGCACTTTAGCCACTTCCACATAATGACACATTACTTGAGGCTTGACAGTTTCATTTGGTTTCATTGTAAAAAAAAGTTTATGGCATTGAAATGATACTACAACAAAAAAGAAAACAAATAATTTATTTAATATCGAAATCATAATCAAAATTTACATATAGCTACAGAAGTTGTTGAAAATGTTGTACATTTACATCTAAACACAAACTAACTCTTCTCCACAATCCAGCAAAAACTTTATGCAGCATTTGCGGTGAGTTGTTGATCTCTTCACACTTTTCTGTTATGCGAATTCTCAGTTGTTCCAGATTATGAATTGGCGTTGAATAAATCGAATTTTTGATGTATGGCCACACGAAAAAATCACATATGTTTAAAGCGCAAGACCTAGTTGGATATGGGATTTCAGTGTTCCTGCTTATTATTCTATTATCAAAAAATTCTCTGAGATATTGAAGTGTTTCTCTGGTCGTATGTGCTGTTGCACCATCTTATTGTAAATACCCATTTTGTAATGCCTCATCATCCAGTTGATTTATGAATGAGCCGAGTATCTCATTGCGATATCGTGCAGCAGTAAGTGTGCTTTAAAAAAAATGGGACCCACCAATCTTCTTCGACATATTCCAACCCAAACACCAACTTTTTGGGGATGCAATGTTGTTTCAACAAAAAAATGAGGATTTTCGGAAGACCAACACCTCATATTCTGTGAATTAACATATCCAGAAAGATAAAACCAGGCCTCATCCGTGAAAAAAACTGTGTTAATGATATCCTGATTGCGTAGATTATTTTGAAACCATTGACAAAATTCCACTCGTCTTAAATAATCCACTGGATAAAGTTCATGAAAACATTACAGCTTGTATGGCTGACAATGTAAGACTTTTTTAAGAATGAATTGGAACGTACCATAAGATAAATTTGTTTGTTGGGTCACTACTGAAATGGGGGTTTTTGGATTTTTATCAATAATATGCTGAAGGGCTTTAATATTATCAGCTGTACGTTTCCAGTTTTTCGACTGACGCTACCAGCCTCTCTGAATAAGTTTACACAATTTGTCAAAACATTAAAATCATTGTAGTCAAACACTAATTCAGGATGTTCTTCACTAAAATCAGCCATGCATTCCGTAATTGGATACTGCCACTCGCCATTTACTTTCACACCTGTCCGGAAGTAACATTCGATAATTTTTGCTTTTTGTTCTATGTTGAATACCATTTTTTAAATAAATTTAATTTTCTTAATAAGAGTTTTGAAAAATTTGACACAACCTTATAGTTTCAATGTCAAATAATAAAATGTCATTATGTGGAAGTGGCTAAAGTACCAACCCAATTTCACAGTCTACTCCAATTATGAATTTTTTCGAAGGCTTGTTGTTACATACAACGTAATTACCATTACTTTATCCTGATGAAGTATACCAATTGAGTGGCGAAATAGAGGTTAAAAATAGACAATTAAAAGAGCATTTCCAACTTTCCCCAACCAAATTTCTAACCGAGACTCCCTGATCTTATCAAATTATATTTTAAGCCCTAATTGTGTATCGTATTTGTCTATGTTACAGTTTTGTATTTATTTGCAAATATGAAATTAATTTTAAAATAATCACTGGTAAACATGATCGGCTTATTTGAAATTTATTTATTTATAATAAATTACACAGTTTGTAAGTCTAAATTTTGTAATTACGCAAGTTAATTGGATTGCAAAATTCTTTGTTTATATTTGATATGTCTATATTTAAAAAGTGTGCTTAGAATATAGATAAACAAGGAATATGATATCTTGTAGGCATAGATTTATACTATATACATATAACACATTGTGCGAACGTAACGATATGTACGAAAGTAATCAAATATGAAAGTAACGATATGTACCGAAAGTAACCAAATACGAGTGTAACGATATGTTCCAAAAGTAATCAAATACGAATGTAACGATTACATTTTGTAGTGTAGCGAATACTAATGTACTGAATAATTACTTTTTCAACATCACTATGACTCGGGGATTACCCAAAAAATCTCTGGAAACTTTTCTTTCTCTAATAATGTTGTTATTTACCCCTTTAGGTCTGACAGTTTGTGCCCGATTAAATGTATTTAAGAAGTGGAGTATTTAGTAGCTATTGCATATTCTTTCGATAAATTTATGATGCAAATGAACTTATAACAAGACTAGGTATAATACTTCCCAACTACTTACATCTTTCAACCTGTCATAATTTTACTCAATTTATATAGCAGGTGAAATCAATGCTTTCTAGATATACGACGCTAATTATTCGGATTTTTTACTGAAAAAAATTCGCCCTGATGCAGGATTCGAACTTACGTCCTTTGGTTTGCCGGACCACGCTCTTAACGATTAAACTATTCAGAGACTGAAGTTCGGATCATTGGGAAAAGTCTTAAATCGCATTAACAAACAGATAATATGTTGTGCCCGCAGTTGGCAAATTTGTGCAAACCAATTGCATTTTCGCGAAGTGATCTGAATGAAATATATTTCATTCACATCACTTCGCTAAAATTCAATTGATTATATAGTGGGTGTTCAGAAAAAATTGGCGTCAAAGTAATCCATGGAAATTTAAACTCATGTCTGATATAAAGTACGATAGAATGATATTATTTGCAATTGAGGGCTCCAGTGCAAGAACCAGGTATCTCCACTGTTTTGGGAAAATGAGTTTTATATACGGATATGTCTAGTTTAAAATTCTCTATCGTTCGTTACACGAACCGCGGCGTTGCTTAGATATATTAGCGAATGGAGATACCATATAAATTTTACTGTGCAATAATGAGATATCTCCTGGATATACCTTGTTCTTGCAGCGTACAATTCGTCGACTTTTTACTGGGCGCAGGCGCATATTCTTTCATAACATTGTTAGTTAGGTTATGTTTTACGTTTGTTTTGCTGTGCTGGAAAGTACGTAGTGATTTACATACGTGTTGTTTGTTGCTATAAATTGGTAACATATTATATCATGTCAACTTCCGAGTCTGAATATGCGGAAGAACCGTTTGAAAGTACAAACACCGATAATGATGAAGATTTTATTGTTTCGGAGGCGGAATTAGAATCTGATGATGATGAAATTCGACATAATGCGAATCCCCAGAAGGATAAAAAAAGAATCATATTGAAACACCGATGGAAGAGATGTATATCAAAAAAGTGTAGAACTCATGGCTTGGAATACGTAAATACTAGTAGTCATGTTGTGCCTGCAAAGAAAGAAGGAAAGCCGTGTTCGTGTAGGTTAAAGTGCTTTGAAAAAATTACCGCAGAAGTTAGACATAAAGTACGAGAATCTTTCTACCAGCTGAAATCGAAAGACCTACAAGACTCTTTCTTGGCTAGGCTTATAAAAGTTAAGGCTGTAAATAGGCATAGACCTGGATCCGGAGCTGGCAAACCTAAGACTGGTTCGTATGAATACGTTGTAAGTAATGTTTGTCTCTGCTATAAAAGTTGTTAATAACAAGACAATACACACACAAAAATTCTTGGTAAATGGCTCATTCGTATAGTTCATTTTTATTAATTTTTTAGATAACAAATCACGCAGATGACTACAGAGTTTGTAAGAACGCGATGCTCTCAATTTTCGATATAGCCAAAAGTCGCCTTGAGAGAGTGGCAAATCATTTAAAAACCTCCTGTACAGCACCTGTAGATGCAAGAGGACTCCACCAAAACAGGCCAAATAAGATCGAAGATGTAGTCTTACATCAAATTGCAGGACACATTAACAGTTTCCCCAGATATATATCTCACTACAGTAGAAAGGACAACGTCAAACATAAATATTTATCATCAAACTTGAACACAGCAAAAATGCACAACTTGTATCTGCAGAAATATGAACCCGAACAATATGCTTTGCTGCAAGAAAGCAAAGCAGCTAATCCTAAAGTTAAGTATGACTTTTATAGAAAATATTTTATAGAGAATTTTAAACTTTCTTTCGGTAAACCAAAGTCAGACACCTGCTCAAAGTGTGATATGTTACTGAAAAAAATAGAATCTGCCGATAACGAAGAAGAAAGAAGGGCTCTTCAGACTTTAAAAGATTTACATGTCACCAAAGCAGAAACATTTTATAAAGATTTGAAGACAAAGACCCAGCTTGCTCGTGAAGATCCTTCTGTTGATTTGGTTACATTCGACTTTCAACAAAATATGCCACTTCCAGTAGCTCCAAGCGGTGATGTGTTTTATAAAATACAGCTATGGGTGTACAATTTTTGTATACACGTTGGCAGTTCAAAAACAAGTTATTTTTATGTTTATGATGAGACAGTAGGAGCTAAAGGGCTCATTTTGCGATTTGTGATTAGCTTTTTACATCACTTCTTTAACAATTTTATTAGATCGGAAGTCAAGCATATCTATTTGTTTTCGGATAACTGCAGTTCTCAAAACAAACATTACGTATTAATCCAGTTCCTATTCACCGTCGTAAAACTTGGAAAATTTGCCACTATTACACATCGGTTTCCTGAACCGGGCCACAGCTTTTTGCCCTGCGACAGAAGCTTCGGCGCCATAGAGATTAAGAAGAAGACATATGACCGGATTTATTTACCTGAAGAGTATCACAAAATTATCCGTGAAGCAGGAAAGAAATTTGAAATCATAAACGTTACTCAGGGCATGATTATAAACTTCAAGGACCACTTCTTACCAATATTTTGCAAAACAGTCTCTACAAACAAAGATAAGTTTACGATATCAAAGTATAGACTATTTAAATATGACTCTCAGGAAATGCCCGATATACAGTGTAGTATAACTGTTGGGATACCAACATATTCAAGTTTCGTAATCTTGAATAAAGGTGAAAACCCTTCTTTGCCGGCTAATGATAAAGTACTTCTATACACAAACAAACGGATTTTAAAACCACATAAATTTAAGCATGTAATGGATCTCGCTAGAGCATATGTGGCACAATGCGATATGTGGTTCTATAATAACATTGAAGCAGCACAACATCAATCAAAGGCAGAAGTGGCAGAGAATGCACGTTCGGACTATTCTGAATATAGTGACACAGAATGATGAGACAATTTCCAGTTTTATGTGTTGCGAAAATGCACCAAAATAAGTTTTAGTGTTTTCTTTTTGTTAGTATTTTATTTCCAGATTATGTTCTGTTTCATGTGTACGTCCGTTTGATAATAAAAAAATAATAAAGTTATCAGCGATCAATTTTTTTTAATAATAATGGACAAAAACCAGGTATCTCCATTATTAATATCATGATAATTTTTTTACCATTGTTTAAAACCAAATTATACCTATTGTAGGTTTCGTTATTTGCAGCCTGAATTCGACACGAAACTTAAAAAATACAAATTTATCAAACGTAAATGTATAGAAGTGTTTTTTTCGCCCCTGTAAAAAACCCCAAAATTTCGCATTTTGGAGATACCTGGTTCTTGCACTGGAGCCCTCAATTACTTGACAGTTTTGTAGGTTATCATATACGTAAATGTCAGTTTATATTAAATATTTCCGTTTGCAAATAATTGCCACTAGGTGGCAGATGTAAAATCGGATAAATCAAGTTAATATGATTTACTATTGTAAACTAAAAGAAGAAAAGCAATTCTTCTGTAACTGTAATAGTGAATTGAGCTTTTGTCAACATATTTATCAAATTGCAGATTTCATTGACATCCCTGTCAAAAAGGACGTTCCAAAGGCAAGACTCGAATCTTCACATTACACACTTTACAGGATATAAGTTGTTTCCCTATAGAAGCTTTTCTTAATTAAGCTTTGATTAATAATCCCACAAACATACACTTTGCAAAAATGTTAACATACAACATTGTTTTTTATGTTTACTATAATTCCTTATCATTGAATATTTTCATTAATATTTTCTTGTAATTTAACTATATTACATAATACAGGACCGTTCTGGTCACAGTTCTAGTTTAAAATTGAAGAAAAACACAGTAGTTTGTTTGGGCAGAGATCAACATTTTGTCTCTCGGTCGCTTAACTGTTTACGTACGGTATTGTCTTCGTATTTTATACATTTTATTATATAGAATATTTAGAAGAATGAGCTAACATATTGCAATAACAACAATCAAGTAGATGAAGCTATTGTTCTATGACAACTACTGGTTTTGTCATAAATATAAAAGTATCCAGACATTTCGTTTATTTAAAAATGTAATAAATAATTATTAATATTGTACCTAATATACTGTTATGGAGCCATAACTTTGGATTAACAACAGCTGTAAAACCAATGTCGTAGGAAATAAGCCGTTTGAGAAACCGTAATTTGTCATGCAACGACACTTTGGCGACATTAGAAATAGAACTGAGAACATGCAGGGAGAACTTGGAGCGTACAATGGCGGATAAAGAATGTCTGCAGAGACAAACCGCATCGCAACTTTTGGATTTGGACCGGCTGAAACAGGAGAAAGACGCGATCGAGTTGCATCAAAGGGTCACCGAACGGGAACTGATGGAAGTGAAGGACAAATTGTCTATGTCAACGAGGAGTCTGGGATCAGCCGGAACAAATATTGCACAACAAGAATCCACTATTTGTCAATTGAGAGGTGAGCAACGAGGACTTTTATATATTTTAGTGCGATTTTATTACATACAAATAATATTACCAGCGTTCTAAGTTTTATTATATTGGAGGTGTATTTCAGAAATTCTCATCAAAGAAAATTAATATAAATATATTTATATTTAAAGTAGATAAATTATGTTATAAAAAAGATCAACACAATCATATTTGTATGTTATTTAAGATAAATTCCTAAATTCAAAAAGAATGAGAATTATTAGAATAATTGAAACATACATGAGTAGGTAAACCCCACCAGTTTTGTATAATACAAAGGTATTTTTAATAATATAAAATATTACTAAGAGAATTATTTTTGTTTAAAATGATCTAAAAAATCATCTGATACTGTAATTTTTGTTTTTCGTGTGCTTGTAAGAAAATATGTTTTTTAATGTAGTGGCTCCTGCTAAAACTAGAAAATAGATGTAGAGTAGCTAGGGCGACTAATCATGCAAATTATGGTATTTGATCAAATGTTATTCCTCTTGATCGTAAATTAACTACATTGGTAATAAAATTTACTGCCTAGGATAGATGAAATTCCAGCAAGGTCGCTAAAAGTCGCTAAATCTACTGAAGCTTCTCTATGGGCAATATTAGATGAGAGGGGCGAATAGACTGTTCAACTTGTTCCTGCTCCTCCTTTTATAAGTCTTCTTATTAAGAGAAATCTTAAGGATAGAGGAACTCAGAATCTTATGTTGTTTACGTACAGAATGCTATATGATAGACTCCTAGTATTAATGGGACGAGTCAATTTCCATCATATGTATATACCAACATAAAGCTGTTATAAAAAATAAACTAAGACGAGAATTTGTTAAGTTATAATTAGCTTATTTTGTTTTCTTGTCTTTTAAAAAGTATGAAACTTCTTACTGGCGACAAGGAAGACTGATTTCGGTGTCCACTAGAAAATACCGAAAATATTGACGCAGTTCATGACATGATATTAGCAGACCGTCGAATTGGGATGAAACATGTAACCAAGGCACTGAAGATTTCATATGAACGCGTCCAGTCCATCATATAGCTCAGGTCGATTTAGATATGAAAAAAATTTCTGTAAAATGGATTCCTAAATGCTGGAACGCCGAACACAAACGAGCAAGAGTGAGAGCATCACGGTCAATCTGTGCCCGTTTTGAAGGAGATCCAGATTTTTTGAACCGTCTTGTCACTATGGATGAAATATGGGTCCATTTTTACGACCTATAAACAAAGCAGTAGTCGATGGAGTGGAAGCATCATGGTTCTCCAAGCTCTAAGAAGTTTCTAGTTCAAAAATCAACTGGAAAAGTTCTTGCTTCAGTTTTTTACCTAAAAAAAAGGTTAGACCATCACTGGAAATTCTTATTCTAAATTACTAGCCATCCTGAGAGAAAATTAAGGATACAAGACAGGGCAATGGCCCTGCACACACAAATCGCGCATTATCACGAATACAATTGGGGATCTAGGGTTCGATTTACTGGAACACCCACCCGCTCTATTCCCCAGACTTAGCCCCCTCAGATTATCTGTTCCCTCGATTGAAAAAAAGTTGAAAAGGACGTCAATTTTTGTGTAACGAAGAGGTAATAGAAGTTGTGGTGGGCTGGTTTGCAGACCAAGAAGAATTTTTTTTAGAAGGGTTAAAGGCGTTGCAGTATCACTGTATTAAGTGTATTAATTTAAGGGGAGATTATGTTGAATTATAGTTCCAGCTTTAAACTGTTTCAATAGTAGACTAAGAATATATCAATACCCCCAAGTATTTGATAACTAGGAAGGAATAACTAACACACAAAGATCGCGAAATATTAAAGTGTTTCAGGGGTTTTATACCTTCTCCAATTAAAAGCTTACTTTCTGGTGAAGATTGCAATGACTAAGCTAGTTGAGGAGGTTGTTTACACCGGCGGCGCTATAACTTGATATGCTGGCAATTTATATTCTTCTATCGAAGAATTCGTACTTCGTACTAACCATTTGTCTCTACCTCTAACTCCATGTCATAAAATTTCTCTGCTAGAATGGCGCAACGGAATGTTGCACAGGAATGAGGAATGGAATCGAAAACGTCTTCAGTGACGAATCTCAATTTATTTATGGTCGTAAAATATTCAGACGACGTCCCGGCGAAAGAAAAATCTTGTAGTTTTATGTGCAGCGGCATATAGCTCTTATTCAAGGTGTGATGGTGTGGAGGTTATTTGCCACGGATGTAGATCTCCTCTAATACGAGGGCTGTTTTTTTTTCAAGGTCCGATCGGTCGTGAAATTAAAACCACAGTGACAATCAGATGAAGCTTTGCGCAGATGTATTGCGCAGTGTCTCTAGTATAACAGCAGGTCGCGTCACGTTGTACATGTCAGTTACAAGCGCGCAGTGTACACGTAAACATGCCGAGAACAATAGCGTCACCCGCCAAATGTGAATTGCAGGCAGTAATTCGATTTCTTCATGCGGAGGGGTGCAACGCAGCTACAATTTACCGACAAATGTGTAATGTGTATGGTGAAACATTCATGAGTGATACTAAAGTGCGGCAATGGTGCAGGAACTTTGAAGCAGGGCGTACAGACGTTCATGATGCAGGCGGTCAGGGAAGGAAGCGAATGTCAACCAATGAAGATCTCGTTCAGCGAGTGGATCAGGCGATTAGAGAAAATCGTCGGTTCACAATTTCTGTGTTGCATGAGTCGTTTCTCGAAATGTCAAGGTCAACTCTGTACACCATCGTGGGTGGGACACTTCAGTACCGCAAATTGTGTGCGAGATGGGTTCCCAAGATGCTGTCCGACCATCACAAAATACAGCGAATGGGTGCCGCCTTAACGTTTCTCCAGCGCTACCATGATGAAGGAGAAGATTTTTTGAGCAAAATTGTCACAGGCGAAGAGACATGGGTTCTTTACGAAACGGAAGAAACAAAAGAGCAATCCAAACAGTGGATGCATTCTTCTTCCCCATCAAAACCAAAGAAGTTTAAGCGAACATTTTCCAACAGAAAGTGTATGGCTACTGTGTTCTGGGACCGAAAAGGTGTTCTCTTGGTGGAATTCATGGAACGTGGTACGACCATCACAGCAGCCTCATACGGCGTGACTCTTCAAAATCTACGAAGGGCAATTCAGAACAAGCGAAGAGGAATGTTGTCATCAGGCTTTGTTCTTCTTTATGACAACGCTCGGTCCCATACTGCAAATGCAACAAAGAACCTCCTGCAGCGTTTTAGATGGGAAGTATTCGATCACCCTCCATACAGCCCGGACTTAGCTCCTTCCGATTTCCATCTCTTTCCTCGTATGAAAAAGAGCTTAGGAGGACACCATTTTGCTATAGACAATGAGCTGCAGACCAGCGTACAAACTTGGCTGAAAGCACAGGCGGCTACCTTCTATGAAGAGGGGATTGAAAAGTTGATATCGCGTTACGAAGAATGCCTAAATCGGAACGGCGACTATATAGAGAAGTAGATGGGAAGTGTACCTAAATGTTACAAATAAAACATATTTGAATTTCACTGTGGTTTTAATTTCACGACCGATCGGACCTTGAAAAAAATAGCCCTCGTAGTAATTCAAAAAACATTAAATGCAATTCGTTACGTCAATAATGTAAATCGGTATTAACACCGTATTTTCAAAAACTCGTAATTCCAATTTTTCAGCAAGATAATGGTGATGCCTCAAGGGTTACTACGGAATTTTTGGATAATTCTAATGTTTGCCATAACCTTCTCGTTCATTAGACTTGTCCGTATTGAAGAATATCATCGATGCGCTTTGTTACATCAGACATAGTAATCTTCATCGAGACCTTCAAATGGACACTGTGGACAGTACTATTTTCAAATTCGCGCAGAGTCTCAAACAACAGCTCCATCAACACGTGAACGTTGTGTCTATCCAGCTCATCAAGAACTGCAACCTGACAAGAAAACTCAAGACAGTGAGCCCCTTTGAGTTAGCTAAGTGATTGTGTCAGTGGCAATACAGAGTATCGTGCGGTTTCGTTTACACGTTTATGTTGTGTAATTATAAACCTTGATAAAGCAATGGGAATACGACATTATGTATGTTATTTATTGTACAGGGTGCGGCAGGGAAACTTGCTGATTTGAAAAGTCAATAAAAGAAAAAGTACTTCATATATCGATTTAATTCTTTTTGTATCGTATAGTACACATTCTGAATTTTTGTTTTAAGTAGTTTTAAAAATGACATCGGGCAAATGACGGCCCTCATTAGTGATATACTGATCTACCCTTGATTTGAAGTTGCATTCCACTCTTTCGAGCATATCGACGGGAAGGTTGGCGATGGCTTGGCGGATGTTGTCCTTCAGGTGTTGCAGGGTCCGGGGTTTGTCGTTGTAAACGATGGATTTAAGATATCCCCATAAAAAAAAATCGCTGGGTGCCAAATCGGGGGAGCGCGGCGGCCACGGTGCGTCACCCCTCAAGGATATAAGGCGCTCGTGGAAGTGTTCCCTCAAAAGCTCCATCGAAGTTCTCGCTGTGTGCGCCGTGGCTCCGTCCTGCTGGAACCATACGTCCCCAAGTTCCATTTCTTCAAATTGTGGAAGAAAAAATGTCTCAATCATTTCTCTGTAGCGAACTGCATTCACAGTAACAGCGCGTTCATCTTCCTCGAAAAAATGAGGCCCAATTATTGCAACTCTCGACAATGCACACCACACAGTAACACGTTCACAATGAAGTGGCATCTTATGAAGTTCGCGGGGATTGACATCACTCCAATGCCGCATGTTTTGATTGTTAACACAGCCGGAAAGGTGAAAATGGGCCTCATCACTAAAAACACGAGAGCGTCGTCTGGCAAGTTACTGAGCGCTTCACATGCAGTTTGGCGAGAAGCGAAATCGCGTTCACTCAACTGTTGGAGCACAGCAAGTTTGTAGGGATGAAACTGGAGTTCGTTGTGAAGAATTCGTCTCACTGTGCGATCAGAAATCCCCAGAGCAGCAGCGTGTTTACGCGCCGAACGCCGGGGAGAGCGCAAAAACGACTCCCTCACCCTTCGACGTTTTCTGGAGTTCTGGATGTCCGTTGACCTCCTGGGCCTTTTTTTGCAAGACTCCCACTTTCCCTGAATGTGTCCACCCACGAAACAATGATTGCCGGCCAGGAACGGGACCCGCGGGATGAATATTGAACCGAGCTCGGAAGGCACATTGGGTGGCGACCACCGAATGACCGTTGGAAAAGTAGGCCCCGACGGCGAACGCACGCTGTTCCTTAGTCCAACGCATGACGACAACTGGCTTGTGGGGTAACAAACCTTCAGAACCCCCTCTTTCTAATGAGACCCTCCCCACCCCTTTCTGACCACGCCTCGCTCATTGGCGTCCAATTCAAATCAGCAAGTTTCCCTGCCGCACCCTGTACATGTAATAATTTAAATAAATATATATTTTTCTCACAAATAAAATTTCTGTAAAATACTCCTTTTAAATTGAATGCTTTTATTGTGTTGTGATATATTAATATTAGAATACGTAATCAATTGAATTGTTCTACTGTGTTCTAGATTACGCGTCGGAATATTAATATCTATACACAATAGACCAGTATTTTACAGAAATCTTTTTTGTGAAAACAAATATATATTTATCTAAATTCTTACATGCACATAAGTCGGATACAATAATGTCATGTTTAGTAATTATGTTAACAGATCCTAAGGTACACTAGTGGATAATACCTTACTTTTAGAGTGCATCTCCAATTAAATTAGGTTAAAATTACTCATTGATTGAACTACTGATCAGATTGTAATATTAGGTAAATTAAGTGAGGGGTATTTTTCTAGACAAAAAAAAAGATTTGTATGCTACTTTTCACGACATAAAATAATTTAATTAGTTGTAACATTATAAAATAAATCCTTAAAACATTTTTACATTCTCTTGAATAATTTATCGATTACTTCAAAATTTTACCCTAAATGTTTCACCTAGTGTCAATTGCAAATTCGGTTCATATTAGGAAAATTTTATTATTGCTTTTTGATTATTTGGTTTTTACACAAACATACACACTTAGTTAAGAATTATTTATTTCAGATGAAGTAAAACTTCGAGAAGAAAGATGTCAAAAGCTTCAACATGAACATCATAAATACCTTGAAGCTATATCGAACATGTTATGCACTCCAGGACATTTTGTTGAATCTTGTGAAGGCGCCATCAGAGACCGAATGAGGGAATTAATAACAGAAAATAAAGATAAATGTGCCGTAAGTATGCTAAAGAGGTAGGATTTCTACAATTCCACATTGTAGATATATTTTGTTTTTTCCTTGCTTAATAACCAGCGAATTTTTCGACGTCAATATATTATCTCCTGCAAAATACTGAACATATTTCTTTACAGTTTTTCAGAATACTCGCAGGGAGCAATGATTGATATGTCTTTACAGATATAACATTAATAAAATAATAAAAATAATAGTGGTGTGAGAACGGACTCTTGTCGCACACCTATATGAATTTCATATCATTAGATTTCTAATTTTTTAAATACCGTAATCAAATTTCGATTCGCCAAACACTATATTAATTTCAACGGCAATCTTTTAATCATTATATTACCTAGCTTATAGATTAGTGGTTCCTTCACAAAACCCGATAAAGGTCGAAAAATACTCGAATAACGAGTAAATATTAATAAGAAAAGTGAGTGAGAAGAAATCAGTAAATTGTTTTGTGCTGTAAGGGAGTGACATAGTTAAGAGAAAAAAGTAATTGGAGATAAATCAGGAATAAATACAATGAATACGAGGAATCGACCTAAGTCAAAATGGTCGCAGAATTTGAATAAAGTTGAAATTGGCAAAAAGGAGACACTGCATAGATACTTATTCTCATGGGATTTGGAAATAAAACAAAAATAAGTATTGTTATGCGTCGATTTCGACCCTTGTATATTTTTAATATCTGCTATATTTATTTACTAATCTATCGTATTCCTAAAATCTTAAATTTAAATTAACTTATTTCGCATTTTAGTTTGTTGTTGTTATTGTTGTTATTTTTGAACCAAAGGGCATATATGATAGGTTCACTACTTTTGTTCGTATGACTAGTTTACACATTTATTAGATCTTTAAATAACAACTTCTTGCATTGTTTAGTTAATTGTTAATTTACCTCCATTAATCGATCTAGCGTTGGTTATTTGTAAAGGTGTTAATTAGAACTTTAGAACAGAGGCAAATTAGTGTCTTCTAATTTTACCAGTGCTTAAATTTGTAATTTTGTACGAGTTTCCTAGTTAACTAAATCTTTTCCCTCTACTTTGTGTGGTTGTTTACACATTTAAATAATATTCCTTTGACATTTAGTAAGACATGCGTCGGACATGCGCTATAGATTTATATGTGAGCGAAATTCATATGTGTGCGTTTAAATATAGAATTTATGCCAGTCATCGAAGTAGTATTTTTAAATTGTAATTAAACAATGCTGTTTAATGTAAAATATATTGAGAATAGGAACTTAGCATTTTATCGAAATTTTTGAAGATATAATTTAATTATATTTGGTTAGGGAAACTCATTTTGGTATTTCGATTTGGAAGCTTATTGAAATCTACGCAATTAAAAAAGGACTAACGCGATGTGAAATTAGAAATAATAATATGTAAGTATTACCGGTATTTCTCTGATTGATCTGATCGTGGTCAGATTTCCAAGGAAGTACAGAGTGGCCCAAAATGACCGAAGGGGTTTGAGTTCATTATAACTTCTTATTTAAGACATAATTATTAATTTTTTTAAATTTTAAATACTGTATATTAATGGAGCTTTTATATTTTCTATCCTCTAACGCACTTAATATAAAATGATTTCTATTTTTTTCGTTCTTTTCGAACAATGTTATGGTTGTCCCGTTTTGATATTTGTTTACTCTCACGCTTTGGCTCTCTTAATAGAAATTATACCAGAAAAAATCGTTTCTCTGACAAGGGAAGAATTAACACTCTTATTATATAGCTTGGGAAAATTTTTTGTGTGCGTCAAGAGTGTATTACCGTCCGGACTATTTAATATTGTTCTTCACAATATATTAACTATAGCTTTTATACAATTAAATAGAGAAATACGGTATGGTGCGACTTTAATGTACAGGGTGGCCCAAAATGACCGAAGGGGTTTGAGTTCATTATAACTTCTTATTTAAGACATAATTATTAATTTTTTTTAATTTTAAATACAGTATATTAATGGAGAATATTTTTAATTTAATTATGAAAAATTATATCTCGCAAGTGGTGGCCATTTTCTGCTTCGCATATTCGTGCTCTTTCCAAAGCATTTTCCATAACCTTTCGCAAAACTTCAGGTGTTATGTTGTTGATTTCGTCGCGTATATTATTTTTTAATTGCTGTATGGTTCGAGGCTTATTAATATAGACTTTTCCTTTCAAATAATCCCAAAGGAAACAGTCTGAAGCGGTTAAATCCGGTGAACGCGGAGGCCAATTAAAATCGCTTGTACGGGAAATAATTCGTTCACCAAAGATGTCGCGTAAAAGAGCCATTGTGTCCCTCGCAGTGTGCGCTGTGGCTCCATCCTGTTGGAACCATACTTGCGGATGGTTTTCCACGGCTGGCCTTAAAAAATTTTCCAACATTGTCCGATATCTAACACCAGTGATGGAAACGGCGACACCGTGTTCATTTTCAAAAAAATATGGGCCAATTATCCTTTCCGACGAAACACCGCACCAAACGGTACACTTAAGTGAGTGTAATTCTCGCTGCTGAACTATTCTTGGATTTTCCGTAGCCCATATCCTGCAGTTTTGCCTATTAACGAACCCATTTATTGGAAATGGGCTTCGTCGCTCATAATTAAATTATGAATAAAATCATGATTTTCTTCTGCTCTTTGACGAAAATAAATTGCATAATCAAGTCGCTGCTGGTAATCTGTCGGTTTCAATTTTGGACAAGCTGAATTTTGTATGGAAACATTCTTATTGTATGCAAAATTCTCTGCAGCGACCCTCTTGAGAGGCCAAGTTGTGTCGAACGTCTCCTGGTTGATGTTTCTCCATCTTCCCGAATACTCTCCTGTACCCGTTCAATATTGTCATTCGTGTGCACCGTTCGTCGTCTGCCGGCACCAGGAAGGTTCCTCACTGCCCCTTGTTCTCGAAAATTTGCAACCAGACGGTTTATTGTTGACTCTGAGGGTCTCCAACCCGCACATTAAAATAACGACGATATGCACGCTGAGTCAAAACAATGGATCGTTGATTTGAGAAATAAAGTTCAACGATTTTGGCACGTTGTTCAATTGTGTACTGTTCCATTTTAAATTCCCCAAGTCTTCTTTACAAAATACTGAAAACAACAAAAAAAAATTGTAATAAAAAAGTTATAAGGAATTAAAACCACTTCGGTCATTTTGGGCCACCCTGTACTTCTCCAGTTTTATATTCATAAGCATCCTATATAATTATAAACATTTAATATTAATAAACACACAATAAATAAAAAAAATATGTGGAACTATAGAAATACTTTTTTTATATTCATATTTTAATTAATCGTAATTAAAAACGATTTAAATACTTAGCAAATGGAAGCTTTGCGAGAAAAATTAACACACGATTCCGCACAACTGGATAGACACGTCTCCATGTGCGAACAAGCAAATGCCCGTATTCGAGTGTTAGAAGAAGAAAAATGCCATTTCGAAACTAGATTGAGGAAAGCCGATGTCGAAATTAATTCTTGCGAGATGTCCAGAGAAGGTTTAAAAAGGGATAAAAGTACGGTATGTATTGTTATTGTTCTTTATGCATATTATTAATAAGATGTAAAATTAATCATCAAGAAGATCAATTTTGATCTGTCCTTTTCCTTGTAAATATTTCTAGCCCGTCTTTAAAGTTGCTCTTCCATTCTTTATTACTCATTCTATGTATACGACTACAATACCCCAATTATTTTTATTTAATGTCCTCAAAAACTTATTGAATTTATAATTATATTTATATTTATAAATTATAACATTTAACAATTTTATAAATATTCAACGATTCATTTTCAAATTCAAATTACTGTATAACATAATTTTATTATCCTATTCAAATTATAAAACTTTCTTTAGATTCTAAGAATTTATATTTGCATATTTATTTATTACTTTATACATTAGCCCGGTTGGTTTACTACCTAGCGCTATTAGTGAACAAATTCCATAGACCGTGTTTAATCTGACAATCTTTTGTTAAGCTTTAAATAAGCACAATAGGTCCCATTACATATTAGATTTATAACACCGTCTAATACTTAATTAGTAATGATATTTTATTATTTATTAGTAAGATTTGCGATCCTATCGTAAACCTGGGTATTGTTGCCTGTAGGTGTCATTTCTACGAATTAACCCACACATGAAGTTGCCCGTTATGACGTCAACCAATACAATGTATAAGAAATACGCGAATTTTAATTATGTAATAGTTTGAAGGGGGAAGTGGTATATTTTTATCTACTTGCAAGACAGTACAAAATAGAACAATATCAACTCAACAACAGTACAGAAAAGCATCAGCTGAACATCAAGACACACAGTCTCTTAACATTCATATTAACAGTAACCATCAGAGTCTCACACTAGCAACAGGAGACTCAACAGTATAATATTAACAACAAGAGACATATAGAAAAGAATTTAAATTTTAAGGTTACATTACGTGTTTCATTTGTGAGATTACCTTAATAAATTAGGTTTAAGTGTTTCAATATAACTGTCACCAACCAAAAGAAATAACCAGCTTATGCGAAGGTTACGGTTACGCACAGATACGGAAGTGAGCGGTTGGTTAAAACAATTTATATAAGGCCCTTCACGAGCCGAACTTGGTACTTCGAGTGCCGGATATAAATTTTACATTTGGTCCTTCGAGAGCCGGATATAAATTACAAAGATGTAGAGAATCTGACAAAAGTTATCCGTTCGCGAAGTTTGTCGAAAAAGATGGTCGCAACGTTTATCTCGAAACCAGGTCATGTAGCTACAATTCCTTTGCAAGATCGAAGAAAGGTTAATGCGGATTGGTACACAATCACTTTTTTTGCCAGAAATAATCGCCGTGCTCTGAGAAACCAACCCATAATAACGAATCATCCTGCATCATGACTCGACTGTGGAACAGACACTATCCTCTAATGAGTCATGCAGGCGCAGAGACAGAGTCGGTTTCGCTTAATAATAAGATTGATGCAATATTCGCCCTGATTTTAATGTCCTGAAAGGCTTTTGTAGTATTGTAGTAATATACGGAAATCGGTAGATATATTAAATTTAAAGATTATTATTTCTATACGCCACTCACTAGCTCTGATGTTGAGCGAAGTTTTTCTATATTTAAAGACATACTGTCCAATAAAAGAACGCACTCTACGGAACAAAGTTTAGAATATATTGTAATAATTAATGTGAATAAAAAATGTTTACTGTCTATCTATCTTGAATTAATTTCAATTCAAGTTAATGTAAATTCATTTAACTTCTTCAGTGTTTTATTTAGTTCCCTAAAATTAATTTCCGTATATACATTTCATTGCCTTTATTACGACTCTGGCGAAATGTATTTCACAACTCCGTCTGCTTGCATTGAAAAACGTACAAACAGAAAACTTTTATCAATATCATCGCGCTATAATATTCATATATACATGTTAAGTTGATCGATTGTACATTGTCGGCACCGATGAATCACACCCGATACGGGATAGCGACGGTTCCACAGTCGAATCATGACAATGCGAGTTCGCACACAACTTGAAAGACAGTTGAGTTTTTGGAGCAGCAAAATAACGAATTATTAGATCATGCTCCCGACCTAAGTCCCAACGATTTTTTTACGTTCTCAAAGATCAAGAATGGGATGTGTGGTCACCGAAAGAAGCAGTAGATGTCTTCAAAACGGTCATTTTGACTGTCCCAACTGAAGACTGAAGTAACTGCTTTAACAATTGGTTTGAACGAATGCAGAACTGTAGCAGTTTGTGTAGAAAATAGTTTGAAAAGCAATAAAGCACTTTGAGTTGATCCACTGTTTGACTTTATGACTACTGCAACACTAAAAAAATATCCCTCGTATAACCAGTATGCCAATGACCAGTAATATTGGTACAAATAATGTCAATAAAAATTTATTTTTATTGAAAATTCTTTTCTTGTAAAGGTGTGTTTGGAACAACAAGGAAAAGTCTTGTATTAGTTTTAATTTGGTAATCTACAATAGTTCAACCACTATCATTTTTTACTATAATTAATTTGAGAATCAGCTAATTTAATAAAGAATTCTAAAAGTGGCTATTATCTGCATAGCTTGTGAAGGTTCCTAATAATTTACTAATAAATATTAATTAAAACTTATCTTATTGAAAGTTTCATAACATTGAGTGCGTATAATTGTCTGTTTATTTATATATTCTTATCACGAGCCGATTCTTTGTCATATAGTTCATGAACTTCTTGGAACGTCTAGCGAGAGCACTGAATATGGAAGAAATATCCCACGACGTCGGCGTTGATCTGCATACGGAATCGTTGCTGTTGCGTGCCGAGCAGTTGGCCAGACTGGAAAGTGATAAGTTGGTCGATAAGGTAAACATTTCCACCGTAAATCATCGATAACCGTTGATGTTTACAATAAATGTGTGTATCTTTTCGGTTATGCTACATAGCTGCTGTGTTGCGGATACGGGACATTGCCGCGTCTGCGTCGCGAAAAATCATTTCACGATGCGCCCTGCCGTGAAGTAAGGACGCTTGTTATTTTTTTCGTTGCCTGCACAGTAGTATACATATGTATATGATATATGTAATATGAATGTTCACACCTTTTTGCACAAATCTTTTAATTAAATTTGTATTAATTTAGACATGAAAAATTGGTGAAAATTTTAGAAATAATCTGACGCAGTGTATTTAGTTTCACGCTTCATTGAGAGCTACACTCTGGTTTTGCTAATATTTGCTTTGTATTCATATTTATATGTTCCTCATTCACTAATATAAGAAAAAGATCGTGGTATATGATATGTCAGTTATATATTAATAATAACGGGTTGGCCATTTAATGTTGCGGTTTTAAAAATCGCGCTATTCCCTTGTATATATAGAAATTAATATAATATATATTTTTTACACCAGAGGGCCAAGCGCGGTTTACAATAAATATATGAAAAATTTGCCTTGTCAGTTGTCAATATGGCGTCGTATCCAACGGAAGTGCGTGTGGAATTAATAAAATATTATTATAGAAATGGGGAATCTTTTGCAGCTACGGCAAGACACTTGCGTACTCTATTCGGGAGAAATAACGCACCAACGGAAAACACTATAAAAAGGTAAGGAAAAAAAGATAAATTTAGAAAAGTAACAAAGTATTCGTTATCGTGTTTCCATGTCTACTAATCCGACAATATCTTAGGATTGTAGTGAAATTTGAAGCAACAGCATCTGCGGCAGACGAAAGATCAACTGTTAGAGAACGTTAAAAGACCATCCGGGTACCGGAAACCATAGAACGAGTACGGGAACACTTTACAGCTCAACCTTCAACATCGACCTCAAGAGCATCTCAAGAACTTGAAATATCCCGTACAACACTAAGGCGGATCTTAAAGCAAGATCTAAAGATGAAAGCATACAAAATCCAGATCGATCAGCCGTTGAGACCGTTTGATATGGAGCGACGCTACAATTTTGCGAACGAAATCATCGAACGCATTGAAAATGGCAGCATGTCATTGGAACGAGTGTGGTGGTCGGATGAGTCACATTTCGATGTATCCGGTTATGTGAATAAGCAAAATTGGAGACATTGGGGAACAGAAAATCCACATCTAGCAATTGTTCGTCCTCTTCACCCTCGACGGTTGACTGTATGGTGTGCTATCTCGTCGGCAGGAATTATCGGTCCCGTGATTGTCAATGGAACCGTTACTTCGCAAAAATATTGTGTAATGCTTAATGAGTCTTTTATTCCCGTGGCGCATGGATTAAATATGGTAGAGAATGCATGGTTTATGCAAGACGGGGCTCGTCCGCATCGCACGGAAGAAGTTTTCAACATTTTTGAAGAACATTTCGGTAACAGAATCATTGGTCTTGACGCTCAACAGTTTACAGGCGGAGGGATAACATGGCCACCATATAGTCCAGACCTCAACCCTTGCGATTTCTAGCTGTGGGGATCATTAAAAGATACGGTATGTCGCGATGGTATAGACACCCTGGATGACCTTGAAATGGCAATACGGCAGCGAATAGAAGCGATACCGTACGCCACACTTCAGGCAGTTTGTGGAGAATTTGAGAAGAGGCTGCGAAATGTTATCGTTGCTCGAGGCTCTCACTTCGAAAACCTGATTTATTAAACCGCAGATCTTGTTCTTTAATTGCACAAATAAATCATTTTTTTAAATTAATGTTTTGTATGTTTAATATGACTTCAAAAACCGCAACCTTAAATGGCCAACCCTACTACTTTTGTTAATCTACAATCTTTATTAGAAACACACTAGAAATTTTAAATGCCAAGGTGGAATAAAATGTTCTCAGCCTGACCAAGAAAACACAGTTTTATTTCCAAAACAGGTATTTATTTTTCAACAGTATCCTCTTCTAATTCTACGCACTTTCTCCACTGGTGCTTAAATTTTTTATATTCCATCCAGTTCGAGTTTCTATATTGGCCACACTGTAAATTAGACAGTTGTCATTAATGGTGCGTGATTGACACATCAAATGTAAGTTTGAAACCACACATTTGCAAAATGGTTCACTTAACCACCGCTCAATGCGTTAGAATTGTTCAATTGTTCTACAGCTACAACAATTCTGTACGAACTGCATATCGACGTTTACGGGAAGATTATAGTCAACTTAATCGTCCTACTGAGCGAACAATTCGCAAAGTAGTGAAAAAAATTTAGGAAACTTGAAGCATAGGAGATAGGGTAAGCCGTGTACATCATCTTGAGGCACGTTCAGCCGAGAACATTGCTGCTGTGAGTGATTGTGTGGTTCAAGACCGGGAATTATAGATTCGTCGCCGTTCGCAGACTTTGGACCATTCTTATGGCTTCGTTTGGCGCATTTTGCATAAGGACTTGGACCTACACCTTATAAAATTCAATTAACCCAAAAACTGAAACCCAGAGATCATAGACAGCATAGCATTTACACAGATTGGTCTTACCCTCAATATGTAATACAGCGTGATATCCTTCAGTCTATAAGGTTCCTTTGGATATCTTCTAGACCTTTCTAAATGTAATTTTATTTTGCCTACAAATACGGTATCCACCGTATAAACAGTACCGAAACTTAGGGTGCTATGGAGTTTGTTACGTGTTCATAACGGCTTAATTACACAGGCCTGCATAAAATTTGTGATGACGTGATTTTTGTTTGTTAAGCTCAGTTTTTATATAGCAATAACTAATTAAAATACAGTTGGTCTCTACCACCCACAGATTTTTTTTTTTGCACAAAAGAAAAAGAAAAAAATATAAAAAAAATCTTATAATAGGCGTTTTAATACATTTTAAAATGAATGTACTACTTCAAATTCTAGGTATTAACCCAAAAATGATTTTCTGTTGTGGTTTTAAAGAAATTTGTTAAATAGTCTCTCATTACCTGATGTAAAACTTTTATTACATGTATTAATTTTGGACAAGATTTCCGCGAATTTTTACCTGCTAAATCCTATTTATTATGCTTTCACTTTATTAGTACTGCGAAGAAGGATTTCAAGTTTATCACTCCAAACAAAATGTATATTTTAATGTCATTTACTTCATTATAGCTCTGAGTGTCGATCAGTAAACAAGTAAAATTAATTTGTCTTTAGTGTTGTGCGTAGTATTTGATAAATAAACATTGCTTAAAAATGTCTAGCCGGTGTTGCAAAAACAAACCAGATGATTTCTGTTATATTTGTGGATATTTCGTCTTGAAAAAGTTTAAGAGACCAATTGGTGAATTTGTGAAAAATGCATATTATGCTTATTTCAAAATCAAATTAGGAGATCAAGATAAAGATTGGGCACCGCACGTTGTTTGTAAGGTATGTGAAGAAGGTCTAAACATTGGACCAAAGGGAATAGAAAAAGCCTTCCTTTTGGAATACCGATGATTTGGAGAGAACCGCAAAATCATCATGAAGATTGCTACTTTTGTCTTTGTGATATTAAGGGGCATAATAGAAAAACTTTGAAACATATTTTGTACCCAAACAATATTAAATCAGCTATCACCAGTTCCTCACAGTGATCATGTACCTATACCTATACCCCCCAAAGTACTACAAGAAGATATTGAAACCTCTTCAACTTCCGGCTCCGTACAGATGGATAGTGATTTTGAGCCATCAACCTCAGGTCAAAACCAACCTCAGCTATTTTCACAAGCCGAACTGAACGATTTAGTAAGAGATTTGGGACTTTTAAAAGATCTTTCTGAAGTACTGGGGTCTAGGTTGAAACAAAAAAAATTGCTTGCCCCAGAAACTACCTTCAGATCTTCCTTTAGCTGAATATGACAGAAAAACAACCAAACGAAGCTTTTCTCAAAAACGAAAACGTTTCTTTAAGAAGCATAAAAAATAAATAACAATTTCTAATAGTTTCTATGTGTATATTTTTGTATTTTTTTTAACATAATATAAAACTAGCTTATAAATGAAATAAATCGTGTTTTTTCTATATTTTTTGATTTTACTGGTTTGAAAAATAACCTTACGTGATACAAAAAAATAAAAGCTGATTTGAAATCAGCGCTACCCAATTACTAGAAAACAGTTAAAATTTTTAAATCAACATTCAAAGAGTTGAAAAATGCAGGCCTGTGTTATTTGTCGCAAATTAGAGTTCAGTCTTTACCATTTTATTCTTTTAATTTTGAAACTAGCTGTAGGTATCATTGTGAGTTAACTGTCTTAACTTCCTGTATTAGGGATTTATTAGTACCACGAATTTTTTGTTTCATCATCCTATTATAATTAATTTAAATTACGTAGTATGAAAGAAAAGGAAAATTAATTTACGTGTTAACTCGGAATTTTGATACTTGTAAATTAGGTGTTTTAACTAATCAAACTAATTAGGAACTTAATATTTCAAATTACAAAAAAAAAAATAAATAAAGCAAGATAAAGATAGTAATCCTTAACTTAAATCCGGTGACGTTGAAAGCGGTCGATCCTGATCCTCCTTTGATTACTTGAATGATACAGTCTGGAATTGATGGTATGTTTTGTCAGCAAGCCGCAAAAAAAAAGAACTGTGATAAGTTGCTTACATAATACGCATTCGTCATTATTGACTTAATTGTCATCAGTTGACATATCAACGTTACGCTGCAGTTGAATTTGAATTAAAAATGGGTTTAACGACGCCAGAAAAAGTGTTCTTGGTAGAACATTATTTTGGCTCATACGGAAATGGTCATAATGGAGCTACAAGCTTACAGCAGGTGTCAGTAAGATATCGACAACAGTTTCATAAAGTAGCCCCCAGTAAAAGTGTGATATTAGCTGTTGTTGTGAAATTTCATCGCACTGGTAGTGTATTGTGTTAACGTAAAAGTTCTTCAGGTCGTCAAAAAACAAGTGTATACCAACGTGTTTTCGACCAAGTTATGAATTCACCGCAAAGAAGCCTTGTAAAAACTCAACATCAGTGAAACGTCTACACGTCGGCTGCTCAAATCAATTGATAGTTATCCATACTGTATTCAAGTTGGACAACGACGAAACGCTGCGGACAAACGTGAAAGGGAAATTTACTGTGGTCGCATATTGAACTTAATTTATAAGTATCCCGAATTCTTGAAAAACATATGGTTTTCAGGCGAGAATCACGTTCATCTTAACGATTATATCAACCGACAAACAACTCGATTCCTTGGATTTGAACGTCCTGATGTTATTGTTGAGAAACCACTCCACACTGTCCGATTTACCATTTGGTGCACGGTTTCTGGTCATGGAGTAATTGATCAATATTTCGTTGAAGAGACGATAATCAGAATTCACTTACTATCAACCAAGACCGTTACAGAGAGAACATTATTATACTTTTTGTGAGAGATTTACAGAACTTTTGCTGTGCACGAATTCTATTGGTGTGCACACTATGGTTTCAACAAGATGGTGGAACGAGACGTATAGCTGCGCGCACTCTAAACTCACTTCATCAGCATTTCGATGGAATAGTTTCCCGGAGAACAAACTTCGAATATTCTTCTCATTCACCGGATCTCACGCCACGTGATGCATACATTTGGCGTATGATGAAAGACAAAATATTCGCCGGAAAATATTGCAGAACTACGAAAATGAATGCAAGCATTTTTCCGGAAATTACATCAACCCCTTTTTATAAATATGTTTAGTGACTTACAAAATTTATATGAAGCTTGTTTGCATCGTAATGGTGAACATTTTGAACATAAAAAAAAATTAAAAAGCAAATATAATTTTGATATGAAACATTTAATGGCGCGCCACGAGGGTAAACTCGGCTCTTAAATGCCATCACGGAATGACCGCTCAATCAGCGCTCCCTTCTCTTCACCATACTGCTGGCGTTCCCTCTGGAGTGCGTGTACTGGGTGTGCGTGTATATCGGTGAAAGCTATAACCTGCGTGTATGCTGTAGTGCTGGGCGATGTCGTTCCTTTTGTGGATTCGTTCATTCAGAGTCCCAACTAGGATTCGGTCCATCCGGACCGACATCGGTATTGATATGAGAGCGTGGACCCGTGTATCGTAGAACCAATGGATCGTGTACCGTACCGTCAAGCCATATATGTAGGTTGAAAGGTTCGGACTGAATCTTTAGAACGGAGAACTATCAAATCTATCAATACGTGAAGCTATGTAAATGTAATTAATATTTGCGTAGTGCAATAATTATATCAATTATACTTACGTTGTTTTTCGTTATTACTTGTACAGAAATAGTAAATTATTACTGATTGCCAGTAGTTAAAAATTAATTTATTTACACTTATTTAAAAATAAAACAATAACAACTTTTGCTTTTACTAATAAAATTTATTATTTTATTTTTGAAAGGGTACAGATATAGTAAAAAATAAATATAACGAAATATAAAAAAATATATAATTACAAACACAAATAAATTTAAGTCTTTCAATAACCAACAAATTAAACTTACTTGCCTACTTATTACGTAATTTTTTATAGATTTTATCTTTTATACCAGCATTTAATATACTTACTATATTTATAAAAAAATATTAGTTACTAAAAATTTTGTAAAAATTTTAAGTTATAATTTAAAAAGACAATTTTCTCTACTTTTGATGGAGACAAGCTACTGCATCTATCTGTTAATATTTGACCCGTTTTTGAAAAAATACGTTCGCAAGGAACAGAAGTAGCTGGAATGCAAAAACGACTTTCATGATCGAATACAAATGTTTATAGACAAATCTTCTATCTTCCCACCATCTGAGAGGATCTTGGTTTCTGGTCAGTAAAGGTTCTTGAACATATTTTTCTACTTCAATCGTGGCTTCAATAGTGGGATTGAAAGCAGTTTCAATTTTCATAATCTCTTTGTCAAAATTATTCCAAATGTCTTCCGCTCCACTTTTTATTACGTCCGTTTCGATTATTTCACACTGTGTTGTTATATTTGCTTCTTTTTTTTTCGTAATTAATGTGACTACCTCTTGCAGAATTTTGTTATACGTCTTTTTATAACTACTTTCTTCATTAAAACCATATTTCTTGAAACGCGGATCTAAAAATGTTGAATCACTGTATATAGGATGTTCTTCTATATTTTGAAATCTTATACGAAGTTCCGATAGTATAACTTCACATAATGTATTCAATGTTTGCATTGCATCTACTCCAAGAGATTCTTTTCCTAAATCGGATTTTACGTTATTAACGTAGGTCACTAACATTTTATTATATAACAAGATTTTTGAAATTGATACACTTGTTTCGCTACTTATTTCATCAGTAATGTCTTTAAATGGCTTTAATATTTTGCAGGACCAAGAAATAATTTCGAAATCACAAGTTGATAATATATGAGTGGCGTTTGTAACGGCTATAGCTGATTGTAATGGATCTTTAATTTTTGTAACTCTATCAAACATATCATACGTGGAGTTCCATCTTGTACTTACGTCTTGTTTCATTTTCAGCACAGGAAAACCCATTTGCTTTTGCAGATTTTGTAGTTTTGCTGTTGCTATGGGACTTCGTTTAAAATATTCTACAATAGACTTCACTTTATTCTGTGCAGCCTTTATTTGATGAAGACCTTTTTGTACAATTAAATTTAACAAATGCGCAAAACATGGTATATGCTGCCACCTTAGGACACGGACTGCTGCTGTAATATTTGCTGCGTTACCTGTAACCACGGCGCAAACATTTTCAGAAATTTGCCAATCAGTTAAAGCTAACTTTATAATATTAGCTAAATTTTGTGCAGTGTGACTTACTTCGGTACAGTAACATCCCAATAGAACAGACACTAATTTATTTTCACCGTCAATAAAATGCGCTGTTAATGCTTGATAAGACTGATTACTAATTGACGTCCATCCATCAGTAGTAATAGCAATATGCTGAGTAGATGACAGTAATAACTCTTTAACTATTGTGTGAACTCTTGTATACAGTTGTGATAAAATCACGTTTGCTATTGTCTTTCTTGAAGGAGGTGTATAATTGGGATTCAACATTTGTACGAATTTTCTAAATTCTCTATCTTCTACCAAACTAAACGGCTGATATTCAGCAACAATCATTGTTAATAACTGTTCATCTAATTTCACTGATTGTTGTTTAGATAAAGCCCTTCTTTGGAAATTTGTTAATGTTGTTTGAATAATTTTCCTTTTTTTTTGGTACAACGGATGTATTAGTACTGGTACTTGGAATTGCTAATTCTATATCAGAAGTAGCAATTGAAATATCTTCGGATACATTGGTTTCTGAATCCTTCACTGAAATATCTTCCCTTCTCTCGTCTGTTAATGAAAATGGATGTTTTCTTTTTAAATGTCTTGTTAAATTTCCAGTAGCTCCTCCTTTGTAGGAAAATGGACTATTACAAAAATTACACTTCGCAGAATTTTCATTTGTTACAGTAAAAAAATTCCAAATATCACTCCGTTTTCTTTCCATTATAAAATACTTTTTGAACACTTCTTTATATTTATACACACGTATGCACGACTAAACAACAGAAAAGGTGGAAGATTACTAATTCTTGCATACCCCCTTGAGAAATTTAGACCAACACCCTAGAATATTTATTTAAAACTTATCTTATTTTATAAATATACAACGACATAGACGGTATTCATTTGTCATTTTATTAATTATGGTGTTATGGTATAAGACGAAAAGTGCACTCTGTATACATACATTGTATGTATACATATATGTATAATACATAGTCACATTAGCCATAATTCAGATAAAAAATATAAACACACATATACATATCTATATATATGTGTCTCATATAATAAATATCAAATACCTACCTACGACCTTCGTCAAATAAAATTTATTGCTTTTTCAGTATATGTATATGCGTATGTCTACAATATTAAAACTCTTTAAAACGTAAACATCCCAGTAAGTTATGTGTCTGACTGTCTGAATCACTAATGTTTAGATGGTTTACACTTCGAATATCGGAATATGATATGCCTTGACGCTAGCGAGAATCGGTACCGTACGCGTAAGGAACGAATTCAATAAAAGTATTGAATTCTTTCCTTCGGACCGAGTTCAGACAAAGTTGCGGACCGGGTCCGATTATATCCAACAGCGGACCGAATCCTTTGGACCGGGTCCGGCTGGAACGACACAGCTCTAGTATGCTGGCACCCGTTCTCTCCGCTATCCCTACAAGCTATACTAGGCGTTCACCGCGTTTACGTGTGTGTGTTCATTGGTGCGCGTTATAGTCGCTTTACTTGCGTACACTTCATGATACTTAAAACCCGTACTTTTATGAGCATAAAATCAGAGTTTTTTTATTTGCGTAAACGGGGCAAATATATTCATACTATCACTTATAGACTTCATAGGTTATACATACATTGCTAATATCTGTAAAACTTAAGTCAAATTATACAAATCAAATAAAACATGTCAAATTTAATAAGCCTGGCTTACATTGACAATATGTTAGTGTACGGGTTCGTCCTTTCGAGTATAACAAAGTATTTCCAACCGAATATGTTGCAACTTTTTATTGATTTTAAATATGATTGATAGTGAATGTAACAGTGATACTTTACTTTACTTTATATTCCCTTCTTTAAATAACAATCGATTTCGATGTTTCACATCTGCCGGCTAATTTTCTTTTAAATTTTCGATACTGTTTATTCTGGCGAATACTGTATTTATATTTTTTTCTGGTATTAGCCATTTTATTTGATTTTCATCCTCTGGTAAAATAAAGGCTTTTACCTAGCAAAGAAAAATACTAGAATTTTTTATAACACGTCGAATTCCATAAATATTCCACTAAATTCGCAAATAATTCCTTTAATTTCATTAACGTTACTTTGGGATTCTTTTCAGGTTTCGTATAAATTTGATATTAAGGTTTGTGGATTCTTCAATTTTTTACAAAACTTTGTGTTTTTCATATCTATACGTAGTATCCTAAATTCCATATGTGGATTTTAGCAAATTAACTAGCTGGTTTTATTAGAGTTGGAAAAATAGTATGTAAATTCCAACACGACCAGCCTTCTTCCACTGTTAAAAGACAAAGCTACGAATGCTAGTAGAGTATCTTAGCCGATTCTAACACTTCCTCAGTGAACTTGATCACGTGCATATTGGTGATTAAGGTTAATGAGGTGTCAGAATCGGTTGAGGAAGTGGTTCTGACAAGCTCGTTTGAAGTTCAAGGGCGCGCCAAAGGTGTTTGAAGGTCAAGGTCACACCGAAATCGATATCATTTGAAGGTCACGGACATATCAAACAGGGGAAGTCAAAGTTCAGAGATTTTGAAATTTGTTTAGACGGAAGAGGTAGAGGAAGACAAACTTACATTAAGGTCGATACAGAGTGAGCAGGAGCATGAGATGAAGACCAAATATGAGGTTTCAGAACCAGTCGAGATAGAGGAGGGTATGACTAAGTGAAGATTAAGGTTAACCAAAAGTCAAAGGCAAAAATAATGTTAAAATTACTAGGTTTGGTAAAGTGACACGTTTTCGAAAGATAACTTTTTAGACGGGTTAAAAAATTAGGAAGTCGCTAGGCTAAGTTATAGAATTGGATAGGAATCATATTGAAAAATAAAAGACTCTTTAGACTACAATAAGTATTTCATTGAAAGCACCCTCACACTCGTATAATTGCTATCCATTACTCAACATCTTACAATTTAGCAAATGTATAAAAGTTGTTTACTTCAAACTTAATTAAATGTACATTAATGAATGACAGTTAGCATATTACAATGGTAACAAATTACGGCTTCAGAAATTAAACTTCATTTGAGACTATAGCCGCCATCTATGTGCTAGGTTAAGAACATTTCATTTCATCCTCGCATTAAAGTTATTTTTACTATTGGATTTGTTACTTTTTAACAAATTATTAAAAGAAAGCCAATGTTATAGTCTATGTATTTAAAATTTGATTCGACATTCAAAAATTAGATTGAAAAACTGTCTTTTTCGAACAGCCCTTTATACAAAAACTACCCGTGCTAGATGTAGTGTTTTAAAAATCACTTTTAGACGCAAAAATTTCCGCCAAAAAAATCATAAAAACTACTTGTGCACAATGAAACGCACACTTTAGTAAATAAAAAAAAATAGTTCAAATCTCGATGCTTATGATAAAAATTTTAAATTAAAGGGAAAAATGACGAAATAGACTTGACTTTTTTCAATAATAAAATTAAAAAACCCTTACCACAATAGAATTTAATGATTCTAAATACGTATTTCTACAACCACGTTGTCATCTTCAGTAGAAAAAACAGTGTAACACTTGAACGCACAAAAACACTCACAGAAGAATTGTTCTGAACGTCTTCTAGTTTAACACTTCAATCTTAAATGCTACAAAAATTACCTACATTTTGGTAAACCCCACCTATTCATGCAAGAGCATTAACCCATTATTTGTAAATTCTATAGAAAAGTACAGATTACAAATAATGGGTTAATGCTCTTGCATGAATAGGTGGGGTTTACCAAAATGTAGGTAATTTTTGTAGCATTTAAGATTGAAGATTTTAGTGTTAAACTAGAAGACGTTCAGAACAATCCTTCTGTGAGTGTTTTTGTGCAAATGTTACACTGTTTTTTCTACTGAAGATGACAACCTGGTTGTAGAAATACGTATTTAGAATCATTAAATTCTATTGTGGTAAGGGTTTTTTAATTTTATTATTCACTTATAAGCCACAGTCTCCGATTTGTTAGTTGACTTTTTTCATTAAATTTTATACTGAAATTTGAATTTGTTACATTCTGTATTAAAATAAATTCTCGTAAAGGAGTTTTAACACGCATTATTATGAATCCTCAAATAAAATGATACGAAATTAATTCGGAGATACAGAGGATTTTCCGAGTCGCTGCACATAATTTTATATTTACGTACACTCCGGTCGGTTTAAAATTGAAATTGTTTGTCCAGACTGCTACGGTCTATCAACTCCAGCGTAGGGTACGCACGCTCCGGGAGCAAGTACAAAGGAAAGACCTACATTTGGATTTATTGCGCAGAAAATTGGCCCTGCAGGAAGACAACACTAAAGCGAAATGTGTCCTGCAGAACGAACGGGACGAATCGCATATGCGTGTCAAGAAGTTAATGAAGCAAGCGGACCGACTTCAGTTGCAGCTCTCCGAGTCCAAATCTCAGATCAGAGATTTAAACGCGCAATTGGCTGAAGCGGCTGACTTTAAGGTATACACATGATAACAATCTCTAGGCGTTATAGTTATAAGTTGTAACACTTTTCTAAATAATAAGAGATAAAACAGATTGATGATCGTAATGTATGTTGAATTTAGAATAAACAAAATATTTAACTTATTCAAATAATGGTGGGATAATATGATTTAAAAGATAAATCTTCACAAAATTAACATGTTATAAGTAAAGCGAATATATTTAGACAGCTTTCATGGGTGTGGTACTGATTTCTAAGCTGTCACTGACGTATATCGGGCATTGCGATGTCAAAAACGCATACATCGAGAGACATGCAAAAGGTGCACAATAAATATCCGTATTACAGTATGAATAAATAGTAATAAACAATATATTTTATCTTATTATTATTGTTGCGAAACTTCACTCGCCACTCATGCATACTGCCTAAATATCCCCGCCTTAATTATAAGTGTTTTACGATTGTATGACTGTAGCTTTTATGAGATAAGTTTTCTATTCACAATTAAATAATTGCAACAGTTTTTTAAGTAGGTGGGATACACCTTGGAAGCCAGCAAACTGAACGATGTAGAATGTATCGGTACCCCACCTATTTCAGGTTTTTATTCCTTTCGTAGATAGAACGTTGGCTAAAGTTGGGTACATTGTACCTTATAGTATCTTATATCTAGTCAGATAATATTCACATTTATATAGATATATAAATAAAACTTTGAAGATTTAAATTCCAATATTAATATTTCAAAACACAGTTGTGTATTACTTTAGACCAGTGAGTTTTAATACCCTACAAGATGCTAAAGCATGAAACAGTGTTTTTCTTTAAAAATGAATAAATTGTAAAGTTTGTGGATTTAATAGTATTAAGGGTTGATAATATAACAAAATGTGTTATTTCATATTTACGTGGCGAGACTTTAGCCTGCTACATAAAATCGTCAATAACACACGATATATTTTAATTAGAATCTCATATATTTAATTTGCTAGTACAAGACAAAACAGATATCATAAACGCCCTAGAGAAATTCTACACGAGGCTTTACTCATCTGACTCACCGCGCCCACAAACACGTACGCCCGTCTTGAATACAGGATCCGAAGAAATGCCGGAAATTACAACAGATGAAGTAGATACAACTTTAAGACAAATGAAAATAAATAAATGTCCAGGCGAGGATCAAATAACAGAAATGCTGAATTTAGGGGGACAAACTATAAAAGCAGCAATAACAATACTACTCAACAAGTGCCTACTTGATGGAAAAATCCCAACGGAGTGGTGTACTTCTGAAGTTATACTGATGTTTAAGAAAGGCGACAATACAAATATCGAAAACTATCGCCCAATATCTCTTCTATCGCACCTATATAAGCTATTCACTAAAATCTTAACAAGTCGTCTATCAAGGAAACTGGACTTTTATCAACCAGTGGAACAGGCCGGCTTTAGGAGGGGTTACAGTACGATAGACCATATCCATACAATACGTACCCTGGTAGAGAAATGTACGGAATACAATGTACCAATGAACCTGGCCTTCATTGACTTTCAGAAAGCGTTTGACACCATCGATATTACGGCAATATTAAACTCACTAGAAAGCGCACGAATAGACTCTAGATATATACAAATAATCCAAAACATCTATGAGGAAGCATCAATACATATTAAAGTTGATGAAACCACGAAAACAGACAAAATACCACTACAAAGAGGAGTACGCCAGGGAGATGTCATTTCACCGAAACTATTCACGTTGGCCCTGGAAGATGTTTTTAAACGGCTAGATTGGCACAACAAAGGTATCAACGTTAATGGTTCTAGACTAAACCACCTTAGGTTTGCTGATGATATAGTCTTGATAGCAGACAGCATTGAAGAACTAAATGAAATGTTACAACAATTGGGCCGAACATCTGCAGACATAGGTCTAAAAATGAATTACAGCAAGACGAAAATACTAAGCCCTGATGATGCCAACATATACATAAACAATAACCACATTGAATGCGTAGAGGAATATATATATATATATATATATATATATATATATATATATATCTGGGTCACGTTATTAAGCTTGGAAAAGAAAACCAGCATGCAGAAATCACTAGACGAATCAGGCTCGCCTGGATAGCTTTCGGCAAGTTGGGACACGTACTTAGAAATAAGGAAATTCCAATAAACCTAAAAACTAAAGTATACAACACATGTGTTCTGCCAGTCCAAACCTACGGACTTGAAACTATAAGCCTGACCAAGGCTTCCGCCAATAAACTCAGAACATCAGAAAGAGCCATGGAAAGGAGCATGCTTGGTATTTCACTAAGAGATAGGATCAGATGCGAAGATATCAGAAAAAGGACGAAGATAAGAGACGTTATATGGGAAATAGCAAAAATGAAATGGGCGTGGGCCGGACACATAGCTAGACAAACCGAGGATAGATGGCCACACAAAATCACGGAATGGAGACCAAGACAAATAAAAAGAGGTGTGGGACTGCAAAGAGATGGGTGGATGATATCAGAAGCGTAGCGGGAAGGCGATGGGTCCGTATTGCACAAGATAGAGACGAGTGGAAAATATTGAGAGAGACCTACGTCCAGGAGTGGACGGATACAGGTTGAGAAAGAAGAAGAAGAAGAAGAGATATTTAACGAGAGTTTAAAATTTCGAGTTCTAAACCCAGATATCTTTAGATGTTCGTGAGATTTGTTTCCCTACTTACAAGTTGAAAATAGCTGTATTTTATTATCTGTTTTAATACAGAAATTGAAATTACACACGATCAAATAAAATGTCCACATAAAACAATTAAACTAAAAAATTTAATTTTAGTACTTCAAAGACTTGAGTATCTTTGGTAGATAATTTACCTGTCGAATTTATTATTATATTAAACAAACTAAAGTAATAATTTTCTTTAAATTAAAAATATAAAAATTCTAAAGATGAATTAAATTCAATACAATGTACAAAACCAAAATTTATTTGTGCGCTTTTAAGCGATATTTCGATAAGTGTCTCTCTCCTTGAGAAATTTTCTTTGTATATGCCCCGTGATGCCAATTCTTTTTTAAATACATTTTAAGTTAAAATACTCTTCCAAATAATATTCCATATTTAAAAACTTTCGTTCTTATACTGATTTACGTTTAATATTTCCTTCTAATAATGTTTCATATAAATGCGTTCTTATTTTCAAGTGTTCCTTTTTTTACCGTCGGACGCCGTGTTTTCTTTACAATTTACGGGGAATTTTACTATGAACTAGTACAGTGAAAGTCATTAATAACGACGTCGCTTATAACAACAAGTTGCTTATAACGACCGACCTGTAGAGAATTGGTTGAATTTCTATATGCGACAATGTCTACCATAGTCGTGTATAACGTCGTCGCTATTAGCGACGAAGTCGCTTGTAACGTCTTTCGTGAGCTCTAAGTCAGGCCGGATATAACGACGTACGTAGGAGAAAAAAAGCCCCGTGCCGAGTATTATTGTTCCGATTGGTCCCGTTTCTGTGATTCTCCTAATTCCCGACAGTTTTAATGCAACAATACATACCATTTTTTATATACATACATATTTGTAAGCGACCGGTGTTGTTCAAATTACGTTATTTGTTACATGTATGTATGTGTGTCAAAACAGAATGGCACCTGCAAAAAAGAGAAAAGCCTTATCAATAAGTGACAAATTTGCAATAATTACACGCATAAAAAATGGTGAGGCTAATGTGGAGGTTGCAAAAAGCTTTGGTCTATCGCATTCCACTGTATCTACGATTTGGAAAAATCGAACAAAATTTGAAGACGCCTTCAAAAATAATGCTCAAACGAATAAGAAGTTAAGATGCTCTCAATATGATGACATAGATAAGACACTCTTGAGATGGTTCAAAGAGAAACGAAGCCAGGGTATTCCGATAACAGGGCCCATCTTACAAGCCAAAGCCAATGATTTCGGCAAACTTTTAGGACTGGAAAACTTTGAATGCTCAGAAAGTTAGATCAAACGATTTCGAAACCGTCACAATATTGTGGGTGGCACTGTCTCTGGTGAATCTGCATCTGTATCCGAAAGTACAACTGATGAATGGTTGAAAAACGTTTTTGCAGAGATACGTAAAAACTACACGGATGAACAGATATTTAACGCGGATGAAACCGGATTATTCTTCAAAATGACTCCTAACAAGACCCTAAAATTTAAAGGAGAGGAATGCTCTGGGGGTAAAATGTCAAAAGACAAGGTCACGGTATTGGTGGTCGCCAATATGACCGGCACCATTAAAAAAAAGCTGGTTGTGATTGGAAAATCAAACAATCCCAGGTGTTTTAAAAGCATGAAGAGACTTCCTGTCGATTACAGATCCAACAGACGTGCCTGGATGGTGTCCGAAATATTCGAGAAGTTTTTACGAGACTGGGATAAGGAGCTATGTGCGGCAAAGAAGAAAATTTTGTTGTTGGTGGATAATTGCAGCGCTCATCCTAATGTTCAGAATTTGAAGGCCATAAATTTGTGTTTTCTTCCACCAAATACAACTTCCGTTCTGCAGCCTCTTGATCAAGGCATAATAAGGAACCTCAAAGTGCATTTCCGAAAGGCTTTAGTCATGAAAATGATAGAGAATGCAGATGAAAACAATGAAATATAAATTAATATTCTAGATACCGTCATGATGATATCCACAACATGGGATGCAGTTTCACAACATACAATTGTTAATTGTTTTCGACATGCTGGATTTCTCCCCTCAGTGGCTATTCAAGAAGAGGATATAATTCCCTTGGCACAACTGATTCAAGAAGCGTACGTCGTGGACACTGATACAAATGTTACATTTGATGACTTTGTTGACGTTGATAAAGACTTGGCAACATGGGGAGAGCTAAATGATGAAGATTTAGTTATGAATTTAAAAGGTTTACAAACAGAAGAAGAAGCATACGAGATCGATGAAGATCAAGATGACCCTGGGATGGAATTCGAACCACCATCAACATTGGAGGCCATTAAAGCTTTGAAAATAGTGCGAAACCACATTTCATTTAATGACAAGTTGAATGAAGTTTACATTAAGAATGTCATAATATTGGAAAGGGCCTTAGAAGTGAACTATTTTTTGCAATTCAGTAATCAAACAAAAATTACTGATTTTTTTGGAAAATAATTTGTTCATGTGTATGTAATTTGTTTTTTGCTATTTATAACTATGTGCTATAATACAATTATCTTCATTTATAATAAAATGCATTCAGATACTTGTGTGTTGTACCTTATTACATATTAGAAAAAAATTCATATAACGACGTCCTTATATAACGACGAAAATTGTCGGTCCCTTGGTCGTCGTTATAATCGACTTTTACTGTACTCAATATCTTTCAAACTTTTATTTTTATAATAAAATTAACTGCTATTTCGGCGTTTGTTTCTTATAAAAACAAAAATAAGGTTATAAATGAGTTAATTTCGAATACTCACTTGCTGTTCATATTATATATAAGAGTAAATATTTGCAATTTAGATTTCAATTTGATATTTAAATAAGGTAAGGCACCCCGTTTTCATTCATGCAGTTTATTATCTGGTCTCTTTGGCAACAACAATGAATCACTGAAACGTACTATAACTTCCGAGAACTTCTCCCTACTACAATACGAAACTTTCCAATTCGCGGAACTATAGTAATATCTTCGCCGCGCTCCTACCTTCGTTCTTATCGTTACTCCATTCCTTTATGTCGGATAATAAAAAAAATTTCATTTACAGATAATGGCTTTGGAGCGGGCGAGGAAAATAGAAGAACTTCAGAAGCGTTTGATAGAATCTGAAACGTTGCGTACGAAATACAATCGAAAAGTAACAATGTTAAAAGATCAGGTACGCAATACCGGGGACACGATCGAACAGGAGCGCAACATGAGTGAGCATTCGATGCAGTTATTGCGCGACGAACTGGCGAGAGTTAAAGAATCCTTAGGGGAAATAAATCGCAGGGAAGCACAGTTGCAGAACTTCAAGGGTTCCGTCGCTAAGATACTCGGTTGCGTGTTACCGATGCCCGATTACGAATTAATATCGCGTCTTCAGAAGTTAGTCGACGCTCATCACGATTTTACGATCGTGTCGCGCAGATACGACGATCCAGTGCTGAGGATGACTTCCAGGAGTCCCACCGGAGGTAGTCGATGCACGACGAGATGTACCCCGGATAGATCGAGATACGATGACTCCGGTTATACGGATGCTGTTGATATTGACGATATGGAAGATGAGTTATTTAAAAGACGGCCGAATTTATGACACACGCATTTTAATATCTAAGCAGCGACTTTTTTAAGAACTGGCTTGTAGGCTTCCGCGATCGTTGTCCATGATTGCTTCTGGGATTACGAGTTAGAACCGACGTTTCGTCTGCTGTTGTAAGAAACATCTTCAGGGCAGTCTTGTAGATACTCCTTTGCAACAGTGGACGCAACTGGTACTGCACTAAACTACAGTTTCAGTGCAACAACAGTAGTAGTAGCAGCCCTGAAGATGCCCTTTGCAACGGTCGATGAAACTCCGGCCAAGAAAGAAGCAGTGCCAAGGACTTCCAGGCCGAAATTTCAGAAGCAATAATTTTTTGAAGACGTTCGTCGATTAATTTTTTTAATTTTTATTTGTTTTGGTGTAACAATGTAAATTTCGAGAATTCTCTTTCATTCTGCATTGATACATCAGATAATACAAGCGCTGAATCTATATAAGAACGAGTATTTTGATGTATTGATGCAAAAGGAGCTTAATTTTGCGTAAATATAAAATTAAGAAGAAAGAAAAAATTAATTTGATCTGTAATGTTTCTAGTTATTTTAAATTAATGTTGGATTTACGTCTTTAATAGTGGTTTAGCCGATGTTTCGTTTGCTGTTGCAAGGAACATCTTCAGGGCAGTCTTGTAGATACTCCTTTGCAACAGTGGACGCAACTGGTACTGCACTAAACTACAGTTTCAGTGCAACAATAGTAGTAGTAGCAGCCCTGAAGATGCCCTTTGCAACGGTGGATGAAACGCCGGCCAAGAAAGAAGCAGTGCCAAGGACTTCCAGGCCGAAATTTCAGAAGCAATAATTTTTTGAAGACGTTCGTCGATTAATTTTTTTAATTTTTATTTGTTTTGGTGTAACAATGTAAATTTCGAGAATTCTCTTTCTTTCTGCATTGATACATCAGATAATACAAGCGCTGAATCTATATAAGAACGAGTATTTTGATGTATTGATGCAAAACGAGCTTAATTTTGCGTAAATATAAAATTAAGAAGAAAGAAAAAATTAATTTGATCTGTAATGTTTCTAGTTATTTTAAGTTAATGTTGGATTTACGTCTTTAATAGTGGTTTAATCGTTGCAATATTGAAGAAACCCTGGGAAATATACGAAACTGTTAACATAAAAACGATGTTATCTATCATCTTCAATTTTCTAAACGTCGCTTATGGTGCGGATATCTAATTTTCGAAAGAGCTTTATATCACAGGGTTCTTCGATAATATTGGTCCAAAATTGAATATAGTGAAATTTTTACTTAATTAGATCTTCCTGACAATCCAAGTCCAGTACTAACACTGGCAAAATCTGGATTTGTGATATATCCATGATGAGAAAATGCGTATCAGATACAGAGCGTTAAGAAAGTAACGCCTAGTCCAAATTGCTTAGGAGGAAGTGTTTATAAAGGTTTTTTGAATATACCTTTAATGGTAGAAGAATATTTCGTGTATTTTACATGTAGATGTATTATTTAAATGTAGAGTCAATATTCATGGTTATGGTTAAAGAGGCGAAATTGAGCTGAGCATCATAGGCGTGGGCTTGATTAGTAGGTTCATAAAATAAAATAAATACTAAATAGTAATTTATAAAACGTGACGAAACACTTGTTTTAAGGGTCTTCCGTGAAATCACAAAGTGGGTGGGATATGTTAAATATTCGAAGCCTAAGATATTGTAAAATATTTGTTTTTCTGGCTTCTTTTAAATAAAACTAACGGTAATTTAAAGACACATTATATTAACAATAGAACACTAACAACTAACACAACAGAATGCACTAAACAACACATAAAGCTTTTACTAATAACAAGAGTATTTATTTTATATACGAGTATGTATTTAATTAGTATCCCCTTCAAAATACACCCCTCCTCTATCCCTACACCGCTCAATTCTAATTTTCTATTGTGCAAAACAGCGATAGAAATCTTGTTCTGTGGGCTCGTTCATGACGCGTGCGGTTTTTTCTGTCACAACTTCAACAGTCTGAAATCTTGTTTCTTTTCATCTGGATTTAACCTTGGTAAACAGATAACAGTCGCATGGTGACAGATCAGGCGAAAAAGACCGATAACTGGAATGTTATACTCGGCTAGAAACAATGCAGTGTGTGCCGGTGCGCTGGCTTGATGAAAAACAGGTAAAATTTGGTTTACGCATTCTTAGTCAATTTCTACAGTTTTATCAATCGCACGAATAGTTAACCGACGGTCAGATCGGATCAGATTGCCGATTTCTTCGATATTTTCATCCGTTTTGGTTGTGGAACAGCGTCCCAGACGGGTGTCATCTTCAACATCTTCGCGGCCATCTTGGAAACGCTTAAACTACTCAAATACCGCGCACGTGATAAGCATTCGTTGCCATATACTTATTTTAACAAAAAATAAATCCCGGTTTTCCTAGTTTCATATGAAATTCAGTCAGACTATTATGTTTATAGATCTATAGACGCGGGCGGGGCGATAATCGAAGGAGAAGGGTGCACGCTACACGGCTGTCGGTCGTATGACTTTGGCGTATGCATAGTTCGTCTACAGTAGCATCTGTCTCGTTATTTTATAGTCACGCCTTGTATAAATATATAACAAACTGAATATTTGATTTTTGCGCCATCGTAAATTAAATACGGCCAATCTATAATAAAATTATTGTGGTCGTTTTCTCGAACTACATAACTGCGACATTATTCCATACACGGTACAACAGTCCGTACAGAAATCTACATATCCGAGGGAATACGCACGCGTCCATGATACGCTCATCCAAGTCAGCGTTCAAATTATTACTGACGGTGAAGACCGTTTACGGAGCTGTCGATAAACTCGTAGATATTATCAGGATAAAATAAACCAAATTCTAATGAATTTCACTTTTTAATTGACACTGCAACGATCGTTTCGCTCCAACCTGAGCTTCATCAGACATATAACTAACTTATTTACAATTTTTTTTTAACACAAGTATACGGTAACAAACACATGTTTTATTTTAAATATTTGAAGGAATAGGTACTTTTTATTACTAAAATGTCTATTCACAAAACTTTCACTTCTGTTTACAATACTGTTCTTAAGTAATAAAACTAGGGGTTTACATATATTACAGGGAGGTAAAGAAATTCTATGGAAAAATACAATATGTGACTGTCTGAGTATCAAATAAATAAATTAAGTAAGGGTGAATTATTTGTTTCTAATTGATCATTTAAGATCTTGTCGGTTTTCTTTAATTTATTAATTTCAAGTGACTCTAATAAATTAAGTTTTTTGCCCTTATTTTCTACGTGTAATATTTTAAATTCTTTGTTAAAATTGTGGTTCGTTGAATTAATATGAGACGCATATGAAGAGTCACTTTTATTATTTCTAAATGAAGAAAAATGCTCTTTGATGCGTATTTCAAACCATCTACCTGTCTGTCCGATATACGTCATAGGGCAACTACCACAGGTTAACTCATAGACTCCTGACTTTTTATTGTTGTTTGTTAAATCTTTATTGTTTTTTATAAATTTAAATAAATTGTTGTTAGTTCTATACGCTGTATTAATGTCAAACTTTCTTAAGTATTTACAAATTTTTGTGCTTGATGAGCTTATAAACGTGATCATTTTAAATTTTTTGGTGTTATTATTTAATATTGGGTAAACTTGTGATATGGCTTTTGTAAGGAGTTTTTTATTTAAAATGTTATCTATTATATTACTTTTATATCCATTGTTGATAGCTATTTGTTTAATTAAATTTAACTCTTTCTCAAAATTTGTTTGGTTCAACGGAGTATTGATTAATCTATGTATAAGACTGTGATAAGCCACTAATTTGTGTTGTATCGGATGGCAAGAAGTGTTATGAATAGTTATGTCTGTAGTTGACGGTTTGTGGTAAATTGCAAAGTTACATTTGTTGTTAATTCTAGTAATCGTTAAATCGAGAAAGTTAATACTATTATTTGTTTCCTGTTCCATTGTAAACTTAATATTGTGATGCAATGTATTAATATAATCAAATAATAAATTTAATTGTCTCTTTGTTCCTATGAAATATAGTAATATATCATCTACATATCTGTACCAAAATAATACATTTTGAAAAAGAGGATTTTTGAAATAGAATTTTCAAGATGATCCATAAAAATCTCAGCTAATAACGGACTTAGGGGATTACCCATGATTAATTTGTAAATACTTAAGAAAGTTTGACATTAATACAGCGTATAGAACTAACAACAATTTATCTAAATTTATAAAAAACAATAAAGATTTAACAAACAACAATAAAAAGCCAGGAGTCTATGAGTTAACCTGCGGTAGTTGCCCTATGACGTATATCGGACAGACAGGTAGATCGTTTGAAATACGCATCAAAGAGCATTTTTCTTCATTTAGAAATAATAAAAGTGACTCTTCATATGCGCCTCATATTAATTCAACGAACCACAATTTTAACAAAGAATTTAAAATATTACACGTAGAAAATAAGGGCAAAAAACTTAATTTATTAGAGTTACTTGAAATTAATAAATTAAAGAAAACCGACAAGATCTTAAATGATCAATTAGAAACAAATAATTCACCCTTACTTAATTTATTTATTTGATACTCAGACAGTCACATATTGTATTTTTCCATAGAATTTCATTACCTCCCTGTAATATAATGTAAACCCCTAGTTTTATTACTTAAGAACAGTGTTGTATAAACCGAAGTGAAAGTTTTGTGAATAGACATTTTAGTAATAAAAAGTACCATTCCTTCAAATATTTAAAATAAAACATGTGTTTGTTACCGTATACTTGTGTTAAAAAAGAATTTGTAAATAAGTTAGTTATATGTCTGATGAAGCTCAGGTTGGAGCGAAACGATCGTTGCAGCGTCAATTAAAAAGTGAAATTCATTAAAATTTGTTTTATTTTATCCTGATAATAGTTATAATGGAATTTCATCAAGTAAAGGCTGAAACAATTATATACTCGTAGATGCTCGATATGCTTCTGGCGCGCAGCGTAATATTCGCCTCTTTAATTATGGTTATATAATCCATTGTAAACATTGTATCCCATAAGTTCATTATTACAACTTCTTAATTTTTAATTGAAAAGAATATTGCTTTCAGCTTTACTCGAAGCAAGACATTTGTGAATCGCACGACATCGTTTTCAGTCAATTTAATTTATGCGCTCAAGTCATCGTTTCCTTTATAGTTGCTAATATTGCACGCCCGTTGTCTTTAAAGTAAAATAGCCACACCTCTAACAAATAATTCCCAGTTTGTTTTAGTAAAATGTTAATACTATAGATTTTCAGTGTTTAACGTGAAAATCAGAATAGAGCCAGCCGAGCACTGCCTTTCAAACTAACCGTAATTCAACAAATTTTTTAGACTAGTTATACTGAATTATCTTCGCAAAATGTATTTACCTTTTGCACATATTTCTCCACAGGAGAGATATATTGGCGACATTTTTAAGTCTGTGAAAACTGCTTTCATAATTAATGGAAGTGTATATTAGAATATTTAATAATCACACTAGGCATGCATTGCAACACAAACTTAAGAATTAACAATGTAAATTACTCTACTAAGCATATTACTACACGAGAAAATAATGTATAATCTTAGGTGACCAAAAAAGTTCTGTCCATTTTTGAAGTACAAACAATTGTTCTATTTTTGGTTTAAAGGATTTTTTCTTACGTTTGATGTAATAATTTTAATTTTCACAAACGAAGTTTATTAATCATTTCATGTGCAACACACACATCATCAGTAGTAACTGATTATATTGATCAATTTTGTTTGAGAAAATTAAGGTTTCTTTATTTTACTTCACCAAATTTAAAAATTCACAAGTGCTCATCTGCAATTATTGACTTAACTTCATATTTAACATTATTCGTTTCCAGCGTGAAGACGATTTAAAAATAATTTTTTTTCGGGCCATTACTTTTAATTTCCAAAAATTAGGACACAACCTCTTTCACACCCAAATCGTTTAATAACTCTCCTCAGTACGAAATTTTCTGAATACAAAAAGGGCGGTAATCCAATAGAAACAATTTAGGGAAATAAGAAAACCAAAAACTAGAAGTGATCATGCTAATTACATTTTTTTTTCTAGAACTTTTTATATGCCGGCAAATATTATGTCCAAAATATAACTATTTGCTCTTTGTACTCTTTATTTATGTGTAATCACTAATCAGCTAACGGTGTTCTTCCATATGTCTTCGAAATGACAAATAATACCAGTATTTAAGTATATTATATTATCCAAATCATAAAAAAAAACAATTACAAAAAGGAATTCTCTGAACCTATCAACACATTCGTCTTCCTCTGATTAAAAATTTCTTCTATTTCCTCGCCGAAATAATTTACATAAAACTGCTTTAATCGAGGTATGGATTGCATATTGTTATGAGCTCTTCTAATTCGGTTAACACGGTGGATTAGTGGATTAATTTGTATTTCAAAATTCTTTGATTTTTCTTTTGCTGGCTATGATGTTTTACACTACCTACCCAACATTTTATTTCCCTTCTTCCTGTTTAAATCTTTTCCCTCGAATTATCTACTTCCATTCTTGGCGTATATTCATTATTTCATCTTATCACCTAACTTTTGGCTTTCTTCTTAAACTGGTTTCCTTAGTTCCCCAATTCAATATTTTTTAGATGTACTCTTGTGCGAATCCAAACTATCTCAGCCTTTGAACTTTTATATATCTGATAAAGTCTTCGCTGTCCATTAAATTCTTTAACTCTTATCTAGCTTGTGAGCTTCCACGGTCGTTTTGTCCATGATTGCTTCCAAGATTCCGAGCTGGATCCTCGTCCTAGATATTGCTTCCTTCTTGGCCAACGTTTCGTCCACTGTTGCAAGGAATATCTTCACGGTGGCTACTATTGGTGCTGCACTGAAACTGGCCAAGAAGGAAGCAGTACCTAAGACGCAGAATCCCAGAAGCAATCTTTATCTTTCAGTTCATAAATCCTCTAAACTTACTTTGTATATTCTTTCGTTATAGAATTCTTCTTAAGATTTATTTGCGTTTTCAGCCATACTTTATTTTGGCCGCAGGCTTCTTCTTCTTCTTCGTTATCGACTGGAACCGTGTCCTTGTATTACTTCCTTCCTGGCCGACGTTTTGTCTACTGTTGCCTGAGGCATTTTTAGAGCTTCTGAGTTTTAGTGCAGCAACAATAGTAGCAGTGAAGATGTCTCTTGCATCAGTGGACGTAACGTCAGCCAAAGGAAGCATTGTCAAAGACAGCTCAGAATCTCTGAGGCAATTTTGCTTTATCTCTGTTTACAAGACACATTTCGTTTATCACGAAATTATTATTGATTTGATTGCCGCTTTACATACCTTATTTCATTAATTTACTAACGCCTTCTGAGATGTCTATCCTACACACTTACTTGACGGTAATCAATGGTGACCAAGCATACGATTGGAATCTAGAATACATTTTATATCACAGGTCAGAATTGGGTATAAGATTCTGCAAAATTTAATTGCAAAAATCAGTGTACAAATATGTTAAGCAGTTATAAATTATTTTGATGAATTAAACGGATGTGGTATCCTTTTCTGAACTTGCACTCCTTTCTTATCTTTATAAAAATTCTGTATGGTTCTTCCATGATTATCTTACACATCTGTACTTCTACAAGATTAATTTTTTAAAGTTCTGTTTTTAAGTCACCTACAAACCTTTCCTGATATTACTACAATTTCTGCAAATATGGTGTAAATCTTTCTAGAATCAACAGGATATTGTTTTACTGTAGATTCTTTTTATACGCAACTATTTGCTGATATCAGTGGAGATTAGATTTGCGATAGAGCCTGAAGCCAATTTTACTTCGTAGGTAAAAATTAGGTCCAAAATGCTTTGCAATTTTAATTCCATTCTGATTTTGTAAAAAGAGCAAGTAGGCTTAAATTTTTTTACATAGATCTCTTGAAGAATTTATTTACCAATTTATATTTATGTTAACTGTTCCAAAATGAATAAAATTATGATATTTATTGGGCTAGACTACTTGAGAAAGCCGTAAAACCTATACCATAGCGGTTTTTCTATTGTAATCCTAATGCTTCGTTAGAATACTTCCTCTCCCCTTGCTCCTTTAATTAAGCTTAGCAGCTTCGAGAGCGATTCTTCTAAATATAGTTCCACTTTAGGATATTTATCTCCTATTAGCAGAAACTTCGTTCTTATCAAACCTTCGCATTAACATAGTACACGAATCGCGAATTCTTCCTCTTGCAAGAATATACATACCATTTCTTCCGTCGAGCCAATATTATTTATATGTTTGTTGAACTTATAATGCCTCGTTAATACACCTACTATAATCTTGAGAGGTTTTCTGTCTCTATTCGGGAAGTTCGTTGTAAACTTAAGAGAATGCTTCCTAAAAAACATTTTTACCTGTCTTTGACCTGGAGAGTTATTCCACGTTTGCCTAGATCTATTTTCAGCTCATTCCTTCATGGTTGTTTTATTAGGCTAATAAATATAATAAATACAAAGTAGTTATTATTGAAACTGACAGACAACAATATACAAGAGACAGAACTTTTTGGTCGCCTTAACGAAAAGATGGATAATTTCAAATAATCACACAATTATAGTATTTAATTATATCTTAAATCTCATAAAAAATATTCTATACCAATATTGTTATCACATCATAACTTTAGCATAATCTACAAGCATATTTTGTAATTTTCGATAAAATTCTGAACTTGTTATTGTGTTGTATTCTAGATAGATGTACTGTGACGTTTCAATCAAATTTAATTCACCTTCCTGGTAATCTCTACAAAAATGTAGATTATGAAGTCTTTTTAGAACTAGTAAGATAGTACATTATCTGATAAATCTTAAAAGTGTTGTAAATTAATTAAAAATTAAATTTACCATTTTAAAGTTGTGCTTGTATAATATATAATAATTTTCTATCGCCAATATCATTATCCATTCGCAATTTGTAGATTTTTAACATAGCCTTTTGTACTTGTCCTTAACTTATATCATTGCATGTACATATATATGTATTTATATTAAGAAACTATAGTCTGTTCGCACCTTAAAAAATAGTACAGCGCTTATGCGAATACCGCACAGAGTTGCCACGTCTAATCGTGAAAGATATTTGAATGGAATATTAATGCAAATCCAATATAACAACCTTGCGAAATTGAAATTAATTCCAAAACGTTCGAAAAATGCATTTAAATTATTATTAAAATACACTTGGTTATATTTCACAATTTTTATTATATTTCTCTAACATATATGTTTCGGCTGTTATGCCATTCTCAAAGAGTCTCTTACAACTAACTTAATATACGCAACAGCGTAACTTATATATCTAGTTTTGTGATGCGGTGGTGGTTATATGATGTTTATAATGGTATCTATGATTGGGGTGTTTATAAATTCAAGTTGTGTATTAGTGACTATTACATTTTGTTTCCGGGCTCCTTTAATTTCTAGAATTTCTAATAAATCTAATCTTTTACATTTTATTGCATTATGTACTAAGTTGCAGCTATTTATATCAGGCAAACGGTTTTGCTCAATACAGTGTTCCGAGAAACCTGTATTTTTAATGCTATATTTCACGTCTCGTACATGTTCTTATATACATTTTTGAATGAATCTTCTACTTTGACCTAATATATAGCTTCACAGTTTTGACATTTAATGCTATATACTCCAGATTTTTCTAGTTTACCTATTTTATCTTTGTTGTTATTTAATATAGTAGCTAATTTTGTCTTATTGTTACATACAATTTCAATGTCTAATTTTCTTAATATTTTGTTTACATTGTCTTTGATAGGGCGATATATGTTATTGGATACCAAATGGTTTTATTTAATTCTTTTATTTCCAAGTATAAGAATTTTTCTGAATATTCTTTTGTTCTTTTTGTTTATCATTTTATCTATCACATTGGATAACGGATGTAAGTGTCTGCGACATCAATTAATGATATTAAAATACAGATTCTAACATAATTTTTAACTTATTAAAGAAAGGATTATCATCGAGAATTTCTGTACTTTAATGTTTACGGTTGGCATCCTTATACGATATTGGCAGGCGATTTGATTATTGTTTGTCTTCTTCTTCTTCTTCTTCCTACTTCACGTATTAGGCTTTGAGCCTGTTACGAACTTTATTTTTGGTCTGCCCATCTTTTCCGTGGGCGTCCCGTCGCTCTTCTTCCTTTCGCCTTATATTTCCATATTCTTTTGGGTATCCTATCATCTTCCATCCTTTCTACGTGTTCTCTCCATTTACGTCTGTATTCTCTTATCATCTCGTTCACATCTTCAACTCCAAGTTCTTGTCTTATTTCTGTGTTCCTCTTCCTATCCATTCTTGTGTAGCCTGCTGCTTTTCTTAGGAACCTCATCTCCGATGTTTGGATTCTTCTTTCATTCGCTTTGGTAATGGTCCAGCTTTCACTCCCATATATACCACATGGGATTGCCATTGTTTTATAGAATTTTAACAGCGTGTCCTTACTCACTTTATTTTTTAGTGTTCTGGCTATGGTGCCATTTATTCTGTTGAATTTTGTTAGTTTCGTGTGTATATCCATGTCATCGTATAAATACGATATAGTGGATCCGAGGAAGTTAAATGTTTTTACTTGTTCTATTGGCTTATTATTAATTATTATTTTTGATCGCACTGTTTCGTTTCCGCTGAAGGCCATTACTTTAGTTTTTTCTGTTGATATCATTAGATTGTATTTCTCGGTTATTCTATTTAAGTCGTAGACAGCTCTTTGAAGTGTGTCCTCGTCACTGGCTATTAGAGCTTGATCGTCGGCGAAGAGTATGGTCATTAGGTATTTTTGTCTGTTTAGGTATTATTGTTTGTTAAACACATAACCAAAACCTACGTTACAAAATGTTCAATACATATATACCTTTGAGTTATAATTAAACACCGCCATTATCAGCCGGCTCACAATATCTAGTTGTTTATAGACGTATAGACGTACGAGGTATGTTTCCAAAGTTTTGGGAATTTAGCTATAATTTTTTTTATTTTGTCAATTTTCATCAATATTACAATGTAGTTTTTCAACATAACGGCTATTTAATTTAATACATTTATTCCAACGATCAATTAATTATTTAAGCCGCCCTGGAAGAACTTTTTAGATGTCTCCTCAATGCATCTATTTATGCCACGTTTTACGTTAGTTAAACCCTCCAAACGAACACCCCGTAAAGGTTTTTTCAAATCTGGAAACAGATGAAAATCAGTCGGTGCTAGATCCGACGAATAAGGTGGATGAGGAAGCAATTCTCATCGTAAATCGTTCAAAACATCTTTCGTTTTTCTTGCGGTGTACGGTCTTGCATTATCCTGACGCATATGCAACTTCTCAGGACGGTTTCTGATTAGTGCCTACTGCAGTGGTCTGGATAATAAGTTCGAATAATATTCTGCGTTAATTGTGTACCTTTCGCCAGATAATCTATAAAAATAATCCCTTCACAATCCTAGAATACAGCAAGCATTACCATTCCAAAAGACGGAATTGCACGCGCCTTAATTCGGGTCTACGCCATTCTTTGGATTGATTTCTGATCTCAAGATTGAAATAAGGAATCCACGTTTCGTCACTGGTTATTAATCGTTGCCAAAATTCATCACCGTAATAACGGGCTAACAACTGTTGAAGTTAACGACAAATATCAGACCTATTGAGCTTCTGTTCCGGTCCCAACAGCCTTGGCACCCAGTGGGCTGAAGCCTTGCTTACGCCCATACAATCATGTAAGATCTCATAAACTTGTCATGTAGCCATTCCTATTCCTAGGCGTATACTAATTTGAGAAATAGTCATTTGTCTGTCCTCTTTCAGTAGGTTCTCTACGGCAGTAATGTTTCTCTCATTTACCGACGTGCTCGGGCGACCACCGCGTGGATCGTCTTCGAATGATGTTTTACCACTTTTAAAACGATCGATCCACCGATATACAGTACTTTTAGATTCTGCAGATTCACCAAACACGCCTTGCAAACGTTTAATCATTTCTGAAGTTTTCACACCGTCTTTCCACAAAAAGAAAATTATTGCTCTGTAGCGAGATTTAGCCACGTCTGCCATGGTTACACAAATAGTGCTGCGAAAATGTGTCTGTACTATTTTCTACGATGCTAACAGACTATATGTTGTCACAACACAATAGAATGAGTACAATTTTAAAAATCACCGTACGTGTTCATTATCTGTCAAATAATGTTGTGTAAAAAAGTATTTATAACAATTTATTAAATAAAGTATGTACATTGAAAATTTAAAATTGTTTTTATTGTACAGAGATTATTCACTATAAATTACCCACCTTTATCATACTTGTTATTGCATATACAAAAAATGTTTCAAATCAAAGTTCTGTGGCTGTGACTGAATCATTTTTACATGGCATCAAAAACACAGTGACGTGCAGATTCAACGGGATGCAAAAAAATAATCCTTTTTTAAAATGAAATGCCCTTCCTGTACATTATTAAATTTTTATCATGACCTAGAAACCGCTAGAATCCTCGAGAAAAATCTGGAAAAGAAATTACTAGAAAATTCTAGAAGCTTCGAAAGAAGTCTGGAACAAGCGAAGAAAGTTCTAGAACAGCGACTAGCGGAAAAATCAGAAGCGTTAAAGGAAGAGGTTTTCATAGCTGTAGAGGAGAAAATTGGAGAACATTCTAGACTTTTAGAGGTAATAATGACTCAGATGAAATTACCTTTTACCATGAGTCATTCTGATCCCAAGCAGGTCAACGAAGAAGCTATACCGCGGCCCATCGAAATAAAAGAAGAACCTATGACTATCTCGAAGACCAGAATCAAGCCACCAACCTTTGATGGAAAGATGTCATGGGCGACTTATCTGACGCAATTCGAAGCAGCCGCAGAAGCAAACGCTTGGTCTTCTGTCGAGAAGGCGACTGCCTTAATCATAGCATTGAGGGGTAATGCTAGTGATATTTTGCAGACATTGTCTGCTGAGGAATGTAAAGATTATTCTCAACTCATTAAGCGGTTGGAGATGAGATATAGCTATGCACATTTGGAGCAAGTATACCATACCCAACTGAAGAATCGATCACAGAAGAAAGGCGAGAATCTTCAAGAATTTGAGGCAGATGTTGCTCGTCTGGTACGACTGGCATATCCGATTGCACCAGATGATTTCATGGAACACCTAGCTGTCCAGGCGTTCATAGATGGTCTACGGAATATTGATACGCAGCAAGCATTAAGGTTGGTACGACCGAGAACCTTGATTGATGCTTTGGCGCACGCGCTTGAGTTTGAGACTGCAAAACAAGCCTCTCAAAACCATGCTCGTGTCTGCACTGTTGACAAGCAAGCAAATGAGAAGTTCATGGAGCAGGTAGTTAGTCCATCCCATCATCTAACATTACAGAGATGGGAGCATCGCTGGGAGAAGTTTGTAGATTTACAAGAAGACTATGCAGAAAAATAAAAATAAATTTTACGAAAAAAATGTCTTGTATATTTGTTAGGTCGAAAACATTTCAAACCACCCCCTTATAAACACATGTTATTTAATGCTGTATTCGATGTATCATACGAAATAAAATAAATTTGCATTTTCATCCTCACTGTAAACCATTTTGACTATTTTATTAAGGAAATGTCACTTATCAAACATAATAATTGTTATTTTCATAGCTTACTTTAATAAGGTAACCTTTCCCGTAATTACAGTAACTACGATATTCGATATCGGGTATCATATGGCATATGGTATATTTTTTAAGTCAGAAAAAAAAGATCATTTTAAAAATTTAATAATATACAGGACTTCCTATTTTTAAAAAATATTTTTTTGTATCCCATTGAATCTGCACGCCACTGCATTTTTTTATGGCGTGTACAGAAAATTCAGTCATAGCCACAAGCTTTTATTTGAAACATTTTTTTCATATATGCAATAATAAGTATGATAAAGGTGGCAATTTATAATGAATAATCCTGTACTATTGATAATTCCTTTTAAACTTCAAGAGTGAGTTATTTAACTTATTGGAGTAATTAATAGATCTTCACTTTACCCTAGGGCAACTTAATAAAACTAATTTAATTTATTTATAAACATGTAATACTGGAAGTTTGCGAATACGCAAGTATTTCAAGATTACAGTCATTTAAAATAGCACGATGCTGTTGGACTGTTGTTTATGGTGACGCGCTAGACCGCTTTCAGAGTCGTTTGAACCTGACCATGAACTTGAGTGAATTGAGAACCTGTTTCGAAAGTCACTGCTTTACCCATTTTAAAATTCTTCGATAGTCTGTGTAGGCGGGAACGCGATTTTTTCCGTTCAACTTTCGTTTGCTTCTGGACGCAAACATCCAGCTATCTAATAATTTTATTAGTATTTCCCTTTCGAATTCCAGAACTAATTGTAAAGTAAGAAATTATCCGACGTAATTAGTCTAAATCTAAGGGAATCGTCGAGAAAACATGTTTTATTAATAGGTATTTATTTAATAGGGAAAGGCGAGGTTCGTAAATGGAATGCATGTGAAGCACAAATGATTCATATGAGACGGATATTTACGGTTTTGTGTTGTGATGAAACCATATACCAACAGAAAGGCGTATTATTAAGCAATCTTATTGAAATATGTTTGTAATAGTTAAACAAGAATGGATGTTTATATTAGATAACTTACTTATTCTGTATGTAATTTGAGAGTCGAAGATTAAACATTTTCTGCAATTTTATAAACTTTAACTGTGTTTAAGAGTCACGACACCGAATCAAATTTACACAGAGGTCATATAAAATTTGATTAGATGATATTTTTGATTAAAAAATTAGAGTATTTTAATGAATAGATTATAATTACTAAACAAATATTTTAAACATCTTTAAATTTGAGGTCAATTCTTCACTTTTTAACATTTGACAAATGATTCTTGTTCATTAAAGCTGGGAATTTTATTTATAAACGACTTTTCTATCCTTGCGAACATTTCTTATTCTTTCAAATAATCGTTCGTTCTCTACAGTTGTCATCAGTAATGTGCATCAGTTAATAATTTTGTAGCTTCTGCAAAGTTTCTTATTAAGACAAGTAGGTTAATGCGTACTGTTACTAACAACACGTTGGTTCGGTTGTGGCGACATGCTAACAATAAAGGAAATTATTTAAAATAATTAGTGGTGGTGATGGTGATGTCCAGGACGCGTGTAATATGCTGAAATAACTATATTATAACTGTTGAGCTAAATAAAACACGACAACGTCGTCCTTAAAAGTTTTTATTTAATATTTACATAAGAAATTGGGCTATTTAAAATGTATTGAAATGATTAGATAAAAGTAACAATATATACAAGGAGCGGCATATAAGTAATTAAAAATTAACACACAAACAATATCCTGAAAAGGAATTTAAATTACGTCGTAAATTAAAAGGGAATTAAATGTGATTAAAATAAAATAACATCTGCATCGAACAATACAGAGTTACATGTGGAAGCGAGTGTTGGTCGACCACGTGGCTCGCGGCTGGTACTTGGACAAGAATGAAGAGCGATGTTTGGTAGGAGGACGAAGAAATTAATTAGCTAAATTAATGTGAATGCAACTAAAATAAAATAATCTCTGCTTAGGAACAATACAGGGTTACCTTAGAAACATAGTAGACAAGTGGGCACGTGCTTCATGGTGGGTAGGTACTTGAACAGTACGACGAAAGACGATATTTACGGTATGGCAGGTAGACTAAGAAGAAGAATGAGTCTGGTGTTAGAGATCACTGGTTGTCGGAAAAGGCTTTGTTGTGGAGAGGGCAAAAGCGCGAGCTGAAAAGTTGTTGTTTCGTCATAAAACGAAATATTTTATATTGTATATCTTCATAAATTTTAGATATTAGTAAATTTAGTATAACAGAATTAAAGAATAACATTTCAAACTTTATAAATATTTAATGTCCATTTTCAAGGGTAAATCACTATATACAACGTATTTTTATTAGCACTTTCAAAATTGTAATATTTTCCTTAGAATCAAAGAATTTACATATACTAATCTGTTTATTTACTTCCTTTACACATTTAGACCGCTTCTTTATTGCCTAGTGTAATTAGTGAACAATTTCAATAGACCTTTCAATACCTACTATTATGAATTATATTAATATAAATAAAAGGCTCAAGATATCCAAATATGCAGGTATTATAAAAGTCTATTATAGATGAATCGATCAGATAGAATAGTTATTTACGATACAAGTGTTAAAAGTGCGATTTTATTTCACGAGTAAAAGTTTGCGACACGAGCGTTAGCGAGTGTCGCAATTTACGAGTGAAATAAAATCGCATTTTTAACATGTGTATCGTACAATATTTTTTCTACAAACACAATTTTTATTATAAAATATAATGAAATTCCACTGACCAAATTTGACAGCTCATGAATACGTTTTGACACAACTGGACGCAACCGTTAAATTACGTCAAATTAAGTTGTCACAATTCATATAAAAGATGAGTTCGTGTTTTAATAAAGAAAATGAAGTAATAGCGAGAATAATAATTCTGAAAGTACTGCAACACAGGAAATAAATATCTCGAATTACACAAACTGTACATTTAATATTAATTATCCAAGAAATATGTAATTTTCATTTAGTAATAAAAATCACTTTAATATATGTTGTTTTTTTGACAAACTGTCATGTCAATTTACTTTTAACACTAGTGTTAAAAGTACTACTTTTAACACGCTACGCTATAAAATCGCATTTTTAATTAAAGTTAGCCGTGTCAAAATGTCAACTTTTAACGGTGTTTGTAGAAAAATATATTAAGAAGATTTATGACACCCTATTAATACGTAATTAGGGATTCTATTTTTTTATTATATTTATTTATTAGTAAAATCTTTAAGACTATCGGAAACATTGGGTATTGTTTGCATGTAGATACAATTTCTAAGAAGTAATAATGTAGGCAAATTCCACAACAATGACGCACATTTTAGATATTTTAAGGTAGGGGTAGTAATATATTTTATATATACTTGTAACACAACAGTCACAGATAGAACATCATCAATCTGAATATAGAACATAATCATTCATACAGAATAGAACACAACATACTTTCTACAACAATCATACAACAATAAAACAGTAAAGAATTAAGTTTCAGTTAATATTAAGTGCGAGATTTATCTTATGGAATTAGGTTTAAGTGTTTTTTGTAAAATAAATAAAACCTTTATTCTGGTTTAATAACATCGACTAGTGTATGTACATAACACAAAAAGCACTGGCACTAATGAGACAAATTACCTTCGAAAAAACAGCAACCTAGGGCCTTGCAAATTTTGCGGCATAAGCTGAGAGGCCAAACTTTAACAATATGTCCTTGCTATATTTATTTCTACTGTATTATTTTGCGATGTTATAAGTAAGACTGAGTAAATACAATCAATAGGTTTTGTACACGATCGTCCGACTTTCAGTATTTTGTGCTGCATTGATTGCAGAGTTCGCATATACTTGCCTTTATTGGTGTTTACCACCAAGCATTTATATTTATTTCACTTGGGCTTCCATTTTCCTGACGGCTACTTCGGTTCTACCAAGAATATCTACAAGGGGGTATTGATATATAGTTAGCCTAGACCGGTTCTGTGAATAAAAAAATATTGCGGTACCATAGCAACGAAAAATAATATATTACAAGTGTCAGTGCAAAGTATCACGTCAAAAAAATCAAAGTTGCGCAATAAAATTTGAAAAAAAGGATGTTGACCGAAATTGTGAAAATCGAAAAATTGGAGTATCGAACCATCATGAAGTACCTGTATTTGAAGGGGTTAAGAGGTAAGCAGATTTACGAAGATATGCTTAATCCCCTTGGCGATCAATGTCCTTCGTGTGCGACCGTGAAAAATTTGATTGCAAACTTCAAAAGGGGTAAATTTTCCATTGAAGATGACCATCGATCGGGAAGGCCAGTTTCTGTTTTCGTCCCCGAAAATATTGATGCAGTTCATGACATGATTTTGTCAGACCGTCAAATATCTGAGGCATTGAATGTTTCATATGAACGTGTCCATCATATAGTTCACGTCGATTTGGACGTGGAAAAATTTCTGCAAAATGGATCCCCAAATGTCTGAATGTTGACCAGAAGCGTGCAAGGGTGGAGGCATCGCTTTCAATCTGTGCTCGGTTTGAAAGTGATTTTTAAGACTTTTAAGCCGTATTGTTACTATGGATGAAACTTGGGTACATTTCTACGACCCAGAAACAAAGCAACAATCGATGGAATGGAAACACTCTGGTTCTTCAAGGCCTAAGAAGTTTCGCGTTCAAAAATCTGCTGGAAAAGTTCTTGCTTCAGTTTTTTGGGATTGCCATGGAGTAACCATGATTGATTTTCCTGCCAAGGGTAGAATAATAACTGGGAATTATTATTCGACGTTACTGACCGCTCTAGGAGAAAAATGATGGAGAGAAGACGCGGAAAGTTATCCAAAGGTGTTTTGTTTTTGCACGACAATGCCCCTGTACACAAATCGCATGTTATCATGCAAACAATTCGTGATTTAAGGTTCGAATTAACACCCGCCTTATTCACCAGATCTGGCTCCGTCCGACTATCATGTGTTTCCTCAACTGAAAAAAAGCTTAAAATTTCATTTTGAAAGGTCTAGAGGCGTTGCAGGCTCGCTGTATTAAGTGTATTAATTTAGGATGAGAGTATGTTGAATAATAAAACATTTTGACTTTCAAATTTTGTTTGCTTCTATAGTAGGCTAAGAATTTTTCAATACATCCTCGTACATAATCGGGGAAAGCGAATGTTTGCCTTCCTTTTCCAGTGTTATGTTTAAAAGTGAACACGAAAAGGAATCTGCATTTCTCAGACTACAGTTACGAGTATATTTAAAGCAATTTTTTGTTTTGTTTTAATACTTTGACACTAATATTTTTTTGGAAGGAATAATCATCGTTAACAACAAAAGTAAATACAAAGATGATTTTAATCGTTTAGTTTTATGCATACAGAAGAATCGCGCACGATTCCAAAGGAAATTATCATTAAGATTCTGTAATTAATCTCCGACGAGTTGAACTGTTATTTTGCCGGCGTAAATGCCCATTTTCAGTTGAGAAATGACGCAGTTTCCCGTCTTCCTAGTTACACGAAATATTACCGCCGTAAAATGCTATGTAACTTTAAGCTTTGAACATGGTAATAGTAGCGAGTCGTGTCTCTCTAGGAATATTTATAGAACTGGAATCGACGAAAGGAATAATTATCACAATTATCGCTCGGTGTTATTCCATTACTTAACCTTCTTCGGTTTCACAATAGGTGATTCGGAGGATCATCATTTACCAGTTAAATGCGACGGTCGTTTGACTGGTTTGTTTCGTTTATCGATTTCAAGGGATCGATTGGCAACACATTGTTATTTTAACATCGTCGGAATTTATTTCAGGATTAAAGTAATAATATTATTATTGTGCTTTCAATATACGAGGGCTTTGTTGTAAATCGAAAGCTTAATTAATAAAGATACAAAATTTAAAGCACCAAGCGATCCCATCGTGTTATTGTAGAATTTGTAATTCCAGAATTACTTTGTTACTTACTTCTAGAACTCCTTAGAACTGCGGGTTCGAAAAAATCTATTATTTCTAAATTTAAAAAAATCGTTGCCGTAATTCAAATGTTTCATTTCAAATATCACCTTCTGGTAAATCATCCTTGTACAAATATCTCGAAATTCTGACGTAATGAAGAAATTTTTAAACTAGTTTCAGAATCAAGATGCAAAAACGAATACGGTACAGGTATTAATAATTAATATAACGTGTCTTCCAACAGGGACTTCCGAACTTTGACAGTTGATAACGCTCATCTTGTTGAAGCTACATCTGTCAAATCAGTTGTCATTTATTCAGTCTGTTTTGCCAAATCACCATGGACGGATATAGCATTCAACAACACGTGCAAATAATAAAATAGTTTTATCAAAATGGGTGTTCTGTTCAGGCAACGTACCGCGCGCTTCGCCTATTTTACGGTCACCATAATCGTCCTACCGAGAGGACTATTCGAATGTGGTGGATAAATTTGAGTCCACTGGTTCAGTAAACGATCAACCAACACCCGTACGTCGACGAAACGCAAGATCTGCCGAAAACATCGCCGCTGTCCGAGGAGAATCCGAGGCAGTCGATTTCGCGTCGCTCACAAGAACTCGGCCTTTCGCACACCACAACTTGGCGAATTTTGCGTTGTGACTTGGGCCTGCACCCGTACAAAATTCAACTGACCCAGGAACTGAAGGTAAACGACCATAGACAACGACGTGTGTTCGCTGAATGGGCTCTGGAGCAGTTGGCAACTGACCCTAATTTTCATCGAAAAATCATCTTCAGCGATGAGGCCCATTTCTGGATGAATTGGTACGTGAAGAAACAAAATTGTCGAATTTGGGACGATACCAATCCACATGAGATCCAAGAGCGTCCAATGCATCTCGAAAAAGTGACCGTTTGGTGTGGATTTTGGGCTGGCGGCGTCATCGGTCCATATTTCTTTGAGAACGACGTTGGCCAGAACGGCGAGCGCTATAAGTCGATGATTACCAACTTCTTTTAGCCTGAATTGGATGATCTGGACACCAACGACATGTGGTTTCAACAGGACGGCGCTACGTGCCACACAGCTCATGCCACATTGGATATTCTGCACGAGCGATTTGAGGGCATGGTCATCTCACGTGGAGGTGATGTGAACTGGCCACCGAGATCGTGCGATTTGACCCCGGTAGACTTTTTCTTGTGGGGTTTTCTTAAGTCGCATTTGTATGCGAATAAGCCACAAACCACAGCGGTCCTCAAAGCCAACATAACCCATGCCATCGGTCAAATTCAGCCTGATTTATGCGCCAGAGTCATGGAAAATTGGACATTTCGGATGCGCTCCACCCGGAGAAGCCGTGGCGGACATTTGAACGATGTTATATTCCACACATAATGGCATAAATAGGTCTTTCAAACGAATAAAAAATTTCGATAATATCTCACACACACTTTGTTTTATTTAAATTTAAAGATAGGAAGCGCTTAATGAAAGACCCGTTATATACAAGCTGGTCAAAGTAAAGCGGACGTTTTTGTAATGGGCAGTACATAGAGCCACGTCTATTGTGTCCAGGGTTGCCAACTCTACGGTAATTACTGTACATGTACGGTAATAGTTTGAATTGTACGGTATACGATCCAAATACATTACCGTACATCAAAAGTACGGTAATTTGAATGAGAAAAATTTATGAAAATTTTGTTTTTATTTTGAGCATTTAATAATATTAACATATCTAAATTCAAACTTGTTTTATTTAATCCCAGTAATTTACGGTGCCCTCTATCGGATAATAGTATTAAGTAAGCCTACAGTAGACACTGCACAGATACCGTTTTTGTATTTTAGGGATTGATTTGAAAGTTACTTAAATGAAATTTAAGAAATTCCCGGGAAAACTTCTTGCAGGAGGTTATAATATGAGAAACCCCTATAATTTCATCATATATTCGCAGCGAATCACTGCGAAAGTGCAATAATGTCAAAGAAATGTCTAGTGATAGTAAAAGCATACAGTGCCAAGAAATAGGTAATACATTCTGTTAAAGAAACATTTTTAAATATCAATAAATTGTAAAATATTGCTTCTTTTAAAGTTTAATTTGTAACGTACTCGTTAGCAGTAAGTACCTGAGGAAGCCACTGTGCTAGCGAAACAATTGTAATATTAAAAAGTGAAGATTTGAACCTAGTTTTATTTCTATTTTAAAATATGAATCTTCATCAAGTAAAAGTTGAATCACTTCAATTACCTATTTTGATTTAATTACTAATTTTTGCAAATTACAAGGAAGGTACTTTATATTTATTTATCTAATTTTGACACATAAAGTGACACTTTTAAACTGTATGACGTTAGGAAACGGTTTACTTTTCGTAACTAGTTACGAAAAGTAAAATATTTCGTAACTAGTGTTGAAAATTCATTTCATCACTAGTTACGAAATATTTTAAATGACACAAACTGGTTAAATTTTTATTTTATGCATTATAAACATTTATAACACAATGTGAACAATTGGTGAGGTTAATTCCTGCACACGTAGAATTCATGGTAGGTACTCTGATGTTATGATGCAAAACGGAACGTGCATTTGAGCTTGATTCACCAAGAATATCATTGGCAATCCTTTTCTTATTTTCTATAGAATTCTCTACATAGCCCTCAGCTACAGTATTGGACTTCCAGCCTCCATGTCGTTTAATCTTAAAAATATCCGCACCAGAATCTGCCAAAAAGGTAGCTCAGCTTCTGTCATAAACCGGGAGACGTTTTCCTTTGACAAAATATTAGACTTTTTTGCATGGTATCCCTCTGACTGCCTCTTTAGAAATGCATGTAAACTGGCATATTTTGACATATCAATATTCTTCTTCAAAGACAATTCACTTCGTAACATGGAATAAAGAGTCCAGGGTGTTGAAGCTTTTTGATTCTTTCTTCCCTCGAAATAGGCTAATAAAACCTTCTCATTAACACATTTAATTTTTTTGTCTTTAAGCCACTTCCCAAATTTTTCATAAGCCAAATCGTACTGGGCTTTCGACTTTTGTGGAATCACAGTCGATAATGCACTTTGTGCAGCCTCTTCTGTATCGCTTGGTAGCCTGAATCTGAATCCGACATTTTTACTCGTACAATGCACCGAAATATTTAGCTAATAAAAGTAAATACTTATACTTAAATTAACAAACACCTGTCAAGTCAAATGAATTATTATCAATAGCATGAAAACTGTCACTAATTATTTAATACGACTTATCACGTTTAATGTCAGATCAACTGGAAAATTATAAATCTGTTTTGGTCAAAATTAGATAAAATCTTGTATGAAACACGTTATGAAATGTTATTTTGTGTAACTCATGTCATTTTGCAGGATCTCGCTCGCTACGCTCGCTCGTCCTGCAAACATTCCATTTCGTTACACAAAATAACCCATTTCATAACTGGTTACATAAATAGCTATTAAAGTTTTTTTACATAGAAATTTCGCCAAGCTGGGATATCTAATTTACCTAAATTCAAAGGATGGCTCCGTCCTGTGCCAAATTATAATTTAAAGGGGCAATGTGTATGGTGTAAAAGTGATCTTGTGGCGGAATTGTCAAGCATAAAAAACATCCCAATTCGGATAAACACAAAACCAATGCGAAAATTAAAACGTCCACGAAAACATCCATTTTTCAAACATTGTTTAAATCGGAAGTTTCTACGAGTGAAAGCAAGGCTGAAGTTAAAGAGGCTGAAATTAAATTATGTGGACTTTTGGAACATAACATTTAATTTCGAACTATGAATCATCTAGCTTCTATAATAACCAAGGTGTTCTCAGATTCGAAAATTGCTAGTGACTTACCTGTCTGTAACAAGAACCAAAGCAAGAAATATAATAACCAATGTAATAGCAAAGAGCCATAAATCAGAAGTAGCTAAAAATCTAAAATTGACAAAATTTAGCATCTTAGTGGACGAGCCAACAGATATTAGAGTAACAAAAATAGCCTGCATTGTAGTTCGCTTTTATTCAGAAGAACGTGGAAAAATTGAAACGTTATTATGGAAAATTATTCCTACATTTACAGAGAAAAGCGACATGGGAACACAGGGCAGAGCCCAACTCTTATATAATTTAATTATGGACATATTTGTGAAAAAGCAAATTGACTGGTAGAAATTGAGTAGGAATTATAATTATTTATCGTGAATCCTTTTTGTATTTGTGAAAACAATTTTACATTCGAAATTTTTATTTTTGTTTTTATATTTGTTGACTTTATTCTAATAAATTTATTTTGAAAATTAACCACCGTTTTCATACGATAATTAACCAGTATGGTATGGTATTTGAATGTGCGCAGTAGGATATTACGCACTCGAATAGTTGACAACCCTGATTGTGGCTACTCAGCGTGCGTTCCATCGGTTGGTTCAACTTCATGCCACGTGATGTGCTACTTTCGCATAACACAATTTTGCGGTGAGTGAATTATTTTTGAACACACGGTAGTGTGAAGATAAAGAAGTGAAGAGGTGGTCGAATGTTAGCCACGCCAGAAAATGTTAATCGCGTAAGAACATCTATTATTCGCTCTCAACCGGTCAATCAGACTCAAAAACTCGGAATTCCTCTCGGAAGTTTAATAAGCATTTAAAAAAAAAGTCCCACCCTTCCAAATTATGGTGGTTCAAAAGCTCCTTCTGACTGACTACCGTCAACGTGAGCAATTCAATGTACTCTTGTAGGATATTTAGAAGATAAAAATGCAGTGGGGATGTTCACTGATGAGGCTCACTTTCACTTGGATGGTTTAGTCAACAAACAAAATTGCTGTTATTGGGCATCTGATAGCTTGAGAATTACACCAACGGTCGCTACACAGCGAAAAAGTGACAGTGTGATGTGGAATTTCCAAACTCGGAATAATGGGGCTTTTTTGGAGAGAGAGCAACCACTGATGATCAACTCCACGCATTACCTCGCTATGCTTCAAGAATTTTTAATCCCTCATCTTAAAGGAAATGAAATTGACGCTGACAGCTTCTGGTTTCAGCTCACGCGGCAAGGATTTCTATGGACTTTCTGAGAACGATTTTCCCCCGATGCATGATTTCCCGAAATGGTGATGTTTCCTGTCCTCCACGCTCCCCAGACATCACCATCTGTGACTTTTTTCTTTGGGACTACCTTAAGTCTAAAGTGTATGTCGACAGACCAAGAATCATCCAAGAATTAAAAGAATCCATCAGAAATGAAATCATGGCATTTCCAAACTTTAACGACCGCCTGGAAGGGTGCACTGCAACCGAGGGTCGTCATTTAATTGAGATTATTTTTTAATACTTAATATGTTTTCGATTTTTTCCTTTTGGCAATAAAATTTCGTGAGTTTTTCTACACATTGTGTTTATTTGGAATCCTGTACGATCAAAATTGAAAATTTGACAAAGTTTTAAAATTTGTCTATTACAGTTTGACCACAATGCATAAGTAAGAAAAAAATTCTATGCAATTCGAACCATTTTGCATCATTTTTAAGTACCTCAACTAAATTTAAACATAAAAATAAAAAATTAATTTTACTGTTTGAACAACGAAGTGTAAAAGACAAGAGCAGGTTTTATAATATAAATATTTTAATTAAGAAAATACGTTTTCTTTAACATGCAAAGGATTATTTCCAACTAAGAGATCCCGTTGCACGGTGTTTTATATAAACGGAATCTCTCCGCTTTTACTTGAAAATTCACAATTTTAATTAAGGAACGAGATAGTGCAATAATAAAACAACAAAAATTTATTATCCGCTTTTACATACAGGCTGTTCTGTTTATGCTTAAAAACGATTCGTGTGCGGATACTTCATGCTAAAGTAATATGGATTTGTCTATAAGATTTTTCTCTTAAACATTTTGTTGACTAAAATAAAGGGCGTTAAAGTTTCTTTTTGCGAACTGCATCTTAGGTTTTCAATTTTTCCTGCCTAATTTTTGAAAAAGCACATAAATGGCGTACGTAGTAAGTGAAACCAAATATTTTGTTTGGAAATAATGTTATGCCACTAATTTTTTTCAAAATTCCATCGAATTTAAGAATCTATGGTATATTCTCTAAAAAATAATATTATTGTCCAATTTTTGTAGAGTTCGCAGTTTTCGAAATAATTACGAATGAAATTACAGTCTGAAAAACACATAATATCAAAGAATGACTGCATAACTAATAACATTTTTTATTCGAGTTGAAGAAAAACATTATCATTTGTAATAAATAGAGTGGACCAATTCGGAGCGAAAGCAGAGGCGTGACTAACGAATTGGTTCCCGCATGCAAAACATTATTAATATCTAGAGATATACTACCACGAACGGTGCTGTTATTATGTTAGATACAAAAAAAAATGTAAGACGGTTTTTCTAGATTATGAAACGTTCTCGATGATACGTATAAAAAATTAAATCTAAAATGTACGTAATTAGATTATTAAAAAAAAACTTAGGATGTATTTTTATTTTCTCATGTTCTGTTTTTGCATTTACTGTATTTGAAATTAATAAAATTTTGTGTTTTGAATTGATAGTTTACTTCGATGTATTAAAACTGTGTATAAAAAAGTTATTATGTGTTTTCTTTTGCTTAAATAAAAACGAGGTTGACTTACATATTCACATTTATATGAAATTAATAAAATTTTGTTCCGAATTAATATTTTACTTCGGTGTATTAAAACAGTGTATAAGAAAGACATTACGTGCTTTCTTTTATTCAAATAATAAAAAATAATAAACCAAGAGTACTTACTTTTTTATCTTCACTGACACCGAAAGACACTGGATCTCAGTATTTATTTTATAATTTAAGTTAAACATAACTAAACAATTCAGAATTCAAACCGCACTATTAAGGATTAATATCGCAAAGCTAGTAATGGACAATTAAAATACCGACTTATACTACCTATCGATGGCTTATCAAATTTTAAAACATAATTGTACTTGTCAAAAATTAGACATTAAGTTGAGATTCGCATATCCAATTCAGCACTGCCAACTTAATTTCTCGAATGCCACAGAAGCTATTGTATGGCTACTAGATACAACTCCGCAAATTACAGTAATAAGTTACAGTATAACCTCCTTATAATGGACACTGACGGGGAATCCTAAAATGTCCAATATATGGAGGTGTCCAAAATGTGGAGGTGAAAAAAAAAACGAAAAAAAATATTCATTCTCATATCAATTTAATCACGCATAATAAGACGAAAGTCGAAAAAAATTTACAATACTTAATACACATACATACATACATATTTTATGCTAGATTTTACTTGAAATAATCATTAATTGTTGTTTGTCTTGCTTTTTTCATTTTATGTTTAAATATCTCAGATTCACATTCAAGAAGAGCTTGAGAAATATTGTTAGCAATGTTAAAACTGTTAGTGCTTAAGAAATAGTTCTCAAGATCTTTTAATTTTTGATGGGCTTCTGAAATATTTGATATACTAGTTACAAATTCCTCTTCAATCTCATTTTCCATTTCATCACTGATATCAGTAATTTCATCGATACAATCTATAATGGAAACATTAGGATTTTCAGTAAATAACTCATTATCAATTAATGCGTATGTGCTTAAATCTAAATTAGTGATGTTAAAATTTGGAAATAAAAATGCTAATGGTATATTATCTTCTATATCGCACTCTGCACTTAGATCACTGTCACTTTGATTGAATCCGCATTTTTGAAAACAGTTTCTTACGGTCAAAGGCGAGAGTTTTTTCCAAGCTGCTGATATCCATATTAATGCAGTGGCTACCGTAATGTTTTTTTCTACCATTTCTAGTGAATTTTCAGTATCCATTAACGCCAAAAGCCTTTTTACAAGCATGCTCCGGTAAATTACCTTAAAGTTTTGAGTCACACCCTGGTCCATAGGTTGACAATGCGAGGTAGTATTTGGAGGCAGAAATCCCAATTTTACGTTTTCCAATGAAATCTTCGGATGAGAAGTGGCATTATCAAGAAACAAAATTACATGCCTTTTTTCTTTCTTCATCTTGTTATCAAAGTTCTTTAACCAAGCTGACATAATATCCAAAGTCATCCACGCTTTTTTGTTAGATATCCATCCTATCGGCAACATATCCGCATGAGCTTCTTTAAAACATCTAGGTTTCTTACTTTTACCGATGACTAACGGCCTTTCCTGATCACCCTCCATATTTGAACACAACAATATAGTTAGTCGTTCTTTTGCAGATTTTCCTCCGGCACATTTACCACTTCTTAACGCAAATGTTTTCGTCGGAAGGGCGCGGAAAAATAAACCGGTTTCATCAGCATTAAAAATATCTTTCGGAGAGTAATCTTTGCATATTGATTGCAACTTGACTTTCCAATAGTCTACATTTTGCATGTTTACATAGGCAGATTCACCACACACACTTTTAAATGATATTTTATGTCTTTGACAAAATTTCTCCAACCAACCATTAGACGCTTTGAATTCGGTGAGTTGTAAACTTTGTGCTACTTCCAGCGCCTTTTCTTTGAGTAGGGGTCCTGACATGGGAATATTTTTGTTTCGCACCTTACAGAACCAGTTGCACACTGCTCCGTCGATTGTTAAACCACTAGTTTTTGGAAACTTCCTTTTTTGGGCTAGGTTTACATTTTTCTCGAAAAGTTCTTTTATTTCACTTTTGTTTTTCACTATATCACTAATTTGCGACTTTCCGACACCAAACTTTTCCGCGAGCTTTCGGACACTTAAGCTTTGCTGTCTACTAACCGCAATAATATCAATTTTATCTTGGATTGTTAACCGCTTTCTTTTACTAGAATCCATGTTGACACTATCAAAGGCTAGTTCAAACTGATTCAAAATATCACTCCACTTATCACCTGACGAGTAGGCCAGTGGTAAACCGTCGTTCCTTTGTATTATGGGAAAAACCCGAGTAGATATACTTCCACGTGTGCAGCAATAAAAGTATGTACATACATACATACATAATTGCAAAATTTTATTCGGCTAATTATTCGAATTTTTAGCGTCGTATATGTAGTCGTATATGTATTTATTTCATTCACATTATTTCGCGAAAATACAATTGATTCGCACAAATTTGCCAACTACGGGTACAATATTAATATCTCTTTCTTAATGCAATTTAAGACTACTCGACGATTAACTACTTCAGTCGATTAATAGCTTAATGGTGAAAGCGTGGTCCGGCAAACCATGGACGTAGGTACGAGTGAGTCCTGCATAAGGGCGAATCCTTTTTCGAAAGCATTTGTTTCATTCACATTACTTCGCGAAAATGCAATTGATTTGCACACTATCACTTGTACATTATTTCCAATTTGATTTGACGTTGTACTTGGAAACAAAAACACATACATATTCTGGAATTATTAACAAAAACAAACTTAAGATAAACTACTATCATTAGTTATTCAGAAAATTTCTAGGACAAATACATAAAAAAGATAACAAAGGGGAAACAGATAAGTGCTCAATTATATAAAACTACAGAATATAAACATTAAATATGAAATAAAATGAGTACACTAACAAACTAAAACAAGAACTTCATCTAAACACCTCCTAAAAAAAGTCACTACAAATAGTATCCACACAACGATACAAACCTTAATTGGAGCTCTTAGTAGCATGTTGGTTCTAGCTCTTAGTGAGTAAAAAGTATTAGATCTTGACGTCAGGCGAATCAATACGACCATCAATTAACCCACACATAAATCGCGCAACATTAGCCTCTCGACGATGTTTTAAAGATTTGTTAAAGTTACATATGTCTAGAAGGCGGTTGTAGTCAATATTTCTTTCTGGATATTTACCATCATATCTAAAGGAAAGGTATATTTCAGAATCATACGCCGAGTAGTAAGGAGACCATATTCCTGAGACATTCTCCAATTTACCCAAAACTAGAGCCTGGTACAGTGATTTCAGAACAGTTAGATCCTGAAACTGACTACTTGACCTCATAATAAAGCCCAACATCTTACAAGCAGGCGAGATGATTTTCGAAAAGTGTAAGTTAAAGGACATTTCCGAGTCGAATTTGACGCTAAGATCGCTGATGGAGTTGCTTTTCACTACCTTTTGGCCATTAATACTATACGATGACTTCACTTTGTTAATTTTACCAGTGTAAGATATGACACAGCATTTTGCAGTAACCAAATTGAGTAATGTATTGTACTACTTATCTTAGTCAAGGTGCGACCCGGTCTTGTTTCTATTGTATACTAAACATGACCTCGGTACGTACAAATTACATACACATACGGCCTCGATATGTGTTACTCTCTTTCACCACCTTGTTGATGTTATACTAAGGCCACTAGTCTGAATAAGGACACACTAAAGTATTTAACGAGATCCATCCGATCTCAAGGGACAGTAAGACACAGTATGTCTTAGCGAGTGTAAGATAGAAACCTCCTTTAGACTACTGTCTATTTTGTTATTATGTATATTGTTATCGTTGTATCGTTATAAGTGTTAACTAATTATATGTTGTTATCCCAACGTTACCTGTCTATTATTTAATGCATCGACGAATCTGCGTACAGACGCAGCGATGTGCCCCTTCAGGACCGGGTCACATCACATGGCGATCCTGCACACGTTAGACCTCACGTCTGACATCACATGGCGATCCTGCCAGCCACTTAAGGCTGAATAAACTAAGTGGAAGATCGGAACGAATCACCCGGAAATATGGCAAACCAATAAGATAGAATGGAAACCAGGCGACGGAAAAAAGCAAGCGGCTTCCGTCCGCTCACAGGTCAGCCCCAGCCACTCTCGGACTTCATCAGAAGATTCCAGGTATTTTTTTTAGTAAAGACAATTATAGTGTGTAAAAGTGATTAAGTAATGCATAGACTTGTATACACAAACTGTGTACATATATTTCAATAATTAAAATGTTTCTCTATACTGTAAAAAATAATATTGGGTTGTTTATGTGTAACAATTTCTGCTTACGCCAACGAAATGTAAAGAGCGTAGCACCGTTACTTTTTTCTAAGGTCAAGTTTATTTAGATTAATATAATGTATATGTAATTATAAAGCAATACATTATGGCCGAAAAGTTCAATTCAAAAACCTGTCGCAAGTTTGTTATTCATCGTACACGAGAATGTAGAAGTTTCTACATATTTTTTTTTCATTAAGGAAAGCCGCCTATGTTATATTTTCATAAATTCATTTACGTTTAATACATACAATAAAATGCATACGTTTTATTTTTTTTAATAGGCGCCACACAATAAGTGTAGTATTTCAAATTGTTTATCCAAGCTAGTGCATAAACAATAACATGTGTATTTAAACAAGTTGAATCAATAAACATCGGTACGGAAAAAATAAACATCGGAATAAAATACGTACAGAATTAATATAGACAACGGCAAGGCCAAGGTCGCATAAAATGCACATCATTTATTTTATAAACGATTACATACGTGACATTGAACGAAAGTATGTCTTAACGCATTCGTAAAGTTTGCAAAATAAAGAGAATTCAGATTAATATACGAGGAACATGATTTAATTATTATTTACAAAGAATTCCAAAATTTTTGTTGCAAACGCCTTATCACTAATAGAAGTTGATTCCAATGATGTAAAGGTTAGTAACGGGACGACTCATAGCATCCTTATCACGTCAAAGGCGGGATCGACGACAGAGACCTATCGGTCGTACCATTACGAAACCGACAGCAGATACAGATTCCACCAACTCCAGGACTGATCATCTTAGGGTTATGGAACTGTTAAAAAGGAAACCAGCCGAATCAAAAGAATTTCAAGTGACGAAAAAGGCAAAATTTCAATTCGCTCCAGAGTTGTAATGAAGCATGCATTTCAAGGAAATGGTCCTATACGACGAAAACACTCTCACAATTTTTTTTTAAAGAGAATGCAGTTTTAACAAAAATGTGTATTGTTAACTGCTCTCCAGATTTTCTGCATTGAAGATAAGGGGAATGAGTTATAAGGGAACCAGCAGTACATGCGCCTTTAACTATCCTCAAAATGGCTTCGCAGAACGTGACATACTCGAAATATGTGTTGTCCAGGAAAATTCACGAATCAGTGATTTCCTAAAATAATTTTTTTGCCATAGAGCAAAAGAAAGAGAGAGAGTTGAATTATTTTAAAATAAATATGATTAAAAGGGAGCGCAAAAAATTGAAGACAAACAAGCAAGCGCAAAGAATTGAAGACAAACAGTCAAGCACAAAGAATCGAAGACAAACAGTTAAGCAAACATGAAGAATTCAAGATAAAGAATCGAATGCGAAAAATTAAGGAAAGACAAGAATTACAAACTACGAAATAAGTCAACTATTCCAAATTACTACCACATGTTATGGAGATAGAAGTTTAAGAGAACAAACTTGAGACAGTGTTCAACGGCCCCTTTGACTATTTATCATTTTATAATTTACAATTTAAAAGTTACTATTTACATTTATCATGTACTATGTATAATAATTTTAAGTAACTCTTATAAAACTCTTATTTAAAACAACGAATAATTTCAGAAAGATGTCAAATATTTAGATAATAAGTAGATATATCCCATTAATGTAAATTATATCTGCACTTAGTACATAAAAAAATATAATTAGATATAGATATATGTAGCAAAGAAAAGCCAAACGGGTTACAACCCCTTTTGTTTTCTTTCTCGTCGGGTGGAAGGTGTAGTAACCAAATTGAGTAATGTATTGTACTACTTATCTTAGTCAAGGTGCGACCCCGGTCTTGTTTCTATTGTATACTAAACATGACCTCGGTACGTACAAATTACATACACATACGGCCTCGATATGTGTTACTCTCTTTCACCACCTTGTTGATGTTATACTAAGGCCACTAGTCTGAATAAGGACACACTAAAGTATTTAACGAGATCCATCCGATCTCAAGGGACAGTAAGACACAGTATGTCTTAGCGAGTGTAAGATAGAAACCTCCTTTAGACTACTGTCTATTTTGTTATTATGTATATTGTTATCGTTGTATCGTTATAAGTGTTAACTAATTATATGTTGTTATCCCAACGTTACCTGTCTTATTATTTAATGCATCGACGAATCTGCGTACAGACGCAGCGATGTGCCTCTTCAGGACCGGGTCACATCACATGGCGATCCTGCACACGTTAGACCTCACGTCTGACATCACAATTTGTTCACATTAATCTTTATCTTGTTTTTACTACACCAATCCGTAAACACATTAATATTATCTTGCAAGGCATCAACATAATTTTGTGATTCCATGGATAAATATAATTTAGTATCATCATAGTAGGCCAGCACAGAACAATTGAAAGATACGAAGAGGTCATCGATGAAAGGCAGAAAAAGCAGAGGTCCAAGATTAGAGCCCTGAGAAACACCGGATTTTGAACAGAATTGGTAAGAGTAAATGCCCTTACAAATTTTTTAATTAACTTTATTCACAACCTATGAGGCAATAAGTTTTAATGCAATTGGACTAAAGCCAATGTTTTTAATAATATTTTATGGTCAATAATATCAAAAGCTCGAGAAAAGTGTTACAAGGTCTATTATCCAATACCTCAGAAATATTTTGAGTTACTGTCGTTAGATTTGTAACGGTAGACCTTAATAGCAAGAATCCATGTTGAGTTACAACTGAATTTATATTTTTTTGGTAAAACTTTAACATCCTGTATCTCAATCAACAAATGTTGTTTAAGAAAGAAATGTTGTAGACACACTCATATTATTTTAGCGCCAGGTATATCCATACGAATTGTTTTGAAGCATAAATGGTACCCTGTTTATTGCTTATGTACAGTTCTGTGCAATAAATTGGCATACACTTAATATACGATAATTTAAATCAGGCTTTTGGTTTCCATAATTACGGGATAAATATAAATGTATATAGATAGGCTTTGACACTTCCATTTGTCATATCGCGTCAAATCAATTTCTCATACTCGACTGACAGATACTGATCGAAATATGCCCGTGCATTTGGATTTGTTAAGTAAGGCTTGCATTATAGGAAAATTTGAAGATAACTGGTCAATTAGAGCAGTAACACAGCAATTTGGCATTAATAAATCTACTGTGCTAAAAATTCAGAAACAGTGGGTGGAAGAAGGAACAGTTTCGAGAAGACGTGATTCTGCTCGTCCACGAATATCGACACACGAAGAAGACGCGCTGCTTTTGCAGCGTTTGAGGGAAAACCCTTTTAATACTGTTAATGTTAAAATTGTAATAAATTTTCCTGAATCACCATCCACAGCTAATCGGAGAATTCAAGAATCAGACTTGAAAAGTGTGCCGGTTAAAAAATGATCGCTGACAGAAGTTCACAAACAAGCTCGATTATTATTTTCCTTATATCATGTTTTGCCTTTTTGGTAAAATGTCATATTTCCCGATGAAAAGCTATTTCATTCTACGTATAATGGTCGCATATGTGTATATAGACCGCCGCATGCATGATTTAAATAACAGTATACATATCCAGTACAAAGGAGTGGACGGTTTAACGTAAATGTATGGGGTTGGTTCAGTTATAAGGGGCTAGGAGTTTGTTACAAAGTAGACGGGCGGTTCAATGCTGACAACTATAGCCATATTAGAAAATGTAATGCTACCGCCTGTTCGACAATTATATCCGGAAAATTTTATTTACCAACATGATAATTGTCTTGTACACACGGCTAATATTGTTAGAACATGGCTATATAACAATAACATTGAAACGTTACCCTGGCCCGCTAACAGCCCCCAGATTTGAACTCCATTAAAAATATCTGGGGTTTATTAACTAAAAAATTATATTTTCAAAATATTAATTTTCTTAATGAATCACCTTTGGGACTCTATAGAAAATGCTTGGGAAGAATTAGCGGCAGATGAAAATTACATGCAGCAATTAGCAAACTCAATGCCCGATTGAATAGAGTCATTGAAGTAAATGGTAGGTAGTATGGCGAAATATTTTTCTTGTGATGGTTTTATTTTTATTTGTATTTTATTTTTCGTGTTAAATATTAAACAATTATGTAATGTAGTAAATTTTCTTTATACGCATATCTACATAAGATCATACCAAAAATTACTAATCTTGATAGTTGTATAGAAAATGAATAGAATCAAGCATTTTGACAACTAATGTCAATAATGAAGGCATTATTTAACCTATTTAATATAATGTATAGAATTCACGGTTGGCTCTTGGTGAAACATGATTAATAATTTACTAAATAAAACACTTGGTATATTTGTAGTACAAAACAGAATTCTTAGACAAAATGATTTACAAAAAACAACGCGCTATCCTTACGAAAAATTTTTACTCCGGACATACATATACAAAAACTAACAAAGTGTTTCACATCCTAAACTATATACCTGGAGTTAGCAATAAAGTTTCTAATAAACTTAATAAATTAGGTTTAAATGTCATCCTAGTAAATAAATGCAATTTAGGAAATATTCTAGTTAACAATAAAGGAAAAACAGAATTGCGTGATAAGTCAGGGGTGTATGAATTAACTTGCAGTGATTGTGACGCGGTATACATTGGCCAATCAGGACGCTCTATAAAAGAACGTATCAAAGAACATAAAAGTTCTATTCTACATGGCAATATGGTTACGGGATTCGCGGAACACTGTATTCAAAATTCTCATCTGTTTAATGTTAATAATTTCAAACTTTTACACTCTTGTAATAAGGGTAAAAGGCTTGACTTCTTAGAAATTTTAGAAATTAAAAAAGCCATAAATCTCAACAGACAGGTCACAAACACGCAGTTGGATTTTTCAAATACCCCCACAATCGATGCTGTAATAAACCTTTTAAAAAATAACTCATAAATATTGGTAGGAGTACACTTTTCACTTAGTTTACATGACTCTTCGAGAATGACTGAATAAGTCGAAACATATGTCAGAGATATTTTAAATACATTTTGTGAAACAAATATACCAAGTGTTTTATTTAGTAAATTATTAACCTTTTTAATATGGGAAAAATAAGCCATTTTCACAGTGATAAAATAATACCAGAATGAGCAATAAGACGTGTACGCCAATTTATTGCACAGAACTGTACATATATACGTAAAAAAAACAGAACAATAACTAGGATCGTAACTAGCGCATAAAACGGATTGTAAAATATCACTTATGTTTAGATGTGAGAATGCCGAGGTCGCAAAATAAAATACTTACGGGGAGCACAGCAGAGATAACCAGAACGTGTGGATAACATTGAATACCTTGTGAGAATCAGCAAGATTTAATATTATGCATGCACGTTGTGTGTGCATAAATCCCACCATACTTATACAGTTATATGACATACTTGAAATTACGGACATAATTGTAAAAAAATTTCAATTATTAATGAATGAAAGATAAAATGTGGTTAACAATTTGCGATGATTTCTTTTGTAAATCACGTCCTACTACTTTGACTTAATATTAAATTGAATAATGTTCTCTTAGGTAAGCAAAACATTGTCAAAAGCAAAAAAACATACACAGCTACCTTCAAGAAAACAAAGATCTTACTGCGGAAGTAGTGTATGAAAATGGAAAGATATGATAATCACTAATCACTGATAATATGGGGAATATCGGAAATAAAGCGCTAATTCAGATCCCAATTCATGAATATTTTCCATTGCAAACACAGACTTGTGAGCACGCGCGTTATCCTGATGGAAAAGCACTTTCTTCTTTGACAAATGAGGCCGTTTCTCTTTGATTTTGTGGCTTAATTATTGCAACAAATTCGCATAATACTCCCCATTTATCGTTTTCCCCTCTTCTAAATAGTCGACCAAGATAATTCCATGAGAAGCACAAAAAACAATTGCCGTAACTTTCCCTGCTGATAAAACTTTTTTGCCTTTGGTGGCAGAGAAACTTTTTTGTCAATTGTTTGGAATGTTCTCTGGTTTCGGGAGTGTAATGGTGGACCCAAGTTTCATCGACTGTAATGAAACGGCGTACATAGTCCTTCTCATTTGAGATACCTACAATGTCTACTATCTTGCGCATTTTTACTCGACAGCCATCTAAGACGATACGTTGGACTTTTTCAATCATATACGGAACAATAACAATTCTTGAACGTCCACCACGGAGTTCCTCATTTCAATTCATTTAAATTCGACAACCCTTTCAAATGGAAGCACAGTTAATTTCAATTAAATCGAGTACACCTAATTTTGTATGGTTTAAGTCGTTCTTATTAATTACTTTTGTTTGACTTTACATGTCACTGTGACAAGATGTCGAAATTATGTGAAAATGATAAAGTTTTAATTTTCTCCAAATTAGAAGACGGTTAGTCGATACGGACAATAGCTCGGCATTATAATATTGCTAAAAGCACTGTGCAGAAGGTAAAAAAAGATGGGATCGAGAAGGAGCAATCACTAGAAAGGAAGGATCGCGGCGTTCGAAAATATCAACTGCCGAAGAAGACGAAGCTCTTTTGAACCATTTGAGACAAAACCTATTTGAATTAGTGAGGCAAGCGGCTTTTTTAACAAATTTCCCTAGTGGCTCATCGTCGACCATATGCTGAAGAATTAAAAATGCCAGTGCATACTAGAAAACCATTCTTGACAGAAGAGCAAAAGCAGGTTCCTATCCTTTTTTGTTTAAATTATTAGTTATTTATTGTACAAGTGTGTTATGTTACAAATAAGTCACGCGAGAAAATGTTTAGCTCACGAGTCCGCTAGGACGAGTGAGCTACTTCAAGTGACTTATTTGTAATTAACACACGTGTGCAATACAAAACTTTAACCAACACCTCTTAAGATCCGTTCAAAATGGCTTTTAATGTTTTATAAATTTGACGTTCCATGTCAAATTTAAATTAAAAATTTGACGTTCCATGTCAAATTTAAATTATAAACGACTAATGCAAAAAGTTCATATACAGTAATGCAGTTACTATGGAGAATAAATAATGCAAATCAACAAGCAAACAAAATTAGTGATTGATTATTGATTAATAATACTGCAGTTAAAAGTTGATGGTAATGGAAGAGTTGCAAGAGGCTGTTTTCATTCCGCTAGAAGTTAAGAAAGAAGCTCAAGCAGCATGTTATAAATTAATGCCAAAAAAATCGAAGGATAATTACGACAAAGAATTTCGTCATTTTGAAGAATGGAGAAAACAGCAAAGTATCACTGGAATTAACGAAGAAGTTATGCTGGCGTATTTCCATATTTATAGAAGGAAAATAGCACCTTCTTCATTGTGGACGAAGTATTCCATGTTAAGAAGTACTTTGAAAGTGTATATGAATAGTGACATATCGAAATACGGAAAACTGATTTCCTATTTGAAGAGTGAGGCAAGAACCCACAAGTCCAAAAAGGCGAAAATCTTGGAGAGGCTACATATAGAGAAGTTTCTGAATGAGGCTCCTAACAATAAATATTTGATGATGAAGGTATTATTTACTTTCTTATATTTAATTCAAAGTATTTATTCATTATTCGTTCGTGTATTCTATGCAGGTTGCCTTAATAATGGGTATATCAGGTGCGTGTCGTTGTGATGAAATAACTAAGCTGAAAGTTGACGATATAGAAGATAAAGGAGGATACTTGTATGTTTCGATACCTGACACAAAGACAAACGTATCTAGAAGTTTCACTGTTATGGCAGAAGGATTTACAACAGATATTCTTGACCTCTACAGAAAATATGTCTGTATGAGACCAAAAGGTATTCCACATGGCAGATTCTTCCTAAATTACAAGAATGAAAAATGCACTATCCAGCCAGTTGGAATTAACACCATTTCTAAGATACCTCAGAAAGTAGCATCTTTCCTGAACCTACCAGAAGCTCAATTATATACAGGACATAGTCTGAGACGTTCGTCAGCATCTCTTCTGGCAAACGCAGGAGCTGATATTACAACAGTTAAACGACATGGTGGGTGGAAATCGTCCACTGTGGCAGAAGGTTATATACAAGATTCAGTATCCAACAAGATTGATATAGCCAGAAAGATACAAGGTCCAGACAGTCTAACGTCCTCGACTTCTGGTCATCAAATTTCTGTTCAGGATACTTCAAATACGTCTTCTAGTATAACTCTAAATTCGAATAACCTGAATGCAGAGTCAGATACAAAGAGGATTTCCTTCAACTTTAATATTAATGTAAATGTTAATTAGTTGCTATTGTTTACCCTTTAGAATTAATATAAATGTGTTAATACTATAGCAGTTTGAATATCTCTATGCAATCTAAATTTCACCTTGTTTTATCTCACTAGTGAGATAAATTATGTTTTTAACTCACTAGTGAGTTATAAGCTACATAATTGATTTAAAATCGCCATAGTTATAGGTCTATTATTAGGAGGTGTTGGATAAACATATATATCGCCCACCAAATTTTTTGGGAATATGTAATTTTTTCTGACGAAAAAAAATTTCAATCTACACATTCTGGCCGCATAAGAATCTATCGTCCAAGAAATTCACGGTTTCAGGAAAGATATTTTAAACATATTTAAACATTTGGGGCTTACTTGTAAAAAAAAATATACAGGGTGTCCAGAAACTCTCCCGACAAACGAAGACCGGAGTTTCCTCAGATAATTTTAAGACAATTAAACCCAAATTCACCTAGTCCGAAAATGCTTCCTAAGGGAGCTAGAGTTCTTTGAAGATGGCGCCTTGTATTTATTTTTTTTTAATTCCTCCAGAACGCTTCTATTTAGAAAAACAAAAACTGGTATGCTTATTTATCCTCCAGAGATGAATCGATTCCATCAATTGCGAATTTCTAGTACCGGTCATAGGCGTCCGTTTTGGGTAGGTCAACGGTTATTTTAAGGCATAACTTTTTTGTCTTTAACTTTTAAGCATTTGTGACACTAGATTATTAAATTTTCAGGTATTCCAGTACTAAAATATACTCTTACTTTAAGTCGGTAGGATACACCGTTTTCTAGAAAAATCGATTTGTAAATTTTTCGTTTTTTCTTCATTAAAGTTCAATTTTTTATTTTTTGCAATAGTTAGCTCTGAACTGCCAACAGAAGTAAAACCTACGTTTTTCATTGTCAAATTGTTGTCAGTTCGCGAAGTTTATCTTTTCATTTTTTACTTTGTGTTATTCAAACACAACGATTTCAATTAAAAAAAAAAAATGGTTTTTACTAATGAGGAATACGCCGATATGCATTTAGTTTATGGCGAAATGAGGTGTAACGCTCGAGCGGCGCAACGTAGATACGCTGAAAAATTTCCCAATCGTCAGCATCCCACTCACTCAACATTTACAGCTCTTCATCAACGATTAAGAGAAACAGGTTCAGTGGTCCCAAAAAATAATGAAACAGGGAGACATAATGATGTAACAGCAGAACATGAAGATGTTATTTTAATGGAAGTTGAGGAAAATCCAGAAATTAGCGTCCGAAGACTATCTGCCATGTACCCCACAATTTCAAAATCTTCCGTAGGAAATATCTTACACAAAGAAAATTTATATCCTTTTCATTTTACAAAGGTGCAAGCACTGCTAGAAGGAGATTATCCTGCTCGCGTAGAATTCGCTAGATGGTTACAAATTCAGAAAAGCAAGATGAAGATTTCTTCAGGAACATTTTGTTTGGTGACGAAGCTACATTCTCAAAAAATGGAATTTTTAATGTACATAATGCCATTATTATTCGTACGTTGGTGACAATCCCCACGTTGTTCAAGAATTTAAGCATCAGCATAGGTTTAGCATAAACGTCTGGATAGGAGTAGTTGACGATTATCTACTTGGACCTGTGGAATTACCTGCTCGTTTAAATGGTGCTGATTACTTACATTTCCTGGAAAATATTTTACCTGATTTGTTAGATGAGGTGCGTTTAAATATTCGGCAAAACTTATGGTTTCTACAGGACGGCTGTCCGGCCCACTTTAGCAGGAATGTACGAGACTTTCTAGATAATAACTACGAAGACCATTGGATTGGAAGAGGCGGTCCAGTTGCTTGGCCAGCAAGGTAGCCGGATTTGAAGCCTTGCGATTATTGTGTTTGGGGATACATAAAAGCATTTGTTTATTCCGTTCCGATACAAAATCGCGCACAACTCTGGCTAAGGATACAAGATGCTTGCAACGAATTTAGAAATAACTTTAGAATTTTTACAAGAATTCGGCGTTCTCTAAGCAAAAGGGTAAACTTATGCATAGAGACTAATGGTCATCACATCGAGCAACTTTTGTAACAATCTACCTTTGATACTTGTTCTTTTTTTGTTAGTTTCGTTCCATTGTAACAAATAATTTGTTTTTAATTTATTAAATTAATTTTCATCCATGCCTTGATAGTTCAAGCCAACTTTGTCGCTAAAAATAAGTAGGTACATAATAAATTGAACTTTAATGAAGAAAAAACGAAAAATTTACAAATCGATTTTTCTAGAAAACGGTGTATCCTACCGACTTAAAGTAAGAGTACATTTTAGTACTGGAATACTTGAAAATTTAATAATCTAGTGTCACAAATGCTTAAAAGTTAGAGACAAAAAAGTTATGCCTTAAAATAACCGTTGACCTACCCAAAACGGACGCTTATGACCGGTACTAGAAATTCGCAATTGATGGAATCGATTCATCTCTGGAGGATAAATAAGCATACCAGTTTTTGTTTTTCTAAATAGAAGCGTTCTGGAGGAATTTTAAAAAAAATAAATACAAGGCGCCATCTTCAAAGGACTCTAGCTCCCTTAAGAAGCATTTTCGGACTAGGTGAATTTGGGTTTAATTGTCTTAAAATTATCAGAGGAATCTCCGGTCTTCGTTTGTCAGGAGAGTTTCTGGACACCCTGTATAAGAGAAATTTTAGGCCCCAAAATCTAAATGAACTTTGGACCGCAATAGAAGAAGGTTGGGAGGAGTTAACTGAAAATGGAAATCTGTGGCAGAATGTCATTTCTTCGATGCCCCGAAGGTTACAAAAAGTTCTTGAAGAAAATGATGGCGTAACAAAATATTAATTTTCATATTAAAAAGTGTTTATTTCTTTATTATTCATTGTATATTTAAAATAAAAATTTAATTTAATATGCCAATAATATTTTAAATATGTATTTTGTAAGTAATAATAATGACATTTTGATTATCATGAATAACCTCTCTGAAGAATTAGCCATTTAGACTTCATTAAAGTCAAATTTACATGTACTTAGAAATTCAAAAAAATGGGTATATTGATTTTTAAGGTGTACTCGATTTCATCGAAATGAACTGTACTTTATCGCTGCTGTCAACTCAGTTTTTTTTAATTATTACAAAATCACACTAGAAATGGCGTGCTGTCAAAAACAGACTAATTGACTGCTCGCTCTGTACTGTCATATTTAACCTATTAAAAGATGACTCAACTGAATGGTAAAGAAGACTCCTGCGAATTCGCGCCATCTCTGTGTTAGGCCACATAATTTCTGAACAATCATCGTGACAATTTATGTGAGTTTCTTATAATCATATGAGATGTAAAACCTTTACCAAAGGGAACGTTTATTAAACATGATTTATACTGAAGAAAATCTAATATATCCAAGATATTAGGTACTTTTATTAGCCGTTAAATAGAAAAATATGTTTACTATGATTTTACGATAGTTGTAAAAGTACTTATATTTTGAAATGAAACCAATAAATTATTAGAATAAAAACGTTATGTCTCTCGTAAAAATCAAACTGTATATATGCGCTAGGAATACCTCATAAACCTGAATCATATAGAGGTTCTTCAAGATATTTCTAAATGTCAGATTAAAGTTATTTATCTCGTAATTTTATAGCGTCGGTGATAAGTAAAAGTTGTCGAAGTTGGAAGATTACGATTTCCTTTTCTATAAAATGTCGAATTTTTCCTGAGATATCTTTAAATGTAGAAATTTTTGTAAACGCGATAGAAACGGTATCATAAAAATAAACAACTTTTCATTGCCAATATGCAAATGTTCTCGTTTCGAAATTGTTTTTAATTCAGGTAAAAGTAAGTTTACGAGCCGTTACCGTTAACGTTCACTATTTGCCAATTCCTAATCCATTTTCAGTTGTTTGATATTATACCGGACGCCTCGCATTTACGATCACAGCAAATATTTTATTTATTGACGCAGATAAAAGGATTTTAAATGATGTTAAAAAGTACAATAATTACTCAAAAATTTCTTTGAAATTAAATTTTAGTGAATGCCCATTTTATTCTGAATACAAAAATGTATGTATATTTATATACCTATCGGAGATTTGTATTGTGAAAAATCTTTCATTTGTGACTACGGTTAAGTAAATTTAAGAAAACCCTTAAAAAACCTTAAGAGTTTCCAACAAAAGATAACTTCATTCAATTTTCTTGTTTATTGTTTGCTAAAATTTCTATTAACTAAAGAGAAATATGAAAAAGAATTGATTTCATTAAAAATACTGCGAAATATAATGTTTTGACCCCGAAATACTGAATAAATTAATGAATGCAGTTCGTTCGGTCTGAATTCGTGGTTTTCTATATATTCATAGTTGCAGGTTATTGTACTGTATTAGATTAATATATTTACAATAAAGACATTATTATTATTATTATTAAAAAAAACTAATTTAAACACACACAATTTCACTTGCCTCGAGAAATTCCTGACAAAAGTTCCTGACCATATCCAAATCATATTATCAAATTACAAAAAATCTAAATAGTGTGGTTAACGAACGTAATTTGCAAGTTGCTTTTGCATCCGAAAACCTAGGAATCGATAAAGATAAAATTGAAGTGAACCAGAAATCCGATATATGTAAAATTAAATTAATTTCCGCTATTATAAATTTAAATATATTGGGCCTACAAAACGCTCAATAGTAACCCGTTATAAAGAACATATATCGTATATTAAAATGAATAGACAGGGTCAGTCGAGTGTTGATCATCATGCATTAGAAACTAATCATAATATAACGGCAGATTGTCCAAAACTAATAACGAATATAAATAATTCCACAGAATTAGACAGATACGAAAGTATTTGTACTATTAAAAATAGGAAATAACGTTTGCAACGCAGATAAGTGTCGAATTCCATATACCTGATTGAATGACTTTTTAGAATAGATACAAGGAGAGGGCATAAGAGGACATGAGCGTTATTTTTTGAAAAGAGGTACTTTAGTTTCTTAAACTTCAGTGTGTACGTGGACATTTAGTAAAATGTCTCGTGATCTTTATGTGTCCCATATTCAACACTGTTATTTCTTCCTGTTGAAGATGACTTAGTTATCGAAATACATATTTAAGAACGAGTCTTATTCCTTTTTTAAATTTATATTGAGATTAGGAATTAGGAGATTAGGAACTACTCTGTAAATAATAAAAATAATAAGCGATTTGTCAACGAACACTTGAAGAATTAGGGGTGTAAATTATTGTTCACCCTCTCTACTTACTTGGCTTTGCTCCAGATGACTTCCATTTGTTTCCTGAAGTCAAAAAAGATTTGAAAGGTCGAAAATTTGAGTCGAATTTAGAGTTCAGCAACACGGTGATGGGTATATTAAATAGATTCTGAAAAAACTGTTTTTTAGATGTTTATGACAAGTGGACAAACGATGGGACAAGTGTATTGCACAGAATGGAGAGTATAGTTTATTTCAAATTATAAGAATATAACTTTGAACGGCCCTAATGCTTTTATTTCACCACCTGCGGCAATAACTACCTGGCCGCTCAATACGATTATCTTTTACGCAAACAAACTGCTGAGGTCCGTAATGACAAAATTTAGGTAAATTGTAATTACTGCAATTTAGATGAAATAAAATTTAATAATAATATAAGTACCACCAGTTGTTAATTTGAATATATAGTTATTATATATATTTAAATTGTCATTAAATTACAATTTAGATGAAATAAAATTTAATAATAATATAAGTATCAACAGTTGTTAATTAGAATATATTTTTATTATAAATAGTTAAATAGTCATTAAATTACAATTTAGATGTAATAAGTGCTTATATTTATTAAATAAAATTTAAGTAAATATAGTTAGGAGAGTTGGTATATATTACATCTAATATTGAGTCTATTTATCATTTATTGTTAATCTTTACTGCTGTATACATACATATTTGATTTTTCTCTCTTTACTTAACGAACATGTGGCGACCTTTTGCTGAAAGTGATTATGATGTGGATAGTGATAATACTGTTGGAGCACGACAGAGAAAGCATACATCAGAAAATGCAAAACAGATAATTTTCAATGTCTATCATACCCTGATGGAAGAAAATAACGAACTACAAACATTCAACAGAACATTTAACGAACGTCGCAATTAACCAAGGTGCCTTTTGGAACAATATATAAAATAATTAAGAATAACGCAGGGCCTCGAAAGCAAAGAAGTGACAAAGGAGCACCGATAAAAATTGAAGAGTATGAAATTGATACTATTAGGCAGCAAGTATACTCCTTCTACAGAGGAAATGTTGTATCTACACTTGAATGCTTACATAAAAGAATCAGTGATGAGCCTATAAATATTCAGTGCTCTAAATCAACCTTGTCGCGGACGCTAAAGAAAGCTGGTTTTAAGTTCGGCACTATAGACAAACGTCGCACAATTATGGAAAGCCCGAGGTTACAGAAACTTCGATATGAATACTTAACGGCAATTAGAAGGTATAGATAGGAAGGACGATTAATATGTTATTTAGACGAGGCGTGGTATGACACCCATGACACAATTTGCAAAGGTTGGGTGGATAGTTCAAGTATGTGTCAGTTGGACGCGCCGGTTTCGAGAGGGAAGAGAATACTCATTCTCCATGCTGGGTCAGAAAAAGGATGGATCGGACAGCCGCTATTATCTGCTAAAAATGTTAAATCCTCAAGTTTAGATTACCATGAAGGTACATCTTTATTTGAAGAATGGTTTTGTGACACTTTACTGCCAAATTTACCAAAAGATAGTGTGATAGTGATGGACAACGCTCCGTATCATTCTCGACAGCAAACCAAACTTCCTACAAAATGTAATAATAAGAAAGATATTAAAACATTTTTAGAAGCAAATGATTTATATTTTGAGGATCATTATACAAAAAAACAATTAATGGAGGTGATGAAGACAAAAGAATATTTAAAGGATTATTATGTAGATAACAGAGCCAAACAAGCAGGACATACAATTTTGCGTTTACCACCATACCATTGCATTTTCAATCCCATTGAATTGATATGGGCCCAACTAAAAAATACCATAAGACGAACAAATCAAACACCGAAATTTAGTGAAAGCAGTGTAACACAAATAAAAAATGCTATGGAACATATAACTGCTGTAAATTGGAAAAATGTTGTTAAACACGCAATAGCAAAAGAGGACGAATATATGCGCATGTACAAAATAGTAGCACCTTTGATTATAAATTTACGATACGATTCAGACACCGATTTGCAAGACCACTCAATCACAGATGATTTATGAAATGCGGTGACACATAAAAATTTTATTGTGTATTACAAATAAATTAGCTTTATATATCTATATGTATTCACTACACACGTTGCCACACGATTTGTAATTTTTTCTTTGTATATAAACCGAATGTACAGATATTTTTATTATATACTTGAAAATAACAGCGTTTTATTATTATTTTATAGGGCCCTAATTTATAGTCAATACGGCCCCTAGATTCATACGTTGTAAATAGGTAAACCGTACCCGTTCAATAAGGAGACCAGGTATAATAATTATCATCACAGAAGGTGGTGCAATAAAAGCATTAGAGCCGTTCAGAGTTATATTCTTATAATTTGAAATAAACTATACTTTGAAGGTTAGTTGTTGAAGTTTTCTAAATAAATGTTTCATTTTTGTACTACAGCACCAGTGTAGTTATTTTCTGATATTTCCTTGTATATGTTATATTGTGTTAATATACACAATCTGATAAGGCGACGAAATTACACTAATATTCAAATATTAGTCTATCTATTTAATTAACTAATAATTCCAAAAACCTTTTGTAAAGTCTGAACATGTGCATTTGATAAAACCACATAATCACGACGAAAGCCATATTCGGCAATATTTTTGTCATGGACGAAATTGTTGACACAATTGTTGCCGAATATTAGAAATTTGATCACTCGTTGTAATAAGGAGAAACCAGATGTATTTATCCCATATATTAAAATTAATATCGTTTTCGTGACACTAGACAACAATCTTGTTTCGCTCATATTGAATGGAGTAGAATTACATTGTAGAAGTTGTTATACTTTAATATTTCTTCCAATTATCAACATAAGCTAGAAAATGGCTGTCTATCAACAAACAGTACAGAGTTGACTTTCAGATCGCAAAGAGGGTGTATTTCTGTGTTGATCAGCGATGAATAATCCGAATTTCTTCGAGCCTTATCACGCGAAACAGTTAAATAATTGCAAATAGATAAAATATTAATATTTTTGTCAAGATTACAAGTTCGCCTTACATCCGTAAGTGTCACCAGGTCTCAGTGTATTAAGTAAGTTAGCAAGGTATAGGGTCGGCTTAAGATAATTGCCCTGTGGGACACCACATGACAAACTAATTGAATAAAATTTTGATTACATAATCCTACTATTTGGAGTCTATCCCATAGGTAACAACGTGTCCATGACAGCAACGAGTTATAGACTTAATATAATTAATTGCTCTAAATAAAATATTATTACTATTATTACGTAACCGTTTATTATTTTTATTACTCATAAGTAGAGCTGAGGATGTTTGCGGTATAACCATGGTTATATCATGTAACCATAGTAATTTACTATGGTTACATGATATAACCATGGTTATACCGCAAACATCCTCAGCTCTACTCATAAGTCCAATACATTAATTTTTCGATTCCTGTTCAACATATACAAACCTGTAATATCACGTAATTATTTTAAGCTGTGTTTATTACCACCATTAACAGATTAACAACTCCAAAAATAGTATCAATTCAAATTCCTTTACAATATCCTGTTATATTTACATATTTTGACCTGAAAAAGTCATTCAACTTAGGCTACTATTAAACATTTGTTGTGAATGAATCTACCCACATTATTCATTCAGATTTATAACTCTTTATTAGCCCGCTGTTTGTATGGACGCATGTATGTATGTAACATGTGGGCCGATATTGCATATACGTATATGTAGAGCTTTGATTTATAAAGTCGCTCTATAACTTTTGCTACGAGAAAATTTTTCAATTTATTTCGTTCCTTTTAAAAATGTGAATGAAATTTCAAATGAAAATATTGCGTATTTAAAGCTGTAACATTCTCTTTTTGACATGCATTATAACAAGTAAAATAGATAAATTAACAATGATAATGTATTGGGTTAATGCATAAATTCGTAGTGTTTTTATTGAACTCAAAATTTAATCTTTTTTTAACGAACAAAATACGTGAAGTAATCGAGAATACATTCTCGTATGAAGGTGAGAGTTATCGTAATGTAAAATGGATATCTATTCCGTGTTTTCTCTTGAATTGCGTCCTCATACAGTAAATCTCAGTAAGGTCAACTCCATGCTAAGACACTACTAGGGGGGATGGACGTTAGCCTTTCCGCCAACCTAATTCGTAGTAATAAAAAAGAAATTAAAATGATCACCGGCTTAATAACCTGACATTATGCTTTAAGATAGCATCTGTTCAGCATGGGCTTGGTTAGCGAGCCCTGGTGTAGGAGATGCGAAAAACAAAAGGAAACTAGCCTTCATAGATTATGCACTTGTGAGGAACTGAAGAAACTTAGACAGAAACATTTCGGAAGAGATCTATTGGATCCTACTAGGGTACTCATAATAAGAGTGCTAAAGAAAGGCACCTACAAGTTCCATTTCGGCTCCGAAACTCAATCAAATCTCCTGTGGGCAACACAAAAGATAAATTAGACATGCATCAGAAACCGGGTATATAAAAAATTAATTGCAGCGATTTTGAATTAAAATAAATTAATGAAACAAAACGCGCAATAATAATCCGTTCTAAAGAACATATATCGCATATTAAATTCACTAGACCGAAAAAATCGAGTGGTACCTGTCATGCGTTGAAAACCAATATAACATTACGGCAGATTGTTTAAACTTAATCAAAAATATAAACAATCCGATGGAATTGGACATATATGAAAGTATTCAAATAATTAAAAATCGAAAATAACACCCGCGACGCCGAGAGGGGTCTAATTCCATATATCTGCTTAAATGACTTTTAATAATATAAAATATTATTAAAAATCTGGTGTGAAGAACACAAATGCAGGTTCACTATTAATATTTTTTGTGAACGTGTCCGAATATATCCTATCCCCAGAGACGTAGATACGTATTTCACCTTTCTACAGGCTCATCGGTACGCCCCTGCTGGAGAAAGGATATTCCCAGACACATTCACAAAAAAGAACCACATCGCCCTATCGCCGTAATTATCCAGACCGGGCGCAGAAGTAAATTCGGCGCTGCCTGTTGTCAGACAGCCGAAGTACCTCGCAAACCGTCCACATAATTAATGTGAAGTAACGACGCCCTTCCAAAGGTGGCACAGCCAATCTCTCTAGAAAACTGCATTTTGTTTGTGTCTTCACTCATACTACGGCTTAACCGCATGTGTAATGTATCAGAATAATTGAAACATACATGAGTAGGTAAACCCCACCAGTTTTGTATAATACAAAGGTATTTTTAATAATATAAAATATTATTAAAAATCTGGTGAAGAACACAAATGCAGGTTCACTATTAATATTTTTTGTGAACCTGTCCGAATATATCCTATCCCCAGAGACGTAGATACGTATTTCACCTTTCTACAGGCTCATCGGTACGCCCCTGCTGGAGAAAGGATATTCCCAGACACATTCACAAAAAAGAACCACATCGCCCTATCACCGTAATTATCCAGACCGGGCGCAGAAGTAAATTCGGCGCTGCCTGTTGTCAGACAGCCGAAGTACCTCGCATACCGTCCACATAATTAATGTGAAGTAACGACGCCCTTCCAAAGGTGACACAGCCAATCTCTCTAGAAAACTGCATTTTGTTTGTGCCTTCACTCATACTACGGCTTAACCGCATGTGTAATGTATCAGAATAATTGAAACATACATGAGTAGGTAAACCCCACCAGTTTTGTATAATACAAAGGTATTTGTAATAATATAAAATATTATTAAAAATCTGTTGTGAAGAACACAAATGCAGGTTCACTATTAATATTTTTTGTGAACGTGTCCGAATATATCCTATCCCCAGAGACGTAGATACGTATTTCACTTTTCTACAGGCTCATCGGTACGCCCCTGCTGGAGAAAGAATATTCCCAGACACATTCACAAAAAAGAACCACATCGCCCTATCACCATAATTATCCAGACCGGGCGTAGAAGTAAATTCAGCGCTGCCTGTTGTCAGACAGCCGAAGTACCTCGCCCCGTCCACATAACCAATGCGAAGTAACGACGCCCTTCCAAAGGTGGCACAGCCAATCTCTCTAGAAAACTGCATTTTGTTTGTGTCTTCACTCATACTACGGCTTAACCGCATGTGTAATGTATCAGAATAATTGAAACATACATGAGTAGGTAAACCCCACCAGTTATGTATAATACGAAGGTATTTTTAATAATATAAAATATTATTAAAAATCTGGTGTGAAGAACACAAATGCAGGTTCACTATTAAGCCTGTATGATGAGCTTGTAGAAAGGTGAAATACGTATCTACGTCTCTGGGGATAGGATATATTCGGACACATTCACAAAAAATATTAATAGTGAACCTGCATTTGTGTTCTTCACACCAGATTTTTAATAATATTTTATATTATTAAAAATACCTTTGTATTATACAAAACTGGTGGGGTTTACCTACTCACGTATGTTTCAATTATTCTGATAAATGACTTTTCACAATATACATATTGACCTAAACTTAAGTTCCTTAAAACTCAGTGTATAAGTAAACGTTTTATAAAATGTAAAGTGTTTAGCAATTTCTGTGTTAGGTTTACGGTGTCCCATGTTTAGCATTGTGATTACTATTTTTTACCAACTGAGGATGGCAACTTAATTATCGAAATGAGAATATTAATGTAGTAAGGTATTTTTAAGTCGTTTTAAGTATTGAATTTATTGGCTATTTTGTATCAACTGTGTATAACAATGGCTGGACTCCGCGAAATGAAGTTCTTTATTATTATTATTGTTCTAGTGGTTTCTAATGCATCGACTTTTCTGTTGAACTTGAATAAAATTATATGTAGTCGGAAATGTTTATTGTTTGTTTCTATTTTACGTTCCATTCCCTTTTGTTAATTAATAAATCTCATCTTTCTACAAATTCATAAATTCAAAAACTATCCAATTAGACATTAATGCAACGTTAAAATAACTGACATATGCCTAACATTTTTTTTCGTCAACGCACTCTCATCCTAGAAACCAAAAAACGTTACCAACTTATGCACCAACCTGATACAATACGAGGGTTCTCTTTTTAGTGTTGCATATGGCCTCATAGAGGGCGCCATTTGTAAAGCATCAGGTGTCAAGATTATTCTTTCGATAACCTAAATCTAAAGTTTCATGAAGATACGGTAAGTGATGTAATCATAGTGAACTTTTGAAGTTTATAAATTGGCCGAAAAATGGAATCGAGTAGAGAAAATTTTCACGCAATAATTTGTTAACAAGTTTCGGAAAGAATTGCTGAGTAAGTTTCTGTTTTTGAAAATGAAGGACCACATCAATCGACAATTTTATGTAGGTGTTGTGAATTCCAACATGGTGCACCAGTATCAGCGACGATTCCAGGACGGGTCCGCCAAGAACAATAGTCACCCAGAAAAACATCGATGCTATACGCCGCCTGATTAAGGAAGATAGACATGTGACATATTGTTGAATTAAGACATGAGTATTTCAAGACCTCAATCCAAACGATCTTACATGATGAACTAGGTGTGAGAACTCGTTGGATTCCGTATCTTTTAATCGAAGAGCAAAACTGGTGCCGAAAAACTTTGAGCCAGTTCAATAACGGAAATTCAAAAAATGCCTATAGCTTCGTGAGTGGCGATGAATCATGGATTTATTCCTAGAAACCCGAAAACAAACGTCAGTTAGCTGTTTGGGTGTTTGAAGATGAAGAGAATTCGAGAAAAGTTATCCGCTTGCGAAGTCAGTCGAAAAAAATGGGAGCAACGTTTGTTTCAAAATCAGGTCATGTAGCTAAAATTCCTTTTCAATATTGAAGAACGGTTAATGGATATTGATACGCAACCATTTCTTTGCCAAAATTAATCGTCGTGCTCCGAGAAACTAACCCACAACGGCGAATCATCCTGCATCATCACAATGCGAGTTCGCGAGAAGCTCGAAAGACAATTGAGTTTTTGAAGCAGCAAATAATCCAGACCTAACGAGTCTCAACGACTTTTTATGTTCCCAAATCAAGAATGGAATGCATGGTTGACGATTTCAGTCGCCGGAAGAAGCAGTAAATGCCTTCGGAACGGCAATTTTGACTGTCCCAACTGAAGACTGGAATAACTGCTTTAACAATTGGCTTGAACGAATCAATTTTTGTGGAAAATACTTTGAAAAGCAATAAAGCACTGTGAGTCGATTCATTGTTTGATTTTATGGCTATAGGCAATATTAAAAAGACATCTCACATATTGATTAAGGTAGCGTGTTTGTTATTTCAAAAACGCTTTATTGTGTGTATCATAATCGTGGTTTGCGACGGCTTAGTATTTTCCTATATAGCGTAAATGGAAATTCCCCCGACAAAATTCTCGATAAGTTACATAAAATTTTAATTGTAAATGTATAGATGGCTATTACATATGCACATATATTATTTACTTGTGTTTGTTTAGAATAATTTACTGAAATTTATTTTTTTAAATTATTTACATACATTTTAAATTCTTGTATCTCATTTGCATTTATTTTAACATAACCTAATTAATTTGTATAAATATTTTCGAAGTTATATAATAAAGTTTAAAGAGTATTATTCCACGTATAATTGGATTAAATGAACATCTATTTTGTAATTTTTTAAATACACGAGGTGTGATAAAAAAATACGGTAAACAATTTTATCGGTCTTTCACGATACGAAGACGTGCACGTCATTGATGACGTTTGCACAGTGTAGCAAGATGTGCATCTTTGTTATGTAATGAATAATGATTCTCTAATATAGGTTCTTTCTCAGTCCTACAAACTTATACGGCGATATTAACGTTAAATTTTATCAGGTGTAAATAGGTATTTTATTTGGAACAGATTTGTCATGCAGAAAGTTCAATAAATAGCGTGCACGTCTTCGTATCGTGAATAGCCCATATTACGAATAAAGTAATAAACTTGCATTAAATTTGAAATAATTTCCTTCAAAGTATTCTCCTCAGCTAGAGATGCAATTATCGAAACGCTGATTCCATGATCCGAAGAATTTCTGGAAGGCTTCCCTCGGAAGGGCCTTCAGCTGCTCCATCGTGGCCCTCTGGATGTCGGGAATGGTGTCAAAACGTATTTCTTTTAGCACGGGGTTTATTTTTTGAGAAGAGCCAAAAGTCGCCTGGTGCTAAATCCAGAGAGTAAGGCGGATATGGACATACCGGAACCAGTTTTTCGGCAAAGAACTATGAGATGACGCGTTATCGTGATGATGGAGGAAATCCATTGCCACATCTTTCTGGTCTCTTTCTCCGTTCATCGTTTTGATTCTGGTCGACCTGATCGTTTTTGGATGAACACCTTAATATCGCCTCTATGATAGATTTTTGCACGTCAAACTCACTGGCGAACATTCTTCGCATCCATACAATCGTTGCCATAAACATATTTCAAGTGCCCGTGAAATTTTAATGGGCGCGTAACCTTCCAGAGTCAAAAATTCTATCACGGATCTTTACTTCGTGCGCATCTCAGTAATCGAGCTCATGATAAATTACACTGTTACTCAACAACGGTATACAGAAAAATAAAATTTTGCATGCTAAGACGAAATACTTGAAATTACCGTTTGCAGGTTATAACTGATTTCCATCCCCGCTACTCACACAATGGCGTTGTTGGAGATCTTATATTTCAATCCACCCTCGTACATCGTCTAGCTCACATGACATGAAGAGACCCTTTTCTATTACACAATAATACACATCACATTATAAACTACAGCTTCGAGACGATTTCAATTATGAAATTCAACATCATTTACTATAATCACCAGACTTAACTACAATGGATTATCGTTTCTTTGAAGATCTGGACGCCTTCTTAAAGGGAAAAGAATTTCTTAATATAAAAGATTAGAGGCACCGTCGAAACTTTGCACTAATCAAAACATTATAATAACGAGACATCGAAAAAATTCATAATTGGAGTAGACTGTGAAATTGGGTTGGTACTTTAGCCACTTCCACCTAATGACATTTATTATTTGACATTGAAACTAAAAATTTGTGTCAAATTTTTCAAAACTCTTATTAAGAAAATTAAATTTATTTAAAAAATGGTATTCAACATAGAACAAAAAGCAAAAATTATCGAATGTTACTTCCGTACAGGTGTGAAAGTAAATGGCGAGTGACAGTATTCAATTATGGAATGCATGGCTGATTTTAGTAAAGAACATCCTGAATTAGTGTTTGACTACAATGATTTTTACAATGTTTTGACAAATTATGTAAAGTTATTCAGAGAGACTGGTAGCGTCGGTCGAAAAACTGGAAGTGGACGGCCATCTAAACGTACAGCTGATAATATTGAAGCCCTTCGGCATATTATTGATGAAAATCCAAAAACATGCATTTCAGTAGTGTCCCAACAAACAAATTTATCTTATGGTACGTGCCAATTCATTCTTAAAAAGTCTTACATTGTCATCGATACAACAACTTCTGTAGCTATATGTAAATTTTGATTATGATTTCGATATTAAATAAATTGTTTGTTTTCTTTTTTGTTGTAGTATCATTTCAATGCCATAACCTTTTTTTTTACATTGAAACCAAATGAAACTGTCAAGCATCAAGTAATGTGTTATTATGTGGAAGTGGCTAAAGTACCAACCCAATTTCACAGTCTGCTCCAATCATGAATTTTTTCGCTGGCTCGTTATTTATGGTCTTCTTAGCCGTTGGAAAAAATGCGTTCAGCCAAGATGATAAGAATTATCTTTATTTTCTATAGACTAAACAATTTGAAATTTTACTCATTAACATATTGTGTGCACCAATTTAATAAATTAGTAATTAATTAATCAGTAAAATGTAAAATATAGGAATGATTAGACGGAAAGTAAGATTCGTATATCAGTATTTGTTTGTGAAAAAAATTAGTATTGTTTTCGATTAGGCCATGCTTTTACAAGAGGCTATTTGATCTGATGTTTAGTTTGATAGATACAGTTGCTTAAAGAAGGCGGATGTGTTTAGTGAAACTTGTAAAGTAGATAAAATCACTATTCATGGTGTAATACAGTACTTGTTTTTTTAAAATTTTGTTGCATATCTGTCAAAATCTCGGCAGATACGCATGTGCATCAATCTTTGATAACTAAATTACTTAAAAAACAGCCTACTATAATGAGAAAACATTTTGAAGGCACGTTACGTTCCAAATTTACGAAAACGCATAAATTCTAGTTTGCCCTATATAGTTTCTAATCTATACTTACGTAAAAACGTGGTGAAGTAATTCCGCAAATATAAATTGTCGACTAGATCCAAATAATGTATTTGAACTTTCCTAATACATAAAGAAGTTTATACGCTCCAGTCCAGACTAAGAAAAATGTAAGTCATATGAATAAGACATGAGTGTTTAACGATAAGAATATTTATATTAGATAAATGTGACACCATATACTGAGATCTAGTATCACCTCTCCTGGAATTTTAACGTAACGCAATACATACAAGAATTTAATATGTTTGATTTTTGCTTGGTAAATGAATGTGATATTCAATTCACGAATCAATTCGATAAATTTGTTTTAAAAATTATTACATTGGATTATCATTATATGATGCTTCAGTAATGAGAGATGCTTTAATAACTGGGATCGTATGTAATAAGTAATAACACTAATAATGTTATGGTATTGTCAATGTGGTTATCGTATACAATTATCAATTTTTATATAATATCGTGAATTAGTTTAATATACGACATACAGTGTTAGTATTTAAATAAAATTTCCAATTATCGATATGCAGCTAATATCATTAAAATTTTGTAATAATCAGCATATATTTCAATAATTAAATGTAAATCCTCCACGTGTCGCCTATGTATAGTGTTGCATACAAATTTGAACTTCTAATTATCGATATGCAGCTAATATTATAGCATTGTAATACGAGAAATAATCTGAAATTTTTACATAAATACTATTTATTACCTTAAGTAAATTTAAGATTTTACATATATTACGAAAAAGTCGATTATATCCTAATGGTATAGAATCAAGAACAAACTCTTGTAATTGGTTTAATTATAATATAAACAATAATGATATATTAGATCTAACCTATTTAACTGATGAGGCTTGGTTCCATTTATCGGGTTATGTAAATTCACAGAATTACAGGACATAGGCAACGGAAGACCCTCACACATTTGGGCCTACACCCCATAAAAGTTAGCATTTGGGTAACAATATCACGTAGAATAATAAGGCCTATATTTTTCTATGATATAATCAATGCGGAACGATATCAAGTTATTTTGCAAGAATTTGTGGAACAACTACAATATTTGTACTTAGCAAATATTGGCAACAAACGTCGAAAGGTAAGGGTATTCTGTTTGATTTTATCAAACAATTTTTATATTTACGTCAAAAACGAATACCGCATAGGACGCTAATATTAATTGTTTCGGTCGAAAGCAAATGCATTGATTCAAACTTAACCAAAATTTGACACATGTTGCCAGCTTCAAACAATAACGGACGCCCGATATAATTTACCTTGAATTTAACTCCTTATTACTAGTATCATCTTCTACAATGATAAAATATGAGATAACTAGTCGTTTATATAAATGGAAAATAGTGTGGGATTTAGTAATACACCTAGCAGAAATACCTGTCCCAACTTCTTATTCATAAAATCAATTTATCGAAATTATTGTTTTTTTCCAATTATTTAAAAAATTGCAATTTTTTTTTGCCAAAATATAAATTCACAAGAACTTATTAAATTTTACATCTAATTATTACAATTTCAAACTTTCTTCACTGAAAGTATGCCATAGCAGTAACAACAATTTCGATTTTTATTTATCCTACGAACAAAAACAAACAACACATATCTAAACACATCACAAAACTTAGTTTTTATCACTAACATATGGCCGGTAGCTTTCCTATCTACGAAATGTGTAACCAATTAAAGCAGAATTATTCCCTTTTCTCTTCACATCGGGGCATTACGGAATACATACATTAACATGTGTAACCCTTCCATTGAAGTCTAGTTTTTAGTCTATTCTATTTTCGGGACAATTTTATGTGCATACGAAGAGATAGAAGATGCATTTGGTTCAAGGATTGTGGCGGTAAATAGGGGTTATCAGCACATACGGTTCATTACGTAGAGTTGTTCTCGTAATGTTTCATGCGTCCGGAATTCTAAAATACGAAAAATTGCCTCGAAATTTGTATACGTGATCGCAATAAAAAATTTAGCGCGAGTAAGCCGGCATCCTATCAATTAACATGACAAAAAGTCACGACACGGATATGTGCTTTATTGAGTAATATGGCAAATCCGAGTAAATGGAAAAACTCACTATGAACAACGGCTGAATTTTAATTAAATATTGGGTTAAGTGTTCAGCGAAGTTCTCCTGCAGTACACATTGAAATTTTCTAAATTATGTATTTACTTTAACTTGGAATTATGTCGTACAGATTTCGTTTATCTGAAGTCAAATTTTTATCGACAGAAAAGTTTATTTCAATTGAAAAAATATGCCGGTATTCGCAATTTCAATTTCTTCGAAGAAAGAAAAAAATGTAAAAGTGTACAGAATTGAGTCGGGCTCAGGGGTATGTTAAAGGTCTATAAAATAATTCTACATTTTTTAATTATTTTTAAACGCTTTAGTCGATCGTATGTTGGTATTATTAAAATATATAGTTAACTTAGTTATACAAGTGTCCCGTATTGTTATGTTCATATTTTAGGAATGTAAAGTAGACTTCATTTCAAGTAACAAAAACGCAAAACTTGTATATCCATTTTTATTTGTTTCAAAGTTACAAATCTATGAATGTGATTGTCAGATCATGAAAAAAATGTAATCCTAAAGTCAATACAAACTGTACAAACAATACAAACAATACAAAACAAAAGGCCTGTGATTGTTGACGTCGCATAATAAAATGTTATCCTAAAATAAATAAACACGTGTCGTAATGTATACAGTAATTTCTTGGAGATCTACAAAAAAGAGTACTGGAAATTGATTTATGATAAAGAAGGTTCTTACTTATTTCGTAAGTGCTGAACCATGAATATCATAAAATAAGCAAATGTTCAGATGACTGTTAATGTTGCATTTTTTCATAAAGGATTACATTACGTTTCAGTTCATACAACAGCTTATTAGTGAGTGGACACGTTTTCTTTATTCAAAATGCCTTACCGATTTTCTTCTCAAGAGCATGCATTTTGTGTATGGCTACTGTAACGGCAGTGCACGTCCAGCAGTTATTGAATACCGACATCGGTTTCCCGATAGGCGCATTCCTCATTACATAACGTTTCTGGAAGTACACAGACAATTTCGGGAATGCGGACTGCGTGATTATCTTTTCGACCGAGGATTAAATTTGCCAGCAGACTTAGAGGAAGAAGCAGTAGCTATTGTTACAAGGGATACAACTCTCAGTGTACGTCGAATCGCTAGTCAACTAGGAATGCCACGAACGACAGTTTGGCGAATTTTAAAACGTCAGGGCTTATATCCATATCACTATCGCAGGGGACACGGTTTGCTTGAGGCAGACCACTATGCTCGTCTAGTTTATTCTACCTGGATATGAAGACAGTCACGGCTTCATTTTAATTTCTGCAGAACAGTCCTCTGGACAGATAAATCTACGTTCACGAGAAGTGGTGTTACAAATCTGAGAAACCTGCACAGGTGGTCATCAGAAAATCCCAAAGCTATACGCCCATCTAAATTTCAAGATGAATTTTCTATTAACGTTTGGGCGGCCCTAATCGATGACTTGTTGATTGGTCCTGTCGTTCTTCTTGCGGACAATTACTTTCAATTTCTTATTGTCGAACTGCCAGGTCTTTTAGAGGATGTCCCACAGAATGTTTGACGAGACATGTGGTTTCACATGGATGGGGCACCACCACATTTCAGAATTGCTGTCCGAAATTGGGTTAACGTCAATTATCCAAGATGGATTGGTCGAGGTGGTCCTGTTGCATGGCCACCCAGATCACCTAATCTTAATCCCCTTGACTTTTATTTATGGGTGTACATGAAAAATTTAGTCTACGTGCAAGTTTTGAACACAAGAGACGAGTTGTTGGATCGTATTCACCTGGCTGACGAGCAAAGCCGACAAAACAAGTATGAAATTCGGATAAGTACTTCTTCTGTTGGCTTACGGGCACAAGCCTGCATTCAACAAGGAGGTGGACATTTCGAAAATATTATTAATTGAACTTTTTTAAATAAAATCAGTTTTTATTAACTTTAGGATTACATTTTTTTTTCATGATCTGACAATCACATTCATAGATCTGTAACTTTGAAACTAATAAAAATGGATATACAAGTTTTGCGTTTTTGTTACTTGAAATGAAGCCTACTTTACACTCCTAAAATTTGAACATAACGATACGGGATAAACCTTACGATGGTCAAGTACTGCATGAGTGACCAAAGTGAAAAACAACCCATTGTGGCTCGGTATGTTCATACCCTCAACACAGAAATAATAGGTAATTTAATTCCAATTTCAGGACAAGATTATACTCAATTCGTCCTAAAAGCAGAAACAATTCCTAAAATTGCAACAAAGAAATCTCTTCTCAAATGTTCATACCTTGATGATCTAGTTCTTCTTTAAAGTAATCAATTGTACAGATGACTGCTTGTCAACCTCTCCAATCTAGTTCAACACCAGCAACCTGAGAGAATTTTTTTTTGTAAGCCGTAAGAGTATCTTCATCAAATGATCTTACTATTGGCATGTATTCTTCGGGCGTTTAAAACTGATCAAATTATTTTCCGTTTATTAGGATCATTTTGAAGAATCTTTCTCTTTGCATCGCGAGCACTTTTTGCTTATTGAAAACGTACGTCCTTAAAAGGGTCAATTATGATGCTGTATTGTTCATAATAAATAGTTTGCAATTTTTTAGCAGTTATATTTCACATCGTCTTTATAACTCCTTCTTTATTTTATTAAATTTTATTAATCACGAGCGAAGCGTAGCGGACCGAGTGTTTAATAAAATAAGTGACTAACAAGTTTATAAAACGAGTTGCATACTATACTTTTTCTACGACCGCAAATATGTAAATAAAAAATTTGGAAATTAGTTTATTATTTTATTTATTATCATATCAATAAACATGGAAACAGTACAAAATTATTAAATTATTGTTCTACTTATTATATACATATATTGTTTGTCACATTAGAAACATTTTGGAAATTGCTAAACAAAATCGTTTTTTTTTAAATTTTTTCCATCAAACTGATTTGCTTCATTTACTTGATTTGAATTGAAGCTCATCCTTGATCTACTTTCATTGTCATAAAAGCTTGAGCAATTCCAATATCAATATTTTCAACATTCTCAGCATTCTTTTGCGTAGCATTATCTTGTACAGTATTCATGATTTTAGTAACTTGTATTGTATATTATAAAAAATAATGTAATTCTAAAAATACCTCTTTGATACACATAAAAACAACTTAATAATATCATATAATTTGCATAATAATCCTATCTAGCGCATTCAAATTAGCCGCTGAACACTCGAAAGCTAGAAGTAGTTTAATCAATATAATACTGTTCTGATTGGATGAAATTTGAAATTTTGCAAGATGTTATTGGTAGATAGAAAATGAGGGAATAATCGTGATTTAAATTACTTGATATAAGTCAGCCCAGCCCTGCCTTAATATAAGGAGTCTTTATCAATTTCTTAGTAATCTTTTATATCATATACAGTGAACTCCGGTTATAAAGTACCCTCTAGAGACAAAAAAAAAGTGGTACTTTATAAGCGGAGTTACGCTATAAAAAACACAATAAATTTTGGTTTAGCTAAAACGCACACTGAATAATATTTAATATTCAAAACATATACTCCATAGTGCAAATACCTACCCGACGGTCTCGGGGAACCTCCGTCCAGTAATACGGTGCTAACCGGAGTAGAAATTATATATGGTACGTAATATCCGATAAAAAATCAGTGTTTTGGCCGGGACCAATAAAATGTGTACGTAATAACTAGAGAACGGACACGCTTACCACTCAGTGCAGTACTGGCGAAAGGCTGTATTTCTAAAATATTTAATTTTATTTATATAATTGGAAAACGAACGGGTGGTGATCTATAAAATTACGAAATACATATGTATTTGTTCAAAAGTTGTATCTTTAAAGTTTTAATATTATTTCTATAATTGGAACATTTTTATTTGTTCATTTTGTCGTTCAAGTTGAGTAAAGGAGTATTAATATTGACTAGCAATAGTTTTTCAAGGTTTTCTTCTGTCAATTTTGTTCTCTTTGAATTAAGTACATCCATATAAATAGAAAACGTCCTTTCTACATCGCAACTGGTTATAGGTACATACTGGAAATATTCTTTTATTTCTTTATATTTAGCCGTTAGATTTTGTGGAATTGTCTCCATACATAATTGCTGCAATGTATTTAAATCTGGATTTCTATTAAGAATTGCTTCAAACTTTTGCCGAAGGCCACATCCGAAGTCACTTGGAATACTTTTCAAATTATTAACAGCCACATCTAATGTGGTTAATCCGTCATTTAATTTGAGATTTCGGTTTTCAAAATAAGTGATTAGTTTTGGCAATTTTCCAAAGTGTTCGTGAAGAAAGTACAACTGATTTTTTAAATTTGGGATTTGTGTGAGCTCCTTGCACTCACCAATACTTCTAGCATCCTCCTTTAGCAGTGTTACGAAATGTTTTAGACTATCGAAATTCTCAGCATAATAACTAGTAGCTTCCAGCCATGTTCCCCATCTAGTTATTACTGGAGTGGGAGGCAGTGACAGAGATGGAAATTTTTCCCTGAAAAGAGCTACTCTCAATGGTGCTTTTCTGAAAACTTTTTTAAAAGCTGATATAAGTCTATCAACTTCCGGAAAAGTGTCTCTGATATATTCACAGATTCTGTGGACAGCATGTGCTTCACAAGTAATATGCAGCATATTAGGGTATGTTTTCTTCAATAGTCTGCCTGTTTTTAACATATACGCAACACTATCACTGACAAATAAAAGTATTTTTTCTTTGTACGTGGCGGCCGAATGAAGCATTTTTTGCATATTCTCCTTAATGGTTTCAGCAACTGTTTCCGCCTCAACTCTATCTATAACAGTAGTATATATGTTGAGCACTTGTGAAATTATTACACTATTAAACTTAAATAAAACACCTTATATTTCACAAACAATAGTATATTAACTATATGTACATTTCATGTGCCCTGCACACATCATCAGTAGTAACTAAATTTAAAAGTATTATTTTTTAAATACATGTATAGTAAAAATATCTATCTATTTTTTTGGTTAGGGGTGTAAAAATTACAATTATAAATGGTCAAAAAACATGCATATAAAAATATAAAACTAAAAATAAAAATAAAAAATTTTGGTCGTATATTGTAATAGTGCCTGTTAAAATCTATTGGAATTCCAAGAAAGGACAAATTATGGGAAAGACCGTTACCTATGAAAAACAAGACAATGACTGTGTTTGGCATGTCGGGTTCTATTAAATAACAATATAGTAACGTGAAAAAGAAAAATTAGTTATTAGATACTGTAGGTATACAATTTAAAAGTTTATTATTAATAGGTGAAATGTCATTGTTTAAGAGGTAATTCTTGTATTTTTTCATATGTATGGCTTCCCACATGTCTAAATTTTTGCTATTACATTTTTTAATTAATTTTACATTATCTAAGCTGAAATTATGTCCGGTATCTAAATGATGTAGAGCTAATGCTGATTTATCTACATTGTGAAATTTTACATGAGCTAAATGTTCTTTGAAACGGGTTTGAATATTTCTTCTTGTTTGGCCGATATATAATTTTGGGCAGGAATTACAGTTAATTCTGTAAATACCTGATTCTTTCAGTGGGTCTGTGTTAACTAACTTTGTTTGAAGATGTTGTTGTAACTTATGAGTGTTGGAAAATGCAGGAGTTAGATTATATTTTTTTAACAATTTAGTTACGTTATTCTGCCAACTTTTGTGAAAAGTAATTTTGCAATATTTTTTGGTATTACTCTTTGTATTTAGAGTTAATCTGGTTTTAAAAGTTTTTAGCTTCTTCTTCTCTAGTTTGTTTTTGATTTTATCCACCAATTGTTTATCGTATCCGTTGGATTCTGCTACTTTTGTTATGTAGTCTAGTTCTTTCTTAAAATTCACTGGTGATAGAGGGATTGATAATAATCTATTAATTAAAAAATAAAAACTACTTTCTTTATATTTGTTAAAAGTGTCTGATTGTTTATGTATGTAATTGTCAGTATGTGTTTCTTTTCTGTAAATGTCAAATTCAAACTTCCTGTCTAAAATAGTAATTTTTAAATCTAAGAAGGGTAAAGATTTGTTTTTATCCAACTCATACGTAAACTTGATTGATGGATATTGGTTATTTAATATATTTAAAAACGAAACTATATCGAAAGAATCAGGTATCACTGCCAGAACATCATCTACGTATCTTTCCCAAAATTTCTGAACAACTTTGAAAACAAAGTCAAAACCATGTGCAATTTTTTTCCCAAATTTTGGGCAAGATACGTAGATGATGTTCTGGCAGTGATACCTGATTCTTTCGATATAGTTTCGTTTTTAAATATATTAAATACCCAATATCCATCAATCAAGTTTACGTATGAGTTGGATAAAAACAAATCTTTACCCTTCTTAGATTTAAAAATTACTATTTTAGACAGGAAGTTTGAATTTGACATTTACAGAAAAGAAACACATACTGACAATTACATACATAAACAATCAGACACTTTTAACAAATATAAAGAAAGTAGTTTTTATTTTTTAATTAATAGATTATTATCAATCCCTCTATCACCAGTGAATTTTAAGAAAGAACTAGACCACATAACAAAAGTAGCAGAATCCAACGGATACGATAAACAATTGGTGGATAAAATCAAAAACAAACTAGAGAAGAAGAAGCTAAAAACTTTTAAAACCAGATTAACTCCAAATACAAAGAGTAATACCAAAAAATATTGCAAAATTACTTTTCACAAAAGTTGGCAGAATAACGTAACTAAATTGTTAAAAAAATATAATCTAACTCCTGCATTTTCCAACACTCATAAGTTACAACAACATCTTCAAACAAAGTTAGTTAACACAGACCCACTGAAAGAATCAGGTATTTACAGAATTAACTGTAATTCCTGCCCAAAATTATATATCGGCCAAACAAGAAGAAATATTCAAACCCGTTTCAAAGAACATTTAGCTCATGTAAAATTTCACAATGTAGATAAATCAGCATTAGCTCTACATCATTTAGATACCGGACATAATTTCAGCTTAGATAATGTAAAATTAATTAAAAAATGTAATAGCAAAAATTTAGACATGTGGGAAGCCATACATATGAAAAAATACAAGAATTACCTCTTAAACAATGACATTTCACCTATTAATAATAAACTTTTAAATTGTATACCTACAGTATCTAATAACTAATTTTTCTTTTTCACGTTACTATATTGTTATTTAATAGAACCCGACATGCCAAACACAGTCATTGTCTTGTTTTTCATAGGTAACGGTCTTTCCCATAATTTGTCCTTTCTTGGAATTCCAATAGATTTTAACAGGCACTATTACAATATACGACCAAAATTTTTTATTTTTATTTTTAGTTTTATATTTTTATATGCATGTTTTTTGACCATTTATAATTGTAATTTTTACACCCCTAACCAAAAAAATAGATAGATATTTTTACTATACATGTATTTAAAAAATAATACTTTTAAATTTAGTTACTACTGATGATGTGTGCAGGGCACATGAAATGTACATATAGTTAATATACTATTGTTTGTGAAATATAAGGTGTTTTATTTAAGTTTAATAGTCTATCTATAACACTTGTTGCTATTACATATGAGTTAGTTAGGATGTAGTACACCAGCTACAACATTTACCACACAGCGTCCTAACATATCCACCGTTTCGTCGGCGCTTATCCATATGTATTGATTTAAAAGATAGCTTCTAATGCGTTCTACTGCTTTCGTGTAACACTTAGAAATATCATATTTGCGTAAAGTTGATTCATCAGGAACATTTCGACCAGTATATTTTTGAAGAAATATTTTTAATGTGGGATTGCTAAGTTTATTTAATGGAATATTAGCCGCCATAAAAGTTTTACAGGGTTCAGATGTGTTTGCGATCCTAAGTGACGAATTTTTGACGATATTTTACGGATTTTGTAATAAATTTCGGAATCACTGACAATGGACATACAATCAGTATGACCGTCAATCCAACTCGCCGTTGTTTTACAATGCCGTTCTCGACATTCTTCCATATCATGTCTGAAAAAGTAACTTAAACAATGCTCTAGATCTAAATAAATGAAAACTAAAAATGTGTGCGTAAGTTATTGAAACTGAACGAAATTCAATGCACACTTACGTCGAAATAATGTGGGAGAAGTAGATTCAATCAAACGATATTAAACAGGATCTATCACAAAAATTACGATGTAAATAACAGTTAGAACTACGAAAACAAGAAACTAACTCACAGCACTTTATTTATCTTACGAAATATAAACTAATAAATAAAATACATTATAAAAACCCCGCTTCTATCTACGCTCATGAAAACACTATAAAAAGCACTATATTCTCCTAATACAATAGCTAGCTTGCCCATTGTTATCGCAGCGAGCCCAGGTGTCCGAGTAAGTCAAACAAATACTTCATTGAATTACGCCGGGATGTACTCAGCGACGTTTACACAATTCCAATTGCCGATTGCGTTTTATGGAAATTGCGTCCGTTCTCTAGTAATAACCGAAAGTATGTCATATCCCATGTACGTTATTCGTGGAGTGTACTGTATATATATATATATCATAGTATACTCTTTTATTTATATTTTATACGTAAAAACGTTAACTATATCGAAGCACTTTCAACATACTGTATCTGTGTATTCTTTTGTGCATAAAAAGGCATACATTGATTTATACGCTACCTTTTTACAAAGTATCAACTAAATGGAATTTTTAATAAAACGAAAGGAGCAGCACCGAACAGAATTGAATAACTTTAATGTATTCGTAAACCTCTTTCGGCTTGTGAATAATAAGCGAATAAGTTATAAATTATTCAGTCGATGCGCGATGGTTTCAGAACACATCCATACTTACATAAACCTACTCACATACATGCATGCATCAGCTTCGGATACGGCGAGCAACTTCAAGATTCCATTTAATTCATGCTAAAAAACGTACAGAAGAAAAATAAGAAGACAAAAACGCGTCCAACGATCGACAGGCGAGGAAAGAATGAAACGAAAACAAAGAAGGAAGAAGAACCGAGCGTCGTAATTAAGGGAATAAAAACATATTAAGAGATGACGTAAGTAGGGGAAATGTGTGCTCCTTATGTGCATTCGAAACGAAGTGAGATTGCCGCCAATTGTTCAAAAGACGATGCGTTGTAGAAGTGCGTGAACTCAATTCGGAAAGATAACCTCGTTTTATAGATGAGGCTGTTTATGTAAATTTGTATTTAAGTTGACGATTCGATCAAATTAAGCCAGTTTGTAGTTAACCTGTTGCGAGAATTCTATTGCTAGTTGCAACAGGTTAATCTACGACTATGCACCTTTGAATGGAGTATAGATGATGTAGTGCATAATATGATTTGCATCAATATCTTTCACAATTAATTACCTTTTAATGATATTATGTTAACCTAGATTATGCTAATGCCGCATGCGATTAATTAATGAAAATTAGCGAGATGCATGTTACAAAAAAAAATAATTTAATAAGTTTTAATCGTCACTTAAAAAATACTGCAATTTACTGCAATACTCTCCAAAGCATTCCGAAAAAAAAGTGATGCCACTACTAGATGCTCTTTAAAATTAAATCGATCTTTTGCACAATTTAGAATAACATCACACACCTCTAAAGCCGAAATTCGATGATTAAATCTGCTGTTATTTGGACGTTTGCGTTTTTCTGGTGGTGGCTCATCGCTTATTAAATCTGTTTAGTCCATTTACTAATTTAACATAACTTATAAACAATGTAACCCGCTATTTTAATAATGTTCCTGTCACTTGGCTTTTGACACATTGTCGAAATTATTTCAAAAACGTCATCTTTCAAATATCTCAGTGTTATTTAAATTCTTTTAATAAAATTTGTATCGTATATGTTGTCTTTTCTTCGATCCTACCTTGAATAAATACAATAGTGAGTGTATTCTCTTAAATATTTAATCTTCCTTTCTTGTGATCCTTAATTTTTGGATTTTATATCACTTTATGTTTAACTTCTTTCTATAACAGCTTCTCTGTGCCTGTTTCCTATTACTTTTCATTCTCATTGAACTTGTTATTAAATTCCTTCTGCCAATACAATTCTTATTCCAGTTATAATTTTTCGATTGTCAATTTATTACAAACAAAATGAATATGGCCATTGCTATACTACTACATTATATTATAACATTATTTTCTTTAGATTGACATTTTTAAATTCGTTATATCTTTTGAATGGAACGTCCAATTTTAATAATTTAAAAAGTATTTTACTGGTATTGAAATGGTCTTTAATAAAATATCATTTAATAGGATAAGAAATAATACAGAGGTATGGATAATATGGTTTGATTATTGTCGGCACTTTTATTAACTTTTAAAATGTAAAAAAGTAGTTATAGTGGCATAACTACAGTAGTTAAACATATGGTTTCGCGGACTTTTTTGTAGATATTAATACGTTCTATAATACTGTAGAACATTTTTTTGTTCTATCAACAATAGTTTCCGCAGCGTACGCGATGGCAGATTTTTTGTGACTAATTTTTTCACAACTTGGGTTACATTAATGCATTTTTATTGGGGATATCTTTTTTTTTGAAAATGTAATATAGCCTATGTCACTCAGTGAAAATGCAGCTTTCTAATGGTGAAAGAATTTTTGAAATCGGTCCAGTAGTTTTTGTGTGAAAGCGTTACAAACATGCATACAAAAACACAAATGTTTCCTCTTTATAATATTAGTTTAGATACCAAATCATATCGCCCTTCGCGCTGGTTTAAATGCAGCGACGATGCCTGGTAAAATCACGCATTGGTTTAAGACAGCCACGGGGTAGCGGGGTGCGCGCGGGTGTTTGAAAGAGCTCTGAGCGCACGTACGTGTGGACCAGATAAGGAACAAGTGAGCGATCGCGCGAATTAAGTTGGTTATTCCACTGGTCGTCTATTGTATATTATTTGATAAAATACTATAGATATATAACCGGCGTTAAGTGTTGGAATTTCGGAAGCGAATATCTCGGCTTCTACTGATCGGATTTTGATGATTGCGGTGTCAAATTGTAGGGTTTGATGTCCTCTACAGGATGATGTAGAAAAATATGCAAATTTTTTGATATACAGGGGGAGAATTTTCACAACAATATGTTACGCTTTTATAAACATCAGAAATGTCGGAAAAATTATGTAAAAGAAAACTAGTTATAACTAATACAGGTTCGCCCGCCCAATTTTTTGGGAGCTCTGCAGCACTGCAGCGCTTATGCGCCAGCCGCCACTGGCTATGGGACCATCTTGGATGCTCCTTTCCATTAACCGCATCCAGAATTAGTAAAATCTGTTAACCGCTTAATATACCGAGTGTCCTTGAAATAAAAAGACAACGTATGAAAAACGGAAAGCTGTAATTATGCATACAGAATCACTATTCCTAATTTTCAAAAATGAAAGAGGGCACTTAAATAAACATTTTTTGTTAATAAACTAGTGTCCGAAAATTTCTCAGTATCAAGATAAGCTAGAAATTTTTAAAAACAATCTCCTGTTGTGGAAAGAGTTAAATTAAGGAACATTTTATTAGAAATAATACTGCATCCAACTTTATTAAAATTTCTCGAAGTTCGATACACAAATTGTAACGATGTGCAATCGACTGCCGAATCCATCGAAATAGCTGCGGACGTTCACGAATATCATCAAACGCTATGATAATTCGAGCCACTAACTCTTCTTCCCCAAATACAAAAATATGGCCCCAAATACAAAAATCAACAGGAGTCATATCTAGTGAACGTGCAGGCCAGGAAATCGGCCCTCCTTTCCGATCCATCCATTTGGAAATTGTGCATTTAGATAATTTCAGCAATTTAATCCAAAGTGTGCTGGCGCACCAATCATGCTGGAAAACAATACTTCTTCGAATATTAACTAGCAATTCTAGTAAAGTATGTTGAATAAAAATTCTATACACATGACTATCTAACCGTGCAGGCACTATTATATAGTCCCGCTATATAATAGTCAACAATCCTAGCCCAAATATTACCAGAAAACTTCCATCTATGATGTAACCTGTGAACGACGTGAGGATTTTCTTCGCTTCAAATGTGACTATTGTGTGTATTAAAATAGCCAACTCTTGTAAAACATGCCTCGTCTGTCTATAATACACTCCCAGGAAATCTTGGTTCGTCGATAATTTTATTCAAGTACCAGTTGTACAAGTACAAGTTGCAGAACTTGGGCCTCAAAGTCAACATTTCGGACAGTACGATTGGCTTCCGAATCTATTTTCTTTACTTGGAATTCACCAGTATCTCGAATATGCTGATCCAATCTTGAAAATTATGTCTGACTCCGCATAAATTCGCCTCGCTTCGTTAGCATTACCGTAAGCTGCTCCGTAAACAACATGCATGTCTGCTAATTTAATATTTGTAAAATTATACGTTTTCAATCAAACACTAATTATAAATAAAATCTAATAAAGATTAATTTGTGACACTTAAAATGGCAATTAAACACACTCCTCTAATAAGGAATAATTTGTGACAGGCGTAAAATGACAACTACTAAAATGGTTGTTGTTTAAAAGTTGCTATGATTCAATATTCACTTTGTATACCGCCGGGAAAGTCCAGGGGTGACAATAAATTTTTTTTATTTTATCTCGATACTGAAAAATTTCCGGAAACTAGTTTATTAAGAAAAAATGTTTATTGAAGTGCCCTTTATCATTTCTAAAAATTAGGAATAGTTATTCTTTAACACTGTGTAGAATATACATCCAAAATATTTTTCCAAAATTCCCTCTCATATGCGAGAGAAAAAATGATAAAGTCAGTAATTCTTGTGTTATATATTTTTTAGCCGAGCATCTTCTATTATTAATTTTTTGACTGGTCACAATAGCCCCCGGTCGTGAGTCGTCTTCAAGTGATTCCATACCTTCCTTAAAGCGGGGGTTCATTATATGAACCTGTACCCGACCCTCAATCTAGTCCCGACTTGTGACTAATCCACATTTGCCCATACATTACGCGAACCTGATACAGAAACTACAAAAGAGTTTATTTGTAAAGTGACCATGACGAGCCCTAGATACTCTTAATATCGCCCGCATTCTCAAGAAAGACAAAAATCTCTTTGATGAATTTTTTTTAATTACGAATTGCTTGTTCGCAATTGGAAACACTTCTTTACATTTATCAATTAAATTTGTCATAAGCAGAATTTATTTTCCTTTGATTGTGGGAATCCTTTCTTTCGATGTCCCATAAACTGTATTATCTTTATATAAAAGGATAAATTCTTTCCAAAAACATTTATCATCTTCAAAAGACATATTAAATATACAATCTCTACAGTCACTTACTGATACACTAATTGAACTATTGTAATAACTCGATATAGTCATGTATATGCGTAACACTTTCGGCAAGGCTACAACCTCGCCTTTTCAATACAAACGGTAACGTGTTATATAAACACGACCTCACTCTGTGTTTATTGCATACACAAGACTATGTGTCAGGGTTGTAGATATGTTCTAGAAAACACATCAAGGATCTTCTCTAAGTATATATAGACATTAGTTTAAGTAAGAGATATACAGATTCAGATTCAGTCTTATCCAGAGTCATAGACAGAGTAACAGTAAGAGTAGAGTGAACCATGTAAATATATTGTTAACCAGTATGTAAGCGTTAAGTAATTATAGAATGTTACCCGAACTTTGTGTGAGTATCATTTAATACTTTATTCGCCTCGGACTTGCTACCCGATGTGGCCGCCCAAACGGCACACATTACATGCCGATCCTCCAGGCACATAGGACCTTATTACATAGTGATCTCTGCCTACCTTAGGGCATAGGGCCCTACATTATCATATGGCGATCCAGACCAGCCCTTTAGGGCACAGGTTATTAGATGGCGATCCTACCTACCTACATCCAGCCTACCTACGGCTTAGGACCATTCTGCCAGTCGTTTAAGACTGCAGGGAACGTGTAGGAACCCGGAACGAACCAACGAAGGAAACCTACAGTTTAGCAGGTCAGCGTAAGAAATGGGCAAGTACGCGACAAAGAATGGAGGAAATCATCTCCAAGAGCGAACAGAAGCTCCACACGGCGAGAAGAAAAGGAAGAAACACAGGTATTCATTTTAAAATAAAGTTACACACAGACAATTACGGTGTATAATAGTGAATGAACGGTGCAAGACTTTCATATCTATAAACTATGTACATTTCGCGAGTGAAAATGTTTATTTGCATTATAAGAGACAATGATATTGATTTAATGCGTACATACAATGTTATTTATGTCTACCTACTCAAAAATGCAAAAGTCGCAAAGCGCGTAGCACACCTTTCTTTATTTAAAGGTCAAGTTTATTTGAAAACTGATATGTACAATGTAATTTAGAAATGCTACATTTTGGCCGTACACTTCGCAATTTTGTTATTAACGCAGAAGTTTAAATATATATTTTTTTAAGAAGCCGCCTATATATATATATATATAAAACAGAATAAAATATGTTATATTTTTTTGCTCATAAGTTCATTTACGTTCAAGTATAAACAAAAAATACATACGTGTTATTTTTTACTAGGCGCCACGCATATGAATGTTGTCGTTCATATTGTTTATTAAACGAACAGATAAACAATAGCATGTATATTTAAACTAGTCGCGAATAAATAAACATCAAATGAAAATAGAATATGTATAGTTTAGTAATACTCGAAGTCAAGTTCACTTATAAAAATGCAACACATCATTTATTTCCAAACGATTACGCTTGGTGACAATGAAGAAAATATTGCCGACGCATTCAGAAAGTTCGCAAATAGAAGAGAATTAATATTAAATTAAAAAAGAAACCAATATACGAGGAGTAGTATATTAATTTTATTTGTAAGAATTCCGAAAATTTTGTCACAAACGCCTTAGAAGTTGATTCCAATGATATAATGGTTAGTAACGGGACGATTCGATAGCATCCTAATCACGTCAGGAGCTCAATAAGACGACAGAGACCTATCGATTGTACCTTTACGACACCAACAACAGTGCAGTTTCCACCAACCCCCAGGACAGATCATCCTAGAGTTGTGGAACTGGCAAAAACGATAACCAACCGAATCAGACGAACTTCAAAAATAGAAGAAAGGCAAGGAAGACTCCAATTCGCCCCTAAGTCGTGAGGAAGCAAGCATGCGCTTCCAGGAAATAGTCCGACACGACAAAAGCGCTCTCAGAATTTTTTTTAAGAGATTACAGTTATAACAAAGCGTGTTTTGGTAACTGGTCTCAAGTTTTTCTGTATTGAAGAAAAGGCTTACAGTATAAGGGCATTTCCGCTGTACGAGCAACCTTACTGTAGCCAGAATAAGCTTCAAAAGATAGTTCTGCGCAGGAACATGACAGACACGGAATATGTGTTGTCCAGGGAAATACACGAATGAGTGATTCCCAAAATAATTTTTCCATGGAGGAAAATAGATAGAAAAACGGAGAGTCGATTTATTTTAAAGTATGGTTAAAAAGGGAGCACAAGAATTGGAAGCAAACAGTCATGCACAAGAATTGAAACCACAAGATCAAGCATGAGGAATCGGAAAAGAACCAAGAACCAAACTCGAAAAACAAAAGACAAGAATGGCAAACTGCGAAACAAGGCAATTATTCTATATAAGTTGCACATGATATAGAAATAAAATACACAAAAGCGAACAGACTAGCAAAATTGAGACCGTGTACAAAGACCCGATTATTATTATTTTTTTTTTCAACAATGTAAAACGTACTATTTAGCAGTACCTTGAAAATTTATCATTTACCATTTAAAGTTTTACAATCTATATTATATATTTATTATTACAGTTTATATTAGGATATTTATCATCTTACGATTTATATTATATATTTATTCGTTATATATTACGTATTACTGTATATATATTAGACTATTCATCATTTTACTATGTACTTATTATTGTGTGATATTTGATAACGATTTCATTTTAGATTTTAACAAATTTATTGTTTAAATAATATCATTGTAAATTTGTAATCCCAACAATGTTACCATATTTTTAAAATAGTAATAGGGAAAGTAAATAGTTAGAGAGATTCCGATGAAAGAAAAACAAACATATTAGTGTTAGTTTTTCTTTGCTTCCCAAGAGGGATGGTGTAATAAATCGATATAGTCATGTATATGCGTAACACTTTCGGCAAGGCTACAACCTCGCCTTTTCAATACTAACGGTAACGTGTTATATAAACACGACCTCACTCTGTGTTTATTGCATACACAAGACTATGTGTCAGGGTTGTAGATATGTTCTAGAAAACACATCAAGGATCTTCTCTAAGTATATATAGACATTAGTTTAAGTAAGAGATATACAGATTCAGATTCAGTCTTATCCAGAGTCATAGACAGAGTAACAGTAAGAGTAGAGTGAACCATGTAAATATATTGTTAACCAGTATGTAAGCGTTAAGTAATTATAGAATGTTACCCGAACTTTGTGTGAGTATCATTTAATACTTTATTCGCCTCGGACTTGCTACCCGATGTGGCCGCCCAAACGGCACACATTACATGCCGATCGTCCAGGCACATAGGACCTTATTACACAGTGATCTCTGCCTACCTTAGGGCATAGGGCCCTACATTATCATATGGCGATCCAGACCAGCCCTTTAGGGCACAGGTTATTAGACTATTGTATGGAGTCAACGGACAAGTCTGGACAGGCACATGCATTGCAAAAATAGCACGGATTAGTCGCGGTCTGGCCGTATGTTCGTGCATCACACCAACGCACCCCCGACCTATCTGCAACATGTCTCTCATTACCATTCATTGGCGAATCGGTCGGTGGACAAGTCAGCACGGACCAATCCGTTAATAAATAGGAACCTTAAAGGAACGGTGCCACTTACAAACCATAGTTTTTCCTGGGCAAGAACCTTCGTAAACCCACGTCATCTCTTTCAGTATAGTTTGAGCGGAGTTCCTTTGTAGGAAACTTTATAACAGCGCGATACTCGATTCTCACCATATTTCACACTTTCTTATCGATTGAGTTGCTTTGTCGCCAATACTTCAAACACTACTGACGCGATTAAAAAAAAAAAATTATTTGTGCTAAAAGTGAGTCACTAAACACGTTATGACATGAAAAAGCTCTCTAAGTACCATCCCTCCTCCCATCTCAATCCGCGAACTTAAAAACTCTCTTTCGTATGTATACATATTGCAGAGTTTAGGTTAAGTTAGTGTTTAGGCACTTTTCTTTCCATTTTTTGTTGTCGTTTCTATTTTATGGGAAGAACAACTTTGCCTTGTGCACAGTTGATATACGTCCTAAGTTGTCGAAGGAGATGTGTTTCTTTTATAATTACTGATGTTATGTTAGCTTTTTTTCTTTTTGAAAATAAATTATTATTATTATGTCCTGACTAACTTGAACTGATGTATTGATACTATTATGAATGAACTGATATGTTTTAATACTAGAATGATAATGCGTATCTTATTATGATGAGATTAATGTCTCTTGATGTTATAGTAAGAGTGACATTGATGTTAAGAGGAGACTGACGTCTCAAATTTACCACTACCCGAACAAAATATTAATTACTTAATGAAAGTGGCTCGTATCGGCTATACGTCTAGGTAACGATGTAACTTAGCAAATTTCCAAAGTTACTGATTCCTGTTAAATTGTGCCTACTGCTATAGTAAATGTTGCAAGGATTTAACACTTTATGTTGTAAATATAAGTATAAAGTTTAGAATGGTAACATTATTCCTAATAATGTATATCCAGTGCACTTGAATTTATTTAAAGATAAGCAATTTACAGATTATGCAGAGATGTGATTCACTAATAAAGGCAAGGTAGAAATACAACCGGTCTAATGAATAGAGTAATAAAACGTCGCAATTATAAAAGAAGCCGCTTCATTTAAATAAATAAAACATGTGCCTAATATTTTGGTTAAGAAATGTGTGTAAAAATGGTAATGTTAAGTAACTGGAAATGTTAGGGTTCGTGCAAAAACGCGACTACTTGAATTAATGTTATATTAATATATTATGATATACTATCAAAAACATATCTTTCTTAACTAATTAATTTAATTCACTAGTTTATATTACCTTCTTTAATTTGGTTTTAATACTTGGTAGGTGTACATCTTTCTCAATTTCGTTCCTAACTGAGTTGTACCGTAATTATGTCTGTCAGATTACACCCTATCCCGCCTACGTTTATACTATAGTTTAATCTTGCTATAATATGTCTGAGCTATTCCGTTCGACATTAGAAACTCGGTGCAAACATAAAACGGAGCCTTAATGGCACAACTACACGAGAAAACCTCCGCCAGCTGCTTTTAATTATGTGACATGTTTTTTTACTGGCCGAGTTATCCTTAGACCCCTAGCTGTACGGATATCGCGTCAACAAAACTTCATGGATATTTATGATCTTACATAATTGCTGGAAGTTAAATATTTCTTGTAAACAATCGCTATAGAAGCGTTTAAATTTATACAGTAAACAGATTATTACGCAGGAATTTTCCTTAGATCGACTAAACATCTAAACAGGCAATTATACTCAAGGCACGTACTCAAATGAAGTTGTCGATAATTAGTTGGACAAGGAAGTTGAGCAGAGTATAATCAATAACAAGAAAGATCACATTCTTACATACAGAAAAGCGCATTTCTAAGTTTATTACATATCCACCAGGATGAGATTTAATAAACATATGAACCAAACAGATGGCGTGCTATTATATGTCGTTTGGGCATTTAATCCACCTCAAAAAAATATTTTTGATTGACGATGGTGATACTTGTTGAAACGGTGTACAACATTAAACAGTGCTCTCAGAGAAAGAGAAATTTTCAATAGTTGTTGTATTTCCTTGTGGAAAATATTACAAAATATTGGATTTCGTTTTAAAAAAGATGACCTGAAGGAATTGCTCCATGTGGCTTTAAAAAGAGTTGATTTTTTGCAACAATACATGCGTATTAAAAACGAAAATTTATTTCAGTTTGTGTTTCTGGATGAAACATAGGTTTTTCAAGGTGTACAGAAACACTTGAAAATCTTGACAAGATGTTAATGTAAAATCTGTTAGAACAAAAGATGAAGGTGGGAATAGGTACTAATTATTTAAGAAAAAAAGTCATGCAAAGAATACTCTGTTCAATTTTTATCTTATAGGTATATAGTCTAGCATGCTGGTAATTGTGTCGGGTTCATTCCTGGCAGATCTAATATTTTCGTCAACCACTAAAAATATAGATTACCATGGTGACATTAATAGAGAAAATTTCCTGAAGTTGTTTGAAAATAAGCTACTAAAGAATTTGAAGAAACCTTCTGTGATTTTTATGGATAATGCTAACTATCACAGTACAGTATAAATAAACCTCCAAAGTCTCTATAAAAGATGTGAAATTCAGGAATGGTTGATAAATAATAATATAAACTATGATAATTTAGCATCTAAAATAGAATTGCCAGAGTTGATTAAACGATTAGTACATATATAATATATAATTACTAGATGAAATACTAAATATTAATTTTTATACAAACCACCATCTACCACCCACCACCAAACCGATAGATTAGCACATTTTGTTCTTCGCTCCATATCATTGTGTTTTCAACCCAATAAAGCTAATATGGGGCAATATAAAAAGATTTTACTACAATCATATTGGGAAATATGATAGATTAGAGGAAGGCTGTGTAAAATTTACTAAGTCAGATGACTGCTCTTACCTGGTATAACAGTGTACGACACACTGAAACAGAAATAAGAATATGGTGGGATAGAGAGGTGGGATTGGATATGATATTGCATATCGTTATTAATTTAGAAGATCAAAGTTTGGAGTCAAGCGATTCAAATTCGAGGAAAAAAATTATTGTGTTATAATCAGGATCAGTGCCAAAGACGGAGTGAGGACATCATGGATCCCAATTTAACATTTTGCACACGCGAATTCAAATACTATTGGGAAAGGAATTGACGAAGATCTTATACAATATTCATGGCGTTAGTTATAGAATATCGTGGGTTGGTCAGAATAACCTCTAGATGACGGTCACTGATATTCTGAAATAATGTCCATGTATATTAGCTAAATCTACCTGACTAAATTGGGCCGATAAATACTTGCTCAGCGTGTAAAATAGAAAGAGTATCATTCAGATCCAGTAGCTGTATTATACTTTTAACGTCGTCAAAATCCATATGATAGAAAGATGCTGCTTCTATCAATGTGCCCTATCGCGTTATAACAGGTTTTGGTGCTAGTGGCATATGTGGCAGTTTTTTCACGAAATAAATTCCTGCGTGCAGGTGCCTTCACGGAAACTTTCTTGACAGAAGATATCAATGTATCTGCATTCGGGTAGCATTTTCTGACTTCCTTTGATACTCAATGAAGAGCATGTGTGAAGTATGTTTGTTGTATGAGCCGAGTAGCCGCTTTCATATATTCAGCTCCATCCGTTACAAACAATAACACTTTTTCTTTATTTATATCATGCTTTCCATCTTATAACGATTTTAAACACGAAGTTACGTTCGTGATATAAATTCTGTACTAGTTCTTTGGATTCTCTTACGGCCGGTTCCATAATATATTTAAACGACCTTTATTTTTTAAAAGGGCTTTTAGTGAAACATTTCGTCTCATAATTACTATTTAGCTTAAAAGTTTATTTTAAATCAGCTTTTAGTTAAAGGAAGAAAAATTGGCATTTACCGGATTTAAATGACCTACAAATAACAATCGTGATAATTTGTAACCGCAAATGTTAGTAAATATTTTGAATAGTTAAATCAGTTTTATTTTAAGGACGTGGTGAAATTTCATTAAGTAAAGTTACAACTGTTTGTATCTATCATTAATATAAACAGTAGTAGTTTTATTTTGCGTTATAGTTTGTGTAAAAGATGATCATTTCTGTTCCGCTTACGGTTGCACAAACCGTTTTGTTAAAAATAGTAACATAAAATACCATAGGTAAGTGAAGTGTACATATTTTTACATTTTTCTATAATATTATCATATGTTTTAAATTTGTAGATTCCCTTGTGATCTACAGTTACGGAAAAAATGGATTATAACATTAAAAAGAAAAGATTTTGAACCTTCAAAAACAGCAGTAATTTGTAGTTGTAGTACCCATTTTAGTGCAAATGATTACGAAATAATTGTCCATGGCAATAGAATCTTGAAGAAAGGTTTTATACCAACTAATTTTAAATCTAGACGAGTCATTGTACGCACTTCAAATACAGAAGTGGAAAAGAAATTCAAGAGCTACACAATAGAGAAATTGAAGAAACACAAAATGCAAGATTTTAAGCTTCCAATGTATCCAAAAGAAAAATTTTAATGAGAGGAAATGGTAACAAGTAAATATATTATCAATTATACAAAATATAAACCTTGTATTGTAGGAAAAGAACTGAAACCACACTACTTTTGAGATTTTGAGGGGCACAACATTTAGAGGATCTCATAAAAAGAAAAAAATATTGGTTAACATTTCAGAAAGTAGTTAAAACACTGAAACATAAATGTAAATATTGCTTTCTACATTTTATGACACTAATTATTCGATTTTTTTTCAATTGAAAAAATTCACCCGGGCGAAATTTTTTCTATTAAAAAACAAATAATTAGCGTAGTAAAATGTAGAAAGCAATATTTACATTTACATTACTTCGCAAAAATGCAATTAATTTGCAACTGAATCATAAAGTTAAATACTTTGAAACAAAAATAAGAAGAATGAAAAACAAAATTAAAACGTTATTAAATCTAGTTGTGTTTTACTACCCATGTGTTGTCTATTGCCATCTATTACTAAGTAACTATTTAATTAATTTCATCCTATAATTACATGTGCATTTAATTCATACTCTCTCGGATTTTTTAAAGCTGTACTCTATATATTCCGTGTACCGCATCTTTAAATTATATTAAAATTGTAATTCAGTAACAAAATATTTATTTTATAAAGATAGAAACAAATCCACCAATATTTTTTTTAAAGTAACTTGATAAATGTATTACAGTTAAACAGCCAGCTAAGTAAAAAGCGTTCAAATAAGCTTTGCCTCTAGTAGGCCATTCCTTTAAAAACGTATGATTATTAATAATTTAAATTTGCATTAGTTGTCAATTAGACAGATGCATAGTTGACAAAAATTGCTTTGTAATTTAAAATTGATTTAACATGGTTTTTACTATACAACACAAATCATTCATGCTAGAATCTTATTTTCGAAACGGACGTAAGATTGACGGACAATGGCAGTATTCTCTTCAAGATTGTTTAGAAGAATTTAGAATTTAGTCGAAGGAGAATTATTGGCCCTTTTTTTTTTAACGGAACCTTAACAGGAGAAAGGTATCGACAAGAAATTATTATGCCATTTATCGAACAGCTTGACGACGAAGAAATAACACAGGGTTACTTTCAACAAGACGGAGCTAGAGCACACACAGCAGGTGAAACAATTAATATTCTGCAGCAATTTTTTCAAAATCGGTTGATAAGTTTAAACACTGAACATGAATTTCCACCAAGATCTTGTGACATTACCCCATGTGATTTCTTTTTATGGCCCTTCTTAAAGACCTCAATTTATCAAGTACAGATACCTGATCTTGCAGGCCTTCAAATCAGAATTGCTGAAAGAATTAATGGAATTGACAATGCGATACTACAAAACACTTTTTCCTCCATTAGAAGAAGATGTGAGAAATGTTTCGAACAAGGTGGTGGACACTTTGAACAATTTTTATAAAATTTTGCTTGTTTGTTGGAAATAAACATATTTCATTCACTTAAAAATGTTCGTTTTATTATTTTGACATTTGTCATTTCAATCAAATATCTCATCTCATAACCAACAAAATTCCTATTAAAATTAGTAACAAGCTAAGACATAATCATAATTTCCAAGGGCTACTTTGAGGTAAAATTTATTTGAATTCTTTGTATATGCCGCATGTATATTTACCTGTCCCGGTCGATCGCCCATGTATTTTAATAGTGAACGCGCGTTTTCTTGCCAGTACTAGCTCTATTTCACTCGGTAGTTTCTCTCTCTAATGTTGGAATCAATTGAATGCACTGCTTTGATTAGATGTGCGCTATCCATATACATGGTGAGTTTTTTTGAATGTTTAGCATTGGGATCTCAGAAACTACTGGAGATAGTAAAACGCTTAAACGGGAAAAGATGCGCAGTTTTACGAGTTTGATTTAAAACCGCTTTTGTTTCTCCGAAAACTTTCATGGCTTATTAGATATTCGAAGAAAACTAAATTTTACGATATTCTTTAAACATGCTTAGCATCGTTAATAGTAATTTTAGAGAAAAAGTGTTCAGACAAAAGTTTTAGATAATTTTACGCCAAATAAAACTTTGTAGCTAATATTTTTTTTTCGTTCACCATTATTGAGTTATGACACATACTTGTGTTCTTTTAAATGGAAACCATAGTTGGTTTTGACATCGTTCAAAAAGCTTATTTTTTGCTGATTACAATGATATAAGGTTTGATATGGTTATTTTAAAAAATAAAGAGGATATAGACATTTTTATGGTTTCTATGGAAAACAATTGAATTTCGAACTGATAAAATACAAACCAAACGAAAACTTATTTTGAAATCTTATGTAGTAATAAAATGAAACTTTTATTAAGGGCACACAACATTATTAATGTTCAAAGATACCTCCATTATTATTATACACAAATTGCATCTCTTCACAACAGAATTTGTAGCATTGCGGACTTTACGCCTATACGCCTATCGATGTTATTAAAAGCAACTAAGACAGCTTCTCTTAAATCGTCGATTGTTTCATATGTTCTTTTGTATACTGTGTCCTTTAGTACACCCCACAAGAAAAAATCCAAAACTGATAAATCAGGGGATCTAGCCGGCCATTCAATGGGTGCATTTCGTCCTATCCATTGATTACGGAAGTTCAAATTTAAATAATTTCTAACATTCAGTTGATTGGGCGGAGGCGCTCCGTCATGTTGAAACCATTGCAGCATTGCTCGGGTTCTTAAATTTAAATTATCTAACATTTCCTCGAAATCTTGTTGTAAAAAATTAAGGTAACGATTGCCAGTAAGTGATCCATCAAAAATAAACGGAGGAAGAACAGTTGATCCTATAACACCACACCAAACATTAAACCCAAATTTAATTTGTGGTCTCCTATGTTCAACGTGAAGTGGATTTGTTTGAGACCATATGTGCTCATTGTGCCTATTAAACATTCCACAATTTGTGAAACGAGATTCATCAGTTCATAATATTTTCATTGAAAAGTGTGGATCGTTTTGACACTGATCTTTAAACCATCTACAAAAAGCTATTCGTCTGATGTTATCACCTTCATGTAAAGTTTGTGATACTGATAATTTGTAGGGACGAAATTTATGCTTCTCCAACACTCTGACAATAATGCGTTGAGAGGAGCCCATTTCTGTTGAAATTTGTCGGGTCGATGTAGATGGATTCTGAGCGACACTTGCTAATATGTTTATTTCTCTATCTTCATTCATACCTTTTTTTGATTTTGGTTTAACGAACGAACCATAATCTGCTAAATTATCCCATAATCTCTTAAAAGTAGGTAGCGACGGCTGACGTCGATCAAAATAATTTTCATAATAAACTTCAGCAGCTCTAGTAGAATTTTTCTGGTAATGAATGTAACATTCAACCATATCACGCTTTTCTACGTTAGAAAATTCCATAGCCAATGTAAACTTATGATTAACGGCCGTTTGTACCGTTTATAGTTAAGTTACAATTAAATTAATTAATAGTTAATTGTCAATGTTTGACAATTAACTTGACTTAAAAGTAAAAATAAACAGCTCTCACTTCTGTGACTCAACGTGAAAGCAATGTTAGTATATTTATCTCGACTGCTCCAACGAACACTATTGTAACTCAGATTTTTCGTTTTTTGAATTACAATACACCAAACATTTTTTTTTTAAGTTTTTATCTTATAAAGTGGACAATCATAGAAATGTCTATATCCTCTTTATTTTTTTAAATAACCATATCAAACCTTATATCATTGTAATCAGCAAAAAATAAGCTTTTTAATGATGTCAAAACCAACTATGGTTTCCATTTAAAAAAACAAAAGTTTGTGTCATAACTCGATAATGGTGAACGAAAAAAAAAATATTAGCTACATAGTTTTATTTGGCGTAAAATTATCTAAAACTTTTGTCTAAACACTTTTTCTCTAAAATTACTATTAACGATGCTAAGCATGTTTAAAGAAAATCGTAAAATTTAGTTTTCTTTGAATATCTAATAAGCCATGAAAGTTATCGAGAAACAAAAGCAGTTTTAAATCAAACTCGTAAAACTGCGCATCTTTCCCCATTTAAGCGTTTTTCTATCTCCAGTAGTTTCTGAGATCCCAATGCTAAACATTCTAAAAAATTCATCCTGTATACTACATCCATGGGATTATGAGACGGTCGTCTTTTAATATAGAATTTAAAAGAGTTTTAGGCTAAATGAACTTTTAGATAAAATCCCTTTTAAGGAAATATTATGAAACCGGCCGTTAGATTAGATACAAGTAGATGTGTAGCATATTTACCCAATAGAACTTAAGTAACTAATAAAAGTAAACAATAGATCGGCCCGCTACAAATTCAGTTCCCTTCTGGAATATACCCCTGAATGTCGGTCCCTAGTTAAAATAATATAGGATATTAAAATGTGAAAAGTATTTTTTATTATGTATTAAGAAAAGATATTGTAAAATAGAAATAAAACTACGGTTCTAATCTTGTATTGTATTGTTGTCGTGTGTAACATCTTAATCAATTATATCACAATGCATTACTGTTTTAATTTAATAGCAAAATACTTAGTAATTATTAACTTCCCTGCTCATTAAAAAAAAATTAATATACCAGTTAAGCATATTGCACATTCATAACATAAAATTTAAAAAAAGCAGTCGAAAAATATAAACAAGACATCGTAAATAGACTAGTATACTACAAACATGTACCAAATGATTATAGCAATACACCATAGTCAACAAAACAAACTATTATTTAATCTATTTCTTAAACATTCATATTTAATATTCTATTTACAGTTAGTTATGTGTGAAATATGTATTTTACATCAAGAACAAGATCTTGAACTACTTTATGACTATAAACCTTCCACTTGAGCTTGTTGTAGCGTTTTACAAGCTCACTATACATATATAGAATTAATTATTGTGACGCGAATAATTAGCAAATTGAAATCGGTTGAGGGACAAAATCAAAGAAATAAAACAAAGCCTGGGGACTGATATTTAGGTTACGCAAATTGAATTCAGTTTCCATAAAGTTCGCTCTCGGTCGCCTGGCAATCAAATCGTTATGTAATACCCAATCTGAGTTCAACTGTGCATTTCGATTTATCGGAATTTACGTAAACGACAAGACACGTGCTGTATGTTCGCATACATTTATCATGCGACCTGGATCTTGGAAATTTTCCAATGTAACTGTTATGTAAAACTATACAATATTCAAAATTTCTGCTGAAAGTTGCATAAGAAAATTTTATGAAAATAATATATTTTAATATTTAAATACAAACTTTTTATATTTATTATTTAACATTACTGTGTTTCATATTTATTTAAATAATTTCTCTGAGCCATTGTCATCTACATTTTGTAGATGTTTAAAAAATATATTCAAGGAGAATGTTCTTCCTATTCGACCATTTTACTGCAATAAACTAACACCTTGTTTCTAAAAACAAAGTCTTACGTATTTAGGAAAATTCTTGTAAATGTTTCTTAGACCTTTATTTTTAGTATTATAGTTCACTTGCGCGGTGACGTTTTTATCGTATCGGACTAGCCATGAAAACAAAAGGCTAAAGCATCAATAAAAATTTTTCAATTGCTTATGAATAAAAGTATTAATTACACTGTTTCAATAACATCCTAAATCCATTGCAAAAATATTGTTATGTTATGATTTCTCTGCAAATTGGTTCTTTACAGTTGGCATAAGTTGGTTATCGTTCCTAAATTTTATCTCCCTAGGTGTTTGTTTGAGATTCAGACGTAGATAAGCTAAGAGAGTACTGGATCAAAATCCTATAAAATTGAACACAGATGTGTAAATTCACATGTTATCCCCTTTACTTATTTCTCGTTCATGTGACACCTCCACGCGCGAAATTCAAAAGTCGAGAACAGGTGTAAAACAAATCTGAACAGGCATGAAACCTGTTCTTTATATGTTCGGAACTGTTTTACATACGCTGATTACCTCTCTCATATCTGTTCAGATGTTTTACACCTATTCCCAACTTTTTAATTTCGCCAGTGTTGTGGATGTGGTCACATGAGCTAGAGAAAAAGTGGAAAAGATAAATGTGAATTTAGACCCCTGTGTTAAATATTATTAATTTTAATCCAGTATTAAGTCCAATACTTAGCTTATCTACTTCTAGTCGCAAACAAAAAGTAGTCATTAGGTGCTAAATCTGGATTATATGGTGGTTGTTCAATTTCTTCAAAGCCACAATTAGTAAGCACAATAGTCTCCATTTACTATACTATCCTTATTTATTCAGATTATCATAACTCATGACTTACCAATCCCTTTGTAATTAGCGTCTAGCTGTTGGGAATGTTATGTCATGAATTATTATTATTTGAATTGAATGTAGAATGTATTTATGAATATATATTTCTCACCATGACAACATCAGTTATACAACTTTGACATTAATATACTGTCATTTATAATTCTTTGATAAAGGTAATATTTACCGAAATTATTAGACTATTAAGTATTATCGACCGTACTGTATAAGTAAAAATTAATTAACGGGTGAACGGTCTGTCAAATAAAAATAAAACTCCTTTATTCCACTCTATATTTCATAACGGATTTGCTACTTCATCAGGAGTGTAATTGAGAGTTAAAATTTAGCAAACAACGGCACTAAACATGTTAAAATTCATCAAATTCAAAACATCAAATCAATATGCTTTTAGTTTATCGTCAACCTTTTAAAAACAAATATACATAAATGAGTATCATAAATGAGTCATGAGAACGTTTAAATGGACACACATTTTCAAGCAATAGTACAGCCCTTAAAAAACATATTAAGCAAACAAAACACTCAATTTCGATAAAACCGCAATAATTACCAGGCGCGGCTCGTGATGACGTATTGTAGGGGTACGTACATTGATGCGAGTGCCTCGTGTATTTCCGGTGTTTACTAAGAAAACGCTAGAGTTAGTACACGAGAATTTACGAAGCACTCGCATCATTGTACGTGACCCAACAGTTCGTCATCACGAGCCGCGCCTGATAATTACATCAGAGAAAGAACGACGAACCAAGAAATATATCAGAAAGCATTCGCATACAAAAAATATAAATTTAATAAATGACCGAACAGATTTAAATAACTTGTCAGCAATATACCTACCCATTATATATAAACAATATATAATAATATTATATATAAACAATGTATAATAACAATATAAACATCACAAAAATAAAATAAAAAAGACATGTTAGTGTTGAGAAAGCTAACATTCTTTCCACCCGACAAAATAAACAGATGGCCGAAAACGGTCTACCTGCTAATGCGAAAAGTTTAGTTCTATTTAGAAATGTGTACAAATACGTCACAATATATTAACACCACAAAAATTTAATGTAAGTAGATTTATTATAATATCGTTCTCTTACCATTTTTAACATTTAAATAAATTTTACACTTTTTGAAAGAGGTGGAAGTGGATATAGTATCGAAACATCAAATTAAATGTTGCTTTAATTATCCGGCCGCTACTCCCAAAAAAATATTACTTTTATCTCGTATTATAATTACGGCCAAAAAAATAAGAAATTCCTTCTAATACTATATGAATATATGTATATTATTTGTTACGATTATTTCTTTATACAGAATATTGTTTCAAACACGATTTAACAGAGAGGGTTTATAACAGAAATACCCTTATCTGCTGCCGGGCTTATCATACGACATAAAAGTGCCGCTCGAGCGGAAATAAAATCAAATAAATTTAAAACCTTACAGTGCCCCTAAAAACAATGTTTGTAGAATATTACCGTCGACGGCTTATAAAATACAAATGATAACGATAACATAATTATGACTACAAGAATAAAATAGCTACATAAAATTGCTTTAAAACCTCTTAATAAAAAAATTGAATTTATAGAGTTAATATTAAAAAAGAAAAGTGCAAATAAATATTAAACATAGCTAAAACAAAATTGAGTAAACGGATACATTAACGAAACTTATTCCAACAGGGATTGAGCTTGTAAATACAGCAAAAAAGTGTTACTCAATCATGACTGGCATATATACTGAAGAGAGAAATATTTAGATAGTGCTATCCGCAGATCGTTAAAGCCCAAAGCTTGGTAAATATACTTGCATCTCTGCTAGTCTTGAGCCTTGCTTTTTGATATTTTAAATTTTATTTTCGCCTGGATATTCTCTTGTCGCGTCATACCAAAAATTTGTTGAGTCCAGAAAGCAAGTAACATTACTTTTTAAAATACGTTAGCATGTTCCTTCTATTATAAAGAATATTTGTGAGGTGCTACCCAGATATTTCCGAAATGTGCAAAAAAAAATAATACATTGTTCGTATAACTTGTTCACTACCACCCTTTCAAAGCCCAATGTACTCTTCTTCCACATGAATACACTGATTCCAGCGACTTGTCCATGACTGGAAGCATTGCTGGAAGTGCTAGCATGTTAACAGGCCTGCGATTCGGTTTGGATCTTCTCAATCGTCTTAAAACGAGGCCTCTTGAACTTCAGGTTCAACTTCGGAAACAGGAAGAAGTCACAAGGGGCCAGATCTGGGAAGTAGGGAAGGTGGGATAGTACTGCCGTCTTCGTTGAGGCTAGAAACTGACGAACAACAAGTGACGTTTGAGTTGACTTGGCAGGCAGCTTGCGTCGTATGTTTCTTCTCAGTCGTCGAAGAACATCGCAACAAAATTGTCCTTTAACTGTTTCACCTTGTGGGAGAAATTCTTTAAGCACGATGTCATCAGCGTCAAAGATGACTGCTGCTTTGCTTCGGGATCATACCCGTTCAACCATGATTCGTTGCCAATAATTATTCTGGTACTGAAGTTCGCATCTTTTTCGGTAGTTTCTTTCAGCTCTGTGCGCACATGTATACGTTTTTTATGCAATGCTGAGTAACATTGGCACAAACTTCGCAGCAATACGCATGTTACAAATGCCATGGTTTGTTCTTCTTCGATTTTGCAAGATAACATCACGCAATTTTGTCATATTTTGTGGCGTGTTTTGTGTCGATGGACGACCGAAATGCTCATCATCATGAACCGACACACGTCTATTAAAAAAAAAGAAAACGATTCTACCACTCGTAAATTTGCGCCTGGAATAAAGCATCCTCATCAAACATTTGTTTAAGCATTTTCAGAGTTTCCGCTGCCGTTTTACCAAATTTGTTGTAGAATTTGATACACGTTCTTTGGTCTTTTACATCAAACATTAGTGTCGCAGATTAACTCAAATACAGCTCAACAAATATAAACACAAAAACTGTTCATCACCACTTAGCCAAATTCCATTTGACAGACTGACTTAGTGTAGAGGTAGCTCACGCCATCTTGCGCTATAGAGCTGTACTATCCTCCCTTCGCGCGCCACATTCAAATTCCGGGAATTTCTGGGTAGCACCTCGTAAACCATGTAATTCACAGCTCTAGTTCCCGACGTATTACACAGGCCTACAAAAATTTTCTTTTTTTTGGTGCATCTCTGAATTGTCGATAAAGTAGGTAATGTACAGTATATTGACATATGTCATTTTAACTCATCAGCTCTAGTTTACCTACTACCCTCATTGTGAATTGTTGTCGGTCTTGTTATGGTCTTGTTCGTAACTAGTCATTATTACAATATCATCGATAAAGTTTGTGTTACTATTTCATTATGGCTAGTACGTCCAGACGTTGTGTTAACGATCCTGATATATTTTGTTATGTTTGTGGTGAATACATACTGAAAAATCAGCGTAAATCGATTACAAACACAGCGCGTCGTTTGTATTTTGCTTACTTCGGTATTGAAATTCTACACCAAGATAAAGTGTGGGTGCCTCATAGTGTTTGTAAAATATGCGTTGCACATTTGCGACAATGGGAGAGAGGGAAACGTAAGTCTTTGAAGTTTGGAGTGCCTATGATATGGCGAGAACAAAAAAAATCATTATGACGACTGTTACTTTTGTATGATTAATATAGTGGGCATCAACAAAAACAATCGCCATAAATGGAAATACCCCAATATTTCTTCAGTACAAAGACCTGTTCCTCATTCAGAAAATGTTCCAATACCAACTTTTCACCAGGTAGTGCAGCAATCTCAGGAGGATGTGACTTCATGACCTTAGTGACCTCATCAGAGACTTAGATCTTTCGAAGGAACGTGCTGAGTTACTAGCGTCAAGATTAAAAGAAAAAAATTGTCTTTCCTCAGATGTTCGAGTGTCTACAAATCGCACGAAAGAGGGAAAGTTATTGAAGTTTTTTTCATCTGATGAAAATTTGGTGTATTGCTGTAATGTGAGTGGTTTGCTGGCTTTCATGGGTTTAACGATCTATCAGCCCAATGAATAGCGTCTCTTTATTGACAGTAGTAAACGAAGTCTAAAAGCAGTTCTTCTACATAATGGAAATAAATATGCTCCCGTTCCAATTGCTCACTCAACATGTGTAAAACAAGAATATGAGGTAATTTCAAATCTTTTACAAAAAATAAAATATATTGAACATAACTGGGTGATCTGCGTCGACTTGAAGATGGTTAATTTTTTATTGGGTCAACAGAGTGGTTATACTAAATACCCATGTTTTATTTGTCTCAGGGACAGTCGAGCTAAATCACGTCATTGGACTGCAAAAAATTGGCCTGTGAGAGATGCTCTTGTTGTTGGGGAAAGAAATGTTATAAATGAACCCTTAGTTTCAAGAGAAAAAATCATTCTTCCGTCATTGCATAAAAAATTAGGGCTAATGAAGCAATTTGTTAAGGCTCTCGATAGAAATGGTCAATGTTTCCAGTTTATTTCTCACAAATTTCCTGGTTTAAGTACTGAAAAACTAAAAGCAGGTATCTTTGATGGACCTCAAATACGTAAATTGATGAAAGACACAACTAATTTTGAGACTTGTATGAATGATGTGGAGAGGCTTGCCTGGCAATCTTTTGTAGCAGTTGCACAAAATTTCCTCGGAAATCATAAGGCTGACAACTATGTAGAACTAGTAGAGGAAATGCTGGTGAGATTCAAAGATTTAGGCTGTAATATGAGTATAAAATTACACTATCTCAATAGTCATCTACATCATTTCCAACACAATTTAGGAGATCTAAGCGAAGAACAAGGGGAACGTTTCCACCAAGACCTAAAAACAATGGAGAATAGATACCAAGGAAGGTGGGACAGTCATATGATGGCTGACTATTGCTGGGGAATCATGCGAGATTGCCCGAGTCAGTTTCATTCTAGAAAATCACTCAAAAAACAATTTCTTGATGTTTAGTGTCAATAAAATATATATTTTTTCGTGAATTGTGTTTTTTTTTCTCGGGAACTAGAGCTGACAGAAGAAAACGGGTAACATTTTTGATATCGCCATGTAAGACATACTTAAAATCGGGTCTAAAATCTCCAGCACCAAAATGGTTGTAGGCCAGTGTTATTAATGCAGTATACAGGGTGTTTTTGGATTATATGAAAAAAATTAAAATTTTGGTTCAGGGCACCAAAATAAGAGAAAAACTTCCTATGAAGCTGTGTCCGAAAACGCTTTGTTAAATAGTTACAGTCCTTTAAAAATAAGGGTCTAAATACAGTTTTTATAATTTCTCTGAAATTTTGAAACAGACATAAAACTCATATTTGGTAATTGTGACCTGCTAAGGAAATAACTTCTTACAAATAATTTTTATTGTAAAACCAGCAAACGTGAAAAACAGAATACATAATAAGAACGTATTGGATTATTAACAGGAACAAACAGTAACGATAAAAGTTTAAAGAATTTGTTGAAAAATGTTTCCCATAGTCCGCAGGGAGATGTTACATAGTGTAATCACTGAACGAATAGCCGATCAACTCTGTTCGGGAGTCAGTTCTGTACAAGATTGAACAACTCATTTCTTAATATCTCAACGTTGTCCACTGGTTGTTAGTACATTTTTTGCTTGATGGCACCCCATGCGAAAAAATCTAACGGCGCTAGATCTGGCGACCGTGTAGGCTAAGCAACTGATCCTCCACAGCTGATCCATCGTCCAGAGTCATGTCCATTTAGCCATTGTCGCGTGCTCCTAGCATAATGGGTAGGCAGCCGTCTAGTGGCAACCAGCTTTCACGTCTAAGGTTCAAAAGAATGTTATCTAAGAGGTCATAAAAACCATTTCTTAAGAAGTCGATATATCTATCCGCATTTAACCAAATGGGAAGAAAATATGGTCGAATTAAATGAGTCCAGTATCTCCAACCACACATTGCACTAAAATTCGTGTTGAAAATTATTTTCACGCACTGCATGTGAATTTTCAGATGCCCAAATATGAATATTCCGCTGATTTAGAATGCCTCTTCTTATAAACGTGGCTTCCTCTGTCCATATAATCTTTTCTGGGAAGTGTGGATCATTTTGTACTTGGTTTGAAAACCAGTCACAAAATACCTTTCGACGTGGAAAATCATCGGGTAATAAGCATTGGACACTCTGAAAGTGGTAAGGGTTACCGCTGATCGGGTCTCGGCATTCTCCAACCAAGACTGAGTGTTATTTGTAGATGGTTGGCGGCTATTCTCACACTTGATGTAGGTTCCTTGTCAAAGTAATTTAAAATGGTGCGTGTTCTCCTTTTGTTTTTCAAGGGTGCAAAACCTCCGTCACCATAATTTGCTACAGTAAATGAACCTGTTTCCTTTAACATGTTGTAATACATACTCACGGTGAGCAGCAAGAGCTTTTTCATTACAAAAACCGTAAACGAAGACGATGTCGTTATAATCGTTGTTCGAATAAGTTTGCAGCATTTTTGCTTAGTGCTAATACACAATAACTAAATATTTAGTATCATACAAACGACGTCGAGTTATTCAATTTGATATAAGGATTTGTTTGATAGCAGCCTAGTACTACGCATTTTTATTATAATGGCAAATTACGGATTATGTAGCGTAACCTATTTAAATTTTTTACAAGAAAACCAAACATTTTCTGAAAAAAATGAAAGGGACAAAAAAGTTTCTAACTGAATCGTAATAATAGGGGATGATCGACAAATTGCTTGTTGGGAATCTATTTCCTTAGCTGGTCACAATTACCAAATATGAGTTTTGTATCTGTTTCAAAATTTGAGAAAAATTATAAAAACTGGATTTAGACCCTTATCTTTGAAGGACTAACTATTTAGCGAAGTGTTTTCGGATACAGCTTCATAGCAAGTTTTTCTCTTATTTTCGTGTCTCGAACCCAAATTTTAACTTTTTTTCATATACATAATCCTAAACCATACATTAATTACAAATATCATCTTTTAGCAATGAGCGTTATAATTATAGAACGGACACGCTTACCACATGACGCAAAGCCCAGTGCAGTACTGGCGAAAGGCTGTATTTCTAAAATATTTAATTTTATTTATACATATAATTGGAAAACGAACGGGTGGTGATCTATAAAATTACGAAATACATATTTATTTGTTGAAACGTTGTATTTATAAAGTTTTTAATTTTATTTATATAATTGAAAAACATACGGGTGGTGATCTATTTATCTAAAATTACGAAATACATATTTATTAATTAATTTTATTTATATAATTGGAAAACAAACGGGTGGTGATCTATAAATTACGAAATACATATGTATTTGTTGAAAAGTTGTATTTTTAAAGTTTTTAATTTTATTTCTATAATTGGAACATTTTTATTTGTTCATTTTGTCGTTCAAGTTGAGTAAAGGAGTATTAATATTGACTAGCAATAGTTTCTCAAGGTTTTCTTCTGTCAATTTTGTTCTCTTTGAATTAAGTACATCCTTATAAATAGAAAACGTCCTTTCTACATCGCAACTGGTTAAAGGTGCATACTAGAAATATTCTTTTATTTCTTCATATTTAGCTGTTAGATTTTGTGGAATTGTCTCCATACATAATTGCTGCAATGTAATTAAATCTGGATTTATATTAAGAATTGCTTCAAACTTTTGCCGAAGGCCACATCCGAAGTCACTTGGAATACTTTTCAAATTATTAACAGCCACATCTAATGTGGTTAATCCGTCATTTAATTTGAGATTTCGATTTTCAAAATAAGTGATTAGTTTTGGCAATTTTCCAAAGTGTTCGTGAAGAAAGTACAACTGATTTTTTAAATTTGGGATTTGTGTGAGCTCCTTGCACTTACCAATACTTCTAGCATCCTCCTTTAGCAGTGTTACGAAATGTTTTAGACTATCGAAATTCTCAGCATAATAACTAGTAGCTTACAGCCATGTTCCCCATCTAGTTATTACTGGAGTGGGAGGCAGTGACAGAGATGGAAATTTTTCCCTGAAAAGAGCTACTCTCATTGGTGCTTTTCTGAAAACTTTTTTAAAAGCTGATACAAGTCTATCAACTTCCGGAAAAGTGTCTCTGATATATTCACAGATTCTGTGGAGAGCATGTGCTACACAAGTAATATGCAGCATATTAGGATATGTTTTCTTCAATAGTCTGCCTGTTTTTAACAGCAGCAGTTTTTACGCAGCACTATCACTGACAAATAAAAGTATTTTTTCTTTGTACGTGGCGTCCGAATGAAGCATTTTTTGCATATTCTCCTTAATGGTTTCAGCAACTGTTTCCGCATCAACTCTATTTATAACACTTGTTGCTATTACATATGAGTTATAGGGAATAGTTGGATGTAGTACACCAGCTACAACATTTACCACACAGCGTCCTAACATATCCACCGTTTCGTCGGCGCTTATCCATATGTATTGATTTAAAAGATGGCTTCTAATGCGTTCTACTGTTCTCGTATAGCACCTAGAAACATAATATTTGCGTAAAGTTGATTCATCAGGAACATTTCGACCAGTATATTTTTGAAGAAATATTTTTAAAGTGGGATGGCTAAGTTTATTCAATGGAAGGAATATTAGCCGCCATAAAAGTTTTACAGAGATCAGATGTGTTTGCGATCCTAAGTGACGAATTTTTGACGATATTTTACGGATTTTGTAATAAATTTCGGAATCACTGACAATGGACATACAATCAGTATGACCGTCAATCCAACTCGCCATTGTTTTACAATGCCGTTCTCAACATTCTTCCATATCATGTCTGAAAAAGTAACTTAAACAATGCTCTAGAACTAAATAAATGAAAACTAAAAATGTGTGCGTAAGTTATTGAAACTGAACGAAATAATTGGTAGAAATAGATTCAATCAAACGATATTAAACAGTATCTATTACATAAATTACGATGTAATTAACAGTTAAAACTATGAAAACAAGAAACTTACTCACAGTATTTTATTTATCTTACGAAATATAAACTAATAAATAAAATACATTATAAAAACCCCGCTTCTATCTACGCTCATGAAAACACTTTAAAAAGCACTATATTCTCGGAATACAATAGCTGGCTTGTCCATTGTTATCGCGGCGAGACCAGGTGTCCGAGTAAGTCAAACAAATACTTCATTGAATTACGCCGGTATGTACTGAGCGACGTTATACACAATTCCAATTGCCGATTGCGTTTTATGGAAATTGCGTCCGTTCTCTAGCAATGAGTGTTATAATTGCTTAGCTTTGATAATAAAAACATTTAGGATTTACTCAAATGCAAGTTTAAGTCTAATATAAGAGCAATCCTTTGTTTAAATGCTTGTTTGCAAGCTTAAAGTAAATACGACAGACCTCGGAGTATGTGACTTTGTTCAACATAAAAAAAACAGGGATACGTCGTCAGCGTGGAGTTATTTTTTAGTTGTGAAAGACGGGAAAAGTGCTAAATGTAAGCGGTGCCCTGCCATTCTCAAGACTTTGGGTGGATCGACTAAGGGATTACTAAGATTTTAGCTAACGTTAATCGTTTAACCGCTTCAACAAGTCAAGATTCTGAAAATCGGAACACAGCACCGCCGCCAGCTAAACGAAAGTTAGAAGATTATTTTACTAAAAGTGCCGACGATAGCCTGGATGATGTTTTAGCAAGAATTATTGCATTAGATGGATTTCCATTCAGTGTATTCATAACTTCAGACGATTTGAGAACATTGCTCTTAGCGAAATACACGGATTTACCAAAATCAGCCGTCACAATTCGAAAGCGTGTTATAAATTATAGTGAAAAAATCAGAAAGCAAGTAACTACAGAATTAACACATTTGAAAAGTGCAAGTGAAAGATTCAGTCTATCTTTCGACGAGTGGACATCAACGTCCAATAAACAATAGGTACATGGCTGTCAACGTTCATTCATATAAAAAAAATTGGAGCTTAGGACTCGTTCCTATTCATGGAAGTATGACGGCTGAAAATTGTCTTCATATATTGAAAGAGCGTCTAAGTAAATTTGATGTTTCCCTGGAAATTGATATCGTGGCTACTGTAACCGATGGACCGAACGTTATGATAAAGGTGGGACAGCTTGCTTGCACTAGAACAACAACTGTGTCTCGCACGTGGTATGATTTTGGCTGTCTGTGATGTGCTTTATAAAGTAAAGAATTATTTTCAAGACAGGCAAGACAGCCCTACCTCAGACTCAGATGATACTATAAATGAACCAGCTGTGACTGCTGATTATATGAACGATAGCGATGATGATGACTTAGACTATCCAGAATCAGGTTCAATCTTAATGTCACAAAAGGAACTTGCGCGAGAACACATACCAGAGTTAACAAAAGATGATAACATTAATGAACTTATAAAGAAAATCCGCAAAGTTGTAGTGTATTTCAAAAGATCGTCATTGAAAAATGAAACAGTACTTCAAAAATATGTGAAGATTGAACATGAAAAAGAGCTGTCACTTCTTTTGGACTGTAAAACCAGGTGGAATAGTTTTTTAACCATGCTGGAACGATTTTCTCTTTTAAAAACCTGCATTCAAAAAGTTCTTATAGATCTCAACCATCCAATCCGTTTAGAAGATGCTGATTTTGGCTTGGTAAATAAAATAGTTGATGTGCTGTCCCCAATTAAATTAACAGTAGAAGCAATCTGTCGAGGAGATGATAATTTATGCACAGTTGATGACGCTTTGAAATTGCTTATAAAACAATTGTCTAGCAAAAACTCAGCACTCGCCAATAAAATGAAAACATCCTTAGTGGAACGTATAAAGCTACGACGAAATGATGATTTAACTGGTGTGTTGAATTATTTACAAAATCTACGAAAAGATGATGAAAATCAGTTATTATCGTATTTGGAATTGCTTGACTTATTTCCAGTTCCTACACAGGCTTTAGTGAGGACGCAAATAAAGAGTATTGTTAAAAGACTAAATAGTCTAGCTGACACGGAAGAGGAAGAAAGGTCAGGATCACAAACAGATGATGAGCCAAGGCAACAAACCTTCCAACCCCAATTGACACTAAAGGAAATGTTACAGCTGGACATTAATAAGAGCATGGAATCCCCAGATCCTGAAGTAAAAAATGGATCGGGGTTGGTAAATAGTATTAGACGCGAAATAAGCCTGTTTGAAAATGGAGGAGTTCGGATATCACTTAGAATTAGCATATAAATATCTATTGTCTATTCCTCCAACCAGTGTAGAACCTGTGCGAGCGTTTTTAGCTGCTGCTTATGTTGGCTATAAACTACGAAGCAGGCTTGGAAGTCAAACATTGGATGCTTTGATATTTCTGCGATTGTATTTTCGAAATTCTAAATAGTTTTTTGTTCCTTATTATTGTGTATTGTGAAAAGTCTTTCTTTGGAAACTGTGGTTAAGTAAAACTTAAAAAAGGGTATATAACCCCTTACCACAATTATTAATCGTACCCTTTATAGGATACGATTAATAACGCAGGCCTGCATAAAATTTGTGATGACGTGATTTTTGTTTGTTAAGCTCAGTTTTTATATAGCAATAACTAATTAAAATACAGTTGGTCTCTACCACCCACAGATTTTTTTTTGAAACAAAAGAAAAAGAAAAAAATATAAAAAAAACTTATAATAGACGTTTTAATACATTTTAAAATTAATGTACTACTTCAAATTCTAGGTATTAACGCAAAAATGATTTTCTGTTGTGGTTTTAAAGAAATTTGTTAAATAGGCTCTCATTACTTGATGTAAATCTTTTATTACATGTATTAATTTTGGACAAGATTTCCGGGAATTTTTACCTGCTAAATCCTATTTATTATGCTTTCACTTTATTAGTACTGCGAAGAAGTATTTCAAGTTTATCACTCCAAACAAAATGTATATTTTAATGTCATTTACTTCATTATAGCTCTGAGTGTCGATCAGTAAACAAGTAAAATTAATTTGTCTTTAGTGTTGTGCGTGGTATTTGATAAATAAACATTGCTTAAAAATTTGTCTAGCCGGTGTTGCAAAAACGCACCAGATGATTTTTGTTATATTTGTGGATATTTCGTCTTGAAAAAGTTTAAGAGACCAATTGGTGAATTTGTGAAAAATGCATATTATGCTTATTTCAAAATCAAATTAGGAGATCAAGATAAAGATTAGGCACCGCACGTTGTTTGTAAGGTATGTGAAGAAGGTTTAAGACATTGGACCAAAGGAAATAGAAAAAGCCTTCATTTTGGAATACCGATGGTTTGGAGAGAACCGCAAAATCATCATGAAGATTGCTACTTTTGTCTTTGTGATATTAAGGGGCATAATAGAAAAACTTTGAAACATATTTTGTACCCAAACAATATTAAATCAGCTATCAGACCAGTTCCTCACAGTGATCATGTACCTATACCTATACCCCCCAAAGTACTACAAGAAGATATTGAAACCTCTTCAACTTCCGGCTCCGTACAGATGGATAGTGCTTTTGAACCATCAACCTCAGGTCAAAACCAACCTCAACTATTTTCACAAGCCGAACTGAATGATTTAGTAAGAGATTTGGGACTTTCAAAAGATCTTTCTGAAGTACTGGGGTCTAGGTTGAAACAAAAAAATTTGCTTGCCCCAGAAACTACCTTCAGATCTTCCTTTAGCTGAATATGACAGAAAAACAACCAAACGAAGCTTTTCTGAAAAACGAAATCGTTTTTTTAAGAAGCATAAAGAATAAAGAACTATTTCTAATAGTTTCTATGTGTATAGTTTTGTATTTTTTTAAATATAATATAAAACTAGCTTATAAATGAAATAAATCGTGTTTTTTCTATATTTTTTTATTTTACTGGTTTGAAAAATAACCTTACGTGATACAAAAAAAAAAATAAAAGCAGATTTGGAATCAGCGCTACCCAATTACTAGAAAACAGTTAAAATTTTTAAATCAACATTCAAAGAGTTGAAAAATGCAGGCCTGTGTTAATTGTGGTAAGGGGTTATATACCTTTTTTTAAGTTTTTATTGTGTATTGTGTTGTGCAGCAATATTAATAAATAATTTTCAAGAAATTGCTTAAGTTTTTTTTCATTTGAGCCCAATTTGAAACCACATAGTTTAATCCCGGGATTAATCCCTGGATCCCAGGATTACACTTCAAAAATTCCGTAATCCCGGGATTGAAAAACATGCTCGGAATTGTATTCTCTAATGATGTATGATGTGTATGCCCTTGCTAATTTTAGAATTTGGTTAATTTAACATTTCCGATACCCAAATTTTTTAAATTATTTTTATATATAAAAATATTCTTTTGAACTACAAACGCTTTTTAAATTTAACGAATATTTTTTTGTTTATCAATTAATACTTAGACCTTTGAGCTCGCTTCGCTTGCCGCTTTCACGCCACATAAATTTTTTAATTTCAATTTGAATTTTAATATTAGAATTCGTGTCGCTGCTACAAATATATATAATTATTCCTTTATACGTTTCAAAAATAGCATGTGTCGAAACACGATCATAAAATATTACTTTGTGAACTTACGTAGTACTTTACCTTGAAACTGTTCGAAGTTATTATTAGTCTTCTAGAAAGGGTTGTTCTATGGATTTGTAAATCACATTTATGTACGTCAAAACGTTGTATAATTAATATTAAGCATACAGATATTGATTCAATATGTAATAGCCCAACGTGCACTTACATATATTACATAACTTTGTATTAATATTAATATTTATTCAAATTACCAAAAAAAATTATAGGAGAAGGGAGGAAAGGTTATAATAGAGTCTATACTAATACGAGGAATTACCTTTTAATTTTGCATATACACTTCATTTGATCGATGTTGAGATTCACGTCATCAAGTTTTATTCGTGTGAATCAAATCATTACTTTTGATTCAAAATAAGTATTAAGTAAACCAATTAATAAAATATAAGAAACTGTATAATAAAAATGAAGCGATTTGGATATTCTTCAAAATTAAATATTTTTTACCAGATATTTTATTGAAAATAATAATAATAATAATTAATAATAAAATAAAATAAAACAATAACTTTGTTATACCACTTTATTCACATGTAATAGTGACCGCGGTTTCGACATACAATGTCATTATCAAACTGCAAAAGTTACAGGCCTACATAGATCTTATAAATGACACAAAAATATATGGGGGTGGTTTATGATGTTATTTAAAATTACTACTATATACTTAACTATTATATACAACATTGGAAAAGAGGTGTATATATAAGATCCAACTGGTCGTTAAGAACAATATCTATTGTGTTGTTGCCGCTTTTAAAAATTTCTAGTGACTCTAAAAGATTTAATTTACGACCTTTCTCGGCCAAATGCAATATTTTATGATGACCAAATATATGCCTTTCTGTAATAAGATGGTTTGCGAATGTTGAATCTGTCTTCTTTAGTTTATATGACCTCATGTGTTCTTTTACCCGTATAATAAAACTTCGACCAGTCTGACCTATATATACACTTTTACAATCATTACAATATAATTTGTACACTCCTGATTTATTATTGATATCTGTTTTTGGTTTTGCGTTAAAAATGAAATTACTTGTTTTTACATATGGTTTGTAAGCTATACTAACATTACTATTATTTTTTGAAATAATATTTCCAATTTGCTCGCTTATTTTACCGAAGTAAGTTAACGAGACAAATTGTTTCAAATTAGCACTATCTTTAGGATATACTAAACTAAGGGCGACTTGTAACTGTTTTTTCTTTAGTATACTGTCAATTACGCTACTTTTATAACTATTGTTTACCGCTATTTGTTTTATAGTATTGATTTCACGAACAAAAGATTCATTAGACAAAAGAATATTTAATGCTCTATGTATCATAGAATTAAAAAATGAATGTTTGTGTGTCTTAGGGTGTAGTGAATCTTTGGGAATAATGCAATCAGTGAAAGTAGGTTTACGATATATATCAAATTTTAAGCTCTGATCTAACTTGTTTAATTTTAAATCCAGGAAGTTAATACTGATATTCTCTTCTATTTCTACTGTAAAATTGATATTAGAATGGATTGAATTTATGTAGTTCAGAAATGTTTGCAGTTGTCTATGAGTACCCTTAAAGCAAGCTAGGATGTCGTCTACATACCGATACCAAAATTTAATATGTTTTTTACCTAGTTGTGATGAAAGAATTTTTTCTGTAATATGCTTCATGAAAATTTCAGCTAATAGAGGACTTAGAGGTGAGCCCATTGCCAGACCTTCTGTTTGTTTGTAGAATTTGTTGTTAAATGTAAAGTAACTTTGGTTGGTGACTAACTCCGTTAGAGATATGATTTCGTGTATAACAACCGGGTTTGTATTTTTCTTTACTAATATGTTTTCTATTAACCTTAAGCATTCCTTATGTGGTATTTTTGAAAACATGTTGGAAACATCAAATGATACCAGGATTTCTGTCTTTTGTATATTACAATCTTTTAATTTAGCTGTTAACTGTATTGCGTTTTTTATGGTAGAGCTATCTGTAAATTCGGTATATTGTCTAATTATTATGTTTAATTTTTAAATATTTTATTATCTTCTAATTACGAGAAATATGTTTCGACAACTCAAAAAATCAGATACAGAATACGAGGTTATGTATTAGGGTTGGTCAAAAATTTTTTTTCTCGAATCGACTTCTAATAGCGTAAATATGTTGTATTTTTGTCTACATTAGACCCCTGTAAAAAATTATTAATTTATTTTTAGTGTAAGAGCCCGCGCTTTGATCTTCAATTTTGTTAAATTTTGAATATAACGACCATATCCCTTTTTTACATAACAACATAGCATTGTATTGCAGAAAAGCATATTACTGTATCCTAACGACTTTTAAGTTCTCGAGAATTCAGACACACAAGCAATTCATTCATTGAAACGTATATCTTCATCCAGGAAATATTTTTGATAGAATACATATAAAATAATACATAATAAAAAGATCAGTTTGGTTTTACTACTCGGACAGTGAAGTTGTGTGTTTATTTTTTTATTTGAATTGTTTAACTTCTAATCGTTATTACTAGAGAACGGACATTCTTACCACATGACTCGGCGTAATTCAATGAAGTATTTGTTAGTCTTTCCCGGCCATCTGGTCCGCTGCGATACAATGACAACACAGCTATTGTATCCGGAGGATAAATATCCATTAAACGCAAGCGGCAATTCGAAATGTTTATAAACTTCGCTTAGTACATCCCGGCGTAATACAATGAAGTATTTGTGTTTGACTTTCTGGGCCACCTGATTTTCGCAGCGTTAACAATGGACAACGGCTATTGTATTTGGAGAACTTAGTCATGTGGTAAGAATGTCCGTTCTCTAGTTATTACGGAAACCAGAAGCCAAGGTTATTTCTGCCCGATATTCGGAAATGTAGAAGATATTAATGATAACGTTTTGCCAACTTACGAAGATGTTATAAAATGCTATGAGAGGAATAGGTTGCAACTAAAAATAACGAGGAATACTACCAAAGAACCATCGTTTTTAGATATTGCAAAACTTGTAGCTCAAAGGGTAGAATGTGTTTGGAGAAAATCGTCTCTTCCTACAGTTTCAAATACAAGAGTCATACAACTAATAAGCGGTTATCATATAAAGTGCAAAAATCTCAAAAAGTCGTTGAAAAAAATATCCGTTTATCAGAAAGAAAATTTTCTCCGACGTAGCAGAGTTTTGTTTGATATTTGTTCCTGTAAATGTAAACAAATTGAGCTTTGTTGCTGTCCAAGGCAATATAAGGTACCCAAAGAAGAACAGGAGTTTTTGAGTGACCAAAGGGGGCGAGAAAAATGCGTATTGGAGGAATAGATCGAGTTCTTACAACTAAATTGCAAAAAAGAGCAGCGCGAGCACCAAAAACAGAAAAAAACGTAAATAAAAGTCACGACAAAATTAACTCAAAACAGCAGGACTTGGAGTTATCTGTAAGTAATTCCAGTTCTTCTTGTGATGATTTTTTTAATTTACCTTCCACGTCAAAGGCGGAAGGAAAAAAATAAAAAACAAAAAAAAAATTTAGTTTGCCTATATTGTCAAAAACTTGTGACCGCTACGGTGTTTCCGATAGAGCAGCGGCTGCTATTGCTTCTTCTGTATTGCAAGATATATCTCCTGGCAGTGAACCAATTGATAAATCAAAAATACGACGGGAAAGAAAAAAAGTACGTAAAGAATATATTCAAAAGCAGAAGCAGCTAGACCTACCAGCTTTATACTTTGATGGCCGAAAAGATAAGATGCTTAATATTATTAAAAAGGGAGCTAAGAAATACAGACAAATATTGATTGAGGAACATGTATCTGTTCTTAAGGAGCCAGATTCAGTTTATGTTGGCTATGCAACACCAGATCGAAGTACTTCTAAAAGTATTGAAATGTCAATTATTGCCCTTCTTTCGTCTCAAAAAATTTATAAAGAAAATTTGATGGTAATTGGTTGTGATGGTACAGTCACTAACACTGGGAAATTTAACGGAGTAATAAGAGTATTGGAAAAAAGACTTCAGCGCCCACTGCAATGGATTATTTGCATTCTACGTTTGAACGAATTGCCATTAAAACATCTATTTAACAAACTAGATGGTGTTAGCAAGGGACCATATTCGCATGCTGGTCCTATTGGCAACTTATTAGAAAACTGCGAAAAACTACCCATAGTCAAGTACGAGAGAATTGAAGGCCAGCTTCCGGAAATACAATTTGAGGGCTTAAGTACAGATCAAAAATATTTGTATGAAATAACTATATCTGTTATAAGTGGACACTGCCACGATGGCTTAGATAACAGGTCTCCAGGAAAACTATCCCATGCTCGATGGCTAACAAAAGCAAATAGAATTTTACGTTTATATATTTCTACATCAAACCCGTCATATCAGCTAAAATATACCAGTTTTATATTCATCAGCATCAAGGTCGTCAAAATTTCATCGTCTACCTTAAATTTCCTTTCGGCGAGAAACAGCTTGAATTTTGGGAATAAATGGATATGCTGGAATGGCAATTCATTCAGTTTTTTCCAAAGAATGCAACTGGTGGGTGCCGGTGCATTATCATGATAGAACAGCACTTTCTTTCGAGCCATTGCGAGTCTTTTTCCGGTACCGGCAATTTTCACTTGGTCTAGAAGGTCAGCATCAAATATCCCGTTGATAGCTTGACCCTTTGCGAGATATTCAATGAGAAGTATCCTCTTTCTAATCCTGAAATATCGCCACTATTAACTTTCCAGCTGAAGGAAACGCCTTAGCCTTCTTTGGCAGTAGAGCGACGATGCCTCCACTGTTGAGATTTCCATTTCAATTTTGGCACATAATATTGGAGTCAAGTTCTATCAATCGTAATTCGACATGTAAAATGTGGTGTACACTTTAACTATTTGATCACGTAATACATCATAAACATTTCCAATCATTTATGGGATATACAAAAATGTTTAAGTATCAATACGTTATGCACGTATTACGCATTTGTTACAAATGAAACAGACATGCAATATACATATCTGCAACTGTAAACATGGACAATACACCTCGTATTTTCAGCATTTACTTCTGCTTAAGACACGTGTTTCTGCCATCTATAGGCGTCGTCAGTCAAGCTAGTGAAGCAATGCATACAAATGATACAAATCTTTTAAGAACAGATTTGTATCTGTATATATATTACACTGAAATCGCCTACAAGATAAAGCAAATTTCGTCCTATAAGGTGGTACTATTTAATAAGTGACATCTGACGGACGAAAGAGACTATGTCGAAAAAGGCGACCTTTCGTTTGACTAGCTATGCTTTCGTTTATGTACTAGCATAGCTAGTCAAACGAAAGGTCGCCTTTTTCGACATAGTCTCTTTCGTCCGTCAGATGTCACTTATTAAATAGTGCCACCTTTTAGGACGAAATTTGCTTTATCTTGTAGGCGATTTCAGTGTAATGTATATACAGATACAAATCTGTTCTTAAAAGATTTGTATCATTTGGATACATTGCTTCACTAGCTTGACTGACGACGCCTATAGATGGCAGAAACACGTGTCTGAAAATACGAGGTGCATTGTCCATGTTTACAGTTACAGAATGTATATTGCATGTCTGTTTCATTTGTAACATTTATGGGATGCTAACACGTTTTGGTAGCTCACGACCTTCTTCATCTTCGAGACTCATGTCGCCGCGTTTAAAGCGAACAACCTATAGACAAATCGTGACCTTCGAAGGAGCAACGTTGCTCAATGTTTGCAGCATATCTGCCAAAGTCTCTGTTATGCTCATCTTCTAAAAAGAACAAGTACTGAATTGCACCACGAATAATAATTTTATACATTTTGCAACTTTCGCCGAACACGTCTTCGTTAAACAAGTTTATCTCAATATTGAAAATTTACACTATGGTCTACTCGCAAATATTACCATTTTTTTATAGGCGAGACCTTCCGTCAAATCATCTTCAGGCTTGACATTAAAAGTTGTCCTCGTTGATATGAAAATTGCCAGGTTTCATAATTTTATATAAATGTCAGCAGGTAAAGAGCTATTTGAGGTGGCTAGTTTCAATTGAAATGACCTGTATAACTATTTGAATCAATTATTTTGTTTATTAATTGTTTCCTATTTACATTATATGAAATTGTAGCAAGGTATTTGCAAATTAGCTAGTATGAATGTTTACCAAGTACCTACTACCGTGATATCATAAAGTTTCTAGGACGAAGATGGCTTTGTAATATAAATTGTATGTCTGAACTTAAGTTAGGAACTATAACTCTGTTTTGTCAATTATTTTGACAGTGACATTATCTGTCATCCATTAATGTGTTAGAATTGCTGAAAGCAAGTTTGAACGTCGAGTTTGAAACATAGCACATTCGAGTAAATTCAAATATGGTTTACAATATAGTGCAAAAAGCGTACATGATTGAAGCCTATTTTCGGAGTGGAGTGCGAATTGATGGAATTTGGGTGTACAGTCAACGTGCATGTTTGGATGATTTTAGAGAGCACTTTCCTGAGTTAGCTGTAATTCCCAAAGATTTTTATAATTGCCTTTCCAATTGTGTTGGTGTGTTTCGTGAGACTGGTTCTGTGGGTCATAAATCACGTACTGGTAGACCAACTGTTCGTTCGGAACAAGTTATAAATGATGTTCGTCAACGTATGGTAAATGAACCCACAAAACCTTTGAAACGCCATCTCAAGAGATTGGACTTTCTTATGGAACAGGTCAGAAAATTGTAAAGAAAAACACATGCATCCGTATAAGATGCAATCACATCAGGCTATTTTGCCGGTAGACTACCCTAGACGTCGTGCGTACTGCCAGTGGTTTGCAAATAACTTAATAGAAGATGATGACCTGCTAAATTTGTCATTTTTCTCTGATGAAGCATGGTTTCATCTTTCGGGGTATGTCAATTCCCAAAATACTCGAATGTGGAGTAGTGAAAATCCTTATATTTTTATTGAATCGTTTCTCCATAATGCGAAACTTGGTGTTTGGCTAGCAGTTTCTCGCCGCAGAGTTGTTGGCCCTATTTTTTTAAATTTCACAATTAATGCTGAGAGGTATAGAAACATTCTGAATGAATTTATTGAACAGTTGCATGATGATGAATTGCAATATGGATACTTTAAACAAGATGGTGCAACGGCACACACAACACGAGAAAATATTGCTTTTCTTCGTGAGTTTTTTGACGATCGGATCATAAGTTTACATACGGAAGTTGAGTTTCCACCACGATCACCTTGTTTGACAATTATGGACTTTTTCGTGTTTCCTCACCTAAAGAATAGAATATTTAAAACTCCTGTTGCTAATTTGCAAGATATGCAACAAAGAATTATTGACGAATGTGCATTAATAACGCCGGCAATGCTGCAAAATGCCTTTAACAGCATGAAAAGGCGTGTCATATTGGGAATTGAAAATAACGGACAACAATTTCAACATTTGCTTTAATTTTGCCTTTTTTTATTAATAAAATTTTGAATACAAGCTGAGCTTGTTGTTTTATTGTATCTTTCTTAAATCAAATGACACATATTTATTGATGTCACGATGACACTATCAAAATAATTTTAAAAAATTAAGGTGAAGTTACCAGTATGATAATATGGATAAAGTTCAGACATATATTTTCTATTTCAATGCCATCTTGGACCCAGAAACTTTATGATATCGCGGTATATTAATTTATATAGAATATATGAAAAATTTCTTTCAGAATAGCCTTTGATTTCCTACACCTAATCAGATTTTACTAAACAAATAGTAATTTTTAACCAATAATAGAAATTAATATTTCGCTTATTAAAATCGCCAAACTTATTTTCATTTAAAAATATTAAACATGACCCACCTCAATTTGAAAACTATTGCGGTATATGTAACTACTACATCCGTAATGCAAAAGATAATGTATACAATTCCTATATGGAAAACCAATTGTAATAGCATTAATACTGTACATACATGCCAGACTATATACAAGCTGTTATTTATCTGAATGTACGAGTATTGATAAGGAAAAATGTAAACAATAAAATGTTATTGTATGGGGAAGGGATGTGCGCGCGCATTTCAGTCTACCATCGTAGTTGGCTGTTTGTAGAAACTTGGAGAGCCGAACCAGCATTTTCAAATGGTTACGTGTGCGGGGTTCACCTGTCGTTTGTTATGCTTTTGGTGAGTGGGTACGACTGCGTTAGCGTATTCGGATGAATCATCGCTGCTCGACTCTTGAAGCGGCGCGGTATCAAACTAGTACGATGCTCATGGTATTATAACTGGTGGAAAAGAAGCGTATTGTGAAACGCGTACTGGGTGATCGTTTTCGAACACAAATCGATTATCAGTTAAAGTGCATTTTGTTGTTTAGTTTCTCTATTGTTTAGTTTATTTTGTTTTTTTAAATGGATTATTTATTTACATAAGGATACCTAGCAGATTTTTGTTTCTTTTACGTCAGCACGAAGGTAGCAGCTTAAAGTAAGTTTTGATTTAGTTTTAATATTATTTCTTAATCAATTATTTATTAATCTTAATTTTGACTTCCAAATTCTATGTTTTTCACATAATAAATACTTTCTTAAGACCAGTGCTGTCTTTTTCTAAATAGAACTATGTATTTAGTATTTTAAATTTCAATTGCTCCTGGCTTCGAATATTTTATCACATTGCTGACAAACTGTTATTTACATATATCGATATAAGTTAGTCTTAAAACCTAAAATGTAAATTCGTATAAAGCAGAAATAGTGTAGGTCAGAATACTTATCCATGTGGAACACCACGTCTAATTAGATTAGATAGAACATTCAGGAGAGACTGTTCCATCTTAGAACGCATTTACAATGTTTCCATAAGATTTTTAAAAGCGACACAACCACATAATTGTATCAGATAATTCTTCCGGGTTTTGCCGTCGTCTATTATTTTCTTTCGACGTTTCTGTAGTCCTATAACCAGCTTCTTCAGAAAATTTCTACGTTTGCCTTTGTTGAACGTATAGGTATTCGCATATTTGCATATCAGAAAAATAATTATACTAAATTAAGTACCAAGTTGTATAAAAAATAATTTAAAAGATAAGCGAAAGGAATTTTATTCGAAAAAGCCATACTGCAGGTCAAGTGAAATGATATAAGCCTATTTGAATTGTAAAGCTTGAAAATTGCCATCTCCAAGTAAAGAAACTTTTTGGAGAGGACTTAGAGTGTTACCGATACGTGCCATTTTATGACATAACAACGAAGATATCCATTGGCCGACACTTTAAAATTGTGATCTATATATTTAAGATTTCATAATAAAACATTGACCAAGTTTTATTCTTTTATATTTTTATATATATTATTTTAACTATAATAAAACGACCTCATATTGAGAGTTATAGCCAGAGATTGCCTTGGCAAATTAATTGAAAAATCTCTTTAATTTGTAAAGGAATAATTACTTCGATGGAACTAAACTAATATAAAATTTTTATTTAGTACCTATTACATTAAACTTGTAATATAAAATCTTTCTTTGGAGACTGTGGTCAGGTAAAAATTCCAAAAAGGTATATAACCCCTTACCACAATTACTACTCGTATCCTAAATACGTATTTCGACAACTAAGTTGTCATCATCAGTAGGTAAAACCACTAATCACAGTGTGGCACATGGGGCCCAGTAAAGCTAAACACATATGAAAACGCACCAACTTTACACGGCGTCCAGGTATACACTCCCTGTAACATAAACTGTAGAAAGTAAAAGGAAATTGATTTCATGTTTATTAAAATTTATAAAAAAATTTTTATTACTCATTCAGTATAAGAAGGGAGCAAATTGCGCTATAATCAGAGTGCAATTTACACAGGATAAATTTTGTAATTTGAAACAAGTAGAACATATGTTTCGCTGTCATATATTAAGGTTATATACATATCTAAATGAAAATTATTTTTTCACTTTTGAGAGACCTTTGGAAAATAATACAACTGACCACTCTCTTATAATTTTATTGAAGCAAGAAGCGGCAAATGTATACCAATCCAGGTTATGAAATATTGCAATCAATATCTTATAACTCGTTATTTATTGCTTAAACGTGTTACAACAACAATAAATTTATGCAAAATATAAGTAATCTATGGTAAGGCGAAGAATTATACAGTGCTTCTCAAAAGTCCCCTCCCCCCTCTTATCTTTGGAACGATTATACATACACAAGTGAAATTTGGAAACTGAATATTATAGGTTATAAACTTCCCTACTAGTGATGATAGATGACGAAATCGTCATAGATGACGTCACAAGGCCATTGTAACCAATAATTTTAAATGGAACGCTACGGCAAGCGATACCTCTTTTAAAAGGTATCGAAAATACCTATTCAATGATACTAATTTTGTTTGTGTTTGAGGCAGTTTTAATGGCTCATTAGTAAACATGAAAATTTAAATTCCATTCAGTATGATATTAAATACAGATTTAAGAAACAGTATGTACTTAAAGAAATTGCTCGAAGTGACCTCCATTTACTTCCTGACAGTAAAATATCCTATTTTTAAACTCTTCTCGTACTTCTTCAAATGTGTCTGCGGAAACAGCCTCACATTCTGCAACAATACGTTGTTTTAAAACTTCAATATTGTCAAGTTCAGTGGCGTAAACCTTCGATTTAAGGTACCCCCACAGAAAGAAATCCAAAGGTGTGAGGTCCGGTGATCGAGGTGGCCATTCCGTTGAACCTCGTCGTCCAATCCATCTACCAGGATACTCCTCATGCAAATACCGTCTTACTGCACCGTAATAGTGTGGAGGAGCACACAAATTATTAAATGTACAAAAACTTGGACAATTACAAAAACGTCGAATTTTGGAGACTAACAAAAACGTCAGATTATTTGACAACTATCCATAGGCGGAGCTTGAATTTGGAATTTTAGTATTAACTTGACAATTTGACGTTTTAAAACAACGTATTGTTGCAGAATGTGAGGCTGTTTCCGCAGACACATTTGAATAAGTACGAGAAGAGTTTAAAAATAGGATATTTTACTGTCAGGAAGTAAATGGAGGTCACTTCGAGCAATTTCTTTAAGTAGATACTGTTTCTTAAATCTGTATTTAATATCATACTGAATGGAATTTAAATTTTCATGTTTACTAATGAGCCATTAAAACTGCCTCAAACACAAACAAAATTAGTATCATTGAATAGGTTTTTTCGATACCTTTTAAAAGAGGTGTCGCTTGCCGTAGCGTTCCATTTAAAATTATTGGTCACAATGGCCTTGTGACGTCATCTATGACGATTTCGTCATCTATCATCACTAGTAGGGAAGTTTATAACCTATAATATTCAGTTTCCAAATTTCACTTGTGTATGTATAATCGTTCCAAAGATAAGAGGGGGGGAGGGGACTTTTGAGAAGCACTGTATGTTAAAATTGCCTCAGAAGAAATACCTATATCTTATTTTGATTTTATTAGCAAACAAAACCTTTGTAAACGATTGTAAAAAAATCACGTAACCGGTAAATTGGCACTAAGATATTATCTCTATTTTACGATAAGCTTCTTAATATTTTTTTTAATCTGATAGAGCGGTGATGGGGTGTTCTCAATATGCGTTCTAGCAGATATGTTGGTATCCAGGTGATAATTGTGTACACACACGAACTAACTTAAAACTTAAAGTGACATCGTGATGTGTATTATAATTATCATAATATTTATGTATCTCTTAACATTGGTGCTTGTCTAATATAAAACACAGTTATTTTAATAGTACTTACAGTACTTATTTATCATTTCACATGTTACATATATCCAAAAATATTTTCAGCTTACAAAATATGTAAGTAAGTATACAGGCATTTTCGGCCCTCACCATGGGGATCTCGCTTATTATTGGAGATTAGAGTATAAGTTTAAATTTGGCAAAGTTGTTAAATTTTGTGTTTGTTATAAATCCGTAAAGAAAATAGACCTGTGACAAATGACCTTCGTTATTTAAAAAAAAAACGCGAAAACCCCATTTTCTTCTTTTACATGTAGCACCGACATTTGACCTTGTATAGAAAATATAAAAACACATCATTGTGGCCATTCCTAAACCTCTATCCAGTGGTGTACTCTAAATTTTTATACGACGTTTCGTTTCTTTCTGGCCATCATCAACTATCTAATTTCTTATAGGCGCCATATTGGATTTAGACATCTTCAGAAAGAGTTTTTTTTCTGATTTCAACCATGTACCACATCCTGACTAAAGTTTTTGACATTAGGTTTTATTTGAAAGAATAAATTATAAGATTAAATAAGGTAGCCATGGAATTTCAATCTGTCAAACATTTCATTTATTATTCATTAATAATACAAAAATGTCATACACTAACGAAGAGAAACGAGATATGATAAGTATTTTTTATTCTTCGAACCGAAATTCAACAGTAGCGAGTACAAGATATCTACAATTATATCCAGAACGACAACAGCCTCATCGTACCAGTTTTCTAGATCTCGACATAAATTTGGCCAAGAATGGATCGTTTACTAAGCCGCGTAATGGTCAAGACAACAGGAATTTAAATGAAAATCGACAAGATATTTTACAAATGGTAAATTAGAAGCGTGTTTTCAAATTTCATGTTAATCTTGTATTTTTATAGATAAATAATAATCCATCAATTTCTACACGCGAAGTAGCGTCAGAATTAAATTTGTGCCAGTCCAGAGTTTGGAGAACTTTACATAAAAGTAGGTTTAAACCATACAGGATCCATGTTAGTCACTCTTTACTGCCTGGAGATAATTTGAGAAGGCCAGAATATTGTAATTGGTTAATGGCAAGGATAGAAAATGACGAAAATTTTTTAAGCAAAATCATCTGGTCAGAGGAAACAAAATTTACAAATTCTGGAATGTTCAACAGAAATACGGAGCACTATTGGGCAGTACAAAATCCCCGACAAAACAGGGCTAGAAGACCACAACATCGTTTTGGAATAAACGTTTGGATGGGTATTTTGGCAAATCGTCTCTTAGGACCAGTTATGTATGAAGAACATTTAAATGGAGAAAGATATTTAAACATTTTACGTACATACGTATCTGACTATCTTGACGACAATATCCCATTAAATCAATCACAATATTTATGGTGGTAACAAGATGGCGCACCAGCACACAATGCAGCTGTTGTTAGAAATTTCTTAAATCAAGAGTTTGCAAACCATTGGATTGGAAATAGGGGAGTTGTTGAATGGCCTGCGAGATCACCTGATTTAAGTCCGCTAGATTTTTTTTTATGGGGATATGTTAAAAATAATATTTATAAAGTAGATGCGCCACAAAACATTGAAGAATTACGAGACAGACTTCAGAATGCCTTCGATGCAGTTCCTAGAAGAACTATACAAAGGGCAGTACAAAATGCCAGAAGGCGTGCCCAATTGTGCATTACCGAAGATAGCCAGATAGTATATTTTCATTTTTATGTGATCCAACTTTTGAGCTGTAGTGTATATATTATTGATTATTAGAACAAATGTTTTCCACTATCTATTGGGAATGCTAGTGAATACAAATTTTATTTTACTAATTCCTTACAAATTGCGGTTTTCATTAATAAATTTATTATTATTCTAACCTAAAGGAAGGAAAACCGAATTTGTCACTATTATTATATATCTATTTCCCGATACCAGCGATTGGATGAATCATACCAATGGTAATCCATTGACGTACACTTCTAAACTGTGATCTATGTATAGTATGCTAGTGATCGATTTATATATGAACTTTGTCAAAGTTAGAAAAGAATGCAAATTTACTTTGACATTGGCGAGAGAGAAATAATAAATATTATACATACAATTTTTAAGGGCGAACAATATTTTAATACTCTATTGCACTTAACTGTGCAATATAAGAAGATAGTACATAACGATCGAATTCATTTTTATTGTGAATGCAACAAAATATAATTAATGTACTATTAATTATTCTATTAGATAGATATAAAACAATAAAAAATATGTTTTATCTTCAATTAATTTATCTGCTCCAGATGTATTGCACGTCTGTAAACATGTTTTTATGTATGCAATTGATTGACTTGAAGGATTCATGAGAAGACACTGACCAAGTTTTTTTTATTCTTTTACATTTGTTTTAAATATCAAAAAACGACCTCACACTGATCTGGTTATGTTTCCAATACTTAATAAATGTTATTATTAATTATATAATTAAATCTATTTATTTGCACACGGATGCAATAAATGGATTTAATAATTTCTGTTAACATTTTAAACCGTGTTAAATTAAATCATTTAAAATTTCAACGTATTTCACTACACATGATGTCATTTCCTTGAAAAAGTGACCTGAATTTAAAAACCTAGTTAGAATTGTATAACATGTGATCTTTTAAATGCCAATTTTAGACTAAATAAAATATAAATTATCTATCTCCCACGAGTTTATTTTTGGAACGTTATGTAAAATCAAAAAAAAATCCTTAAATTATTCATAGAATTTGAATGTAAACGAATCTTCTTCGTAATTTAGTGAATGCTTTATTACTATCCGATTTAATATAGAAACTACTCTTGCTCTTTTAGAGATGTTAATAGTCTTCGGAGAGTGGATGTATGAAACATCACTAAATATCGAAAGTGTTTTTTCTCTTAACTGTTAAAATTGTTTACTTTATTATAATTGTTTCCTTATTTGTCAGTTTAAAGCACGTAATTTACAGAATTTCTTCATGTGTGTGTGTATTTTCTTGTTATGTAGTTGTTTAAAAACCCGTTTCATTATAAATTCAAAGCTGTTTGCATTATGCTCATATACAGATTGTCATTAAAATTTATCATTTATTAATTAATGTTATTTATAATTTTTCTTTAACAATCACATCACCTTTTAATTGACTTGCTACACTGAAAGTTCAGTGCAGCAACAGTAGTAGAACTGAAGATGTCCCTTTGCAACAGTGGCCAAAACGTCGACCAAGACGGAAGTACTGCCAAGGACGCGGTCGATTATGGACAGCGACCGCGGAAGTCTTCAAGTCAGAATAATGAAAATGATTTAAAATAGCGCAATATGCGAAAACAAAGTTTATTAAATAAAAGAAAATGCAATAACGTTGTCCTTACAGTATTATTTAATATTTTAGTAAAAGAAATGAAGCTTTGAAATAGATTAAAATAATTAAATAAAAGCTATGAGGATTTTTTAAAAATAAAGTCCATTTGTGAATGAGAGTGGGAATAACGCGCGATCGCCGCAGTGCGCATGCGCGTCTGCTCACTACATGCTTTGCGCCATTTAGACTCCATTGCAGCGGTATCGTCTGTCTTTGTGTTGAGCAGTTTATAATGTTTAAGAAAATTGAGTCGGCCGCCTACTGTGCGACACTATCTGAAATTCAATTCCTGAGTGCAAGAAATTTGGCAGCAGTGGAAATTCACTGTCAGATTTGTGAAGTTTACAGTGATAATGCTATTAGTGACAGTAAAGTTTCAAAGTGGGGAATGTTCAAGGACGGACGGGTTAATGTGCATGATGAGCCACGTCCCGGCCGACCTTCTCTGATTTCTGAAGATTTGGTTCGTGAAGTGGACAACAAAATTCAAGACAACCGACGGTTTACCATTTCAAAGTTATCAATTGATTTTCCACAGGTTTTCACGTCAGTTTTGTACACCATTGCTTCGAAGAAACTGAAATATCGAAAATTGTGTTGTCGGTGGGTGACAAGACTGCTTTCTAACGATCACAAAAACAAAGAGATTGGGCTGTGCTTTGTCGTATTTGACTCGATACGATCAGGAAGGAGATGAATTTTTGGACCACATCGTTACAGGGGATGAGACTTGAGTGTCTCATCCTCTGAGTGAGAAAGAAAGTTTATTAAATTAAAGAATATGTCCTTAAAGTTTAATTTATTATTTACCTAAATTTACCTACATTAAAAAAATTAAATAAAAGCTATATGTATAGGTAATGACGAATAAGTACTTGCAAACTGAAAATAAATAAACGGCTTTGTATATTTGATAAAATAGTATATGTCCGGTCGATACAAACTATACCTGGTTTAAATGGTGTCGCGATCGGGCACGCGGTAAAAAACAAAGAATCGCTGCGCAGCGCCTCACTGTATATGTTTGAACAAGCATTTCTAGTGAACATATTTCCCCCTTGAAGGCCAGACACTGACAGCTATCTAGAGAAAACCCAAGGTATAAAGAATTAAGAGTAAATTAAAGACGCAAGCTAAAGGGTTATGATGTCAATGAAATTAATATTATTAAAATATTCCTTGTAAAATACTTTAAAATGACATGTTACACCCTATGGTTTAGGTAATCTTTACATTAGCGAATTAAAACGAGGTTTTTAAAAAATGTTATTTTATACGCGACCGGTATAATTTTTGCATGCAGAAACAATAGCTTAATAATAAATAAAATTACTAATTAAAATATTATTAGAATAGGAGTTGTTCGTAATTAATTAATAAATCAAAATGTATAATAAAAATTCGAATTTTAAATGCCTGGGTTGACCGTTCGGTAGATAGATTCTCGGAAGGATCTCGTTTATGACCAGTGCGATACAAAAGAAAGGCTTTCTCTTGAAAATATGATAAAACGCCACAAAGTGTCTTATGAATTTTTTAACATTTTTAAATTAGAAACAGAAATAAGAAAAACACCCTAACCACAACATATATCAATAAATACTAGTGTTATCCCACTAGCGATTTGGTGAAGAGCATATCTTCTAAGGTTTACCTTAGCCAAAAACGCTACGTTTAACATTTTTTTTTTCAGTTTTAAGGTTATTCTGCTGAAGATGGCAACTTAGTTGCCGAAATACGTATATAGTATTTATTGATATATATTGTAGTTAGGATGTTTTTCTTATTTCTGTTTCAGATTTCAAGCCACAGTCTCCACCAATTTCGGATTTTTAAATTAGATTTATTTGCGAGTGAGATAATTTAAAACGGGATTTAAAAAAAATCTTGATATATTCGAAGTGTAGCAACAGAAATGCCTAGTATGTGGTGGTGTAAGGTATCTAACTGCCAGGAAGCGATGAAATAAATTGCTTCGATACGTGTCTATAAGATGAAATTTACACTACAAGCTGAATATATCGTTACGTATATCAACATTCTTTTTCCAATAGATGTCAATTTAAAATTCTCCAGGATTCAATGGTGTCTATTTGAGTGATATATGTACTATTTACTGTAGTACATCTTATATAGTTAACACGTTATGAAATAAATTCCTTTCTGATCGAAGACTGTGGTTAAAAAATTCTTACAATAAGATTTATATTATTTCCTTATATGTATATATTTCGACAACAAAAATGGTATTTTAAGTAAGAAATAATGAAATCGAATGAACATTATACCAATTATAACGCATAATTTATTACTTCACTATTTTGTTTCTAATGTAAAATAACAACTTAGTTATCGAAACTGTACAAAGAATATGAGATCTAATTGTGGCAAGAATTTCTAATTTTTTGCTTAAGTCACATTGCATAATTTTAACAACTAATCGTGATAAATTCGGTTGATAAGTTGAGGGAAATTAACGACCAGATCTCAATCTGAAAGGATGTAAAAGTGATCTCATTTCAAAAGTAGCTGAAATTAGACACGCACATTGTGCATTAACCTTGCAGTGGACGAATTTATGTTGAGATTAAGTGTTACTATTCTACATTAAGGTCGCCATCTAATAAGTGAAAATATGTTATATTATACCAAATCATAAAAATCTTTGAGAATATACAATGGACCTCAAATTGCTACATTTTCAGTTGTATATGTTTTTAAGATATAAATTAGAAACTGGTATTAAGGCGACCCAGTAGGCTAAAGTTGCCATTTCAATAAAATATAATCGTTATAGTATGAAACTTTATGAGAAATACACAGGCATTGAAAAGCGTGTTATAATAAAGCCATTTTGTTTTTAATGTTTCGTTATTATTAGATCTTAATAAACGCTAAGTTGCCATGGCAACCAGGCATGAAAACTTTGTCCGCACGATACGTACACAGTGTAGCTAATTAATGATGAAATATGTCGAAAACACCAATATAATAACACTTTGTGTGCCCTTAATTAAAAAAATAACATAAATATAATTTCATTGTATAAATTTTTTTTTACGAACAATGGTACTATTTCACTTTTAACGAGTGCCCAACACTAACATAAACTGTCAAGTTTAGGAAAATGACAGAAGTAAAAAAATTAGACTTAGACAACTGTCATAATTACAAGGTAATACAAAATCGTATTATATTTGCGAGCAATACTACTCGACTATCTACACATTTTTAATTAATCGTATTATATTTGCAAGCAAAACTACTCGACTATCTACACATTTTTAATTAAAGTGAATAAATGATGACATCTATTTGAGTACATTACATATTTAAAGGAAACTAAAAAAGTGCGCAATATTTTTAAACATATTTAAGATAATTATTTGATTTATTATCACTTTTCAAAAAAGATTTAAAAAACACAATGGCTCCAACACTATAAAATGATTGAGCACTAGAATCATATTTAGCATCCAAACATAAAATAGCTATAGAAGATTTTAATTGGCGAGAGAATATAATAACAAAGTTACAGGAACGAAATAAACTACAGACCCCATTTCAGAAACTTATACACCAAAGTAAGTATATTATTCATTCATGTTAATACTTCATACTATATTATAGTTATTTATTGTACAAGCGTGTTATGTTACAAATAAGTCACGCGAGAAAATGTTTAGCTACTTTTCTCAAGTGACTTATTTGTAATTAACACACGTGTGCAATACAAAACTTTATCCAACACCTCTTAAGATCCGTTCAAAATGGATTTTAATGTTTTATAAATTTGACGTTCCATGTCAAATTTAAATTATAAATTTGACGTTCCGTGTCAAATTTAAATTATAAACGACTAATGCAAAAAGTTCATATGCAGGAATGCAGTTACTATGGAGAATAATTAATATAAATGTGTTAATACTATAGCAGTTTGAATGTCTCTATGCAATCTAAATTTCACCTTGTTTTATCTCACTAGTGAGATAAATTATGTTTTTAACTCACTAGTGAGTTATAAGCTACATAATTGATTAAAAATCGCCATAACTATAGGTCTATTATTAGGAGGTGTTGGATAAATAAATTAATCTGAAAAGTTTAAAAATTATATTGCTAACTCATCACAATATAACCAAAAAAAACTCTTTACCTAGTGCCATAATTGAATACATTAATGAACCAAAATAATAAATCAACCTTGATTGTGACAATAATGTAAAACTTTAATTAATTATATATAAACTACTAAATCACTAAATTTCAAACATATAATAGTATTAAATTTCATGGCATTTCGACAAAGGCTTTCGATAGGTACTGTTGCTAAGTAACGTAACAATTAATAGTGATATTTTCTGACAGATTACTAAATTATTATCCTATGATTTAATTTATTTAATTTATTTTAATTTAATTTAATATGATAATATCTAATTGTAAATGTAGTTGACTAAATACATAAAATGAATATTCAGGCATCATAATTCTAAATACTAAAATTGGTAATTTAAAATATTGCAAATATAAAACTTCAAATAAGAAATAACAGAGAAAATATGTTAATATTTACTTATATCATTGGAAATTGAATGCGAATTAACGGTTGTCATGGGAACCATACGATCAAGCAACGTGGACTATGCATCTCTTATCATGTCAAATTGTCGGAGTGGAAATGGCTTAGCAACAGAACGGCAGTCCACGTGAACAGCGAACGCCAATAGCCATTCGCGTACGCATGTACTTAAATCAGGTCAATGCCCTAGCATTAGAACGCATTCGAACAAATTCCAAGAACTGTTTTCGCTAATGGATTTTATTTACGATTTTTTTAGATGTCTTTTTTTGCCATGAATTGTTTTACTGTTTAACACGTTGATTTTAAATATTAAATAAGAAATGTTTCTCTCTCTTAAAATGCATTTTGAAGTAATTATTTTTATTCCGTATTTGAGATTATTTTTCTCACATAAAATATTGTTTTTCTCTTTTTATTCACATTATAAAAAACTTTTGTGTAGAAAATACTAATATGTATATAACATCTGTGGAACTTCTTTATATGTAAACAATTCCTGGAATTTTAATTTAAATCGTGTGGCAAATATTTAGATTTTTTATGCTTGTTTTATTAATAATAACTTTATTTGGTCCAGCTGAGATGTTCTACTCAGCCTTTAGTTACATAGACTTGATACAAAATAATTAACATATACATTAAATAGCGATTTAACTGAAACTAACATGTATGCTTCATGTAACAAATATAATCACACACGCTTAACAAAGAAATATCAATTTTTTTTTGTGGAAAGTAAAGGCTAAAAGGTGTGGTTTCCATAAATGCTAGTAGTTTTCGAAGAAATTGAAAAACATTATTGTTAATACTTGGGTATCTACGAATATTTAATTAATGTTATTTCTGACTAGATGCCAATCAATACTGTAGTCAATTTGAGTAAAATATATGTTGTTAAAGCAACTCAATTTTTTTTTATTTCTTGCCTATAAAATTGTATTTTTACGTTGCATTTACACTATAATGCTTACCCCGAGGCTTCCGTAGAGAATATACCCCAGGATGGAGCAATAAGACGGAATAGCTCTATCGAGATAGCAGATGAGCTCCTTAATCGTCTGTACATAGAACGTCGTAAGAAATGGGAAGAATAGACAGGTAGTATGGACTTTCAGAGATCTAATAGGAAAAGTTGAAGCCTCCTGAAGAAACTAGGAAGCACTAACCCATCCCCTCCGTGGACCACTGGAAATATCAGCTGACCAAATCACTCATCCTCAGTAGAGGATGACAACTTAGTTGTCGAAATCGTATTTAGGATACGATTATTAATTGCGATAGGGGTTTTATGCCTTTTTTAAATATGAACTTGCTTCATTAGATCATTCGTATATAAAAACAAGTTTAAATTATAATGCTTTGTCTACATAATTATAAAAATATTGTCAACATAATGACATTTTGTTTTCTTAGCTGCAAAGAATGTGAGATCCATTTTTAGAATCTTACCCCAGATAATGATCGTATTTTATGTTTTAGGAATTTTTGTAAATTTAGAGCAGTTTTTAATAGCTATTACCGCAGATAAGTTATAACATATAGCTGAAGAGAATACGAAACTTGGCATGACATTTTAGTCGAAATGGAAGTCTATGACGCACACAGAGTGTGTCCGCTAATCATGTGGCATAACGATGTGCTTCCTTTCTCCACTTGTTCCCGCAAAACTCCATATATTTTAAAATTTGTAATGTAACGCCTAGTGTGATTTTACGTTTTTGTACGGCATCGGCTATCTGTAAGGAACTTATCTGTGGTAATATCTATGTTGCCATATTCTGTCGCCCTCACGTGAGGGGCTAAAACAAAAACCGGATACCATAAGAAATTGAAGAAGATTTTCAAAATGGTGGCAAGACAATTGGCCATCATGATCTTAGAGATCTTGATATAACAGATTAAACAAGATGCAGTCTTATTGTAGGAAGGAATATAAGGCAGAACAAAATGTAAAATAGAAACAATAATAAAGTAGATAACAGGCATTAGATATTCCGGTAGTAAACTAGCAAGTAATCTAACCTTGAAAGAGATAAACTTATTATACCGAAAATATACAAGGTGTAGAAAGCAATTCAAGGACACTAAATGGTGAACTAAACTTCATAATAAAAGGAAGGATAAATAAGACATTCAATATTGATACATGCAATTTAAACTACAGCAGAAACCAAGAAATTGAAACAAAAAGAGAATCCGTGCTAAATCTACAAGAAAAATAAATGAGTACCTCCATGAGAGAAAGGTGCTATGCGTATGATGTGTCTAAGTAATCTAAAGAAATTTAGATAAAATGAAGAAAATACGCAGTAAAAATATATGAAAATCACTAGACTAAGTACCCAAAAATGCATGTAGTCGATTATCTCTATCCATAAAATGATAGACAATCAAAAAATTAATTCGAACTAATGGAAAAAAAATATTGTACTATGCATTCACACAATTATATCTCAACTTACTATACTCATAGTGTCCAAAAGAAAAAACATGTAAAATTGATAGCTGTTAAAATTGTGGATTAAAGGTAAAAAAAAAACATTTCGTTTGGCATTCCTGTGATGTTGCTTGAACAGCAAAACCACACTATCGATTGCTATTTCTGTTCGGTAGATGTGAAGAGTTTCAATACAAAAAATGAAAAGAAAATAACTTACCCAAACCTTAATTCAGTTATCCGTCTAGTGCCTCATAGTAGCTCTGAAATACCTGTTCCACAACCACTTACAGTTTGGAAAATACCTTGAGTTATTCTGAGGATGGAAACATATTACCTCCCCAGGGCGAATCTAGTTGATTTTTTCGCTCCAACTTTTTTCTCAAAGCGAGCTCAATGAAATGATTAAATATTTAGGAATTTCAAAAGATGCTGCCGAATTGCTGAGGTCAAAACTAAAAAATAAAACCTGCCCGGAACCTCATTTTCTTGGTATAGACAACGAGAGGGAGAATTCATTAAATTTTTCTCCAAAGAGGGAAATCTCATTTCGTGTAGTGACGTTCAAGGGCTAATTAAGTGTTTAGAAATAGAGTATGAAATAGAGTATGAAACAAAAAGAAAATCCGTGCTAAATCTACAAGAAAAATAAATGAGTACCTCCCTGAGAGAAAGGTGCTATGCGTAGGATGTGTCTAAGTAATCTAAAGAAATTTAGATAAAATGAAGAAAATACGCAGCGAAAATATATGAAAATCACTAGACTAAGTACCCAAAAATGCATGTAGTCGATTATCTTTATCCATAACATGATAGACAATCAAAAAATTAATTCGAACTAATGGAAAAAAAAATATTGTACTATGCATTCACACAATTATATCTCAACTTACTATACTCATAGTGTCCAAAAGAAAAAACATGTAAAATTGATAGCTGTGTAAATTGTGGATTAAAGGTAAAAAACCGCATCTAATTGGCGCCTATTCCTTGAATCGATACAAACAAGCCTCAGCAGTCTTGATGCATAATAGGTAGACTGCGAAAACGGCGCTATCCCGTATTGGGTGTGATTCATCGGTGCCGACAATGTATAATCGATCAACTTAACATGTATATATGAATGTTATAGCGCGATAGTATTGATAAAAGTTGTTCGTTTGTACGTCTTTTAATGCAAACAGACGGAGTTGCGAAATTTATTTCGCCGGAGTCGTAATAAAGGCAGAATGTATATACGGAAATTTATTTTTACGAAAATAAATAAAAGTGAAGTTAAATTAACTTGAATTGAAATTAATTCCAGATATATATACATATATATATATATATATATATATATATATATATATATATATATATATATACAAAATGCATTTACTTTATACAGTGAAAAAATTCAAAATATCGAAAAAGTATAAACTTAATTATATCACCTATAATTAAAGTAAATGCTTAATCACACCACAGTAAACATTTTTTATTCACATTAATTATTACAATATATTCTAAACTTTGTTCTGTAAAGTGCGTTCATTTATTAAACAGTATGTCTTTAAATGTAGAAAAACTTCACTCAACATCAGAGCTAGTGAGTGGCGCATAGAAATAATAATCTTTAAATTTAATATATCTCCGATTTCCGTATTTTGAACATTACTACAAAAGCCTTTCAGGAGATTAAAATCAGGGCTACGAGCGAATATTGCAACAATCTTATTATTTAACCCAAACCGACTCTGTTTCTGCGCCTGCATGACTCATTAGAGGATAGCGTCTGTCCCGCAGTCTAATAGTAAGTGACTGGGTTAAGTACCCAAAAAAAACATCTACAGTTGATTATCTCTGTCCACAAAATGATAGAAAATTAATCCCAGTTCGAACTAATGGAAAACAATTATAGTAATATGCATCCATACAATTATGTATATATCAACCTAAAAAAACATGTAAAATTGATGGCTTCTAATTTAACGCGATGCAAGGACCAAATTACAAAATTCCTGAAACAGTTTTCAACATGAACTGGAATATATTTGCGGTTTTCGACATATTAGTACTTCTATGCATTATGCCAGCTCATGTATGTACAGCTATTTGCATCTCCGACTGAAAACAATTCGAATGTCAACTGGAATCTATTCTCCCTTGATTATTTCAAGTGAATGGTCATCTGACACGAATTTACCCCATTTATATTAGCTTACGCATTAGTAAGCACTTGCCTATCGGCATTGATAAATGCAAATTAAATTTTCGATGCATATTACATAAATATGTAGTCTGTAAAATAATAATTTATTATTAAACATTCCAATGTATAAATTGTATTTGGATACGATTATTTAGGCCACATGTCCATATTCTAATTAACAAAGAACTGGGTGTACGTGCACTTAATATATCACATCGCACTTCACCTAATATATGTATAGTTAAGGGTTTATTTTTAAATTTTTAAGTGAGACCTTCTAAATTTAGACAAGAAATTAATCAAGTAGGCATCCTTGTTAAAGTTTGTTTATCTTATTGCGCCATGAATATTAATATTAATTAACCAAAGCAATCAAAGAGCGGCGCGCGTAAACATAATGAATCTAATAAGAAACCTTGACTTACAATTACAATGGCAACAATACAATATCGCAAATATACTTATAGAATGAGATCATCCCAATTATTTGTTTATTTTGTTTGTAATTATTTAGCAGTATGACTAAACATTGTTTTTAGAAGTATTTATAGCGGAAATATTCCTATGTGTAAGTCTCTCCAAAAATGTAGCTAATGTTACACCTATTTTTTTTTTAATTTAACATATTTGAAATAAAATATATTCAAACTTTCAATTAAATAAAACATTTTCAATAGAAAAAATATGATACCAGCAATAATATACGAGGTGTGGCAATTAAATAATGAGAGTTCTTGCGAAGAACGCCATAGGCAAACGCTGGCGACTTCATTATGACTGAGTACTAAAATTACACAGTTTCTGCGCATGCCTGCAACGGCGTTGAGTTATAGGATGCGTTTTATATGGTGTAGACTGTTTCAAAGCAAGAATGCACGTCGGCAAAATGTGCCATAATAAAATGGAGCCGAGTTGTTATAAAATTCGCGAAATTGAAAAATGTACAAAAAAAGGTTTAAGTATATCAGTACGTTAAGCACGTATTACGCATTTGTTACAAATGAAACAGACATGCCACTTTCGGCATAGTCTCTTTCGTCCGTCAGATGTCACTAGATTATATGGTGCCATCTGATAGGACAAAATTTGCTATACCTTATGAGGCGATTTAAGCTTTACTTACTTCACTAGCTTAACTGATGACGCCTAATAGTAGATGGCAGAAACACGTGTCTTAAGCAGAAGTAAATGCTGGAAAATGCGAGGTGTATTGTCCATGTGTACAGTTACAGACGTGTATATTGCATGTCTGTTTCATTTGTAACAAATTGAAAAATATTTACGGCAATGAGTGTCAATCACAAATACATGCGTGCGAGTGAGGACCGCGACTTAAAGCGGGTCGTGTATCATTGAAAGACGACGAAAGACAATGGGCACCAGTCACAGTGCACACAGATCAAAACATCAAACGTTTGCAAATTCTAATGCACTCCAATAGTCGATTAGCGACGATCAGAGCGCATGTTGTCTATAGAACCAGGCATAAACAATAAAACGGTGCGCCAGATGTTACACAATGATTTAGAGATGCGGAAGTTGTGCGTGATGCCTGACAGCAGAGTAAAAGAGTTGCGTTCCTCGATTTACCAAGATTTCGTTGAATGCATCCAAAACAAAGAACGAGCTTGGATGGAAATCATTGTCATAGGAGACGAAAAATGGGTGTTCCAGTATGACCCTGAAACTTGAAGACAAAGCAGTGGGTATTTCAATCAAGATAATGGTAATTTGTTTTTTTGACAATAGGGACGTGATCCATGAAGCGCTCGTGCTACAAGGTTGGACTGTTAACAGTGCCGTCTACCTTGATGTTCTACAGTGTTTGTGTACCAGAATTGCTTGGGTGAGACCAGAATTAACCAAGAATGGATGGATTCTGGATCATGATAACGCTCCTGTCAACATTGCGTTCATTGTGCAGCAATTGTTAGTGAAAAAAATTCTGGCTCCTGCAGAGTTTTTCATATATTCCAATTTGAAAACTCCGCTGAAAGGCCACCATTTTGATACAATTGAAGATATCCAAAGACGCACAATGGAGGTTCTGAAAGAGTTAACTTCAGATGATTTTTGACGATGCTTCGAGCAATAAGACAACCGCTGGTAGACTATCGTGAAGAGATAAATGCTTAAATCCATGTAATTTTACTTGATAAAGTTTACAGGGAAACATCCTCGTTATTTAATTGACAATCTCCTAAAAAAAAGGTCGGATATCTTACCCAATTATAGTACTGGTGAACACAAACAAAATAGTTTTAATCGAAATGTATCCGCAACTCAACTCTTTCTGTTTTAAAACCATCAATTTTTTTTTTGGATTTCGTGAATAGATAGTCGTGTTTGTGAAACAACTTGCAGCTTAAAATTAATTCTGTCAGACATCACAGACATCTATCACCAGATTACTTATCATTTCTGTTATTTTTTTTGCTGATCTCAACTTATATACGAAATTTTCTAAAGACTTCATAACCGGCTCTCCGAAACTGATGAATTTAAAATTAATTAAGCCCCTATTTAAGACCTAGATTAGTGTCTACTCCCACAGTAGAATTAGATATTTTGAGACAGGTAAAAAACAACCTAAATAATAGCACTTGAAGACTTGCAGGACTGAACATCAGTCATGCCCTGATTTTGAGAATTCTATGGGAAAAGTAGTTATATCCATACCACATAAAACGCGTTGCCTGCTCTCGATTATAATGCACGTAGGAATTTTTATCAATAGGTTTTACAAAAACTGGCAGAAAGTCCAACTTTTACGCTTGAGATTTAATGACAAGACTAGGTTTACAAGAGACAGGATATTCAATTTGCATAACAATCATGTGTGGGCAGATGAAAATCCCCATGCTATTATTGAATTGCATTACTAAAAACCGCTTTTTGCTTAAATGGTTGGCTTGCTACTTTTGGAGACTATTTAATTAATAATAAACTGAATTAATCGCTCTTTCTTTAAGAAAGTCGATGTAAATTGGACCGATGGTTGTGTTTCGAATTTGTGGAGCGGGGGTTAGCTTGAGTGACGCCATTCCATGCTAACATTCTTGTTTTCTGAGATATTATTGTGTACCCAGGTCTCATTAGTTGTTATGATATGTGACAAAAAATCATCGCCTTCAGGCTCGTGGTGAAGTTGGAATTCTCTGCAAGGCTGAAGTCGTTTCTGCTACTGTTCTGGGACAGTTAGTTTGGAACCCACTTGACTAACTTTACTAAATTTAAGCTTGTCGTAGACAATAGTGTGAACACTACCATCACTAACGTTTACAATCCTAGCAATCCTTCACAGATAATCGCCTGTTGCTCCGGATCAGCTGGTCAGCTTTTTGAATGTTCCCAAGATTCACAGCAGACGCATACGGCAAGTTCGACAGGCGGTCACGACCATCCTGGAAAGATTTACGCCGTTCAAAGACTGTACTGAGCGATAAACACTCTTCCCAAAACGGTTTATGAAGTCTCTGATGAATATCAATCGCTTTTCCACTAAAAGAAATCTAATAATTATACGTTGTGCAACAAAATTTGACACATTGTTACACAAAATTGTTAATACAACTGACAGTAGTGATACAATCAAGTTGCAGTTGTTTACGGCGTTAGCTAATATGCACTATATATCTTTGCAGTATCTCTTCAATTATGTAAAAAAAAATATGTTAAAAAATAAAATGCAGGTCAAATTTGAATTGTTCTTGTACATTGGGCGCAACCTATCAACTTATTAAAATCTACGTGTATACATATATTGAATTCAATTTTGAGGCTCAGCTTTAAACCTTTTTGGTTCTGAAATTTTACTATATATATTTTTTAATTTATATCGGAGCAAATAACAAGAGGTTAAATAGCGTAGTTGTGAATTGATCAGTTTGTTTTATATCATACATATTTAGATAAAATCGTTCTTTGTTGGCAGTAGAATTTAGATATGGTGAAAGTAACAGATTGTGTAATTTATTTCATTGGTAAAAACATATATACAGAATTTATAAATAACAGTAAATATGTGGAAATGCAGTTAAAATGGAACGAAATTGATTATCATACTTACATCATTGGTGAATATTTTGTAATTACGAAAGGTTTTCGATTTAAAACGCTGTCTATGTTATGTCACGATATTCCTTGTACATAATGGTACTTTTATCTATTTTTAAATTGATTTTGATGAAAATAATACTAATTTGCATTCATACAAAATAATACAAATCTGTATAAAAACAAATTTGTATCTGTATATGCATGGACACAGTACGTATTTACCAGCTTTTGCTTCAACTACCAGACGCTTGCGTTTCTGTGTAACCACTTTGTCAATGATAGGTTTACGAAGACAAAAGACTGTAGGTACACTTGCGGTCATGCAGCAAGTTTTGTCCTATCCGAAGACATCAGATAACCTCATGCCATCTGACGGACGAAACCGACCACGCCGGTGCAAAGTGTTTCTTCTCGAATAGCCAAGCTATTACTGGAAAAGAAGAAAAAATACGCATATTACTGTGAGTACATTAACTCGTCGCCAGGTGGCGTAGTATAGCAAAAGCCAATTGCATGTCAATGCGACAATTCACATCAAGCTTTGATATAAAATAATACAGATCTGTATAAAAACAAACTTGTATCCGTACATGCATGGACACACAGCACGCACTCACCAGCCCTTGCCTCAACTACCAGACGCATGCGCTTCTGTGTAACCACCCTGTCAATGATGCATCGACATGCAATTTGTTTTTGCTATACTAATACTAATTTGCATTGTTTAGACCAGGGATTCTCAAACTTTTTTCTCATGCCATTCATGTCTACTACAGTTTAGCCGTGTACCACTAAAGCATTAAAAGTTTTATTAGGATAGGGATGGAGCTACGCTTGTAAATAGATGGTCTCTTCTTCTTGATCGATGTTTCGACGAAATCTCACTCGTCATTTCTCGTAGTGATCTTGTCGTTGCAGTGACAAGAAGTTCACTACCTAATCCATATTTGTTACTTTTTTATAATTTTTGAAATGAAAATTTGTTAAATTAAGCACGCTGAACCTCAACGATAAATTTTTGTCATTGACTCACGTGATGAGCGAAAAAAAACAAGTGTTCATTTGAAAAGTCAATCTAGTAGCATGTGATTTACTGAGAACATTTTGAAGTATGTCGTAAATTAAAATTTACTACTTAACCTACGAAGTCTTATATTTTGACAGTTTCATACATACAAATAAATAACAAATAATAGGTATTTTATATAGGAAAACTATAACAAATGTTGAAAATGTTGTCCTTCAAGATCAATGCACTTTAAAATCCTCCGTTCAAAATTTCTGATGATATTCTGCAACATTACTGGATTGTTATTAATTTCCATGCATTTCTGTTCGATTCTCTGTAGCATATCATTCAAATTCAATATAGGTGTTCGAAATATGTTATTTTTTAGATAAAGCCACAAAAAGAAGTCGCAAGGTGTTATAAATCGCATGAACGTGCAGGCCAGACAATTTCAGTATTTCGACTAATTATACGCTCATCAAAAAATTCTCTTAAATAATTCAAAGATTCTGCAGTACAGTGACAAGGTGCTCCGTCTTGTTGGAAATATGCATTTTGTAGTTCATCATCATGCAACTGATTGACAAATGGTTGTAAAATTTCCGTACGGTACCTTTGAGCAGTTAACGTTTCCTGAAAAAATATTGGTCCAATGATTCGCCTTTGGCTTATCGCTGCCCAAAACACCAATTTTCTCTGGTTGTAGCGATTCTTCATTAATTACATGTGGATTTTCACTACTCCAAATTCTTGTATTTTGTGAATTTAGGTATCCCGTTTTAGAAAACCATGCTTCATCAGTAAAGATGACTAGATAATGGATTCATTCATACCTTTTGTTATTCATTCTAAAGGACATCCAGTTTAAGACTGAACACATCCACTGAAATTATATAATACAGGTAGTTGAATTTGCTGAGTTATCGTCTATAACCACATAAAATTGTTACTTCAAGTTTATACCTACCAACTTTGTGTAACTTTTATCTTATGTTGAATAAATTTCAGTAACAAGCAAGATGCGTACTGTATTGATTCAGATTTCTCTAATTCTCCAAGATTTAACCATCAAATAAAGCTTACATTTATATAGGGTCTCGTGTGATACCCCGGCTTAATTTAATGACAGTAATTGATTTATCTGTTGAGTCTTAACCACATTTACATTGTGAGATATTGATGCAACATTCAATGCATTCAAGATTACGAGAATCTAATATAATTGCTACATTAAAAATATGATAGATTAGCTAACAACCCTATTGTACTAAATACTATTCTATTATATTTTACACTAATTTCAGTTGTTAAAATTGCTATATTATTTCTTGGAAACCACGACGTTTTACTAATTATCATTAAATCGATAAATGTATAATGTGCTTCGAATTTTTAATAATTTAATTACGCAGCCACTTACTGAATTTGCTCCTACTGACAAGACGAATGATTAAGCAGTCACGTATCTATTTTTTTTTTCTGTACCAATTAAACATAAGTCACTTTTCATCTTAATGTGTTTACATAAACTATTTTTGAAAGCTAGTTTCTCCATTTATGTTAATTACATCCAATATTACAAACACGCATGCATGTTTATAATCTGCAGATTTCGTCTATTCATATCCAAAACTATTTTCACGCTAATTAGTGAAACTCTAAGCGAGTCATTATTATGCTAAAAAAAATGTATTGCGGGAATATTTGTATAATTTACACAGAAAAAAGTTAGGTTGTGTTAATCATATAAATATATTTGAATTTATGCAATCAATTCGACATACCAGTTATTTTGTATATGCGAGGTGACAAAATTATAAAAAAAAAATATTTAAGTTTTATGTTTTTGATGTATCTAATCGTTCCTTTCTCACGTAAAGGTAATTAGGAAAAAGTAAACAAATCATGCACGGAACAGTAACACAAAAAATATAACTGCGATATTTGATGACTAATTTATATGAAGGCGTATTTTTATGCTATTTACCCACCCAAGAAAAAAATATGTTTATATTATACGTGACCTTCAACACTTGTATACTTATTTCATATTTGTTCCAATTGTCCCATATATACAAAACAGCGCTGGAGGCTTTCCAGGTTTACGTCTGCCCCCTTTAACCGCTTCCTCTTTATGCATCTTTTCCTATCTGTGGTTAGATTCTTACAATTCTCTATCCTAATTTTTTATCTCCATACTAGAGAGAGATGAACCGAAATACCTTGGACTACATATTGCTGTGAACTGTGCTTTTGAATTGCTTATAAACTTTAATTTCACACAGCAACTTATTCTGCCAGCTATCTTCAGTCGGTTCGCCTTCCTTGAGTTCACTTCTCCAGGGGTAATCCTCACGGATTCGGGTAATAGAATTAAAATAATACAAGGTATAAGACAAATTATACATGCATTTTCCCCCTTACAATTTTATTTAAAAAAAAAAGGAAAAAAAATCAACTTTACAAAGTGTAACGTTGAACTGACAATAACACAGTTACGAGGATAAAAAAAACTTGGATACCATGTGAAGATACAAGTTGTAAAAAAACCTCCGATTTAATTACCGCGAGCAAAGATTTGAAATAACAATACTCAAGAAAATTTATCAAATGTCAACAATAATATTAACCCCAACTCAAACGTCAAGATAGACTTCAACTATCTTCCGCGCACAATCAAAATCTTACAGTCATGCGTGCATCTAACATGACAATCCATAAAAATTTCCCCACCTTCCTACGTATTAAAAATATTTATATGAATAAAAACTAAAGTCCATAAAAACAGTCTGACAAATTTTCTAGATATTTTTCTGATTATAAAAATTTTACAAAATTACAAATTATATTTTTATAGAACTCTTTTCAATATGTAAATTATAATAATTGAATACTACTTACATTAATTAATGTAATGAAAACACAACACGAGAGATTTTTTTCTTCAGATAGGACTTTAAATTAAATCTAATTACAAGTTTAAAAGACTCGTAAAACCACGTCTAATGAATTTTAAAATACAATCGAAACACCAAACAAACAAAACGAATTATTCAAAATATATATATTAAACAAAATTAAGTCTTGTTTAATATCCAAAATAATATGACCTATCTCAGAAAGCACTAGTGAATCTCTAAAATCTAATTCCAGGAAACGCCATCATCCCCACCTAACATAACAAATCAAGATAGAGAAAATATATATATCTCTCCGTACTAGATATGACTTCCAGGTTGGCGCCGACTTTGAACATCAATCTAGGCCTGGATAATGTACAGTCGTGGATCAAATCAAACATTACAAAATTTATCATTTACAATTTAAATCTTTATCGTAATCTGTCTGAAACAAAATATACATTATAAACTAAAATACATTTTTAAATCAATGTTATTCAAATAATGTTCAATATAACTTTTTTTCTATTTTTCTTTCTTCTGCAGGGAAAAAACCACAGCAATATGCATGGCAGTTTAACTTGCAAAAACAACTCTTCATAAGTTGGTCCCGAACTTTATGGGCTATCACTTGAAAAAATCATGCTAATGTATAAATCTCTTGAGTTGTTGTTTGGGCTATTTCCATCGTTTATAGAACATTGATAGTCCGACGTTTCGGCAGTCCGTCTACTGCCGTCATCAGGGTAGTCCTGAGAAGGACTGTTTCTTGCCAAACTTGTCATTTATAACGACTTTATCTGGCGGTATGTGTCTTCCCTATTTTTTAGTTGAAATGTCCTGTGCTAGGTTTGAACCCGGTCGATAACTTCCGAATATCAATATACCATACACTTTTACCACTCGACTAATTAGGGGGACAGAAACTACTATTTTAAACTTATATTTAAGTTACAGGTATATGCGCAGTAGGTATGCGCAGTGTGCATTTTTTCGTATAGGCGCGGTGGGTATGCGCAGAATGCCATTTTTCCTTATTTGCGTGGTAGTAGTAGTTTTTAGTTATCAGTCTGTCTCCGGTCTCGTGGCTGCCGGTCTTCGGCTAACACATTCTCTAATCATAGGAAGCCAAATATTCTTGATCTCCAGGCTGGGCGTACTGATCGTGTCAGGTGTTGTCTTCATATACGCTGTTTCTGTAATTTTTCTTTTGTAGCCATGTTCTTGTTTGGCCAGGATTGTCGCCTCATTCCATGCAATGTTGTGATCTTCTTTCCAAGCATGTTCCGCCAGCTGCGATTTGTCTGTCTCCCCTAAGCGGACCATTCTTTGGTGTTCCTTGATTCTGACTCTTAGGGGTCTGCTAGTTTCTCCAATGCATGGTCGTCCACATTCGCATGGTATTTTGTATATGCAATTCTTTGTTTGTTGGTCTTCGTTGTCGGGTTTTGTTCTGGTTAGAGCGGACCTATTGGTGTTCATTGTTTTTATGGCCGTTCTAATCTTGTAGTTGTTGCCAATTCTTCTGATTTTTCCCGAGAGCCCTTTTACGTACGGAATGAGCGTGGTGTGTACTTTTTCTTGTTGTTATTGGGTTGTGTCCTGTGGTGCCCGGACCTCTTTGGCTTTCGACAACGTTCTCTTGGTGTAGCCATTTCGTTGAAGCATTTCGGTGATGGATTTTTGTTCCTCCTCTCTATCTCTTTCATCGGAGCATATCGTTCGTGCCCTATCGTATAGGCAGCGTGCGGCTCCAACCTTAACATTGTGAGGGTGGTTGGAATCGTGATGTAGGTACTGCCCTGTGTGCGTAGGCTTTCTATACACTTTTGTTTTTAGTATGCCATTATCGTTCTTGTTGATCAGGACATCTAGGAATGGAATCTTGTTGTCAACCTCCAGTTCCATGGTGAATTTTATGGATTCTTCTAAGCTGTTCAGATGTTGTAGGAATCCTTCTATTGTGCCTTCAGCGTGTGGCCATATGACGAAGGTATCGTCTACGTATCTTAGCCAAACAACAACTCAAGTTATACTCCATCGTCAACAATTACACGTCATGAATGTATAAATCTATTATCAAACTCATTTGGAGTTACAGAATTCAAGTATGGGAACCAACATCTACTTAAAAATCATTGAAAGATCGAAGATAATAAGGATGATAGTTGATGTCCCATAGTTTGTACCTAATAGTATTTTATTGCACGTGATCTACAGATGCCTTTGGTTAAAGGCAAAATTAAGAAGTTAGAAGTTACACTGATACATAGAATAGTCTTCTAATACTGTTTGCAACCATTTTTTTCTGCAAACGATCACTCTTCATTTTGCCTCCTCTGCCTATTATTATTAGTTTGTATGGTGCTTGGTTCTGTCCTAAATGTTCAATATGTCCCAGCCCTCTCAACCTTTATGTTTTGATGACTTACATTATTATTGGTCTTTTGAACTTGTCCGCTATTTCTTAATTAGTTCTTCATCTCCATCTTTAATTCCGCCATAATTCTAAACCATATAGTATTACAAACGGTGGCTTGTGCTGGATATCGGGATGGTGGATGTGCCGTGCTAATAATAATGAAATTATTCTAAGATAAATAAAATAATTAGTGGTGCTGGTGAAGTTTCATCAAAGTTCCAGGACGTGTGTGATAATGGTTAACTAAAATAAATATACAACAACTTAGTTACTAAATAAAACACATAAGCGTTGTCCTTAAAGTTTGTATTTATATTTACATAAGAAAGAAATGAAATTGGTATATTTAAAAGTAATTAAACAAAGTAATATATACACGAGGAGCGGTAAATAAGTAATTAAAAATTAACACAAAGTACCCTGAAAACGAACGTTAAATTGAGTAGTAAATTAAATGTTAATTAATTACGATTAATATAAAATAATCTCTGTATCGAACAATACAGAGTTACCTTTGATTTGCGGCGATGGTCGGCCACGTGGTGCTTATATACTTGGACAGATATGTAGAGCGATGTTTGGCCGGAGGAATAAGAAATTAATTAGTTAAATTAATATGGATTCGCTTAAAAGAATAATATATATTGAACAATACAAAATTACCTTAGAAGCGAAAGAGGCCGGACGGCGTGGTGAGTTGCATTGTGTACTTGAACAGCACGAGGAGTTGTTTAACTCACGAAGGTTCTAAAGAGAAGATCGGACTGATAGTTTTGTCGATAGAACACTGGTTTTGAAAACCGTCTGTTTTATGACCTGTCGAAGAGAGGGTCGATATCTTGAATTCTAATTAAAGAAGCGGGACCTGAAGAGGTGTTCTATCGATGGCATAAATATTATTAAAATATCGCTTGTGACTTAAGCTGTCTAATGATATGAAACACCATATATAAGAGAAGATGTATGTAATTATTAAAAGAATTTAAAATGAAATGTATCTAGAAAGAAATTCCACAGTAACGTTGTTGGGTCAAGTAGAAAATGAAGGGTCTCGGTTAAGATATAACAAAAGAAGTGCTTTCTCTTTGCAAACGGATATGTACAGAAAAATGTCTAAGTTAAATCGAGATATTTAAAGACGAAATATATTATTTAAAAATAAATTAATATATTCTTATATGCGTAGCGTAACAATAGTACTGTAGGACGAATCACTGTATAATATATTCTTTTAACTTTTGTCGCCTCTAAGATATGTTTGAATCTCAACATCTCCCTCATTACCTCCCTTGTTCACTTTTTTTTGTAGTTCAGGTTCTTCTCCATTTTCTCCAAATATTTCTAATTTCTTCAAAGCTGTACTCAATACTTACGCTGGCATGTATCTTTAAATAACTAACTTATTCTTCTAGACCCATTTTCATGTATTTAGTTCTATCTTGGCTTACTACCACATACTTTTAGAAAAAATTGCAAAACGTTTCTTCCACGAATATACATTTCTTCATTCAAATTTAAATTCGAAATTTAAAAACTTAGTTGTGCTTTCTTCAGGAACACTTTGCCAAAACTAATCACTTATTTTGAAAATCAAAATCTCAAATTAAATGATGGACTAACCACATTAGATATGGCTATTAATAATTTGAAAAATATTCCAAATGACTTCGGATGTGGCCTTCGGTAAAAGTTAGACGCAGTTTTTAATAGAAATCCAGATTTAATAACATTGCGGCAATCGTGTATGCGGATAATCTAACTGCTAAATACGCTGAAATAAAAGAATATTTCCAATATAAACCTATAATCAGTTGCGATGTATAAAGGGCGAGGATGTATTTCATTCGAAGAGAACAAATTTTGCAGAAAAGAACCTTAAGAAAGTATTGCTAGTTAATATTAATACTCCTTTACTCAACTTGAACTACAAAATGAACAAATAAAAATGTATTTCGTATTTTATAGATCACCACCCGTTTGTTTTCCCATTATATAAATAAAATTAAAAACTCTTTTCATAGTACGCCCGTGGGCGATGAGTCATGGGCCTCTCGTGTCCGGTCCCTAACTATTATATAGATTTATACCTGCTAATGAACGAATTTACCAGAAGGATTATATCTGTTTTGAGCAAAGAGTTTTATGGCTATAGAGAGCAAGACAATGCATAAAACAATATAATACTTGACCAAACTTATGAAATTAACAAAATTAGATATTGGGGAAACTCGGAGACCTTTCTATACACTTAACATTTACAATGAATATAAAATTAAAACCTATGATTTAATACGTAAAATAAATACAACTAAATCTATTTGATTATACTTAAATTAAACTAAAATACAAATTAAATCTATATGGACGGAATACTAACGATCTCAGAGCCGCGCCGGTGACTATTCTTCCAACTCATACAGTTCGCAACAGTACCCAAACCATTCGCTGTCTTTTCCAAGACTGCCTACTTTAAATTCTCGTTTAAATTTCAACACCCCTCGTGTTTTGTAAAAAATTAAAATGTCTCGTAGAATACACCCCGTCCTCTGTTAGCTATTTAACAGATTGCACTGAACATAATTGTTTGTCAGTTTTATCGTTAAATTATAATCAGGTTTAACAAAGGATCCGTAGCAGTTACGCAAACTAACTAGATATGCCATTAAATGGCTTTGTAAGGAATCTATGCTATTTATGTAGACAGCGTAACTGCCAATAGAATGATTGATTGATTAATAATCAACATATTACTAAAGTAATATGCTTGGTAAGTACATTAAAATTTACATACTCTTTCACATATTAAATGTAGTCTCATTCTAATTAAATTGTTTTATGGTTAACATATTTCAATAACAAAAAACATTGGCTTGAAGGCCTACAAACACACTAATTACTACATATATTAATATTATTTTTATTGTAAAAGTGGCACTGTAACCTTGCACTTAGTATATTTAATTACGTCATTGAAATATAAAATGTAAATTATCTTAATTTATAATAGGTACAAACGGTAATTTTTTAACATTTGCCAGAGTTTCACGTTAGCTAATGAATATTAATACATAATTGTTTAAAAAAATATTCGTATTAACATTTTAATTCTCCGAGCCTTGAAAAATATCCTTTAATATCATATTAATTGCAAAATAACTGATTTAATTTGCCAACGGACGCGCATCACAATACGAGAAGTATTTTGGAAATTAAAAATATTCATTGTGAAGAATTTCTTTTGTGTCGTTTCGCTTTGGTTGGGCGGACCTCTTTGTTCCGTAAGTTAGAAAAGATATATTTGTTGCGTATTTTGGGATTAAATTTTAACTGAAGCGAGAACTTATTTACCGATTGTATAAACAACCAATTTAAAGTAATAATACAATAAAGAAAAAGTAATTTATGGGTTACAAAACGCTGTTACTGTTCTATAGAAATAATTATTTTTTATTATACAAATGTTTGCGTATACAATATGTTTACAGCACACGAAAGTTGAAATAAAATTATAAAATTCCTCCATATTAATCAATAGATCAATAAGGTTTCGTATCAGGAAGACGAATGATTACAAACTTAGTTAATATTATGCAAACCATTAATGCAGGATTATTATGATTATTCTTATAATGAAGAGAACGGACGCAATTTCCATAAAACGCAATCGGCAATTGGAATTGTGTATAACGTCGCTCAGTACATCCCGGCGTAATTCAATGAAGTATTTGTTTGACTTACTCGGACACCTGGTCTCGCCGCGATAACAATGGACAAACCAGCTATTGTATTCCGAAAATATAGTGCTTTTTAAAGTGTTTTCATGAGCGTAGATAGAAGCGGGGTTTTTATAATGTATTTTATTTATTAGTTTATATTTCGTAAGATAAATAAAGTGCTGTGAGTAAGTTTCTTGTTTTAATAGTTTTAACTGTTAATTACATATAATGAAACAGATATGCAAAATACATATCCGTCACTGTAAACATGGACAAAAACCTCGTATTTTTAGCATTTACTTCTGTTCAATACATATGTTTCAGCCATCTAGGCCTCATCGGTTGAACTAGTGAAGCAATGTGTATACAAATTAATACAGATCTGTTAAACAACGGATCTGTATCTGTATCTACATTTACGCTGAAATCGTCTCCAAGCTATAACCAGTTTCGTTCTATCAGGCGACACCAATTTAATCAGTGACATCTGACGGAAGAAAGCGACTAGGCCAGAAAAGGCGATCTTCCGCTCGAATAGCAAGGCTATTACGAAAAAAAAGCGGAAAAATACGTATATTGGTGCTGTCCATTAACACGCGCCAGATGGCGGTAAATATACAAAAAAGGGCTTTTAAAAAAGTTTTCAGAAAATCACCATTGAGAGTAGTTCTTTTCAGGGAAAAATTTCCATCTCTGTCACTGCCTCCCACTCCAGTAATAACTAGATGGGGAACATGGCTGGAAGCTACCAGTTATTATGCTGAGAATTTCGATAGTCTAAAACATTTCGTAACACTGCTAAAGAAGGATGCTAGAAGTATTGGTGAGTGCAAGGAGCTCACACAAATCCCAAATTAAAAAAATCAGTTGTACTTTCTTCACGAACACTTTGGAAAATTGCCAAAACTAATCACTTATTTTGAAAATCGAAATCTCAAATTAAATGACGGATTAACAACATTAGATGTGGCTGTTAATAATTTGAAAAGTATTCCAAGTGACTTCGGATGTGGCCTTCGGCAAAAGTTTGAAGCAATTCTTAATAGAAATCCAGATTTAATTACATTGCAGCAATTATTTCCAGTATGCACCTATAACCAGTTGCGATGTAGAAAGGATGTTTTCTATTTATAAGGATGTACTTAATTCAAAGAGAACAAAATTGACAGAAGAAAACCTTGAGAAACTATTGCTAGTCAATATTAATACTCCTTTACTCAACTTGAACGACAAAATGAACAAATAAAATTGTTCCAATTATAGAAATAAAATTAAAAACTTTAAAAATACAACTTTTCAACAAATAAATATGTATTTCGTAATTTTATAGATCACCACCCGTTCGTTTTCCAATTATATAAATAAAATTAAATATTTTAGAAATACAGCCTTTCGCCAGTACTGCACTGGGTGGTAAGCGTGTCCGTTCTCTAATAATGACTATTCAATTCCTCTGTCCTGTAATGTTCATTAACCAATAAAAAAACTTACTTTTAGTCTTTTCCATGGTTACAAAAAAATTGCAGCGGTTATGTGAATAGTAAAAATGGCATCGAATATTGTACTAATTATGGAAGTGAATATTTTAAACAACTGAAAATCTTTATTTAAACTTTATTTACAGCGATAATGAACACAGAAATATCATTTTCTAACAAATTGAAATGATAATTTGAAAAACTGACATTGGAACAGTTTTGCAACAATACTTTTGTAATATTTTCAACACTATCATCATTCATATGTATTAACTTCTCAAGATTTAGTAACAGGATAATTATTAAAAGGAAATAAAACATTTTTATCTACGACTAAGCAATAAAGTAGGTATTATATTAGTGATTATTAGTTAATAATGGGACTCATAATTCCCGCAGGGAATAATGAAATGCGTCCGTTCTTATTGGCGCAATGCAGGGAATAATTATAACGTTATGTCTCATTATTCCCTGCGTTCCGCCAATAAAACATAGTCAAGCGCCATATCGATATTATAGTATGTCTGTTTTTCTTTTAGTAATTTTCAGTTAGTCCAAGATAAAATAGTGTATACTAACTCGCAATAATGACTATTATTCCCTCGAGAGGACTTACTCCCACGCCGCTTCGCGGCTCGGTTCGTAAATTCAGATCTCGGTAATAATAACCGTCATTATTGACTCGTTGTATAATCTACTATTATTCATTTCAGTATACGTATAATCCATATTATTAACTACATCACCGTTATTTATGATTTATTAAAAGGATATGCTGTATGTCGGCCGCAAACATAAATGCAATAAAAACATAATTTTGATCATTTAAATGCCTTATTAATCCAAGATAAGATATGATAATATTAGCTTTTATTATCTACATTTTTTTATCAAAAAATTACAAACAACTTAAATGTCTGCGATAATTATATTTATACGTAAATATGAAAATATTTGTTTTTTGTTTTGAAACAAACCTATAGACATATCACTAAAGACGGCAGACTATGTGCCCCAGCAGTGGCGTTGCGTGGAGAGTTTAGCAGAATAACAGTGCGCTTACTTAAAAATAAATATATCGAATCCCTATACAAAACGTTAAGAAAAAACATAAATAACTTACCCAACATGTTTACATTGTTGCAAAAAAATGCGGATGTGTGCGATGAAAAAACTGCACCATAATATATGTTTCTGTATTAGTCTCGGAAAGGTTCGTACGTAGGGACGTATATATATATATGTTTATATACAGAGAAGGATTGTTCGACGTTGAGAGATGTTATATTTGCATAGTTAAAGCGCTCTTTGTATCTGTACAACGGATCTTCAGTATTGGTAAAAAGTTGCCCTAATTTTGTAAAATCTACATTTTTATCTAATACACTGTTAAATTTTTCACGGACTCAATCACTTCTTTCATCTTCAAGGATATGCAGCACTAGTTTTACGTGGTCAATAATTGCTAATGAGTCCGATAAGGACAGCGCAGTGTTCTGTAAATTTTTTATTGCGTCCAGTATTGGAACGTAACTGTCGTAATTAATTTTTAAATTTGCTGCAACTTGAGGATTGTTAAATTGAACCTGGCTGAGCCGTATTGCAGCTGCTTCTTTGGCATCTAGTTGTAAAATCACTGATTTAATTTTTCCAAAATGTTTATAATAATAAAATGCTGCTTCTAACCAAGTACCCCATCGTATAAGAATTGGTTGCGGCGGCTCGGGTATATCAGGACACAGCGAATGAAATAGCCGAATCCGTTTCGGAGATTTAAGAAAAACCGCTTTCGTTTGTCCTATCAGTTGATCCACATCAGGATAAGTTGTACGTATAGTGTTTGTTACAAGGTGTAAAGCGTGAAGCAAACATGTGACATGCAGCAGGTTTGGTTGAATCGTTTTGAGTAAGTTTGCCGTGGATCACATAACCTTGGCAGCATCGGTAACTAACATTAACACTTGCTTCGGTAAAATCTCAAATTTGTGTAGTGTTTCTATTAATACATCATATATCACTCTGGCAGTACACCCTTGCATTCGTTTACAGGTTAGTAAATAAGGAGGAGAAGGTCCTTGCGGAGTCAGCGTCCGTACTAGAATGGCTAGGATGGACTGTTTTTTAATATCTGTAGTTTTGTCTATTGTTAACCACAGTACCGTATTTTTGTACAATTTACAATTCTCTCACGCACTGACGGTACGTAATTCCGTAGCGTACTTCTTGCTGGTAATTTCCACGTAGGATTGTATTTCTTCCAAAACTGACGAAGCATTGGGTGTTCCACTTTCTGCATTGGTATATTGGTCGCAATTAACATCATTGTTAAATCACACACAAATTTATTATATGATCTGCGTCCACTATTATTCGATTTATGTTTGTCACTATTTATATGTCTTTGGCACTGACTTGCTTTCCAAGTTAATAAAGTTGTTTCACAAACTAAACATTTCACTACGGCACCGTCATATATTAAATCGGGAAACCGATGTAAAAATTTCTTTACTACGTTAGCATGCAACCGAGTCGATGCATTGTTTCTACGCACTCCCGCATTTTCAACACGATTGTGTTAACAATGTATCGCTTACAACGTCTCAACGGCAACTGAATTGATCGCCGTACGCCTCTACTCGATCCCTCCACATCACGCTACTGTTCGGGCACATAGTCTGCCGTCTTTACATATCACAGAAAAAGTCATATATGTAGGTCATGCAAAATCATATAAACACCCTTTAAAATATTTTATTTACAATTTAGTTTGTAATTTGATTTTATGGAGAAAATAACAAAAACGAGAAGGGAATTCAAAGTGAATCACTACTATTATACAAAAATTATTAAAATACCTATGAAATCTTTAAGAACTTTAATGTTATTAAATATAAATTTTATAAAATAACTTAAATAGCGCTTAGAATCTTATCATATTAAAAAAAAACAACAATTAGGAAAAATATTAACGCGAACATTCAAAAGTAACACAAACAAACCGTTAAAAATGAGACCCAAACTTCAACTCGTAGACACAATCAAGTCTATCCGCCAATTTTTTTTTCTGTGAAAAATTCGAATAAAATAGCTTCGTAAAGTGTAGAAAGCATATTTACAATTATATTACTTCGCGAAAATGCAATAAATTTGTACAATTGCCGTACTACGGGCAAGATATATTCATCTGTTTCCTTTGATGTAAGTCAAGGCATCCCTATAAAAGTTTCTAATTCACGCCTTTAACAGCTTAGTGATAGAGCAATCGTCCGGCAAGCCAGAGGTCGTGGGTTCGATTCCTATTTAAGGGCGAATTTTTTTCTATGAAAAATCAACACCCTGTATTTTCGTAGCGGACCATTTTTCGACAATAGTTTATAAAGCAAACTATCTTCTATTTTTCATGTAGATCCACGACCTTAAATATTCGGAAATCAATAGGGAACAAACTGTATATTCATAATTGACCATCGAACACCTGTGACCTTCTTCGGTTCAGGTAATAATATCTTTCTCCGGATGCAATTTCGAATGTGCCATTTTGAGGATGTTAAAATAAAGAAACATCAAATAATGCTGTTTCAATAGTTATGTTTTATAAAAAAATTATACAAACGATCATAAACTACTTTTTCAAACACCTTGAAAAACCTGTTAACAAATTTATAGGTCTTTAATTATTTTTCATTTCTCTTTTTATACAAGGGAAAACAATTGCACGTTTCAGGTAAGCTGGAAATAGTCCGCCATTCTGAGAAAAATTTATAACATGGCAAAGAGGTGCTACATAACATTCACGACATTTTCTTAAGAAATAAATGGGAATGGAAGAGCTGGAATTCTTCAGCGTGATATATAATACATGAGTAATCTTTGGTTAGGGAGTTACTATAGGTTTGTTCCAACTCGTTAAGAAAACCGTACAGTGACGGTCGGGTACATGCGCAATGTGAATATTTCTTCGCGTTTGCTTCAATGCACAGGTACTTGACCGTTACTTTGACGAGTTGGAAGAAACCCTATATGATTACATAGTGAAAATTTTATTGAAATCGTTCGTTAAACATTCCAGGCCCGCCCTTAGCATTATTTCGATACATCAAAATAAGATGTTTCTAATATGTTTCATGGAACAATAAATGCAAACATTTGTTCACTTTTCACTAAGAACGACGATATTGAAAAAGTCGCATAAGGCAAGCAAAATTGGAAGGAATGAGTCGAACTCTGAACGGAAAATGGGAAAAAAAATAACAATTACCGTATATTAGCTGCTCACCAGGTATAAAAATATACCGTGAGTTTTTCTTATCTCTATACATAGCCTATGTTCAGTTTCAAAAGGAACGCTTCAGTGCATGGGAATGTTATGCAACCAACATCGCTTGATTATATGTTTCGACAAATGTCAAAATCAATGTCAGTATGTGCATAAACGAAATAACATTTTAAATATTTTCGCATTTGACATTTGTATTCACCTAATTTAAATATATATATATATATATATATATATATACATATATATATATATATATATTAAAAATAATAGACTTTTTATTGGTTTAGCGACCTTTTATTGAATTATGATGTTTTATTCTACGACGTTTCGACTTTTATTATTTTTCAGTCATTTTCAAGTAGCTAGAAACAAGAATTAATGCAATGAAAACATGAGAACTGTGTTTGCTTTTGTGAGATTGAATTAACAATTAAATTAACAATTAAAATTATATTAAAGACTGAATTACCAATTAGATTAACAATTAAAGTTAAAATTTAAAATTAGATTAATAATGAGTAAGGACAATTAAAGTGATTACATCTGTATTAATGAAATGAAAATTTGAATTAAACTACAATACAGTAAGGTAACTAGAAACAAGAATTACTACAATGAAAACGTGAGAGCTGTGTTTGCTTTTGTGAGACTGAATTAACGATTAAATTAACAATTAGAATTAAAATTAGATTAAAGACTGAATTACCAATTAAATTAACAATTAAAGTTAAAATTTAAAATTATATTAATAATGAGTAAGGAAAAATTAAAGTGGTTAAATCTGTATAAATGAATTGAAAATTTGATGTTTAACTACATTACAGTAAGAAACAATGAATGAACAATGAATGACAAAACTCACCGTTTCTTTTGGTTTTCAAGATCACGCATTCTGTGTAACATGTGTTATCGGGGACCCGAGACCTTTTTTTGTAACGAACCGATCGCATTGGTTGGAATATTGTGTGTTTGTGGCTTTGTTAAGAGAGGTTAATTTCTGTTCTATTTTGGAATTTAACAAATTGGTCAGGACCGTGTTTAGGGGTATGTAGTAAAAGTATTTACAAATGGGAACTGATAAAAAGTTTTTTTTGGTTTGTGTTTGTGTGTGCGGGGGGGGGTGGGGTGATTTTATCTATTGTTTAATGAGTGGATAATAGAGTTTAGACAGTCCATCAATTTCGTTTCTGTCGTTGATTGTTCTGCTGTTTTTGAAAATGTGGATCATTTCTAAGACCTCCCTAGCCTTTGTATTCTTTTTCTGTGTTATTACTTTGGTGTTATCAAAATCAAAATTATGTTTTAGTGTCAATTGGTGTCAAAGGTCGCTAAACCAATAAAAAGTCTATTATTTTTAATATTAAGACACGGCCAATAAAATAAATAAGAAAAATAAAATTCTTATAAACACTATATATATATATATATATATATATATATATATATATATATATATATATATGTATATATGTATATAAGTGTTCAGATAATTTCTTAGCCGTTTATTAAATATAACAATTGATAAATTATTGGAGTTTTTCGGCTTTTATATGAAATATTTACAAATATCAAATTAGAATGTATGTAATTGCAGAGTAAGTGGGGATGTAAACATTGCTGTCTACAAATTACAAAGCAAATCATACGAAATTTTTAATTGAAAAATATGGTCTACGTTGGGACTCGAACCCAAGTCTATAACTTGCCGGGCTGTCGCTTTTACTACTTAGCCACAATAGACCTAGGTTCAAGCTATTTAGAAATGCATTATAAAGTAACAGTAAGATTATAACTGACATTTGCTTTTACTAACTGACATCTGCTATCAAAACTGACATGAGCTTTCAAAACTGACTTCTGCTTTCAACTTGACATCTACATTCAATAACTGACATCTGATTCATTAACACTGTTACTTTATAATGTATTTCTAAATAGCTTGAACCTAGATCTATTGTGGCTAAGTGGTAAAAGCGACAGCCCGGCAAGCTGTAGACTTGGGTTCGAGTCCCAACGTAGACCATATTTTTCAATTAAAAATTTCGTATGATTTGCTTTGTAATTTGTAGACAGCAATGTTTACATCCCCACTTACTCTGCAATTACATACATTCTAATTTGATATTTGTAAATATTTCATATAAAAGCCGAAAAACTCCAATAATTTATCAATTGTTATATATGTATATATATACATATATATAAGATGAAAAAATAGAAATTTCGAACTAGTATAAAGCTGAAAACAGTTTAAGGAAAGTACGGGATCTGTTTTCTATCAAATATCTTTACAGGGAATTACTAGGAAATTTGATTCTGATGGCTGCATATTGATACACACAAAGGAAAATTAAAACCCCCAACATTCTTTCAGGAGACCTAAAATTAAATGTGCTATGTTACATCGAAGAATGCTTCATACAATTAAGTAAAATAGCACAACAATTTAATATTTCGAAGACGTCTGTATTTAAAATTGTCAAACAGTACAAATACAAATCTTACAAGTTTTCTAATTACCAACAATTATTTCATGAAGATAGAATAAGCCGTGTTTATTTTTGCGAAATACTATTTAATTTATTAAATGAAAATCATAATATGTTGAAGAAAATACTTTTCTCTGATGAAGCGTCTTTTTTTTCGAACACGTATTAAAAGGTATATCAACAAAATTAAGAGCTTCGTGGGTTTATCTAATATTTTTTTGAATAAAATAAAGCAATTACAAAAAGCCTATTTTGCATATAATCCGGTCTATTACCAATTCGGAAAGCAAATAACCAAATATTGTAAACGAATATTGCAAACTCGTAAAACCTGTTTTCCTAAAAGTTGTATTTCAATATATTTTTCCTATTTGGGTCAGAATCATATACGAATAAAATGTATTAAACACCCTTATCAAATTTCCTTCACTCCCTATTAAAAGATGCGAATTTTTTTTAATTAAGACACTCCATAACTCAACATCATTTCCATATATTAGCATACCTACCGAAATTTGGGTCAATCAAATTATTTATCATTACTTAAAAGGATTACTAAAATAATTTCCCAGTCGGGTTAAATTGCAAATAGATTACATCACATTATGGAAATCAATAATCGATAGCCGGAGCTTTCCCGAGTTAAAAACCATATCAGTGGAAAGTGTTCCCTTTATCTTCATCGGCCACCGGTAAATATTAGCCCATTAGGTTTGATCAATTTCGTCTGACGTGCTTGATAAACGCGTATGCAAACCTTTTAGAATTTTGTTTACCGTTTCGCTGATGAACTACTTTATGTTAAACAATGTGAAGTGTTTTACAATTATTGTGTTTATTCGACAACTTTATGGAACGTGTTATTGAACTACTAAAACGTACTATAAACAATAAGCAAGTAATCTTTTGTATTTCATGGACGTGAAAATCATTTAATACTTTGCAGTAAATGTCTACAAATACGATATGTATGGCATTTCCTTCATATTAATTCATTAGAATCAAGGTATGGTAAACAAGAGATGGATTTAACAAATTAATAGAAACAGCCTAGCGCTCTATAATGAGTAATGACGAAGCAAATACACCATACATAACGGTCGCCTTAGATTAACAATGTAGGAGGATGGATTATGGGTAGAATGCAGGAACTTTCTCTGTAAAACCAGACATGTTGAAACTACATAAATATAATTAATGGAATTATTCAGTTAAGAATTGATTAACAAAGATATCTTCGCACTTACATCACCTGGTGGCTAGATATTTTTGCTCATTAAAATTATTGTATACTAATGATGTGTATTCGCAAAATAACGGGTGTTCAAAAAGTCTTTACGTTCCAGACGGCTATAGACTCAGGAATGCATGTCTGTAATGGGTTTATACTATGGATTCTAACTATATATTATTTGTAATAAGCTACAGTTTACTTACACACTATGTAAATTTTCTGCGTGACTTTCAATGACGTTTTAACCTCGTGGGGGTCGTGGTGTAATTTTTTTCATTAGAGGTTGCGCTGTACCTCGTAGATACAATAAGATTTGTTTCACATTTCAGTCTGGATAACTTTAAGAAACTACAATTTTTCAATATTAATTACTTTATTATACAATACTCATAATTATAATAATCTGATAGGGTTTACTTTTAAAAAAAAATCAAACCAAATCATTAGTACTTAAAATAAAAATTTGATTATTCAAGAGTCGGTGTGGATATTTTTAAAACACTTCTTGTAATATTTGTCACATACTGTATTAGGATGCCCCAATCATAAATAATCTTGACATGACTCACAAAAATATTTAGATAGACGACTCTCTAGTTGCATAGCAAGTCGTGAATCGCATCCTTTGCCTGTTTGAACTTACTGTTGAAGTATTAGCGTCAATTTCGGAATTACTCGTTGAGGCTTTACCAGAAAAGTTTTGAAAATCAAGTAGCTTGATGTGTAAAGCTTTGTGGATACCGGCAGATCGTCTGCCAATGTGATCTGAACCTAGTACCATGACAAGAAATACTTTATGTCGGGCTGTTGCATTTTTATTGATTAATTGAGCGTTTATCCCAGAAATATTCAAAATAGTGTAGAAAATAATCATGGGTCACCGCCTCCTGTTTCTAGCGGCATCATACGTGGTAACCATTTTGTCAACTGCCCGTTGTAATATTCAATGATGCCGAGCTTTTGCTTATAGGTTTACAAAATCGTCAAAATGCACACTCGAAACGCTCATGGCGTTTCTTCGTGTAACACAAGTGTATAATATTCGCCAAAAGCAAACATATTTGACTTTTCTGCCCTGTGCTTGATAGCGATTCTTTTTTTCTTCATAAGCAATTCTTGAAGTATCTGGCGTTTATTTTTACGTAAAGCGTTAAGGTTACATTAAATATATATTTAAGTACAGAAATGCGTTTTCCAGTCCGTGGTTGCACGGGACGTAAACAGCCTTTATATTATCATTAGATGTATTAGCAAGTTTTCAATAACAAAATAATATGATTTACTTAAGTTAGCAAAAACAGCAGAAATATTTAATTTCCTTTTTTTCGATAATATCAGAAGAATACATAGAGTGAAAATAAAGAAAAGGTTACGTTCAGTTCTAGTTCTGAAAACTCCTTCTGACTATGCTTCACTGTTGAAATAACAGAATTTCAGTTTCTGTAGTAATTTAAAACTCTTATTTAAGCTTGTATACCAGGGAAGTAGAGAGCCGAAATGAAAGATCCATAATAGACTACATCATAATAGATAGAAATTACAGAGCAGAAATCATAGATGTAAGGGTTAGAAGAGGTTATGAAATATTCAGTGATCACTACCTGGTGCTGGGGAAAATGAAAGTGAAAACAAGAACAGCTAAAAAGGGGACAACAAGAAACAAAGAGACTATAAAATACTACAAGTTGGCAGAAAAATAAATAGCAGAAAAATATAAGAAATATATAGAAACAAAAATCAATTTAGATGATATGGAGTGGAGGGTAATTAATATAGATGAAGAGTGGCAGAGATTCAGAAACTTGTTAACGAGCGCAGCCAGAAGTGTATGTGGAACAAATTTAGTCAACAGAAATAAAAGGCAAACGAAATGGTGGAGTGTTGAGATAAAAGAGCAAGTAAAAATAAAGAAGATTCAATGGCAGAAATACCTTAAGAATAAATCCTAAGAAAACTATGCAGTATACAAAGAGCAAAGTACAAAAATAAAGGAAATGATAAAGCAGGCAAAGCAGATAGCGTGGGAAGATTTTGAAAAGAAAATGGAGATGGATAGTAAAGGAAATCAAAAGCTATTTTATAAAGCAATAAAAAACTTAAGAACAGATAAGAAGTACAGAATGAAGCAAGTAAAGGACAAAAGTAATAAAATACTGACAGAAGAAGAAGATGTTATGAGGAGGTGGCGAGAACACTTCCAGGAATTATTAAATCCAGGAAATGAGAGCAAAATGTCAGAACTGGTACCCACAGAAGACAAAGAATGTAAAGAATACGAGGAGTCGGAAATAGGAAAGAAGAAAGTAGATGAAATGTTAAAGAAACTAAAAAGAGGAAAAGCAGCCGGATATGACCAAATCACGAATGAAATTGTTATAGGGCTTGGAGAAAAAGGGAAAAAGGGACTAGAATAATTAATATGGCATGCAATACTGGGGAAGTACCGGAGGATTGGAAGGTGGGGGTTATTGTGCCAATATTTAAGAAAGGAGACTCTATGAACTGTGCCAATTATAGAGGTATAACTCTAGTCAGTGCCGTAGCAAAATTATATGAAAGAATTTTAGATGAAAAGTTAAGGGACAAAATCGAACAACAACTAGAAGAACCTCAGAGTGGATTTCGCAAAGGCAGAAGCACACAAGACCATATATTTGCAATTAAGCAATTAATGGAGAAGATCAACAGAAGGAGAGAAGTTTGCTTGGCGTTTCTGGACTTGGATAAAGCATTTGATAGAATACCGAGAAAAATGGTATGGGAAAGTCTTAGGAAAAGAGGAGTGAGCAAAAAATTGCGAGTAGCAATTGAAAGCCTGTATAGAGGAAATAGAAATTATGTTAGAACAGATAATATGGAGTCAGAGGAATTTAGGGTAGAAGAAGGGTTAAAACAAGGAGGTGTCCTCAGTCCCACACTATTTATAGTAATAATGGATGACATACTAAAAGAAATAAGCACTAAAAGCAAGAAAGTGAATATTGGATATAGAAATTTAAGACCTGTAAAGCTGGGAGAATGCGCCTTTGCAGACGACATTATGATCTGTGCAGAAGGAGAAAAGCAGTTACAAGATAATTTGAAAATGTGGGAAGAAGAATTAAATAAGAGAAAAATGAAAATTAACCCACAAAAGTCCAAAATAATGAGCATAGGAAAGCAACAATGAATAAATGTAAGGATAGGAACAAAGAAATTGGAACAAGTGGAACGTTACAAATATTTAGGAATAATGATACAAAGTGATGGAAAAATGGATGAGGAAATAACAGAAAGGATAAATAATGTATCAAAAGTGTATCACACCCTGAGTAAAGCCTTCATAGGAAAGAAAGAAATTAGTCGGAAAACAAAAATTACAGTGTACCAAACTATATATAGACCAATACTCACCTATGGCAGCGAAAGTTGGGTCCTAAACAAAAGGATGACAAGCAGAGTCCAATCCATGGAAATGAAGTATCTAAGACGAATTAAGGGAGTAACAAGAAAAGATTAAATAAGAAATGAGTTAATAAGACAGGAATTAAATGTAAAATCAATCATTGAAACAATTGAACAAAATCAACTGAGATGGTTCGGACACCTAGTAAGAATGAACGAGAAAAGACCAACAAAATACATTTGGCAAGCTAAAACAAACGGGAAAAGAGACAGAGGCAGGCCAAGGAAAACGTGGAATATGGCGATAGCAGAAATACTGAAGGGGAGAAACAAAGAATTCGGAGAAGCTATGAAGGAAGCCAGTGACCGGGAGAAGTGGAAGAAATTCATACATTAGAGAAAGTAAACCTTTACACCTTATGGTAGAAAAGGTCTTGATTATATATATATATATATATATATATATGTATATATATATATATATATATATATATATATATATATATATTTAAGCTTGATGCTTGGAAAATGTTACTTATAATTAATTCCCTTCTTCAGATTTATACATTATTCCAGATATTTTCTTTACAAAAAAAAATTAAATTCATAAAACTATACTATACACAGTAGCTCTCTGTTTAGGTAGCAAACAATACATTATGAGATATAGATATACGTCAGTGTAGTAAACATAGCTTTAACCCTTTCGTGATGGGAACCGCAAATCTGCCACAGACATACAGGGTGTTTGATCACTCGCATTCCTAATTTGGAGGGTAGAAAGTTCCCAAAGTTTATGTTTTACCAAAAAATCGCATAGAAAAAGTTTTCTAATAAGCGCGAAAAAAAAAGAAGAAAATATAGGAAAATGTTTTTGAGACGGTCTGTATACATAGTGTATGTGTTTGCGCCATCTATGTAAGTTTTATGCCACGACTGTTATTGAAAGGAAGAATGCTGACCTGTGAGCAATAGACTTCCTCGTCGAAATCAAGGCGCTATTGTGCCTACGGTGTCATATTTAGATATTTGCCGATGAAATTTTAATGTTCGTATTTGTACCTGCGCGAGTTCAGTTTTATGAGCAACAACATTTATATAATGCACAATTGCTTGGTAATATCTTATTTTCTGATGAAGCGAGTTTCACAAGAAATGGTGCATTAAATTTTGACAATGCTCAGAAGTGGCACATGCGAAACCTCCGAGCGATCAAACCAGCTCACCATCAACACCGATTTTTTTAAATGTGTGGGTCGGTATAACAAATAAATTACATTGTTGTGCCATTTTTCTTACCGCCGCGTTTAAACGGATAAGTTTATTTGGATTTTTTTACAGAATATTATTCTGTCGAAATTTCTACAATATATTCCTTTAAATATTCGCGTGTCGATGTGGTATCAGCATGACAGGTCACCTGTACATTTTGTTCGCATGGTTTTGTCCACGTGGTGCGAACTAGAAAAGCCTCTTTCAAAAGAAAAAAAAATAAAGTGTTGTAAACGGATATCTTAAGAAGTAGGTGATTTGTTTTTTTTTATCGTAGACGAATGTGTTTACATAAAGCGAACATGCATCGACCTCTAAATCAAATGTTTGTTTTCGCTTATCTGTTGGCGTGTAAATAGAAATAATTTTATGAATGACCAGTCTGATATTAAAAAGCAAACGAAGGGATATTTATTTACGACGTTTTATTTTTTAGAAAGGTCACTGGACTGTGTGTTCTTCTACTTTATCACTTACCTACTTCAACACAATATGTACTGTGTAACATAAAAACGTTGACTTTTTTCAAAACTCAACAAAATTTAAAAAAATTTTTGGCGGATAATGAAATGCCTGACGTACATATACATTAGGGTGGCCCACGCTTGTATGGAAAAGTAAAAGTATAGTCCAATACTTTCTCCACAAGCTTGATTTTATTTCTTTTACTAAAATATATGTGTATACCAAAAATTGGCTCAAAGGGACAATATTTAGAGGTCGCGATGAATGGCGACTTTTATGTTTCACATCTTTTATTGCATGCATTTACTACTGGCTTATCATTATTGTACTTGTTTATGTATTGGAGATACTTTTTCACACTTTTCTTTGATCTTTACTAGATTTACATTCGTTAAAATTCAAATATATTGAGCCCTTTATATAATTATTTAACTTATTTTGAATGCAGAATTACAAGAAACGAGTTTATGTTAGCAAATTTCAGAATTTCTTATTTTTTTTTCGTGCACTTACTTTCCTCGTATCAAAACAAAATACTGTATTAATAAGGGGCATCCCCTGATTGTTGTTTCAAAAGTAAAAAAAAGAGCGAAGTTCATTGATAATAAATACATTAAACGAGAAGGTTGTGCGCGAAGGTTGTGCCTGATTGTTGGTTGTGCGCGATTTTCTTTTCAAAGTACAAGCCATTTTGAAAAAATTGTTAAAGCTGCTGTAAAAGCATTTCATCGACATTTATGGTACTTTTCTGAATATTTAATCGGGCTTGCCTTTTTCGATTCCAGAGTTACATATGAAACTAAAAAAACAATGGTGAAAAATCTCCAGCTACCACCAAAAGCTAAAGCCTTAAAGAGACTGGACGGAAAAGTATTTAACCATAGAAATCCACTTGAGTCCTATGTTACCAAAAGGTCAACAATGGTTTTTAATTTACTATGCGATGATGGACAAGAACAGGCACAGTTATTTCTTTCAAAGGATCCTACAGAATGGAAAGACGACGCCATTTTTATTTCGATGAAAGAAAATGCTAGACTTTTAAAAGTTGTAAATGACTGTGCAGAACGAGGTGTTGCTTTGGTGACCCAATTTAACAGCTCAATTACGAAAAATGAGGAGCAAAAGCAATATTTGCTTAGATTAGTTGATCACCATAGAAAAAAATTTCCCGGGGTTTGTAAAGCTAATATTGCAAAAATGGCTATCCATAATTTAAAAAAATTTAAAAAAAAAATAATAAAATATATGAAAATTTGTACTGAATATACAGTTTTATTAATTCTTTATTTATTTGTTTTATTAAATATTTTTATTTTTAAATAAACAATGAATATCACCATTAAAAATCATTGTATGTTATATTTCTATCTAACCCCGAAAAATCATTAAACTATCGCAACCTCTAAATATTGACCGATTGTGCTCAAATTTGGACTGAACATTTTTAAGCACTATTCGAAATGGATCAGCGTTGTGGAGCGCGAATAGTCGATGCTTTTGTATTTTGGGCCACCCTAATATACATACTGTTTATATTACGTTAATGAATGAATAAACAGCCTGTATATACGGGAGACGCAACTTTTCGAACAACCCAAAATACAACATAGAATCGGAAAGCACAAGATTGCGATTTAACATTCCAAAGTATTATAAACAACTTCTAACTTGTCATATGAGCAGGAATACTCGTAGTGTAAGCACTGTGAACAAAATATGGATAAATTAACGTTAGCTGAGTTAGAGTGAATAAGCGTTTTATCAAAATGAATTGGGTAAGTGAAATTAGCAGATAAAGAACTTGAAAGAATTATAGCTGAATGGGACAGTGACGATCCAAAAGGTCTCTTTATATGCAGTAATCAATCAAACGCCAAATTATGAGACTATATACATCCCTTCTGGTTTAGGGTCTTGAATTATATTTTTGCAATCTGCCAAGAGCCTGGTACAAGTAAATTAAAAGAATTAACTGGCAGAAAGTATTTAAGACCTTTTGCCAATATATCCATAAAATATTATGGGATTGCTTTATTACTCAAGCTAACAAAAAAAGAGCCTTTGCAAAATTCAAACTTCTCATATCAGAATGTGTCTGACAATCTCTAAACTATCAGGAGATTTGACGGAAGGTGAGACTCGTGTATCAATGTTTGTTTGTGAAAAAAATGCTATTATTTTCGAATAGGCCATGCGTTTACAAGAGACTGAAATCTAAAGTTTCAATATTAAATCGATAAAATCGCTATTGCACCACGAATAGCGATTGTACTTATTTTTTAAGAAGATTAGCACAACTGAGATTTTGTCGGATATGCAGCAAATATTGGGCAACAATGCTCCTTCGAAGGCCACGATTTATTGATGGGCTCCTCGCTTCAAACGTGGCAACATGAGTCTCGAAAATCAAGAACGTCCTGAACCTTCAAAATGTGTTACCATTCCTGAAATGGCTGCAAAAGTGCAGGTCTACTAAACGTGTGCACCACATTGTGCATGACGAATTAGACATGTCTAAGCTCTGGCAGGTGGGTGCCGCGTGTACCGAATATAGATCAAAAACATCAATCCAGTTAATTCTTTGCGTGGATTTGTTACGGCTAATGTGCCAATGAAACTTGGCTTCATTGCCTATATGCCAGAATCGAAACAGCCCAGCAGTGGAGGCATTGTGACAGTCCTCGTCAAAGAAGGCCAAGACGTTTTCTTCGACTGGACAGGTATGGACACGATATTTTGAGATTCCTAGGCGATTAGCGATTCTTATCGACTTTCTCGCAAAGGGCCAAACTACCAACGCGACATATTATGCTTCCTACTGAGCTAGTTAAAGTTGCTATTACCGAAAAAAGACCAGCAATGGTTCGAAAGTAAGACAATGCCCCATCACATATCAGTTACATTGTTTGGAAGAAACTGAATGAATTACAATTCTAGAGAGACCCCCAACCGCCCCGACTAGCCCCTTCAGACTTCCATTCATTCCCAAAACTCAAGTTGTTTCTCGCCGAAAGGAAATTCAAGACATACGATGAAGTTATTGCAGAAAAAGAGCAGTAGTTTGACGACCTTAATGCTGTTAATTATTAAACTGATATAATGACATACAAGCACCGCTGGTCTAAGTGTATTAATGTTGAAGGGAAATATGCTCAACAAAATAGTTTTTTGTACTCGCTTATCAAAACCTGTAATTTCACGATTCGATTTGCGTGCGTAAAAAGTCACTTTAAGCACGAGTGCGTAAAAGTAGAGTTGGTACTTCCTGGAACTTGATTAATTTAGTGACATTTCAAAATCATAAATCCCTAACCTTAATAATATGCTACCCAGTTCGTTGTTTTTCTATGAAAATAAAAGGAAATGAAATAGAAATTGTTATATTTGGAAGGTATGTAATTCAATGTCAGAACAGCAACAAATATTATTTTTAAATTTATAGAAAACTAAAAAAAAAATTGTCAGAAGTGGGATTCGAACCCACACCCTCAGAGAGGTCCAGAACGCTCGAGAACCCGTATAACGGGCAAGGTAAATCTTGAATCAGGCGCCTTAGACCGCCCGGCCATCCTGGCAGATACTAATAATGTTGTTAAAAATACTTATAAATATAAAAATTTTGAAATTATATTTATATTTTATATAAATATTATTATTGTTTATAGTGCTCGTACAAAAAATATTGTACAAACTTCGTTCGTGAAACATTTCGCGAATTCCTGACCATAAAGCGCTCGCCTACGGCTCGCGCTTTAAACTGATGATGATTTCACGCACTTGGTTCGTAAATAACTATTTTGGAAAACTAAAACAATAATTAATTTTGATAAGTTATCTAGGTATAGCAAACGCCAATTAAGTTGGCGCGAGGAGGGGTAAGTTCGCGCAGGATTAAAAGTAGTGGGGAGATTTATATTTGGTTTTACATCAAACGTCAGATAATTCTAACCTCTGAGCGTGTATCACTTTATGATCCCCTAGCCAAAACATTATGTTCCGTCAAACGTCAATGACAAATGTATTCTGACAATTACTTGAGTAGTGGGGGTGGTCGTTTTTAAAAACGACTTCTGCGCACCCTCTCCTCGCGCCAACTTAATTGGCGCTTGCTATACATACTTACTTCCATAGATGGTTGGTTTTGAGAATTGTATAAATTACAATTTTTTTATTGTACTGAAGCTTAAATATTGTTTTTCTAATTTGCTGCCACCATAACAACGCTCTTAAAAGATGGAAACGATGTTTTTATAATCTACATTCTGTTTAAGTCTAGTGCAACTAAGGTTTTTAATAGTGATCAAATTAGCAAATTTAAACGTCAAAAAAATATGAAGTCTAATTGTTAAGGCAAACATAGTTAATTAAACATCAAATAATCACAATAAATTGTCCATAAAGTAGATGGTTTATATTTAGAGTGTTATAATTTGAATATACAACATCTACGTACAGCCCTGAAGATGCCCCTTGAAACAGTGGACGAAACGTTGGCAATCACGCCTAAATCGACGCGGTTTCAACCCGGAAACCGAGATCTACATCTAGAGAACGACCGCGGAAACCTACACCTACATTTATACAACAAACATATTTGATAAAACCTGAAATTTATTTTCTTTGCGCCATTCTTCAAATTTCATAAATTGCTTGTCATAAATGATATTAAATTTAATCGTAAGTAAATTATTTAACGGTATTTTCAGCAATTTCTTTAATTTCAGTTGGGGTACATGAAAAATTACCATCAATTTTGCATTAAATTTACAACAAAAAAATACAAAATATTTCATAGAACAAATTCAAATTGTAAATTTGACTTAAAACATCATAGTGTATCAATAAAATCAAGCTGTATTAAAAACCAACTTGGTCATTAACGAACATTGAGTTCCAAATGATGCATAAAGTATATTACTTTTAGTAGTTTTTAAATATTATAGATAGCAGATATTAATAATGAGTATGAAAATACACAGAAACACAGAATTATAGGTCCCTTAATAAGTTGCAGGTATAACAAGAAAACAGCGGTGTATATGACCAATTGACAAATCAGTCTAGTCGTTAAGTAGTTATACTTCCGGCTTAGAGGCAGTTTTAAATAATTCAAAGTCTACAAGATTCAGTTTCTTACCTTTGTCGGCAAAATGAAAAATTTTGAAATAATCTTCCGATACTTTTATATATTTTGAGCCGCGAATATTGAAACTTCTGACTGATGTACTTTTAGAATACGAACATTTTAATCTATGATTTATGACGACATATGATTTGTTCTTAGTTTTAGCGAGAGTACAAAAAATTGTGTAACCATCGCATTCGCCCTAAACATGGGCTCGTGTGATAAAACCTGTTTATGCCATTCGTTCTTTAATAAGCTATAACCTTCTCGAACTAGAATTTTTACCAAGTTATTTAACAAGTTTTTTTATAGGGTTTCTTAATTTCCATTTACCTATTCGTATTTTTCGCTCGTTTTTATCAATTTATTAAAATAAACATTTTCCTAATAATATTTATTATGTACCTATTGTTTAGGTAATAAAAATTATTACATAGCACATAAATGATGAAGATATAGAATTAAAATACTCAAGAAAAAATCGTTACATATGCATTTATATATTTTATATACAAAAATTTTAACACATTCTATTAATAAGCGACAATACTGATTATTAATTACTTCAATATCTGTACATAAATTGCACTCATCAAATATTCCATGTCCTAAATAAAGAATGACATCAGTCGTAAAATAAGAAGGAAATATTTCAATATAAGGACAAAAATATTATCCTAACCTAACATGTTATTGCAACAAATAAATACTCTATAATAACGAATCCTACACCGAGATTACATTTACATAGTAAATTAGCTATTAAATAACCACTTTTTTATATCTAGCATACTCAATTTAAAGAAAATATAACTAAAAATCGAGCAGAAATACATCATGTTATGGATTTTCCTTGGACAAGTAAGGAAAATGATTGAACTATATCGAACTCAGTAATAGGGACATTTTAAAAAAATTAGCTATCTCAGTTGTATGCTTATTTATTTCAGACGGGGATCGTTATATATATATATATTATTTTATAAATAAAATAAATTTTATAATGTATGAAATTATGATTAGCCCTTGTATATATAGGTTGTCCAAAGGATTGAACTTGCCGCTTTTTCGGATATTGTATTTGTTAAAATGTGTTGTCTGTATAGATTTTGATTTTATAGATGGTGGGAATGGACAAGCGGATATGGAAATTTCATTTTGATTTAGAGATATCTTGACTGCTAAAGTGTTCGGTTTATTAAAGGATAAAATAATCAATTTTATTCTTTGTTGTATAAATTCGGGTTGTATTTTTGTTTTTGCATTTAGTGTAAGGTGCAAGTTAATCTTAATTCGATTTATGCGAGTGTTTTATGTTTATTTGAAATTTTGTGAAAAAGATATCTCTCGTGTATTTTATAAAATCACACACAGATCTGTGTAAGTTGAAAAAAAAAATTATTTTGTTTATATATTTGATATCATGATTATTTTCATTATTATAATTTCATGTATTTATTGTAATAATTTGTATTTGAAAGTAGTATATGGATATTAGCGAAAGTTGTCATGTTTTTTGTAAGGGAAGTTTTTTTTTTCTTAAAATAATATTTCGAGAACATTTTTGAATTCAAGGTTGGAGTTTCTGTAGTGGGGTTTGACCTTGTTATGTTATTTTGGCGCATGACAAAATTTCAATTTTCGTGAGTTTTGAAAACTTATTTGTTTTTGATATTTGTTTGAAGGGGTCACATTAGAGGTTAAACTTGACAGATTTCACTAGTATTTATTAGTTTTATGTTTGATCGAGATTCAAAAGAGGTTTTTCTCTCTGTGCGAGTCATTATTCACAAAGAGTGTTTCCTCCATTGCTACTGTTTGATGATGCTTTAGCACCCTATACACTTTGTAGAGGGATTTTTTTTTATTTTTTTTTTTTAATTACACCAACATAAAGGAACTGATTCGTGTTTTATTTGTGTTTATGGTTTTATTTTGGAAAACGAAATTTAATCCCAATCCGCAAGGAACGATTCATGAGATGGCAGTTCGTGGATTCTACTAGACTGATTAGCCGGTGATATAAGCTGTAGTGTGAATAAAAAAGTAATAAGCAATTTCAAAGCAAATTCCACTGCAATATGTGTACAAGTTGACATACATCTTAAATATTACTAGGTTAGAATTAATTAATAGACTCGTTAAAAGTTAAAGGTAATAAAATATATTCCAAATTGTTTAATGTAATATTGGGAAATTGTTGCCTAATATTCGAAAAGAATCTCACGTTTTTGAATAAATCGACGCACAAGAAATTATATGAAACTGATTTTATTATATACCTAAGAATAAGGAAGAGATAATTTCATTATTGTACTAACCTGTATTTACTGCAGATTCGTGAACATATTTCAGATTCACTTACAGTATATTAAAACACAAATATTGAATAAACAAGAAAATGTTTTCGATTCTACGAACTATTAGGGTACAATTGTTTTATTTAATGCTACTGTCAATTTCTCTGATTGGTTAGAATAAAAAATTATTCGAATTTTAACCAATAAAAGTACACAAAGCAAATCTACCCGACAGGCTTTGCAGGCGTTGCATTTGACCTTGCAGAAATATATTTGAACTTTTTATTTCAACATAAAAATCGGAGCTTTTTTTCTAACATTCTTGTTAGTTTCTTTTAACGTTTTTAAATATAGGTATGTATATATATACATTTAACAAAAAAATTTTGACGGTTACAAACATATTAGCTTGATATACACAGAATATATTAATTTAATACATTTACATATATTCTGTATAATTAAGTAACAAATTGGACAATTTAAAGGGGAATTCTTTAATATATGAATAGTACTTCAATAAATCAGTATTAATTTTATTGGTCGATAAGATTGAAAGATTACATTACGTAAATTGAATTAAATTGATTATTAAAATATATTTAAAATTATAGTATATAATTGCTGCAGGTTTAAATTTATAATCTAAAAATAGTTAACGTATTGATTTTACAACTCATAAGCATCACCCCAAATAACCTGAGTAAAATCAAATATATTAAAGCATCTGACAAGAAAGAAAAGCCACTGGCTGTGTATTTCATAAGTGGATTGTTTTTTCACATAACGATTTTTACCGCCGCGAGCGGTGAACAGTGAAACGGTCCGTACCAAAAATCCAGTTCAATTATGCACGGTGAAATTTAAGATGATTGGCGAAATTTTGATTAGAATCTTTCAATTTGTACGGTCGCTTTTATATATACTGCGACTAGCTTACATTAATTCAACGACCGCCAACGTGAAATCCCCGCAATTATAACGCCATCGAGAAGAATAAAATATTGTACGTCATTCTATAAATTGAAAATTATATATTCTCGAATGCCACAGCCAACTCGGGAATGGTTTAAATTTATTTTATGAATATCTAGATTAGAGGTAGGTAGACGGTTTGTCCAGTAGTTAGGTACGGCATATTAATCTTATACATTTAAAATGTCGATACTTTCTCATTACAAAATGTTTGCTGTTGAAATATATATTTCGCTTCCTCCAAATAATATGGTTTAAATGCTGAATTTATTAAAATTTATTTACGAAACTACTGCGTCAATATAAATTAGTTAAAATAATTAATTATAAACTCTTGTTAGATTAAACGATCCTAGCGTAAGTTAAGAAGATTCTTCTTCATTTTGTACTAGAAATTTGGAGAAAATACTAAAATAATTGTAGACGTGGTAACATAAAATCATGGAAAATTTGAAAGAAGTGCTACGGAAGATTGACATATTGAGCCACAAAAATAGTTTTTAGAGTATGGCATGGATTAAATCAGTTCTGTCTTAGATTGATTAAGTACGAGGGAAAGTCATTAAATAAGTCACAAACTGCTGTAGGAAAGCTGAAAATAGGAGTGAGTTGTTTCCCTATTTGTCAATAGGTGTCACCACAATCCAGCTTTATAATTCTCAAGTGACAGTTGGTGTGCACGAACACAGGCAGTGTTAAAATGGCGACCGTGTTCGAAGATTGTACTGTGGAAGAGCAACGTGCTATTGTGCGTTTTTTCTGGGCAAAAGGACTTTCTGCAAAAGATATTCATAAGGAAATGTCTCCTGTTTACGGTGAAAATTGCTTGTCGCGTAAAGCCGTATATAACTGGGTCGAGAAATTCTCTCAAGGACGCTCAAAAGTTGTTGACGATCAGCGAAGTGGCCGCCCCGTTCAGATTTCGACAGATGCAACACTTCGACGGGTGGAAGAGATGATTCGAACTGACAGGCGGGTAACAATAGACAGTATAGCAACTGCAATAGGGTGTTCTCATGGTTTAGCCTGCGAACTGATGCACGATCGTTTGAATTTCCGAAAAGTTTGCGCAGTGTGGGTACCTAGACAACTGACCGAGGAACACAGAAGAATTCGAATGGGCTTGTCCTTGCAACACCTCTCTCGATACACAGTGGAAGGGGAGAACATGCTTAACAGGATTGTTACTGGTGATGAGTCATGGGTGCACCACTACCAACCCGAAACAAAGTGTGCTTCAATGCAATGGAAACATCCTTCTTCGCCGTCAACAAAGAAATTTAAGGTTGTGCCCTAAGCTGGTAAGGTTATGCTTACCGTGTTCTGGGATTCTCAGGGAGTGCTCCTAGCTCATTTCCAGAACAAAAAAGAGAACGCGACTGCTGAATCATACTGTAGAGTTTTGTTGTTGCTTCGGGATGCAATTCGACGAAAACGTCCAGGCCTACTGACGAGATGAATATTGCTGCATCACGATAATGCCAGGCCCCATTCGGCCCACTTGGCCCAGGCGAGAATTGCGCAATTAGGGTGCGAACTTCTTGAACATCCGGCTTACAGTCCCGACCTGGTCCCAAGCGACTCATCTGTTCGGTCCACTCAAAAAGCATCTTGGCGGCAAACATTTCGAGGGTGACAACGATGTTCAACAAGAGGTACGCACGTGGTTCAGACGCCAGCCCAAACACTTTTATGCAGCAGGCATTGGGGCATTGATAAAGCGATGGGATAAGTGTATTAATGTAGATGGAGACTTTGTTGAAAAATAAAACTTGTTTTTGGCTAACTATTTCTCTAATTATTTTTATAATACCTTTTTGTGACCTAATTACTGACTTTCCCTCGTAATTTAACCTATATGTTGTACTACAAATCTTTGTTTCACAATAAGAAGTGATTCAAATATCCCGCCAAAAGCTACTTATTTTTAAAGAATTTCATTAGCTTCTTTTTTCTTCTTCTCTTTTCTTCTGCAGCCAAACACAATCAAGTTCAATATCGATAATAATCTAAAAATATTGGCCGGTGGACAGGTTATGTTTTATATACAAATATAACATATCAACGTTTTCTTACAGTTTTCTGTTATTGTTATCGTTGTCTACCGCGTACTAAATCAAATCTGTATTTTTAATGGCAAAACAATATATGCGATCAAGCAGGTCGATTTCAAAATACATTATGTAGGTAACAAGTGTTCATTTGAAAAGTCAATCTAGTAGCATGTGATTTACTGAGAACATTTTGAAGTATGTCGTAAATTAAAATTTACTACTTAACCTACATCCTACGAAGTCGTATATTTTGACAGTTTCATACATACAAATAAATAACAAATAATAGGTATTTATTGAAAACTATAACAAATGTTGAAAATGTTGTTCTTCAAGATCAATGCACTTTAAAATCCTCCGCTCAAAATTTCTGATGATATTCTGCAACATTACTGGATTGTTATTAATTTCCATGCATTTCTGTTCGATTCTCTGTAGCATATCATTCAAATTCAATATAGGTGTTCGAAATATGTTATTTTTTAGATAACACCACAAAAAGAAGTCGCAATGTGTTAAATCGCATGAACGTGCAGGCCAGGCAATTTCAGTATTTCGACTAATTATACGCTCATCAAAAAATTCTCTTAAATAATCCAAAGATTCTGCAGTACAGTGACAAGGTGCTCCGTCTTGTTGGAAATATGCATTTTGAAGTTCATCATCATGTAATAGATGCACAAATGGTTGTAAAATTTCCGTACGGTACCTTTGAGCAGTTAACGTTTCCTGAAAAAATATTGGTCCAATGATTCGCCTTTGGCCTATCGCTGCTCAAACACCAATTTTCTCTGGATGCAGCCATTCTTCATTAATTACATGTGCATTTTCACTACTCCAAATTCTTGTATTTTGTGAATTTAGGTATCCCGTTTTATAAAACCATGCTTCATCAGTAAAGATGACTCTTTGCGAAAGTTCTCCATTATTGTTTATATTTACAAACCAATTACAAAACTGTAGTCTACTTGGGTAATCAATTTCTAACAATTCTTGTACTGCTGTGACACGGTATGGATAAAGTTGCATATCTTTTTTTAATAACTTGTGAGTTGTACCAACAGAAAGGTTTATTTGTTGACTCAAATGTCGAACAGATGTTTGTGGTTCATTTTGTACGTTTCTTAACTGCTCCGCTGCCTGATTTTCTTAAGAGACTACCAGTTTCAGAAAAAAGTTTTAAAGTTCTATCCAAAGTATTCTTAAATTGTATATAATCTATTACAAAATGTGGAAACTCAACTTGAAATTCTACCATGCAATCTTGAACTGAATAAACCCATAAACCATCAATTTTATTACCACTTCGAAAATAAGCCTGGACTAAAAAAATTGTATGTTCTAAAGTGAAAGCCATTTTAAAACTGAGAAGCAATTTATTTAAACCAGAATCGACGCACGATTATTTTATGCACTAACTGATATTTGTGATTGACATTATCAAATGTCATTTGGATTTACGTTTACGGAACAACAAACACATACTAATATGTTTGCGTCTTATTCTATCAAAATTTCAAAGTAACCTAGATTGACTTTTCAAATAAACACTTGTTATGTATGCATAATCTAAAATTTCTTTCCATTATACTATAAATTGTTGCAATAAATTTATATGATAAATTGGCACTATTTTTTTTTTCGAACAACATATTTTGTGAGATATGTATTAATTATATCGCAGGATACATGTTTTCTTCGTGCCGGTTTGATGACCCCGATTACCGGTAAAAAAGAAAGTATAATTGACGATTATTAATCGATTAATTTCCTCGAGCCCTGCAGCGCCATGATCCCGTATTAAATAATTAGTTTATGTTTGCGAAATGCTCCGGTTTCTAAACGTTTGCGCAAAATGACGGAAATTTGAAACTAGCAATTAGTAAAAGATTTCCACTAAAAATAGATTTATTTAAAAGCAAAAAAATAAATAAATAATTGGGAGAAATAAAAATGTTATTCGAATTTTTTCCCTTCCTTCTTATCCTTCATTTTTATTTTTTTATGTATTACATACGTATATCTATTTCTTTATGTCTATTTTTAGATGCAATTATCTTTTTATTTTATGTTTTTTTATACATATTGCTATGGATTTTTTTTTAAATTAAAATAAAATATTTATAGGTGATAGGACTGTATATTAAAAATGTGTATAAATTTTGCGACGAGTAACTAGTGGGATAAACTGTTTTTTTCCGGTGTCGATTTGATCTAGAAGTCGAGGGCATTCGGGGAGACGAATACTAGCTTTTAAACGAGAAGGTTGCTTGCTTCGAGAAAAATATATTAAATATATATATTTAATTAGTTTCGGGTTTTGTATTTTTGAAAGTGTTAATAGTTGATGTTATATTGATATTAAAGTCCCGATATATTTAAAGAGTTTAATTCTCGTTGTTTTGATAATAAAATTTGATTAAGCACCTTTTATCGTGAGAGTCTCCATATTTAATTTTGTAAGTAAAATAAAATTTTTATGACGTCATAATTATCTGAAAAATAGTTCTATTGTATAAGAACAAGTAGTTAAGAGATTTAATTATTAGAAATATAGATAATACAGTTTAGTATTAACAATTCTTTGTTAATATTATAATTTAAAGTTTGATGGAGTGGAGTCAGGTTTTTTTGTACATGCTAACAGCACATGTGTAGTTTTTGTTCGTGGTTCAGTATCTGAATATACAGTGTGGTTCTCTGGGGAGAAATTAATATTAAACTTGATTATTTTAGATAAGTTTGATCGGAGTCATTAACGAGGACGTTTTCCATTCATTTAGCGGTCAATTGTCAATCAATGTTTTTACCTCCAGTATCTTTGTTGTATGATACAGGATCTTTATACTTTGTAAAGATATAATTTTTAATTTTTTAAATTTTTGTATTAAATATTAAAACATTTTAATTCACCTTTTAACTTGCGTTTGTTTTATTTGCTCATGCCAATATTATAAATTAACTTATATAAACTATAGATGAATAAATTTTTGTGAACATTTCACTGGCGCTCAACTATAAATTTTAGACACATCTTTCCTAAGTGGAACCCGAGAAGTTAGAGGTCTCAGAATTGAAAATTCACCGGCTGAGAAAACCTAGTTGGGAAAACAGTTGTGGATGGTGGCGTTCTAAATTTTCAAACCACTATTCATAGCAATATGTATGTGCAATCTTTGGTTTGTCCTGTAATTGGTTGATGACCGTTGGACAATAAAGCTATTATTATTATATCCTCCATTCACAAGAACATTCAATTTGTCCTTGGTTGCCAGTGTGTTAACCCATCGGTTCGTGAGAACAAGATGGCTGGCATAACTGTAATAATATTATTATTATTGTTTATTATTTCTTATTTCCAGGTATTTTTCCGTAATCTATCTATGCGGCTCTACTACACATGACATGCTTCATTCATAGTAAGCAGATAATAACACCTCCCCCATGTAGGGGGGTTTCAATTATTTCCATGTCTACTTAATAAAACTTTTCTACGCAGCTCTTACTATTTTATTTTTTCTCCAACACAAATTTTAAAAATTTTTTAAATTTTTTACTTCTTCATTATCATTAGTAATGCACAGTCAACAGAACACTTACGGCGCATTCTATTAGCTATTATTGCTATTTTTTTTAAATTGCTTCTTATTATGATGATTAAATTTGCAAATATTATTAAAAAAGATGTTGTATTCATTCCATTTATATTTGCAATTTTCAGTCACTTTGGACGGTAACGAAAGCAACAGGTTAGATATTGTCGTTGGGATGAATTTTTTTACATGTCGTCTCAAATTATTTTACGCAACTAACGCACATAAAAATGTTGTTACTGTTCATATTATTATTATTATTCATTACGATTCATATTAATATATTTAATATATCATAAAACGTCGGAGACGCATGCGCATATGTACAGGATAATTTGAGAAGAATTGAGCCCTAGAAGCTTGTTAGCGGCGATACACCATTTGTCATGCAAATTTCTTCTAAGAAAAAAACTGAACGAAAAGTCAATTTTGTTACAAAAGGCTTTTTTTTCGCGACGTAACATCTATTAACCTGTTATAAAAAGGTTTAGAAACTTTGTATTTTCGCGAGAGTTTTCATTGGAAGTAATTGTGCCACCTGTAACACTTGTAACCTTTTTAAAAAGGCGGTTATATTGATCTGTTACATATTTGGTGATTTTAGGTTATATTTTCGTTTTTGTGTTTAGTGCGGTTTAGTAGTTAATCTTATATTTATTATTAACTATTAAGGCTTCCAAAAGTTTCCTAAATGTGGATTTTTTCATTTTTTGCTCATTGTAGGACATTATCCACAAATGATTGTCAATTTCATGTCGAATATTTTGGGATATTAGCGAATGTAATAGGACATGTTGCCCAATTTTTAATCTTCCTTAAATAATGTACTGCATTATCTTTATGAGGAATAAATCATTATCAGCAAAATCATTTAAAAGAAAACACTTTAATTTTTTTTCAATTCTGCATATACGTATATAGGTAAGTGTTTTACTAACAAAAATTGAAATTTCTTGTGATTAGCTTAGTTGAGGTTAGATTCTCATGTTTACTTTTACCATAACCAAACAAATTTATAACATAACAACACCATTTTCCAGATTTCTGTCTCATTCTTTAAATAATATTGTGGTGGGGTTAAAGTTACAAAGGAAATCCGAAATTAAAATTATATATTATTAAGTTATTTTAACTGAATGACAGCGAGGTTATTAGGTTTATAACATCTGTTTGTGAATGATACATCGCGAAAAAAAGTCTAAAATCGATTGTAAAAATTGATAGGTGTAAAACGTAACATGATCTTCGATAAATCGATGACTTATTAAGCCAGAAATCGGTCAACTTATCAGACAATTTAACGACAAATATAAAACAGGCTTAATACTCAACAAAAATGATCTTGATATTAATAGAGTCGAAAGCTCTGGCTAAATCAAAAGAATTCTACTTCTTAATTATCGTATTGTATCTAGAAATGTAAATATTACATTCATAATTTAGTTATTCACTGTCATTCAATACAAATTCTGTATTTGTATAAACCAAGTTACTTTCTAATATTTCTCATTGGAGATTTTACGTAAACATTCCTAAAGTTATTTCTTTTTTTAAACAAGTATCTAAAAAATAAATACTGAATTATATAACACGAACAATTTTTGTAAAAAATACCAGTATATGTTTTACTAACCAAACTATAACTATTTAATTTCAATCAATAAAAAATTTCACGTGCAGAGCAATAATTGATTGCCATGTTTACATTACGATAAGTGCCACTTCAACAGTAAAGTATACGTTTAACTGACTTTATAACTGTATATACCTATCTATAGTAATATTGATGTATATTTTATTAATACCAAAAAATTAATTTATTTAATATAAATGTAAATGCGAAAAATATTAGAACATAATATACGTTAAATATGATTTTATGTAATGAATTGGTTAGCAAATTCAATTAGAACTTTCAAAACTACATCTATTACATCTATAACCGTTCAGTAAGATATCAATTGCATAAATACAACATTCACATCTGTGTTGTTTATTACTGTTTGGTGTGAACAAAATATGGAGTGTCTCATTACACTGTCTACTGGTTATAATCGGATTACTTCAACTTGTTCTATTACATATTAAAGAAGCATAATTATCATTATAATTACATGCTTGCCAAGTTTGTGAATTCCAAATTTCTTCTAAAAGTACTACAAGGATTTCAAATTAATTTAATTGTTTGAATAATAAAAATATTTATTGTGCTCTTGTAAAGTCGATGACAATTTAATCTGAAACTTGTACACGATAAAGAATTTTTGCAGTAAAAATGGCACCGTCTTATAATAAAGCAGTATACTATAATTTTGCTCTAAAAAGAAAACAAAATATTTATTTTTTATTTTATTTCATTATTTATTACATAGAACGGATCAAACTAAACTTCTGGGAGTTGGTGCCAAATTTAAACCAAAAAGAATCAATATAAATCAAATATAAAATTATTTTTACAGATTGCAATTGGGAAGTTTAGTGCTGACGTAAGAAAATGGTAACGCAGGACATATTTTTCCAAACAAAACAAAGTGACATAACCTTTCTTTATTTTCTACCTTTTTAACGAGGGTTTTGGTTGTCATTTTTGTTTAAGGTCGTTTTAATCGCCTACACCAAAATTATTTTGAATATTGTAATACGTTTCGCGTGTAGCCATTACAGCCGACAGAAAAAATGCAAATATTTTACATTCCTTAAAGGCATAAATCTAAACAATAAGTGGATTACAAATATTAGCTAAGATAACATTGGAAAGTTTAGAATTACGATTAATATTTAAAAAAAAAATTTAGGCGATTGGATTGAGTGCCTAATCAGTAGTTGCCCAATTTGCTGCTGTCACTTTGTAAAAGTGATAAAGAAAATATTTCTTCTATATTTAGTGGTATGAGACAAGTTAAAAGTATGTTAGAAGTGATTGCATCAAAAGATGTACAAATAACAACAAAAAAGAAGAAAATCAGTGTATTTATATTTCAAGTGTGTTCATCGCTAACTATTATGTAATTTCCTTAATTGCAGAAGTATCCAATGATGCTACAGAATAAAACATCAAATGTTTTTTATAATTTATTTGTAAATAAATATATATAATATTACTGTTATTCTTTTTCATGAATTAAAAAAAAAGTAAATAATATTTAACATAAAATTCCTTTAATTGATCGAATTGATGTTGAACATTTTCTACATAAATAGTATGCAGAAGAGTCTGCATAAATAGTATGCAGAAGAGATTTCAATGGTGTCCATATACCATATGATTCAAAACACTTTTTATAAGTGGTGGCTGTGGCTTACATATAACAAGTGTTCATTTGAAAAGTCAATCTAGTAGCATGTGATTTACTGAGAACATTTTGAAGTATGTCGTAAATTAAAATTTACTACTTAACCTACGAAGTCGTATATTTTGACAGTTTCATACATACAAATAAATAACAAATAATAATTATTTATTGAAAACTATAACAAATGTTGAAAATGTTGTCCTTCAAGATCAATGCACTTTAAAATCCTCCGTTCAAAATTTCTGATGATATTCTGCAACATTACTGGATTGTTATTAATTTCCATGCATTTCTGTTCGATTCTCTGTAGAATATCATTCAAATTCAATATAGGTGTTCGAAATATGTTATTTTTTAGATAAGACCACAAAAAGAAGTCGCAAAGTGTTAAATCGCATGAACGTGCAGGCCAGGCAATTTCAGTATTTCGACTAATTATACGCTCATCAAAAAATTCTCTTAAATAATCCAAAGATTCTGCAGTACAGTGACAAGGTGCTCCGTCTTGTTGGAAATATGCATTTTGAAGTTCATCATCATGCAACTGATTGACAAATGGTTGTCAAATTTCCGTACGGTACCTTTGAGCAGTCAACGTTCCCTGAAAAAATATTGGTCCAATGATTCGCCTTTGGCTTATCGCTGCTCAAACACCAATTTTCTCTGGATGTAGCGATTCTTCATTAATTACATTTGAATTTTCACTACTCCAAATTCATGTATTTTGTGAATTTAGGTATCCCGTTTTATAAAACCATGCTTCATCAGTAAAGATGACTCTTTGCGAAAGTTCTCTATATTATTGTTCATATTTACAAACCAATTACAAAACTGTAGTCTACGTGGGTAATCAATTTGTAACAATTCTTGTACTGCTGTGACACGGTATGGATAAAGTTGCATATCTTTTTTTAATAACTTGTGAGTTGTATAGCAAGCGCCAATTAAGTTGGCGCGAGGAGGGGGTGCGCAGAAGCCGTTTTTAAAAACGTCCACCCCCACTACTCAAGTAATTGTCAGAATACATTTGTCATTGACGTTTGACGGAACATAATGTCTTTGCTAGGGAATCATAAAGTGATACACGCTCAGAGGTTAGAATTATCTGACATTTGATGTAAAACCAAATACAAATCTCCCCACTATTTCTAATCCTGCGCGAACTTACCCCTCCTCGCGCCAACTTAATTGGCGTTTGCTATACCAACAGAAAGGTTTCTTTGTTGACTCAAATGTCGAACAGATGTATGTGGTTCATTTTCCTTTATTTCTTCAACACGATTGACACCTTGAGGTGTACGTTTCTTAACTGCTCCGCTGCCTGATTTTCTTAAGAGACTACCAGTTTCAAAAAAAAAGTTTTAAAGTTCTATCCAAAGTATTCTTAAATTGTATATAATCTATTACAAAATGTGGAAACTCAACTTGAAATTCTACCATGCAATCTTGAACTGAATAAACCCATAAACCATCAATTTTATTACCACTTCGAAAATAAGCCTGGACTAAAAACATTTTATGTTCTAAAGTGAAAGCCATTTTAAAACTGAGAAGCAATTTATTTAAACCAGAATCGACGCACGATTATTTTATGCACTAACTGATATTTGTGATTGACATTATCAAATGTCATTTGAATTTACGTTTACGGAACAACAAACACATACTAATATATTTGCGTCTTATTCTATCAAAATTTCAAAGTAACCTAGATTGACTTTTCAAATGAACACTTGTTACAAGTTTTGCGTTTTTTGTTACTAGAAATGAAGTCTACTTTACACTCCTAAAATTTGAACATAACGATACGGGACACTTGTATATACTTGTATCATATATGTTCGTAAACGATTTTATTTCACACTGATGTCAAAAATGACATTTTTTGGATTATTCGTGGTGAAAAAAAATGAAAGTTAAAGTCCTAGTACCTTAAAATTATATGTCAGTTTTTGACAGGAATAATTCAAATTTATTCGTATTGATTTTGTGCCTTAAGTGGCATCAAATTCTTCTTCACACGATCAGCTTCATTCAGAATATCTTGCAATATCTCATTTGTATCCATTTTACAACGAATAATCGAATAAAATACAGAAAATTAACACGGCTTTGACATTTTTATTTGTAACAAACTTCCATCGCTATGGAAATATTAGTTACCAGTTACTTAATTTTTACGAATAATTTCTGCGAGATATAAATGTAATTTTTGACATCAGCATGAAATAAATTCATTTCTATTTATTTAAAATTCATTAAACTTGCAGTATGAAATAAACCGTTCTATTCACCACGAACGAAAAGTTTTTTAAAGGTCCTCGCAAGTAATTCCGTCTTAATTCCATCGCTATGGAAATATTAGTTACAACTTACTTAATTTTTACGAATATTTTCTGTAAGATATAAATTTCATTTTTGACATCAGTATGAAATAAATTCATTAAACTTGCAGTATGAAATAAAACGTTGCGTTCACCACGAACGAAAAGTATTTTCAAAAAGTCCTCGCAAGTAATTCTGTCCTCGGGTGACGACTCGGCCGAAAACAATTTTCTCGTCCTTTAAAATGTCACTTTTCGTTCTTGATATATAAAATACTATTAAGCGTCAACCTTATATTTCATTGTTAAAATGCATTGTTTTTTTCCCGATAAATTTAATTGTGGTTCAACATCACTCTGATAAACAAATAAATAACATTTTTCTGAGAATATTAACAGGTTTAAAGTACGAATTCCAATTTTTTCCAATGTGTAAAATTGTCAGGATATTATTCACGATTAACTTTTCTTACGAACAATTGGCGTGTTTATTCTAAGGTATTTCGATTTTCCTAGTTTAAATTGGTTTTCGTGATTCATCTGTGAGATATAAAGTTGTGTACATTTTTATGAAACATCTGTTGAATAAAATAAGGAAATTTCTTACTATGTTATCTCATGCTTTATAGATTAGGGAGAAACAATAATAATAGAAAATCTACAAAATAAATTGTCGAGGTAAAGTTTATTAAAAAAAAAACTTATAATTTGTTATATTCTAGATATTAAAATTTAGAATGATATCTAACATTCTTTTCTATCATAACAGATTTCTTTATGTTTTTGAATATTCAGACTACTTAACATGCATAGTTATATTTTGTACTAAAATTAGTCATAATTGAAGATTTACATATTGCGAGTTTTAACCTTTTGGGAAATATACAGGGTTGTCCAAAAAGATGTTACCACTTATACCACTTATATGGGAAAAACTTTTATTTTAGTAACTTAATAAGTAACACATTATGTACACAAGTCAAAATAGACCTAATGCACTCCTTCGATCTGTACTCCTTGATTTTCAATGCATGAGTGAAGTCTTTGCACCATAGAGGTCATAGCTCGTTCAAACATTTCCATAGGTATAGAGCGGACTACTGTTATTATGCGCTCTTTCAGGTCATTAATGTCAGTAGGCTTTGTAGCATACACGCGATCTTTCAACATTCCCCATAGCCAGAAATCGCAAGGGGTCAAGTCTGGCGACCGTGCTGGCCAAGACAAAGGTCCACCTCTTCCAATCCAACGTCTACCAAATGTTTGATCTAGGTAATGTCGAACCGCTAAGGAATAATGTGGTGGTGCACCGTCTTGCTGAAAGTAACCAGATGTTAAGATACGGAGGGGAAGATTGTCTACAACAAAATTCTGCAGCATATCCAGGTTACAGTCTGGGCGTTAAAAAAATATGGACCAAGCACTCCAAACTTCGATATGCCACACCATACGTTAACTTTCGGTGTGGAGCGAGTGTGCTCTCTTAGTTCATGAGGATTTTCTGTATTCCAAATGCTGCAATTGTGCTTATTTGCCACTGATATGAAATGTGTCTTCATCCGACATGAAGAACACAACATTAGGGTCTATGTTCGTTATTTCTAGTATCACTTCTGCAGCTCGAACACGAGCAATTTTATCGGCATCAGAAAGGGCCTCAATCATTTGAATGTGATACGGCTTCATTCCCAGATCGAGGTGAAGAATTCTCAGAACACTTGCCCGCGAGATTCCGCTTTCCAATGCTAATCTCGTACTTGATGTTCTTGGGCTGTGAATTATTCGACCTTGTACATTTATGATGTTATTTTCCGTTCGAATAGTTCTGGGACGTCCACTGTTTCCTTTACAGTCATTAGTGACAGACCCTGTGCGCACAAATTTTTCATGCACTCGACGGATAGTTAAACGGCTTGGAGGTTCTTTCTGAAACCATTGCTGAAATTTTTGTCTTACTACTGAGTAAAGTGTAGTTGGGTGCAGTTCAGTGCTACACCTTCTATGCAAAGGAAGAGACCTTATGCATGTATATATGTGCTACATAGAGTCGCGCGTTGTTTATTAGCATCCTCCTTGGTCAGATCCACACACGCGCTACCAGATTAGTTAAAGTTAATGTATAGAAACACTCGACCAGAATGGTTCGACAAATGACCGTGACAATATTCACCAAAAAGAAAGTAACGAGGAAAATTTTAAGACATGCCGTTACTTGCAAATATCTAGGCAGACGCTTGCGTTGAGTGCGGTTTACTCGAAGTAACTACGTAGCGGTCTTCTGGGAATTCTGGCTCAATAAATATCGTACCGTCTGTAAGTAGAAATAAATAATTTAATTTTTCCACTTCTATTACATAATATGCATATAAACACATTGATTTCTGTTAATTTATGATACTCATTACTCACTGACATTCATAAGTCACGGGCAAAACCTCATAAGTCACAGGAAAAATCTCATAAGTCATAGGTTGTCAGCCAATCAGACGCACGATTCAGGTAAATGCTTATCAACCCATGGCAACGAATAAACTCAAATGAAAATAATCTTGATAATAATTCAACACCATCTATGGAATTTAAAAATTGTAATGTCAAAATAAATTTCTATAATAAATTTTTATAAATATGTGTAACCTTATTTGAAAATTAATTAATTAGAACACTCACTTCATATATAGATGTGGAAAAAGTATATAGTATTCTACTCTCGTCTAAATGGACATCACTCGGATAACTTAAACGTCATCCTCGTGACTAATGTCCATCTTTAGACGCTCGTTGAATAATATACTATTAATTTCTGTAAAACTCTGAATTACTCTAGACATCTGCACAACTGCATGCAGAAAAATAAGATGACCAGACAGATGTTTCTTCTTTAACAGTTACTTATGAATATGCAACCGCAATTATTTTTTTAATATTCTAGTTGGTAATTCAAAAGCAAATAAATCGCATATAATTTACTACCGTATTGTTGTTACTACAGTATTGTTTTGAGTACAAAACAAATTAATAAGGAAGTGTTTAAACAAAACAATAAACAACCATATTCAGAACTCTAGTCTACTGATAGCATATGAATTTCTTTTGTTTTCGACATGTCATTTGAGATAAGCTTGCTATACATTTTTTAAATTATCAGTTATTAATGGTCCACTCATTATTTGTATTTTTTTTATTTGTCCTTGGTTCTATAAAAAAACATATTTAACAGCGACTCATCTATAATTCATCCCCTATCTTCATCATCAAAGAGCTTCGTGGAATATTTACACGTGGTTGAATAATAATAATAATCCCCGATGGGAGGTGATGACTTTAAAAAATGTAAAACGTCTACACAAGAAAAGGAAATGTATATTCAAGAAAGATTTTGGGTCGCTGACCGTTTCAATCTTGTAACGCCTGAAGGAATGCGCGGTAATACCTCTTCAAGAGTGACTTCTTCGGGTTCGGTGTGTTTACACTTTATTTTACGTTACGTCACGTCCGAGGTAACCTATTCGATGCACAGATTAACGTTAACAACGTGAAAATTTTGTCTTGAGCACGTCGCATTACTTTGAATTGCCCTATTCAGTTACGCCGCCTTAGTAAGAACTCCACAAAAACTGGTCGCTTTATTTAACCTGTTACTCAGACGTTTTAAATTCTTAACGATGAAGATAACAATGATTTTCTTGGAAATACAAGGTAGAAAGGTAGTTATTGTATTTTCAAATTATTTAAGTCCGCACTTAGAAGTTATAAATATTTCAGATTTATTTTGATTTATTAATGTAATCTTCTTGTTGTTGTTATCTTCTTGTATTGAATTATGATAAAAGCGCTCAATGTCGTTGTTATTACAACGGAAGCACGTGAAATTTTACAGGCCAATAGAGCATCCGGGTGAAAAATATAGGGTTAATCGCCCTTGTACTGTCTGTGTAGCTCGGATTGATGTTAAAATCAATATTAGTTAACAATTCATGTGTTAAATTGGCATTTGGAAGGAAAATAAGTCAATTTCCCGTCCAAAAATTGTATACAACGTCAATATTTAAAACAAAAATCAGAAAAAAAGACAAAAAAGTAATTAATTAAATAAAAGGAAAGGAAGTTACTCTGCTTTTAATATTCTGTGGATTAAGTATATTTGCGATTAGAATTTTCACAACTTTATAATCTCGGTAATCCGTTGAAATAAAAAATTATACAAATTTACTGACTGAATGTAAATTGGGCACTAACCTATCTGAAATTTTAATCTCGTTGGTAATTCGGGCACTAGCTAAAAATGTACTCGCAGAGGGTCTATGTAAACTGGGCACCGTATAAAGCAAACAAAAACAATAATAATTAAGAAATACTGAAAAAAACAAGTCAATCAACGGGAAACGTACAGACGGCGTTTCGTTCTGGTTGGAACTTTTCAATGCACGGCATTCCTCGAAGACGGACATTGCTTTTTCATTTCTATACTTTCTGTATATATAGTTAACATTTGGAACTTACTGCAAGTGAGAATTAATGAATATTAAATCATATTCTTACATGTAAATGTCGACTTATGTGATGCGTTCATAAAACAATAATATAGAAATAGTTTATTTCAAGTTGAAGTACAGCAAAAAGATAGAAAATAAAAAATATGTACTCATATGAAAATAATAAAAGCAAATACTTAATTATATAAAAACTATAATAAAAAAATAGTGTATTTGCTGTCACACTGATGAATAAAATGATATACACTTCACAAAGTGTAATCGTGATATTGTTCCATTATTTAGTTGTTCACACAGTTCATTTAGAGTTCTTAATTTTCGTTTTGCGCGTGTGTCTTTAACTTTTGCTGGTGTGTGTACACTTTGAATTTTAACATAAGTGTCTATTTGAAATTCCTTAAGCTTTTCGATAAAAATATAAATAGATGGATGTGTTGAATAAAATGACTCATTTAGTTTGGAATGAAACGCTTCGCATGCGTTTGTGGTGTTAGTGATCGATGGAGTTGCAGTAGCCCACATATGTGGAGGAAAAGGAGCATCGTCTTCTATGTATGTCTCGAATAAATAATCGGCGTATTCGTCAGCCTGTGCATGAGCAGGTTTTTCGGCAAACAAATCTAAGGCGAAACAATCGCCTACTTCGTCAGGATTCAAATACGTTAATCCAAATGTATATCGCAGCCATTTTCCTACTTCGGAATCTGTGTTCCTAAATTCTGCTGTTAAACCCAAACTTTGGATTTTCCTGAACCACGATTGGTGCAAATGGAAACGACAACCATAGATTTGTGCTGATGGCCATATAGCGCGAACCGCTGTGTGAATGCTTTTCTCAAAATCTACAAAAACTTCAGCTGGTCGTAATATTGTAGAGTGACGTCGAAAGATTTCTTTTGTTCGCATTTCAAATAATGTTGCATACGTTTCACTGCGTTTATCAGGCAACAAACAAAACATCAATGGAATATAATGTCCATTATTAAGTCCGTGGATTGTAAATAATTGTAAAAAATATTTTGTACAATACGAAAATGTATCGTCCATGTACACTTTACGCATTCCACATAAACTTCTAACATTCGTTTCACAAGAAAACACTATGATATTGCTCACTGGACAGTTTATAAAAACGAAACTTTCATCCTTGCTTGTTTTAACATTAGCAGCTTCCACTATATCATGGACTTCTGTCTTATTTTGTGGTAACGGCCCAGGCAGAAATTTTCTCCTTGCATTGTACAAATTTCTTCGGATATAAGTGAAATCTGTTATCGTAATTGTTTCCGGCAGTTCCTTAGCTAGTTCACGACGAATAATTTTCGCTTGTTTTTCGGAAATATCATCAACGGCTTTACGTTTACCCGCATTTGAAATCACTTTTCGGTTTAATTTACTCTGATTCTGTTCATGATTATGTTCTAGCTGGCTTCTGCTCACTAAATTTTCTGCACCAAGCGTAAACACTTTTGCGGAACAATTTAAGGATTTTTTTGTTCAACGCCAAAACACTTCGCCACTCTTCAACACTTTCTGTTTTGAAAAGGTGTACTTGTTAACCACTAGCAAACATTTTCCGTTGTTACTGTCCACGAAAGAGACCTTCATAATTCTTAACAGTGTGCAACAAAACTCGAGACTGAGAAGCGGATCTAATTTCTTACTTTAAGTAAACGCCGCAAACAAGATAGAAATAACTAAATACACAAACTAAATGTTTCCTTATTTATAGAATATATTATAGCATAATACAATAGAGGCCCGCCCACAATAGATGTACAAATAAAAATACATTTGAAATACTCTATTTGGTCATTAGGAAATTCCTTAATTTATTAACGTCTAATTTCTTACTTTAAGCTTTAAAGCGATCATTACCCGAACGGTACTGGTGCCTAGATTACCTGTAAGATTAAGCAATCCTTTTTGCAGGGCACGTAAATCCATATACTTGGTGCCCATTTTACATCTGCCCAATTTACTATCCAACGTGTAAAAAGGCTTAAATAATATCTTCAAAACCCAGGATATAGTATATGCTTTTCATCTTCTAATACACAATATTTTACGTAACTCTAAAAATAAACCGTAGATTGAACAGAAGGAATAACGGGTGTTCAAGAAGTCCTTCCGTTGGGCAGCTATAGACAGCAAAAAGCATTTCTGAACTTAAATCGAATCAATGTAACCTTAAATAAAACGTAATTCAAAGTCACACAGAAAATACGCATTTGTTATGGTACAATGAATAAATTAAATAAATGTTTAGGTATATAGGGTGCTACAAAAAAGTAGGTCTATGCGTTAACCATATATTCTTTGGGCTTAAATAATGGGACTTTCATTATGTCGCTTTCCATTTGAACGCCTTTTTTTCAATATACCGGGTGTCTAAGTTAATTTTTTAAAAGTAGTCCGATTGTTACAAAAAAAAAAATTGCCGTCACGGGACGCCTAGCAAATGTAAAACATCGAAATAGATTACACTGGCCTACAACCATTTTGGTGCTGGAGATTTTAGACCCGATTTTAAGTATGTCTTACATGGCGATATCAAAAATGTTACCCGTATTCTTCTGTCAGCTCTAGTTCCCGAGAAAAAAAAACACAATTCACGAAAAAATATATATTTTATTGACATTAAACATCAAGAAATTGCCTTTTGAGTGATTTTCTAGAATGAAACTGACTCGGGCAATCTCGCATGATTCCCCAGCAATAGTCAGCCATCAAATGACTGTCCTACTTTCCTTGGTATCTATTCTCCATTGTTTTTAGGTCTTGGTGGAAACGTTCCCCTTGTTCTTAGCTTAGATCTCCTAAATTGTGTTGGAAATGATGTAGATGACTATTGAGATAGTGTAATTTTATACTCATATTACAGCCTAAATCTTTGAATCGCACCAGCATTTCCTCTACTAGTTCTACATAGTTGTCAGCCTTATGATTTCCGAGGAAATTTTGTGCAACTGCTACAAAAGATTGCCAGGCAAGCCTCTCCACATCATTCATACAAGTCTCAAAATTAGTTGTGTCTTTCATCAATTTACGTATTTGAGGTCCATTAAAGATACCTGCTTTTAGTTTTTCAGTACTTAAACCAGGAAATTTTTGAGAAATAAACTGGAAACATTGACCATTTCTATCGAGAGCCTTAACAAATTGCTTCATTACCCCTAATTTTATATGCAATGGCGGAAGAATGATTTTTTTCTGTTGAAACTAAGGGTTCATTTATAACATTTATTTCCCCAACAACAAGAGCATAATTTTCGTCAGATGAAAAAAACTTCAATAACTTTCCCTCTCTCGTGCGATATGTAGACACTCGAACATCTGAGGAAAGACAATTTTTTTCTTTTAATCTTGACGCTAGTAACTCAGCACATTCCTTCGAAAGATCTAAGTCTCTGATGAGGTCACTAAGCTCATTCTGCGAAAATGGCTTAGGATCTGATGTTTTTCCGCAGTATTGAAAGTCATCATCTACTTGGGAGGAAATAGGTATTTCAGCTTCATCCTCCTGAGATTGCTGCACTACCTGGTGAAAAGTTGGCATTAGAACATTTTCTGAATGAGGAACAGGTCTTTGTACTGAAGAAATATTGGGGTATTTCCATTTATGGCGATTGTTTTTGTTGATGCCCACTATATTAATCATACAAAAGTAACAGTCGTCATAATGATTTTTTTGTTCTCGCCATATCATAGGCACTCCAAACTTCAAAGACTTACGTTTCCCTCTCTCCCATTGTCGCAAATGTTCAACGCATATTTTACAAACACTATGAGGCACCCACACTTTATCTTGGTATAGAATTTCAATACCGAAGTAAGCAAAATACAAACGACGCACTGTGTTTGTAATCGATTTACGCTGATTTTTCAGTACGTATTCACCACAAACATAACAAAATATATCAGGATCGTTAACACAACGTCTGGACGTACTAGCCATAATGAAATAGTAACACAAACTTTATCGATGATATTGTAATAATGACTAGTTACGAACAAGACCATAACAAGACCGACAACAATTCACAATGAGGGTAGTAGGTAAACAAGAGCTGATGAGTTAAAATGACGTATGTCAATATACTGTACATTACCTACTTTATCGACAATTCAAACAAACAGAGATACACCAAAAAAAAATTTTTTTTTTGTAGGCCTGTGTTATTATTTAATGAAGAGAATATAAATTAAAGAAATATTTAGATTGTCACCATTACTTTCACTATAGATCATATTTTAAATCAATAAAAAGTTGCAACGTATTATTCGGTTGGAAATACTTTGTTAGACTCGAAAGGACGAATCCGTACGCTAACATATTATTGATGTAAGTCAGGCTTATCAAATTTGAAATGTGTTATTTGACTTAAATTTTAAAGGTATTAGCAATGTATGTATAACATATGACAGTATGAATATATTTGTTCCGTTTACGAAAATAAAAAACTCTGATTTTATGCTCATAAGAGTTGTACGGGTTTTATATGTCGCGCAGTGTACACAAGTAAAGCGACTAGAGCGCTCACCGATGAACACACACATAAAAGCGGAGAGAGGGAGCGCCAGCATACACACAGGTTATAACGTTCACCGATATACACGCACACACAGTATACGCTCTGCAGCGAGAGGGGAGCGCTAACTGAGCGCTCATCTTGTGATGGCATTCAAGATCCGAGTTTATCCCCGTGATGTTTCACATCAAAAAATCATCCACGGTGGAAATCGACGCGTTAGGATCCGAATCTGGCATCTGAATTTACCTTCAGCTCTAGGGGTCGGCTCAAGAGTGGCTGTGACTTTCTCGATATGGAGGAGGACACGCAAAGACTCGTAGCTCCGGTTCAGGTACATCTAGTGACTTGGAATTTTACAGGCAGACTTAGACGGGACGTATGCGAACGGACTTATAGAGAATGTATCTACTAGGAAAAAAAATTAGAACATCCTAGCCTACCCCATTTTGAAGCTGCGGCTGTGCAAGTTTGACCTCGCAGGAATATAGGTCAGGTTTGAGCAACCATAGGTTCGACACCTTTGCAGATAGGATATTTCCAGTAGCTTGCTAGTAGATACATCCTCTATACGTCCGTTCGCAAAATTTCAACTCACCATATGTACTAGATCCGCAGTTACGATTTTTCACGCTCCCCCCCTGTATATCAAGAAAGTCACCACCGCCCTCAGGCTATTTTTAAAAAAATTCATTTTGATATCTTCTATATTGAAAAAGCGTTCAATTAGATATTGATATTAGGAAAGTCTCATTATTTAAGCCCAAAGAATATATTGGCTAACGGATTGACCTACTTTTTTGTAACACCCTGTATAAATATTAAACATACAAGAACAATATGTTTCATTAATTTATCACTGGTATAAAAAATTATTTGAAGGTGATAAATCGCACAGTCTTGGAGGAAATAGATTGTTATCAATAAATTTGTAACCCAAATATTCCAGAATAGCTTGAGCAACATATAATCTAGCAGAATCTTGTTGGAAATAGCCAGTTTGAAATTCGTCGTCACGAAGTTTGCGGATAAACAGTTTAAAGATATTGTTGCATTAATTTTTTCCATTTGTATTTTCCTCAAAAAATATCGGAATATATAATGAAGATTCTCAATGGTACATAAGCCCATGTTTTGTGAATAAGCATATGCATTTAGATGAACGTGAACGCTTCATCAATAAAAAATATTTCCTGCAAAACTGCGTTATTTAAACCGCAACTCTCTATATAATATTGTAATGACTCATCCAACGATGCGTCGCGCGTCATACCTCTGGCGCTTTCTCGATGGATGTAGAACGCTCGAGAAGTGAATTTCACAGCGATATATAAGCCGTCGAGGAAGAGATTCAGGCATTCGATACCAGAGCATCGCGGAGTGAACATAAATATAAATACATAAATGTGCTTATTGTTAGTAATTAGTTTTAAATTGTTATTCGTTTTTATTATTAATATAGTGTCTACGTTACCGTTAGTTTTATTTAAGAACCCGAAAAGACAATTATACTACAATATGGAGAAAGCAGTTCATGTTATATTTGTAATTTGTAAGGTTCTTTTTAAGAACGGTATCCTTAAATTTAATTATTTAAGCTTTGTGGTCTCGGTTTTAATCACCTATAACCAATAGATCAGTTTATTTTGTTGCTACATTCACATGTTTAACATATTGAAACCAATATCAGATTAGGCTGAAATATTTCAGGGTAACATAATATAAATGCTTTCTTTTGCGAACGTGTTAACAGGGAAATGTAGAGGTCGAAAACCAAAGATAATATTAGTTAGGTACATCGCTTTAGCATTAGATTACACTTTAAACTTAACGTTTACAGTTTTTTTCCTAATTTTTGGTTAGCCTCGTTGTTCTTATCCAACAGATCGATTCCCCAAAGTTCTGGAGACATTTTAACTTCATTATAATCATGAAAGGCTTTTTTGCGTGAATTTTTTTTTCTCTAAAACTTTTTGTCTTTATATATTTAATTATAATTTTCGATATTTTTTTACAATTATTTATGCAATTTTATGTTCATTTTAAATAGAATCACTGTGTTTTTTACACGCTAGCATGAATTCCCTCTTCTGAACTCATTCTGCTAATACAGCTAAACAATAAGGCAAGTGACCGAATTATGTGCATGTGCTGCTTATCAAGTTTGCAGATGTTTCAACACTACACTTTATTATGATTACATATAAACTAATAAGAATAATTTCTTATCTCTTTTCTAATATTTTTTCGCTTAAACACATTTTATGTACTGTACATAATTACGCAGTTAGTACAAATAATTCAAATGTTCTATAAGAGAAAATCTTCACATATATACGTTTCTTTTCCTGATTTGTTGATAATTTGACCTTATTTGTAATTTAATATGAACATAAATTAATTTACAAATACTAGATAATCTCATGGAGATGTTTATATTTAATATCCTGTTTTTACAAGAATATATAAAATCATTTAACACGTATTACGTCAACACATTTAATTGCTAGTCACACATTTAATTGTTACTATTACATATGAAAAATGATTCAGCATTACGGAAGATTTAATTTTACAGATTACAGTTGCGAACCAAGATGAAAACAAACACTTTTCTATGCTACCTGTTTCGTTGTTCAGAAATATCTTTATAATTGCTTTCACGTTTTTGTGGGAATTCTTATGACCTAGACTTAAACCTTATCCTTTGTAATGTCAGCCGACGATTGTTACCTGTTACCTTTTCGTCACCAGATTCTCCGATTCTCCACAATGCATATACAGTATGTATACAGGCTGATTCATTTTCGGCCCTCACCATGGGGATCTCGCTTATTATTGGAGATAGAGTATAGGTTTAAATTTGGCAAAGTTGTTAAATTTTGTGTTTGTTATAAATCCGTAAAGAAAATAGACCTGTGACAAATGACCTTCGTTATTTAAAAAAAAAACGCGAAAACCCCATTTTCTTCTTTTACCTGTAGCACCGACATTTGGCCTTGTAGAGAAAAAATAAAAACACATCCTTGTGACCATTTCTAAACCTCTATCCAGTAGTGTACTCTAAATTTTTATACGACGTTTCGTTTCTTTCTGGCCATCATCAACTATCTAATTTCTTATAGGCGCCATATTGGATTTAGACATCTTCAGAAAGAGTTTTTTTTTCTGATTTCAACCATGTACCACATGCTGACTAAAGTTTTTGACATTAGGTTTTTTTTTAAAGAATAAATTATAGGATTAAATAAGGTAGCCATGAAATTTCAATCTGTCAAACATTTCATTTATTGTTCATTAATAATACAAAAATGTCATACACTAACGAAGAGAAACGAGATATGATAAGTATTTTTTATTCTTCGAACCGAAATTCAACAGTAGCGAGTACAAGATATCTACAATTATATCCAGAACGACAACAGCCTCATCGTACCATTTTTCTAGATCTCGACAGAAATTTGGTCGAGAATGGATCGTTTACCTAAGCCGCGTAATGGTAAAGACAACAGGAATTTAAATGAAAATCGACAAGATATTTTACAAATGGTAAATTAAAAGCGTGTTTTCAAATTTCATGTTAATCTTGTATTTTTTATAGATAAATAATAATCCATCAATTTCTACACGCGAAGTAGCGTCAGAACTAAATTTGTGACAGTCCAGAGTTTGGAGAACTTTACATGAAAGTAGGTTTAAACCATACAGGATCCATGTTAGTCACTCTTTACTGCCTGGAGATAATTTGAGAAGGCTAGAATATTGTAATTGGTTAATGGGAAGGATAGAAAATGATGAAAATTTTTTAAGCAAAATCATCTGCTCAGATGAAACAAAATTTACAAATTCTGGAATGTTCAACAGAAATACGGAGCACTATTGGGCAGTACAAAATCCCCGACAAAACAGGGCTAGAAGACCACAACATCGTTTTGGAATAAACGTTTGGATGGGTATTTTGGCAAATCGTCTCTTAGGACCAGTTATGTATGAAGAACATTTAAATGGAGAAAGATATTTAAACATTTTACATACATACGTATCTGACTATCTTGACGACAATATCCCATTAAATCAATTACAATATTTATGGTGGCAACAAGATGGCGCACCAGCACACAATGCAGCTGTTGTTAGAAATTTCTTAAATCAAGAGTTTGCAAACCGTTGGATTGGAAATAGGGGAGTTGTTGAATGGCCTGCGAGATCACCTGATTTAAGTCTGCTAGATTTTTTTTTTATGGGGATATGTTAAAAATAATATTTATAAAGTAGATGCGCCACAAAACATTGAAGAATTACGAGACAGACTTCAGTATGCCTTCGATGCAGTTCCTAGAAGAACTATACAAAGGGCAGTACAAAGTGCGAGAAAGCGTGCCCAATTGTGCATTACCGAAGATGGCCAGATAATTGAACATTTACTGTAATTGTTTATTGTTTACTTTTCTATGTATTTTTATTAATGTTTTTGTTATCTTGTACTCGCTACTGTTGAATTTCGTTTCGAAGAATAAAAAATACTTATCATATCTCGTTTCTCTTCATTAGTGTATGACATTTTTGTATTATTAATGAACAATAAATGAAATGTTTGACAGATTGAAATTCGAAAGGCTACCTTATTTAATCTTATAATTTATTCCTTCAAATAAAACCTAATGTCAAAAACTATAGTCAGCATGTGGTACATGGTTGAAATCAGAAAAAAAAACTCTTTCTGAAGATGTCTAAATCCAATATGGCGCCTATAAGAAATTAGATAGTTGATGATGGCCAGAAAGAAACGAAACGTCGTATAAAAATTTAGAGTACACCACTGGATAGAGGTTTAAAAGGATGTGTTTTTATTTTGTCTCTACAAGGCCAAATGTCGGTGCTATAGGTAAAAGAAGAAAATGGGGCTTTCGCGTTTTTTTTTTTAAATAACGAAGGTCATTTGTCACAGGTCTATTTTCTTTACGGATTTATAACAAACACAAAATTTAACAACTTTGCCAAATTTAAACCTATACTCTATCTCCAATAATACGAGAGATCCCCATGGTGAGGGCCGAAAATGAATCAGCCTGATATAGGATGCGTGTTTATCTTCTAGTCCATACATTTTCTTTTCTTTTCCGATAACAAAACAAACTATTGTTTTTTTCTACTTTTTATAAATGTAAACCCCGCGACATCTATATAAAGCCTCTAATATTAAGGTATTTTGAGTAAGTTCATATGTTTGGATTTTGAAGTCCAAGTTTTTCCGTGCTTTACATGTGTTTATTTAAAAACCTATGTAAAATCCCTTACCAAAAACTTGGGGTTACCATTAAAAAAAATTCGATGACGTTACAGTGTAAAAACATCATAAGATAACAAATTTTAAAACTATAAAAAAGGTTTTGATTTTCAAAAAAAAATGACATATTCCAGCGCTTATTTGAAATATATCCAAGTAAGAAATTATATTCGATGTGTATTACATTAGTGGAGTTGAATCGCTTCCAAAGCAGCCAGATAGGTTCTTCGAGGATCGAATTCGCTCCTGTAGGGGTTCGAATTCGTTCCCGAGAAGATTACAAGACATCACAAATAACGGGGTTAATTACTCATCAATTTATAGAACCACCAATTGTGACGCCTTAATTTCCCTTTTTAATATCGATTAATAGACTTCATTATTTATTGACAAGTCCTGGTATCTTATATTAAATACGTACATTCAGCTATTTGTTCCGCTGTCTGTGGTTAACTTTGGTAACTATATCACCCCTTCCGCTTACGCGCGGGTGAGATCCGACGATTACCAGGCAGTGCTTGGTAGTGTAAAGTCGTTTAAAAAATTATGTGTACATGTGTACATCTTCTTAATGGAAGTTCATTCACGCATCACCTTTAGTTAATCCATCGTTCATAAACAGATCATGTCAAAGGGTGAATTCTAATTTTTGGAACAGCCAATTTGCCGTTTGCGACTTACGTAGGTTTGAGGAAATATATAACCCTATCTTGGTTTTTGCGTGGCATTCCATTTCGTCTTCGTAAACGGAAAAAAATAGCTTCCTGCTGAATAATTTACGAGCACTGCATCCTATACTTCAAGGGCAATTTATGGTCGTCTAATTCCCCGAACAGCGATCGACCTGAGGAATTAATTACCACCTTCGACGGACAGGGACAGGATATCAAGTAATTCGTATTATTAAAGTATTTTTGTAATTTAAATTTCGTCTTATAATTTTTTATATATATTGCTTTAATATTTTGCCGTAATCAATTTAACTTCTTTTGGCATAACTTCAATTTATCTTTGTAATATTAATATAGTTATTAGCATTTTTAAGGCCATATTGTATATTGTCGGCACCGATGAATCACACCCGATACGGGATAGCGCCGTTTCCGCAGTCTAGCTATAAACTTATATATTTTTTTTCTAATGGAAATCATAGTCAGCCATGACTTTATAAAAAAGGTCTTCCTTGAACGATTCAAATGATGTACCACTTGACATAGTTATTTTTATAAATAAACAAATTATGGCCGTTTCTTTCTTTTAATTTTCGAAATGCTCAAAGTTTGTGTCATAACTAGAGAACGGACACGCTTACCACATGACGCAAAGCCCAGTGCAGTACTGGCGAAAGGCTGTATTTCTAAAATATTTAATTTTATTTATATAATTGGAAAACGAACGGGTGGTGATCTATAAAATTACGAAATACATATTTATATGTTGAAAAGTTGTATTTATAAAGTTTTTAATTTTTTTTATATAATTGGAAAACATACGGGTGGTAATCTATCTATCTAAAATTACGAAATACATATTTATTAATTAATTTTATTTATATAATTGGAAAACGAACGGGTGGTGATCTATAAAATTACGAAATACATATGTATTTGTTGAAAAGTTGTATTTTTAAAGTTTTTAATTTTATTTCTATAATTGGAACATTTTTATTTGTTCATTTTGTCGTTCAAGTTGAGTAAAGGAGTATTAATATTGACTAGCAATAGTTTCTCAAGGTTTTCTTCTGTCAATTTTGTTCTCTTTGAATTAAGTACATCCTTACAAATAGAAAACGTCCTTTCTACATCGCAACTGGTTATAGGTGCATACTGGAAATAACTGGAAATACTGGAAATAATTGGAAGATGTTGCTTAAATGAAAAGAAAAGGAATGTACGTGCTATTTCTCTTACGAAATACGATAAACTTATTTATTTTATCTACGTACACGACACCACTGACAAACACTATATTCTCCGAATACAATAGCTGGGTTGTCCATTGTTATCGCTGCGAGACCAGCTGGCCGAGTAAGTCAAACAAATACTTCATTGAATTACGCCGGGATGTACTGAGCGACGTTATACACAATTCCAATTGCCGATTGCGTTTTATGGAAATTGCATCCGTTCTCTGGTCATAACGCAAAAATTAAAAACTTTTTCCTTTACACATTTTTTCTAAAGTCAATAATAAATAATAACAGAGATATATCTAGTTAGCCATGCATTTTTTTCCAAAAAAAAAAGCTCATTCAATTGAGCTAGTAAAACTGCAATTCTTTCCACATTTAATCGTCTCTCTATCTCCGCTAGCTTCCGAGATCTCCATGCTAAACATAGGAAAAAAACTCACCTGTATATTACACATTTGACGAATGGAAAAACCCGACATATATGGAAGGGATAATAATATGCGGTTACAGAAAATATCTACAAAAACATATGTCGTAATAATATGTATGTCTGGAGAGTTACCATCAAGACATTTTCTTTTAACTAACTAAATAAAAAACTAAGTAAATTGCAATTTTTATCTTATATTATATAGAAATATAATAGACTATAGTATAAATTTAATATAACACGTGTATATTCGTTGCTTTGTAAGCATTTCAACGACGATAATGAATGAATTCACAATCTTCTATGGGCACTATGAGTCACATTTAATTTGCGTTTCGTTTACAAATATTGACTTAATTTGTGTTTGCGGTTTGACGTTATCCCTATATGCGCATGTATAATAAACGCAGACGTCCATCTTCAATTTATCTATATTATATGGTCTACGTCAAGAGCTAACATGAAAACAATTTCGTTAATATCCGGATTGTCTCTGGTTGGCATGTCAGAGTTCTATCGCATTAACGAAATGGACTTTTTACTACGAGTTTACGATGAAAAGATTCATTACATCTCTCGTCTATATATTTGTTTGTGTTTCTTCCTACCTTCAGGGAATTTGTTAAATTTAAAATTTTGTTGACGAAAGAAATGCTTGTTGAAGTTTCATTGAAATATACTTATAGCAGCGATTCTTAACCTTCATATCTCCGCGACCCTTCAAATAGTAAATAAAATTAATAAAACGTCTTTAAAAAAGAATTACATCTAATTGTCCGTGAATTTCTCGAATAAATTATTATGTTCTGCGTTCTTGAAATGCGGACGTAGATTAAATGGTATTAAGGTTATCTACCTGTCACTGTCACTTGACTCAGGTGATGGTTATTGAAATTTCATTATAGCTTTAAGAAAAATTTGTAATAAATTTCTCGTTTCAAGTATTTGCTGCAAGTACTGTAATACAATATGATCATTTATATTTACCCTCTAGCAAGCCATGAAATTATTTCTTGAAAATATCGTGTTGGTAGTGACAAATAAAATACATCTGTCATTATGTGTATGTTCTGATAAATAAAACTCATCTGTCATTAATGTATTTATTAATTGACACTTAAAAATGTTTACAATAAATCATAAAGTTTTTCTGATCGAATCATACTTTAGGAATGGTGTAAAATTAGAAAATGGAGAATGGTCGTACTCCTTGCAGCCTTGTATAGAAGAATTTCGAGCAGAATTTCCAAATTTTCCAGCAACATATGACAGTTTGCGGCAATTAATTCAAAAGTCAGTGGTTAAATTCCGTGAAACAGGGTCTGTGTCTCGAAAACCAGGTGCTGGTAGACCACTAATGCGGACAGTTGAAAATATAGCAGATGTTGAGGGACGAATAAATCAATCACCTAAGAAATCGATTCGTAAGCTTTCACAACAAACACAACTGTCATATGGGCCCTGCCAGAGAATCCTTAAAAAAAACTTACAAAAATTTCCATACAAATTTCATTGCGTGCAAGAGCTTTTACCAATCGATCTTGTAACCAGAGTTAATTACTGTCAGTGGTTCTTAGGTACGATTAATAACGATGACGTTCTTGACAAATCCTTCTGGTCCGATGAAGCATGGTTTCATTTATCAGGATATATAAATAAACAAACAATGCGCATCTGGTCTAGTGAAAATCCACATGAAATTCTTGAAACACCCTTGCATTCACAAAAAATAGGCGTTTGGCTTGCTGTTTCTCGCAGACGGATTATTGGTCCAATATTCTTTAATAATACGATAAATGCAGAACGATATCGCAATAATTTATTGCTACCATTTGTAAATCAATTACATGATGATGAGCTCCGCGAGGGATATTTCCAGCAAGATAATGCAACAGCCCATAAGACAAGAGAAACGATGGAATTATTGCATAAATTCTTTGATAATCGAATAGTAGACTTCCACCACGATCTCCGGATTTAACAATTATGGACTATTTCATTTATCCACATATAAAAAATAGAGTATTTACGAATCGTCCACATACAATTGAAGAACTTACTAATGCTATCCGAAATGTCTGTGAGGAAATTACACCACATAATTTAAGGAATGCCTTCATTAATATGAGACGAAGAGTTGCGCTATGCATAGAAAATGAAGGAGCTCACTTTGAACATTTATTGTAGCTGTTTTTATTATTAAACTTTTTATTTTTTCAACTGAAACGTTTGTATGTAATTATTTGACAAAATGACAAAACCTAATCTGTCATCAGTATAAAATAACCTATATCACACACGCTGCAAAATAAGTTAACTTAAATTATGGTACCAACTTAAGTTTAAAAAAGAAAAATGTCATTGCCTTCTAGAGGGTAGAAATATATGATCATATGGTATAGTTTCTCTATATAATGGCTTCATTAAGCTGATGAAAATTACATATTTATTTAAGCAAACTGAGAATATACATATTGCTATGAATAGTGGTTTGAAAATTTAGCACGCCACCATCCACAACTAGTTGTCCCAACTAGGTTTCTCAGCCGGTGAATTTTCAAATATGAGACTTCTAACTTCTCGGGTTCCACTTAGGAAAGACGTGCCTATAATATTAGTTGAGCGCCAGTGAAATGTTCTCAAAAATTTATTTACTTATTTTATATAAGTTAAGTTAGAACAGAAATATTGGTATGAGAAAAATGAAACAAACGCAGGATAAAAATTAAAATGAATATTTAATACAAAAATAAAAAATATATCTTTACAAAGTATAAAGATGCTGTATTATACAAAAATACTTGAGGTAAAAACATTCATTGAAAATTGACAGCTAAATGAATGGAAAACATCCTCTAAATGACACCGATCAAAACTTATCTAAAAATAATCAAGTTTAATATTAATTTCTCTCCAGAGAACCACACTCTATAATCAGATATTGATACACGAACAAAACTTACGCATGTGCAAAAGACACGCACAAAAAACCCTGATTCCAATCGAACAAACTTTTCAATTATGATTTTAACAAAGAAATGTTAATAATAAACTGTATTATCTGTATTTCTAATAATTAATTCTCTTAACTACAAGCTTGGATACAATAGAAATATACTTATAATAATTTTATATATTATGATGACGTCATATAATTTTAATTCTACTTACAATTTTTACTGGAGATACTTACGAACAAAGGTGCTTGATTAATTTAAACATCAAAATTACGGGAATTAATAACGGGAAAAATATCGAGAAATATCAATCTCCAATATATCAACAATTAACACTTTCAAACAATCGACCCGAATAAATTAAATATATTTAATTCACAAAACAAGCAACCTTCTCTTTCAATATTCAATATTATAGATAATTTTCGTCTCCTAGAATTGACCTAGATCTCTCATGAGAGCGACACCAGATAACCAGTTTTTCTCTTAGCAAAATTTATATACAGTCTGGTTTTACAATATTCATTCTTAAATCATTTAAATATTATTTAAAAAAAAATCCATAGCAATATGTGTGCTAATATTGGGTAATCCAATTCCAGTTTCCTAACTTTTATTTAAGAAAAAAACACACAAAATGTAACATTATCTTATTTTTCTTTTTTATTAATCGAATATTTGGTGTTATTTATTAATTATAGAAAATTATGTTAGCCAAATGTCCTCTTCTGGATCTTCTGCGGCAGTTGAGCTGTTGAGCAGTTGTTCGAGGTAATTTTGGATGACTTTTTCCTAAGTTTTGGAAAGTTTGGCGAATGTTAGTTTTTAGGTGCTCCAACGTTGCGGGTTTGTTGACGTAAATGCAACTCTTCAGAAAACCTTACAAAAAAATCCAACATTGGATTTTTTGGTGGCCAATTGACTTCATCGTTACGACCTCTGAACTTTTCACGCAAAACATCTAATGTTTCAGGCGATGTGTGCAAGTGCAAGTCGCGCCATCTTGCTAAAACCACATGTCTTCAACATCAATGTCTTAGATTTCGTGTCAAAAATAATCGATTAACATGTCCTATAGCGCTCATTGTTAACTGGTACTGGTTTGAATTTCATAGTTTTTAAAAAACAAGACCCAACTACACCGCCTGACCACAATGCGCACCACACAGTTACATGCATTCGTGTATCACGTGAGGATTGTGATAGAATATATTAATATCTTCTATCAGCAAATCTAGGGTACTCGTATGGGTAGTCCTTTATCACCCATTATTGCATACATAGTTATGAACCACATACTTAAAAACATTAGTAGTAAATTGCAGTTTTCTTTTGGTTTCCTCTTCCAATACGTTGATGATATTGCATGTTCTTTACCTAAACTACGAGTATATCAACACCATTTTTTCTTTACTAAATAACTTCAGTTAGTTGTCTCAAATTCACAGTTGGAATAGCAAAGGATGGCGTCTTGCCATTTCTAGACACCAACATATACAGGGTCAACAATATTCTGAAACTTAGTAGATAGTACCGCAAGCCATCTAATTCAAACCGATTACTTAACTAGAATTCTCATTACCCTATGAAATACAAAATTAACCTTATTCCAGCTATGAAATACCTATAGAATTTCCAAAATAAGTCACAAACAGTTCGCTATTGAGGACCTTCAGTATCTACACAATAAATACTAAAACTTTCAAGGACAGCGTCATTGTACTTTTCATTTAACATATTCGTTTCAACTTACTATACGTACTGGACCTTTGATTCTCATGATTCACCTAATTAACTGTTTTTATCAGTGGCGTGTCGTGGGGTTTGAGTTTGGAGGGGCGCACCAGAAATCAAATACCAAATAACATATAGGCAAATAGCGCGAAAAAGTATCCATTTATAATATTTATTTAAGTTGAATAAATACATAGGAATTAAAAAATATTAATACCTACAATAACGACAAAAACAATAATTATTGTAAATCAAAACGGAAAAAATCCAAAATAAGGGGCTCATTTTAAACAAAAATCCACCTACCTTCAAATTCAAGTTTGGAAAAACGAAGAGCTGGAACAGCGGAATAGTTTTTATACAGTCTTTTTCTTTTGGTTTTCCCCTTTTGTCAATTGTGTTTCACAATTTGTCAAATGACTTTCCCATTTATTATAATATGGCGGCGATGTGTCAAATAATTTCCTTATTTGTCAAATGTGTTTCACTATATGTCAATTGACTTTCACGAAGTGTGTTAATCATTTTATATTCATCTATTATGGAGAATCGTCGAATTAATAGTAAAATAAGTAATGATTTAAGAGCTTTAATAATTCGTTCTATCAACAATGGGCTCACGGCAAATAATATCGGAGAGCAATTTGGAATTTTACCGCTAATATTCATAAAAGAAGTGCTGGTCACCGACCAAAAAAATTATCTGTGTTACAGATAAATGAAATTTGCAATTGGATTGATGAAGATTGCAGTTTATCACTTCGTCAGTTAAAAGAAAGATGTTTGACGCAGTGGCCACTTCATCAAATATCGCTATCGACGATAAACAGAGCACTAAAAACTTTCCATTATTCGTTGAAGAGAATCTCTTTCGTTCCCGAAAGAAGAAATACATCACAAATCATACAGACTCGCTTTGAATATGCTATCCGGTACAATAGAATCATGTTCGAAAGGGAAAAGATTTTTTTCATTGATGAATATGGAATTCAAGTGAATTCTCGAACTGCATATGGAAGATCAGTTAAAAATACTCGAGCAACGAAAATAAAAGCTCAACTAAGAGGGCGTAATTATTCTGTGGCTGCAGCAATGAATGTAAATTCACTATATTTGTTCCAAATCCAAGATAGACCATTCAATACAGTTCATTTCTGTGAATTTATTACAACTCTAATTAATCATTTACATAATGATAACATACAAGGCGCCTTTTTTGTTATGGATAATGTTAGATTTCATACAAATGAAGAAGTTGTCAATCTCATTAGAAGTCATGAGCATTTTGAAGTTTTTTTACCTGCTTACAGTCCATTTTTAAATCCGATAGAGGAATTATTTAATCAATGGAAACACATAATAAAGAGAACTCAGCCGACAAATGAGGATGAATTATATGCAGCAATACACAATGCTTCTGAACAAATAACTGCAGATAATTGTCTTCATTATGTTCAGCATATGGAAACATATCTGGGTGATTGTTTAGAACAAAATGAAATATTAAATTAATTGTTTCTTCATTTATATATTTCGATAGTTTGTACTGTGCATATTTGTGATATTTGAAAATGTTTTGCATACATGTATGTATCAATTTCTATGTACATTACACAAGAATAAATTAGATAACTTAAAATTTCAAATGTATACTTTATTTTCAAGGGTACGTCAATAACTAAATGAAAATGATGCACAGCTTGGTAAGTAGTTATTAAGCAAAACATAAAATTTACATACATGGGAAAAATAATTGATATAAAGTGAAAGAGATTTGACAAAAAAAGAATTTAATTTGACATATATGTCAATATGACAGGAATTGGGAAAGTTATTTGACAAATTGTGAAACACAATTGACAAAAGGGGAAAACCAAAAGAAAAAGACTGTAATATCATAAAAAATGACTTCACAAAGTAGGTAGCCACGGTTTATAAGTAGGAAAAAGAAAGAACAACATATTTACACAGATTAAACTAAACAAAATGGGTGGGTAAGTCATTTTTTAAAAATGAAATCCGCTCTGCGGTCCTTCATGGAAATGAATTTTTCCATGACTTTATCATCAAAATTGTTTATTTCGTGAACTAAATTTAGATTTATGGACATCATAGCTCAAGTATTTAATCTGTCATTAAGCATGGTATTTCGCAAAAATGTTTTTATGTGTTTAAGCGTCGAAAAAGTGCGTTCTGCTTCGGCTGTTGTCATTGGAGTCGTCACGATAATTTTTAATATTTTCGATGTTTCGATAAATGTTTCACTAAGGTTATTTTCCATAATAAATAAAAGAAGATTCATTGCTCCAACAATTTCTTTTAAATCTTCTCTCGAGTAAATTACCTCCAACTCAGTTCTTAATCTTGATTTGCTCAACATCGGATAAAATGAACATACATCGTTTAAAACAGTTACAGGGAAATTTTTGGAAAACTCTGAATATTTATCTTTGTTAAAAAGATCAGCCGCTTGTAAATGACCCCGGGAAGAAAAGCGTTCCTTTATTTGTACTGTAATTATATCGCAAACTTCTTTGGCAATAACACTTCGAAAATTATCATCCATTCGCCTTCTTTTAGATGTTGGATATTCTGATTCAACAATGTTTTTTTAAGCGAATCAATTTGATTTATAATGTCAGAAACACTTTTCTCGAAAATTAGAAAGTCTTTTTGCAACTGTACGCTGTCCTTATTTTTTGATTGCAATTGATTATACAGTATGTCAATATGTGGCAAAATTTTATGGAAGAATTTTAACCAAAATAGAAATTCGGGATCTTGCAATGCCCTTCTTAAACCGGATGCTTCATTTGAAGTAACACTTTTCTCACATCTGGTTTCAATTTCTTCGAACACTTCTACAAGCTTTTCAAGATTTTCGTGAACAAAATTAACTGTGCGAATATTATAATTCCACCTAGTTGTCACCGCCATTGGTAATCTTTTATTTATTATATCTTGCAAAACATGATGAGTTGAGTTTGAAAAAAAAAACAGGTATGGCCGACAGATTATTAAAAAACACGCGTACCTACTTTTGCATTTTGTGATGCCGATTTCTGCATAATGAGGTTTAATTGATGGGCATAACAATGAATGAAATGAGCATTGGGATATTTTGTTTTAATTTGAGCTTGAACGCCTCTGTTCACACCGCTCGTAACATTTGCGCCGTCATACGTTTGACCTGTTAATTTTTGGGGAGTTTTTAAAACTAGGGGGTCAATTTCATTTTCAATGCATGTTTTTAACCCATCAGCTGTTTTATCTTTCACCCTTATAAAACCCCAAAACTATTCACGGATGGAGCCTTCACAAAAATATCTTAATATTAAAACCATTTGACAATAATTTGAGATATCAGTGGTTTCATCGCATTGAATTCATAAATAGCCTGGCTTTTCAATTTGCTTACAAATTTCTTCCCTACACACTTGTAACATACTGTCTAGAATTTCATTCTGAATAGTATTGTAGGTCCCTTTAAAAACGGTTGCTGTACGTAAATGTTCTTTTAGTATATTGTCCAGCTCTGCAGTGAAATTAATTAGTTCTTTAAATATTCCTTGGTTCTCAGAGGATTGATTCACTTTCATCATGACCTCTAAGTGCTAAATCAATAGCACTACAAAATTTTACACAACTGATTATCCTTTTTAAAATATGGCGATTTTTCTCGACCTTATTATTATGCGAAATAATACTTTCTCTGTATGCAGAGCTTAAGCGAGACATATTAACCTTACCGAGCACAGCAAAGGCAGTACAAGAATTGATGTGGTCACGAGACGATTCATGTTTCCTCATTTTTTCAGGAAGATGGTGTAAATCATTGATTCCTCTTCTTGCCCAGTTGGGGTCCATTCTAGAGTCGGCTTTATAAAAAAGCAAGCACGGAAAACAGTACAGCAAATTTGTTATTTCACACGCACATATCCAGTTGTTTTTGTTATAAATATCTTTTGAAAACCGACGTGTAAAAGACCGGTTTTCGGCTTTTCGTTCACAAGTTTGTGACAACTTTTTATCTGGCAACGGCCTCCCCAGTGCTTTAATTTTAAGTTTGTCGGCTAATGGCAGCCTATCAAAATTTATTTGAATAATATTATTTACGAAATTCATTATTTATTATGACTAATCACACCCGAATTATATTATACGATACGGTACGATAGTCCCGTAGACGGCACTGAAACACTGCCCGCTAGATAACTGCGCCGTAAAATATCCTAAATGTTTTTATGGAATCGTGTACTATCGGCCAATATCGGGCCACATTCGCCAGGAATTTATAATGATTTATGCAGGCCGCGGCGTATTTGGGCCTTAATATAATTCTGTGGGTTCTAACAACGTTAGACAACGGAAACGGAGTTCAGTTTTTTGAAATTTAGAAATTTTAACTACTGATATGAATAATAATAATAAAATGAATATTAATAATAAATAATTAAATAAACATTTAAATTGTGTGTTATTTTAAAAATTCTAGGAGGGGCGCGCGGCCTTATACAGCTACCGCCATTGGTTTTTATTATTGTTAGGACGATACAGCTAGCGACTATGGTAACAATTTAAATGGTTATTGGTTTTTGTTAGGACTCAATTATTTCATTTTATGCTATGTTAATGTAAAGAAAAAACGGATTTAAATTTAAATATTAGAACAATAGAATTTTTAAATCGAATCGATATTTTTAGTTTCGCGATGAAGTTATGTTCTTACGTAATAATCCCATGATGTCATTGGGGATGCTTATGTATCAGAATTACATCACTATTATTGTTTTAATTTAATAAACTGCATCGGATATTTTTCAATTATTAATAATTACATGTTGGATGAACGTGCTTTATTGCTCGACGATTATGTGTTCGATACGTGATTCTGATGAGTCAGTAAATTATTATTGAATTACATTACCTTTAAGTAATTTATATGCTAATTGAGAATCGCCTGGTTGGTCATTTACAAATTAAATAGAAATTATTGCATAAACCTGGAAATATTTGATGTGGTATTTCCTTTTAATGTAAGACGAAGTTTAAGTAATATGTAATTACACAGAAGTTTATGCCTGTTCTTGGTAAACGTAATATAATTATAATTTGTTAAAGCAATGTTTAATTAGTATTTGATAATTCTCAAATTGTTTTACTTCGCAAGAAAAAGGATCCAAATAAATATGTCTAATAAACTGCTGTTCAATTGAAGTGGTCCACTAATGAAAAAATAATATAAATCAACGTTTTTCCAAAATAAATTAACAAAAAAGCAAAAGGCGGCAGGAATATAACAAAATATGTATTTTTTAACTATTAAAAACCATTTAGGCACCAACTTAATGATAAGAATGAATAAATTGTTAAAAAATAAACTTAAGTGATAATTCAAAAAAATAATGTTTTATCTAAAAGGAAACATTTTTTACATAAAAAATAACTTTAAATGTGGCAACTTCAATTTTAATATTTTGTAGGGCCCCCTCGAGCTCGTGACACAGATAAGCATCTTCTTGGCATGTTTTCTATTAGCGTATTGATGAATTTTTGCGGTATTTTTTCCCATTCTTCTCGCACCGCTTCCGTGAGTTCATCTAGCGTTGTGGGAGGACGAGCACGAGATCGCAACTGTCGATCAAGTTTGTCCCAAACATGCTCGATGCAATTGCAATCTGGAGAATTAGGGGGCCACATCATTCTTTCAATATTATTGGTAACAATGATATCCTCGACGATGTGGGCTCGGTGGGGACGAGCATTATCGTCCACAAATACGAAATTTCTTCCAAAATTTCGGGCAAATGGTACAACTATTGGCAAAATACATAAGTCCCTATACCTCTCTGCATTCATGGATTGATTTCTCAAAACCACCAGCTTGGTGCGACCGTTAAATCTTATGCCACCCCAAACCGTAACACCCCCACCTCCAAATGGCACACGTGGGGCCATGTTCCTTTCAAGATACCGTTCTCCACGCCTCCTCCACACTAAAACTCTACTATCAGAATGATGTAGAGTGAATCTGGACTCGTCAGAGAAAAGGCATCTTCTCCAGTCGCGGGCCTCTCATGGTAAGTGATTTGCAGCCCACTGCCTCCTAGCGATCTTGTGTTGCCTGGTCAACAGTGGGCATATGGCCCTTCTTCTAGCCCTTAAACCAAACTCGTGCAGCCTCTTCTAACTGTTAGATTAGATATAACCACTCCTGTAGCTGCACGAAGATCGTTATTCAATGTCCTAGACGATTGAACTCCATTTCGTCTGACCTGGTGTCTTAAATACTGATCTTGTGCAGGAGTTGTACTCCTCCGACGGCCTCCCCCATGAGTAAATCTTACACTACCACTTCTACGAAATCGTATTGCAACTCTATTAATGACACTGTGAAATACATTATAAATTCTAGCCACTTCTCTGTTGGAATATCCATTTTGTATTAATCTTAGGGCATTGTTCATAATATCTTCACTAAGACGCGGCATTTTTGTTAATTTAAGTTACTTAACCCTAGTTTTAAGTCAGCAACAAACTGACAGATATAAACTAATATCAAAAAGTCAATGCCAACCTAACATTTTGTGTGAAATATTCCCCTAACTTAAAAACATATTTCCATTAGAATTTAATCCAATAAATTAATAAAGTATCATAAGTTAAAATTTTAACAAAACGAACATTATATTAGACTTGCTGCGTTAAATAAACTATAAAACATTTAAATTCATCATGCTAATTACTTAGACTAAGAGTAACATCAAACTTTTAATAGTGGACCACTTCAATTGAACAGCAGTTTAGTTTGGAGTATTTCTCTTAAACAGGTATCTACCACTCACAGTTGTCAGCTGTATTAATTAAACAAAAGTGTTTGATTTGATAAAAGTTTTGAAAATTGCCTGAAATTTTTAAACAGCTATGGTTGGTACTTCGTTATACGTGTATTTCACTATTTGTCCAAAATTACTTCATTTGTTCGGGAAATTTTGAACACTATACATTTAGAAAAATAAATTCAATAGCTTCTTTTTCAGAAATTTCTCTGTTGACATGTAGTAAATTGAACTGCCTCCTAAATTGAACCTGTGTATTATTTCCATCAAAACTGCATCTGTGCGCCTTCTGTTATTGAGCACGGCAACATTGGGACTAGAAAGTGACGTAGTTTCAATGTAAGTCCCAAGTTTCCGCGAACACTGGTATTATGGAAGATTGAACATTTTTACGTTAACCGCTGTAATTTCTCACATTCCTTAAGCGATAGTGCAAGAAATAGCGAAGGTGTGTGGTAAATAGTAAGTACCATAGTTTGTTGTAGCATTCTGAATACCCTGACGTGATTTCAGCGCCATATCTAAACAAACCAAAATAGGTTAGACTGAGTAAAAAGAAAGATTGTTGTGTCTAAATTGAACTGGTTCAATTTAGGATCCTTATTTTCAAACTAGAGAATATCGTTTGTATAATAGTTTTGAATTCTGCTGAAAGTTATTTTTATAAATAACGCTGCTTTAAAAAGATTTTTTCTAGAACCAAGAATGGCCAAAAAATTATGGCAAATGAAGCGAAGCCGATATGAAGCCAAGCTCTTAACACTTACAGATCTGGTGAAATTGGTTTGAATGAGTGTGCTAGACGATACAACATTAACAAATCAACATTACTTAGACATGCTAAAAATGGAAATAAATTTTCTAAAGAAGATAAGAAAAAAATGGGAAGAACGTGTGTTTTTGCTGAAAGCACTGAAAGTTAATTGGTCCATCATATCTTAAAATGAAGCGAAGCCGATATGAAGCCAAGCTCTTAACACTTACAGATCTGGTGAAATTGGTTTGAATGAGTGTGCTAGACGATACAACATTAACAAATCAACATTACTTAGACATGCTAAAAATGGAAATAAATTTTCTAAAGAAGATAAGAAAAAAATGGGAAGAACGTGTGTTTTTGCTGAAAGCACTGAAAGTTAATTGGTCCATCATATCTTAAAATTTGAAGAACTGCTGTATAGCTTCACAATAAAAGATATCAGAAAGTTGGCTTTTGATTTAGCAGAGAAACACAATTTGTCACACCCTTTCAACAAAGAAAAAAGCATAGCTGGTAAAAAATGGTTTTACAAATTTATGGAAAGACACCACGAACTGTCATTACGTCAACCTGAATCTTCGTCCATTGCCCGTGCAAAAGGATTCAATAAAGAATATATTAGCTAATATTAATAATAATAAGTTAATATATTTAGCTAATTTTTGAGTATGTTCTGATTGTAAAAATAATTTTAAAAAAATAATGATTTTATGTTTATTTATTGCCTAAAATCTTAACAAATCAATTTTTTAAAATAGTGATACTGATATAATGCCAAATCCCTATGGTCCGCTTTGAAAATGCACACCCTGTTTAGAAGAGAAAATAAAAATTTCGAAATTTGTCCGAACTTATCCCACTTAACGGTATATAAAAAGTATAAATGTTGCTTGTATATTATGTAATATATTTACCCATGGACGAAGTTCCGATTGTATTATTTACTCTAAGACTTCTCAATAATTTCTGAAATAATGATATAATAGATATAATATTAATATTATATTATTATAATAATAATAATAATATATATATTAATACAATAATTTGTTACAGCTAATTATTTTAAGTGTAAAAATAGCAATTACCCACGAATATAACTTTTATTGTCTTTAAATTCCATTTACATAACTAAGCTGTTAGTCGACTCGGCTAGCGTCCTCGAGTGATTGCATTATTTTAACTAAATACGCTTTAATTTCATTAGAGAATTAGACCGAATTTCGCGTATAAATTACTTATGCAAATTAAATATTGATCTAGATGAGCAACCCAGTTAGTATCGTTTTTGTTTTATTGATGGATGTAACAGACAGTTAGTTCTAGATGAAACATTGTATTTATAAAGTTAACGTAAATACCTAATATAACACTTGATTTGTTTCATTAAATTTTCTAATAATATTTTTTCGTATATTATGCCATGATTGAAGAATTTATGTTATACATATATCAATGTATTTGTATGTGTCTTATTTAAGTATTATATTTGCGTGTTTGTCAGCTTTGTTTATTAGAAATTGCTTTTTTATTTTTATTTATTTATATATTTTGATAAATCAAAATATCTGAAATTTTTGTGGTTTTACCTCTGGTTTTATAGTTAAATATCTTAATCCGCTCCACAATTGTAACTAATGACCTGCCAATGCTTCTTATAATTGGCATTAAGCTATTGGGGGATGTGGAGGCATGAATTATTACTATTATTAAAATAAAGTGAAAGTTGTTAAAAGTAAACGAGTAACTTGGTAATAGATAATCTTAGCTCTAAAAAAAAGTTTGGCTATGTCTATATTATTATAAAATAGCACACTTTACGACCCCTTTCATCTAATATTGGGAAAACAGGGTAAAGATGAAAAGTTTTTCATATTAAATTTTTTTTCAAGTGTTTCGTAATGATAATCTCATACGTAAGTTTTATTTTTATGAAGGACAATCCTTTTGTTAGACTTTTCTGTTCTCGCGTTGTATTGTAGATCATACCTGGAGAGGTATAATGAATCATTGTGTTGTAAAGGAGACCTTGAAGAAACCATTCCTTAAAATAAATATTTCATATCTTACTTTAAAACATGTTTATTTAAGTAAAAAATATTCATTCAGTAAAAGAATAATACGCTGAAATTATATATGTAGATATTATTATAAAGATAAGGGTATATAAACAACTATCATTAGAAGTGTATGTTCTCAGAACCACTGATACTAAAACTATTGTCCCCAAGGCTGTCCAAATAATTCAAAAGATAATGATATGTTTTATTTTCTTATACTATTAGTGTTATTCGTCACGTATCTATAGTGTTAAAACGTTCAATTTTCTTAAATTTATCATTTACCTTGCGCATCTAACCCAAATTCTTTCAACACTATTTGTTTTTCGAAGGTTTGCATGACTTATGTTCAGTATGGAGAAATAACAATATTGTGTTATTATTCTTCTGTTAATGGTATTGGTTTTTTCTTTGTTTTGTTGGCTCTGTTCATTGACATTGCATTCTTATAAATAAACTTTGAATATAAATAGGCATGCATGTTATCTTTAACAGCTAACATAATGTAATAATATGTATAAGTGCTTCGTACACAATGCCATTTCACAGAATTAAAAAGTTTATATTTATTATTTATAGCTTTATTTAATACATTAAGTGAGCTCAGAATATATTTAATATTTACACTAAAAGAATTAGATAATTAATTGCAATGAATTGCAGTATTTACATATACATACTCTTTTGTAAATATGTACGTTGGTATTTTCTCAGCATATACATATCCTAAATATATATAACACACCACACAGGGATTGGCACAATAATTAAAATTCAGTCTTACCGAGTTGAAAACAGAACTCTACCATGCTAGTTGTGTATAGCGCTAAACAAAAAACGGGTGAAAGGTATATGCGAGTAACACCTTCACACAAAAAATCGTGGTCCAATGTTCAAGTTGTAATGAGAAAATGATGACTTCGACCCTGTCGCAGTTAAATATACGGGCGGCAACACCGGCTTGTATCTCCAATTCATCAGTAATTCTCTTTACCGACGAATTATATTGTTCTATCGATATTTGTCTTTCAAATTGGATGGAGCTTTTCCGGAGCGTAATATTGACTACAATCTTTTCTTGCACCCACACAACATGGAATCGTTGAATGTGGGTAGAGAGCAAATGAATGCTTCATTTTTGAGGAAAATTATCAGCAACATTCGCTTTGTTGGCTTTCTCGAGTTAGTTTTTACGTGCCGCGTCTTTCGTCAAGAAACGTTCCCACATTCTCTGTGCCTAGTGCAAGAACTAATATCATGATGAAAGCGCCTCTTGCGCATGCTTTAGTGAATGCCGATAAACTTTACGATGACATATTCTTTTTAACAGGTAATTTGTGAAATACTTGCCTATTATATAAAGTGTTTTTGATATCTATTTATCAAAAACACAGAATGTACTTTTTTTTCTTCATGTTAACAATATGTATCAGTTTTGAATTTCAGTTTAGTTGCCCTGTAATTGGATAAATCTGTTGGGTCCAAATATATTATTATTATTATTATTTGTCGGTACCACACACAAATTCGAAGACAAAAAAATATATGTAAATAATTCCATACAAATAATTAAAAAACAGGTATCCCACTGGACAGCTACATAAAGTTTTTTGTTTTATTATAAATATAATAATTTAGTTTTAAAAGAAGTTTAGCGTTCAAAGTATTTACTTTTAATCAGATTTTAATTAATACGGCAGAGGTTTATCAACATATTCAACGTAAAAGCTATTATTGATATCCACAAAAAAGAAACATCGTAATAAAGCCACCATATGTGTGGGTATAAACGTTTTCAGATGAAAATATCAATATTTGCTATTTTTATGAATGGGAACTTATATTAAACGTATCGTTTAACCAATGTTTAGGAATTTCATGAACTTTTTTGCAGGTCATTGAACTTGAATTATAGCTGTATTTCGGTAAATATAGAATAAGTAAAGATACAGACCGCTTTTAACTAAATTTTGGCCGTAAGAATTTGGAAATTTCTTTTTTGATTTTGATTTGGACATTTATACGTATTCTTCAGATTCGCATAGCTTGGACGCTATTCAGCGGCAACTCTGTATACAGATACGCTGTTCACTCAAATCGAGAATTGAAATATCGCAAGCACGTGCCGGCAAAACAACGAGAAATTGTTCGTCCACAAAAAACGTTTCTACTTACAATGACGTCTTTTGAAATACTAAACCACAAAGGATGTAAACAGCACCATCTAGTAGCGTTTTATTGGAACTACGTCCGCTTATGCGCATGGTTCAAATTTCGCGAACTTTTGGATACCACCTCGTATATGAAGCATTGTAATTATACATTTCTCGAATTACCTTGCTAATCTTATATAACGCCCTAATTTGTATTGCTATTTGCACTTGACTTTTACAATATTAGAGACAGTTCTGATCGCAATAATTAACATGCATATGGTAGTCTCTATCATTTGTCTTCGTTGTATTTATGTCGAGAATCAACCACGTAAAGCTCGCGTTTCAATTACCAAGTTAATTTATTAACATGTGTGGCGCGTGTTAAAACGAACGATTCCACATATTGCTTTATAATTTTTCTGATGAGATGAGTCACGAATATCCTTTGTTCTCTTTTACGTCGATTTCGTTAGACGCGTTTTAAATATTATTCCCACAATTAGTCATTGTTTAAAAGGTAAATAAACGTTAATTCGTACATGGTCGGAACTGATGACTACTGATGAGTATTAAAACATTGGAAGATCCGTTTCGTTTCATTTGATATGCGGAAAAGCGTCAATATTACCACATGCAAGCTTAAGTTTGCGATACTTTTTATCATTTTTTTACGATAAGATATTAAATTCCAGTCTAATTTATTAATAGAAGTATATTTGTAGTAGTTGTGCTAATATTTTTGTTCTATATCAATCAATTCTGTGTATCCATATAGGTAGTTAATTGTGCACCAGAAATTTCGTCGTCAAAAACGTATCAGAAACAAATAAATTCCTAAATTATACAGGTATGAAATTCTTATACAGTAGAGTGGCGATAAGGTGAACTAATTCAGACAAGTCCGGTTCATTTTATCGAAGGTGTTCACTTTAATGAGGTTGTTTAAAAAACGACAACAAAATATAAATTATATTATACATACTATGTATGTTTCTAGTGTTTAAGTATTATATGGATATAACCTATTAACCATGTAATGCACATGTGTTTATTATATGTATACATATCATACTTACGACTACTAAACTGTATCGAAGAAAGAAGTTAATTTTGTTTGTTTCGTTTTATATTGTGTACTTCGTAGTATAGCTGCTTCTTGCAACCGTTTAAGCACCAAAATATCGTTAATATTATGAATATTTCTTTCTGCCCAGATCAGACACGTATCAAATTCTTTACAGGCTTCCGAATGTGATGGAATAATAACTGGAGTTTCTGTAACCACGTTGTCCTCCTCACTGCTAATTTGTTCAAAATCATTGTCTTGTGTATCTGCCTGTAGATCTTCATTCCAATCCAAAACTTCTGTAGCAGTGTAATTTACCTGAAATGCAGTTTTGGAGATGGACTTTTTTTACATGAATGCAAAAACATGAAGTGACTTACATTTAGAGCTATCATATCCAACATTCCAAGTGTCTGTTGAACAACACTGTTTATTTCACGTGGGTGATATCTCTCTCTTAAGGTACTTAATGGAATGTCATCTTCATCTGGCTCATCAAACTCCAAAACAGGTTTCCAACATTTGACAATGGTTTCCATTGAAACTTTCTCCCAGGCGTTCAGTAAATTCAATATAGCATCTTTTAAAGTAAAATTTTTTATGAGGCCCTTGACATCACCTGAATCATTTTTTATTATTGTTGATAAAAGAGAACTTCTATAATGTAACTTGGTAAGTCTGATTACGTTTTGATCCATTGGTTGAAGCAACGGCGTTACATTGGGAGGGAAAAACAGTGTTATTATTTTTCCATCGTCACTTTTTAATTGATCTTCTGAAGGATGAGAAGGGGCATTATCGATAAGAAGAATTGCTTTTTCATCTAAATGTTTTTGCTTCAAAAATTTTCTCACCTACAAGTTCATTAATTTGTATTAAAGCAAAAATAAATAAACAGAATGAGGAACATTTTACCTGTGGTACAAAAGATTTGTGAAACCAATTTTTAAAAATTTCGGTAGTCATTCACGCATTTTTAGAGTGGTCATAGTCTACTGGCAATACATAATTTCTGAAACTTCGGGGGTTTTTTGCAGTTCCAATTACGAAAGGTTTCAACTTATGTCGTCCCGAAGCATTAGTAAATGCGACAAATGTCACTCTTGCTTTTTCAGTTTTTTGACCAGGAGCAATTTTTTCATCTGAAGCCACGAATGTTTTATCAGGCAGCAGTTTCCAAAATAAGCCGGTTTCATCGGCGTTGTATATTTGATCACGTGAAATGTCCAATTCATCAATTTCTTGCTTCAAAATTTTCTTGAAAGGGTCAACTGCGACGACATTTGATGAAAGTTTTTCACCCGAAATTTTCAAGTGTCGAATGCCGTATCTCTTCTTAAAATTCTGCAACCAGCCTTGACTACTAGCAAAAGTTGTATTTTCTTCAAAGGTCTCGTGCTGTTGTTTCGCCTTTTCTTTTAGCATTGCACCAGAAATCGGTAAGTTTTTACTTCGTTGTTTCAGAAACCATCTATACAAAGCAGTTTCCATTTTGGGATTTTCTGCTCGTTTCATTCTTCTACGTTTACTAATTCCGACATATGTATTTGACAGAGCTTTTAGAATTTTTTGTTGATTTTTTCTAATGCCGCATATAGTGGATTTGGCAACTCCATATTCACGTGAAAGCGAACTTACACTTCTACCATCATTAAGTTGTTTTATTATTTCACCTTTCGCACTTAATGTTAAAGTCTTCATTGTTCTTAGTACACTTTACTAACTACACAATAACCCAACAAAATACACGAGTAGAATGCAGGCGTTCAATCACAAACACGTTGTACTAACATAATTAGGGGGTTCCCCGATCGAGTCACTAAATATAGGAGTACAAATCTACAATATGTAACTGGTTCATCTTATTGAGTTGGCTGTTGGGCTGTTGTTCACCTTATAGAATACTGTGTATAAAAATTTATTTGTTCACCTTACCGAACTGTTCCTCTTATGGGGCGTTCACCTTATCGCGACTTTACTGTAGCATAATCTAGATAATAATTTATATTAATATTATATTGGACGGAATACTCTGAAATTGGCTAATGCTAATAAGATTATTTTTGAAAATTTATCTCTCAAAGAAGTTAGACAGTGGAAAGTGTTAAGAAACACGTATCTTATTAATACGAGGGTAGCTATTTATGTATCCCGAATTGACAACACTAGTGTTGTACTGCAATCTTTTTACGGGTTTCGCCGTGTTGTAATTACACTCGACGTTTCGCTCTTCATACTGTAAGCTTCTTCAGGATCTGGTATCAGACTGATTCTCTTCGTTGTCGTTCTTCCTTATATACGAGGGATAAGCTACAATGAATTACAATAGAAAAATCTAGTTACCTATGAAAAACAAATTGTTGTTTATTAAATAGTGCATTATTTTATCTGTCACATGTGGTTTAGTTTGTGCAATTCGGTTGAATAGTATCTGAGAAATAGCCTATAGAATACACTTCGGTTATTGAAAAAATAGAATGATCACGAGAGAACTTTCAGCTAATGATTTATTATGATTTCAAGAAAGGCTTGTGTGAGGAAAGTTTAAAATCGGCATTTGGGGATCTTGCACCATCATTGGCTACTGTTTATAGAAGGCATAAAGAATTTGAACGAGGTTCTACCTCGGTTGTACACAGAAAAGGAGGTGGAGTCCAAACTGAAGATTGGATCCTCGCAAGTGAGATCAATATTGCACGAACATTTACATTTGAAAAAGGTTGTAACTCGGTTTGTACCCCATCATCTGACAGATTTACAATAAAGCAGAACGTGTTAGAATTTGTCAACAAACTTTAGATATGTTGTATGCTGGAGGTCATCAAATTATTTCTAAAATTGTAACTGGCAATGAAACGTACATACCGTTTTTTGATGTTTCCCCTCGCCAAGAAAGCCGAATCTGGATACATGAAGATAAGGAAACCCCTACGATGGTGAAAAAATAGCGAGCAATGAAAAAAGGAATGTATGCAGTATTTTTTAGAAGTACGGGTTTGGTGGCCGTAATTAAATTAGAAGATTAGAAGACAGTTACCGCTAAATGGTATGTTGAAAATTGTTCGCCTACTGTGTTCAGTAAAGTGTCAAGAAAGGTATGTTACACCATGATAACGCGTCGTCCCATACGATATCCTATAGAATATCCTCTTTACTCACCGGATTTGGCGATGTGTGACTTCTGTTTATTTTTTGAGCTCAAAAAACATTTGAGAGGGAAAAGGTTCCATCAGAAGAAGAGATTGATATCGCCGTTAAGTGTTTTTTTTTGATAGTACGCCTAAAGACAGCTGGCTGAACGCTTTTGAACTATGGAAGGAAAGAATGGTTAAGTGTATTATTGTTGATGGCAATTACTTTGAACATATTTAAAATAAAAATTCTGAAAACTTGTATCAATCTTTCTATTCTCAATAATTGCAGCTTGCCCCTCGTATATGCCTTGATTCACTGGTGTGTGACCGTCTTGCTCCATTAGTCGTGACGGATTCACGTAGTAGGCTCTTCCAGGTGTTGCCATGTCAATAGCCGTCCTTGCGGTTGAAGTTATATCCTCTTCCCGAATCTTTTCCAATAATTTTCTCTATTCTGTAGAGACATGGACTACAGTAGTATACCTTCTTCCTGAATTTTTTCCAATAGCTTTCTCTATTCTGTAGGTCTCTCCAGATAATTTAGCTAGAACTATTTGTACTGTGTCTTCGTAGCTTGGCTGGTAGCTGCAGGTTGACTCTTAATAGGCACAGTATCACCCACATCATAAATTAGTCATACGTAACGTTTTTCATTATAATCCGTATATTTTCTAGCGGCTTCGGTAGCTGTTTTTAAATCTTTTCTTCGTAATTTTTCTCGAGGTAGTTCAAGTTCGTTCCCTTTGACAATGTTCGCCATTGACGTATCCACAAGTGTTGGAATGTAACCATGCAAGCACTCAAATGGAGTAATTCCAATAGTTTTATTTACTGTAGTGTTCCAACTGTTATTATCCCACTTCTGAAATTATGCTGTCTGCTTATTTATTATTCTCTCTATTATTATTATTAAACACAGTTTCGTCTTTTCTTTATTTTATTCACTCAACACAATTACAAAATCTCATGTTCTGCATTTCTCTACTTTTTGCTTTCTTTTTCTTTAGGTTACTCAAGGCTCGAAACTCTTTTTTCATTTCTACCAATCTTCATCCCTTAAAGTTACTATATAGAATTAATTCAAATAAATTCATAACATTCTTGTAAAAGCATGGCCTATTCGATAATAATAAACCAATTTTCTTTATAAACAAACACTGTCTGCAAGTCTCAACTTGCGTCAAATCATCCACATGTTATTGAAACAGTAATATTTTGTGCAATTCTGTTACATAATACCTAAAATAATGACCAGAGAGCGGACAAAAGTGATTGAATGACCAATTGCCCGATAAAACGTTGTGGCGGTCACAGGTATAGTATGCACGTTATAACAGCCCCACTATTTGTTTGCTCGATTGCATTCGTCGAGCAGATGTTGTTATTTCCATCGTTATTATATCGATTCATTTATATATTCTATTTTACAATAGCTGTTATACATGCATATACATATATGTATTTATTGTTCTTGAGATAGTATATTTTCTATTCTCTTCTATAAGGAATTCGTTTCTTTCAGTGTTATTTGGTCACAACTCTTAGTATTTAAAAAAATCCGTTTTATATTGTTATATTGTAGATATATTTATCCTATAATTTTTTATAAATATTTTGTGATGTGGAACGGACATTTTCTAGACGTTTTAACATCTAAAAGAACTAATTTAACACAGGAACACCTTTTACACAAATTTTAGTTGTTCATAGTAATGTTTTACACTTTCAATGTTCCACAGAAATTTGTAAGAATTTGTAAATTATTTTTATTCAAAATTCGACACGCGATACGCTTGTCAGCATTACTTTTGCTTCAGCAGTAGTTGCTGCCGGTTACCAAACCGTATATTACGTTCGCTCTGTTGTGCATTGACAGATGCATATTAACTGCATATGTAGATATGTGCCACTTATGCAGGTGGCCACACGTATCAAATTGTTCGAAACTCACGGATCGCTTACAGAAACAAACCTATTACGAATACGAGGCAGACGGCTATGGGTTATAAATCATCGATCGCTCGAGTCTGCTCTCCGATAATGACTACAGATATAACCTTAAAATAAATATCTATTCCAAGAAATATTTTGTACTTTATTTTTTCTATATATTCAATTAAATACATTAATTAATAGTGATTCAATGTGTTGATAATTACTATGATATCATTCACGTTTTTTTTGTTGCAAATTTAAATAATTTTACATTATCTTATGTTATATCAACACGTTATAAGCTTTTTTCCGAGAATTAGATTTATTTTTGTGACATATTAAATTTACATTTATACTACCTGTGAAAACTTCCATAACGTCTCCGTGCGTCGAGTTGTTGTGCAATCAAGGAAAAGTTAACGCAAATGCCAGACCGCGAACAATGTAATGACGATACTTTAACTATCTCTCATTTCTCCACTTCTTGTTGTCTCCGTTGCGAAAGTTTAAATGTCTGAAGTTTAATATCACCAGAAACTCTACACTATTCATAACATCACATACGAGTATGTATATGTAAGTTTCTGTCTCGATAAATATGTGATAACGGAAATCAGTTAGAAATTCAAGCTTATTAGTTTTTTCACCACACATGAATATTTAATAACATGATGGACACTATCATAACGATATAGTAAATTGACACAATTTACTATATCGTTTATGCCTATAGAAACTAGATATTTACAGGAAATAATGGGATAAATAAGGCGGTCATGCTAAACTATTAAGTATCAATGCTTTAGATAACATTATCGTTATTAAAATACGTATATAATGTATTATTTATTTTCGCTGTGTGCACAACACAATTATTAATCGATTAAATGGGAACATACAGTTTCAAAATTTATCTCACTCTTAAAAACAGATAATTCTTACATAAATTAATTCCCCATTTAATAATAGGGTAGGTGCACACTTGATTCGGAATGCAGTGACATACCGTGTTGTGAAACAGCCGACCGAACTCGATAACAGCCGTGAATGACAGTCTGACACCATGTATTCAACAGTGCAGACGAATGTATTACGCAGCGTGGTAATGCCGAACGAACAACGTGGTAGAAAGTGGCTATTGGCCGACGAAGTAAAAAGTTGATCGGGAAGTATCCTGAATTAAAATATAATATTTTAATTTAATAATAATTAATATACAGTGGACCCCTGCTATTCGCGGAGGTTGCGTTCCACGAAAACAGCGCGAACACTGAATTCGTAAATATCGGGGTAAAAAATAATAGGTATCTATGTATGTATAAACTACAGGTGTGTATGTATGTAATCGCCACAAATAGATGTACACACATACATATTGCGTATAAGAGTCAAATACAGTTTGTGAATTTTTAAAGAAATAAATGAACAACTGAAATACCGAAACTTTAGGGGAACTACTCATACTGAACCGCGAATACCGAGCGCGAATAACGAGAAATGTCAGTAAAAACAGAATCGCGAATAAGCGAATCCGCAAATACAGGGGACGCGAATAGCGGGGGTCCACTGTAATAATAATCATTAGCGTGTTATTATCGATCTGTAAAATGTACATCCACATGGTACTATAACTCGGGCCTAACTTCTTTCACTGTTGTTATTCGCGACCGGGTTGCTGTCCCTATAATATATCCCTGCATTCTGGACAAGGTCGCAACTCTAAATAGCATACATAGATGTTTAACTACTCTTGGACGATGGATGTCGCTAGATATCTCTGATAGACGTTTGTCGTCCAAGTTTGGCATACATGGTGAATCATATTGTTAACTTTTGACGTCGTACGCTGATGAGACCAGGAGCAGCCGAAACACGTATTCGTTTGTTGATCGTCTCCAATACAACGTAGGTATAAATTGTGTATTTATTTTGCATATACATGCATATATATATATATATGTATATATTAATATGAGATCACACCTCATGTTAATATGAGAATGTAAGACTCCACATATGTAAGTCAAGATAATGATGTTAAAGGTTCACGTTTGGTCGCCAAGTTAATATATAATTTTAAATGGATGAATGAATGAATGCCCAGATACTAAATCAATTGTTGAGTCACGAAACTGTGATGTTCTCAAGGTGTGCTTCAACAGAAAGAAGAGATATATCTGTAAGTAGATATTCAATATTAAGTTTGATATTAACTGAAAGAAGGTATTTTACTAAAACCTTTGTTTATTGTACAAAACTATTCAATATTTTAAAAGGATATATAGACAAATATATTTAATATTACTAAACATTGACAAATACACGTTAATTAATACAGATATATAGGCAAGATGAAACTTATGCTGATTCTGAGCGAGTACTTCAAAATATTACCAAAATGAATAATAGTTTCTAAAATGTAACAGGTAAACGTATTTATATAAATTGACAATCGAATCCATGGTTCAAATAACGATAATAAGTTATTTACAACGTTTCAAATACTCTTTAAGGAGTTGTCAAATGTGACAGTATATCTTAAATACTAATTTGAAAAGTGGTAATTTAATTATATATATATATATATATATACAGTAGAGTCGCGATAAGGTGAACTAATTCAGACAAGTCCGGTTCATTTTATCGAAGGTGTTCACTTTAATGAGGTTGTTTAAAAAACAACAACAAAATATAAATTATATCATACATACTATGTATATTTCTAGTGTTTAAGTATTATATGGATATAACCTATTAACCATGTAATGCACATGTGTTTATTATATGTATATATATATATCATACTTACGACTACTAAACTGTATCGAAGAAAGAAGAATTAAGTTGAAATGTCTTCGGTAATACATGATATTGACATAAAATGACTAAGGCAAATGAAAAGATAAAAATAAATAAATATGAGAATTAATTTTGAACAATTAAAAACGCGAAACCAACTTTATTGATATGACAGATCAAGAATTCAGTTCCAAAAATTTCTTATTTTCTAATATTTACATACAAACGTTAACGATCTTTATTTCACGAATCCCAGGAATTCTTATGTGTAGGCTTGACCTACCACAATATATATATATATATATATATATATATATATATATATATATATATGGTAAACCTAATCAGTAGGCGATTAAAGGTCTGTATATTACTTCAAAATATATGTATTTAAAAAACTCTACATGTTTCGGCTGTATACGCCTTTATCAAGAGAATACAAAATATGAATGACAGGATATAAATGTCAAGTAATTAAGTTGCTATGGTTTAAATTATTCAAAGATACATTCTAGTAATAATAATAAATCATGCCTTAGTATTCCAAAAAATAGATAACAAGGTGTGAAAATATGTGTTGTTTGCTGCTAGCAATTTGTGTCTCCTTCTGGGTATGAACTTGTGTGTTGGTTGCTGCTGGCAGCTTGCGTCTCTCTATGGGTGTGTGGTTTTGTGTGAGAGCGTAAGTGTAGGGTTTTGTATGTCGGTGCGTTCGTGCGTGTGTTTAGTGATCGGTCGCATGAATTTAGAGAGGTCGGATAACCAGCCGTTGCGTAGGGCCACCAACCCTTTCCCGACAACTTCTTTACAATTCCGTGCAGTACTTCGACGGTCTGACCCCCGCCTCAACGAGGCAAGGCGCAGACAGGCGAAGCGCACCCTGTACGGGGTTGCTCATCGCAACTAAGGGAACACTCTTAGTGGCTACCTCGGTCGACGATGGTCACACTTATGCCATCTTAACGTTTTCCGCCGAAGCGGGGGCATAGCACACACGTCGAACGTGTGTGTGCTGTTAACGGCAGCCTAGCCAGGTTGTCGCCCAGGACCGGTCCTAGTGGTGTGTGCATTGCGCGGCGACGAGATAGCGCCGCGTAGCATGGTTCCTCACTCTTGCTGGAAAGGCGGAATGGCACCTGACTGCCCAACGGGCAGACCCCCCTAGAGTTTTGTAGCGCATATGCTAGGCTGCAACCCAGTAGAGGACCACATCAGCAAAAAACAGAAAACAGGGATAGGCAGGGAGGAACCATGCTACGCGGCGCTATCTCGTCGCCGCGCAATGCACACACCACTAGGACCGGTCCTGGGCGACAACCTGGCTAGGCTGCCGTTAACAGCACACACACGTTCGACGTGTGTGCTATGCCCCCGCTTCGGCGGAAAACGTTAAGATGGCATAAGTGTGACCATCGTCGACCGAGGTAGCCACTAAGAGTGTTCCCTTAGTTGCGATGAGCAACCCCGTACAGGGTGCGCTTCGCCTGTCTGCGCCTTGCCTCGTTGAGGCGGGGGTCAGACCGTCGAAGTACTGCACGGAATTGTAAAGAAGTTGTCGGGAAAGGGTTGGCGGCCCTACGCAACGGCTGGTTATCCGACCTCTCTAAATTCATGCGACCGATCACTAAACACACGCACGAACGCACCGACATACAAAACCCTACACTTACGCTCTCACACAAAACCACACACCCATAGAGAGACGCAAGCTGCCAGCAGCAACCAACACACAAGTTCATACCCAGAAGGAGACACAAATTGCTAGCAGCAAACAACACATATTTTCACACCTTGTTATCTATTTTTTGGAATACTAAGGCATGATTTATTATTATTACTAGAATGTATCTTTGAATAATTTAAACCATAGCAACTTAATTACTTGACATTTATATCCTGTCATTCATATTTTGTATTCTCTTGATAAAGGCGTATACAGCCGAAACATGTAGAGTTTTTTAAATACATATATTTTGAAGTAATATACAGACCTTTAATCGCCTACTGATTAGGTTTACCATATCATACCAAGGTCACGAAGTTATTATATTTATATATATATATATATATATATATATATATATATATATATATATATATATATATATACAGAGTGTCCTTGAAATAAAAAGACAACTTATGAAAAATGGAAATATGTAATTATATAGAATATAAATACAAAATATTTTCCCAAAATTCATAAGCGAGAATAAAAAAATGACAAAGATATTTAAAAAAAATTGTCACGCCACTGTGCGATTATAAAACGTATCAGATTCGTATATAATTCCCCATTAATTTGTTATAAATAAACAAAATAAGTTTATAATTTTTTTTAAATTAAAATGCATTCCTTACATTAATGAATACTAGACATATATAAAATTATATACGATACGTATACATATACAAAATTACTGTTCCACTTACTACAGTTTAAAAGTTAAAAAAGAGTTTAAAATATATAAAATGTCATTCGAATTATGAGTATTACCATAATTCGGTAAAAATTTCAGATGTCTACTTAAAAGCAATGAAAAACAATAGAAACTGAAAAAAAAATTATTTATTTACAATAGGATCGCTTAATTTGATCGTTTTTTGCGAATTCGCAGTTCGAAGAATCGGATGTTTTTTAAAGTATCTAACGATATCATCTAACGAATTAAACTGCAGATCACTACCAACTGTTACGAGTTCCAGCTTATTTCCACCAACAGATTTTACTCCAAAATGCTTAACTTCATTTTCTAGATGAACGGATAAAGCGTAGTAGTGCTGAGTGCTAGGTCGAAATAAATAGTCACCATTTTTCGAAGCCTGCATAAAGGATTCCGCTTCGCTTCTGTTCATATTATGGTAATATTTGGATTCTGAAAAGATTCTAAAATTGTAAAACCCAAAAGCAAATTGAAAGTAATTTGTTACCGATATTTTTCCCCTGTCCAAATTTCAGCTCAGTTGCTTCGTTTTTTACCGGGGATTTGTTAAAAAGATTGTTTATTTCGGTGTGATTGCTTTTTGCTTGTTCAAAGTTTGATTGACTTGGAATCTTCTGTATTTCTACTTCTAAATTTTCGTTTACATTTTGATATATTGCTTCCGTTTTCCCACTATTATTACATGGTAATTTTATCAGATGTTTATCTTCCAATACAACATTTGAATTTATAATTGCTTTCTTTTGTTCTTTCGCATTTTCATTCTTTTTTAATGTACTATTCTTGTTTGTTAACCTCTTTTCTAGCTCTTGAAGAAATGGTGATGCATTGTGCGTCGTTGCATGTTTAATACTTGGCATCGCAAACTTTTCTGAATTTTCCTTAACGTCTTTCAAAAATCTCTTTAATTTTTTTAATTCCGAGCTTGACATCAAATTCTTCCACCGTAAGAAATCAGTTTTGGACAAATTCTAAGGGACAATTACAAGCATTACAACAAATACATTTTCATTATAACATATATGATAGAGATGTCGATTTTCGGTACTTTTAAGTAATCGTTTCTATTCGTTACTCAAGCCTTGAGCAATCGCTGAATGTAATCGTTACTTTGATAATTTGATTCATATACACACTTTATGAACTTTATATTAATTTTACGTACAAGTTTAACGTTCGGTGCCGGCATTCATCTTATTGGTCTTTGACTCGCAGGATTAGTAATGGTTTGCGTAGCCGATTTTTAATGAAATTACGGAAATATTAAAACAAACTGCATAAATTTTATCAAATTGTATTATAATATATTTATTGTAATATAGCGTACATGATGCGCGATGAAATATTAAAAAAATATAGGTAAATAAGAAAATAAACTTTAATACATTAAATGTAAACGTTTTGCGACAGCATGCAACAACAAGTATGTTTTACCTTTACATTTTGTAACATCATTCTACACTCCGCAAAATAATTATCGCAACACCAACTTTTTTCCATAAAATGTCATTTCTGAATATCAAAACTATTCTACTTATAATTGTGAGGTCATGAAAAAACATAAAAGATAATTAACAGCACTATTCAACTCATATAATGTAGAAAATAACAAAAGAACACACCTTATTCAAAATTACAAAATAATAAATACTGGTTTAAAATGGCACTAGTATCTGGTATATCCACCCCTGGCTTGAATTACAGCTTTCATCCTCCTTGGCATGCTGCGTATGAGGTCTGCAACTTAGTCTTATGAAAGATTTTCCCATTCTTGTAAAAGTACATCTTGGAGTTCTTCAAGGTTACGGAATGCTCACTGGTGCCGTTTTAAAGCTTGTCCTAGGTGGTCCCAGACATGCTCGATAGGGTTCATGTCTGGGCTTCGTGTAGGCCACCTTAATACTGGCAATTGAACTTCCCTGCAAATATTGCTGTACAATTCCTGCTATGTATGGTCGTGCATTGTCGTGCATAAGAACTCAATTTTCGTCAACAAAGGGCGTATATTGTATCACATGTTCTTCTAAAATGTCGGTAACATATCTAGCTGCAGCTAATCTAGCCCCAGGTAATGGTACCAATGCTGTATGGCACTAAAGAGATGCCTCCCCATAATATCACGGATCCTCCACCAAAAGAGACACGTGGACGGAAGTTACAGACAGTATAACGTTCGCCAGGTCGTCTGTACACCGGCACACGTCTGTCAGAAGACTATAAAGCAAACCTAGACTCATCCGTAAAGATAACATTGGCCCAGTGGTTTATGTCCCAATTGGCGTGTTCGCGTGCAAACTATAATCGGGCTACCCGGTGCTCCCTGGTGAGAAGTGGACCGTGAGCAGGAGCATGAGCTGTTATCTCATCTTCTCGAAGACGGTTGCGAATAGTTTCTGCGGAAAGCTGTACATTTCTAGCTCCTAAAAGCTCATTCTTGAGAAATTTAGCAGTGAAATGACGCGAACGCAGAGCTCCAATTTCCCTAAATCGTGCTAAATCTGCTCTACTTACAGTTGATGGCTGTACTCCTAGCACTCTAGCTACATGGCCATTTTCCACCAGTGTGATACATTACACGGTTTCTTCATACGTAAGATGTAAAGACACACCTTGCTGAACATTCGTAAAGGTAATTTAATAAAAAATTGAACCGATCTGATTAACAAACTACAATATTTTAAATGCTCTCTACTGCACGTCTTCGGCACTTATCAAAAAACAGGCAGTAAAAAGAATGTTTTTTTGGTATGTCGTTTAGATGTCAGTCTGACAACGACAAAAAAGGTCATATGATCAATTTAATAGCAAACAGTACGTTTAAATGGTAGTAGACCCAACAAATTCAGGTGTTGCGGTAATTATTTTGCGGAGTGTATTTGTATTTTACTTATTATAGTTAAGCTGTCGTAAAACGTTTTCTCACATTAGTTCAATTTGTAAGTATATTTTTATTGTATAGGTATTATAACCTTTGATCAAAAAGTTTTTGGATCGCAATAGCCATGAAGTGTAAACACCATCTATAGAATTATTTACTTCCGTACTTCTTTACTTTGAAGTACACATAAGTCACAAATAAAATAGATTTTAGGCCATGAGTACATATGTTTCCAAATTTATATTGGAATCATTGGCTACTCTAAATGAAAATTTAATTGAAGGCATGGTATGTACGAACGTAAAAATATGTACAAAAGTAATGAGATACGATTGTAACGATATGTGCCGAAGGTAACGATTACATTTTCAAATGGTAATCGTTATTTCGGATCCGCTCGTGTAACGAATACTAATGTACCGAATAGTTACTTTTTCGTCAACACTAATACACGACTTACCAGAAATTTTTCTCCATTTATTACTTCCATATCAAACACTTTTAGACAGTCATTCATTCCATTCTGCAACCAAAAATTTGTCTTAATTATTAAAAGTATTATTGTGTATATATATATTCCATGATCAAGATATTTTTTCTTTAATTCTTCTTAATTAGGTCTAATATCTTACTTACATTTTTTAAGAATTCTTTTAGATCTTCTTCGTTAAAACTTTCAATTATTTGTAACACACCGTGTGCCATTGTTGTTAAATTAATCGATTGTAAATGCTTGACTTCGTATCGATTTTGATGAGATAACGTCTATCTTATCACAAAGTTACGTTAATAATGCTTGATCTAGCGTGGGCTATGTGGAACACATCAAAACCGCTACAAATTTATATGGGCTTTTATAATATTATTGTTTTTCATACAATTTTATCTCTAAACATTTTTTATATAGTCCTACATCACTTGATTCACGCCTAAAGATATAATTAGAATATCCTAGCGGCGGAAATATTATTTTGCGCATCAAAAATAAGTTATTATTCTAGTTTGTTTCACTTGTAATTTTCCTAGAGAATTTTTCCAGGCTTTTCTATCAGAAGCAGCGAGTGATGTAATTAAAAACAGAACAAGAAAGTTTAAGTTAGAACTTGTTACATAAGTTATGTAAACATTTGGTGGATACGTTTGAAGTTTGTAGTGCTTTTATTAAACTGAAAATTTATTAATATTTTAATAAATAAAATACTTAAACTAATCAAGAATATATTCATCTTGATTATTTACGATTGCCTCACAACGATTGTGTAATTTTTATGTTCCACCACTGAAGAAATCCTGGGGTTTCACAAGTCAAGAAGTCGGCAAGTCGATTTTGAAACGCGATAGATTATAATCAAATAGCTAATGGATGAAAAATTTAGCAAAAATCGACGATGGAATATTAATATCTGTTCCTTAATAAGTAACTTAAGGCATTTCTAACAATACTCGAACGCAAGAGCCTTGGTAGCGCAGTGGATAGAGCGTTAGTCTAGAGAACTAAAAGTCGTGGGTTCGAGTCCCACTTAAGGACAAAATTTTTCAAATAAATTCATTAATTAACGTAGTAATTTGTAGATAGTAATATTTACATTTTCACATTACTTCGCGAAATAACATCCTAATTAAATATTGAATATAGCCGAATTTCCAAGATATATCAAATGATATATTATATATATATATATATATATATATATATATATATATATATATAATTTCGTCGAATGTTTTCGCTGTCGTTTGTCGAAGCGTTGTTCTTCGGGATATTTCGCTGCGTTTGGATCATTTCGTCCTGAGAAGAACAACTTTATTCCTGCCGCTTCGGTGACACCACTTTCATATTTTTCTTGAGAATATTCTCGTTGCGATAGTAACTTCAAGAATGCGTTGATTTCCTGTGCCGCTCGTATTATATGGTCCCATAGTAGTGGGGACGCGTGTCTGGCTCCTTGCGATTGGTGCGTCGGTTCTATCGCTTTCGGCTATTGGTCGATCGGTTTGTGTTCGGTCCGTGTTGGTATAACTGGTCTGTCGTAAGTTATTATCATTACGTCGCTTATGTGTAACATGTCTATGGAATAAGGTTGGTTTCCATGTATCAGGCAACCGTTGTCCGTCGTCACGTTTGTTCATACAATTTTGTCGGTTCCCAATTTCTATAGCCTCTATTATTATCCTGTACGTTAAATTCGTACCGCGGGCTATTGTCCTTGTACCGTCGAAGTCGATAGTATGTCCTGTATAGTATATGTTTAGCTAGGAATGATGTTGTTTCTTTTTTAGCTACCGCATTTCTGTGCTCTTCCCTCCGTACGCTAATTTTTCGGTTTGTATGCCCTATGTATGTTTGGTCGCATTTATAGCACGATTTTCGTCGACATGTTGATTTTCCAGTTCTATTTTGACCTCTGTACCAGGCAAAATGTCTCTTTCTTTCTTATCTGTGGGGAAAATGGTGTCTATGTCCCGTCGGCGTAGTGTTCTGCCTATTTTCTCAGTCGTACCTTTCACGTAAGGGAGAAATGCTGTCCGAGTAGATCTTTCTTTCTCTTTTGGTTGGTTGTTGTTAATACGTGTCGCTCTGTTAATGGTATGTTGTGAATATCCGTTCGCTTGTAATATGTTTTTTATTGTTCTCATTTCTTCGTTTCGATGTTCTGCGCCTGACAGAGTTTCAGATCTGGATTAGTGTTTTTACTACAGAGTTTAACTGTGTCGGGTGATGATGTGAAGATACGTTGAGATATCTGTTCATGTGTGTAGGTTTTCTATAAACTGCGTATCCTAGCGAGCCATCCGGTTTTTTATTATCATCAAGTCTAAGAACGGTAGCCGATTTCTTTCTTCCAGTTCAACAGTGAAGTTTATTTTTGAGTGTCTGGTGTTCAGATCTTTTAAAAACTCGCTTAGTTTCTCTCTTCCATGCGGCCAAATCACCAGGGTGTCGTCCACGTAGCACAGCCAGAGTTTTGGTTTGTCTGTAGTGTTTCCAGTGCTCTTTGTTCAAAATCTGCCATAAACAAATTTGCTAGTATAGGTAACAGCGGTGATCCCATCGGGGCTCCATTAGTTTGTTTGTAAAATTATCCGTTGTATATAAAATACATGTTTAACTGTCAGTGTTTCGTTAGATCTGTGTCGTAGTCGCAGAGTTGGTGTTTCTTTATTAGTAGATCTATCGCCTCATTAATCGGTATCTGTGTGAAGAGCGAAACCCCATCGAAGCTCACTAACATGTCGTCTTGATCCATGGTGATATCCTTAAGTATTTCAGTTAGGTGAGTCGAGTTTTTAACGTATTATGCAGATTTATAGGAGATTTAGATAGTCGGCGATTTAAGGTCTGTTTTACTTTAATATGTATATATTTAAAATGATCTCTTACATGTTTAAATTAAATAACATTATTCAAAAATACATTCCAATTTAATAATGATAATTCATGCCTTAGCATTCCCCAACAACTTGACGCCAATTACAGGGGGCATTGGTAAGCTATGAATTATTATTATATCTGCGCCCGTAGAAGGACTTAAGATGTTCAGCTGTCGGCATTCGCTTAGAACGAAAGAAAGTTTTATGATTTGAATTTGCAAATAAAATTATGTTATACACTGGTTTAAACTCTAAAAATGAACGTTAAATATTTATAAAATTGGAACTGTTATGTTTGAATTCTATATCATAGATTTACTTATATTTAACAAAAATGTTTGAGATTAAAATATTACAAAGGGATACTAAATGTATCCTCAACAAAATTTGATGCCTTTTTTGTACGTTAATTTTATTACCTTTTTTGGGTTTATTTTAGCTTCTACTGGCGAAAATGATCTATTTGCTTTTTGTAAAAACTCTCTAGTTAATGGTACACTAGTGTAGTAACTTTCTGTGCTTTCAAATTCGACCTTCATATACATAGTAGATCGTTCATGAATTCCATGACGACTTGTTTTTTCTGCATTTATTATTTGCAATTTAGGAAATTTAGTGGAAAAAAACTCTTGGCATGTATAAATATGTAATTTATTAATTATTAAGTAAAATATAACAACGTATTTATTGCTTTACATGCTTTGTAGAAAAGGATTACTTAGTCGAATAGTTTTTTTCAGTTCAGCGATTCGCAGTGCCGGATGCAATTTTAAATATTTTACAATTTCATCCAACGTATTAAACTGTAGATTCTCTCCAACCGTGACCAATTCTAATCTATAACCGTCAACAGATTCAATAGGAAAATGATGAATTTCATTTTCGAATAACACAGACAGGGCACAGTAATGCTGCGAGCTTGGGCGGAATAAGTACGTCCCATCTAAATAACACGTCCTTAAAAATTTTTCAGCTTGCTTCCTGTTCATATCCAAGTAATATTTCGATTCTAGAATATCAAATATTTTCAAATTTTTTGCATTAAATTTTTGTATACTTACTGATTTTCCTATAATTTGTAGCAGCTGCTGCGTTTGTATTCGTTTTGGGACTTTGGCTAACTTCTCCAGGACCCTCGAATTTATTCGTCGCTTCATTTATTCCCCGAATAACGTTTGACTCTATACTGTTAACGCCAATTTTCATTGTTAGCGGCTCTGGTAATTTTATCGAGTGATTATCTCTCTCAGTTCCCTCTAGCATCATTTTCAATTCTTCTTTTAATTCTGCTAGGTCGTCATTTTCTTCCTGTTGCTCTACGTCACGGACATTTGATATTTTTTCTTTCGAATCTTCGAAAAATGAAAATAGATTTTGCTGTGGAAGAGGTTCCTCGATGTGCGTTAGGAATTTTTCTGGATTCTCTTTCACTTCTTCTATAAACGTTCTCACTTTCTGTAATTCAAATATTGGTACTAGGTTCTTCCATCCGGTAGGTTCCGGGTTTGCTAGATTCTAAAACAATCTGCAACATAAAAGTGGATATATACATAAACAAAAATGCGTTACTTACCAAAAATGTTTTTCCGTTTAATTCTTTTACGTCAAAATATTTAATGCTTGCATCCATACCATTCTGTAACAGAAATATGACACTATTATCATATGGTATGTTGCGCATTTCAATGACTAAGCTGATATCATGTGTGGAAAATATACAGTTTTAATTAGGTTTGTTAACTATGTATTTGTTAGCATAGGGAATATATATTAATAATAGAAGATTTATTTATTTAAATATATAAAGTGAAAATGCGTGAGTTGTAACAAATTCATTTAAAGTTCATGCGTTTTTTTTCGATTTTTATTTGGTAAATTCATGTACAGTTCTGTTAGACAACTTTTTTAGTGTGTTGTATTTGTGATTTTCAACATATTAGTTGTAACTAGATTCATTTCAGTTTTTGGTGATAGTTAAAAAAGGTACAATTAACGCTAAGAAATAAGTAATTAAACTTCTAGTTTCAAAAATTCTTTTATTGTAAATACCACTACAATATTGTTTCGCCATACAATGGCTTCATCAGGTGGATGAAATACTGAATATGTACAATACAAGTTTGAATATTTATGTGAAAATTATTGGAGAAATGGTGGTGGAAAAATTTTTACAATCTTAAATTTAATAGAGGGGAGTTGTTTAAATCTAGTTGGTCATTTAAAGCTAATCCTAAACTATTGTATCTATTAATTTCTAAGTTTTCTAACAGGTTAAGTTTTTTACTTTTTTCTTGAATGTGTAAAATTTTGAAATCTATATTAAATCTATGATTGATATCTATACAATGACTTGCGAAAGTTGAATCTGTTTTCTTTTCTTTATGGCTTCTCTCGTGTTCTTTCATCCTAATTTTGAATGTCCTCCCCGTTTGTCCTATGTATACCTTATTACAATCTTCGCATGTTAACTTATATACACCAGAGTTTGATTCTTTGTCTAGTTTGTCTTTGTTAATAATGTTCTGTATAGTATTGTCTGTTTTAAATGATATATGTTCGTTATTAAGTTTTTTAATGAAAGTACCAATTTTTTTTTTCCGAAATTTTTCCTAAGTAAGTGATTGAATTATAGGAATTAATTATCTTGTATTTTAATTTTGGATAAACTAAGGAAAGGGTTTTAGATGTTTGTTGGCTATTTAGGATGTTATTGACAATATTTATAGAGTAACCATTGTTTAATGCTATGGTGTATATTCTATTTAGTTCAAGGTCGAAATTACTTTCACTCATAGGTACATGAATTAATCTATATACCATTGATTGGTATGCTGATAATTTGTGTGCTATAGGATGAAAAGAATTAGCGTGTATTGTAGTATCTGTATGTGTTGGTTTATGGTATATAGGGAACTCGTGTTTATTAGTTTTTTGTGATATGATTAAATCTAGAAAATTAATGCTTTTATTTATTTCTGTTTCTATAGTAAAATTTATTTTGGGGTGAATAGTGTTGATATAATTATGTAAAGCTTTTAATTGTCTATCTGAACCGTTAAAGCAAATTAATATGTCATCAACATACCTAAACCAATATACACAATTACCAAACAAGGGATGTGTACTAATTATAGTTTCTAAATTATTCATGAAAATTTCCTCTAATAAGGGTTTTCCATTGCTATATTATATTTACAAAAGCTGATAAAGGAAATACAGTTATAGCAATTACGGAATCAAACTACATACATAAAGTTCATGAATTCCTCGATAAAAATTCATTCATAAAACTTAAATCTGATCCTACTAACAAATTTCAAAAACAGATTAAACGAACTATAGAAAAATCAGGTTCTCTTTTTAATAACACTAAAAAACGTATATTAACCACTATGAATCCCCTACCTCCCAAATTATACGGTTTAATTAAACTACATAAAGACAATACACCTATAGGACCAGTAGTATCGTAGGTAAAAGTACCTTGTAGAAATGTGTCCAAACACTTAATAGATTTAATTCTTACACACACTAAATTAAAATCTAAGTTCTCCGTTAAAAATTCCCAGGAATTAATTAACAACATTTCAAACTTGCAATTACCAAACAAATGTAAACTCATTTTTTTTGATGTCTCGAATTTTTTCACTAGTATCTCGCCCCAGGAGGTAATAGATTTAATTAGTTTACAACTAGAACGTAGAAACACGAACATTGTCACAAAGACCGAAATTTTAGAGCTGTTAGAAACGTGCCTGGAACAAAATTATTTTCAATTTAAAAAGAAATTTTATAAACAAACAGAGGGTCTAGCAATGGGAAACCCACTAAGCCCCTTATTAGCGGAAATTTTCATGCATAATTTAGAAACTATAATTAGTACACATCCCTTGTTTGGTAATTGTGTATATTGGTTTAGGTATGTTGATGACATATTAATTTGCTTTAACGGTTCAGATAGACAATTAAAAACTTTACGTAATTATAAGTTATTCAAGGTCGACGGAAAAAACAAAATGGTAGCATATAAACATAGCTAATAAAAAACATTAATCGACCTATCTTTGCATTTTGTCAAATAATGCACAATAACGTTACTTCGGGCTTGTGTCCATACTTTATGGACCCACTGTATATATATATATATATATATATATCTTGAATTAATTTTAATCCAAGTTAATTTAAATTCATTTAACTTCAGTTTTTTTATTTATTTTCGTAAAAATAAATTTCCGTATATAGATTTCATTGCCTTTATTATACGACTCTGACGAAATGTATTTCACAACTCCGTCTGTTTGCATTGAAAGACGTACAGACAACTTTTATCAAAACCATCACGCTATAACATTCACATATACATGTTAAGTTGATCGATTGTATATTGTCGGCACCGATGAATCACACCCGATACGGGATAGTGCTGGTTCCGCAGTCTAGTCATTATGCAAAACTAGATTAAAATAAAAAATATTCTTCGGTTCTTAAATCAGAAAATTCATGGGTGACCGTATATTTATATATTAATAATATATTAAACTCTAAAGAACTAACAGTATGGAAATAATTCATGACATTGTTCAAGGTTCTTTTGGAAAGAAAACAGCTGAAAATAACAAACCCTTATTATAAAAACTCTTAATTAATTGAAAGAAACAGTTCAAACATGAATTATATTCATTATTATGTTATAATTTGCACAGAATTAAGATCATTTAGTTAAAATTTTCTTCTTTAAAAATTTATTTTCCTAACTAAAAGAAAATCTGAGGTTGATATACAGGAATTGATTTCATTCTGGGATTTAGTTCGAAAAATTGATTTAAATTGTGTGCAAGTGCCAATTTCTTTTAATTCATGCACCAGTGTAATATTACAACGATTACAACAATTTCGTTTTGTAAATTGGTTAATCCTGAACTAGATAAATGTCACTTCAGTAAATTTTGTTTTAAAAAGTGAATTACAATTACTTTAAATATCGGGAATGGTTATCGACTCTTCCAGTTTTTCTCCTCTAGAGATGCGTTTTATAGGACCTCAATATCACAATAAGAGAGTTAGCACGGGTTAGTAAAGTTTAGCTGGAGATCGCATTAAACGCATATATTTAATATAAATTAACGGTGCAGCTATATTTTCCGTCGATTGCATAAATTATGTTATATGTTATAAAATGATAAAAATACTAATGTTACTCACGTTTTGCAGAAAAATTCTCAATTCCTCCTCGTTCAGGGTTTCTATTTTTTTCAATCCAGCTGCAGACATTTCTATCACAGTAATCGCATTTACTTTCTGAGCTTATTGATACGCTGGATGCTGAGATAAATAAAAATGTTATCATGTTGTGATGCGATGTACATATAAGCGACAATCATTTGTTTTAGTTTTCGTATCTGTATTATAACCGTATATATTGATTTACATATATAGATATACAAATTGCCATAAGCTCACTTGTAATTTTATTCATAATCTAATCTTATCTGAAAGTACTTCGGTATTAATAAAAATAAAGTTTGAGTAGAGGATATATATAGTAAAAATACTAATTACACTTGTAATAATTACTTTCTGCTTATAATAACAAAATTTCGGAGCTTTCATTGATAAAATTAAAATTAAAAATAAATTCGTGTATAAATTGGCATCCACGGCGCTGTAAATCGTTTAAGTATGTTAAGAATTTTAAACTCAAATGCTAATACAGTAGTAGTAGCTAATACAGAGTCGCGATAAGGTGAACTAATTCAGACAAGTCCGGTTCATTTAATCGAAGGTGTTCACTTTAATGAGGTTGTTGAAAAACGACAACAAAATATAAATTATATTATACATACTATGTATATTTCTAGTGTTTAAGTATTATATGGATATAAACTATTAACCATGTAATGCACATGTGTTTATTATATGTATACATATCATACTTACGACTACTAAATTGTATCGAAGAAAGAAGTTAATTTTGTTTGTTTCGTTTTGTATTGTGTACTTCGTAGTATAGCTGCTTCTTGCAACCGTTTAAGCACCAAAATATCGTTAATATTATGAATATTTCTTTCTGCTCAGATCAGACACGTATCAAATGCTTTACAGGCTTCCGAATGTGATGGAATAATAACTGGAGTTTCTGTAACCACGTTGTCCTCCTCACTGCTAATTTGTTCAAAATCATTGTCTTGTGTATCTGCTTGTAGATCTTCATTCCAATCCAAAACTTCTGTAGCAGTGTAATTTACCTGAAATGCAGTTTTGGAGATGGACTTTTTTTACATGAATGCAAAAACATGAAGTGACTTACATTTGGAGCTATCATATCCAACATTCCAAGTGTCTGTTGAACAACACTGTTTATTTCACGTGGGTGATATCTTTCTCTTAAGGTACTTAATGGAATGTCATCTTCATCTGGCTCATCAAATTCCAAAACAGGTTTCCAACATTTGACAATGATTTCCATTGAAACTTTTTCCCAGGCGTTCAGTAAATTCAATATAGCATCTTTTAAAGTCAAATTTTTTATGAGGCCCTTGACATCACCTGAATCATTTCTTATTATTGTTGATAAAAGATATTGATATGTTGATATAATGTAACTTGGTAAGTCTGATTACGTTTTGATCCATTGGTTGAAGCAACGGCGTTACATTGGGAGGGAAAAATAGTGTTATTATTTTTCCATCGTCACTTTTTAATTGATCTTCTGAAGGATGAGAAGGGGCATTATCCATAAGAAGAATTGCTTTTTCATCTAAATGTTTTTGCTTCAAAAATTTTCTCACCTACAAGTTCATTAATTTGTATTAAAGCAAAAATAAATAAACAGAATGAGGAACATTTTACCTGTGGTACAAAAGATTTGTGAAACCAATTTTTAAAAATTTCGGTAGTCATCCACGCATTTTTAGAGTGGTCATAGTCTACTGTCAATACATAATTTCTGAAACTTCGGGAGTTTTTTGCAGTTCCAATTACGAAAGGTTTCAACTTATGTCGTCCCGAAGCGTTAGTACATGCGACAAATGTCACTCTTGCTTTTTCAGTTTTTCGACCAGGAGCAATTTTTTCATCTGAAGCCACGAATGTTTTATCAGGCAGCAGTTTCCAAAATAAGCCGGTTTCATCGGCGTTGTATATTTGATCACGTGAAATGCCCAATTCATCAATTTTTTGCTTCAAAATTTTCTTGAAAGGGTAAACTGCGACGACATTTGATGAAAGTTTTTCACCCGAAATTATCTGAAGCAATTTGTTAAGGCTCTCGATAGAAATGGTCAATGTTTCCAGTTTATTTCTCACAAATTTCCTGGTTTAAGTACTGGAAAACTAAAAGCAGGTATCTTTGATGGACCTCAAATACGTAAATTGATGAAAGACACAACTAATTTTGAGACTTGTATGAATGATGTGGAGAGGCTTGCCCGGCAATCTTTTGTAGCAGTTGCACAAAATTTCCTCGGAAATCATAAGGCTGACAACTATGTAGAACTAGTAGAGGAAATGCTGGTGCGATTCAAAGATTTAGGCTGTAATATGAGTATAAAATTACACTATCTCAATAGTCATCTACATCATTTCCAACACAATTTAGGAAATCTAAGCGAAGAACAAGGGGAACGTTTCCACCAAGACCTAAAAACAATGGAGAATATACCAAGGAAGGTGGGACAGTCATATGATGGCTGACTATTGCTGGGGAATCATGCGAGATAGCCCGAGTCAGTTTCATTCTAGAAAATCACTCAAAAGACAATTTCTTGATGTTTAATGTCAATAAAATATATATTTTTTCGTGAATTGTGTTTTTTTTTTCTCGGGAACTAGAGCTGACAGAAGAAAACGGGTAACATTTGTGATATCGCCATGTAAGACATACTTAAAATCGAGTCTAAAATCTCCAGCACCAAAATGGTTGTAGGCCAGTGTAATGTAGTGTTATTATTGTTACTTTGTGTATAGTAATTTGTTCGATTTATACGATGTTTCGTAAAAGGTTTGCTGTCACTCGATTATAATCTAATTTAATCTATTTCTATTTTCATTAAAACTAAATTTGGGTGATATTTAAAAGCGTGAAACCACTCTCACTTTATATATAATGGTTGTGTCAAATAAAATTAATCCGTATTATAAATTTGTAACTATAAACACTAGACAAAATTACATAAAAGATTTCGGAAATCTATCGTTGAATACCTACTTAAGAAATAAAATAAAAATGCCATGCCAAAGGCAACAAACACTATTTGTAGAGAAATTTAGGAAAAACCAACATACAAAATTAAGGAAGTTTCTATGGGATATATAAAAAAAATTATAAGAAAACGTCAGAAAAATTGTACTTCAAAATACGGTGAACATATTGCTGTGGTTTTTTTTCCCATAAATATTATAAAAATTTAGTGTCGAATGCCGTATCTCTTCTTAAAATTCTGCAACCAGCCTTGACTACTAGCAAAAGTTGTATTTTCTTCAAAGGTCTCGTGCAGTTGTTTCGCCTTTTCTTTTAGCATTGCACCACAAATCGGTAAGTTTTTACTTCGTTATTTCAGAAACCATCTATACAAAGCAGTTTCCATTTTGGGATTTTCTGCTCGTTTCATTCTTCTACGTTTACTAGTTCCGACATATGTATTTGACAGAACTTTTAGAATTTTTTTTTGATTTTTTCTAATGCCGCATATAGTGGATTTGGCAACTCCATATTCACGTGAAAGCGAACTTACACTTCTACCATCATTAAGTTGTTTTATTATTTCACCTTTCGCACTTAATGTTAAAGTCTTCATTGTTCTTAGTACACTTTAATAACTACACAATAACTCAACAAAATACACGAGTAGAATGCAGGCGTTCAATCACAAACACGTTGTACTAACATAATTAGGGGGTTCCCCGATCGAGTCACTAAATATAGGAGTACAAATCTACAATATGTAGTTGGTTCATCTTATTGAATTGGCTGTTGGGCTGTTGTTCACCTTATAGAATAATATAAAAATTTATTTGTTCACCTTACCGAACTGTTCCTCTTATGGGCGTTCACCTTATCGCGACTCTACTGTACTTGTTTCCTGTGATCTGTGCAGTAATGTTTATTTTATGTTTATTTATACACTAATAATTACCTTGCTTGTAAAAGTAACAAACAGGTTAAGTAATGGAATGTTAAAGTATAAATACCTGGTTTGTGACAAATTTTTCAAAAATTGAAAAACACGACAGTGAAAATTTTGTGAACAATTTCAAGATTCAATTATAGAAAAAGAAATTTAAAGATTTTAATAATAATCTGAACTTTGTTTCTTAGACATTGATTTAATGATAAGAAATTTTTGGTGTTGTGTATATTGGAGAAACCCAATATCCACTATAATTGTTTTTTAAATTTCAATTACAGTCAAACTTCTATTTAACGAAGTCGCTAAATCCTGTGAAAAAGTTTGTTATAAAGAAATTTCGTGAAATGGAAAAAAGTTTCTGCATTGCAGTACTTATTTAATTTTTTTACAGATACATATAATGGTATTTACATCCTATAACTACATACGTACATTAATTAGTAAAAAAGTCGCTAATTTTACTTTTTTTAGGAACATTTTCTAAATATTGTAGTCCATGACGAATTGTTTGAAAAGCTTTAACCTTGTCTTCGTTTCTAGGTTTTCGTACAGGTTCATCCGAACCGTCTTCTTCGTCATTATCGTTTCATGCTATTTCACTTCCCTGGTTACTTGCTACAATCTTCAGGTGTCATCATCACTTGGATATTCAGTTGTAACAATATCTTCATCAACGCCAAGGTAATCTCCTACTGTAATATTGCTATCAATATTACCAGACATTTCTAGCTCTCCAATAATTTCTTACTTCGGAAAGCAGCAATTTATCTTCTGGTTCCCAATTTACTGCAACTTCAGAGAAGCCTGCTTTTGAGAAGCAATGCTGAATAGTAGATTCACTAACATCATTGGTCCACACTTTTGACAATTCAGAAATGACAGAAATGCATTCTCGCACGTTAATTACCTGTTTAATAACTGTGGTGTCGTCTTTTTTAATTGCATTTATCATTTTTACTATAATCCTTTTGCGATAATGAAATTTGACATTCTTTATTATTCCCTGGTCTATTGGCTGAAGTTTATACGTCATGTTTGGGGGGAAATAGATAAGCTCTATGCTTTTCAATCTGTTTGAAATTATAGAAGGGTGCACAGTTGTTAACAATTAAAGCTTTCTGTGTTTCATACTTATCTGTTGATCTAATTTTAGCCAGTTTTGAAAAATCTCTTTTGTCACCCAGGCTTTCTTATTGAAATGATAATCTACTTCTAGCGACTTTGTACCTTTGAAACACCTTGGATTTTTGGTTTTTCCAATAACCAAGAGTTTCAATTTCTCGCTTCCTGTCATATTTGCTCCAATCATTACAGTAATTCTCTCTTTGCTCTGTTTTCCAACGAAACATTTATCATTTTTAAAGGTGGCATACATTTGAAAAAAAGGCCTGTTTCGTCGGCATTAAAAATGTTTCTAACTTCGTACTGTTTTAGTATTCGTTTCAATGTTTTATTCCTCCAATCGTTGCAATCTTCTTCATTAACATCCGCGCTTTCTCCACTAATAACTTTTTCAACACTACCGTGCCTTTTAGAATTTATCGAGCCAACTGTTGCTTGCTTGAAAGTTTAGATGTCCAAGGGATTGAGCGAACTTCAAAGCTTGTTGCTTAACTAGAGCCTAATAGTAGAACATTCTTGTTACGAACGACATGTACCCTTTTTAAAACTTCCTGATCAACGTCTTCAAAAATACACATTTTAACCCGTTTTCTCTCACGTCCTACATTAGGTTTTAAAATTGAATCTCGATTTTTATTGTCAGTAAACTACTGGGAGGTATCTCAGAATAATATATTGTGGAATTTAGCGAGCAATTTCTTATATAATGACACTTTTAAGTCATCCAAGTGTTCATTATGTAGGCATTTGAAATCTTTGCATTTCTGATGCCCTTCTTTATTTTTTATTAATTATTATTTTATATGAATCTAAATGTGTGCTTCTTCTCACGCTTGATTTACTCAAGGAGGATAAATCCTTTGCCAATATTCTTTAAATTCTTCCAGGATTTCTTCTGGTTGCAGATTTTATTAATCTTGTATTGGTTCTAATCCATCTACTGAAACATACTATGTTTTAAAGATCTAAAATTCCAAAGTTGTTAAATATTCTGTTATCGTACGTATGTTCCTTTCTGTCTGGAGCCCATCTATATTTTTCCAGAATTCTTATTTTATATAGATACTTCTCTGTCCTTCTTCTCACATATAACTCGAAGAGGATCAAATCTTAAAGGGGGTTTTCTAAGACGAATTATTTAGAGTGATGAGTGCATGTTTACCAGAGATGATGTGTTTTAATACTCATAATTTTCATCATTGGACTGATGTAAATCCACATGAATTTCGCGAATACGGTCACCAAAGAAGGTTTTCAGTTAACGTTTGGCTGAGGTATAATAAACTACAAGGTAGTTGTACCAATTTATTTACCAAATCGTCTAGATGCCGGGGAATATTTAAATGTTTTAGATTAAGTTATTTTGATAAAATACCGCTGAATGATTTTCATGCATTATTTTCATGCGCATTTTGCTCGTAATATAAAAGACTGGTTGGATTGGTCATGGCAGTCCCATATTATGGCCTGCGAAATCCCCTGATCTCAGATCTCAGAATACTATAGATTTTTTGTTTGAGGTTTCATTGAAGGAAAAGTTTATTCTAGAGCTCCTTAAAACGCTTAAACGCAGGTAGAGTCCGAATTTACGCTGCAGTATTATAAATCACACCAGAAAGACTTGAGCGAATGGTACAAACGATACCACATAGCAACTACATATGTCTACAATTATGAAGATAATAATGACATTGGTTTCTGTCAAAGAGATGTACAAAAATAAGGCAATACTAATACAAAATTTTAAAACTTTGTGATATTTTCATAATAAATATGTAATTTCAACAGAAAATTTTATTTCTCTTGCTTCATGTGCATGATTTAAAACGTATAGTTCACAAATGTTGTCAAATATATGTTTCTTTCAAATTCTTTGTGAACACACAAGAAGCATAATACACCGTTTTAGTATTAAGACTTTTAGTTCCAAATTTTATCAAGAACGTCGTTACGTATAGTTAGATCGCCAATTTATACACACTTGTATACAGGGTTAGTTAAAAGTATGGAGACGGCGATTTATTGTCGTTAATATTAATTTTAGGGAATTATGTTCATTATAAAAGTTTGTTAGGATATTTTGATCTACATTTGAGAATATTTGAATTTTTTTTTTCTTCAATTGTTTTTTAGTTACGCCTGTCCGCGCAGTTTTTTTTAAATGGGAACTAGTAAATTTTACTCTACCATTCGATAGAGAATTTTTTTCCCTTTACAATAATATTTTTGTTTTTTTAAAATTCATTTTAATAAGTTTTTTATAAGAAAAGGCCGGTTCATGTGTTTAACAGATGCTCGGTACATCGCAGATAGACAGAAGCGTAGCGATAAACAAACTTGAGCGACATAATTTTATCAGTGGTTATTGTGTACGTCAAATCTTTGACAGAAATAATTCATTTGTGCAATTTGTTGCTGTTAATATTAACAATGGCGAGTTTAAGCGAACATGAACGTATTGAAATACTTATGATGTTGGGTTATGGAGATAGACGCAGAAGTTTACAAGACGTTAGTAATTTATTTAATGATACGCATCCAAATAGAAATCTAATTTCTAAATCCGTTGTTGGTAAAACTTTAAGACGCTTTGAACAAACGGGTAGCGTTAAAGATTTGCCAAGGAGTGGTATACCTAGAACAGCAAAAGGCGATGATAACAAACTGGATATTTTATTGGCTGTATCTGAATATCCCCATTTATCAACCAATCAATTAGCGGCCAATTTCAATATTTCACAGTCATCGATCGTGTCATTTTTAAAAAGTGAAAAGTATAAACCTTATAAGGTACACCTTGTACACGAGTTAACGGAAGATGATTTTGATAGGAGATTACAACTTTCTGAAGAAATGTTAAATATTTGCAATAATAATGAAAATTTTGTCAACAATATTCTTTTCTCTGACGAAGCTACTTTTTGCCTTACCGGTGAATTAAACAGACATAACTGCAGATACTGGTCATCGGAAAATCCCTCTTGGTTTTTGGGGCACCATACGCAGTACCCCCAAAAGGTTAATGTTTGCGTTGGCATTCTAGGCGGTCATATTATCGGTCCCTTTTTCATCAATGCCAATTTAACTTCGGCTCTGTATTTGCAGTTATTGCATAATGAAATAATACCTGCTTGTGCTACGCTCTATCCTCATGAAAACAATGAACACCTGCCCAATGACAGTATCTGGTTCCAGCAAGATGGCGTCCCACCACATTATGGTGTAAATGTTCGTTAATATCTGGACAACGTTTTTCCCCACAGATGGATTGGAAGACGAGGAACCATTGAATGGCCAGCCCGTTCGCCAGATTTAAGTCCTTTAGATTTTTTTCTTTGGGGATACGTAAAAAACAAAGTTTACAAAGATAAGTCCGATAACGTCGTAGATTTACAAATCCAAATTACCAGAACGATACAAGAAATTCCCCGAGATTTTTTACAGAACTCTGTTCGGGGTTTTTTAAATCGATTGGGTCATTGTCAAATTACTAATGCACGACAATTTGAACACTTACTTTAATTTACTTTGTTATTAATTTGTTTAATTTTTCTTGTAAAAAAGTTATTAAAATGAATTTTAAAAAAACCAAAAATATATTATTGTAAAGAGAAAAAATTCTCTATCGAATGGTAGAGTAAAATTTACTAGTTCCCATTTAAAAAAACTGCGTGGACAGGCGTAACTAAGAAACAGTTGAAGAAAAAAAAAATTCATATATTCTCAAATGTAGATCAAAATATCCTAACAAACTTTTATAATGAATATAATTTTGTAAATTGAATATTAACGACAATAAATCGCCGTCTCCATACTTTTAACTAACCCTGTATAAGTAATAAAGTAACGACGCCAAGAAGCAATCTGAGATAAAAGATCGAAGCTACGATTATTCCAGTGATGATACGGCAAAAGTCAGAAGATTATTTTGATAGTCATACCGTTAGTTTTTACTTAACATAAATATTATTTGAAATTAATTTAAAAATTAAATTTTACACCGGAATGTTATTTTATATATTATTTGCTTACGATATGAGAGTAGAAGAAATTAATTCCAAGAAACACACAACAGACGACAATATTTTTTTTTACTACGCAAACAAAAAAATCCGCGTCTTCATTCATTTCAACGCCGTTCTCCACATCTGTTAATAGAAAGTGCATTTTATGATTTTCTCGACGTAGGTACAAAGCAGCACATAGAGATGTAATTACAAGACTTCCTCAGCGCAAGACAAAAGTATAGCACCTGCATCCTGTACACTTCCCCGCCAAGTGGTGTTCTGTGTACTACAAATCAAAACACCTTTATTGCGAAGAATGTGTTGTGAAAAGAAAATGCCACAATAAAAGACATGTTGATAATTCCATTGAAACCTGGGATACTTTGAATCATTTGAATGTGTACACGATATTACGAAATTACTCACAAAAGTGTCTTTGATATTGAGCTAAAGCAATTCAATTTATTCTATTTACACTTATTTACGATGGTCATTAAATAGAGTTTCAATATTTTGATTGATATTATATGCGTTCCGAGGTGTTAGTTTATAGTTTATAGTGATAAAGGATTTAAAATTTTATGGAATGCGTTCTCATTAATATTGTGTAAGACATATTCATGTTATTACATTATTGATTTATTAATACAGATTTTCTTTTGACAACTTGTAAACCAAACAAAAAAAACACCTCAAGAAGTAAAAACATTAGAGGCGTCCATAAAAGGACAGTTCTATCGACGTCATAGTGCTACCTCATAGACGAAGATCGAGTTTGGCGTTCAGAATATGGTAAATATGAAATTTAACGAAATGCTGACACAACTGTCCCACTGATTCGTCATATGTGCTATCAGGGGTCTTTTATGTTTTGCATACTGACACATAGAGGGTGCTACTAATCAAATATCAGTACTAAATACTAACCTCCAGCTTTAGTTAGCCTAAATTCAAAGTTGTAGTGCTGTATCTACGACGAACTGTCAAAGTTGACAAGTTAGTCGAAAAATAGAATTAAACTGTGAAAATTTTCGCGCAATAATTTTTTATAATTTTCAAAGGCAATTACCTCAACAAGAATGCCTCGCCGAGTTGATTTATGTTTTCCGTAATAAGAAAATAATAATAAGTAATATGAAAGAAGAATTCGAACGTGGACGGATTAGTCTCAGTGACGATCAAAAAGCAGGTGCACCAAAAATGGCAGTCACTCAGGAAGACGTCGATGCTGTGCGCAAGCTCACCAGCGCAGATCGACATGTGATATATTGCGAAATTGAGGCATCATTGGGGATTTCAAAGACCTCAATTCAAAAAATTGTGAAACAATTTCAAACCAATGTTTGGTCATGTTTAAGCGTAATGCCAGCGAGTTTCTTTAGCGTTTTATGATTGCTGATGTCCCAGGCAAGGCCAGGCAAGCACATGACGATTTTTCAGGCTAAATTATTTGCAGTTGCAACCTACGCCGAGGAAATTCGGGAAGTCGGCTTCGCAAACCGAAAATTTAACATAATGACGAACAGTCTGTACAGCATGGGCTTGGTTAGCGAGCCCTGGTGAAGGAGATGTGAAAGATGGAAGGGAACTAACCTTCCTTGTGAGGAATTGAAGGGACTCAGATAGAAACATTTGGCAAGAGATCTATTGGATCCTAAAAATTTCATAAATTTCGTAGAATTAAATTTTAGCGACATACGAGGGTGGATCCAGAAATAAGGTTCCCATAAATTTTTCAAATAGGCAACATTTTTTATTCTCACAGAAATTTACTTACATCGTTGGAAAGAAGAAACTTTGCTCTATTTTTCTGCATAATCGCCATCTTTTTCTACGCGTTTTTGTAGACGGTACTCCAATTTCTGTATCCCAATGTCGTAGAACTCCGCTGCCAACCCGTTGAGGGAGCGTTTCACCTCTTCTTTTACTTCATCGTTGCTCCGGAAGCGTTGGCCACCCAAGTGTTCCTTTAACTTGGGGAACAAGTGATAATTACTAGGCGCGAGGTCAGGAGTGTAAGGTGGGTGGGGCATGACTGCCCACCCTAAGTGTGTCAAAAGTTCCTGGGTTTGACGGGAGACGTGATGTCGGGCGTTGTCGTGAAGCAGCGTTACACCGGCTGTCAGTCGTCCTCGCCAGCGGTTCTGGATAGCTCGCCTTAGTGTTGCACATTGATTGCTGTCCCAGGTTCCATGAAATCGATCAGTAGTATCCCTTACGATCCCAAAAAACACTCGCCATGACTTTGCCAGCAGAAGGAGTTTGTTTGAACTTCTTTGAGACTGGTGACCCTGAGTGACGCTATTGTTTGGATTTTTATTTCGTTTCGGGAGTGAAAAGATACACCCACGTCTCGTCTCCCGTAACAATGCAGTCCAGCAATCCTTTCTTATCTTCTTTACGCTTTTCTCCTTGAGTTCTGATGTCAATAGCCGTGGTACCCATCGAACACAACACTTGTGATACCTCAATTTTTCAGTCAAAGCTCTTTCCACTGTACCGTAAGAACTCCCAGGAATCCGAGCAACAAGTTCACGGACGGTGATCCTCCTGTTTTGAAGCACTTGGATCATCTCGATAATCGCCTCCGAAACTGACGGTCTTCCACTCCGTTCTTCATCGTGGACTTCCTTCCGACCGGTACTGAACTTTCGGACGTGTTGAACGGCCATACATTTGTCGCCATGCACCTCTGTCAACTGACGATAAATATCCACGGTTGGTGTCTCTTTGGCGTGCAAAAAGCCAATTACGGAACGAATCTAGCACTTTGCGGGATCAACAATGGGAACCTCCATCTCGGACGGCTGCTGAGCCATGACTGAGCCAGTGTTGCCAAACTTTTAAAAATCAAGACGTCAACTTTTAACAGAAAAATAGCCCAAAAGCGCCAATCTTTTATTTTGTCATATCCTGATCATCTGCCCTTTGTGTTTTTGGGCTATTTTCCAATTGAATTTGTTAATTACCGTCTTACTTAACATAACGTCTCTGCTAACTAAAAGTCAATCAATATCGAAAAACACCTGCTATTATTTTATAATTAAATATAAATCACAACTTAGCTAGACAAAGAAGCAAGTCTGCGATGCAATTTGAAATGTTTAGCCATGTGACTTCCAGTTAAAAGAAATCATTAACTAATTTACTACCGAGAGAGCAAAAATGATTATCCTGATCCTACACCACTTTCCAAGGCGCGTATATCAATACTTTCATCCATTTTTCCATATGAAGTTATCGTCTTAGTTATTTCTAGTGGATTTAACAAAATAATATCATTTTCTGTTCATAGTCGCACGTTAGATGTGTTTCTATCGATTAATATTTATTATTATTGTGTAAAATTTGAGACAAATGCCGCTTACGCTAGAGCAGACCAATTTAATTCTAAATTCTACTATGCTTGATCGCATTCATCACGAGTGTCTAGTATGTTGGCTAGCTGTCCGTATTTAGGACAAAATATAAAAACATTCTACGCCTATGCATAACCGCGCGTAAAAGCGGAAGTAAATATTGATATGTGATTATCGGAAAGTGGTGTAGGACCAGGGCAACCATTTTTGCTCTCTCTGTATATTCAATTTAATTTAAACTTTAATAAAGAAATGGATGCAATAGAAAAATAAAATTACACAAAGATAAATATGATAAACCATGGATAAAACATGAAGTAACCATGTACCACACGAAAGAAGTTAGTTTTAGTTTATTTAAAAACACATAACTGGGGTGCGTTCAAATTTCACATCGGACGAGGGCGTGTAAATCTGAACGCAGCCAATGACAATCACATAGACATTGAATACTTCTGTTACTTTTTGCATAAAATTTAAGCGCAAATTACTTTAAAAAATCGCTCAATTTGCACTAAAGCGCCCAATCAGGCAACACTGGACTGAGCGGCGCAGCGTAGCGCAGCCGAGGATCGAGAGTGTTGCCAGATTTCGCCTCGCACCTTCCCATGCAACTGGAGTTGTTTGGGAACCTTATTTCTGGATCCACCTCGTAAATTACGAAATAAACAATAATTCGTTAACTGTTACGTTTAAGACATATTGCTATAGATTTTGCCCCGCAAATATTTTGAAAAATTTTATTATTTATGAATGTATTTTTATTTTGAACTGATTGATATTTTGACTAGTGTAGTTGTAGCACGCCGTTTTGCCTTGCTGTTTCCGCAGACACTAATGTACTCTGAGGTTAGAAGGTCGTGTTTTTGAGAAGATAAATTCTTTATCTTTGTTAATTAACTTCGTGATTTGATTTAATTGTGTTGGTGTTTGATTTCATTGCCGATTTATTTATATGAGTTTGTTGATCTCGTAGTTTATTTTTGTGGGCTTTCTAACTCAGGTGTCTCGAAAAAAAATATATATTTTTTCATTTACGTAAAGTAAATTATTTAAAAGATATCTTTATAATTTAAAATAGTGTAATACTGTATTTTCTTATGTATATTTATTTTCGTATTGATATTTAATCTTAGTTATTTGAAATAAATGACAAAGAAGGTTTTTAAAGTTTCTAGTTAAAAAAATCTGTTAACTGTAAAATTTTATACGTTGGTATATCAAGGGCATTTTTTCATGTGGTTTGTACATGCGTTTAAAGTTTGTTTCGGGCTGTCATATTACGTTGTTTACTTTGTTTATTGAGGGATAAATTGAAAAGGATCTTTGGAATTTATTAGTTTTAATTTTAACGCTAAGAAATAAGTAATTAAACTTCTAGTTTCAAAAATTCTTTTGTTGTAAATACCACTACAATATTGTTTCGCCATACAATGGCTTCATCAGGTAGATGAAATACTGAATATATACAATACAAGTTTGAATATTTATGTGAAAATTATTGGGGAAATGGTGGTGGAAAAATTTTTACAATCTTAAATTTAGTAGAGGGGAGTTGTTTAAATCTAGTTGGTCATTTAAAGCTAATCCTAAACTATTGTATCTATTAATTTCTAAGTTTTCTAACAGGTTAAGTTTTTTTACTTTTTTCTTGAATGTGTAAAACTTTGAAATCTATATTAAATCTATGCAATCTTATCTTTGTTGTTTTTAATAATGTAAAATAGACAAAGAATCAAACTCTGGTGTATATAAGTTAACATGCGAAGATTGTAATAAGGTATACATAGGACAAACGGGGAGGACATTCAAAATTAGCATGAAAGAACACGAGAGAAGCCATAAAGAAAAGAAAACAGATTCAACTTTCGCAAGTCATTGTATAGATATCAATCATAGATTTAATATAGATTTCAAAATTTTACACATTCAAGAAAAAAGTAGAAAACTTAACCTGTTAGAAAATTTAGAAATTAATAGATACAATAGTTTAGGATTAGCTTTAAATGACCAACTAGATTTAAACAACTCCCCTCTACTAAATTTAAATTTTTCCACCACCATTTCCACAATAATTTTCACATAAATATTCAAACTTGTATTGTATATATTCAGTATTTCATCCACCTGATGAAGCCATTGTATGGCGAAACAATATTATAGTGGTATTTACAATAAAAGAATTTTTTAAACTAGAAGTTTAATTACTTATTTCTTAGCGTTATAATGAAGTTTCAACAAGTATCTCCTTCGTCAATTAACTAGTTTTAATTTTGCTCGGTTGTCACTAAGGAAGTTTTTTATTATAGGCTACGGTCATTTTCGTATAATATTTTTACCTTAATAATATTGTTTAATGACGCAATATTAATCTTCATACTTCATAAAGATATTTTTTTTTTTATTTTTGTATTAAAGTTTATTGTGTTTTTTATTTAACATTACTTCAAGAAGTTTACTAGTAACTTAAAGCAATTTAATTAAAACATTTGTTAAAACTCTTTTACTGGCGCATTATAAATTTATAGAAGAGAAAAACCACGTTTTCCAATTGGAACCCTGAGGAAAAAGCAGTCTCATCTGGAAAATATACCGACTGAATATCCAAGCTGGACAGATTGGTTGTGAATTGTGAATAAGCAATATATAAAATCACAATTCATAGCAATATGTTTATATGAACTTTTTGACTCTAAATAAATTCTGTAATTGATCTTTGAAATATTTACACCCGATATAAGAAATTTGTAATATGAAACACAATAGGTACTACAATACTACAATACTACAATACACTTGTATAAAAAAATGTGCTGTTTTTATTCGATGTTTTATTAGTAGTTTTATTTCTAGATTCTAATGAGAATATCCGAATTTAGAAATTATCCATTATTTAAGTTTCGAATTAGGGTCACGCGAAAATTAATTCGCAGTTCGGTAAATTAAAAAGCTCTAAAATTTCAGTACGGAAGGATGCTTTGTGCTCATGTCATGCATAATCTTGTAACGGTTCGCAATACGGAATCACTTAATTGAATGGACGTAATAGAAGGTATTTTCATACCGGTAAACACAATTATCTAGGCAATCAACGGAACGTCCATGGTCAATAAGGGGATTAAACACAAATAATACGCAATAGTAGAGTAGCGGATTTTTGACATTTCGAACACTTTACGTTTTTGCATTTCATGGTCTATTTATCGCTGGACGTTCGCGTGATAAAGTTAACCGTTTTGCTTGATATATTTCAATCGATGTAGACCGTTTGTTAGTTGGGATTTAATTGAAATTAAAGGCAAAGTATAATGGTGATCATTTTTATAATTTTCTGGAGATAAATCATTTATACAAAATTAAAGATACATCTGCATTAGCTGCAATGGTATCTAGTACCGGGTCTGCAAAATGTAGTGACCGCAGTTGGCAATAGAATATTTAGATTGGCATCAATTTAGGGGTTATACAGGCTGGCCCAAAATGACCGAAGGGGTTTGAGTTCATTATAACTTCTTATTTAAGACATAATTATTAAATTTTTTTAATTTTAAATACAGTATATTAATGGAGAATATTTTTAATTTAATTATGAAAAATTATATCTCGCAAGTGGTGGCCATTTTCTGCTTCGCATATTCGTGTTCTTTCCAAAACATTTTCCATAACCTTTCGCAAAACTTCAGGTGTTATGTTGTTGATTTCGTCGCGTATATTATTTTTTAATTGCTGTATGGTTCGAGGCTTATTAATATAGACTTTTCCTTTCAAATAACCCCAAGGGAAACAGTCTGAAGCGGTTAAATCTGGTGAACGCGGAGGCCAATTAAAATCGCTTGTACGGGAAGTAATTCGTTCACCAAAGATGTCGCGTAAAAGAGCCATTGTGTCCCTCGCAGTGTGCGCTGTGGTTCCATCCTGTTGGAACCATACTTGCGGATGGTTTTCCACGGCTGGCCTTAAAAAATTTTCTAACATTGTCCGATATCTAACACCAGTGATGGAAACGGCGACACCGTGTTCATTTTTAAAAAAAATATGGGCCAATTATCCTTTCCGACGAAACACCGCACCAAACGGTACACTTAAGTGGGTGTAATTCTCGCTGTTGAACTACTCTTGGATTTTCCGTAGCCCATATCCTGCAGTTTTGCTTATTAACGAACCCATTTAATTGGAAATGGGCTTCGTCGCTCATAATTAAATTATGAATAAAATCATGATTTTCTTCTGCTTTTTGACGAAAATAAATTGCATAATCAAGTCGTTGCTGGTAATCTGTCGGTTTCAAAATTGTTGGACAAGCTGAATTTTGTATGGAAACATTCTTATTGTATGCAAAATTCTCTGCAGCGACCCTCTTGAGAGGCCAAGTTGTGTCGAACGTCTCCTGGTTGATGTTTCTCCATCTTCCCGAATACTCTCCTGTACCCGTTCAATATTGTCATCCGTGTGCACCGTTCGTCGTCTGCCGGCACCAGGAAGGTTCCTTACTGCCCCTTGTTCTCGAAAATTTGCATCTAGACGGTTTATTGTTGACTTTGAGGGTCCAACCCGCACATTAAAATAACGACGATATGCACGCTGAGTCAAAACAATGGATCGTTGATTTGAGAAATAAAGTTCAACGATTTTGGCACGTTGTTCAATTGTGTACTGTTCCATTTTAAATTCCCCATGTCTTCTTTACAAAATACTGAAAACAAAAAAAAAAAATTATAATAAAAAATTTATAAGGAATTAAAACCCCTTCGGTCATTTTGGGCTACCCTGTATTTAGGTGTTGGTTTCCGCGATCCTTTTCTAATTGTAGATCTCGGTTTCCGGATTGAAGCCGCGTCGAGTTAGGCGTAATTGCCAACGTTTCGTCCACTCTTGCAGGGGACATCTTCAGGGCTGTACGTAGATGTTCGTCGATTCGCAGTAGCTTGAAGAATTCTTCAAGCTGCCATTAAATGAATTTCTGAGTTTGAATGTAGAAAAAGATCGTTCAACATTGACGGAAGTAATTAGAAATTAATATTTTGATAATATCATTTTTTAGTTAATAAACTTCATATATTCTCAATGGGGTTCAAATCTGGGCTGTTAGCGGGCCACGGTAACGTTTCAATGTTATTGTTATATAGCTATGTTCTAACATTAGCCGTATGTACAGGACAATTATCATGTTGGTAAATAAAATTTTCCGGATATAATTGTCGAACAGACGGCAACATTACGTTTTCAAAGTGTTTCCCAGAACATTTGGAAATCTGGTATTTCCCGTGGTTAGTTATTTTTGAATTGTAATTTTAAAACTTGCCGACTACTGGAATTTTTTGAAGGAAATTTACCGTTTGTAGACTAGAACTTGTTTCTATCCGCCTACTCACACTATGGCGTTGTTGGAGCCCTAATATATCAATTCGCTGTCGTAAGATTGACATATAGTAATATTACATCCTTTTCGAATTTAAAACAGGAAGTTAATTTTTTTACAAATTTATTAATTGATATAAAATATATATAACGTGTGTATAAATTGTCGCAAAAGCTACACGCAGCGACGTTCTTCGTTTGGTTCTGAATAAAAAATCTTAATGTTAAAATGTCGTATCATGCTTCGTTTGTTTTCACGGGGTTCTTGAAGTTCAGACTTTTAGTACGTAACTAACATTTGCTCTTCGATATCTGTTAATAGAGATAGATGCAATTTAGTTTAAAGAAAAAATTTTTACTAGTATTATTTCGTAAAGGTTTTCTTTTTGATTTAAAAGCTTGTTTTAAACATTTATTCATTAACGTACTTCCACGAAAAACACATTTGGCAACGTTGTAGAACAATAAGTTTGTATTTCAAAGTGAGTTCAATCAAAATCATTACTGTCAAATTTTGACATTTACGAATTTACGAAGCATGATACGACATTTTAACATTAAGATTTTTTATTCAGAACCGAACGAAGAATCTCGCTACGTGTAGCTTTTGCGACAATTTATACACACCTTGTATATAAAACACATTTTTTAATACAAAACAATTTGCACAATTGGATTTAGTTTCATTTTTAATATACGAGGTAATATCTTAAAGTTCGATTTTCCTAGACAAATCGTCTTCTAGGTATTGGCGGCAGTGGTTCTGGTAGTAAAGAAGGCTGCGGTATATTAAAATTTTGGGGATTCTCTTTGAGTTTGTCAATAAATTCTCTTACTTTCATCAGTTCGGCAATGGGTACTAGATTCTTCCATCCGGTTGGTTCAGGTTTGGACAAATTCTAAAAGAAACTATAAAAGTTATTTGTAAAATGGAAAATGTTAAAATATGAATCTTTTTTACCAGAAAAGCTTGTCCATTAACTTCTTTTAAGTTGAAATGTTGCAGACAATCACCCATACCGTTCTAGAAATCAGTTCGATTATTGGTATTTTATTATTTTCGAATGAAATGGCAACAAAATTATATAAAAATTTCAAATATTACGATACAATCTTAATTAGAATAAATGAGCAAATAAGACTTGAATTAATTCTCCAAATTGTTATTTTAGCATAGTCATACAAGGCATATAGACGAATCTAATAATATTTTTATTAAAATACTTACGCTTTTTAAAAATTCCTTTAATTCTGCTTCGTTAAAGTTTTCGATTATCTGTAGTAATTGTTTCTGAGACATTTTTGTTAGAACGTTCACTACAAACTGAATTTATTTACTTAACGCGGAAAAAACAATGATTAATCTAATCTTTATCAGACATTTGATAAACCGTTATATTAACTATGTCAGAACTCATATATATAAATATATATAGTAAATTCAATCAGTTGGCGATTAAAGGTCTGGCTTTACTTCAAAGTATATATATTTAAAACAACCCTACATGTTTCGGCAATGATGCCTTTATCAAGGATATAAAATATAAATTTTTCATATTTTATATCCTTGATAAAGGCATCATTGCCGAAACATGTAGGGTTGTTTTAAATATATATACATACTTTGAAGTAAAGCCAGACCTTTAATCGCCAACTGATTGAATTTACCATATCATACCAAGGTCACAGAAATATTATATATATATACATATATATATATATGTATATATATATATATATACATATATATATATATATATATATATATATATATATATATATATGTATGTATATATATATATATATATATATATATATATATATAGTGTTTATACTGCTTTCAAAATTGACTTTTGCTTTCAAATCAAGACATCTACATTCAATAACTATATATATATATGTATATATATATATATATCAATTGATAAATTCTTGGAATTTTTCGGCTTTTATATGAAATATTTACAAATATCAAATTAGTATGTAATTGCGAAGTAAATGAGGATGTAAACATTGCTGTCTACAAATTACAAAGCAAAGGATAGGAAATTTTTAATTCAAAAATAATGTCTACGTTGGGACTTGAACCCAAGTTTATGGTTTGCCAGACCGTTGCTTTATTTATATATATATATATATATATATATATATATATATATATATATATATATATATATATATATATATATATACAGAGAGAGAGAGTTAGATATACATGTATACATATTGTTACGCTTAGCGTATAGAAGTTTAATTCACTTATTTAAATACATATATTTCTTCTTTGAATATCTCATTTTAATAATATATTTAACTAAGACATTTTTTTTCATTTGAACAAACTGTACATATTCGTGTCCAAGAGAAAGTATTTCTTTTGTCATATTCTGACTGAGCGAGACCTTTTTTTTTTCTACCTGACTCTCAGCGACTCGATAACCGTTAATGTCGAAATTCTTCTAGAACATTCCATTTTAAAATTGTTTTAATATAATATTATTTACATCTTCTTTTATATGTCTTGTTTGATATCGTTAGAAAGCTTATGTCACAAGGGTTACTTTAAGAATAATTATGGCATCGACAGACGACGTCTTCAGGTCGCGCTTTTAATTAACTATAATTCAAGATATCGATCCCTCCCTCTACTTAGGTCATAAACAGCCCTTTTCAAAACATTACTTTTTTCCGATACGAACAACGATCAGGGTCTTCTCTTTCGAACGTTCGAAAGTGCAACACCACCGCCGTACTGCTCAAGTACCGGTGGCATGGCCACGTGCCCCTGCATCTCTTCCGCTTCTAAGGTAATTCTGTATTGTTCTATATATATTATTCTTTTAAGCGAATTCATATTAATTTAAACTAATTAATTTCTTATCCCACCGGCCAACACCGCTCTACATATACTTGTCCGAGTATATCTTCAGACCACGTGGCCGCCAACTCCAGGTATTGTTCTATACAGAGATTCTTTTATATTCATCGTAATTAATTAACCCTTAATTAATGCTCAATTTAACGTTCGTGTCAGAGTATTTTTTGTGTTAATTTTAATCTACTTATTCAGCACTCCGCGTGTATATAGTACTTTGTTTTATTACTGTTTCACCTTTCCATTTCAGATATTTTATATTAATTTCTCGAGTACTAATTTATCGCCCCATGTGTATATATTACTAATTTAATGACTTTTACATACATCAACTTCTTTTATTTAAATATACGAATTTCAAATCCTTATTATGTAAATATAAATATACCAATTTAAGGACGCCGCTGTGTTTTATTTTATGTATTAAGTTGTATATTTATTTTAATTAACCACCATCACGCACGTCCTGGACCTTTGAAGGAACTTCATCAGCACCACGAATTATCTTAATTATTACAAAATAACTTTATTATTATACCTAGCCAACCCCTTATTTGTAATAATATACATATAAAGATCATTATTTCTTGACCTTCGTATGTTATAGTAGAATAAATTAGTCGGCGATTTAAGGTTTAAAATTAATTTTAATTTAATTTCGTGTTTAGATCCCTGACTGGGCTGTCCGAGTTGGTTTTCGTAGTTTTCCTTTTCGTTCAAGACGAATGACGACAGCTTAAAATCTTAAGTCGCTCCACAGGCGCAGACATAATAACAACTCATGGCTTGCCAATCCCCCGTAATTGACGTCTTGCTGTCGAAAGTTCTGAGGCATGACTTATTATTAAACTAGAATCTTTGAATATTTTTCCATGACAACGACAGATATATAAATTTGACATTGATATACCGTCATTTATATTTTTAATTTTTTGTTAAGGAGACTATGTGTCGAAACATGTAAGATTGTTTTAAATATATACATATCAAAGTTAACCGGACCTTAAATTGCCGACTAATTTAATCTACTATATACATATATATGTATATATATATATAATTATTTCGTGACCTTTGTATGTTATGGTAAATTCAATTTGTTGGCGATTTAAGGTCTGGTTTTACTTCAAAATGTATATATTTAAAACAATCCTACATGTTTCGGCAAATGATGCCTTTTTTATATTCCTTGAAAAAGGCATCATTTGCCCAAACATGTAGGATTGTTTTAAATATATACATTTTGAAGTAAAACCAGACTTTAAATCGCCAACAAATTGAATTTACAATATATATATATATATATATATATATATATATATATATATATATATATATATATATATATAAGGTAAACTTAATTAGTCGGCGATTAAAGGTCTGGTTATTACTTCAAAGTGTATATATTTAAAATAATCCTACATGTTTCGGCAATGATGCCTTTGTCAAGGATATAAAAAATATAAAAATCGCCGACTAATTAAGTTTACCTTATCATACCAAGGTCACGAAAATACTATATATATATATATATATATATATATATATATATAGTAAACCTAATCAGTAGGCGATTAAAGGTCTGTATATTACTTCAATATATATATATTTAAAAAACTCTACATGTTTCGGCAGTACGCCTTTATCTTGATAAAGGCGTACTGCCGAAACATGTAGAGTTTTTTAAATATATATATTTTGAAGTAATATACAGACCTTTAATCGCCTACTAATTAGGTTTACCATATCATACCAAGGTCACGAAGTTATTATATATATATATATATATATATATATATATATATATATATACATACAGGGTTAGGCAAATGTATGGATCAATTCGAATATCGTCGATGGCTGCTTAGATTTTAATAAGATTCGGCATTCGATGAGTTTATATTCGAATCAGATTTCCGGTTTGGCCGAAAACGATGTTAACTTTTTTTATTTTAAATGAAACACCTTGTATATTTTTACAAATCTCAATAAAGCAAGCCCTTGAGTTCCATTAAATATCATATTTGCTACGCAAAACGGTGTATCTGTCAAAGATCACACCAAATAACACAGCAAATAACTACTACCATAATTCGAAATCTTTACTTGAAATTTGTTGACAACAGCATTAAACGTATTAGTAATCTTACCTAAGTACTGGCTGTAATTTTTTATAAACTTACATTGACTGGCATATGTATGTTTTTATTTATTATTCTATTATTGTGAAAGTAAAAGTTGGATAAATGAATGTTCTTTATTATGGACTTTGACCTAACTAACAGAAGTATAAAACTAAACAGACACCAAATTAATAATGGTAAAAGTAAGATTTTTTAAACAAGTACTTTCAATTTAGATGTCAAACAACTTTCTTTTACTACACAATCTCAATAGGAGTCGAATTTGAAGAGGTACACGTGTTGGTGTTTAATACATGTATATAACAACGAAAGTAGGTCAGATGATCTTAAATTTATATGAAAAATCTTTAGCATTCATATATATTTTTTAATTTTATTTTAAAACTTATTGAGACCAAGTTTAAATAATTGTCTTACAATTACTTTTACACTTTCCTATTTTTGTTGATGAATATAGATTATTTTTGTTCCTGAAATATGATTTTAATGAATTTGGTAGAATTCTAAATATGTCCAAAACGAATATAGAAAATAGGAAGGTGGATTAATATGGAAGGTCTCTAACTCTATAAAATAAGCATAAGAAAAGACAAATGAAACCAAAATAAAGTGAATTTATTGAACTACAAATATATATATATATAATCTTCCCACATAATCACAATTTAGTGCAACACATTTCTCGAGACGCTGAATCCATTTTTGATGTGAAACAGTTAATGGCACACTATGAGAGTAAACTCGGTTCTTGAATGCCATCACGGGATGGCCTCTCAGTCAGCGCTCCCCTTTCTTCGCCATATCGCTGGCGCTCCCTTCTCTCTGCAGCGCGTATTCTGTGTGTACGTGTATATCTGTAAAGGCTATAACCTGTGTGTATGCTAGCGCCCGCTCACTCCACTATCCCTACAAGCTATATACTAGACGTTCGCCGCTTTTACGTATGTGTATTGTTACATTCATAATTTCTTATTTTAATCTTATATTCTTATCGTCGTGCCCAGTATATTATTTTTCATTTGCGAGTTTAAATTCACTCAACGCGTATGTATCGCCCTCTAATGTTAATATTTTGTAGCCGTATCGCCTCCTGGTGTTTCCGATTGCATCCGACGTGTAGAGGCATTCGAATAGAGGCCGTTATCGGCCTGCGGCTTAAGTAAAACTCCTCTTGCGAAGACAAATTCCTAGACACCTTACATCTTAGTCTGCAACTAGCGACGAAATTGATTCTCCAGTGTCAATTAATGGAGAAAAATACGTAAAATTTGCAAGTTTTTTCGAGGGCTGAATGTCCATGTAACTCCCGTTTCTGTTTGAATGGCAGTGGATACCGACTGGTGGGCAATTTCCTTTGGACGTATCGTAGAATCAAAGTAACTCGTATGAACTTTCTTTAATGCTATAGTATTTATACCTCTAGAACTAATTTAACGTCTTGAAGTTTAATTACTCTTAATTATCTATCTTTTGTTTTAAGAATAAATTTCCTATTTGGTCTAAAATTTAATTAACGTTTCGAATTTAATATTCATTCATATTTGCTGGTAATGAGTAGCGTGTTATAAGTTTGTAAGATATTTGAAATCTAATTACGATTTATATTTCCATTTATATTTAGCTTTGGTGGTTAATGATTTTATTTTTAACGTAATATTATTTTTTTTACTGTATTTGAATTTATTCTAAACTTCTAATCATTTTGTACCAATCTCCAGGATATCATGTCCTGACGAGTTCCAATAAGAACAAAATGTCTCCACACGTTTCGGAGTAGATGTGACTTTCACGAATTTTTCATTACCCAACAACCAAGAGTATTGATGTCGCTATGTATTGTGTTCTGCATACTGGTACAAACTTAGTTTGTTGTATTGTAGTAATTAACTTAACACATTAGGCGACATTTTCATGTAAAGTGAGACTTAAAATAATAGTCATTAACTCTCATTTACAGTAAGTTCAACCCCAAATATACTCTAACAAAATTAAAAAATACAACAAAATGTAATGATTTAACTCCTCAATATCTTATATAATAGGCTTATTCTGTACAAGCATGGAATAATATGAGAAATAGCCACCCCCCCCCCCTTTCGTGACTATAGCTCGTATTGTTCTTGGAATGAGCTAATCTTTAAATTTGATGATCACGTCTTCCAATATTAGGATTTGTAATATTTAAGTGTATCTTACAGCTACCAAACTATGATTGGCGAGGTTCAACTACTGTTCTTGTATTTATAATGTATGTAATTTAAGCAACTGCATAGTAAATATATTAGTTTTCCATTAAAGAATGCGGTATGTATAGGAAGAGTACATTATATTATACTAAGAAAACAGTGTCTAATTTATACGAATAACTTTTTTAGAATAAAGTGGGTAGAATAATAGCGACGATGACGGTAGGAGGTACTATGCATTTTCAAGCTGTCTAGAATCTATATAGAAGTCGAAGATCAGTATAACTTGCTCCTTCTCGTACATGACGTGGGTATTGTTCATCTGTTAACGCCAAGCCATGTGTAGATATTTCTACGTTTATGCATGAATGAACATCACACATTAGAACAACACATTAGCTTGTCACGTTAGGAACAATTAATGTATGTTAGGTTCAACGCCTTTAGCGGATCACAGAGCCTCTCCTGTTACATACATATATTGTATCTACATGATAACCTCTATTAAAATTCGATTTCTATTCGCAAGTGAAAAGGCGTACACTCAATAATTATGATAATGCTAGTGACATAAAGCGATTATTGAATTAAAGTATTAGAGAATGAGCAATTAATATGGACGCTCCTTATTCGTATGGCCTAAAATATTTATTAGTGCACGTTTAATGCTTCCTGGTTAATTAACTAAAACAACGGAAATTGGATAGTGATTTACAAATTCCCATGAGTGGAAATTGCACTTCGCGAATATAAATTTAACTGTTTTAGTTCAAAATTGAACTCTGAACATGGAAAATGTTAATAATTCTAAAATGTAAAACCTTTTTTTTTGGATTATTATCATAGATAGATACAATTTGTTTTAAAAAATTGTGTAAGCAGGCCTACACTTGCAATGTAAAAATCTCAACTCCGTATAATTAAATTTATATTGTTGCAAAGATTTGCCATGTACTTACTTATTAGAAACGGGTTTCCATCTCTAATTCATCAGTAATTCTCTTTACCGACTAATTATATTGTTCTATTGGCATTTGTCAGTACCACACACAAATTTAAAGAAAAAAAGACATGTGAATAATTCCATACAAATAATTAAAACCCATGTATATATCAAACTGTACACGCCATGGACACGCTACATAAATCTTTTTGTTTTATGACGATTTTTATTTTATTATAAATATAATAATTTTAATTTTAAAAGAAGTTTAACATTCAAAGTATTTATTTAATTTTAATCACATTCTAATTCATGCGGCATAGGTTTGTCGAGATATTCGACATAAAGGCTAGTATTGATATCCCAAGTAGGTTTAGTAAAAAAAAACAAGAACATTAACTATCTATGAATAGGAACTTATGTTAAAAGTATCGTCTGGAATTTTATTGAATTTTTTGCAGTTCACTGAACTTGAATTGCAGCTGTATTTCGATAAATATAGAATAAACAGAGATATGGACCAACTTTAACTACATTTTGGCCCTAAGAATTTGGAAATTTTTTATGAATTGTAAAGAAATTTCTTTTTTGATTTTCAGTTAGACATTTATACGTATTATTCAGATTCGCATAGCTTGGGCGCTATTCAACGATAACCTGTAGATTTCAGTTTTTTGCATTTCGTGCATAACTTATTAGCTTTTTAAATTGTTTTTTTTTTACATACAGATCGATTTTTAAAAACCTTCTAAATATTGTCAATTAGGACAATTTTGGTGATGTCAATGATCTTTCTAATGAAAAATTTATTTGTTCGGTTCAACATGCGACTATCTTAAACTAAAATTTCTATTCCAACTTCTACTTGCAAATTTATTATAACTACGTATTCTAAGAATATATTTAGAGTAACAACAATTTGGCGCCCAACGTGGGGCATCAATAGATTATATTAGATTACTTGTGGTGGTTATAAAGCCAATTCTACTGCTACTTCGCTAAATCTATTGAATCTATTCCCATATCTCGTTAGGGTACTTTCTGTAGCCCTGCTCTTTTAATTAAACTGAAAACCTTGGAGAGTGGTTATTCTAAATATAGTTTCGTTTTAAGATATTACTCTTCCATTTGTAAGAACCGCGTTCTTGTTAGACCGTCCCATTAACACAGTACATCTACATACGCCCATATTATTCCTATATTTGTTGAGCCTAATAGGTTTACTATGATCTTAACAGACTTTCTGTCTTTATTCAGTGGGTCCATTGTACACTTAGGTGAATATTTCCCTAAAGAATTATTTTGCCTGTCTTTGACCTGTGGAGTTCTTCCACGCTTCAACGTCACAATAATTAGTACCTATACATTAGCGCTAATAACAATTGGCGCATAATGTAGGACAACAATTATTAACACTCCTACATAACGTAACAATAATTGAGGGTTAATACATTAGCGTTATCAAAATTGAATACAGACACTTTCTCATATATATTTCTGATATCTGGCACCAAGTTTTCTTCGCAATTATTTGAACGTTCCCCCACTAGATCTTTCCATTATAATTTATACTTCTCAGAAAACTGATAAAAATATTGTTTTGATTTTTATTTCTTTACTGTTTTGTAAGCATTTTGGTCTGATGTTTGTAAAAGGTATGTTCCTGATTTCTTTAGTAAGCTATGGACCTCACTCATTGATATTTGTTTTAATATTGAAATTGAATATAATTTTTCAGATATATCTGCGCAACAGGTAAGAAATATGTTGGAATAGGTGGAATGTCAAATTATACAGTAAATTATTTTTTTTTCTACTTGTTTGCGAAATAGATCGTATAATTGAATATAAATAATTGAATATTACATATTTGTATTATTTTATAAAGTTGTAAGGTAAATGATAAAATAATGAGGCGTGTATGCCCTAGAGACAGGAAACCACCATTCCAAGGATTTATAATAATGTGTAACTTTAGAATACATTCAAGTTAACTGGAACGATTAAAATTTTTAATTCAACTGGAACGACACAATGTTTGTAATCCACGCAAAAGGCCGGAAATCGCATATGATTGTATCAAATTAAAAATAACAAGAAATGAAATTATCGAACATAATATTTTATCATTAATCTCCTTTTAGTATTTCGTCTTTAACGTACCTTTATTTTTACAATTAAAAATACTTTCTTCTTGTATTCATGTTAGTAATGCTTTTAAATTCGTACTTAGAATGTTTTTATTAACCTTCAGATTTTAATTACTTTGTTGTTAAAGCTTGAATGTAATTATAACTTCATTAATTAATTTTTACTTGCACTAAGAAATTGTGGCTTTCATGACCTTTTGTATGGTTATCCTCCATCAATTCTCTTGAAAAAGATTTAAATGAAGAAATAAACCGAAAACTCGAAGTATTCAAAAGGAGCTTTTTTTTATCCCATCTCTTAACTATTAAGGCATATAAGATCAATTACAATTGTGCAGTCACAAAAATATAACGATTGGCGTGTCTTTAGTTATGTCTTATTTTGAGTTAGTCATATCTGAAGAACGATAGATAGAAATAGAAACGTCACAGAACATAAGTTAATACTGTGTTTCCTTTATAATTTATCAAATAGCGTTTTCTCATTATAAGTTACGTTCACTGAGCCATAATATATACTATGTATATGGTTTATCATTTATATACAGGTGTCCTTGATATAATAAATAAAGAAACAACATATGATAAATGGAAAGATCTAATTATATAGAATAAAATATAATTCCAAAATATTGTGAGTTAATTACGGCACGAACCTCGAAATTAAAATCACCCTGAAAATTGTATTACGTGACGCCTATGAATTCGAAATATTCAGAATGTGTATAAATAATAAATACCTCACACAGACATACGCTATAGCGTATGTTTACATACGTAACAGCTGGATGAGATGGACAATAACAAAACTATTCTTTTTGTTATTGTCGGTCAACTTTAAGATATCGTTTGACACTTTTTATAATCGCACAGTGGCGCAACAATTTTTTTTTAATATTTTTGGCATTTTTTTCTCGCTTATGAGAGGGAATTTTGGGAAAATATTTTGAGTTTATATTCAACATAAGTGTATGTTTCCATTTTTCATACGTTGTCTTTTTATTGCAAGGACACCCGGTATATAAATATATATATATTATAGTGATTCGATATATTCAAGTTTATATGCTTTTTACAAAATTATAATTCTCGCTTCTATGTAGAAATTAACTGAAAATAAAATTTCTTCCTCTGAAACAAATTTAAATTGGAAAATAACACCCCTAGGAAATATAGTTGCAAGAGACAAGAAATTCACATTAGTATTCAATAAATCCTAAATGTAAAGTTTCGTTTAAACAGCAAATTTTTTAAAATAACTCGTTTTATTATTTATGTGGTCATTAGTTTATTGTTGTAAGTAAATTAACAAAGCCATAATTTTTGTACAAGAACCGACTATTATCCTTAACTCGATCTGTTTGAAATCGTTATAATTGGCGCCCAACGTGGGGCTAGGAAAAGCACAAATATTGTGGTTATAAAAGGTGGGGCAAAAGTCCCGCTACCATTTTGATTGCCTATAACTTTGTTGAAAGAAAAGATAAGTAAGTTTGGTTTTCATAAAAAGTTTATTTGCTCTTTACATTTTTTTTCGTTATGATTGGAAAATTATATCGGCTAAATGGTGACCGCGATTCGCTATGCAACTTTCGGCTCTTTTTAAGGCATTTTTCATGACATCCTGCAACATCTCAGGCTGAATTTCTTCAATTTCTTGACGAATATTCTCTTTAAGATGTTGAATCGTTTGGGGCTTATTCACATAAACTTTTGATTTTAAAAAACCCCATAAGAAAAAGTCAGGTGCTGCTAAATCTGGAGATCTGGCTGGCCATACTAAATCGCCATTTCGCGAAATTAGTCTTCGTGGAAAAACGTCATTCAATAATTGAATTGTTGAACGAGCTGTGTGTGCTGTGGCCCCATCCTGCTGAAACCACATTTCCTCTAGTCCTTGCTCTTCCACTTCAGGCACAAGAAAATTTCGAATCATGTCTTGGTACCGTTCAGCAGTAACAGTAACTCCAACACCTTCGTCAGTTTCAAAAAAATAGGGACCAATGATGTTTCCAGCATGAATACCACACCATACAGTTGTTTTTTGTGGATGCAATGACGTTTCATGAATTAATTGTTCTGTTCTGTTTATTGACGTGGCCACTGAGAAGAAAATGGGCTTCATCGCTCATTATCAATTTAGACGAAAAATCTTCAATTTTATCAGACTGCCTTAGGATTGCATTACTGTACTCAACTCGTTGATCATGATCTCTCGGTAGCAATTTATGGACGAATTGAATTTTGTACGGTAACATTTTCAAATCAGTTTTCAAAATTCGCCTTAAACTGCGTGCAGACGTGTGTAACTGGGAACCACGTCTCCGAATTGATGTTTCTGGAGACTCTGCAACACTATGGCGCACCAGTGCCACATTTTCAGCGTTACGAGACGTCCGTTGTCTTCCAGAACGAGGCCTGTCTGCTATCGTACCGTACTGTCGAAAATTCGCATGTAAACGATAAATTGTGGTTTTGTGAGGCACTGGACGATTAGGATATTTTTGACGCAATTTCCGCTGAGTGGCAATAATGGAACGATTATTTTCAATAAATATTGTCACTATTTCTGCTCGTTCTTGTGACGTATATTTATCCATAATAAAATTTGGACGTCTACACAACACAATGGTTAAAGCTAAACTGAACTAAACGTCACATAACCAAGATGGCGCGCAATCAAAATGGTAGCGGGACTTTTGCCCCACCCGTTATAAATATAAAAAAGGATTGACTATAAAAAATTTACATATTTATTTATCATAGGTTTTATTGTATATTAATGTGAATTTCTAGTCTCTTACAACTACATTTTTTAGGGATGTTATTTTACAATTTAAGATTGTTTCTTTATGTTAAAGTTCGATATATTAAAATTTATCTCCTTTTTACAAAATCATAATTTTTGTTCCCCTGAAACAACCTTAAATTGGAAAATGACGTCCCTAAAAAATAGAGTTGCAAGAGACAAGAAATTCACATTAATGTACAATAAAACCTATGATAATAAATATGGAAATTTTTAGTATAAATGCCCAATTGGAAATCAAAAAAGAAATTTATTTGTAATTCATCAAAAATTTCCAAATTTTTGGGGCCAAAATGTAGTTAAAGTCGGTCCATATCTCTGTTTATTTTATATTCACCAAAAGGCAACTGTAATTCAAGTTCAATGACCTGCAAATAAAATCGATGAAATTTCTAGACGATACGTTTAACATAAAAATAGTAAATATTGATATTGTCATATCGAAACATTTATGCATAAACATTTAAACACATATGATGCTTCTTTTATGATGTTTTTTTTGTGGATATCAATAATAGCCTTTACGTCAAATATGTCGAAGCCAGTAGGTGCAATTTCTACGAAATTAATACAGAAAAAATAAACAATACAATGTTCAACGAATACGCATATTTTAATTATGCAATAGTTAGGTGTAGTGATAAATTTTTAGCTTTTTGTGAAACAGTATCAATCAGAGTCTCATACCAGCGACAAGAAACTTAACAGTATCAACTCATCAACAGTACAAGACACATAGTCTTAACAAAACAATAAAAAACAAAACAGTATCATATTAACAACAAGAGACATACAGTCTCATATGACAGTAAAGAATTTAAAGTTTTAAGTTTACATTAACTGTTAAATTTGCGAGATTTAACTTATAAATACATTTAAGTGTTTCTTTATTAAATAAAATATCTACTCAGAAAACACACTTGAATTTCAATATAACTGCCACCAACCAAAATAAATAACCAGTTTATACGGAAGTTACGTCCCTTGAGCGGTGGGTCAAAAAACAATTTATACACACATGTTAATGTAGATACTTTGTGGGATATGCAATAAGTTTACGGATCTCTCGTATTTACTATCTCTAAATATCTGATACTAAAGTGAAACTATATATGTATACAGGCTGATTCATTTTCGGCCCTCACCATGGGGATCTCGCTTATTATTGGAGATAGAGTATATGTTTAAATTTGGCAAAGTTGTTAAATTTTGTGTTTGTTATAAATCCGTAAAGAAAATAGACCTGTGACAAATGACCTTCGTTATTAAAAAAAAAAAAACGCGAAAACCCCATTTTCTTCTTTTACCTGTAGCACCGACATTTGGCCTAGTAGAGAAAATATAAAAACACATCCTTGTGGCCATTTCTAAACCTCTATCCAGTGGTGTACTCTAAATTTTTATATGACGTTTCGTTTCTTTCTGGTCATCATCAACTATCTAATTTCTTATAGGCGCCATATTGGATTTAGACATCTTCAGAAAGAGTTTTTTTTTCTGATTTCAACCATGTACCACATGCTGACTATAGTTTTTGACATTAGGTTTTATTTGAAAGAATAAATTATAAGATTAAATAAGGTAACCATGGAATTTCAATCTGTCAAACATTTCATTTATTGTTCATTAATAATACAAAAATGTCATACACTAACGAAGAGAAACGAGATATGATAAGTATTTTTTATTCTTCGAACCGAAATTCAACAGTAGCGAGTACAAGATATCTACAATTATAGCCAGAACGACAACAGCCTCATCGTACCATTTTTCTAGATCTCGACAGAAATTTGGTCGAGAATGGATCGTTTACTAAGCCGCGTAATGGTCAAGACAACAGGAATTTAAATGAGAATCGACAAGATATTTTACAAACGGTAAATTAAAAGCGTGTTTTCAAATTTTATGTTAATCTTGAATTTTTATAGATAAATAATAATCCATCAATTTCTACACGCGAAGTAGCGTCAGAATTAAATGTGTGCCAGTCCAGAGTTTGGAGAACTTTACATAAAAGTAGGTTTAAACCATACAGGATCCATGTTAGTCACTCTTTACTGCCTGGAGATAATTTGAGAAGGCTAGAATATTGTAATTGGTTAATGGGAAGGATAGGAAATGACGAAAATTTTTTAAGCAAAATCATCTGGTCAGATGAAACAAAATTTACAAATTCTGGAATGTTCAACAGAAATACGGAGCACTATTGGGCAGTACAACATCCCCGACAAAACAGGGCTAGAAGACCACAACATCGTTTTGGAATAAACGTCTGGATGGGTATTTTGGCCAATCGTCTCTTAGGACCAGTTATGTATGAAGAACATTTAAATGGAGAAAGATATTTAAACATTTTACGTACATACGTATCTGACTATCTTGACGACACTATCCCATTAAATCAATTACAATATTTATGGTGGCAACAAGATGGCGCACCAGCACACAATGCAGCTGTTGTTAGAAATTTCTTAAATCAAGAGTTTGTAAACCATTGGATTGGAAATAGGGGAGTTGTTGAATGGCCTGCGAGATCATCTGATTTAAGCCCGCTAGATTTTTTTTTTATGGGGATATGTTAAAAATCATATTTATAAAGTAGATGCGCCACAAAACATTGAAGAATTACGAGACAGACTTCAGAATGCCTTCGATGCAGTTCCTAGAAGAACTATACAAAGGGCAGTACAAAATGCCAGAAGGCGTGCCCAATTGTGCATTTCCGAAGATGGCCAGATAATTGAACATTTACTGTAATTATTTATTGTTTACTTTTCTATGTATTTTTATTAATGTTTTTGTTATCTTGTACTCGCTACTGTTGAATTTCGTTTCGAAGAATAAAAAATACTTATCATATCTCGTTTCTCTTCGTTAGTGTATGACATTTTTGTATTATTAATGAACAATAAATGAAATGTTTGACAGATTGAAATTCCAAAGGCTACCTTATTTAATCTTATAATTTATTCTTTCAAATAAAACCTAATGTCAAAAACTATAGTCAGCATGTGGTACATGGTTGAAATCAGAAGAAAAAACTCTTTCTGAAGATGTCTAAATCCAATATGGCGCCTATAAGAAATTAGATAGTTGATGATGGCCAGAAAGAAACGAAACGTCGTATAAAAATTTAGAGTACACCACTGAATAGAGGTTTAGAAATGGCCACAAGGATGTGTTTTAATTTTTTCTGTACAAGGCGAAATGTCGGTGCTACAGGTAAAAGAAGAAAATGGGATTTACGCGTTTTTTTTTTTAAATAACGAGGGTCATTTGTCACAGGTCTATTTTCTTTACGGATTTATAACAAACACAAAATTTAACAACTTTGCCAAATTTAAACCTATACTCTATCTCCAATAATAAGCGAGAGATCCCCATGGTGAGGGCCGAAAATGAATCAGCCTGTATACACCGTATAAATTATGTTAACAATGCATGCTTAAGAAACTCTATAATTAGACTCGTGTTAATTAAAGTGTGCATATACACGTTAAAGGTCTCGACCCTACTGTAACTGTAAAGTTTCGTTTAAACAGCACAATATATGTTTATATGAAATAATAATAATAGCAATAATTTATGACTGACTACGTAAGTGAACGTATGCATTTATTATTTGCGTGAATTTACATTTCCACCTGTCGGGAAATCTAAGCAATTTCAAACCGATTCTCTTCTTCAGTGACACTGCTTTAACAATGTCTCGTCAGAGAAGAGATAAATATTGATGATAAACGAGTTGGTTACGATAAGCGTAGACTTCCAAAATTATGTCCCATGAATAATTCAGAAGAACTTCAATTTGTACGCCATGCTGCAACTCGGTGAACTAGTTTAAATCTAGTATGTCTATTTAAAATTGACTGTTGCGCGTCGGGTAATGAATAATAAATTAGCAAAACTGTTTTTGAATGTTGTAAAAAGTCGTTTAGAGTATGCTAATTTACAGCGATTTTTGTCGAATTGGAATTCAATAAATGTCTTGCCGAGTTAAAGTTTCGATGAATTGCAAAAATCTATTGCGATGTGTATTGCGCAAATTATATGTAGGTTAAATTATGTGCAGGTGAAATACAACACCCTTGTTTTAACAAATTTGAAACGTATTTGAGTAGGTAAAACCTCACCCATTTTCTATAAAACGAAAATATTTTTAATAATGTAAAATATTATTAAAAATTGGATGTAAAGAGCATAATATTAGTTCATATATTTGTGAAAGTATCTCTCCAGAGACGTAGACACGCGTTTGATCTTATTACAGAATCATCGGTACACCCCATTGAAGAGATACGGTCACAAAACAACAACCTCGCTATATCTCAGAAGTTATTAAGACAGAGCGTAGAAGAATATTCAGCGCTGATCATTGACGAACGCCAAAACAACTATCTCATTGCCTTTAACGTCCTCATGTCCTGGCACCTATATCAGTGACACAGTATTATCTTGTGCCAATCTATTGAGGACCAGTTTACAATGTCTCATCAGTTTAGACCTGATGTGTTCATTTTAGTTAGTACATTTTATATTGATTTTTTTTTGCTTTAAATTTGGACTTTCAAAAGTTTAGTTATTATTATTTCGTATGAGTCATCAACAAAAATACACTAATATCTAATTTTTTTCAACCAGTTCAGTGCTGCAGTAGTTACCTTGCTTAGCTCGTGAATGCCACCAAGGAAACTTCTTCTGGGCAGTTGTTTACTATGTGGTAGTCCATAGCAGTGGCGGCTCTTGATGACGTACGATGTGCGCTGCTGCACGGATGAGACTGCTTCGTTTAAGCTTTCATATATACAGAGAAGCAAGTAACCGTACCGAAATCTTCCGAAATAGTTCGAAGTAGTCTCATCCATGCAGCAGCGCACATCGTACGTCATCAAGAGCCGCCACTGGTCCATAGCTTGTTCCACATTAACTAGCAGAGTATTTCGTAGTTTCCATTTATGCAGCATTGAGTTGTAGTTTCTATGGCATGCACGAACCTATTTAGTTAAGGCCATTGCCTGCGTGGGAGGGTTATACCTGGCAGAGGTTCCGAGGATTTGAAGGATTAGAAATTAAATCTCTATTCCTCAATTCAGGATGTTGTTCGAAGAGGATTATCTAGTTATCACTCACATTGATGGCTGCTGAACTTCCTTACCTAGCCAAGTCCGTCTCCTAGATTTCAGTCAGGGCCTGAGGATGCTCCCCAAATCATCGTGTATAAGAAGATAAATGTTGTTGGTAATCTTAGCCTATTCATTCTGAGCTGCAGCCAGAAGTCTGATATCCAGCAGGGCGGTATTGGAGAGAATAGGTAGCCAGAGACTAGGTGTGTCCTCATTGGATCGTATTTTAGAATCGGATACGAGCCAGAAATAACAGGACTAAATTTCATAAGGTCGGTGGTTCCTCAGGGTAGGGTTCTTGGACCTATATTATACCTAATCTTCGCAGCTGACCTTCCAACTAACGAAGGAGTAATTAGTTCGACTTTTGCAGACGACACTGCTATTTGGGTTGAAAACCGTAACCCAAATGTAGCAGCAACAATTCTGAAAGAAAACGTAAAGCAAGAAGAATTGGTGAAAACCTGGGGTACTAAAATAAGCGAAGAAAAATCACACATACAGTATTTACAAAATGCGACGGAAGTTCACTTACAATATGACTTATCAAATTAATAAAAACGTATCCACAAATGGAATACATTAAATATTTAGGCCTACACCTAGATCAGAAACTAATCTGGATAGTGCACACATGAAAAATACGCCAGTAACTTGGAGCAAAATTTTTGAAATACTACTGGCTCCTTGGAAGGAAATCCCAACTCTTTATTAGAAACTAATTTTTAGCAAGCCTGTTTGGACCTATTAGAATCAGCTATGGGGTACAGCAGTCGAATTCAATATTGCGATCAAAGAGAGCTTCCAAACTAAAGCACTGAGTGCGCAATTATTGATGCTCCATACTTTGTGACAAATCAAGGCATTAAACATTATTTGGATGTTCGTACAGTAGAGAAGACAATCAGGGAATGTAGTAGGCACTATCTGCAACGACTCCAAAGACATCTTAATTCACTAGCTCTGGGTGTCCTGGTGAACAGCGAAGATATCAGAAGACTGAAATTCAAAAATGCATTGGACTCACCATCTTTAAATTAAATTGTGTCATATAGAGTTATATTTAGTGGAATAGGACTCTATCACGCCATTTTTGTCTTAAATTACGTACGCTCCTTGTTTATATAAAGACAGACTGCATAATAAACGTAACACAAAACAAAAGTTGTACCGTTGAGTTGTTTATTCAAAAAGTTTAGTTTGATCTGTTCTATGTAATAAATTAGGAAATAAACTTAATTTTTAATCTAAAATTATTGTTTGTGGCCCTTTTTAGAAATCGGTTTTATTTTTTCCAAAACTTTTTTACTATACCACGTATTGGAATTTATACTGCCTCCGTTATACTTCATGACATTTTTAATCTCGACGAAAAAGGTATACTATTATTTATATTTCGTCATTTTATTTGCAGAACCCCAATTAAATTTTATATTTTGCGTATTCTTTAACACAGTATCATTTGGATTCCCTACTATAAAAAAATTCTCTTTAAAATTCTCTTTAAAATTCTCTTTTTAAAATGCGAGCGCGTAATTAATTACAGTAATTATTTCTGTCTAGTAAGCAATAACATTTAACATAGTACGTGTATGTGAAAGAATAATACCAACCAAATAAAAAATAAAACCACTAGTTGTACAGGATTAGCAACGTTCACCTCTAGTCTCAGTTTACAATAGTACAATTTAATACTTCCTTGTATTTGTTTTAACGTTGGTTAAAAATTTTCCATTTCACTTCATGCGTAATGGGCTCGTTGATATTTATTAGCATTTCTGTGGAGCTTCCGTCTATAGAATTTTACGGTAGAAGTTGTCACTAAACTACACTTTACTTTCAGAAGATGTACATTATTGAAACACTGATAACACAGGCCTGCATAAAATTTGTGATGACGTGATTTTTGTTTGTTAAGCTCAGTTTTAATATAGCAATAATTAATTAAAACACAGTTGGTCTCTACCACCCACAGATTTTTTTTTGCACAAAAGAAAAAGAAAAAAATATAAAAAAAAACTTATAATAGGCGCTTTAGTACATTTCAAAATGAATGTACTACTTCAAATTCTAGGTATTAACCCAAAAATCATTTTCTGTTGTGGTTTTAAAGAAATTTGTTAAATAGGCTCTCATTACCTGATGTAAATCTTTTATTACATGTATTAATTTTGGACAAGATTTCCGGGAATTTTTACCTGCTAAATCCTATTTATTATGCTTTCACTTTATTAGTACTGCGAAGAAGGATTTCAATTTTATCACTCCAAACAAAATGTATATTTTAATGTCATTTACTTCATTATAGCTCTGAGTATCGATCAGTAAACAAGTAAAATTAATTTGTCTTTAGTGTTGTGCGTGGTATTGATAAATAAACATTGCTTAAAAAATATGTCTAGCCGGTGTTGCAAAAACAAACCAAATGATTTCTGTTATATTTGTGGATATTTCGTCTTGAAAAAGTTTAAGAGACCAATTGGTGAATTTGTGAAAAATGCATATTATGCTTATTTCAAAATCAAATTAGGAGATCAAGATAAAGATTGGGGGGCACCGCACGTTGTTTGTAAGGTATGTGAAGAAGGTTTAAGACATTGGACCAAATGGAATAGAAAAAGCCTTCCTTTTGGAATACCGATGGTTTGGAGAGAACCGCAAAATCATCATGAAGATTGCTACTTTTGTCTTTGTGATATTAAGGGTCATAATAGAAAAACTTTGAAACATATTTTGTACCCAAACAATATTAAATCAGCTATCAGACCAGTTCCTCACAGTTATCATGTACCTATACCTATACTCCCCAAATACTGCAAGAAGATATTGAAACTTCTTCAACTTCCGGCTCCGTACAGATAGATAGTGATTTTGAACCATCAACCTCAGGTCAAAATAGAAATAATAGTAAAACTTTGAAACATATTTTGTACCCAAACAATATTAAATCAGCTATCAGACCAGTTCCTCACAGTGATCATGTACCTATACCTATACCCTCCAAAGTACTGCAAGAAGATATTGAAACTTCTTCAACTTCCGGCTCCGTACAGATGGATAGTGATTTTGAACCATCAACCTCAGGGTAAAACCAACCTCAGCTATTTTCACAAGCCGAACTGAATGATTTAGTAAGAGATTTGGGACTTTCGAAAAATCTTTCTGAAGTACTGGGGTCTAGGTTGAAAAAAATTTGCTTGCCCCAGAAACTACCTTCTCTTGGTATAGAAATCGTGAGGCTGGATTTGTAAAATATTTTGCACAAAACGGACCACTAGTGTACTGCCAAGCAATTGCTGATCTACTTACTTTCCTCGGAGCTCCTGAGTACACACCTTCTGAAGAATTTTTCATCGACTCTTCAAAAAGGAGCCTTGGAGCTGTTCTTTTACATAATGGCAATGTTTTTGCTTCTGTTCCGGTCAGCCATTCTGTTCATTTAAAGGAAAACTATGAAAATTTACAGGAATTACTTTTAAGAATACAATATGAAAATCACAACTGGGAAGTGTGTGGAGATTTAAAAATTTTAGGCCTTCTCTTGGGTCAGCAGTCTGGATATACTAAATTTCCATGTTTCCTGTGCGAGTGGGATAGCAGAAATCGAGAACAGCATTGGATAAAAAGAGACTGGCCACAAAGAGTGACTTTAAACCTGGAACCAAAAATGTAATTCGCGAAAGTCTTATTGACCCTCAAAAAGTGTTACTTCCACCGCTTCACATAAAACTTGGACTTATGAAACAATTTGTTAAGGCATTAAACAAAGAAGGAAATTGTTTTAAATATTTGTGTAAAACATGTCCGACTCTGTCAGAGGCAAAATTAAAGGAGGGAATCTTTGTAGGCCTGCAGATTAGGAGCTTGGTGAAAGATCAAGAATTTGAAAATGTGATGGAAGATAAGGAAAAACATGCATGGCATGCTTTTAACGAAGCTGTACATAAATTTCTAGGGAATTATAAAGACACAAACTATGTTGAGATCGTTGAAAATATTCTGGAAAAATTCAGGATTCTTGGTTGCAATATGAGCATAAAAATTTACTTTTTACATTCCCATTTGGACTATTTCCCAGAAAACCTTGGGGACGTGAGTGAAGAGCAAGGAGAAAGATTTCACCAGGATATTAAAGAGATGGAAAAAGGATACCAAGGGCGCTGGGACACAAAAATTATGGCCGATTACTGTTGGACATTGAGAAGAGATCTTCCTTTAGCTGAATATGACAGAAAAGCAACCAAATGAAGCTTTTCTGAAAAACGAAAACGTTTTTTTAAGAAGCATAAAGAATAAATAACTATTTCTAATAGTTTCTATGTGTATATTTTTGTATTTTTTTTAATATAATATTAAACCAGCTTATAAATGAAATAAATAGTGTTTTTTCTATATTTTTTGATTTTACCGGTTTGAAAAATAACCTTACGTGATAAAAAAAATAAAAGCGGATTTGAAATCAGCGCTACCCAATTACTAGAAAACAGTTAACATTTTTAAATCAACTTTCAAAGTGTTGAAAACTGCAGGCCTGTGTAATTCTTGAGTTTATTCATTGTTTTTAATAAAGCTAATAACGAAAGGAACTTTCTAAATTAAATATCGCTAAATAGTACAGATACTGTATACATACTGCTACACACGGAAGTTACTGTTAAAATTAGAAACGAAATTTAAAAAAATAATTTGTTTTTTATTACTGTAAGTAAAAAATAATTCCTAGAAAATTATAATTAGGGATCAGCAGTCAGTGGTACATTCCAGGAGGGGGCTTAAATGTGGCGGGCCGATCTATCGTTTAGCTTAACTTCTATTGCGTAAATACACAACTACTTGCATATAAGACTATAAGAGAATAGAAAACTACTAATGCAGAAATCGCAAATAAATTTTAAAAAAGTGCTATTATTTGTAACAGATAAAGCTCCATATATGAAGGCGGCTGGTGAGCTCTTACGACAAACGCAGTAATACGGTTAATATAAAATGTTTTGCACATGCTCTTCATCAAGTATCAGAGGAAGTCAGAAAATGCTACCCGAATGCAAATAAATTGATATATTTTGTCAAGGAAGTTTTCGTGAAGGCACTTTCGTTGACGCCGAATATCGATGCAATTATGAAAGAAACAAGAAGCCAGGTCTCCGGATCTTCAGAAAGCGGATGTTTTGTACCACATTCCTTTAGAATAAATATATATTTTTGGTCTTACTTTGTCTTTTTGCTCATTATTTTGCTCAAAAAAGCCCCTTACTCATTAATTACCCTATCAATTTGTGACATCATATTCTACATATACGTACCCCTTCTTAATAATACCTCATTCTCATTAGCTTGGATATGTAATTTAAGATATCATTAGTCCTAATCCGTAGCACGGTGCATCCGTAGCACGATGCATCCGTAGCACGGATCGAACATGGGATTAAAAGGCCAGGTAGTTTGGTGCCGAAATCGTGTCCGCTCGATTATTTTATGCACTTTGTTTGTTAAAAAATTAATAAATTTTAAGTTCAATAAAAACGCTAAGAATGTATACGCTAATACAATATATTACACTCTGTTCGTTTTCAGTTTGCAGTCACATGATCAATTTTCATTTATTTTTAGTAGTATGAATCTAGTCGGTACTTTTGAGTCAAAAGAGGTTTAAGTATTTTATAAATATAAAATTGTTATTTCAATACATAATGTTTTCTATTTATTTTCTAAATGTTTTTCCTGTTTAATCAATCGATGTTATTGACCAATGTAATGGTAATGAAATTGGAACGATGCCGTATGACATAACCTAAAATTTTTGAAGTATAAACACAGTAACTTTGGAAGTTTTAAATCTCAAATACGCATATAAAATAATATTCTTTAAAGAAGACAAAGGTACATGTAGAAAATGCAGCTTTTCATGTATTGTAAACAGATGCTTCACTTCTAGCATTAATCGCATTAAATAAATTTGGAATAAGAAATAATCTGGAAATTGCAGAAATCATACGAGAAGAAATTCACTAACATAAATGAATTACAAAGCAATTCAATATAACCAAAAAGTAGAACAGAAAGGTTGGGAAATAAGAAAATAGGAAGCTAAATTTTGATTGTTTCATATGTATAATCAAATTTTTTGCATTAGAAATTAAATAAATAAAAGCTCACCTTGATTATATTGGTATTATTATTTCCAAGAAAATGGTTAATAATAATTACACGAATAATTCATTTGTTTACAAAAACTATAGAGAACTATTAGTATTATGTATAAATTAATTATACAGTTCAATTATTACATTGCTACGCTAAGTAAAAACATTGAAGATATAACTTCATTTGGAATCAGTATGTTAAAAAATTATCATAACTGTTTGTTAAACTTGCTCATATAAAAACTATTCAACTTAATAAAATGCAGATACTTTAATCAATACAATAAATACAAAATAGCGAAATTGTATTATGTATTATTCTATTCTAGTGTTAACAGATATGGATGTGACTGCACAAGTGAGCGCTGATATTTTTTAATGTTATTCTGCATAAGACTATTAAAACCTGATTTTAAAATGCCATACAGCATACTAAACTCAATGAACAACAGTAGTGCAGTATGTGACAAAAGCTATTTTCTTTATCTTAGCAATTTATGTTGGTTGTATCTGCAAACTCTTGAGTTGTTCATATATTAACTGAGCATATTAGAAAATAGAAGTATGTAGAAATAGCAAATAATTCATCTAATTCATAATCGGTCTAATAAGAAATATTTATTTGAATAAAACATATTTACATGGAAGCTTAAATATATAATCTTTCTAATACAATCATAAAAACACTATCATAGACAGAAAATAATGTTGTCTTGTACTAACATAAAATATGACACCTTTAGTTGCAATTACATATATTAATCTGAATCAGAGTCTGATTCTGTACTTGATTCTGTAACATTGATTATTACTGGATCTATATCCAAGTCTACCAAGCAGTTTTCTCTTTCATACCATTGTTTTATTAAATTATCAGTATGCCTTATGCAGTTACTCCATGTATTACTATCACATGTATGTAATGCCTCCTTCCACATTTCCTTCACCTTTTCGTCGGTGTAACCAGCCCTACCGATGTGCACATTGTAATATGTTTTTGCTTTTGCCCAAATTAGCTCAATAGCATTGAAGTCACGGTGGTATGGTGGCAGTCTAAGAATTTCATGTCCTGCATTTCTTAACAGTTCATCAATTTCATAAACTTTCTCTTTACGGTTTCGATCCTTTGGAAAATATCCATGTTTCATCTAAAAAGACAACTTGACGCAAACTAGAATTTGTATTCTCAATGTACTTCCTTAAAAATACACTTCGCATTACACTAACATCAAGTTTTTCCATTAATGCTCTTCTATTATCATCTTTTTTATATTTGAAACCGATATGTTTGAGTAAAATGGAAAGAGATGATTTTCCTATTTGCACCATTTGTTTAGTTTCCAGTTCAGTCTTCAATGTTTTCAATGTAACATGTTTTTCTAAAAAAGTATATCGTTAAAAAATAAATCATTTATGAAAATTAAATTGCTTAGAATACTTTGATGAAACATGTCGTATAAAGTATTTCGGACTTCCATTTTCAAGCTTTCTGGCAAATCTTTGGTTTTTGGTTTACGTCGGGGTATTTGTTTTCCAGGTGATGATGTCCCACGTTTCTTGATATTGTAAACGGTTCGGACAGAGATCTTAAGAGCACTTGCTACTCTCTAAAAATATTTTTCCTCATTAATCTAAAGATATTAATTTGGTGTTATCTTACCTCATAAACTGAATCAACAGACAATAATGGACCTCTATAATATTTCTCTTCTTCAAAATAATGAAGAAGGTTGGCAACTAGATTTTGTGCCTGTGAGTAGACGTTTACCTGGCATATTCTACAACAAAAAGAACACAAACATGAAATTTTATATCACTTCATATTATGAAAATTACATTTTGCGATATGCACATCAATTTATCAAAAAATGTAATTTGTCAGTGTCAAAGTAAAATAATTTAATTAAGAAATATTACGTTAAATACTTACGATTAATCGAAACTGACTATTATTGTTGCAAGAAGAACAGATAAATAAGAAATCTTAAAATATCAACGGAAAAATACAAACAAGAAGTAGACCGCACTAAACATAACCTGTATATGTCGATAAATACGTATTTTCTTTTTTGACTAAAACAGTTGTCGGTATCTCATATTATACAAGACATGCTAATATTATTTTTCTTTGTCTTTGCTACGAAGAAATTTCAAAGACGTATGTCTTGTATCAAATGACATACGTTTCAATTCTGAATATTTGTAGCTCAATATATCTGAAAAACAAAGTATATAGATTCTGTGTCTGAGATAGTATGACATAGTTAGTCATGTGACTGCAAACTGAAAACGGACAAAGTGTATGTTAGCTACTTCTGCTAATAACGATTAAAGACAAATATTAATTCTATTTATTATTTTGAATAGAACTGAAAGAAGCAGTAATGAAAATTGCGGTATTAATCAATTGATTTCCATAATTTATTTATTAGTAATTAATTTCTAAATGTAATTTAGATAAATAGATATCAGTTAATGAGGTTTATATTATTAAAACTGGTTGGAACTAAATTAATTTCTCTAATCCTATAAAACTACTTTCCATTTTTTATACTCTTCACTAATTTAAATTTTATATGTTCATAATTTGACGTTAAATACATGGCTATTACGATGTTAGTGTTAAATACATTTCAAAATTTGTGTTTCTTAATGTAAGAGCTTTTCTTTGTTAAAATGGAAATTTTATTTAAAAATTAATCTTGGGTAAGTTCGTCTATTATTTTAATAATTCCGACAGCAATTATCTTTTCATAATAAACTTATCTGTTGCTTTCTTTGTTCGTGACTTGAAGTTTATAAATTTATAACACAACAACAGTAATAAATTTTGACTATTAACATGCAAAACGTAATGAATCCAATTGGCCTGAGTTATTGCTCTTCGTGTGGTTGTTATATTTATATTGCGGTTTCGTTGTTTTCGTAATAAAATTTGCTCAATATATTACTTGGTAGTATTTCAATGATTTTTGTTTTGTCATCGCACATAAAAACTTTAATATTGTGGGGGGCGCGGGGGGCGTGTGGGGTAAAATAGATTGTTTGCTGACTGAATATTATTGGATTTGTGTCTGCAAATGATAAACTTTATCTGTGGCGTTCTGACAAAGTATAGTTAATATTTAATCTATCTCTGGAGATTTGACTTAGATCTTCTACTAAAGCCCTTCATTTCCGGTTAAAGTTTCGGGCTTCATTATAAATTCTGTTTATGTTACAAGTAACTGTCTACGCACTATTTTCAAATTTAAACACACATCGCATTAGAATAGAACTTTTATTGGTACTTATCTTGTGTCATTTAGATAAAATATAAGTAACTAACTACAGTAGCCGCTTAATTATGTAAACTAATTAAAATGTTACCTGCTCACAGAAGCGAAATGTTCACTCAATCGAATGTGCATGTTTAAATCGTTTATTTATATATTCAGTACCATCAACAAGAACTTATAAATGCAAAAAATTTATACTACGTAGATACATGAATAGGTAATGATTTAAAGAAGTCAGTTTTGTTTGATAAAGTAACTAGTTAATTTTGTTGGAATCTTTTTGTCTTTTAGGCTCGAATCACACTATAATGTCGTTCACGGTTCAATATCGGTCCGTTCCCGGTCCGGTCAAATATTCTTAAACAAGAAAGAATTCTCACTATCGTGTCGCTCTAGTTCCGATTCGATATCGCGCCGGTACCGGTTCGTCGAAAAGAATATTTGACTGAAGCGAGGTCAGACCTGTCATGACTTGTACCGACAGTGTGAATACGCTTTTGTTTCAATTCCCGTCTTTCATCGGTCGTGCAGCGAGACGCTAGGTTTGTCTTCTAATTTCTAAATGTAATTTAGATAAATAGATATCAGTTAATGAGGTTTATATTATTAAAACACGTTGGAACTAAATTAATCTCTCTAATCCTATAAAACTACTTTCCATTTTTTATACTCTTCACTAATTTAAATTTTATATGTTCATAATTTTACGTTAAATACATGGCTGTTACGTTGTTAGTGTTAAATACACTTCAAAATTTGAATTTCTTAATGTAAGAGCTTTTCTTTGTCTTCTAATTATGGCTAGTAATAAATCCTAGAATTCTGAAAAAGGTAAGTATTTATGCGTGTAATTTATAACATTTGAGGGACAGATGGACCAACAACTGTGTCCAAAGGAATTGATGCCATTGAATAAGTAGAAGTGGGCATTAATCCTGTCAATACGTTCACAAGTAGGGTGGATGTAAACTGGGCGCCAAGTATATGGATTTACCTGCCCTGCAAAAAGGATTGCTTAATCCTACAGGTAATCTAGGCACCAGTACCGTTCGGGTAATGATCGCTTTAAAGCTTAAAGTAAGAAATTAAACGTTAATAAATTAAGGAATTTCCTAATGACCAAATAGATTATTTCAAATGTATTTTTATTTGTACATCTATTGTGGGCGGGCCTCTATTGTATTATGCTATAATATATTCTATATATAAGGAAACATTTAGTTTGTGTATTTAGTTATTTCTATCTTGTTTGCGGCTTTTGCTTAAAGTAAGAAATTAGATCCGCTTCTCAGTCTCGAGTTTTGTTGCACACTGTTAAGAATTATGGAGGTCTCTTTCGTGGACAGTAACAACGGAAAATGTTTGCTAGTGGTTAACAAGTACACCTTGTGTTTTGGCGTTATACAAAAAATCCTTAAATTGTCCCGCAAAAGTGTTTACGCTTGGTGCAGAAAATTTAGTGAGCAGAACCCAGCTAGAACATAATCATGAACAGAATCAGAGTAAATTAAACCTAAATTTTCAATTTCAATTGCGTGTAAACGTAAAACCGTTGATGATATTTCCGAAAAACCAGCGAAAATTATTCGTCGTGAACTAGCTAAGGAACTGCCGGAAACAATTACGATAATAGATTTCACTTATATCGGAAGAAATTTGTACAATGCAAGGAGAAAATTTCTTCCTGGGCCGTTACCACAAAATGAGACCGAAGTCCATGATATAGTGGAAGCTGCTAATGTTAAAACAAGCAAGGATTAAAGTTTCGTTTTTATAAACTGTCCAGTGAGCAATATCATAGTGTTTTCTTGTGAAACGAATGTTAGAAGTTTATGTGGAATGCGTAAAGTGTACATGGACGGTACATTTTCGTATTGTACAAAATATTTTTTACAATTATTTACAATCCACGGACTTAATAATGGACATTATATTCCATTGATGTTTTGTTTGTTGCATGATAAACGCAGTGAAACGTATGCAACATTATTTGAAATGCTAACAAAAGAAATCTTTCGACGTCACTCTACAATATTACGACCAGCTGAAGTTTTTGTAGATTTTGAGAAAAGCATTCACACAGCGGTTCGCGCTATATGGCCATCAGCACAAATCTGTGGTTGCCGTTTCCATTTGCACCAATCGTGGTTCAGGAAAATCCAAAGTTTGGGTTTAACAGCAGAATTTAGGAACACAGATTCCGAAGTAGGAAAATGGCTGCGATATACATTTGGATTAACGTATTTGAATCCTGACGAAGTAGGCGATTGTTTCGCCTTAGATTTGTTTGCGGAAAAACCTGCTCATGCACAGGCTGACGAATACGCCGATTATTTATTGGAGACATATATAGAAGGCGATGCTCCTTTTCCTCCACATATGTGGGCTACTGCAACTCCATCGATCACTAACACCACAAACGCATGCGAAGCGTTTCATTCCAAACTAAATGAGTCATTTTATTCAACACATCCATCTATTTATATTTTTATCGAAAAGCTTAAGGAATTTCAAATAGACACTTATGTTAAAATTCAAAGTGTACACACACCAGCAAGAGTTAAAGACACACGCGCAAAACAAAAATTAAGAACTCTAAATGAACTGTGTGAACAACTAAATGGAACAATATCACGATTACACTTTGTGCAGTGCATATCATTTTATTCATCAGTATGACTTCAAATACACTATTTTTTTATTATAGTTTTTATATAATTAAGTATTTGCTTTTATTATTGTTTTCATATGAGTACATATTTTTTATTTTCTATCTTTTTGCTGTACTTCAACTTGAAATACACTATTTCTATATTATTGTTTTTGTTTGCTTTATACGGTGCCCAGTTTACATAGACCCTCTGCGAGTACATTTTTAGCTAGTGCCCGAATTACTAACGAGATTAAAATTTCAGGTAGGTTAGTGCCCAATTTACATCCAGCCCACAAGTAATGTACCGCCGGCTCACAAAAAACAAAATAAACAGAAAAATACAGGAGCGCAACAGGAAAATGCATCATCGAGCCCAAAAGTGTATTTTAGATAAAAAAACACAGGAACGTATAGCCCACCCCATCAATAATTTTTTTGCATTAATCGCTGTCACCGTTAAAACATTTTCTGTTGGTTATCAACATTTTATAAAAACGAAAGTGTTCACTCTTGTGAGTGAAATTCAAGAAAAATATATCACAGCTGCTTCTTCGCCCTTCTTATCACCGGCATCTGTTCATCATTGTCAAGTATCACCTGCCCCATCTACATATTCAACATCGCCATCATCATCATTTAATTTCGCTGAAATTAATCAACCTCACTCGCAAGATTTGTCACGAGATTGCCCAACACCACTATCGCAACATGCATGTTATGACAAAAACCTGCGACCTTCGACATGCGCACGTAGGAACAACAACATCAAGGATTATTTCCGCTCTAAAAACATCAACATCTTCTGAATCTGTGCACTCTGAAACACAATATACTCTACCTCCTTTTTCATCTCCGTTGTCAACGCATGTATTACGCAATGAATACTGAAGAGCAGTATCAAACGACTCTATATGAAATGAGTCCAGCAAGCAATCACAATTAGCAATTATCTAAAAACCTGACACAAATTTATCTGATTATTTAAAAAAAAGTCCTATATCGACCATGGGTCCAGACAGACTGATTGTGAGACTAGTAGTGTAGACAGAGCGAGATTTGAACGGGCCGAGATCGGTGCGAGATTGAACCGTGAACGGCATCACAGTGTGAATCGAGCCTTAAGAATCTTTGAACTACAATTTATTTTATTCTTCACTAAGTTAATAGCTCTTCGGAATTTAGCAGGCTTTGTTCTGCCCGAGAAATCACTATATTAAGACCTTGTGTAGGGATGTTAGTTGGAATTGACTCATCATCCATTATTTATTCCATATCTTCAGCTTCAATTACATCCTCTTCAAGTTCTTCTATGACATCCTTATTCCAGTTTTCTATGTCTTCACGGGTGTATGTTATGTCTCCGTTCACTTTCTGTTATAATGCTACAGTTTCTTGAATTGTCACTGCCTCGAAGCTGTTCTTGTATTTTTCTTGTAGAACAGCTAGTGGAACATGCTCTTCTGAATCAGAATCGCTATTGAAAGAATCTAATAAAATATTTTTCCAATACTTAGCAAGTATTTCTTCTTTCATATTCTTCCATGCCAATGCAAGATGTGTAACGACATCTTTTAGACTCAAATTTTTAATGACAGCTGTAATATCATTGCTATCAGAAGCAACTATTGTGGACAAAAGGCTTCTCCTATAAAACAGTTTCGTTAATTTAAAGACATTCGGGTCTATGGGCTGTATTAAAGCTGTTACATTCGGGGCCGGGGGCATGTAGGCAGTAAGAATTTTCCCATCATCAGAATCCAAGTTTTCTGCTGGTGGATGGCGTGGAACGTAGTTCAAAAGTAAAAGGGCTTTTGCGATAATCCATTTTATTTTAAAAATCTTCGAACTTGCGAGACAAATGAATGATGGAAACAATTTTCAAATATCCCCGACGTCAGCCAAGCATTTTTCGAATTTGCATATACCACAGCAAGTGAAAAGTTCTTAAAACGTCTTGGATTTTTGGCACGTTCAATCACAAACGGTTTTATGTCAAGTTGTATTGGTGCGTGCAATAAAAGTGATTCTATTTTTTTCCATTTTTTGATGAATTTTTCTTCAGGCGTAACCAAGGACCTTTCTGGGAGTAATTTCCAAAACAAGCCTGTCTCGTCGGCATTGTTATAATTGATCATGTGTTAATTGTACCTCCTGTATTTTCTCTCGAAAGTAAATCTTGAATGGATCTAAATGCTGCGGAACAGCTAATAACTTTTCTGGCCGAAATTTTTAAATATCTTATTCCAAATCTCCATTTATATTTTTGGCTTCATCCGTCACTAGTATTAAAATTTATATTTCCATCGTAAGTTTCATTGATAGCTTTTGTTTTTAAAAGTTAAATCGAAACAGGTACATTTTTTAGTCTTTGTGGACAAAACCATGAATATATTTCTTTTCCATTCGTGGTATCTTAGAGAATTTTAACGTTTTTCTTTTCTGTAGTCCATTACGCTTTGATTTAACTTTTAAAATGTCTCGTTTTTTATTTATAATTGCACATACAATGGATTTGGCAATCTCATAGTTTTTAGAAAAATATGTTGACACATATTCCATTGAACTTATTGCATATGAGAATTGATAATTATCCAAATATCATCTCAAATGCAATTGTCGCTTAATTTGTTGCGTTAGTTTTACAATCCGGCAAGATTACTCCTGCCAAAGCATGTAGACGCAACAGGTCGCGATGTTAACCATCCAGGTTGTGCGGAAACTACGTCTGTCCCGAAACGTGCAGATATCGATATTTCACTGTCGTTACAGATCATCAGTACACGATATTTGGACACAGACATGATTTTCATTTGTATGCTTTCGTGTATATATACGAATTATATTGAACTTATTGCATGTGAGAATTGATAATTATTCAAATCTTCATTTTTATTGTAAACACAATAACATTCAAGCACAGTCCACCTACAATTTCAACAGATCTAAAAATAACTAAAATAAAATTGGTTGTTTTTGTAAATTACTCTGCGTCTCACAAGGCAAGTCAGCAAAACGATACATAAGCTGGGAATTTGCCCTGTTCACTGAATCAAATGTGATTGTTCACTCTTTCGAGCTTTAATATAAAATTTTAGTTGTTCATATAAACGAGTTGTTCGTTCACTCCACCGAGATGCTATTGTACTAATAATAATAAGTACGAAAATCAAATGACTCATTTGTATGCGAATTTTCTCTATTTCTAATTTATCACAAATATCGCGCAATACTGCGCATTATGCGTGAAAATGAGAACCCAGATTTTATATGTATTGACTTAATATAATCATAAACACATATTTTCATTAGGTATTCTTCAATTTTAATGAGTTACTGCAATTAATATTGTTAACTAGCTATAAAAACTTGTCAGGCGTAAAGAAAAATAATTTATCAGAATAATTGAAACATACATGAGTAGGTAAACCCCACCAGTTTTGTATAATACAAAGGTATTTTTAATAATATAAAATATTACTAAAAATCTGGTGTGAAGAACACAAATGCAGGTTCACTATTAATATTCTCTGTGAACGTGTCCGAATATATCCTATCCCCAGAGACGTAGATACGTATTTCGCTTTTCTACAAGCTCATCGGTACGCCCCTGCTGGAGAAAGGATATTTCCAGACACATTCACAGAAAAGAACCACCTCGCCCTATCACCGTAATTATCCAGACCGGGGATAGGGATAGGATATATTCGGACACGTTCACAGAGTATATTATTATAATATTAATAGTGAACCTGCATTTGTGTTCTTCACACCAGATTTTTAGTAATATTTTATATTATTAAAAATACCTTTGTAAAAATAATTTAGTTAAAGTTAACGGTGTTAAATATGTAATGGAAAAGCGATAAATTCGTAGTTTTGCTACCGTTAAAGGAAGCTATAGTAAAATGAGAAACGAAAAAGAATTGAAGTTGCTTGATTTCCAAAGTTGTAAATAAAGTTTATCATTTAGTCACTAGTTAAATTAAAATATAACAAATTAACACCTGAATAAAGTGACTTCGTAATCACTCTCACTTCGAAAGCAAAGAAAATTTCGTTTGCTATTTTAAGTGAATGCGATATTAGATTCAGTATTGATTTTACGAATATAGAAAACATTATTATAGCATAAATTGACATAAGTATAAACATTTGATACATGGTTTGAATTATATTCACTTTATCTAGTAGGCAAGTGAAAGTGATATTAGCGTAACATGAAGTCATGCAAAGTTATATTTGTAATCTGAGATTGAAGAGAAAATTGAAAGTGCGGCTAAGCATTAAAAGTCATATATTATTACATGCATTGAACACTAAACAGATTGTCTTTCCGTAAATCTAATTAATAATTTTCTAATTAAACTTTCTTGAAAGTAATGGTATTCAATTATTGAAGAATTTAATTTATTTTTTGTCAACCGAAAATTTGTTTGTGAAAGGCACAGGTGTACTATGAGTGCCTTCCCGCTGTTAACTTCAATAAACGTCAATATTTTATGAAATAAATTCATTGTTAGACTTTACTAATTTTACTATATTTTTGTAGTTAGTAAGCTCTATAAATCTCCGAGAAAATAGTGATACAAAAAAAATACATTTTTTATTTTTCAATATACACTTTGACTTCTATACATTAATTCCATTGTAAATTAATACTGTTTATTTATTCATTATTTAGCCATTCAAATAGATATCACTTAACATTGAAAAATATTTATTCTAGAAAGTAGTTTATATAAAAAAATGCAAAATATATTACTTTTGGGTAAATACACAAAAATCTAGAGAAACAGACAACATTTTCAACCGCTTTTTCTCATTATAAATCTTGTAAAGTTTTCATCTAAAAAATTTTTATTTTGAAATTACGTTGATATATGTAATTATAAAAATCTCTCAAAAACTAAAGATTCAATATTTGCGGAAGTTAAAGAAAGAAATTTCTGGAATTAAGATTGTTCAGTAATATAACGATGGCTTTACACGGTCAAATAAATTAATGAACTTTGTGACATTGAACTTATTCATACGTATAATACACAAAATTGTCGTAAATTTATTGACAACATTAAATTCATGAAGAAATTGCCAAATTAAAACCAGTTCTAATTTTTCATCAAGTTTTTGAGGAATTCTGGTTACATTTTGGCTTAAAAGTTATTGCCAACTTTGACGTCAACAAGTGATGATGAAACTCATTAACTATTGTAGGATATTAGAAGTTATCGTTTTTATAGATCAAGTAAGATAGTTATAATTAGAGCAGACCAATTTCCGTGCGCGCCATGTGCGCCAATGTGAGGATGATTGTATTGCATCAGAACTAATAAAAAGCATTCAGTATGTGTTTGGTACTTGCTTAGACTGCATGTAAGTGTAAGCATACGTAATAAAATGTCGTCGACACATAAATCGAGAAAACGACCGTTGTCAGACGAAGTTAATAAGTTTATTATTGACTTCCCGGATTTAATATACGATGGCTCAAAAATTAAATGATTAGTGTGCAATACATATTTAATGTGTTGGTCAAAAATACATTGTAAAGAACACGTAAGGAGTTCGAAGCACAATAATAACAAAATTAATCGACAACAGTTTATACATGAACTATGTGTAACTATGATTGTGTGTACACTGCCGTTTACCTTGTTAAGTAATGATTCATTTATTTCATTTTGGAATAAATACGCGAATCAAACATTACAGAGCACGACAACGTTACGAAGGAATTTACCATCGGTGCGTAAACAGGTTGAAAATAAAATCAAAGCAGAACTGAAAAATAAAAAACTATGGTTATGTGTGGACGAAACAACTGACAGCAAAAAACAATCTGTAGTTAATGTGATGGCGCGTAATATAGAACCACATCAACCAACGTCTTCAATTTTATTAGCATCCAGACGACTAGAACAATGTAATGCCGAAAAAATTTCAGAGGTGCTATTAGATACATACTTTGGAAAAATTTAAACTTTCGAAAGACCAAGTATTAATGTTTATGACCGATGGTGCCGCAACCATATGTTCTGTAGGCCGGTCTCTTAGAAAATATTGTCCTAACTTGTTACATATTACTTGTAAACTCCATGCTCTACGCCTTGTGGCAGAACAGGTTCGTAGATATTATCTAGGTAGATGCTTTAATATCGAGTACAAAGGCAGTATTCCTGAAATCTCCAAAACGTATTCGGAAATTTCATGAATTGTGCCCCCCCCCCCCCATACTCCTGAGTCACCACAGCTGATTCTGACACGGTGGGGTACGTGGTTACGGGCGGGGTTTTACTATCATGAACACTTTGAAAAAATTAAGGACGTGGTTTTATCATTCGATCCGAAAGAAGTGCAGCTATCAATACAAGCCAGAAAAACTTTCAAGATGTCCAGATTAAAATGGATTTACAAAGTATTCGTGAGAATTACTTGGAACTAGAAGAAGCAATAACAAAATTCGCTGTCGTTAGAGGAATCACTGCAAATCGTTAAAGATGTTCACGCACAACTGTGTGCTGTAGAAGACGCAAAAAGTGAAAGTGTTCTAATTAAATTTGAAAGTCTTATAGACAGAAATACAGATTTTGACACCTTAACACGTATTTGTGAGGGCACGTCTACAGATGCGTTAAGTTGCTTAAAAAGTATTTTGATTATGCGAATATAACATCACTAGATGTAGAACGCTCGTTTTTCAAATATAAACATATTTTTTCCTCACGGCGGACATGTTTTTCAGAAATAACCTTAGAAACGCACTTGATGTTGAAAATATACAATCGAGTTTTTCCAGTTTTTCAATCCTTGGAAGACGCTTAAAACGGTAAGTGTTTTTTTAAATCCTCTGTCGTGCACAGAATCACTGATTTCATACATTTTCCATTTTATTTATAGGTACATACAACGCTGCTATAATATGTACTATTCTTATTTTTCGTGTGTTTATGCATATTACTTTATTAGCAGAAAACCAAATGTATATTTAATTATTTCTGATAGAATAAATGTCTCTACTTCTATACTTATATCGGTAACAAGCTCATGTTGCGTCCCTATTCTATCGCATATTCTTATATATTATGAATTACACTCCCATACCGGCGCTCATGTCGCGCACGGAAATTGGTCTGCTCTAGTTATAATAAATCTAAAAAGTTAAGTAAAATTAATCTGATTGCGGAACAAATATGAGTAAAAACACAAACAGGTTGGTAGTAAGTAAAAGTCAGTATTTTATGGCTTGGATTAATTTGATTGTGTAATACAAAGATGAATTTTCAATAAATTCACGAACTTCATGAATTTCTGAATTTCATGAAATCTTTGACCGTGTAAAGTCGTGCAGTGGAAATTTAGGGAAAATAATTTAATGCAAACAAACGGATTTATTGTTTCTTGATATTCACCATTAAATTCTGTTATTAATACCCTCCCACCAAATACGTATTAATTCGCATCGACCATTCGCTCAAACCAATCATTGTTACTCCATTCTGAATTTGGCGTACCCAAAATGTGCGACTTGAATACAATGGTGGCCCCACATTTTTTTTAATTATCAAAAACGTAAAAAAATTGTTTAAATTCTTGAAACCTGCGATATTCCGTTATCTTCGATGGCGTTTCATCGCCAAATGCAAAAATTAAACGTTTTTTGCATTGGTATTAATTAGAAATAGGTGGAGGTTGACTCGAAATCTGAAACACACAGAAATATGAAAAATCCCTCACTACAAAATATATTAATAAATTCTGTATACGTATTTCAGCAACTAAGTTGGCATCTTCAGTAGAACAAGCTGAAAATGAAAATAATGCTAAACGTAGCGTCTTTGGTTAAGGAAAACCTTTGAAGATATGCTTTTAATATCTTTGAAGATATGCGATTTGGTAAAGAGCACTATTTTCATATTCAGCTTGTTCTACTGAAGATGGCAACTTAGTTGAAATACGCGTATAGAATTTATTTAATGTATTTTGTGGTTAGGGATTTTTCTTGTATCTGTCACTGGAATTAAGTTAAACTACAACACAAATCATAATAAATCATAGCACGAATTTGCTCCATTTTGAATACGATTAACAAACTATAAAAATGCACAAATTGACTGATTTTTTGATAATCGGACAAAAACGTCATATTTTTGACACATTGCAGTATACCAGTGCGCATGAACCATTTATCAAACTAAACAGTATTTGGAACTTACTGCAAGTGAGAATTAATGAATATTAAATCTCATTCTTACATGTAAATGTCGACTTATGTGATGCGTTCATAATTACAATCCGACAAACTAAGTTTGTACCAATATGCAGAACACACCCTTTCGCGACAACGAACTTCCTGGTAATTAGGTTAATTAAGAATTGCTGAAAAAAACAAGTCAATCAACGGGAGGAAACGTACAGACGCGTTTCGTTCTAGTTGGAACTTTTCAATGCACGGCATTCCTCGAAGACGGACATTGCTTTTCATTTCTATACTTTCTGTATATATAGTTAACATTTGGAACTTACTGCAAGTGAGAATTAATGAATATTAAATCTCATTCTTACATGTAAATGTCGACTTATGTGATGCGTTCATAATTACAATCCGACAAACTAAGTTTGTACCAATATGCAGAACACACCCTTTCGCGACAACGAACTTCCTGGTAATTAGGTTAATTAAGAATTGCTGAAAAAAACAAGTCAATCAACGGGAGGAAACGTACAGACGCGTTTCGTTCTAGTTGGAACTTTTCAATGCACGGCATTCCTCGAAGACGGACATTGCTTTTCATTTCTATACTTTCTGTATATATAGTTAACATTTGGAACTTACTGCAAGTGAGAATTAATGAATATTAAATCTCATTCTTACATGTAAATGTCGACTTATGTGATGCGTTCATAATTACAATCCGACAAACTAAGTTTGTACCAATATGCAGAACACACCCTTTCGCGACAACGAACTTCCTGGTAATTAGGTTAATTAAGAATTGCTGAAAAAAACAAGTCAATCAACGGGAGGAAACGTACAGACGCGTTTCGTTCTAGTTGGAACTTTTCAATGCACGGCATTCCTCGAAGACGGACATTGCTTTTCATTTCTATACTTTCTGTATATATAGTTAACATTTGGAACTTACTGCAAGTGAGAATTAATGAATATTAAATCTCATTCTTACATGTAAATGTCGACTTATGTGATGCGTTCATAATTACAATCCGACAAACTAAGTTTGTACCAATATGCAGAACATAAGTCGACATTTACATGTAAGAATGAGATTTAATATTCATTAATTCTCACTTGCAGTAAGTTCCAAATGTTAACTATATATACAGAAAGTATAGAAATGAAAAGCAATGTCCGTCTTCGAGGAATGCCGTGCATTGAAAAGTTCCAACTAGAACGAAACGCGTCTGTACGTTTCCTCCCGTTGATTGACTTGTTTTTTTCAGCAATTCTTAATTAACCTAATTACCAGGAAGTTCGTTGTCGCGAAAGGGTGTGTTCTGCATATTGGTACAAACTTAGTTTGTCGGATTGTAATTATGAACGCATCACATAAGTCGACATTTACATGTAAGAATGAGATTTAATATTCATTAATTCTCACTTGCAGTAAGTTCCAAATGTTAACTATATATACAGAAAGTATAGAAATGAAAAGCAATGTCCGTCTTCGAGGAATGCCGTGCATTGAAAAGTTCCAACTAGAACGAAACGCGTCTGTACGTTTCCTCCCGTTGATTGACTTGTTTTTTTCAGCAATTCTTAATTAACCTAATTACCAGGAAGTTCGTTGTCGCGAAAGGGTGTGTTCTGCATATTGGTACAAACTTAGTTTGTCGGATTGTAATTATGAACGCATCACATAAGTCGACATTTACATGTAAGAATGAGATTTAATATTCATTAATTCTCACTTGCAGTAAGTTCCAAATGTTAACTATATATACAGAAAGTATAGAAATGAAAAGCAATGTCCGTCTTCGAGGAATGCCGTGCATTGAAAAGTTCCAACTAGAACGAAACGCGTCTGTACGTTTCCTCCCGTTGATTGACTTGTTTTTTTCAGCAATTCTTAATTAACCTAATTACCAGGAAGTTCGTTGTCGCGAAAGGGTGTGTTCTGCATATTGGTACAAACTTAGTTTGTCGGATTGTAATTATGAACGCATCACATAAGTCGACATTTACATGTAAGAATGAGATTTAATATTCATTAATTCTCACTTGCAGTAAGTTCCAAATGTTAACTATATATACAGAAAGTATAGAAATGAAAAGCAATGTCCGTCTTCGAGGAATGCCGTGCATTGAAAAGTTCCAACTAGAACGAAACGCGTCTGTACGTTTCCTCCCGTTGATTGACTTGTTTTTTTCAGCAATTCTTAATTAAACAGTATTGTCAGATTTCCAAAATTTCTCGATTGTCCCTCGTAAAATAAAGATTGCTCTATACATCTGATAGAGACTAAATTAGCGTTTCAAATAAGCATAAATTATTGCCGTCAAGGGTTTTTATAAAAACCGAAAGGATTTCTTTTCCCTTTTGATGTTTTTCCCTTTTCATAGCTTTCACTGTATGTAAATGAAAATGAATTTATTAAATATAAATATGCCGGGAAATATTATCGTATTTTGTTTGATCAATAATCTGATACATCCCCTGACATGCATGGTTCTAAATTTATAATATGCTTCAATATGTAATAGTACACTTTCTAAATTACCATCTAAAGCTATAATTAACAAATTTTACTTTCGTAAAACGTTTTCAACAATAGTATTTTATACTGTAATTCGTATGAATTAAATATAAGAAGATGGAGGAAAAATTACCATTTCATGTCGTACATAAAAGAAATTACTTGTATCCTTAATTTATTCTATTCTCCCCTTGTTTTCTCTCCACGGTCGAGTTGCCACCACTACTGCATAGTTTGCGTATATTCCGTTTCATTATAGTACGGTATTTTGATATTTACTCATTTAGCTAGGTTTTATATTAGAATGTATGGATGTATATATTAGTACCGGGAAATTATATCTAAATAAAACTCTATTGCTCTTTTTATAGCTTCCTTTCATAAGCTAGTATGTAAATGCATAAAATCGATGTAGGATTTGATGAGTAGAATACAAAATTTTTTAGTTTCTTTTATTCATTAAAATAAAGTTGATGCATTTTTGACAACGCCCAACAGAGGCATAAAGAAAGTTATGGTGTTCAAAAATTATATGACATATAACTAAATATGTGTTTTTAACACATTTAAAGCCAATGTATTAACTGCTGTTTTCCGTTCCTATAGACGTGCAATGAGGAGGTTGAATGACAACATTACATCAATATATATATATACAAGGTGACATTGAAAGAACGACAATGCATAGTACCACGCGATAGAAGACCATAAAATACTAAAAAAGTTCTTATACATTAATTAGTGATTACGAGCATCGAACTGGAAAAATTCCTCTCAGTAAGAAATTTGGAAGTACTCTTTATGTGTTTTGCACGCATCCACATTTTTGATACTACTGGTAAATGCTTTAATTTACTTGGATTTACTTGTTGTAATTGCAAAGAATTCAGATGGGCACAAATTGCTAATATTCAGTATTGTATAATGATTCGATCAGAATTGGAGTATGCTGTCTTTATTTGGTTTCCAATTTATAATATTTATATGCCGTGGCCAGAAAAATGCGAATAAGCATTAGGTAGAGCGATTCTGTGATTAATTTTGTGTCCTACTTCAAACAAGTTGCCATGCGAGTTGCTTAAAAAATATGTCGATTTGGCAACACCGAATCAGACAAGTACTGTAGCAGTTATCAGTAATCACTTTGGAATGAATTATGAATTGGATAAACGCCCAAATTAGTACTATTGTACTAGGTTGTCATATGTACTTTATTTTTTTTTAAATGCTAATGAGGAAATGTTGAAACTACCATGTGATTTTGCCTTGCTCTCAACTAATGAAAAGTAATTGTCATTTGGGACTATTCAGAAATTTCTCTCTTTCTTTTTGAAGTACAATATAGCGACGTTATTGCAATTTTACACAATTCCATAGCAATGATTTTCTTTCAGCAATTCAAGAAAATTATATATTGTATTCGAAGTGGACAATTTTGAATACTGTATCTTTTATGCGAAGCCTTCGTGCTAGCTGTATACGGCAGACACAAGTGTACTCTGAGATAAGAAAGTTGTGTTTATAAAAAGATTAATCTTTATCTTTTTAATAGTAACTTCGGGTTATTTTTGATTTAATTAGTTGTTGGTGCTGTTTTAAATTCTTTACCGATATTTAACGAGTTTTTTTATCTCGTAATTGTTATATTTTGCACTTTCTTACTCACCGTGTCTCGAAGATATATATATATATATATATATATATATATATATATATATATATATATATATAATTTTTTACGTAAGTAAAATATTTTTTTGAAAGATATCTTATTATATTTAAAAGAGTTAAATACTGTATTTTTCTATATTATTATTATTATCGTTTTGAAATTTAGTCTTAGTTATTTGATATAAATAACAAAGAAGGTTTTTAAAATTTCTAGTAAAAAAATTCTGTAACTGTAAAATTTTATACGTTTGGTATCTCAAGGGCATTTTTTGTTACATGTGGGTGCACATGCGTTAGAGTTTGCTTCGGGCTGTCATGTTAGTTTGTTTATTTTGATTTTGTTCTCTTGGGAGAAATTAAAAAGTTTCTTTGTGATTTATTATTTTTAATTTTGATCGGCTGTCATAAGGTTTTTTAGACGTATGCTGCGGTCATTTCCATGCGTTATTTTTTTACCTTTATAATATTGTTAAATGAGGCAATATTAATCTTTATACTTTATAAAGATTTTTTTCTTTTTTTTTATTTTTGTATTAAATTTTCATTTAAATTTTATATTGTGTTCTTTAATTTTATAATCCTTTCTACACATTTTTTATAAGTAACTTAAAGACATTATCATAACTTTTCTCAAACAAATTTTGAGTGGCCCTCAACTAAGTAAATTTTACTAATTCAATAATTTTCCACTTTTCCGATTGGAACCCTGAGAGGAAAGCAGTCCCATTTTGGAAATAAGCCGACTGAATATCCTAGCTGGATAGATTTGTCGTGAATGGTGGAATAGCTAATTTCCAAACCACAGTTCATAGCAATATGTAGCTTAGAAGATGGAATCTAACTTGAAAGGTGCTGCGAGTATTAACTGCTATTGAATAGATTAAGTTTCAATTCTTTACAAATTAAGTTTAAGTATTCGTTGAGGCAAATTTCTTTTTTCTCACATTTCGTAGATTCTGCATATATTCGATAAATCTCATCAACTAACAATGGTCCTAGGCAAGCTTTAAAAAACGACAATATTGAAATTTTTTCAGTCCTCGCTGTTAGCCAATAAAGTAAAAAAAAAAAAATTCCGATTTAAATTTTCTTTCAGGTTAAATAGACCTGAAAAGAACAAAACAATTAAATTCATTGAAGTCACAATACGTATTTAATTGATATTGATCGTATTTATATCATATTAGTCAGTCGAAAGTCCAACTGACTCATTCATGTTAAAAATTTATTTATTTATTTTTTACCACAAATATCGCACAATATTGCGCAAAAATTTCTTGGAGACCGATTTAATAGTTAACATAGACATTAATTTCAGCAAAAAGTGTTGCATAGCAATGAGTCCATAAATAAATATAGGGAATATTAATGTACCATAACCATATTTTTTTAAAACTTTGGGGAACGGGTCTAGTACTGATTCTAATAAAACGCAACTTCAACGACTTGCAAATTATACATTTTCTTAAAATATATCCTTTATTTAAAATAAGGTATTCATATATTCAATTTTATGTTTTAATATATAGCGGTAACAACATACTTTCAATTCTCTTTCTCTTAATATCTATGAATACATTCACGTGAACGTAAAACATAATACAAACGTTAATATAAGGATACACCTCTACAGAGAGCGAGCCATTTTTCTTGAGATTAATAGCGTCCCCACTTAAAACAGGAATTTCGTATATGGGGTCCTTATTTGTGAAGATAAATTGGAGAATGTAGAGCTTTTAGTAGAATAATAGCTACTATGCAGATAAATGTTACGTAATACATAAATTCACTAACAAAACAAACACGGATAACTTGGAAATTCCAATTTATAAGTTAATTATTATCATTGTTGTGAAATAAGTACGATAAATAAAATTCTAATTGTCTAGAAGCATTTATCTGTGAGATCTAAATTATAAGTAGTTGCCATACTAAATTCTTGACAAGTAATGTTGTAGTGCTTAAAAGTTGTTCATATTTTTTAATAATATTAAAAATATTATTAAAGAATAGGACGTAGAGAATACATGTACATATTTGTGTGAAAATTACCATACAGACATGCAGACACGTGTTTTGCCCTACTATGGACTCATTAGTGCATGATGCCAAATAGACAAATTTCACAACGCTATTACTTTACTGTGTGATGGAAAATTCAGTGCTGCCAATGTTAAGTGCCGTGAAAATAGTATGCAAAGATTTTAGTAAAATGAAATGTAGATGTCTCTAACATCTACTTATACGGTTCGCTTTTACAAAATAAACAAAATAAAGTCAAAAACGAAAATGATATGTCAACTTTGCATATTAAACTGCCCATTTAGTTTATGAAATTAGTTTTTAAAATCTTCACATTAAAAGAAATAATAAATATATGTAAATTTCAAATTAAAAATCTCGCCAAAATTTATATGTTTTCAAATGTTTAGTACATTAAAACTTAGCACTTTACACAATCTATCTGAACATTAACAGAACTCTATATATGCAAACTCAATTTTAAATATACACGTTTTTTTCAAGCGTATAATAAATTCGATATTATACTATTCACAACCTTATATTGAAAGAGTTCATTTTTGTCCGGTAGCAGTTTTATCGTTATTATTGTACGGCGGAGCTGAAAAAAATACATTTAAATAACATGGGAACAGCATCTTCCTCTATATATTCTCCTTGGTATGTATCATAAATTCATTCTCACAGATATTTGCGCAACTAACCTAAAACGTCAAACGCTAACATTATCATTAATAAAGAGAATTAAATGTGTAATCTGTTATTTGAGCCTAACCTAAAAATGATTTACAAAATTTTGAAAAAATATTCTAATTGAACCCTCTAAAACAAAAGTATATAACACACAGCAGCGAAAGCATATTAATTGCCTCGTACACATTCTTCTGCCTCGGCTAGCGCCTCGGCAGTGAACTGTATGCTCGGCTATAATAAGAGCATTCTCTGCCTGGTCTATAATATACTATAGTAACTAACAATTTTATATAGGGATTATTGTATTTTTTCTCAAAACCTAAATCCGGATAAATTTTATCAGCGTTTACTTTTGTAGATATCTATGAACTTCTTCCTATTATTTTCAAACTCATTCATTTTTCCCTTTCTTTTTTTACTTCCGATTCTTTTTCTTTTCTTCTAACATAGATCTTACTTCTTATTCAAAAAGAATAGATTAGGCGATTGGAACTTTACTTTCAACTTTCGCAAGTCATTGTATAGATATCAATCATAGATTTAATATAGATTTCAAAATTTTACACATTCAAGAAAAAAGTAAAAAACTTGTTAGACCTGTTAGAAAACTTAGAAATTAATAGATACAATAGTTTAGGATTAGCTTTAAATGACCAACTAGATTTAAACAACTCCCCTCTACTAAATTTAAGATTGTAAAAATTTTTCCACCACCATTTCCCCAATAATTTTCACATAAATATTCAAACTTGTATTGTACATATTCAGTATTTCATCCACCTGATGAAGCCATTGTATGGCGAAACAATATTGTAGTGGTATTTACAATAAAAGAAATTTTGAACTAGAAGTTTAATTACTTATTTCTTAGCGATTGGAACTTTTTATAATTCTCAATTGACCTTCCACTTAGAATATTACATACGAAGATGTTCTCTCAATGTGGTGAGGAAGGGATGTGACGTTCTGTGCTCAAGCCCTTGTGACATTCTCGTGAGTTTAACAAAAGTGACAGTTACTGTAAAATGTTGGTGTAATTACCTCGTTTTAACTATTAACCTTTGAAGAATGTGTAAGACATCAAAGAATACTTGTCTGTGAAAATAATATTGTGACAGCACGCAACGTGATCAAAGAAAGTCGTCATGTTACAGGCAGGTCTAGGCTTTGATATGATAAGCGATAAATATTATCTTGGACATACGAGGGTAAGCTGAAAAATTCAGTAACTAAAGTATAACAAAAAACAATATTTCAGTGAAATGTATTTTATTTCTCGACAAGATCAATATATTTTTTCGATTTAGTCGATGCTCAAGTTTCTTTATGCCTTCACCGTACTCATTTTTCTCGAGCTCCTCGAAATAGTGGTCTACGGGAGCTATCAGCTTCTCATCCGAAGCAAATCTCATACCGCCGAGATGTTTCATCAGTTTGGGAAACAGATGATAGTCCAACGGAGCTAAATCCGGTGAATAAGGCGGATGCTCAAACGTTTCGAACTATAATTTGGACAATTTTTCTTTGACAATTCCACTCGTATGAACTGTAGCGTTGTCTTGATGGAAAATGATTTTTTTGTGCTTTCTTCCGGGTCTTTTTTCGACGATAGCTGCCTTCAATCGATCCAAAAGTTTAGAATAGTATAGTGCAGTAGTCGTTTGTCTGCGCGAATTTCGATATTGTCCATTTTTAAGAAGCGACAAAAGTACTCTGCTTTGAACGAGTGTACACAATAAACTACTTGCCAGATCGACATGAAGTTTAATGCGTATATCATTGAAACATCAAGCTATACTATAACGTCAAAGATTGCTTTTACATAGCGCCATCTCATAGTTAGTTACCGAATTTTTCAGCTTATCCTCTTATTATATGATGGTATATTCGATCTACCATATTAGCTCAAAAGACCGATTGTGTCACCTGTTTCAATATCTTCAATTCGCAAAAAGAGTTGGATCTATTTGTTTGAGCCTGAAAGAAGTAGGGTCGACTGTTTAGGCTTTTCAGAATGGGTATGTTACAACAAACGTTGTTTGTGAAGAAGTTGTAAGAGGAAGATTGTTGCGAGTTTATTCAGTATCACCTCTGAATGTTATACTACAGTGTGCTTGTCCAAAATTCTGTAATAATCGACTTGACGTTAACATCACGAATTCTAATTCAATGCGCCATCCTCATGGCAAGTATAAGCCTAGACCTATGGTGCATACACGCAGGACGGTGCAGGGCAGTTAAGCACAGGATAGACAAACACAACGCAATTTATGTGAGGCATATACTGAAAGGCAGGGATGTTCTCAGTCGATGCCAGGCAGACGCATTTACATTAGATTATTTGCTACTTTAGGTAGGAAATAAGTCAGTATGGAAGTAATAATGTTATCTCACTTGGCGATTTGTTGAAGAACATATCTTCAAAGGTTGCATCTACATTTAACACTATTTTTCTTTTTCAGATTATTCTACTGAAAATGACAACTTAGTTGCCGAAATACATATTTAAAGTTTATTAATTTATATTGCGATTAGGGATGTTTCTTGTTTCTCTTTGTTTGTATTGTATTCTCCACACCTGACTTTTAATTTAATATTTTTGATATTATGAAAAAAATGATTTTATATTTATAAGAATTGAGGTTTTTCTCAGTCTAGTATGTTTCAAATTGTTTTTATTGTGTTCATATTTATTGATTTGATATCCTTGAACCGTTATATTACCTTCAATAACAAACACAAACACTAGGTGCATTTAACTTATGCAATGTAGGTCGACTCCTATAAAATATTGTACATATCAGCACTTTGTTGCACCCACGTGCCTATTACATGCACATACATTTAACTTGATCTCGTAATAAATTTTATGTCTTATTTGTTATTAACTTGATAAACTTGCTCAGACACAATGTTCAAAAACACGTGTACGTATACAGGATATAAATGAAAAAAAAAATTCTATCGAAACTTTAATTTTTGCGGAAATTTAGGAAACCCACTTTTCAAATATGATCCTGTATTCAGATTGAATCTAAATAAATAGAAATTATATGTTTATATGTATTCAATTCAATACATATAAACAAATAGACATTTGTTTGTTAAAATTTACCAAAAATTCTTTTCACATTTCAATAATGTAAAAAGTTTTATGTGAAAAGTTTTGTAAACATGTATTCATTCATTTCCCAGATCTAAATTTTCTCATGCATCAGCTGTTCTGTTGTTATTTATAAGTAGGTCAATGTACGTATACAGGGTATAAATGAAATATTCCGACGTACGCTAATATATAGTAGATATAATAGATACATAAGATTTCAATTCAAATGTACAAAAAAAATTATTCTATCGAAACTTTAATTTTTCCGGAAATTTAGGAAACCCACTTTTCAAATATGATCCTGTATTCAGATTGAATCTAAATAAACAGAAATTATATGTTTATATGTATTCGATTCAATACATATAAACAAATAGGCATTTATTTGTTATAATTTACCAAAAATTCTTTTCACATTTCAATAATGTAAAAAGTTTTGTGTGAAAAGTTTTGTAAACATGTATTCATTCATTTCCCAGATCTAAATTTTCTCATGCATCAGTTGTTCTGTTGTTATTTATAAGTAGGTCCCTTTGTAATATACCGAAAAAAATACAATATCGAGTTTCTTTAAAAATTATAAACGGTATAAAAGTTTTGTGGCAATATGGAATTTGTAATATTAAATTCACGCCGAGAAATAATAAATTATATTTGGAATTTTAATTGAATGTAAATGTTTTTTTCTGTGTTCTTTTGCCTGGTTCTTTAATTATAATTTACTTGCCCTAAAAAGGGCAGATTTGTATGACACAGTTGGAATGCTTAAAGGAGATGTTCAATGTAGCTTCCATTTGCGTCAATATAAGTTTCTAACTTTCGAAGTACACGATTTAACACGGTTCGGTCTACACGGATATGGACCGCAGCTTGAAAAATACATTGCCTAAGATTATCTTTGCGGACAATATCAGTCTCGTTATAAACTGAACCTTTCATGGAGCTCCATAAGAAGAAATCCAATGGATTTGAATCGGGACTACGCGGAGGCCATAGGATGCGACCACTTCGTCCTATCCATCGAGGATAAGAATGATTGAAAAAGTTGCGCACCTCACGAGAATTATGGGCAGATGCACCACATTGCATAAATCACATACGACCTCGTGTTTCTAGAGGAACATTGTCTAGATAATCAGCTAGCGCATTTTCCAAGAAATCCAAGTAACTCAGTCCGTTAAGCCGTGTAGGTAGTACGTGCGGCCCTAGCAATCGATCATCGGCAATTTCGGCCCACACATTTATTGAAAAACGGTGTTGCATCGGTCCAGTAATGAAGATTGTGAAAATTTAGAATACCGTTCCTCGTAAAAGTACACTCATCCGTAAATAACACCTTTGAGGCATAGTGCAGCTGTTGTGTAAATTTCCGACTAAACCATCTGCAAAAGTTAACACTGAAAAAATCGGCATGTTTCTTAAAAAATAAAATTTGTTTTTATTTGACAGCTTCTTGATAATGTTTTGCAAGTTGATTGCCGTCTAGTTTGTTCGATTTGCTCTAATAGTTTCTTAATTATCATAATTTCAAGATTTTGTGTTTATCCAAAATGAATTTGACTAGAAAACATTTCTGGGTTGTAATTTTTTTTAATGATTTTAAATAGTCATTAACGGCTGAACGCTATAATTTAATATTCAACACAAATATGACGCTAAATAAATTTTAAGTAAAAAATTAATACTTATAATTAAATGCTCCAAAATGAAATAAAAGTTACTGATGTTGAAACTGATTCATTAAATATTTTGAAATATACTACTAAATGTAAACTAAATAAAAACATTAGATAAATACTACTTCAAACGGTATGAATATAAACAAAAACCTAACTTTTTGGCGTTTATATATCGATGATCTCTCCGTACCGATGGCGTCTCTTCCCGTTTCTCTCTCTCTCACTTCGGTACCTAGCTATCCAAGCTACCATTCGGCAACTCCAATTATTATCGACGACTAAAGGATGCTTAATAATGATAATGATTAATTGTAGGCCGGTAACGGGGACCTTTAGATGTTCAAGGGTATAACAAATCACGACTTAGACGACGTGCAATGATCCGCTTATTCAGTGTAATTTTCCTCAAAACTTACAATTGTTACGTTAGCTATAAGTGGCGCTCACACACACACGTTCGCTCTAGTCGAAATACTAACGCCAAGTATACCAAACCAAGACTCTATGAAATTTTATCACACGCTTACATTACTCGAACATCTGTGCCCCGGTGTACAATACAAGATATTGTTCCACTTTAATAAAATGTGCGTTTTAAATATTCTAAATAATGAATCGTAACAAGTTAGACGTGAGAAAACTTTATGGTTGATGACAATGCATCGTCGCATAAAGCAAAACTAACAGGTGAGTGTCTAGTCTAGATACTTTAAATGGCAGCACCATGGACCCTCCACCATACAGCCTGGCCTAACACCTTGTGATTTCTTTTTGTTTACAAAAATTAAAGATTAAAGACGTGGAATCACCTTTACATCATCAGATGAATACAACCTCAATCTTGTCGTCGGGAGATGGTATAGTGCTAAATTCTTACTAAATCGATACCAAACGAAATTGATTGCCCAATGAGATTAGCTTATATTGACTGCAGGGTATCCATCTCTAACCAGAGCGAAAACTAATGCACTTTTAAAGTCACCGGTGTATATTATTTGTAAGACTTTTGACAAAGTTTATAATGATGTTTTAATTAGTTCTTGGTTATTTTAATTTTTACATACACATAAAATTGGATTAATTTATCATATTGGTTATATTTTATTTATATATTTTTTTTGTCTTTCTGTATATGTATACGATTGATCTATATTCATTTAATTTTTTTAAATATTTTTAAGTATTTTTTACGTACATGTTTTTATGTAATGTTAATCTACACCACAAATTATTTAATCCTATATTGTCCTGTTAGTAGCAACCGCTGTTGGACAAATAAAAATTATTATTATTATTATAAAACAGTAGAACATTATTATAAAAACTTAGTTTCTGAAGTGTATCAAGAAGGGTAGCACCATTGCTTTAAAGACCAGATTCATCGAATGCAAAAATATATTGAAGTTAAAATAACATTAAAATATTTTTTTTTAAACTAGTCCTTGTTTGATTTTCTAAAAATTTTCAATGTCGCCCTCGTAACATGTTCTAACTCTTCAGATATATCATGTACTTTTGGTTTGAATATTTATTTTCTTAGCTTACGCCACCCTCATCGTTAATTCTTTTTCATAACCGTTCCAGGCATGTCAATCCAATCCGACTATTCGATGTATTCGACGGCCCCGATCGAGCACCGTATATCATCCATGTCAATAACGGTGTCGAAACACGAGAATCCCGAATATGCCATAAATCGTTTTTCGCAGAAGTACGATTCGTATCAGGGACTCCTCTACCGTAATGAACAACATCGCAGACGACTGTCTTCTACGGGCGAGGGAAGCGGAGATTCCAGCACGACAGTTTCGGGCAGCAGTTACGGCGAGAGAGAAGACGGCAGCGAAGGCAGAGAGGAACACGACGAGTTAGACCACGAGAAGGATGACAGGAAGCCGTTAGACGGACAAGTTACGGAGTTGGAGAAACAACAAGTCGAGACGTTCTTTAGGGGACTAAAAACAGAGGTTAGTTGTAAATCCTTTTATGGCGCGTAAAACCTAAAGACAAATAAATGCAATGATGACTTGGAAAATATTTTCATTTCACAATATATGGCTTATTAAACTTAATAATAACCAAGGCGCATTCTCTTTGCGGTCTTTTTTTCACAAGTAATACATTCGGGAGCAAAAAAATCGACTCAGACCGCACTCTCGCAGTAAAATGTCCCTGACATTTCTTTTTCTTTGAAAAAATAAAGTTATGTTTTAGGATGCTAAAACTTCAAAACAGACGCGGAAAACTTAAAAGAATAGACTAGGTAATATCAAGTACATTTTTATTTTCATTTTCAAAATACATTATCAATATTTAGTGTTACCGCCCCTAGCCCTAATTACCGCTTGTAAACGGTTCTTCATGGAATGAATGAGTTTAATCGCGCTGTCTTGCGGGATAGCGTCCCATTCTTCGGTAAGTGCTGCTTGAAGTTCAGCTCTCGTAACTGGTGCAGGATTTCTAACCCGAATTTTCCTTTTGAGTTCATCCCACAGGTGTTCAATAGGATTCAAGTCCGGGCTGCGCGCCGGCCAGTCCATAACTCGTATTTCAAGTTCTTGCAAGTAATGCCTTACGGAAACTGCACTGTGTGGACGGGCATTATCTTGCATGAGAATGAAGGTTTCCCCGATAAAACCAACGTAAGGAACGACATGGTTCTCTAGAATTTCTTGGATGTATCGGTTCGCAGTCAAACCTCCTGCTCGGCCGCCGGTTTCAATAAAAACCAGCTCGGTTTTTGCGTCCATAGAAATGCCAGCCCACACCATACAGGAACCTCCTCCAAAAGCCACCTTCTCTGTTATGCAGCATTGTGCGAATCTTTCTCCCGGCCTTCTGTATACTTTTCCTCTTCTGTCACTGCCGTGCAAACACACTCTGCTTTCATCCGAGAACAGTACAGAGCGCCATTGCTCGTTTGTCCAATCAACATGCTCTCTTGCGAAACGGAGACGAGCTGCTCGATGGGCTGGGGTCAATTTTGGACCCGTAGCTGGCCTTTTTGGACTAAGGTTAGCTGCCTTGAGTCGTCTTCTGACTGTCCACCGACTAACAGCCATTCCCCGCGTTTCTCTGAGCTCCCGTTGAATTTGTACGCCGGTGAGAGCCCGATTTCTTAAAGAGCTCTGGACAATGAAACGGTCATCTCTCATTACTGTGCACCGCTTTCTGCCGGAACCTCTTCTTCGATGAAAGCTACCATTCTCCTGGTATCTTCGGTAAACTCTTGACACGGCAGACTGACTCATGTGCAGCACACGAGCGAATTCCCGTTGATTATGGCTTTGTTGCAATAATGCAACCGCTTGAGCCGCTACTTCGATTGAAGTATCCATTAGCAGCTAATATTCCTAAATGTAGCTGACGGAAATGTATACCGGTTGACGTTTGACAGCCAACTAATACGGGTTGATAAGGTAGAAAGCCTTTTAAACGACCTACTGGCCTGCAAAGAAAAATGATGTCAACTTACACAAAATCTTGTGATTATCGATCACAACAAATTGTATGGTAGTCTAAGTGTATAAGAAGCGTAAGTTAAAAGAATATGCACTCATTTTAAAGCTAAGATCCTGAACTTAAAGATTTTGAAAGCAAAAGTGGAATTTAAGTGTTAGTTTTTGTGCCAGAGGTAATTTAATGCGAGTGTGCAGTCTGAGTCGATTTTTTTGCTCCCGAGTGTACATACAATATGCCATCTTGTAACTAGAATACTTATAAATAAATAACAATAAAAATAGGAGTATTACTGGCAATAACTCATTTTTATTTGTAGAAGTTATGAGGTATTTATCATCATCTGTGTTTATGGTATTACTTTCTTACAATACGCTACCTGACAAAAGATGCGATAACTTTCCAAAACGTTATTTCTAACAGTAATGCAATTTCATCTTAAAGTTTAGTCGAATGTTATTTCTTCCCGAAGAGTTATTACTATCTTATTAATCACGTTTCATCCAGGAAATCATTGTTAAAGAAACTGAAATACATATATTTGTGAAAGATTCATATTCAACTTAGACTTGTATTCATGTATGAAAAACGATCAAAAATCTTTTACAGACAGATCACTAGATTCTAACAATTCCAGTCAAAGAAGTAACGCTTGTTTCGAACAGATTTATTCTAACGTCCTTGCAACTTTCTGAAACAGAAAATCGTCTCTCGTGAATGTCTTTAGTTGTTGCATTATCGTGACTGCCTTGATGTTTTCAGAAGATTTTAAAGGTTTGCCTTTCAGGATTATTTTATCTTAGGCAATAACCTAATAAGGTAGATGAAGACACAGCATAATGTTCTTATTTGACAAAAATTCACGTTCGCGTGGCTTTAATCATCTTCTTTTCTGATTCACCTTTCTTCTCCACTTTCATGGTTTTAACAATATTTAGCTTATCCTTTTGAGACATCTCATTATCTTAGAATCATCAAAAATCTAAATGGCGCCATGACTTCTTACGAATTCAGTAATAATTTTGTCACCAGTATCCATTTTCAAGCCTCTTTAGATATTACTATGTCGAGAAACAGAAGGGACTCAGACAGAAACATTTCGGAAGAGATTTATTCCATTTTACGAGGGTATTAAAATTTCTCGTGGACGTGGTACAAAGAGCATCGTGTTCAAACGCCTGACGTCCAACCCAAAGAACCAGAAGAACAAGAAGAAGATGTAGCTTTGTACGCAACACATACTTCCTATCGTAATCTGTTCAAGATATGTATTTTGGAATACACTTTTACAATAAAAAAATAGTTTGTTAATAGCTTTCCTTGACATAATCCAATATCAAAGCGAAAATGTTCAATTATGTATTGCCTTACCTTTAGCCTAACATGCTTTCATAGTTTTTATCAATTTATTAGAAAATACAAAATTTTACGAAATTATTCTGTCAAATTTGGTTTAAAATGTATACGCACACTGTTTTTACAGGCCTTTTAGGCTCATTATTTGCTTATGATTTTCTATTTCTTTCTATCTTTTGCATCCCTTCTCTAATTTCTTTGCGTCCCTCCTAGGACTTATTATTTTTCGTCTTCGTTCCTACCAAGCGATATCGTTACCTTCCAGTTTTCTTCTATTCTTTTTGTGTATCTCGGCATAGGTGGGACACCTGCTGCCTTCGATCCTCAATAAATTTTCCTCCGAAAATCCTTCATAAATTTTCCTTTCACAGATCTCTAATATCTGTTTGCTTGTCTTGGTCTTTACTCCAGAGTTGTACCGCATCGTGGGTCTCACTATTGTTTTATAAATTCAAATTTTAGTTTCACGGGAGATTTCTTTTGATTTTGTTATTCTATTAATCGCACTAGAGCATTTATTCCTGCTAGTCTATGGTAAATTTCTGATCGTTCACTACACCTGTTGTCCATTAGTAGTTTGATTTATCTACCTCCTCAAAATATACATGCTATTACATGCTATGAATAGTGTGTTCGTAATTGACTAAACCACTATTCACCACAACACTGTCCAACTTTAATGCTCAATCGCTTACTTTTCTTTTATAAAACAGCTTTCCTCTCAGGGTCTCCAAAGGAAAAAGTGGTACTTCTCTTCTTCCAAAATAATGTGGGCGCCAGAATGAATTGTTCACACAAAATGTTAATTATAATAAAAATCACAATATCCAACTAATATTTTATTAAAAAAAAATTAAAAAAATAGATTCTTTAAGAAATTTAAAGAACTGTGTTATACATAAACACATAGAGGTAAACTTAATTTGCTGATAATTACCGCTAAGCAAATTTAAACATCCTCTTATGACTCGCGAGCAAAAATAAAAACTAATAAATCACAAAGATATTTTTAATTAACACCCCAGAATAAAGAAGTCAAAATGTAAACAGAATAAAATCTGTCAAACCCGAAATCTTTACAAAGACCAGCGCAATACCACAAATATAAAAACCAACCTTGAAAATCAAACGTTCTAGAATTTAAACGTTAAAAAAAATTACAAGAACCAAAAAATATCTTTGTCATCTATGTCTTAAATACTATACAATATATATAAATTCATACGATGAAAATTACAATAAATGCATAGGAGAACACGTGGAAATAAGAGAGTAATAAATTCAAAATACGAAGTATACACACTCGTATAAATTAGTTAATGAGAAAAGCAATCACAAAACACAATGAATTCAAAAAAACAAAAACCGACTTTAATTGAAATGAAAGATAAAAAAAAAATTATCTCCCAATACAGGACTCTCTTACTTTGAGTTCAAAACGTGTCTGAAGTGGAAGTCGGAACCGACATCCCGCCACATAAATCAAAATAAATCAAAATAATATCAATATTCATACAATAAAAATCATACACTGTTAAAGAAAATCGTACACTACAAAAATAATAATTTTCAAAAATGTTCACTAAATGTTGCGGGGAAAAATCCATGGCAATATATTCTCCTCGCTTTTCTTTTTCAGATTAAGTTTTATTTTTTTCCAGAATTGCTTGTTTGCTTTTGATATCTATGTACAGGATTATTCATTATAAATTACCCACTTTTATCATCGTCATTATTTCATATATACATATATAACAAGTGTTCATTTGAAAAGTCAATCTAGGTTACTTTGAAATTTTGATAGAATAAGACGCAAATATATTAGTATGTGTTTGTTGTTCCGTAAACGTAAATCCAAGTGACATTTGATAATGTCAATCACAAATATCAGTTAGTGCATAAAATAATCGTGCGTCGATTCTTGTTAAATAAATTGCTTCTCAGTTTTAAAATGGCTTTCACTTTAGAACATAAATTTTTTTTAGTCCAAGCTTATTTTCGAAGTGGTAATAAAATTGATGGTTTATGGGTTTATTCAGTTCAAGATTGCATGGTAGAATTTCAAGTTGAGTTTCCACATTTTGTAATAGATTATATACAATTTAAGAATACTTTGGATAGAACTTTAAAACTTTTTCCTGAAACTGGTAGTCTCTTAAGAAAATCAGGCAGCGGAGCAGTTAAGAAACGTACACCTCAAGTTGTCAATCGTGTTGAAGAAATAATGGAAAATGAACCACAAACATCTGTTCGACATTTGAGTCAACAAATAAACCTTTCTGTTGGTACAACTCACAAGTTATTAAAAAAAGATATGCAACTTTATCCATATCGTGTCACAGCAGTACAAGAATTGTTAGAAATTGATTACCCACGTAGACTACAGTTTTGTAATTGGTTTGTAAATATGAACAATAATGGAGAACTTTCGCAAAGAGTCATCTTTACTTATGAAGCATGGTTTATAAAACGGGATACCTAAATTCTCAAAATACAAGAATTTGGAGTAGTGAAAATCCACATGTAATTAATGAAGAATCGCTACATTCAGAGAAAATTGGTGTTTGGGCAGCGATAAACCAAAGGCGAATCATTGGACCAATGTGATCTTTTTTTTCTGACTTGAAAAATATACCATATTTATACCACCGGTATCTTAAACAGTTTTCGAGTTATTAAAAGTTGAATATCGTAGTTACTGTAGTTATGGAAAAGTTAACATGATTAAAGTAAGCTATGAAAATGACAACTATTATGTTTGGTAAGTGACATTTCCTTCTTTAAAAAAACACTCAAAATATTTTGTTGTGAGGACGAAAAAGTGTAAATATTTACCTCTTCTATATAAAATAACAAAAACACCAAAAATACTTTAAGTTTTAGTACAAAAATACGTTTAGTTGAAGTAAATGAGTATGAATATGTAGATAGTCTGCTACATTTCGAAGATAACGGCATCAATATTTATTCACTAGTAGTTTGTTATTGAAACATGTACAATTTTTTGAAAATTTTTAAAGTAGCAGCTGATCAATTAGAGAAAAGTTATCCCAAAATCCAACGTATGTAAAAAAGAAGCAATTATAGACCATAAAGTTTTAACATAGACTCAAAAAGAGAAAAGGCTGGACTTTTGCCGGTATATGAACGAATTTACCGATTATTTTATTAAAATATTATGGACTGATGAGACATCAATGATGACTCATCATTTTCCAGTGTAGGTGTTTTTAATAGAAAAAAACGAAGGTCTTGGGAATAAAAATACTACAGAAAAAGATTAGTAAAACACAAAAAAAAATAAAGCAACAAAATTGTTGGGTTTATATTTAATGATGATAATTTTAATGGAGTTATCTATCTGGAAAGAATTATCCCAGGAGCAGAAAATATTCTTCTACAGAATTTTTCGAATGCCGAACTTGATTATGTGATTTGGATGCAAGATCATTTGAATAATGTATTCCCGGTATGGATAGGGAGTAATGGAACTATTAAATTTATTTCGTTGTATTCAAGTCAATAAAGAAAAGATTCGACTTAAAATAAATCATCTAAACGTGGATAATGAAACTATTTCCAATACGTTTATAAATTTTGGAAGACGCCAATTATGCATTGAAAATAATGGTGGACATGTCGAATATCTTTTATAATCTATTAATTATTTATATTTAAAGTTCTTAAATAAATCTTTGTTATTTTATCTAAAATATTTTCATCATCATTGTAACCATTTTAACTACTTTATTAAGGAAATGTCACTTATCAAACATAATTGACGTCATTTTCATAGCTTATTTTGTAATAATGTTAACTTTTCCATAATTAGAGTAACTACAGTATTCGACATTTAATAACTCGAAAACGGTTTAAGATACGGGTATCATATGGTATATTTTTTAAATTAGAAAAAAAGATCATTATAAAAATTTCATAATATACAGTGTATTCCATTTAGAAAAATATTTTTTTTTGGATTTCTTTGAATCTGCACTCCACTGCATTTTTTTAATGGCGTGGAAAGAAAATTCAGTCACAGCTACACAACTTTTATTTGAAACATTTTTTCGCAATCATAGCAATGATAAAGGCTGGGTAATTTATAATGAATAACTCTGTATCTATGTAAATATGCTTTCTAGATTTTACGATGGTAATTATTCGAATTTTTTTAATAGAAAAGGTTTGCCCTTGAGCAGGATTCGAACCCACGTCCATGGTTTGCCGGACCATTGCTTTAACGACTAAGCTATTGACTGTGATTTCGAATCATTGTGTGAAAACCTTAAGTCACATTAAGGAAACAGATGTAATATTTTGCCCGTAGTTGGCTTTGTTGCAAATTTATTGCTTGCTAGAAAAGCATATTTACATTCACATTACTTTGCGAAAGTGCAACAAATTTGCAACGAAGCCGACTACGGGTAAAATATTACATCTGTTTCGTTAATGTGACTTAAGACCTTCTCACAATTATTCGAAACCACAGTCCTTGATAGCTTAGTGGTTAAGGCAATGGTCCGGCAAACCAATGACATGGGTTTGAATCCTGCTTAAGGGCAAATTTTTTCTATAAAAAAAATTAAAAAATTCGAATAATTAGCGTCGTAAAATGTAGAAAGCATATTTACATGCACATTACTTCGCGAAAATACAATAAATTTGCAACCCTGTATTTATTCTTAGTTTTCTTGATCTGTAAATCAAACCAATTTACTTCTTCCATTAGCTATGCTGCATTGTGCTCTACGTGTTTCCTGCAAAAACTTTGTCTTAAGCGGCAGAAAAGCTGCCACCGGCCCTGTTAGGGCAAATTTTCGTCTTCAGACTCTAATTAAAATATAATTCTTACCCGTAAAGCAAGAGCCAATTGTACGTCTAAAGAAAGTCTATAAATACTCATTCATCGAGTTGTAATTTTATACAAACGATCCCGAATTAATGTCAATATCGTTTTAAGTCCCAACACAAACTTTCATCACGTCTTCAGTTTATTTTTCCCACCAGTTTCTCGTTTATTTTACTTGTCGTCAGTGTCATTCCATCTGTTAATAGACCGAACTATTGAGCGGAGAATGTGTAGGTGTAGACGGTGTGAAGGGCCCTTGTGGAAAACGTCTGAAGGACAAACGAGAACCGAGGAAGGAATGAATGACAAAAGGACGCTTCACGGTTTATTTAATGCGACGCAGCTCTAAATCTCGCAACCTTGTCAGTTCTGTCATGTATGGGAATTGCGATAAATAGTCTACCTCTTGTGAAAGGAAATCTTCGTGCGCCAGCTGAAGTTATTTAAGACGTCCATAATAACAATAATAATAATGCTAACGCGATTATACATCAACGTTTCCTATTATATGAACATGGCTGTGTGTGTGTGTGTGTGTGGAGTGAATAGCAGTATCTACACAAGGCACAATGAAATATCAAGTTTAGATTTTATGCTTGTTTTATCGGTGGTTGGTTATTCAACGTAGAAATGTGGGAATTTATTTATGGTGCAGGTGTACGTCCTGTCGCTGGGTCCGTGTTATGTGCTCAACAGACTAGAAAAAGAACTTATTTACTAATTACAGTTAATTATATGAAGAATGTCTAAGGTGTCTCATTATACGCATACTTACTTATTGTTAATATATCTATACATCTACAAGGATGTACCAGAACTGGCGCTCTAGAGAAAACTGAAAAATGCCGACGACAATCTAGATCCCAAAAATAGAAACAAAGAAAAATTAATTGCTTGCAAAACGTGTATAATATTGGGCAATTATCGTTTTTCCCTTTTTTAAGAATAAATAATTATTTAGAATTAAAAAAAAACGTGGCCATAACCTTATCGGCCGAAAAAACGTTTTTTTTTCCTTCTTGGGGACATGTCTCTCTAGAGAAATCCATTGTTTCGACTGTATTTTCGTTTCTGGTGTATAATTATGTATCCAAGTTTCATCTACTGTGACATATCGACTATTGCTACTTATAAGTTTATTTCAAATTATAAGAATATAACTTTGAACGGCTCTAATGCTTTTATTTCACCACCTGCGGTATTAACTACCTGGCAGCTCAATACGATTATCTTTTACGCAAACAAACTGCTGAGGTCCGTAATGACAAAATTTAAGTAAATTGTAATTACTACAATTTAGATGAAATAAAATTTAATAATAATATAAGTACCAACAGTTGTTAATTTGAATATATAGTTATTATATATAGTTAAATAGTTATTAAATTACAATTTAGATGAAATAAGTGCTTACATTTATTAAACAAAATTTAAGTAAATATAGTTAGGAGAGTTGGTATATATTACGTCTAATATTGAGTCTATTTATCATTTATTGTTAATCTTTACTGCTGTATACATATTTGATTTTTCTCTCTTTACTTAACGAACATGTGGCGACCTTTTGCTGAAAGCTGAAAGTGTTAGTGATTATGATGTGGATAGTGATAATACTGTTGGAGCACGACAGAGAAAGCATATATCAGAAGATGCAAAACAGATAATTTTCAATGTCTATCATACCCTGATGAAAGAAAATAACGAACTACAAACGCAGAAAGTTCAACGAACGTCGCAATTAACTAAGGTGCCTTTTGGAACAATATATATTATAATTAAGAATAACGCAGGGCCTCGAAAGCAAAGAAGTGACAAAGGAGCACCGAGAAAAATTGAAGAGTATGAAATTGATACTATTAGGCAGCAAGTATACTCCTTCTACAGAGGAAATGTTGTATTTACACTTGACTGCTTACTTAAAAGAATTAGTGATGAACCTATAAATATTCAGTGTTCTAAAGCAACCTTGTGGCGGACGCTAAAGAAAGCTGGTTTTAAGTTTGGCACTATAGACAAACAATTTGCAAAGGTTGGGTGGATATTTCAAGTATGTGTTAGTTGGTTTCGAGAGGGAAGAGAATAATCATTTTTCATGCTGGGTCAGAAAAAGGCTGGATCGGACAGCCGCTATTATCTAAAAATGTTAAATCCTCAAGTTTAGATTACCATGAAGTTATGACCTCATCTTTATTTAAAGAATGGTTTTGTGACACTTTGCTGGAAAATTTACCAAAAGATAGTGTGATAGTGATGGACAACGCTCCGTATCATTCTCGACAGCAAACCAAAGTTCCTACAAAATGTAATAATAAGAAAGATATTAAAACATTTTTAGAAATAAATGATTTATATTTTGAGGATCATTATACAAAAAAAACAATTAATAGAGGTGATGAAGACAAAAGAATATTTAAAGGATTATTATGTTAATAACAGAGCCAAAGAAGCAGGACATACAATTTTGCGTTTACCACCATACCATTGCATTTTCAATCCCATTGAATTGATATGGGCTCAACTGAAAAATACCATAAGGCGAACAAATCAAACACCGAAATTTAGTGAAAGCAGTGTAACACACATAAAAAATGCTGTGGAACATATAACTGCTGTAAATTGGAAAAATGCTGTGAAACACGCAATAGCAAAAGAGGACGAATATATGCGCATGTACAAAATAGTAGCACCTTTGATTATAAATTTGCAATACGATTCAGACACAGACACCGATTTGCAAGACGGACTCAATCACAGATGATTTATGAAATGCGATGACACATAAAAATGTTATTGTGTATTAGAAATAAATTAGCTTTATATATCTATATGTATTCACTACACATGTTGCCACACGATTTGTAATTTTTTCTTTGTATATAAACCCAATGTACAGATATTTTTTATTATATACTTGAAATTAACAGCGTTTTATTATTATATTATAGGGCCCTAATTTATAGTCAAATTCATACGTTGCAAATTGGCAAACCGTACCTGTTCAATAAGGAGACCAGGTATAATAATTATCATCACAGAAGGTGGTGCAATAAAAGCATTAGAGCCGTTCAAAGTTATATTCTTATAATTTGAAATAAACTATACAAGGGCATGCACTTTATTAATAATTTCTGGAGTAGTTACAGTAAATGATGGCCCGGGATATTCTGCATAATCCGTGCACATATGGCCACTTTTAAAACCTATCTGTCAGATTTGTGATGGCAAAAGTGAGCAACATAATCACGTTAATAACTGTAGCGATGTTGTCAAAGGTTGGCAAAAGACACTCTTCCGTCAAACTGCTCTCGCAGTCGCCAGAAATGTTGAGTTTCGGATTATGTCGTAAATTTTGATATAATCATGAAAGAACTCGATCCATTAATTAGTACAGCAACGTTTTTCTTGAAGTTGATTATGTTCTACTACTAAGGAAATGTACAAGTAATCATAAAACGAGACAATCTTATACAACTCCATTGATTATCTAATGCGTACATCCATTATTTTTATTAGCGTCCGTAATGTTCTCTTCAAACTTTTTATGTACTCGAAAGGGGAATTTTCATAATAACATTTTTACGGTGTTGATTTACTGCCAAGAGCTGAAGTAATGATGGAAGCCCTCATAAATCACACATCGTTCAAACATACATTGCATGTACGTATTTCATCTCTCGTTAATTTGACCTCAAAATAAAATGAAAAGGTATGAACGAAAATATTGTTTATGTTTGAAGGTAAATTAAGGCATGTATAAATAAAGATATAACGTAATTTTATTTAAAACATAAATAGAATATAATTATATAAGATTATGATTTAGTTACCGTCAAATATTTAAATTCTCATTCACAGATTTTTATTTAAATTGAAAATAACCAATATAAAAATTCCAACAATCATGAAGAATATGGCTTATTTAAATTTAGCCCGGAATTTTATTTTTTAAACTACAAAAAAATTGCTGATTGATTACTAAATGATTTTTTCATTAATAGAAGGAATATTCTAAAAGTTTCCCATATTGCAGTACATTCTGAATAGTGTAAAATTATCAGATTCTACCTGAAAATACGAATAAACATGTGGGTATTACCACAGATAAGTTATTTATAACAGATAGCTGAAGAGAATAGGAAACTTGATACGACATTTTAGTCGAAATGGAACCCTACGACGCGAAAAGAGTGTGCACGCCAATCATGTGGCATAAGGACGTGTCTCCTTTTCCACTTGTTCCCGCAGAGCTCTGTATATCTTAAAATTTGTAATAAAATTACAACCTGCGTGATTTTACGTTTTTGTACGGCATCGGCTATCTGTAAGGAACATATCTGTGGTATTACCTACTCTATCGGAAAACTTGTATCCATGTGAAAAAGTGTTTTAACAATTGTCTCTGTTTTAGTCTCATAATTCTCAGTCTTCAAATTATTGTATACACTCTGTGTTTCAGTACTCCAATGATTTCTTGCATTATTTTTTATATCAACATTGTCTTCTATCGCTTTTCACTTTGCGAAGTAATACTACCCGGGAATACATCATTTATTGAATCTTCATCAGTACTCCACGGTCTCCGCATGTTTTTCTTTCACGAATCCAAACGTCTGCACTTTACAACTGTCTTTCACCAACGATTTATTATTTGTTACCTTCTTATATATCTTGATTTTTACAAATTAGTTCATTTAGTTAAAGGTACGTTAATATGTATTTACAAACCCACTAAATCATATTTATAATAATAAAGTTATACAAGTATAACTTAGAATTGCTTACTTCTTAATAATAAAGTTTAAATTGTAGACAGTGGATTATATTGAACATAAACAAAACGGAATTACTTCTTTACTAAGAAAATCTAATTTCTCCTAATACGGTTCATTACCTCATTATAGTCCCGACTAAATGATTAAAACTGTTAAGTCTATTATGGACAAGTCTTGAACACAGCGGCAGGTATGTTTTGGAAGGTCAAAATGCAAATGTGTAAATGGACCGTACTTTATTTACTTTTAGCGTAGCGTAGCGTGAAACTAATATCACTGACTGACGATTCTGACAACTGCGAAGACTTTTAATATATTTATTTAATTTGTTTATAAATATTCAGTATTATATTTTTACCTTATATAATTCTATATAATTATATAAATATATAGAACATGTGCAGTGTATAATTTTATGAATACAGTCCTGGTTGGGTATCGATCTGTTCTAATATGTCTAATCGCTGGTTTGTATGAACTTATCTGCCACTGTGCTCAGGTAGTTGCCCGTAATAAACTTTACGGTTTTAATCCTTTAGTTGGGTCGTTATATCGTGGAAAGGACTATAAAAGATTTTCTCGGTACCTGAGTAGATAATGACCGATAACACAGGCCTGCGTTTTTTAACTTTCTAAAAATTGTTTTAAATTTGATAGCTAATTCTCATGTGTTTTTGGGCGCTGAATCCAAATATGAACTCTATTTTTCTCCATCACGTAAGGATTTTTCACAAAAAGGCTTCAAATTATATTTTTTAAAAATTAAAAATAATTTTTAGTTACACTTTGAATTTATTTACAAAGGATATAAAAAACAAAATTACTTACAAATATCATTAAATCTAATGAAAAGAAACAGTAAAATACTATTTATGTCTTTACAAGTCCTTATAATATTTTTCTTTGTCTTTCCATACTCCTTTTTTGTGCTTTTTCTTCTGTAACCTCGTAGTGGACCATCCCTTTTTAACATCCAACAATAATAAGCTATCATGCTTATATTCCATCTTCCTTGGTATCTTCTCTCCATCTCTTTTAGGTCTTGGTGGAACATTTCCCCCTGCTCCTCACTTACTGCACCAAGATTTTCAGGGAAGTAGTCGAGATGCGAATCTAGAAAATGCACCTTCAAACTCATGTTACAGCCTAAGGTTTTAAATTTTTCTAACATATTTTGCACAATATTTTTATAATCTTCATGTTTTTTGTTGCCAAGAAAATTTGTAACCACACTTTTGAAGGCTATCCATGCTTGTTTTTCTGCTTCCTCCATTTTAGATTCAAAATTTTCATCTTTCATAAGCTTTCTTATATCCGGCCCAACGAAAACACCCTCCTTTATCTTTGCTTCTGACAAGCGAGGAAACTGGCTGCAAAGATACTTGAAGCACTCTCCATCTTTTTTTAATGTCTTCACAAATTGTTTCATTAACCCTAGTTTTATATGTAATGGAGGAAGCAAAACTTTGCTCGGGTCTACTAAACTTTTTCTTTAAATGTTTTTCATTCCAGGTTGTAAGGTTTGTTTTGGTGGCCACATCTTTTTACAATAGTGCTGCTTTCTATCACGACTATCCCACTCACACAAAAAACAAGGATATTTAGTATAACCGCTTTGTTGTTCAAGTAACAAACAAAGAACTTTCAAATCACCACAAATTGTCCAGTCTTGATCCTTGTAACGAATTTTAATTAAAAGTAGCTCAAGATTTTCATAACACTCTTTTAAATAAACTGAATGTTCCACTGGTACAGAAGCATATTTACTTCCATTGTGTAGAAGAACGGCCTTAAGGCTCCTTTTTGAAGAGTCAATAAAGAGTCTCCATTCAGAAGCATTATATTCTACGTGGAATTGTTCCATGAGCCCGGGTACATCATTACAGAAAACTAGTGCATCTTCTTCGGAATAATATCGAGCAAACTCTTTTTCTCTGTTCCTAAACCAGTAAAATGTTGTGCTAGGTGCTAACAAATTTTTTTCTTTCAACCTTGAGCCTAAAAGCTCAGCTGAGTCCTTAGGAAGGTTTAAGTCCCTCACCAAATCATTTAATTCAGATTGGTCAAACAGTTTTGGCTCATCACTTCCAGTATCGTAGTAATCACTTCCCTCATCCAGTTCACTTGCCCATGTACGTGAAACCCTTACGTCATCAGATACATCATCTCATGTATCTGGTAGTGAAGGAACAGGTACTTCTGGTCCATGAGGTATAGGACGTGTTGCGGATCCAAGGTTTGGGTAAACGATGTCCTTTTTGTTTTTTAAATTGAATCCGTGTACTACACACGAACAAAAATAACAATAATCTCTATTGATTGATCGGTTCTCTCCAAACCATAGGCACTCCAAAGCGAAAAGACTGTTTTTTCCTTGTGACCACTGGCGAAGCTCTTCAACACACACTGAACAAACCTTATGAGGAGCCCAAGGTTTGTCTTGGTCTCCTAATTGCACACCAAAATATGCAAAATATACTTTTTTTACAAAATCTGTAATTTTTCTTTGTTGTTTTTTTACTGTGAACTTTCCACAAATATAGCAGAAGGAGTTGGGTACATTGACACAGCCTCTTGATGCCATTGGAATTTAATTTAAAAAAACTCGTAAAATAAAAATTAAATTAACTCAGCAACTAAACACAAATGTCAACTAATTACACAAATTCACACCACAGTTGTAAAGAAAATATTGAATGAACTAACTATTTTGTCTAGAATTGCAATATGTTTGTAGTGGAGGTGGGGAGGTAGACATGCAGTAACAGGAAGATGATGAGTCATGTCTTGCGACATGCTCAATTATTTCTATTTGTAACTTCTTTATCATAAATCTAGTGTATGTTTATTCAGAATATCAACTTCTTGCATCATCATAAGTAAAAAAATTAAAATAGTTTATTTAAACAACGGTTTAACAAAATTGTCTTTTCAAAAAGACTAATACATGCAGATATTGATAGGTCAAAAAATCTCAGATTGTAAAAAAACCTTACGTGATGGAATTTTTTAAATAATTTTCCCATTTTCAGCACCAAAAAATCTATTGAAATCATTGTATAAAATCCAGACAATTTTACCATCGCAGGCCTGTGTAATCCTTTTAAATCCCAAAAGGTCAAGTCGTACGAAATATGAACAGACTATAACATTTTTAGCTACAGGTACAAGAATCAAAATTTAACTGTAACTTTTTTCAAAGAATATCAAAAATCTGACATACCTTTTTTAACATCACGAGCATGAATAATACCTTCATTTTAACTTTAACTTAAAACTTTATTTAATAATAAAGATAACTTATTCCAAAATCTAAAGCCGAAATTTTATTTCAATTATTATTTTCTGAGAAACAGGTCATGAATCTTTAGTGGGGTTAAATTTCGTTTGCAGCATTACCTGTACGCCTAGTATTTAGGCATTAGGATTAATACCAGCGCCGGTGTACACGTCTGCATCTTTTAAATTTATGTCGTTTATTGGCCTTTCAAAACAGCATACGTTTAGCAGATTTGCATGTCAAACAGAAGCTAATCTCATGTATGTATGCATGTAATACGTTCTCGATGGTTAGTTATAATTCAAGCACGTCTTTGTCTAAATTACAACCATTATTGGAATCGCGTACACCAGCAAAATTTAATGGCTGTCATACAAAATGATAAACTGGAAATGTTATTTATAGATACGTAATATATGTAATAAATAGGTTAGATATTTCATCTGATAACGTCAAAATGAACATCGCGAACAAGAAATATTGGAAACATTCCGTGTTTTATGTTAACATATTTTAACAATTCATTAGAAATTATTATTGACGGCTATATCATAATTATGTTGTGTTATATATTAAGAATAAATGATTTCGAAGGTATAGTGGGTGTGTAAAGTTTATATCTACTACATTATGGAGTCTATCGAGGCGCACCTAAGTTTGCCAATCCATTACCTGCTATAAATAATGCTTAATATCAATGCCAAAAGTTTTTTTTTTGCTTTTACAAAATTTCAACATGTGTATGACTACAAACAATATCAAATTTGAAATATTTTGTGCCTTTCTAAAACTTCTAATATATGTCTACAGTTCCTGGTCAAAATATTAAAAGCACATTAGAAATTTTAAATATTTTAAGATATCAAGAACAAAGGTTATAAAACTGATATATTAGGACTATTTTTTTTTCAATTCTTAAGCTATTATTGTATTACCTTCGTTAATTTCGTGATAGCTAATAGTCAAAGTACAATATTTTACATCTTTTAGACATACAGTGAAATCTGGTTATAACGACGGCGATGGGGACCGAGCGAACCTCGACGTTATAACCGATGGTTGTAATAAACGGAAGAACTTAACGAATTTTAAAATATAAAATAATTTAGACATATGAACATACATGTATATTTTATGAATATAATCTTATTAATACAATAATTAAAACATATAAAGTTACACTAATTTGCTGGAAAAAAGTCTGTAATTTGACTCTGCTTATTACATTTGGTCTGACAATATAAATGCTGAATTTTATTATCGAGAATGGCAATACTCTCTGACAATTTGTTATCACTTGTACTACTAAATATAAAGAATCTTTTTAAAGTGATAACGGCATCGGGAGCTTCTGCACAAGATGGGACTTTTACATTTTCTTCTTCTTCTTCGTCTACATTTTCTTCAATTTCTTCACTTGCATCACTAAACAAATATTTCACAACATCTGATTCATTTAAATTATTGCATGTTTCTAAGTCTTTATCGATGTTAACAAATTCTAGTAGTTCATCACTGGTAATTGTTTGGCCAGTTGCACAACTAACTAGTTGAGCTAACGGAATGTAGTCTTCTTCATCAAATCTGTCTTCTTCTACTAAATTACAATTTTCAGTGTTTGGTGTAATAAATCCCGCATGTGAGAAGCAGCTTCTAATTGTTTTGGCAGATACCGTTTCCCATGCAGCAGATATCATAAATATAGCATCCAAGAGTGTAATCCCACATTCTCTCTTAAGTTCTATATTTTTAACAATTTCTATTATTTGCAATTTGCGGTAATGTGCCTTCAACGAGTTAATTACACCTTGGTCCATCGGCTGTAATACCGAAGTACAATTTGGTGGTAAAAAACACAATTTAATAGCTTTTAAAGTTTCAATTCGTGAGAGCGGGACAGTTATCTACAATTAACAAAATTTTCTTACCAGATTGTTTAAGTTTATTGTCCCAATCACGAACAAAGTTGGTGAACAGTTCTGAAGTCATCCAGGCTCTTCTATTGTGTTCATAAATAACAGGTAGGTTCTTATCTGTAATGTTTTTAAAACATCGTGGTCGCTTGGCTTTCCCTATGACGAGTAGTTTGCTCTTTTCACTTCCTGTCATATTTGCAGCCACCATGACAGTGATCCTTTCTTTCGACATTTTACCTCCTATACACTTATCCCCTTTAAACTTCATTGTCTTATTATACGCCATTTTATAAAATAATCCAGTCTCATTCGCATTAAAAATTTCATCATCGGTATATCCTTTTCTAATTTCGGGAAACACAGTCTGCAACCACGATTCAGGAACACCAGCCGGTACACTTGCCGCTTCCCCTGATATTTTTCCGAAAACGATATTATGACGCACTTTAAATCGATTGATCCAACCTTCGGAACAATGGAAATCACTCTTGCCCAGCAGTAGGGCAAATTCATTAGCCTTTTGTCTTAAAATCGGTCCGGTTATTGGAACATTTCTGCTTCTTTGAATTTTAAACCATTCCAATAAAGACTTATCCAAGTCATCGTGCTGTGTATTTCTAAGTTTTTTCAATCTAAGGGCGTTGCTATTAAAAGCGTCTGTTATTTTTGCTCTATTTTTCCATATTGTTGATATCGTTGAATGCGAAACACCAAATTCTAGAGCTAACTTAGCGTTAGTTTCACCGTTTTCCATTCTTGCTATTATAGCACCCTTTTCTTCTATAGATATGCTTTTACGCTTTAATGTCAGTGTAGAAGACATTTCAAAATATTATGACCCTTACAAAATGAACGACTTCAATCCACGAAACTAGTGTAACTGAATAGTACTTTAACGTTCGTTTTACAAAATACATACAGAGACAAGCCGGTAATTCCCAGTTTTTATTGAGTAGGTTCGGTCCACGTTGTTCCGATCGTCGCTATAGCCAAAGGATGGTGTCAGTTAAACGACGTCAGTTAAGCGACGTCATTATAACCGAAGTATTTCTGCATTGATATACATATAATTCCAAACATGTGTTAGGTATTTCGCTGTTGTATCCGACTGGTGCGTATAAGCGGAGTCGCTATAACCAGATTTCACTGTATTCGAATGTACGTTTTTATAAAAGGTCTTTCAATAAGGACGTTTGTTTTTTAAATTTAAATAAAATGGGTTGTGTGTGAGATATCCACTGAATTTTTTTTTATTTGAAAGAACATTTTATGGCATTCAGTATGGAATATAACGTCGTTCAAATGTCCGCCGCGGCTTAGCTAGGTGGCACGTATTCTAGAGGTCCAATTTTCGATGAGTTTGTCGTATATATCTGACGGAATTTGCTGTATACTGTTCGCTATGTTGGTTTACTTTGAGGGCATCAATTGTTTGTGGTTTATTCGCATAGACCTTCGATCTGGGATAGCCCCAAAGGAAGAAGTCTAATTGGGTTAAATCGCACGATCTTGGCGGCCAGTTCATGTCGCCGCCGCGCTAGATAACCACGCACTCAAATCGCTCGATCTTGGCACGTAGCGTCGTCCTGTTGGAACCACATGTCGTCGGTATCTATAGCATCTAGTATAGGCCAGAAGAAGTTGCTTATCATCGATTTGTAGCGCTCGCCGTTGACGATTATGGCAATGTCACATTAGTTTTGTAAGAAGTACGGACCCATGATTCCGCCAGACCAAAATCCGCACCAAACAATGTCTTCCACGCAACGCGTTTGGTGCTGGTGTAACTTTTGTGGATTTGTGTTGTCCAAAATCCGACAATTTTGCTTGTTGACTCATCCATTCGTCGAAAACTGGGCCTTGTCGCTAAAGATGGTCTTTTTGGCGAAATTTTGGTCACATTTCAACCGCTCCAGAGCTCAATCAGCGAACACACGGCGTTGTATATTGTCGGTTACCTTAAGTTCCTAGGTCAGCTGGATTTTATACGGGTGCAGAACCAAGTCCCGACACAAAATTCACCAAGTTGAACCGCAGAAAGGCCAAGTTTTTGTGAACGACGAAGAATTGACTGCTTCGGATTTTCCTGTGCACTCTCGCGCACGGCAGCGATGTTTTCAGCAAACCTTGCATTTCGGTGACGTACGGCTGTTGTTTGATCTTTAGTTGAACCGGTCGACTAGAATTTTGCCGCCAAACGTCGAATAGTCGACTCAGCTGGACGATTGTAGTGAGGACAAAAATCACGTAATGCGCGAAACGTTTCTCGAATGGAGCACTGATTTTGAAAATAACATTTGATGATATGCATACGTTGTTCAACCCTATAATCTACCATGGTGATTTGCCATACACTACTGAACAATTCGCAACAAATTTGATTGATGTTGCTATATCAACATGGCTGCTATAACCTAACAAACTTTGAGCGTCCCTATGTTGAAAGACCCGTTAAAAATCTAAATTATTCGAGTGTGTGAAAATGTTACGGCTACAAATTAAATCAACGAGATTAGAATTCGAATGAAAGAGAAGGGTGCAATTGAGACAGGGGAAAAGAAGAAGGTCGAAAAGTCATAACATTTCATGAAAATGCCACATTTATTTATTTAGCAGCGTATGGCTAACATGAGTTATACATCTAAAAGTTAAATTTTAAAATCGAGGTCATTAATCCAGTCTAACACAGAGTCAGTTGCTTCAAAGAAGTAACTCATCTCCATATGCGGTAAAATTCCACAGAAGCGGTAGAACCGGCAAGCGGTGGTCACAGGAAGAAGATAGGTAGACCACGCTAATCGTGGAATAAAAGTACTTCACAATCTATGTAATCCACAAAAAAACAAAATTGATAGCTCTTACCAACATGAGAAAACTAAATAGTTTGGACAGCGTAAAACTGTTCGAATGAAAGTTAGAACTAACCAATGAAGTGCCTATGTATAACATTTGATGGGAAACTGGATTGGAGCAGACACCTAGTCTAAGCGACAGATATGGTGACTGCTTACGACTCTCCAGCAAAATCATGGTAGCCATAAAAAGCACGGAAAACGCCTCCACGATGGCCATTATGGGTTTTCCTCCGCTGGACGAATTTGTGAAAGTGGAGGCCATGGCTGCGATCTTGAGGCTGGAGGCCAATGGCTTATGGTGTTCTAATAATGTGGTTGGGGCCATACATATACTACAAGAACTATATTATAAGATATTGTATAATGAAACTTGGAAACGCCGCTTCTGAGACGTATCTTTAATTAAAAGAAATATATGTAAATAAATGTTTATCACGTGTGCGAGTATTTGAGTGGTTTAGGCGTTTCCAAGATGGGCGAGATGATGTTGAAGATTACGCGCGCTCGGGATGCCCTTCGACGTAAAAAACGGATGAAAATTTTGAAAAAATAGAAAATTTGATCCGATCTGGGATAACTACTTGTGCATTTGCTGAAACTGTAAGAACTGACGAAGAATGCGTAAGGCAAACTTTACATAAGAATTTAAACATGTAAAAAGCGTGTGTGAAAGTGATGCCGAAAATTCTCACAATCGAACAAGATAAGCCTCGTGAAAATATTTGTACTGACACGTTAGGTGCCATTGAAAATAATCCAAACTTCTTCGTAATAGTGATAATAATAGTGATGCATCTTTGTTTTTCACCTATGATCCAAAAATTAAACGTCAAACAATACATTGGAAGAACTTAGCTTCGCGGAGAGTTAAGAATGCGCGAATGAGCAAATCAAAATTCAAAGTTCTGATTATTGTTTTTATAGATATCCATAGCATTGTGTATTTCAACTTGCTTTCTTAAGGTCAAGTTGTTAATCAGCATTGCTACCTTGAGGTTCTTGCTCAACTTCGTGAGAAAATCAGAAAAGAAGAAAAAATTCATGGGTTCTTTATCAGGACAACGCAACGACGCACACTGCTTTGTCTGTCAAGATGATTCTAGCCGAGTATAATATCCCTGTGTAATGGTACTTACAAAAAGAAAGCAACTTGCCTGCTTACTGGTAACTGGCGCCGATCGGTACCAATAATGTAACAATTAACAACTTGCATCTTCTCTGCCTAGGTACGTCTATCAGCATTGTGACATTATCGACACCGATCGGCTCCGGTTACCAGTAAGCAGGCAATCTGCTTTCTTTCTGTATGTACACTAAGACTATCTGCCTTATTCGCTTGACCTGACACTATGTGACTTTTATTTCTTTCTTAAGGTCAAATCTGCATTAAAAGGAATAAAATTTCAAATCGTTGAAGCTGCGAAAGGAAGAGCAGTACGCGTCATGAACGAGCTCACAGAAGAAGATTCCCAGCACTGTTTTGCACAATGCAACATTCGAATGGAGCGGTGCAGGGGCAGAGGAGAGGTGTATGTAGAAGGGCATTATAATTAAATATGTCAAACTTCAAAATAAAATACGACATCAGTCTCGTTATTTTATAGCCACATGTCGTAACATAACAACTTAGTTCTACGCTTCAGTAAACTTCAGGACTGGAGTGTGCATGAATATTTTTGTAATTTTGTCTATTTTCTGTTCTTTGAATCTGTAAAATACGAGGGGCATTCAAGTTCTAAGGTCTCCAATTTTTTTTCTAACTAACTACTCACCCGAAAACTATGAAACTGGTGTTACTGCTCGACGTAATCTCCCTGCAGACGTACACATTTTTCACAACGTCGACGCCATGATTCCATGGCCGCGGCGAAGGCTTCTTTAGGAGTCTGTTTCGACCACTGGAAAATCGCTGAAGCAATAGCAGCACGGCTTGTGAATATACGGTCACGGACAGTGTCTTTCGTTGTTGGAAACAGCCAAAAGTCACTAGGAGCCAGGTCAGGTGAGTATGGAGCATGAGAAATCACTTCAAAGTTGTTTTCACGAAGAAGCTGTTGCATAACGTTAGCCCGATGTGCGGGTGCGTTGTCTTGGTGAAACAGCACACGCGCAGCCTTTCCCGGACGTTTTTGTTCCAGTGCAGGAAGGAACTTGTTCTTCAAAATATTTTCGTAGGATACACCTGTCACCGTAGTGCCCTTTGGAACACAATGGGTAAGGATTACGCCCTCACTGTCCCAGAACACGGACACCATCATTTTTTCAGCACTGGCGGTTACCCGAAATTTTTTTGGTGGCGGTGAATCTGTGTGCTTCCATTGAGCTGACTGGCGCTTTGTTTCTGGATTGAAAAATGGCATCCACGCCTCATCCATTGTCAGAATCGACGAAAAGAAAGTCCCATTCATGCCTTGGTTGCACGTCAACATTGCTTGGCAACATGCCACACGAGCAGCCTTGTGGTCGTCCGTCAGCATTCGTGGCAACCACCTGGAGGACACTTTTCGCATTTTTAGGTCGTTATGCAGGATTGTGTGCACAGAACCCACGGAAATGCTAACACTGGAGGCGATCTGTTCAACTGTCATTCGACGATCCCCCAAAACAAGTCTATCCACTTTCTCGATCATGTCGTCAGACCGGCTTGTGCGAGCCCGAGGTTGTTTCGGTTTGTTGTCACACGATGTTCTGCCTTCATTAAACTGTCGCACCCACGAACGCACTTTCGACACATCCATAACTCCATCACCACATGTCTCCTTTAACTATCGATGAATTTCAATTGGTGTCACACCACGCAAATTCAGAAAACGAATGATTGCACGCTGTTCAAGTAAGGAAAACGTAGCCATTTTAAGTATCTAAAACAGTTCTCATTCTCGACGCTGCCGCTACAATTCCATCTGCTGTATAGGGCTGCCATCTCTGTGACGTATTGACAACGAACGCACGCTCATTTTAAAACAATGCACATGCTTCTATCTCTTTCCAGTCTGGAGAAAAAAAATCGGAGGCCTTAGAACTTGAATGCACCTCGTAGGTATAGTTTGTAGAAAAGATATAACAGCAGCAAAAACGTAATGGTTTCTGAATTGTGAGATATTTAACAAAACATTAAATATAGTAATAAGTTGTAATAACTGTAAATTTGTTATCTATTTGTTTTTTTTTAATGATATAATTAAATTTAACCGTGAGTCCAATATTTTTGCAAGGGACTGTACATACATATATGCTACTACTTTCTACAACAACGTACAGGTCTTGTAACACCATATTTGCACCACCATATGTTTTGTTTGTGTCAATTTATCCAAGCGTATTATTGTAGCTTTTTAATTATGTAGTCAGGCAAAAAATAAAAGTTCCTGAACTTGAACTGGTATAAAAGTGGGTATGGTGTCGTTGAAACGTGATTTGCTTTTGAATTCGTGTGACCTTTCCGTGTTGTAATAATGCTCTCGTAAGTCCATTTATAACGCAGTTGGCCGCGTGTAGGTTTATACCATAAATGTATCGGAAAGGATAGAATTTAGAATTTAATCGGGATGTAGAAGGAAATAAAATTTTGTGTTTATTTATATTTAATGGATGAATCACTTGAATTTTTTTTTAAATTTTAAAATATTTTTATTTTAAATTTGACGAACCTAGGATCATTCAATATTTAATAGTAATAATAAGAATAATAATATTTATCAGTTCTTGAGGTCAGATAACTGATACAGAACAAGCCAATGATGTACTATCGCGGCATTTGAAATCCGGACGATTATGTACAAGTGTCCCGTATCGTTATGTTCAAATTTTAGGAGTGTAAAGTAGACTTCATTTCAAGTTTCAAGTTACAAAAACGCAAAACTTTTATATCCATTTTTATTTGTTTCAAAGTAACAGATCTATGAATGTGATTGTCAGATCATGAAAAAAAATGTAATCCTAAAGTAAATACAAACTGATTTTATTTAAAAAAAGTTATACGATTCAATAACAGGCCTGCGATTGTTAACGTAGCATAATAAAATGTTTCCTAAAATAAATAAACACCTGTCGTAGTACACACAGTATTTTCTTGGAGATCTACAAAAAAGAGTACTGGAAATTGATTTATGATAAAGAAGGTTCTTACTTATTTCGTAAGTGCTGAACCATGAATATCATACAATAAACAAATGTTCACATGATTGTTAACGTTGCATTTTTTAATAAGGGATTACATTTCAGTTCATACAACAGCTTATTAGTGAGTGGACACGTTTTCTTTATTCAAAATGCCTTACCGATTTTCTTCTGAAGAGTATGCGGACATGCATTTTGTGTATGGCTACTCTAACGGCAATGTACGTCAAGCAGTTATTGAATACCGACATCGGTTTCCCGATAGGCGCATTCCTCATTACAGAACGTTTCTGGAAGTACACAGAGAATTTCGGGAATGCGGACTGCGTGATTATCTTTTCGACCGAGGAGTAAATTTGCCAGCAGACTTAGAGGAAGAAGCACTAGCTATTGTTACAAGGGATACAACTCTCAGTGTACGTCGAATCGCTAGTCAATTACGAATGCCACGAACGACAGTTTGGCGAATTTTAAAACGTGAGGGCTTATATCCATATCACTATCGCAGAGGACACGGTTTGCTTGAGGCAGACCACTAAGCTCGTCTAGTTTATTCTACCTGGATATGAAGACAGTCACGGCTTCATTTTAATTTCTGCAGAACAGTCCTCTGGACAGATGAATCTACGTTCAATCCCAAAGCTGTACGCCCATTTAAATTTCAACATGAATTTTCTATTAACGTTTGGGCGGCCCTAATCGATCACTTGTTGATTGGTCCTGTCGTTCTTCTTGCGGACAATTACCTTCAATTTCTTATTGACGAACTGCCAGGTCTTTTAGAGGATGTCCCACTGAATGTTCGACGAGACATGTGGTTTCACATGGATGGAGCACCATCACATTTCGGAATTGCTATCAGAAATTGGGTTAACGTCAATTATCCAAGATGGATTGGTCGAGGTGGTCCTGTTGCATGGCCACCCAGATCACTCGATCTTAATCCCCTTGACTTTTATTTATGGGGATACATGAAAAATTTAGTCTACGCGCAAGTTTCGAACACAAGAGAAGAGTTGTTGGATCGTATTCACCTGGCTGCCGAACAAATCCCACAAAACAAGTATAAAATTCGGATATGTACTTCTTCTGTTGGCTTACGGGCACAAGCCTGCATTCAACAAGGAGGTGGACATTTCGAAAATATTATTAATTGCTTTTTTGAATAAAATTGACTTTACATTTTTTTCATGATCTGACAATCACATTCATAGATCTGTAACTTGGAAACAAATAAAAATGGATATACAAGTTTTGCGTTTTTGTTACTTGAAATGAAGTCTACTTTACACTCCTAAAATTTGAACATAACGAAACTGGACAGCTTGTATTTGTTTTCACTATAATTAAGCATTGTAATTCGGTTTTTGTATAATTGAGTTATTGCGTAGATGACAGCATGGTGACATTTATTTGTAACCTCTCCTGCCAGATTGTGTTATTACTAGAGCTGAGGATGTTTGCGGTATAACCATGGTTATATCATGTAACCATAGTAAATTACTATGGTTACATGATATAACCATGGTTATACCGCAAACATCCTCAGCTCTAGTTATTACAAATTATAAATAAATAAATAAAAAAATACTCTAACAGTATTCTGGATATCTTAGATAATATACGAGGGTGATTAAAATTTTGTCTGTATTTTATTTTTTTCTGGTCGATCTAAATTACAAATTCATATTGTATATACATAATTTTTCTATGTAACAACCTTTCTTTAAAATATACTTCTCTTGTCCCATCGCTCCAGTAGCTTTTGTATTCCCGTCGAAAAAAATTCTTTCGGTTTATGACGTAGTTAATATTGCAGCGCATCCTCCACTTTCTCATTAGAGGCAAATCACTTATCCCCAAGAAGTTTTTGAGTGGCCCAAGGAGATGATAGTGTGATATCAGAAGTGGCTGGGACGATCGCTATGTAAGGTCGGCTCAGCTAGTGACAGGATCGCCATGTGATGTCCCCTGGTCCTGGTGGTAGCTTCGTTGCCGAGGCAGACTCATTAGAGGCCGGGTTTATTGGTAGAATAAATAACGCATTCAGTGACGATGTAAAATAACGTTTAAATAAATAACAATAAATTTAGTTATTTGTAAATACAACTTCTCCTTAAGTTAAAGGTCTTCTTCTATCGTCAATGTATTCAAAAATACTTCCTAATGATATCAACAAATCTTCTGATCTTGCAACTATACACACAACATCTATATACACGTTAATCAATAACTCATTTTGGAATTCTACCAGTATGTTATATATGAAGTTAAGAATTGTTTTCACTATTGTACGGCAATATTGGCATTTTTGTAGCGCCATCTACATTTCATTTTTTTCGTCTATTATTAGTTATTCTGTTAATGCCAACCATAAAATAATGACATTTAGTTACTGGCAATCTGTTTGTGTTTGTACTTATAAATATTCTGCAAAATCATCCATACTATTATTAAGGATATTTATTCGCAAATTAGATTTATTATAACTATCTTACTTGATCTATGTAAACGATAACTAGAGAACGGACGCAATTTTCATAAAACGCAATCGGCAATTGGAATTGTGTATAACGTCGCTCAGTACATCCCGGCGTAATTCAATGAAGTATTTGTTTGACTTACTCGGACACCTGGTCTCGCCGCGATAACAATGGACAAGCCAGCTATTGTATTCGGAGAATATAGTGTTTTTTAAAGTGTTTTCATGAGCGTAGATAGAAGTGGGGTTTTTATAAAGTATTTTATTTATTAGTTTATATTTCGTAAGATAAATAAAGTGCTGTGAGTAAGTTTCTTGTTTTCATAGTTTTAACTGTTAATTACATCGTAATTTTTGCGATAGATCCTGTTTAATATCGTTTGATTGAATCTATTTCTACCAATTATTTCGACGTAAGAGTGTGCATTGAATTTCGTTCAGTTTCAATAACTTACGCACACATATTTAGTTTTCATTTATTTAGATCTAGAGCATTGTTTAAGTTACTTTTCAGACATGATATGGAAGAATGTCGAGAACGGCATTGTAAAACAATGGCGAGTTGGATTGACGGTCATACTGATTGTATGTCCATTGTCAGTGATTCCGAAATTTATTACAAAATCCGTAAAATATTGTCCAAAATTCGTCACTTAGGATCGCAAACACATCTGAACTCTGTAAAACTTTTATGGCGGCTAATATTCCATTAAATAAACTTAGCAATCCCACTTTAAAAATATTTCTTCAAAAATATACTGGTCGAAATGTTCCTGATGAATCAACTTTACGGAAATATTATGTTTCTAGGTGCTATACGAGAACAGTAGAACGCATTAGAAGCCATCTTTTAAATCAATACCTATGGATAAGCGCCGACGAAACGGTGGATATGTTAGGACGCTGTCTGGTAAATGTTGTAGCTGGTGTACTACATCCAACTATTCCCTATAACTTATATGTAATAGCAACAAGTGTTATAAATAGAGTTGATGCGGAAACAGTTGCTGAAACCATTAAGGAGAATATGCTAAAAATTCTTCATTCGGACGCCACGTACAAAGAAAAAATACTTTTATTTGTCAGTGGTAGTGCCGCGTATATGTTAAAAACAGGCAGACTATTGAAGAAAACATATCCTAATATGCTGCATATTACTTGTGTAGCACATGCTCTCCACAGAATCTGTGAATATATCAGAGACACTTTTCCGGAAGTTGATAGACTTCTATCAGCTTTTAAAAAAGTTTTCAGAAAAGCACCATTGAGAGTAGCTCTTTTCAGGGAAAAATTTCCATCTCTGTCACTGCCTCCCACTCCAGTAATAACTAGATGGGGAACATGGCTGAAAGCTACTAGTTATTATGCTGAGAATTTCGATAGTCTAAAACATTTCGTAACACTGCTAAAGGAGGATGCTAGAAGTATTGGTGAGTGCAAGGAGCTCACACAAATCCCAAATTTAAAAAATCAGTTGTACTTTCTTCACGAACACTTTGGAAAATTGCCAAAACTAATCACTTATTTTGAAAATCGAAATCTCAAATTAAATGACGGATTAACCACATTAGATGTGGCTGTTAATAATTTGAAAACTATTCCATGTGACTTCGGATGTGGCATTCGGCAAAAGTTTGAAGCAATTCTTAATAGAAATCCAGATTTAATTACATTGCAGCAATTATGTATTGAGACAATTCCACAAAATCTAACGGCTAAATATGAAGAAATAAAATAATATTTCCAGTATGCACCTATAACCAGTTGCGATGTAGAAAGGACGTTTTCTGTTTATAAGGATGTACTTAATTCAAAGAGAACAAAATTGACAGAAGAAAACCTTGAGAAGCTATTGCTAGTCAATATGAATACTCCTTTATTCAACTTGAACGACAAAATGAACAAATAAAAATGTTCCAATTATAGCAATAAAATTAAAAACTTTAAAAATACAACTTTTCAACAAATACATATGTATTTCGTAATTTTATAGATCCCCACCCGTTTGTTTTCCAATTATATAAATAAAATTAAAAACTTTATAAATACAACTTTTCAACAAATAAATATGTATTTCGTAATTTTATAGATCACCACCCGTTCGTTTTCCAATTATATAAATAAAATTAAATATTTTAGAAATACAGCCTTTCGCCAGTACTGCACTGGGTGGTTAGCGTGTCCGTTCTCTAACGATAACTTTATGACGCCAAGTTTGCCAATAATTTTTAAGCCGAAATGTAACCAGAATTCCCAAAAAACTTAATGAAAAATTAGAGTTGGTTCTAATTCGGCAATTTATTCATGAATTTATTGTTGTCAATAAATTCACGACAATTTTGTGTATTACACGTGTAAATAAATTCAAGGTCACTAAATTTATGAATTTCTGTGACCGTGTAAAGCCACCCTAACTTGAGCAGACACAGCACTCCATTTGTTTCGTTTATTAAAATCAGACAAGTCGTAACACTGCCAAGTTTAAAAAATTATTAATACTGGCAGCAGTAACTTTGTGGTAATTCATTTTGAAAATAATATAATAAAATAAAACAATCACTTTGTTTTACCACTTTATTCACATTTAATTGTGACCGCGGTTTCGACATACAATGTCATTATCAAACTGCAAAAGTTACAGGCCTACATGTTTCACCCGTAACTTGAAGTAGAAATTGGCTTGTTGCACTACACTGCTTTTGCAGTTTGATAATGACATTGTATGTCGAAACCGCGGTCACAATTATATGTGAATAAAGTGGTAAAACAAAGTGATTGTTTTATTTTATTTTATTATTTTTAAAAAATTATTTTTGAATATTCACCCTGTATATAACAGCGTAAATGTATATATGTATATTTTATTGATTCATAAACTATTTGAAAACTTAAGCATTGTTTGATTTTAGGTCTTTGTCAGCGGATCTCTGGCCAATCTCTACACAAAAACAATGGTGGACGCCGACTGGCAACTAAAGTTCACAGGCATTCCAGTCATCATTTTGGACGTCGGCGAGGCCCGGTCCAGAGACAAAAGACGTATCCAGATAATGCTCGCCGAACGCGGAACATGCTTTATGCTCTGGCGCGATACAATAGACAATCTGACGTCGTACAAAGTAGCCGGCAAAGCATTCCACACAATGTGTTATTCCTCGGATCACACGCTGCAGATTGGTTTCAGTTTCGACACGGCACAGGCGGCGCAAGAACTGTGGAATCACATAGAACAGTTGGTCGCGTGTCCTGAGAACATCCAGCTGTCCATGCCCGGCAAGAAGAAAAAGAAGAAGGAAAAGAAGGCGACGAAACCACCACCGCTACCACCAAAGAGTCACATTTCGCAACCATGTTGTTTCCAGCACGTTACCTCCGTCGAACACGACGACCACGATAGATTTTACTCGTTAAAAGAATATGTTCCAAAGTCAACGTTTAACAGTAAACTTTTATAAGAAGTATGAATATATTTGTTCATAAGAGCATGATATATACAGTGTTGTAAATGCCACAGTGAATTACGATAGCATCTTCAGTAAAAACAAACAGGGATTTTGTTAACATTGTTTCTAACCTAACACATATTGCTACAAATTGTAAATGTTAGATAAAACAATATTTACGGTTTAACAAGGTAATCATTGGGTATATATAATAGTATCAAAACAACCTAAAAACTTAAAAATACATTAAACGAAAGCTCTAGACGCTCTGAATATCTTATTCATATTTCCATAAATATATATTTATTCAATACACAACGACATAAATTAAAAATTAAATATGTTTTGTTTCAAGTTTCACGTTTCGAAACTAAATACTATCCGGGCTTTGGTAATACATAAGCAAATTTTATGGTGGTTAAATTTAGATTTTTATCTTGCTTTTAACTTGATTTTGGTTCATGTTATATTATATCTTTTCAATTCTTTCGTTGGACTTTGTTCCACGCTTTTTCTTAATATATAAATTTTTTAGTTTTCCAGTTCTTCTTTTCCCCAAAGTTTTGTATTCTAGTGCTTGTCTTCTTTAACTTGTGATTTTCTCAAAGTATATCCAATTCATTGCTATTTACGCATTTGAATAATAACCTCAGTTGATTCCAATCTTGCTTTTCGCTACAATTCCCAATTTTTTTAAATTTGTTCTGAGCAAAATATTGGAAAGATATAACTCCAGCACTTATTTACGGAAGTCTGTAATTCTCCATCTCTGTTTATTTTTGATCCAGGTTTCGGTCCCTCCTAGCAACACGCTTATGACATTTGTTTTAAATAGATCAGCAGACTGCTTTAGTTAGCTGCAAATATTATCTCATCTATTGTATTCCTCAAGGAATATATATTTTAATGAGATAAACTGGAATATTATTTGCGAAATGTTGGAAAGTAATTCGGTTTCATATGCTATTACAGTATTTGATTGTTTTATTTTTAGTTCCTAGTTTTAACATTTTTATTTTAATGTTAACTTTGGTGCTATTTTGAAATTATCATACATTTTCACTTTCATATATGTAAATATCGAACAAATTTGCATTGCACGCAAATTCTAATTCATAATTAATAGAGAAAATTATTTTATTTCATCCTGTGACACATTCTTTGATTTCCAGGACTCATTTCAGTCCGGAAAATGAAACTTTACATCATTAATATACTTTACCCGACTACAATTTTTACAAGATTTATACACACATATTCTTTTTTATATTGGTTTGCTGGCTTGAGTTGTACGATATAAAATTATGATTCACAGACATTTTTGCGACATTTAAAAAATAATTCCAAGAAAAAAGCAAAAACGAAAAGCAATTTGGACGATCTTCAAAATTAACTGATGAAAATACGCCAGGGAAATATGAATAGATCCAAGCAATTTTGAAATACCATTTGGGCCTCAGAGGTGTATCATCTCGATTGGTTTCAAAATTGCTTAACTTCTTCGAAGAAAAAACGACGTACAGAAACGATTTCTGATTACCAGTGTCGAGAAAGGCACCATTGCGGGTAGCAAGTAAACCTGAACAAAGTAAAGGAAAAACGACATTATGTCTATTGCTTGTACATGTAACAATCCAAATAAATATATATTTTTCCCCACAAAATTTCTGAAAAATACCGCTTGCTACGCCAAAGCGACCAAATAGAAGTTAAACCAACAGCAAGAGGTTGCGAAAAGGTCAGCAAGGCCAACCTCTCCCGCCCGGTCCTACCCGTTAGCGGTCGACCCACAGTTAGAACCCTGCCGGCCAGCTCAAAGTTTCGGAGAGTGCGCGAAGTCCCTTAGGTCGCTGGATGATGGAAGACGCCACCGTATAAAAATATACCTGCAGGGACCCCCCCCCCCCGTATATACGGTTGCGGGTAGGTCTTCGGTACCACCAAAGCAAGAGAGATTGCCCTCTCCTCTGCTAGTACAAATAAAATATAACGAAACTTTGCCTTACTCAACACTTGTAGGAAGGGTATCAATCATAACTCAAGTTGTCAACAAAACAAAATTTATTACCAAGTAGGTTCAAAATAACAGAAGTTTACAAACAGAAGTCTTAGTACTCAAATAATCAGGTATTTACCCAATCAGTTCTAAACTTGCCAAAGTCAATTTCAAAATAGATATCTATAAAACGTAAAGTTCAAAAATCTCTGAATAAATTTATGATCATAAGGATTAAATTACTAAAAGGTCAAGAATTTAGATAATTAAGGTAATAAGATCAGTTAAATTAGCAAGTGATAAGTAATTGATTCAAGATCTAATTCTACAGTGATAAATCGTAATTTAGGTTTCTATATTATAAAATTACAAAACAATCTAAAAAAAAAAACACAAGTCGCCAAATATGTCTAATATGAGAGCTGACTAGTCTAGGCTGTTCATCTGATAAGTTTTAACAAAAGCAGCAATAGTCGCTTACAAGGTTTCAATGTAATAGAAGCTGAACAATTAAATGAGTAACACCCTGTATACACAGGAGATATTACGGTGAAAGAATAGGTTATTTACGTTCTAAGTACAAGTCATAAGTCAATCAGAACACGGACTATGTATACATAGTGATGGTCCTTAACATAAATTAACAGAGTATAACAAGAGAATACTTGAGCTACGAGGTAATCACAAGTAGTTTGAAATCTTATCGAAGGCCCGACAGAGGGTACTAAGCCTCGATCAATATCTATACTAACGACTGGACGCTGGTGATGCTAGACAACCAGTAAAAAGGTTGCCCAGAGAATGGTTTAGCTTCTCTTGTGACTACAAATTTAATTTAATCAAACTTAAATTTTGAATTTTGAAAAGGTAGTATCGGGTTATACGTTAATCAACATCTAAAATGTATTAAAAGCTCCTACTTAGCTTGACAACCTGATTGTTCAAATCTCCAAACTACTCCCAAGTATGCCTTCACAGGGGATGATCGGGGATGTCGAATTCTTAGTTTCACAGGTGAACGGCCGCCATCTTAGGGACGCCGTGCAAGATGTAGCAAAATTCCGGATCAGGGAAGCACTGAAGTTTCCAACGCACCCTAAGGGGGGTGGTTTGTAGAATTCTGCTCGGAACTCCTTCCAAATGATCCATATATTCGAAACTTCGCTGTCAGGAAAATTGCGTAGCAAACATAAAATATCTGCCTACCACGTGGTACATCTTTCGGGTTACCCTCGACGAAATGTGCGGTAAAAGCACTTTGAGTTTGAAGAAAAATCTCCAAAAATATTTATAATAATAAATCCCAAAAAAGAAAATTCGAAATAAGTAAAAGTACAAAAGGAAAAGATATTTCTTACCGCAGAAATTTAGATCACACTAAAATAGAACACAAGTTAGCGCTTCAAAGACTTAAAGAAAAGTGTCCGGCGACACAAAGGAAATGAATCGATACATTATCGATCTACGTCATCGGTATGATCGGTAAACGGTAATTTTTGAAAAGAAGGGAAATTCATTTACAATAAAACAAAAACAGATGCAGGAGTGTACGGCAAAGCCAAAAACGTCAAGGGGTTAATTAAAACTCCCTTAACTAGGTTGTGAATCGATAAATTAGACCAAACGAAAGTCTAGATTTCTGCCAAAAGCTAGATAAATCAAATGATGTGAGATGGCGCTCCGAGCGAGAGAAAATAATAACGTAATATTAAGTAAATTACATGAGATAAAAGACGTATAAGCTCTAAAATAGATGCATGAATTTCTAAAAGAATTTCTACAATAAAGTAATAAATTAAAGGAACAAAATCTGAATTACAAACAGATATTAACTGCAATCGTGACTATGCATTAAAATAACCAGATGTCGGACACCTCGACGTGAATGCAACATCATTCGGAAATATATAGGGTCGGCCAAAGTATTAGAACATGAATAAAATTTGAAGGAATAAAAGTTTGGAATACCGTAAGTTGAACGAGAATTAACAATAAATTAAAATAAAATACAATTAAACGAATATGTTGAAAAATAAGAGGGCTAAATTGACTTGACGAGGTTAATAATGAAGTAAATTGATTAAAAATTCCAGCATGATCTCAAAATGATTTTTCGCACATAACACGCTTTTAAATTGAATTCTTCTATTGTGTTGTGATATATCAATATTCGGACACATAATCTGGATTGAATGGTTCTACTGTATCCTAGCTTACGTGTCGGAATATTAATATATGACAGCACAACAGAGCAGTATTTTACAGAAATTGACACATATTTATTCAAATTGTTACATGTACACAAGTTAGATACAATAATATCGTGACATATATTTTTATATATCGTTTATCCAGGTTTAGTGATAATGATGCATGAATCTATACTTATGAAATATTGAAAGGGCTGATTCTTAACGTTATTTTAAGACAAAAATTTAATAAAAACCCGAGTCCGCCAATACTTCCTTTCCGAGATACAGGGTGTTAAACTTCTAAGAAAAAAGTTTTTTTTATCTTAACATTCATACAACGTATATGCCTTCCTAGGGGCATTTTCCGATATAAAAAAATTCTTAAATTTGCTACCAGTGACATTCGAGCAAAATTTGGACTGAATATGTTTTAAAAAAATAATGGTACGCCACTGATTTTTCTTTAAATAAAAATTATTTTATTAATGATGCTGCATTTTGCAATTTTTCAAACGAAATTGCTCACAAGATTAAATAAAACCGTTGTACGATATATGTCCGGCAAAAGATTTTCCACAGTACTCGTTTCGAAATTCTTGACTGTCTCCTTCGTCGCCTCGTCCAGAAGCATCTCACTCGTAACTGTAAAACCTCATTTGCCGGACTTATAACGTAAATAACTAAAACAAGGCAATATGCTGTCTTGAACTACATATTTAGAATTATTTAATACAAAAAAAAAATGAAAAAGCTTCTAATATTCCTCAGTGACATAATATCCAATAACAAAGAAAATCTAGGAAAAGTAATAAACACATAGTAACTAAGCAAACACAAAAGGTACTTGAGGAAATAGAGGAAATAATAATTAAAAATTGAAGAATTAACAAATAATAAAATCTCTCAGATAAAATCAAAAAACGTACTTGGGTATTAGAATTAGATTGTGGTGGACAGAGTTTGGAAATCTAAACGGAAGCATGAAATCTCTTAATCTCTCTGATATAATTGGAATGCTAAAATTCCTATGAATATCCTGGTTGTTGACGAACCACTGAGCATTGACCATACTCCGTAGCTGTTTTTTCTACGGTACTGACGTTGATTTATTTGGAACATGCCCATAGCTATATACTATACAATCAAATCGGTTTTGTGACTTTGTTATATAATAGAATTTCATCCAATAATGTTTTTTATACTTACGACAAAGTTCTGTCTTTCTCTTTTGGACCTGCACCTTCTAACACAATTTTGCATCCAGGGCTATGCTTAAATTATATTGTTATCGTAGAATATCACGGTACCATTGATATTAAGTGTTGGTGTATTAGTAAATCTTTTGTTGGTAAAGTTTGATCTTCCAATCTGTGGTTTATCTTCGTTTTTGTTGACATTAGTTAGCACTTTATAATATTGTGCTGGGCTTTTGCAATTCTTTTAGCTGCTTCATATTCTTCCGCATCATTTTCTTCTTGCATTTCAAGCACACATCATAGTAACAATTGTATCTTTGCTATTGTTATGTAATGTTTGTATAAGAAATTATAGCTACATTTTAATATTTTATTATCAATTACATATTCTTACCAATATTGTTAGCTAAAATAATAATTGTAACAGGATACAAAATATAGTTACAGAATTTAGAGCTTTCGTTTGTTCTTAATAATCATACTTTTCTTTTGCATTTTTTATTAGATCGTATTGAAACTGATTTATAGTACGATGTAGAGGTATTAGATTTAAAAAAGCTATTGTCTTTGATCAGTTTATTACTTCATTAAAGCCCATCTAGAATATTCGATGAGATAAAACAACTCTTGTTAAATCCTAATTCACTCAAGTAGGAAGACAACTTTAATCAAATATTAATAATATTAATCTAAATCAATTGTCATATTGTAATATATTGAGGCAAAATAATGGATGTTGTTTTGACATACCTTGAAAATATGACCATGCAATTTAACATTTGTGTTTAAACGTAATAAGTCTATAGGTTGCGGTGTCTATAGGCAAAAAATAACCTGGTTCTAAAAAGTATTTATAGATTAAAATTTTCAGGCAGATCACTACTAATTGACTGGATTAGCAAATCGTTACAAAAATAAGAAATTTAGAAAATGTAGCAACATGGCATTCTTTTCCAAACAGGGCCCAACTCTTCGCAAATTATCTTGCACATATGCGCATGCGTCTCCAACGTTTTATGATATAATAGTATGAATCGTAATGAATAATAATAATAATATGAATAGTAACAACATGTGTTAGTTGTGCAAAACACATTTCTAATTTGCTTAATTTGAGACGACATCTAAAACAATTTCATCCCAACTACAATACCTAACCTGTTGCTTTCAGTCGCTGAAAATTAAAAATATAAATGCAATGAATGTAACATCTTTTTTAACAATATTTAGAAATTGAATCATCTTAATAAGAAGCAACACATAAAAAATAGCAATAATAGCTAATAGAATGCGACGTAAGTGTTCTGTGAAATGTGCATTACTAATGATAATGAAGAAGTATAGCAAACGCCAATTAAGTTGGCGCGAGGAGGGGTAAGTTCGCGCAGGATTAAAAGTAGTGGGGAGATTTGTATTTGGTTTTACATCAAATGTCAGATAATTCTAACCTCTGAGCGTGTATCACTTTATGATCCCCTATATTCGGTCAAACGTCAATGACAAATGTATACTGACAATTACTTGAGTGGTAGGGGTGAACGCTTTTAAAAACGGCTTCTGCGCACCCCCTCCTCGCGCAACTTAATTGGCGCTTGCTATACATATATTTAAAATTCATGTTAGAGAAAAAAATAAAATAAAAAAAGTAAACAGATGGTGAAAAAGTTTTATTATTATTAAATAGATATGGTAATGATTAATCTGATTGTTATTCACTACTATTTATATTATTATATCATAAAATGTCGGAGACGCATGCGAATATGTTCAGGATAATTTGGAAAGAGTTGGACCCTAAAGGCTTGTTTTCCAAACATAACTAAGCTAGGTAACCTCACTTTGGTAGTTAAGTTGCGTATTAATATTAGGCGAGGATGGCAAAATTATCGATATATGTCAAATGATAATCAAAAGGAAAATATGTTCAATATAGATCGGACTAAAAATATCGACATATATCAGTGTAACATGTTTTTTTTTGTAGTTGTCTTACGCAAGCAACAAAAGGGAGTTCAGAAAACTCCGGCGTCAAGTAGATTTTGGACAAAAAATCGTATGTCTTAAGCTTATTGATTGATATTAAATTTTAAATATCAAATGTTGTCTGTTAAAAATTGTATTCCATAATTTTAATTTTGTAAATTAGTTATTCTTAAAATCCAAGATCATTACTTACTTGATTAATTTCTATTTATTAATATTGAATTTAAATGAAATTTCAAGCGATGTTACAATTACTTGCAAACGGAAATATCATTTGACATAACCTAACATTTGTGTATATGATAACCTACAAAATTGTGTTAAGAAATGCAAGCAATTATATCTTTCTCTCTATCACACATGACTTCAAATTTCCATGGATTGCTTTAACGCTGAATTTTTCTGGATATCCGATATGTACCTTACGCGTTGCACGCCATCTCTCAATCATAGGTGTTATCTTTTTTAGCAACACAACATATTAATAACTAACGGGTGTTCACAAACATTCGAAGTCAAGTGGGCTCTGAACAAAAAATCGTATATCTTTACTTAAGTATCTGATTTGTAATAATTATTAAATGTCAACTGTTGTCTGTCAAAAATTGTCAGAATCTAATATCGAAGATACTAATTTGATAACCTATAAAATTGTATTAAGTAAATGTATCAATCTATCTCAGACATGACTTCATATTTTCAAGGACTACTTTGACTTCGAATGTTTCTGAACACCCGTTAGTTAGATATTTCTTATCAAAATAACGGGTGTTCAGAAACATTCGAAGTCAAGTGGGCTCTGAACAAAAAATCGTATATCTTTACTTAAGTATCTCATTTATAATAATTATTAAATGTCACCTGTTGTCTGTCAAAAATCAATCTGTCTCAGATATGACTTCATATTTTCAAGGACTACTTTGACTTCGAATGTTTCTGAACACCCGTTATCTATATTTTATATTTATCGGTCGAGCAATATCGATTCTTTAAACATCCGATATTTTTGAATAATAAATATGTTGTGTCACGTTAGTTTGTATGGTAAAATCAGTACTATGTTGCATTTTTTACGTCAACACTAATTCACTCAATTAAAACCAGTCACTGGGACTTTATGATCTTGACATGAGAGGATTACGTATATTTTAAGGTTAGAAATTGGGAAAATAATTCAATCATTAGATGTAAGAATAAATGACTAAAGACATAAATGATCAGTGATACAATTGTGCATATTGGACATTTATTTATTGGATTTTTAATATTTTAAAATGCAAACCTCAAACAATGAAATACCTCTTTATTTTTACTGAAGATGCAATGGCAGGCAGCGTAATTTTAGCTAAGGTTTTTCACCCTACTTGGAAAACTAAAGAAACTTAAAACATTCTTGAAATGTACAAAAGGACATTGACTGACACATATTTTTATTTCTTTTTAAGTAATCCGTACATATTCTAGATTAGATGTTAACGTGCGAATTGTTGTAAGAGTTGTAACTAAATATTGTAATAATGTATTTCGATGTTCCCTCCACATTCGTGTTTCTCTCACAAAATATTATTTATATAAAATACATAGATATATAATAGATCATATAGTTTTTATGTTATCATTATTTTTTTCATATTTTATTTTTGATTGGAGACACTTTTGAGATATTTGATGATGTGGAACGATGTAACTACGATGATGAATAAGTATGAAGACATTTACAATGATGCTAATTTGCAGTTTGATAGTGCAAAGTGTAATTTAGGATTACATTTATTGTTAAATTATCTGACATGAAATGAAAATATATTGAATGAATAAATATTATTAAAGTATATCTATTTAAAATTTAATCTGTGATATCATCAAATATATAGGTTTCACATATTAAAAGCAAGTTAATCAAAAATGTAGATTTTTTTGTATTTCAGTTTATAAATAAAGTGTATACGATTAATGTGTGTGTTAAATTATTACATTCTATAACAATAGGGGCACTACCACTGTACTTTTCATCTTAATATACCGGGCGTTACACAAAAATTTTATTTATTAGATATATACATCAAATTAAACGGTTTCGGAAAGACTACATACAGCAATGTAGTTTTATCTTTTTGTCCTGTATAATTTATCAGAAACGTGAGTCAATTTTTCCCTCTCAAATTGAACTTTTTTTTTCTTGTTTTTTACAAAAGAAAATTTTCTACATATTCCATTAACGTAATAAAAACATAACAAGTGTTCATTTGAAAAGTCAATCTAGTAGCATGTGATTTACTGAGAACATTTCGAAGTATGTCGTAAATTAAAATTTACTACTTAACCTACGAAGTCGTATATTTTGACAGTTTCATAAATACAAATAAATAAATAATAGGTAGGTATTTATTGAAAACTATAACAAATGTTGTCCTTCAAGATCAATGCACTTTAAAATACTCCGTCCAAAATTTCTGATGATATTCTGCAACATTACTGGATTGTTATTAATTTCAATGCATTTCTGTTCCATTCTCTGTAGCATATCATTCAAATTCAATATAGGTGTCGCAACAAGAAGTCGCAAGGTGTTAAATCGCATGAACGTGCAGGCCAGGCAATTTCAGTCCCTATTTCGACTAATTATACGCTCGTCAAAAAATTGTCTTAAATAATCCAAAGATTCTGCAGTACAGTGACAAGGTGCTCCGTCTTGTTGGAAATATGCATTTTGAAGTTCATCATCATGCAACTGATTGACAAATGGTTGTAAAATTTCCGTACGGTACCCTTGAGCAGTTAACGTTCCCTGAAAAAATATTGGTCCAATGATTCGCCTTTGGCTTATCGCTGCCCAAACACCAGTTTTCTCTGGATGTAGCGATTCTTCATTAATTACATGTGGATTTTCGCTACTCTAAATTCTTGTATTTTGTGAATTTAGGTATCCCGTTTTATAAAACCATGCTTCATCAGTAAAAATGACTCTTTGCGAAAGTTCTCCATTATTGTTCATATTTACAAACCAATTACAAAACTGTAGTCTACGTGGGTAATCAATTTCGAACAATTCTTGTACTGCTGACTTGTGCTACTTGTGACACGGTATGGATAAAACTGCATATCTTTTTTTAATAACTTGCGAGTTGTACCAACAGAAAGGTTTATTTGTTGACTCAAATGTCGAACAGATGTTTGTGGTTCATTTTCCATTGTTTCTTCAACACGATTGACAACTTGAGGTGTACGTTTCTTAACTGCTCCGCTGCCTGATTTTCTTAATAGACTATCAGTTTCAGAAAAAGTTTTAAAGTTCTGTCCAAAGTACCTATTCTTAAATTGTATATAATCTATTACAAAATGTGGAAACTCAACTTGAAATTCTACCATGCAATCTTGAACTGAATAAACCCATAAACCGTCAATTTTATTACCACTTCGAAAATAAGCCTAGACTAAAAAAATTTTATGTTCTAATGTGAAAGCCATTTTAAAACTGAGAAGCAATTTATTTAAACCAGAATCGACGCACAATTATTTTATGCACTAACTGATATTTGTGATTGACATTATCAAATGTCATTTGGATTTACGTTTACGGAACAACAAACACATACTAATATATTTGCGTCTTATTCTATCAAAATTTCAAAGTAACCTAGATTAACTTTTCAAATGAACACTTGTGACGTGGATAAAGAAAAATGTAGGAAAATCAGTTTTTTGCGCAAAAGCTTGTCGCTCACAGTGGGCCATGAGTTGATGTAAGCAGTTGCACATTGACAACGTTAAATTGACTAAATAGGTACATATTTACTTGCTGTAATTTTCAGCAATAAAAAACAAACTTGAAAGAAAAATTTACTAAATATGAAAAATAAATACTATAAAATAAATATTCCTTGTTATTTAAAAAAAGCAAATAAAAAAATTTAAACTTTCCTAAATATTGCTCTCAGAAATAATTTCGTTGGGCGGTATTTGTCGGCAAGCATTAATGATTCTATTTCGTAGATCATCTACGTTTTCAGGTTGTGTTACATAAATAATTTCTCTAATTTGGTTCCATTGAAAGAAGTCTAAAGAGGAAAGATTTGGTGAACGGGTGGGCCATCTAATAGGTCCATTAGTGCCTATCCATCTTGGATCAAACTGTCTATTTATCTGTGTTTATTACAGCATTATGTGGAGCAACTCCATCTTGCTGGAAGTGCAGTTGTGCATATTGATTAACAGGAAATTCTTCTAAATTCTCGACTATATCTTCAAGCAACGTATGATATTTTTGTTGATTTAGGTTACCATCAATAATGTATGGTCAAATTATTCTACTGTCTAAAATTTCACACCAAGCATTTAAAGTAAATCTTCTTTGGATATTATTTTCAACGACAAATCTAAAATTTCCGTCGCTCCATTACATGTGGTTGTTCCTATTAAACATGGCGTTATTGATAAAGGCGCACTCGTTCGACCACGAAATGTTAGAATAAAATAGTGGATCTTCCCGTAATTTATTTAAATAAAAATTGCATTTTCTGCGGATAATCGTCTTCTAGCAAATGATGGATCGTTTGAGGTATGTACGGTCTCAGTTTATGTTTTTTTCAAAATAGAATGTACGGTTGTACTGGAAGATCCAATGTTGCTAGCAATCTCTCGAACGGAAGTCCTGGGATTTTCTTGTACGCTCAACAAAACCGTTAAACTTAAATTGTCATTTACTACTCATTTCTTTGGCTTTTTAAAACATGCGCAAATTTCATATGATGCGGTGATTTCCTATCAGGGAAACGTTTCTGATCAATTCTAGTAGCGTGACGCGGTCTTTTACCACATTCAAAATAAACTTGGAGCATGTCCATTAAATAGTCAAAATTCATATTTTACAGGTATTAATAATAAGCAAAATAAAGAAAACCTATACACAATTAGTTATTTATTACTTCAGAATGAACCTAATAATGGAAAATTGCTTTAGATGGATTTTGTCGTACAAGCTAAATGTTTAAGTTTAACGCAGTATTTTCAATACCTATTTAGATGCCCATACAAACTCGAGATGTGTTTATGAAGGCGAGGAAATGTTAAAAGCTGGTCATATTATTTTTTGTGAAATAGTTGGATACAATAATGAAAATTTTGAAGTGAATGCTCTATATTTGCAAACTGCATTAAACTGTGACCCCATAAAATAAGAGAATTGAATATTAAAAAGAATGTTCACTGTTAAAAGCATGTCGGGCAATTGTAAAACTGGAAACAGTGGCTAGTGTGAACATATATCAGCTGTATTGATATGGTGTACCTAGATAAATGCAATAGATAAAGTATTTTGATCTAGAGTGGACCAATCCGGAGCGATATTGGTAAATATTTCATATAAAAGCCGAAAAACTCCTTATCAATATATATATATATGTATATATATATATATATATATATATATATATATATATATATCTATATATGTATATATATATATATATATATATATATATATATATATATATATATAATCGCCTACTGATTAGGTTTACTATATATATATATATATATATATATATATTGATGTAGGTCAAGCCTACACATAAGAATGCCTTAGTTTGCAAGAAACATATCTTGAACATTATATGTAATTATTAGAAAAATAAGAAATTATTGAAACTGAATTCTTCTTATGCCATATCAATAAAGTTGATTTCGCGTTTCTAATTGTTTAAAATTAATTCTCATATTTGTTTATTTTTATCTTTTCATTTGCCTTAGTCATTTTATTCCGATATCTTGTATTTCCAAAGATATTTCAACTTAATTGATCAATAATGAATGACACCAATTATTTAGGCGAGACTGTACTTATTTGAAATAACTACAGCGGGAAATATCCCAAACATAAAATTAGCATTATGTACAATTATCAACATTCACACGTCAATTATTTATTTACTAAAATAAAATATGTAATTTATATTAAGCATATGTATATTTTGAATGATTAAATTATCATTTTCATTATAAATAAGTATCGAGATTATAAAAATACATACAAATTGGACGAATAAGAAGCTAGCATTCGGAACAAACGAGAGTTAGCGTCACTGGGTAAAAATCTCAAAAAAAACACATCGACGTATTTAAGTGCCTCTCTGCAAATTAAAAGAAAAATCATAAATTAAATTAGAAAACCTATACAACGAACCTAGTAAAACCTTACCTCTATATCCAGTTTCTTTTTGACGCATTTTGCGAGTCCAGACGATAACCAGTGCCTCAGAAACCAAAAATACCATTTCACCGGGAAAGCCTGCAGTTAGATCGCCACCAAGCGGGGACGCCGTCCAATTGCCCGTCCAAACTTGTATCCTGCACTTACGGATCTACTAGCAAACTCCAGACTAACCAATTCCTGTCTATTTCTACATAAGTATTCTTTTAACCTCCTACAAATTTTTGAAAATGTTAAATTAATTCACTTCATCAAATAAAACCTCAATCAAATTATTTTTAATAGATATAACTTATGATACATTTTAATATTAGTATAATTTAAGTTAAGTCAAGAAGAATACAGTTTCCAGTTTTAAATATAATTCAATTTAATAATAGTATCATTTATGCATTTAGTCTTATTAATTTCTCGTTCATTTAGTCGTTTTGCTTAACCTAGAATTTTAGTTCATGTTTATTTTATCACGTGACCTGATACGTTTTGATTATTCATAATATTATTAATTTGATCACTTACCTGTTATTCAACATCTTCATTAAAGTCTTTTACATTATTCCTTATCTCACTCGTTTTATTTAGTAGATTTGAAAATAGTATTACCATTAATTATTGTATTGTCATCAGCTGATTTTGTACGTATTCTAATGGAGGCACCGAACCTACATTTTTAAGTCTATTTTACCATGCACAACACAAGAGTCTAATTGTTCTTCGAAGCCGGACATTTAACACCAATTTAGCCCACCCGAAAATAACTATAAGAAGTTATACACATGAGCAGCCGTTTAGGTTAAGTACACTTCGTTATTAAACGATTATGTATCTTTGAATTATACGCAAGTAACAGATTTAATATGTTATAAAACCCCATCTGTGTGTAACATTGGATAGCATATTTAATATAGATATTTATAATTCATTTTTAAAAATTATCTTACCAGTTTCATTTTATTTAATTTTGTAAATATCATTAAGCCCTTTCGGCTTTATATTAATATATATATATATATATATATATATATATATATATATATATATATATATAAATTGCAATATCGCTCCGGATTGGTCCACTCTAATTATAATTATTACTATGTAGTATATGATTTTTATTTCGAATACCCAATTTAGGTAAAGATGCATTTTAGGTACCTTAGTTAGGCAAAATATATACATAAATTTTATTACCACTCATATCAAAGAATTATTTTCGTAACCATGAAAACATCATTCAAAATTTAACGGAGTTGCAATGTTACCTAATACGTTTGAATTGAAAATTCTGTTATAAATAGAGCTGAGGATGTTTGCGGTATAACCATGGTTATATCATGTAACCATAGTAATTTACTATGGTTACATGATATAACCATGGTTATGCCGCAAACATCCTCAGCTCTAGTTATAAACAGTTATATATCGTAGTTGTATATCGCTGTTTAATACAAATTACAAAATATATATATTTTTAAATAGATAGCTGCATTTAATTACCACGATTTTTAATATTTTGTTGAATATAGTCTTCTTTATAACCTTATCTGTCTTGAAATTATTTACTTCAAATAATCTAACATATGCCAACGCTGTTGAGTGGTAATCGCATTTCATTCGTTACAAATTCATGTATAATATTCTCAAAAGATACTGTTTCTTTTTCAACAATTGGAAATTTATGGAAGCTTAATTTTGGATACCTTTTCGCCCAGTAAACTGGCGGACAAAAAGCTGTCCGATTCATTTTTTTGCATTGTAAAATGGTTTATCGGTCTCTCAAATAGCATATGAAATGTTATAGGTCATAATAAATATCATTTTTAAATAGATCCATACGACAGTTAATTTAATTACATTGACATTTTGCATCTCAATAATCTTCAAAACTTAAAAACTGATTCACAATGTGTTAATTTTTTTAAAATGTTGTCAAACGTCAAAATGAGTGACAATTTTTTCGTCCGCAGTTTACTTGCATCCGGCTACAGAGCAATATGAATTATTATTCTTACTCATTGTAGAAATAATGTCTATAGTATATTCATTTAAAATAAAGTCGATTTTTAAATAAAATTTCGTTATAAATACGAAAAAACATTAATGTCTTCCCCTGCAGTACCATAAGCAGCCACAAGATGGCGTAACGCTTAGCAAGACTTTCTTAAGGAAGAAGCGTTATAACCAGAGAGTATAAATAACTAACCTAAAAATCACAATTTATTTCAAGCAAGCTTTATGAGCTAAGAAATCTACTTACATACGATAAACATTGAAAATAAATCTACTAGGCTTTAAAAAGACTTTTCGAGGAAAATAGACAATAACAGAAATACATATAAGAAGTAAATTAGAAAGTAGAAAACTAAATACGAAGTTAATGAATAAAACGATAATAATTATAATTTTTGTATACACTAACTTCACTCATATAAATAGAAGTATAGCAAGCGCCAATTAAGTTAGCGCGAGGAGGGGGTGCGCCGAAGCCGTTTTAAAAACGTCCACCCCCACTACTCAAGTAATTGTCAGAATACATTTGTCATTGATGTTCGACAGAACATAATGTCTTTGCTAGGGGATCATAAAGTGATACACGCTCAGAGGTTATAATTATCTGACATTTGATGTAAAACCAAATACAAATCTCCCCACTACTTCTAATCCTGCGCGAACTTACCCCTCCTCGCGCCAACTTAATTGGCGTTTGCTTATAAATATTAATATATCGTAATGGTTTCGCCTTTGGGAATTCAGTATTTTTCAGAGAATTATTTTGGATTGCACGATATATTAGGTTTGTTCTGGTAAAAAAAAGCATTCTAGGACGTCCGTCTCATGTGCAGTTCTTTAAAAGCATTCTCGTTTTGGCGAGTACAACTTCGGACGAAATGAATTTGTATTGAAAATAATCCTGGATTATTCAAAATCGTCTACTTCGAAGTTGGGACTTTCTTGGACTACTACGAACAGTTTCGTTATCACGGTCTGTTTTATTTTCTAAATTCAGAGACTTATGAATATTTCAAAGTTAAAATTGAATTGTATATTGTTCGATTTGGATAAATTAAATTAATTTTTTTATGAAATAGTTTTACAAACAATATATGTAGCATGTAGCTGAGTTTTTAAAGCATCTCCCTAAAAACGAATTGTATATTATATTGACATTGTATAGCATTACTTGGGGTATATAAAACAATGAAAAATAAAAAAAAAATCTATGAACGGGAATAAAACCCAAATATACAAAAAATATATACATATCAAGATGTGAAGATGTAGTAAATAAATAAAAAAAATAACATAGGCAAAAACTGATACTTCTACAAGTAAAGTTATTGTTCTTCTCTTGAGTGATTTTAAATATTGCACAAAAGATGGCGGTAGAACAAGTATTTTGTGTTATTGTTAATTTATAAATCCTAAATAGTTTTGAATAATTTGGGATATTTTGTGTTCGTGCATCTTGTTCGACGCAGTTCTGAAACATTTTTTTGGGAACCAGAACAAACCTATTCTGAATCTTTGGAACCAATTCAATAAGTGAGAATTTTTATGCAACCAGTTATATAAAGCTTGTATATTGTCTGCCTAAAAACTAATAAATTAAATTGTGGGGTTTCACATTTTAAAAATACATATATAATAATATAGACTTTAATTTATTGGAAGAAGTTTATATATATATATATATATATATATATATATATATGTATATATATATGTAGTTATAGTGGTTTTATCATTCTCTTTAAAGTGTACTTTTATATACACGTTCATATATATTATATGTAAAAAATGTCTAATAATTTCCGCTTTCCGTTTTCCGTTTTTTCTTTTTTTTAATATTTTTTCATTATCGGCCATTATATTTTGAGACTCTTCAAATAAGAATAACTGCAGTAGGTCAAGTGTCTTAAGAAAAGTCAAACAAACTTTCAATAGCCTCGGAGGTCGATAGGTCATGTGTCTACAAGTTATTTTTGATTTAGTATGTAAAAATGATTATTTTATGTTATATATTTTAAATATATTATTATATATGTATAATGATATGGGTCTAATAAGCCTTATGTTTGTTTATAATATCAAAGCACGACGTAACTTAAATGGGTACATATTGTAAATAAAATAATGATACAAAGGTACCTTTGTATTATACAAAACTTTCAATTATTCTGAATAAAATAATGCTTACAAGTTTATTTTAATGACTCTTAATGATACTGTATTTCAGGATGTTTAATACATCTAGCCAATATTACTAAATAAAGTAATGTCTTACGGAATATTAATAGTATAAATAAGAAATCGAGTTTTATGTGTGAAAAATATCAATTTTATTAATGATTTTTAAATGTGTATACATTTACTCAGGTTATGCAACTAATAATAACTGTATCTTGATGTGCAATACAAGAAGTCTATTCAAGCATTTAATATTGAAAGTGTATCAATGACGTGATACAAATGCACTTAACAAATGTAAATCCAAAAGGTGTATTACTGTTTTATTTTGTACGAATATACTTTAAACTGTAAGGGATAAACTTTATTACAATCTCTTGTTTCTACCCATTACAAACTGGTGATTAAACTTTTTGAAATTTGAATACCGTCTTTTTTCTAATTACTTTAATTTTAGGTGTACAGGCAGGATCGGGTGTTGGATCTTCTGTAAGGAGTTCAGGTATCGGGAAATTACGGGTACGACGTTCTAAACTGTCTCGGGGAGCCCAAGAATAGTTTTAAAAGTTTCTGGATGTTCGTAAAAATTATTAGATGTTAAATTTTTTCTTCGGTTGACGCTTAAAATATAGAGAATTAATTTAAAATAATTTTCAGGATATATACGATATTTCTGCTATTATCAATTAATTAATCGGAGAATGTAAAAGATGCTGTTGTAAAAATCTTTTTGTAAAAAAGGACGCCAATTTCTGTTCGTGTTTTTTCCTTTCCATGGTTTCTTTTTTATATTCAAATTTGTGTTTTAAAACAAAATATTTCATTGATAATAATAAATTTAGATAATATCGATTTTTTAAATGGTGTTAAAATTAGTTCTAAAATAAAGTTTTACGTTTCTTAATCGCTATTTTACATAACATAACTCTACATGCAAGGTTTAATCCCGCTAAGTCAAAACTGCAGCTTTTACATGAAGCAAGCAACAAATATTTTTAATAGTTTAATAAGTTATCTTAATATGAAATTCAGTATAATGAATTTAATTTATTAATGAAATTGATTATATACATATATTAATTGAAGTATGATCAAAACTAAAGATGCTTTTAATTCCTTAATATAACTTATTTTAAATTTCACATTAAATTATAGAAGGGTGTTCCAAAATTATATGACATACAACTAAATATGTGTTTTTAACAAATTTAAAGTCAATGTATTAATTGCTGTCTGTTTTCCATTCCTATAGACGTGCAATGAGGAGGTTGAATGATAACATCACATAAATATATATATAAGGTGACACTGAAAAAACGACAATGCATAGTACCACGCGATAGAAGACCGTAAAATACTACAAAAAGTTCTTATATACTAATGTCCGATCGCCTTTTGTTTTCAAGATACAAGATCTTAAAAGTTTGTAAGAAATTTTTGTTTTTTTCCAATCGTGATGACCAAAATTACTGTATTGTAGTTTCGAGTATTATTAGAATATTATCATAGTTGAATATGTAATTATGGCACCTGTCAAATTAATATTGCATTAATTTATTCAAATTTGTCGTGTTCCTGATTACATTTGTGTTTGGTTTTGCTGATTGTCGTTTTCTAAAATTAATTTTGAAAATGGTTCTCTTTACTTTTGAAGAATACAGGGATATAATTATGTGTTATGGTGAAAATTCTTCCGAAACTCAACGTATCTATCGAGAGAGCTATCCATTCAGACATGTTCCTAATGTTAGAACATTTATTGACGTGCATAGACATTTGGGAGAAAATGGCTGTTTCAAAAAATCAAAAGCTAATAGTGGGCTCACCAGAACTCATTGTACTGTTGAAAATTAAGAAGCTGTTTTGCAAATAGTAGAAAATAATCCTAGAATAAGCACCAGTAAAATAAGTTCAACTGTACGGAATGTTAACCGTGAATCAATTAGATAAGTCCTCAAAGAACAGCTTCTTCACGCGTTTCATTTTCAAAAAATTCATAACCTATTGGAACAGGATTATTTACTCCGTGTACAATATTGCGAGTGGTTGCTTAATCAAGTGCAAAATTTTCTATCATTAATTTTGTTCACCGATGAAGCAGGTTGAATCTACATAACATGCACTATTGGAGTGATGGAAACCCTCATCAAACCGTAATACGGAATTACCAGTATGGGTTTTTTAATAATGTGTGGGCGGATATAATCGACAATTACCTAATTGGTTCATTTCGATTACCCAATCGATTGACAGGCGAACTCTATCGACATTTTTTGGAAAATGAACTGAACAATTTATTAGAAAATATCCCATTGAACGTTATTCAAAGAATGTACAGCATGTAGTATATTCTTTGAAAAATGTTCAATGGGACATTGAAGAGAAATAAATTTTCTAATGAAATATGTTAAGATTATTTTTTTTTAATCAGTAGTACGTCAAATTTTTATAAATTATTGGAATAATTAAGGTTAATAAATCTGTGGGAGGAAATTAGAAAAAATAATTTTCCCACAAACTTTTAAGATCCTGTATCTTGAAAACAAAAGTCGATCGGACATTAGTGTATTAGAACTTTTTTAGTATTTTATGGTCTTCTATCGCGTGGTACTATGCATTGTAGTTTTTTCAATGTCACTTTATATATATTATATATAATTATAGAAAATTTCTTCACCGTACTAATATAAATTAACTAATATTTGGGTTATCGATCTGTTTACATTAAAACTCAAATGTTCGTTCTGTCAATATTTCGTTATTTATTAATAACTTCGTCAGGAGATACTATAAAATAGCAATACATAATTTAATTTAATTTAATATATATTAGTATAAGTGTAAATTATGTATTGCAATTTTATAGTATCTCCTGACAAAGATATTAATAAATGACGAAATATTGAAACATTTGAGTTTGAATGTAAACAGACCGATAACCCAAATATTAGTTAATTTATACATATATATATATATATATATATTGAAATAAAGCTAATGATGAGCTTAATGAACCTTAATGTGTAAATATATAAAATGTGTAAATAAAATGTGTAATTTTGAATCAATCGTACTTCAGCTGATAGATTCGGTTGGGCGCCTTCTAATATGAACATATGATATTGGTCTACCAGCCGATTGTACGCAGTATCTCTAATTACAAATAGATGTCGTTAGAGCATGACTGAGATACTGAATAAATTCGACTCTTTCTCAGGATCATCGCCGGTGATATTATACTCCTATAAAATTGATGAAAAATTAATTAATAATATTAAAGAAATATTTTTGGCTACGCCTAGATAAATAAAAGAACTTCGTTAACATAATAAGTATAAAATATTTATTCAACGCAAGATATCTATATACAATAATAAGTAACTTGACTAACGGCAAAACAAGGAATTATAACTTTATAAATGTAACATGATACGTGTGAAATTATGGTTATGTTACAAGTGATATAATAAAGCAAAGTTTGTTGTGATATAAATAAGTAAACAATGTTATGGTAAGTACAACAAAAATCTCTATAGGTAATGTTATTTTCATAAATTTTATCAAAATAGTGATATTTTTAAAAGTAAAATCAAGATGAAATTATTAAATTTTGAATTGTTAAGAAAAAGTTACTAATTAGGCTTTTAGAAAAAAAATTAAATTAAATTAACCTGTGTCTTGCAGGGAAGGCGTTAAGGTATCTTGAAGGATTACGGCTACTCAGGATATTCGGCTGAACAGGACCGAGAGAGAAATGATGCAGGTATGTAGAAGTTTATTATGGTACGTAGCTATGATGTCGACGCTCCGCAGCAAAAGATGCTTTCGCAGTTTTCTTGCCGGTATCTGATCTTATTCTCGTGAAAATTGGTTCAACCGTTGGTCTGGTATTATTTACACCTTTTATATATATTTTTATACTTTTAACACTGGTATTTCGGTATATAATTAATTTAAGAGAACGGAGTATCACTTTTCAAGGAAACTCTTTGCAAAAATTCTGCACCGACGCTAACTTTCATTTATTTCTTTTCAAAGCATTATTAGAAAGTAAAAATTGTCTTGATTTGTACTTTTTACAATTATTTATATTAATCAAATTGTAGATATAATGTTGATTTTGATAGAAGGAAAAAATTAAAATATTAATTAACAGGTATATGTGACTTGCTTTTTGATGTTAGGTTATGTTATATTTCGAATACAAATATAACCTGTTCACGGGTTTTTCTTATAATTTGAAAAGTGGGCGTGTTCAATTAGTATCGATATAAAATTCAAATGTAAATAAATTAACTATCTTTTTTAATTTCGCGTAATTGACTTGAATGACAAAAATGAAAATTAAAAATATGAAAAGCAAATTTTGAAATAAATATAATTTAATCTGAAATATACAAAGTTGTCGCGATATTAATTTATTAACATTTCGACACTAATTTTACAAGTTGTGTCCACCAAATGCAGCTATTCAATTGAGTATCTTGTGTTAATTCTTACCCTTTCATTTACAGATTGCTGGAATAACCGACCTGTTTGTATCATAACAATATATATATATATATATATATATATATATATATATATATATATATATAGGTAAACCTAATATATATATATATATATATATATATATATATATATATATATTTAGTGTTAATAAGAATTAAAATTTATTTCTTATTTATTTTATTGACCGTGTCATAATATTAAAATAATAGACTTTTTCTTGGCTTAGCGACCTTTAATGAATTCCAATTTTTTAATACGACGTTTCGACTTTCAGACAGCTTTAAAAAACACCAGATAACATTAAAACATAATTTTTATTTTGAAAACACAAAAATAATTACAAAGCAAAAAAATACAAAGGCCAGGGAGATCTTAGAAATGATGCATACATTCAAAAACAACAAAACAATAAACGATCGTAACGAAATTGATGGACTTCCTAAACTTTATTATCCGCTCATTAAACAATAGAAGACAACACCAACCACACAAAATTTTTTTTTCCCATTTTAAATATACTGTATTTTTCCCAAACACATGTTCTGACCAAACTATTTTTAAAAACGAAACAAACAATTTCATTTCTGCACAAAGACATTTAGTTACACTAAATATTCCAAGAAAGGCAGTCGACCTTATAGAAAGGTTCGACATGTCTGGCCATACACGTTACGCAAAATATGTGTTTTGACACGAAATAAATTGGTGAGTTTTGTATCCTTTAATTTCCTTACTTTAATTTCATTATTTGATTTTTAATTTTAATTCTTTCATACAAATGTATTTCTTACCTTTCTTTGTATTAATTTTTTAGTTCTGATTACTTGAAAAAGACTTAATAAAAAAAAAGTCGAAACGTCGTATTAAAAAATTGGAATTCATTGAAGGTCGCTAAACCAAGAAAAAGTCTATTATTTTAATATATATATATATATATATACATATATATATATATATATATATATATATATATAGGATTGTAAAATTGAAAAATATAGTAGGAATGTGTCCGTTAAAATACATATGCACTGTTGTAATATTTGCCCGCTGTAACACAAATATAAATAAAAGCAGGAGACGTGCGATACACCTACACAAATGGGACGGAATAATAACTCTATTGCTAGTTAGGGAGGATTACTGCAGATCTTAGCTTGTACTTTATTGGTTGAGATAGAATCTATTGTTTTTTCTCAACCATTACGTATTTTATTTGGTTTATTTCTTATTTTCGTTGTATAATTTCATTTAATATCTCACATTTATTTAATTTTCTGTTACACATATGTGTCGTTCGATTTCAGAAGTATGGGTTTGTTTTAGAATTGGATTCACTTTTAAAGATTGAGCTGTTTATTTACTGCAGTTGCAGGCTAAGATTTAAACAATTTTGTTGAAATTTCAGTTTAATTTTAGAATTTTAAAATGTAAAATATATTTTAGAAAGATTTCATTTATTTTTAGAAATTCATTTTTTCGTATTTTTATGGTTAGATGCAAATTATTTTTAACTGATTGATGTTTGAATGCATTCAAACATCAACCTGCTCCCGATGAGGACGAATAAGATTTCATCTTTCAGCCGCAATGTACTTTTAAGCCTTTCTTCTCTAGAATATAGAAAACTATAGATGATTCGAATAATGTAACAATTCTGAAGTAAAGTTTATAGAAGCTCTGGGTGTTGACAGATTTTTGTAACTCAAACAAGTGCAAGGTTAGAACCCAATTGAACTTAGATTCTGAGCTAAATTGGCTGAGGCAATGCATGCACACGGAATGAACAGCTTTGTGGATGTTTTGTACTTATTTTCGACAGAACTAAAATGTCAATAGTTCTATTGACATATTTATTTACAATAGGCGTCTATCTTTCTTTCTTTTATCTTATGTCACTGCTATATTTACCACCAGTGGCAGAAGTTCTATCGAAAATAAATACAAAATAGCAACAAAGCTGTTTATTCTGTGTGCATGCATTCCTTCAGCCAATTTAGCTCATAATCTATGTTCAATTTGGAGTAACTGAATATTTTACAATTCTATGTAGATTGGTATTAAATAATTGTACTTAAGTAAAGTGTATATTGTGTATATCTCTTTAAACAGTGATGAATCCACATATGTATGCATAACGTATTCTATTTTTTCAAAGTCGAACGAAGTCTTTTGATTGGTGTGTTCACCAAACTGTTGGTGTTATGGTATTGGGCATCATTATCTTTGAGAATAGGTTTCTTCTTTTATTTATCAGGGATACTCTGACCGGCGAGTATTATTTAGAAGAAATTGTTAAACCTTAAAGAATAGTAATAGGACGATGGTTTTTGATATATTGGGTTTGTAATTTTTTTTAAATAGGAACAATTCAAGCTACCTTCTATAATCTAGGAAAGGCAAATGAAGAAATAGAAGTATTAATAATCCTTTGTAAAGGAACAGCAAGAACATTTCCTGCATGCTTCACAAGAAAGCTATCATCTTCAGGAGGCTGCAGGATCTAGTTTTGAAAGCAAAATGCGTGTGGCAAAATTTGTTCTACTCGAACAAATCATGTAATGCCATTCATTTTCCCGATAGTTTCTCAATCAAATACGTATGGAACATTATCGATAGAAGGCTAAGCAATTTGGCATGTCTACCATAGACCCTGGAGGCTCTTCAAGATGAGGTATATGTGGTTTGTGATTTTTAGAGAAACATATTCAATATTTCGCAGTCAAATAAGAAATAATTCTAATTGTTTCGGCATTCAAGTAGTGGAAATGTGATTGTAATTAGTGCATTACACTACTACACTACTTTATACAGTTTTCAAACTGCACTTCATAGAAATAAAATGATTTAAGTGCCACTCGAGTTCTCATGTACTAACGAATATAATATGTATAATTGTTACATGTCGGCAAACAAGTGGACAGCATGATTTGTTTATTTAGAAACTATAAGTTACAATAAATTCGCGTAGGTTTACGAATGTGTCCGTGTACTTTCGATAACTAACGGTAAAATATTATTAAAATTAACACTTCTGAAGTCTAAAAATTGGAATAAATTAGCGCGACAGACGCGTTGTCCGCACGTCTCGTATTTCGCCTTATTAACATGTTAGTAGCGCTCGGTGGAATCACTGAGAACATTTTTTTTTCTAAATGAATGGATTTTCGGTGTCTCCGTCTGTTTGAAAAGCGATGTTGCATTCGTCTCGAATAAATAATTGTTAATAATTACAAAATTTATCTCTACAAGGATCTTACAGTTAGTTCGTTAATTACGTTGTTAAAAATCTGATAGCAATAAATTTTAAATAAAATATGTCATTTTAATTACGATTTCAACGTTTTCAAATGAATTTATTTATTGAATGGATCTTTCAACAGTTGTATGACTATACATAGTCATAGTATAAAATGCCTTTCTCTACATAATTTAGCCGTCTTGACATAATTGAAGATATTTCTTAATAGAGTATTAAGACGTATAATCTATGTTTAAATGTATTTTTTTGTCTATTATATCTAATAATTACTTTTTCGATATTTACTTACTGGAAATATAAACAAATAGAGGTCTAATAACGAGATCACTTATTACTGTTCCTGATAATTGAATTAATAACTTGTGTTGATTTACTGTCTTAATTGGAGTAGTTGTCTATCATTACTTCTCGGATTTTGGACTTGAAGCTCATTCTTTGAACTGCTCTCTTCTTGGTTAACGTTTCGTCCACTATTGCAAGAGATTCCTTCAGGGCTAGTGCTGCTGGAAGACGGATAAACAGGAGCTGTTCCAGGTCATTGGAAATGGATTGCAGTATAAATACGATGTGCTCATTTAAAATGCAAAAATGCAAATTAATTCTATTTGACTCACATTACCCCAGTGCAACCGAAAAGTAAATATACGATATACAGGGTGATTCATTTTCGACCCTCATGGGGATCTCGCTTATTATTGGAGATAGCGGGTAGGTTTAAATTTGGTAAAATTGCTAAATTTTGGGTTTGTTATGAACCCGAAGAGAAAATGGATCTAGCACGTTTATTTTAATTTGGGATTGCAGAGGAGAACTAAAAACACATTCTCGGGGCCACTTTTGATCTACTAATCTAATGGTAAACTCGCAATTTCCATATGGCGTTTCGGTTCTATCTGACCATCATCAAGTTTCTTATTTCTTATCGGTACTATGTCGGATTTTGACACCGCTTGAAAGAGTTTTTTTCTGATTTCAACCATGTATGACATGTCAACATAAGTTTTTGATATTATGCTGTAGTTCACGAAGAATACGTTTTAAGATTGAGTAAGGTAGCCAGCCATGAAATTTCAAACTGTCAAACATTTCAATTATCGTGCATTACGAATAGAAAAACGTCGTACACCAACGAAGAGAAACGAGATATGTTAAGTATTTTTTATTAATCGAATAGAAATACAACAATAGCGAGTATACAAGATATTTACAATTGTATCCAGAACATACCATTTTTCTGTATCTTGATAGAAACTTGGTCGAGATTAGATCGTTTACCAAACCGCGTGATGCTTATATTAACAGGAATTTGAATGAAAATCAACGGGTATGTTTGCGCTCGCAAAACTCGAAAAGTAGTCCGTCGATTAACTTGAAATTTTGACACAACGTTGCATTCGAATACGCCAGTGTTTTTATAGTAAATCGAATTTTTTTTTAAACGTCGCGACAAAAGTCTTCCCGCATCGTTGAAAGTAGACACAAGTAGCGCAAAAATTTTTCAAGTATTTGATGTGGTAGTACTTTCTCTTATTAGAAATTGATGTTTGCTAATCATATACTCTATTTACGCTAACATATTGTTATGAAATCTTAACGATAAATAAGGAAATAACTTTGATTTAATCTTGAATGATTTGTCTTAAATGAAAACCTAAAATAATGTGTCATAATGTCAAAAAACATGTGTCATAATGTCAAACAATTATCGTGCATTACTAATATAAAATTGTCGTACACCAACGAAAAGGAACGAGATATGTTAAATATTTTTTATTCATCGAATAGAAATACAACAATAGCGAGTACAAGAAATTTACAATTGTATCTAGAACAATAGCCACAGCGTACCATTTTTTGTATCTTAATAGAAACTTGGCCGAGATTGGATCGTTTACCCAACTACGTGATGCTTATGTTAATAGGAATTTTAATGAAAATCATAGAAAATTATAGAGATACCTCGTCCACGTTCGAACATAGGCCGCCGTTCTTCACATGCAATCATAGAACGTCAAAGAAGATCAAACTGCATTGATCGAAACGTTTAGACGAAAATAAACGTGTTGGAGTCGAAACTTCTTAAAGGCGAGCCGAAAAATCAGCAGATCAACGCAAGAAAGGCTTGAAGTCTTACGAGTTGAATCAATAAGGAGAAGAGCAGCACGATCGTCTCAACAACGCCGAGAACAATTAAATCAACAGCGAAGACGTATGCAGTTGCAATGTCTGAATAATCGAGCTTCATATCACCGATTTGCTATTACATACGAACCGGATATTCAATACAATACCTGATGTAATTTCATTCAAATCGGAAAAAGGCCAAAGTACAAAGCACACAATTAGTAATTAAAAAACTTATGAACAATCTAATTGAAGCAACAATTCTGATTGGACCTCATAAAGGTGAAAACGTACTATTTCCACGAATACCACTCATTCCGACAAACATAGCATTCGATTTTAAACAAGTTCAATTTCCGTTCGCTATGTGTACCAATAAAGCGCAAGGGCAATCTTTGCAAGTGTGCAGTTTGAATTTAGAAAACGATTACTTCTCTCATAGGCAATTATATGTCGCATGCTCCACAATTGGTAGACCGTCTGATATTTATGATTATGCAGAAAACGGACAAACAAAAATTGTAATAAATCCACTAGCTTTACAATAAAATATAATTGTTTGTGAAAAACATCTTTTTTCATCGTTTACTTTCATTCCACATAGCCACAGCAACGCGATGCGGGGTATTGAATTGGATGATGTGTTTTCTCGGCGAATCTATTTGCTACAATAATTTTATTTACATTCCCATTCATTTCATGTCAGGCTGAGCCACAAAGAAACGTGGCCGTGTTTAGATAGTTAATAATAATAATAATAATCATAATTTACTAAATGGCCAATAGATCATATCCAGAACTGAGCAAAAAACAGAAGTATAATAGTAAATACATAAGCAAGTATATATAATATATACACATTATACTAAGTGTGGTTATAAGATAACGAGACTGATGCTGTAAAACTTTTTATTTTAAATTTATACATATTTAATTATTATACTCTTCAATACACATCCTTCCTCTATCCCTACATCGTTTCATTCGAATTTTCCATGGTGCAAAATAGTGCTAGAAGTGTTCTTCTGTGAGCTCGTTCTGGTTCTCTTTAATGCAGATTTAACTTTGGGGAACATATAAAAGTTACATGGTACCAGGCCAGACAAATAAGGCGCTTAAAGTGTCAATACAAATATTTTCGCAAGCTTCTTTCTGTTAAATAGTGTGAATTTTCGGTACCGTTTTCGCACACACTTTTTGAATGTTTAAATTCTTATGTAAAACTATCTAAATCCGGCCACGCTTCGCTCTGGCTCAGTTCGATATGAAATGAATGGGAAAGTAAATGAAAATATTGTAGAAGACAGATTCACCGCGAAAACACATCATTCAATTCAATATCCTGCCTTGCGTTGTTTTGGCTATGTTGTTATTGTAGAACTAGTGGATTGACTACATTTTTGTTCGTCAGTTTTCTGCAAAAACAATAAAGATCAGATGGTTTACCGACTCTGGAGAATGCTACGTATAATTGCCCATGGAAGAAGCAATCGTTTTCTAAATTCAAACCGCACACTTGACAAGATTGCTCTTGCGATTTATTGTTAGTTATAGCGAACGCAAGGCGTATTAGAAATTGAAGTCGTTTGAAATCAAACGCCATCACCTTTATAAGGTCTAATTAGAATTGTTGCTTCAATTAGATTGTTCGTCAATTTTTTAACTAATAATCGTGTGAATTATGTAAATTTGGCTGATTGATGTTTTGGAGTAATATAATTGGCACTTCAATTTTCATATTTAAAAACTGAAAAGTTTCGTTATGAACTGTCATAGCGTTCATTAGTTCAAATCGTTCCTTTACTTTGGATATTGCTCTATCTAAAGCAGTGAACTAAAAATTAGTTTTACAATTTTCTAAAGGCACTTCAGAACTTTCATCAACATTTTCATACATAAACAATCTATTTTTTTTTACGAGGTCATCGCAGGAGTCTACTGTGCTATCTTCTCAACTTCATTCAACATATTTGTAAAATTAGCATCCGATCTATACTCTTGTAAGTAATTATTAAGATCTTTCAACATTTCAATTGTAGTTGGTATAACTAAATCACATTTTTGCAAAAATTTGCTAACATTTACCTTGGATAATATGTTATACCAAACAACTATTGAACTTATAAATTTTATGGTTTATTTTTTTTATAAGTAGATGAGTCATTAAAAGAAATATTTAATGCATCATAAAATGATTCCAAATTATATCTTAAAACTTTTATAGCGTCGATTCTACTTTCCCACCTTGTTTCAGACCCTGGTTTAACGGTCAATGAAGGACACTCTTTCATTAAAATTTGCTAACGATGAGTTGATGACTAATGACAAGAATTTATTTTCCATAGTACTTATTTACGTACATATTTAAGCAGAACTATAAAATAATTAGAAGTTCTACATATTTATTTAATCAGTAGTAGGTTCAAACCATCACAAACGTAATAAAAATTAGACGATTAGTACATAAAGGCTGTTTCAATAAGAGCGCAAGATTTTAAGGTTCAATAAAACATGATTTTATGTAGTAAAGTACTGAAATATTTCTTGATTTATATTGTATACATTTGGACATTATGTATGAAACAAAATATGTAAATGACCGCCATGGCTTTGTTGGCACACGCGTACTCTTTTGACAAAATTCGCAATAACATTATTGTATACATGTGATGGTATTTCATTGTTGGAGCGTCTAATTTCGGCCTTCAATGCTCGGTGGTCGCGGGCTTATCGGCATAAACCCGTGACTTCAGATAACCTCACAGCCAGAAATCCAAAGGTGTCAAATCGCAAGAACGTGGCGGCCAATGCTGGTCACCAAACAGGGAAATGACACTACCAGGAGCAAACTCGTGCAAGACAGTGAATGTTTCACGAGCGATATAACATGTGGCTCCGTCCTGCTGAAACCACATGTCGCCAAGAGCAATATCTTCCAATTGAAGCACAAAAAACTGCGTTTTCATATCACGATAACGTTCGCCATTCACCGTTACTGCATTACCTTCCGCATCTTCAAAGAACTACGGTCCAATTATGCGTCCAGACCACAATGCACACCAAACAGTAACATGTTTCGGATGCATTGCTTTCTGATGAATCATTCGTGGATTTTCTGAGCCCCAAATGCGGCAGTTTTGCCGCTTTACGAAGCCATCGAGGTGGAAATGGGCTTCATCACTGAAAATGATTTTGTCCGCAAAATCGGCATTCACTTCGGTTTGTCAAGTATCCAATTGGTGACTCTCTTCGCTGTGCATGGTTTGTTGGCAGAAGTTATTGAGTCAATTGGACTTTGTATGGGCGGAGATGCAAATCTTGAGTCAGAATACGCTGAAGAGTGGCTGTTGTAATGTCCAATTCTTGTGCATGATGACGAATCGACATCTCTGGACTTTCGGCCACACTCCGTGATGTTTTGTTCTGAACGACCTCTGCGAGCTCATGTCGTATGTTTCACATCACTAACCGCACCAGTCCTGTCGAATTTTTTGATTATTATTTTCACTGTAGCTGAATTAGAAACATTCTTTCGACTGTGGACGCACTTTACGAATGGTGGCAATTGAACTTACACCATTTTGATAATAATGTTTAACAATCGTACGTGTTATTCTATCGTATAATTCTCCATGTTTACTAACTCCTATCTGTCAGTTTTCGATCTGTCACATCATAATCACGTGTCATTATGATTATCAAACATGGTGGGCAATTCAAATCTTGCACTCTTACTGAAACACCAATTATTTCTATTTTAAATTATTTTCGCCTCCCGCCACCCCAAGACCCACCCGGGTGCCGTGCCCCTTGACACCCCCGCTTGGCACAGCCCTGCATCTGAGCCATACCTTAAAGTATTAGCACCTTTTTATCTGATCTATAGTGTAGTTATGTGTGTAATAAAAAAGCATTTTTTTTGTATCGAAATAAAGGATATTATTATTATTATTAAAGTAATGTGGTCATTAAAATATATATGCATAGGTATTTTTAATAATATAAAATATTATTAAAAATCTGGTGTGAAGAACACAAATACAGGTTCACTATTAATATTTTTGTGAACGTGTCCGAACATATCCCTCCCCAGAGACGTAGATACGTATTTCGCCTTCTACAGGCTCATCGGTACGCCCCTGTTGGAGAAAGGATATCCTCAGACACATTCACAAAAAAGAACCACATCGCCACATCATAGAAATTATCCAGACCGAGCGTAGAAGTAAATTCAGCGCTGCCTGTTGTCAGACAGCCGAAGTACCTCGCCTCGTCCACATAACTAATGTGAAGTAACGACGCCCTTCCAAAGGTGGCACAGCCATCTCTCTAGAAACTGCATTTTGTTTGTGTCTTCACTCATACTATGGACTAACCGCATGTGTAATGTATCAGAATAATTGAAACATACATGAGTAGGTAAACCCCACCAGTTTTGTATAATACAAAGGTATTTTTAATAATATCAAATATTATTAAAAATCTGGTGTGAAGAACACAAATACAGGTTTACTATTAATATGAGGATATGCTTTCTCCAGCAGGGGCGTACCGATGAGCCTGTAGAAAGGCGAAATACGTATCTACGTCTCTGGGGAGGGATATGTTCGGACACGTTAACACAAATATTAATAGTGAACCTGTATTTGTGTTCTTCACACCAGATTTTTAATAATATTTTATATTATTAAAAATACCTTTGTATAATACAAAACTGGTGGGGTTTACCTACTCATGTATGTTTCACTATTCTGATATATATATGCATAATAATAAATAATGTGAAAACTATATTTCAAGAATAACAAATTATCTTTCCGAATTTCAATAATAAACTGATCGTAATCGAACTGTAACAGAGACTGCCGCATTCAATACAGCAATTACGTTAACCCGCAAAGATTGTTCAGCATTTAAAAAGTTAATTGTTGCGTAACATTTTGGCCAGGCAGGCAATGCAGTTTGACCACCCTGGCACAAATAAATACATCGTATATTCCCGCTTATATTGCCATTCCGAAAGCAGGATGCGATATTATACAATAATAATCACTTTAATTAACTTGTTGAAGGTATACGACATAAAAGCGGATGCGTAAAACAGTTCCAGATTACTTGACTCTGTCTTTCGATTTCGAACTCGTAATTCGTCGATTTTTAATAACGAGATGTACAGTAGATATCAAAATAATTTGAACATGAAAAGATTAGCAAACTATCATTAAATTTTAGTATTTCTTTGGATAAAATTATGCATTTTGGGTCAAATATAGTATAGTTCTTAAAAAGTAAAATTGGAGAAAGTACAGCATACTATTTATATCAATTCTCCAAAGCAATTAAAAATTATGTAACGGGTGTAACGAAAGTTTTCGGACTATTTTAAAATGTTTTCTTTGAATACATAAACACAGTTTTGAAGAGTAATTTAAGAGTATGTGTTACCATGGTTACAACGTATATTTATTTTATATGTCATTTTTCTTCTCAGTTGCAGCAATATAACTTACAAATTAGAGCTACGAAAGCATATTTATAATTTAGTTGACAAAATGCCTAAACGGCAAATTTTACACCTTCTTGAGAACGAACTTATCTCGCGAAGTACCATATATGAAACAATTCGTGAGTGTGACGAAAGCTTACCCTGTCAGAACTTACCGAAAAGTGTCCGACTACGAAGGCTAGCTGCAGCCAGAAATCAAGAAAGACTTCTTCACTTTGCTGAAAATCATATTGAAGCGTTTACCCGTAAATTAAGTCGCCATTTTCATGTTTCTAACACTACCATTGCAAGAGAAATAAATAAGAATAAATTAAAATATAGAAAGAGACAAAAGTATCTAAAACACACGGCAGATCAATTTGTAAGAATTCCTAGATGTTGTCGAAATTTGTGACAAGAGCATTTTCCTGGAAACAAAATAATCATTATGGATGATGAAACGAACTTTCCGCTTAGCAATGCGGAAACTCTGGGTAGTGTTGGTGCGGTAACCAAACTGGGTCATGTATTGAAAACACATCTCCTTCAAACACGACCCCGGTGCGTCCAAACACGACCTCGGTATGTTACAATGTTTCACCACTTTGTTGATCTTGTAACTAGGCCACTAGGCTAAAGGAGGACGCGCTCGGATATATAATCAGATCCTACTAGATCTCGAGACCGACACACACAGAGTCTAACAGAGACTAGTCCGAGAGAGTGTATCATAGAAACCCTCCTTAAGACTAGTGTCTATTCATTACTATGTTATATTGTTATTGTCAAATCTTTGTTATAGTGTTAATTAATTATATATCGTTATCCAAACGCTGACCGTCTATTATTTATTATATTGGTGAACCTGCGTACTAACGCAGCGATGTGCCCTCCGGGACCAGGTCACATCACATGGCCATCCTGCCAGGATCTGACATCATATGGCGATCCTGCCTTTAGTTAGATGATCAGATATCACATGGCGACGCTGCCCACGTCAGACATCACATGGCGATCCTGCCAGCCACTTAAGGCTGAATAAAGTAAGTGGAAGACCGGAACGAACCATCCAAACATATGGAAAACCAATAAACCAAAATGGGAACAACGCGACGGAAGAATAAGTCATCCTCAGCCAGGAGCAAGCGGAAGCTGCTCACAGGTCAGCCCCAGCCACTCTCTACCACTTCAAGAGAAGAAACAGGTATTTTTTAGTAAATTACAGTACCTAAAAGTGACTGAACAATGCATAGACTCTTTATACATAAACTGTGTATATTTCAATAGTTAAAATGTTTCTTTGTATTGTAAAGAACAATATTAGTTTGATGCGTATGCATAATATGTGTAATAATTTCTGCTTACGCCAACAAAATGTAGTATGTAAACAGGGTAGCACCGTTTCTTTTTTTAAAGGTCAAGTTTACTTAAAATTAATATAATGTATGTAATTGTAAACATTACATTATGGCCGAAAAGTTCAATTCACAAACCTGTCGCAAGTTTGTTATCCATCGTACACGAGAATATAGAAGTTTATACACATTTTTTTTAAAGAAAAGCCGCCTACCTAAAACGGAAAAAACACGTAATATTTTTCATAAATTCACTTATGTTCAATGTATATATACACTAAAATGCATACGTTTTATTTTTTAAATAGGCGCCCACACAACAAGTGTAGTATTTCGAAATCGTTTATCCAAGCAAGTGTATAAACAATAACATGTGTATTTAAACTAGTTGAATCAATAAACATCGATACGGAAACAAACATCAATGAAACACTTACAAAAATTAGTTTAGATATTGACAAGGCCAAGTTCGTCTAAAATGCACGACATCATTTATTTCTAAACGATTACACTCCGTGACATTGAACAAAAAGTATGTCTAACGCATTCATAAAGTTTCGCAATCTAAAGAGAATTCAGATTAATATACGAGGAGCATGATTTAATTATTATTTACACAGAGTTCCAAAAATTTTGTTGCAAACGTCTTATCACTAAAAGAAGTTGATTCCAATGATGTAAAGGTTAGTAACGGAACGACCGGTAGCATCCTTATCACGTCAAGGGCGCAATCGACGGCAGAGACCTATCGATCGTACCATTACGAAACCGACAACAGCTACAGTTTCCGCCAACTTCAGGACTGATCATCTTAGGGTTATGGAACTGTTGAAAAGGAAACCAGCCGAATCAAAAGAATTTCAAGTGATGAAAAAGGCAAAACTTCAATTCGCTCCAGAGTCGTAATGAAGCAAGCATGCACTTCAAGGAAATGGTCCTATACGACGAAGAGGCTCTCACAATTTTTATAAAAGAGAATGCAGTTTTAACAAAAATGTGTATTGTTAACTGGTCTCTAGAATTTCTGCATTGAAGAAAAGGGCATACAGGATAAGGGAAATTACCGCAGTACGTGCACCCTTACTGTTGTCAAGAATTGCTTCGCAGAACGTGACATACACGAAATATGTGTTGTCCAGGATAATCCACGAATCAGTGATTTCCTAAAATAATTTTGCCATAGAGCAAAAGAAAGAGAGAGAGTTGAATTATTTTAAAATAAATATGATAAAGGGGAGCGCAAAGAATTGAAGACAAACAATCAAGCATAAAGAATTGAAGACAAACAGTCAAGCAAACATGAAGAATTGAAGACAAAGAATCGAATGCGAAAAATTAAGGAAAGACAAGAACTGCAAACTACGAAATAAGTCAACTATTCTAAATTACTACTACATGTTATGGAGATAAAATTTAAGCAAACAAACAGAGAACAAACTTGAGACAAGTGTACAACGGCCCATTTATCATCTACCATTTACAATTTAAAATTTACTATTTACAGTTGATCATGTACCATTTGTAATGATTTTAATTTATAATTGTAATAAATTTCAAGTCGTTTATCATTTTAATACTTTAATGTAACTTCTATCGATACGATATTGTACAGAACTTTATTATATAAAACCTTTGTAATGTATAATGAATCATTTCAGAAACATGTTGAATAATTATATAATAGATAAATATATCTCACTAATGTACATTATATCTGCACATAGTATAAGGAAATATAATTTGATATGTATATATTTAACAAAAGAAAAGCTAAATAGCTTAGAGGCCCTTTCTTTTCTTTCTCGCCGGGTGGAAGATGCGGTAACCAAACCGGGTCATGTATTGAAAACACATCTCCTTCAAGGTACGACCCCGGTCTTGTTTCGATTGAATACACACACGACCTCGGTGCGTCCAAACACGACCTCGGTATGTTACAATGTTTCACCACTTTGTTGATCTTGTAACTAGGCCACTAGGCTAAAGGAGGACACGCTCGGATATATATTCAGATCCTACTAGATCTCGAGACAGACACATACAGAGTCTAACAGAGACTAGTCCGAGAGAGTGTATCATAGAAACCCTCCTTAAGACTAGTGTCTATTCATTACTATGTTATACTGTTATTATTAAATCTTTGTTATGGTGTTAATTAATTATATATCGTTATCTAAACGCTGACCGTCTATTATTTATTATATTGGTGAACCTGCGTACTAACGCAGCGATGTGCCCTCCGGGACCAGGTCACATCACATGGCGATCCTGCCAGGATCTGACATCACATGGCGATCCTGCCTTTAGTTAGATGATCAGATATCACATGGCGACGCTGCCCACGTCAGACATCACATTGGTTTTACACAAGAAATGTGGATGAGACGCCTAATGAAATAAAGTATAAAACAAAGGCAAAATTCCCATGAAAAATCCTAGTCTGGTGCGCTGTTTCTGAGGCAGGTACTTCTAGACCTTACATAGGGCATATAAGAGGAGAAGCAGTAACCGCCAATCTTTACATTCAACGTTGCTTGCCAAAATTGGTGTATTTCATCAATGAAGAGCATCCAGATGATGATATTATGTTTTGGCCTGACTTGGCTTCAAGTCATTACGCCAGACAGACAAGACAATGGTGCAGGCGCAAAACATGCCTTTCATGCCTTAAGCGCATAACCCGTAAAGCCTGCCACAACCTAAGCCTATTGAAACCTTATGGACTTTATTATCTCAGAAGATCTACGAGAATGGTTGGGAAGTACAAAATGAAAATCAATTAAGGAACAGGATCCGAAGTAAACGTCGTGATATTACTATAGAGTACTGCCAACGACTTATGTAGCGCGTTCGAGGAAAAGTGCGTCGCATTGAACAATTAGGACCGTTGTTACATTCATAAATTTTCTTTTCTTATCTATATTCTTACCGTCGAGCTCCGATATATTTTTTCTATTTTGCGAGTTTAATTTCATTTAACGCGTACGTATCGCCCTCTGATTTGAATATTTTGTAACCGTATCTCCCGTACCCCCCATACCGTTTCAGATTTCATCCCGCGTATAGAGAAATGCGTTCGAAGGCCGTTAACAAATACAGTTGTGAACTTTGTTTGTGTATCGTCTATTAAAGGGGAAGTTTGGAATTCACGAAAGCTACGGCTTTGAGTTTTTAATTAACGCTTTTGTGGATCTCTGCGTAGTACGTGAAGCATTCCTGGATTTGCCGTTTACCGTTAATTGAAGTTTAGAGGCCTAAAGTGGAAAAATCTTCCTTTTTCTGGCAGTATTTCAATACGGCATATCCTATACGAAGTTCCGGAATAATTAAAAACTATCCTTGGCGAAGACATATCCAGACTCCTGACACCTTGGTCGCAACTTCCGACGAATTCGGTTCTCCAGTGTCGAATAGACGACGAAAATCGGCAATCTTTAGAGGCCTGTATTGTCAATTGTAACTTCCATTTCCGGCTGTTGATACGTAGATGCCGACCTGTGGGCGAATTTCTAGTGATCGAGGCGAAGAAACAAATGAACTCGTATAATTTTCTTAATTGCTATTATACAGGCACAAAAAATGCCCCAAGCTGTAACTGTTATTTATATTTCGATTTTCATGAGATAGGTATTAAAGGAAATGGTTTTATGAGTACTATGTTTGAGGCTACATCTACTTTATTCCAGCGCCATCTTCAATTCCTAGCGATTGTCAATTTTTTTTTCAAATTGCACGGTATATATTTTTTTGCATAATTGAATAGAGATTTTTTTCCTGAATCCATTGATGTGCAATACATCATCAATAAAGATTTTAATTAATTATAATTCATTAATATTGATAATTTACCTAACATTTTATTTAATAATAAATTACCTGTTCAATTTAAAATTTTAGTTAACGTTTCGAATTTAAATATTCAATTCTATTTGGAGGAATTGTGTAACATATATTTTGTAAGATATTTGAAATCTAATTTCGATTTATAGTTCTATTAATTTTAACGTCATGTATTGTTTCTTTTGTATTTGAATTTATTTTAAATTTCTACTCACATTGGTACATAAATATATTTTAAAATAAAACCTCCCATAATATTAAAAACTTAACTTTTCTTTCCACGCCAGCTGCGTGTGAACATTTTGCGAGACGCAAAAAAAGTTGTACAATTTTGGGGTAGATGCACTTACGTTCCAGAAAAATATATTTGATTTCAAAATTTGAATTACACGTATGAAAATTATTATTTGTTTAATTGATTGTATTACTGCGTCCAGTTTTTTCTAAGGATCCATAGAAAAAACTATTTGTAATCTAGACTAATTTTGTAGTATTGGTTTTTTTTCGTAATAATTTTATATATATTTTGAAATATTAATTTTTATGTGCTCTTATAGCATATATGCTTAGTTTCTTTATAAAATCACCATTTTTCTATTTTTTTTGTTCAAATTTTATATTTTTATGTACAGAGTAACATTCTATTCAGATTTTGATAAATTTAATTTAAATCGAAAAGTTTTTGCCACATCGAATAACAACTTTATATACTATTTAAAAAATTCAGATGATCTGCGAAATACGAAGAGTTAGAACCCATCCTAAGTAAATAGTTCATCCAGGCCAGAAGCTCTAACATCCCAGTAAGTGGCCCAATTTTGCAAGAAAAGGCCCTGCATGTAGCAAACCAAATGGACGGGCTGGTTCCTGGTTCCGGTGACGATGCTTCGCCGATCGTTCCCTTTGATTACAGCTCGATTGATGAATGCACTCACCGCGCACAAGGTGTAAGTTTGTATACGCTTTATTGTTTATTCTTTGGTGAAAGGTTAGTTTCTGAATAAATGCAACTGATATAAATATATTTATTTACGTTAATTACACTTATTTTAAATATACTACTACTTAATCTATATCTCTTATGAGTATGAACTGTTGTGATACCTTTGTGTCTTGTAATTAATTAAACGAATCTGCACTGTTTGAGTGATTTAGGTTTGATGATATAGAAAGTAAACTGACACTTAAATGGATAAACTGAATGTCTATGTTGAGACAAATTAACTCTCTGATGAGTGTTTTGATTACTCGTTAAATGAGGAGTTTACCCCGATAAAGTTATAAACGATAACGAACTTGTTTGTGTTAAACTTGTAGATAAGACTGACTGTTTTTTTTTTTTTTGTTATAAAGAAAACTCCAAACTGAATAATTCAACATCCCCACTATACTGTAATTGGTAGAAACTGTTCAAAGAGGCGTTCTCAATTAAACTTAAATTATTGGAAAACTGTCGGCGTTAGTTTCTTTGACGATAGAAGATACTGCATTGCCGTAATAAGCCAGCGATTATAAACGTTTTCACCAGTCAGTACATTTAACAAAATCCTGGGAAGTTCAGACAATAAAACCAAATGTTTTGGATGTTCCTTGAACTACCAAGAGACAATTGATGTAGGTACCTTGAATAGAAATACTGTAATGGGAATCACCGACTTTACCGCCTCAACTGGGTGGCTCCATAGATTTAAAATCAGACATTCCATCATTTACAGACAAATTTCCAAAATTTAGCAAAGAACGATTAACGGTCCTCGTTTGCACGAATAGCACAGGAACAGACAAGAAAAACCGCTCGTAATTGGAAAGTACGCTAGGCTACGTTGCTTTAAAAACGTAAAAACCCTTCGATGCATTTACTCGTCCCAATCTCGTGCATGGATGACTGGTGACCGATTTATACGATGGCTTTAAGAGTGGGACGTCGAATTGAAAGATCGTAAAATACTTTTGCTCGTAGACAATTGCGCTACGCGCCCAAAGGAAGTGAATCTAAAAAATATTAAATTGTTTTTTCTACCACCCCACGCCACAAGCGAGCTCCAACTCTTCAATTAAGGAATAAAAAAAGCTCTGGAGCAAGGCTACAGGAAAAGGGTAGTCCAACAATATCTGTCACTGATGGACAGTTTAAATTCGACTGCCAAAAATCTTGGTTTTAGACGCTATGCATTTTTTGTACCCTGCGTGGATGGACATCAAGAAGGAAACAATTGCCAACATTTCCAACTGTTTCAAGAAAGCAGGAGTTGGGCATTTTACAGAAGAGCAAGAAACCGAAGAGTTAAAGTTTTTACTAGTTTTTATTTTCACTTATTCACATTCTCTTTTGGTTTTAACATTTGCAGATGAATGACGAAAATTGGAGCGATCTTTTATTAGAAGAATTTTATGTCTGCGACAATGATCTCGTGACCAATGAAGTTTTAAATCTTGAGGCTCTAATCAACGATCACAGTGCATCAAGGGAGAGGGAAAATGAAAAAGAGGATGAAATAGAATCACCTGTAACAGTCACGCCGCAAATAATCAACGTTTTGGACTCGTTAATCCGGACATTTTTTCTTGCAAAACGGATGTAAAAGATGAAACCTTCAAAAAAAATCAATAGATTAAAAATTTGTCTTTAAAAAAAAAACATAAATTGCCTTAAGCAATAAAGAATAGACAACAATTTCAAACAAAGTAAAATATTTATGTGTGTTATTTTGGTTTTTATATCTTCTATAGGTTTTTTAAATTTTTTTACATGTATGTACATATATCTACGTTTTGAAATAAATTTATTTCATTTTTAGATGGTTTTGATGGTTTCCCGGTTATAGCGCTTTTTACTTTTGACCCTAGAAGAGCGTTTTAACGAAGTTTTACTGTATATAGAGTTTGAGACCTTATACATAAATCTACCCTCGTATATATCGGTTGTAACGAGTGATCATTAAAATTTTCACTCAAGTAAGCCATGTACACAAAAAGTATGTCCTAACTTAAGTTATTAGAGGAGATCTGTCATTATAATTTCAAACGTCATGATTGTTAAAAAATAATTTGAAATTATATTAAATATATTTATAATTTTTATACAAAGTAATAGAATATTATAAAAAATGTGTAAAACGATGACCATTCTCCACCAAGCATAATCGCACTCTATTTCGTAGAGCATTAAAACATTGATCAGTATTTGCGGTGAGTTATTGATGTGTTCACATTTTTCAATGATTTTATGTCTTAACTCTTGTAGATTATTAATTGGTGTTTCATAAATAATATTCTTTATATATGGCCACACAAAAAAATCCATGACTGTTAAATCACACGATCGTGGTGGATATGGAATCGCTGTATTTCTACTTATTATCCTATCGCCATAAAATTGTTGCAAAAACTGAATATTTTCAGTGTAACGAGAGATGTAGCCCCATCCTGTTGAAAATATCTGACCTGGAGTTCATCATTAGTCAAATTGATTAGTAAAAACACTGAGAATTTCGTTACGATATTTCTCCGATGTTATCGTGCCCTCAAAGAATATTGGTCCTATTAATCGGTGACGACTCATACCTACCCATACGCCTATTTTTTCTGGATGTAGAGGAACTTCTCTGTAGAAATGAGGATTTTCACTGGACCACATACGCATATTTTGCGAATTAACATAACCTTTCAAATAAAACCAAGCTTCATCGGTGAAAAAAGTATGATTTAAAATATTGTCTGTCATTGTTTGAATAAACCATTGGTAAAATTGTGTTCTTTTTTCATAATCCGTAGGTAATAGATTTTGTACAGAAGTTAATTTATATGGATACATGTGCAAGTCCTTTTTTAAAATTTTTTGACATGTTCCATACGAAAGCCCAACTTGTGGCGAAACTCTGCGAATAGATGTTTGAGGAGATTCGTTAATAATTTGTCTGACATTTTCAATTACGCCGCGACTTCTCTTGAGAGGAGGATCGCTTCCTTTTTTCCTTAAAATACTGCCTGTTTGACGAAAAAGATTTACACAATGCATTAGCGTATCACGGAAAGTTTTATAGCTAGGAACAGTATTTGGATATCTCTCTTCAAACTCCGCAAGGCAATTTTCTATTGAATGCTGCCAAATACCATAAATTTTTTGAGATGTCAGGAAGTAACATTCTACCATAAACGCTTTATGCATATCATTAAAGGCCATTACTTTTTCTTTTGATGAAACTTTAAAATATATATTTGACACTGACAGATGTTTGAAGTAACATCTTAATGACTAAAGCTACGACATAATTTTTATATACACGGCCAGCTACGAGTGAAAATTTTAATGATCGCTCGTTATAATATAGTAATACAACATAATATGTACGATATATTCATTGCAATTCTAATTATATGAACTTATTATAAACTTGTCTCGCTTGATATCCAATTCATTCTTTTTATACCCTCGTATCCATAACATGCACGTATTTATGGGCATGCCTGATGGAAGTAGATGTTACTTACATGTACGTTTTATAAAACGCATTTCGATTCTTATTTCAAAGAATCAATCACGTCGATATATTCCGATTCACATCGCATGGTCCATGGGAGAGCTGTATTTTGGGGAATAAGATGTTGGTGATACGGTAAGTGGTTCTCAGCGGGTATCTCTTAATATTCTTCCCGATATACTGTTATACAATGAGACTATTATCAGCCGCGAGGCTATAATTTACTAAATGCACGCACACACTCTCCGATCCATACTATTCGGGGTGGTCAGTCCTAAATGCTGTGGGAAAAGTGTTCTTCTTTCTCTCTCTTTTCTTCATATATGTTTTGTATCCATCCTTATGCGTAAAGGTTGTACCGCGCTTGGAAAACACGAATACACATACAATTTTTATTCGCAAAGTAATCAGGGCAATTTATTGTTAGTATAAATTCGGTAAATATATTTTTTAAAACATAAAATATCTTTCGATTAATCCAATCTGTTTCTATCTCACAAAGTTGCTTTATAATATTTTTAAATTTAGTTTGGTTATAGAGTTTACTTTATTTTTTTGTCTTTTGAAAATTTACATAAAACAAAAAGAAATGGCGATGGAAAAGAAGTCGAAACACGTTATAGAAGAGTATAACATGAAACACTTGGAATAAGTCTGTAATATTGTATACGCTGAAAAATATTATTTTGGATTAGGTTGTAGTGTATTTCTTGACATTTTGCTGAACATGTTACTAGCTTCTTCAGAAAGATGTTCCCCCTATTCCTTGTCAAGTCGTATTTGTTGGAGTTCCTGTCTGCAATGGTTTGGTGATTTTTAGTTGTTGATTATCTAGTAACAGTTTCGGAACAGTGCTCAATCTGTTGTTATAACTGTTTGACCTATATAAACGTCATAAAACGTCCTCGTGGCTTAGTTGGTTAAAGCGACCATCCGGCAAACCGTAGACTTGGGTTCAAGTCCCAACGTGGAAGAAAATTTTTCAAATCAAATTTCGTATAATTTGCGTTGTAATTTGTAGACAGCAATATTTACATTCACATTTACTTCGCAAAATAACATACTAATATGAAAATATTTAAAATATTTAATATAAAAAGCCGAAAATTCCAAGAAATTATCAATTGATATATATATATATATATATATATATATATATAAATATATAATATTTTCGTGACCTTGGTATGATAAGGTAAACTTAATAAATCGGCAACCCTACATGTTCGGCATGACGCCTTTGTCAAGGGAATAAAAAATATAAATGACAGAATATAAATGTCAAATAATTGAGTTGCTTTGGTTTAAATTATTCAAAGATACATTCCAATAATAATAATAAGTCATGCCTTAGTATTCCAAAAAATAGATAGCAAGGTGTGAACATATGTGTTGTTCGCTGCCAGCAGCTTGTGTCTCTTTCTGGGTATGAACCCGTGCATTGGAATGTATCTTTGAATAATTTAAACCATAGCAACTCAATTATTTGATATTTATATTCTGTCATTTATATTTTTTATTCCCTTGACAAAGGCGTCATGCCGAAACATGTAGGGTTGTTTTAAATATATATACTTTGAAGTAATGAACCAGACCTTTAATCGCCGATTTATTAAGAGTACCTTATATATATATATATATATATATATACATATATATATATATATATATATATATATATATATATATATATATATATTCATTCTATAAGATCACTTCTGAATTTAATTACTAGTGTAAGCACATTTTTATATTTTACTTTGTATGGCTAATCTGTAAATATTTTATTAGGTACGATGAAGAAACCAATAAAGTTTCGAAACGTTGCGTAGCAACAAATCGTTTTATTTGATTATACATTGACCCAAATTCTGTTTTTATTAACAATAAAATTATATATATATATATATCAAAAATTAATTAAAATTCGGGTAAGCGGTCAATTAAAAAACTCCTTTATTAAATTACCCTATATTTCGCGACAGACTTTGTCGCTTCTTCTGAGGTAAAAAATGTAGAGTTAAAAAATAATAAAATTGACGTACAAAATATAAAAATAATTGATTATAATCATTGATTATAATCATTTTTATATTTTGTACGTCAATTTTATTATTTTTTAACTCTACATTTTTTACCCCAGAAGAAGCGACAAAGTCTGTCGCGAAATATAGGGTAATTTAATAAAGGAGTTTTTAATTGACCGCTTACCCGAATTTTAATTAATTTTTGATAATATATCACGGTCGATAATTTCTTTTCAATTATTTATATATATATATACATATATATATATATATATAATTTATTTAAAAGAAATTATCGACCGTACTATATTGGATAAAATAAATTAAAAGCGGCCAAGCGGTCTGTCAATTAAAAACTCATTTATTAATTATTATCTCTATATTTCGCAACAACTTTGTTTCTTTTTCCGGAGATAAAAATGCAGAGTTAAAAAAAAAATAATAAAAGTGACGTACAACGGACAATAAAATTGATTACCTGGATACTACCTTTTAAATCTTTTATTAATACTGGCTTTTGAATTTCTTGTATTGTATCGCATAGAAGACCTAGACCTGCTCCGGATACAACAGCAAAAACTTCAGGAACGTAATACAGCAAAAATTATGTTACATGTTCAGTGAAGAGACATTTTTCCTGATTAATTTTAATGGATAAACTTGAATATAATACGAATCGTTGCTGCCACCAGATCTAAAATATGAATTTTGCTCGTAAAATATAACAAGTTAACAGAATCTTCTTTTTAGAGATCGGCTTACAGAGAGCATGTTTGCGACATAGTACCATCGCTCATAAACATTAATACTTGGTTCAAACTTTTCCTCTTTGAAATTATTTCAGTAGTAGTACATTGTTGTACTCTTCTGCAAGCTAGTAAAATTAAAGGTGACAATTGATGCAATGCAAGCATAACATTAACAACAGATTTTTGTTTACAATCTGTTGTGTCGTCCACAGGATAAAGGATTAGACATTGGTGAGATTGGATGGGAAGGTGAATACAAAATGCAGCTCTCTAACCGCATTTTAAATTTTCGAAATTGTATTTTTTTATAAGAAGGGGTGACAAAATTCCAAATGCCAATTTTATATCAAAAAATGTTTCCCTTGAAACGAAAATAAATACATTCCATGAGATTATTATTTTAAAAGTTATTGTGGCCGTTCCGTTTTAAATGGTATATAGTGTATATTGTTCTTAAGTGGCACGTAATATCGAACGCAATTGCATTAATACAGTTTAATATTTGCTAAAACAAAAACAACTTAAATTTAATTGAAACATGGGTGGCCAAAAAAATACCGGAGAGCATTAAGGAAGATGCAAGTTTTTCGCTTATACGCAGAAGGAATTAATTCCGAAAGTTTTATGTGACGAAAGGTTGACGGTTAACGAAGAAACGATCGTCATTCGAAGATTGATATAATGACAGTGGCGCGGTATTAATGTCCACTACAAATTTCGACAGAATAATGGGTACCTTACATCAATATTTGATTAGTACCGGCTTTGTATGCCACCACATAACCTGTGCCCTGTAATTAACAAAGCATTAATGCAATGCAGTAGATTATAAATAACATATCTGCAGCAGGATCCTATGCGTACAAACAGAATCCAATTAATAATACGGTTTCGGAAAAACTGTTTTAACAATATATCCATGCATATAGTATTGCGGTGAAGATTTAATTGTAATTAATATTCTGATTCGGATTGCAATTTTTGAGAATTTAAAAAGTTTTCAAGAAAAATACAAACCTAGAATATTTTATTTATACAAGTTGTCTCAAAAAGTAGCGCCAATCTTTCAAGAATGAATTGCAAAACTTATTTAGAGTCTAAAAGTCCATTTAAACATATTGCTGTGAGTTTTGCTTGGATAACACAGGCCTGCGTTTTTTAACTTTCTAAAAATTGGTTTAAATTTGATAGCTGATTCTTATGTGTTTTTGGGCGCTGAATCCAAATATGAACTCTATTTTTCTCCATCACGTAAGGATTTTTCACAAAAAGGCTTCAAATTATATTTTTTTTAAATTAAAAATAATTTTTAGTTACATTTTGAATTTATTTACAAAGGATATAAAAAACAAAATTACTTACAAATATCATTAAATCTAATGAAAAGAAACAGTAAAATACTATTTATATTATTATTTCTTTGTCTTTCCGTACTCCTTTTTGTGCTTTTTCTTCTGTAATCTCGTAGTGGACCATCCCTTTTTAACATCCACCAATAATCAGCTATCATGCTTATATTCCATCTTCCTTGGTATCTTCTCTCCATCTCTTTTAGGTCTTGGTGGAACCTTTCCCCCTGCTCCTCACTTACTGCACCAAGATTTTCAGGGAAGTAGTCGAGATGCGAATCTAGAAAATGCACCTTCAAACTCATGTTACAGCCTAAGGTTTTAAATTTTTTGCATATTTTGCACAATATTTTTATAATCTTCATGTTTTTTGTTGCCAAGAAAATTTGTAACCACATTTTTGAAGGCTATCCATGCTTGTTTTTCTGCTTCCTCCATTTTAGATTCCAAATTTTCATCTTTCATAAGCTTTCTTATATCCGGCCCAACAAAAACACCCTCCTTTATCTTTGCTTCTGACAAGCGAGGAAACTGGCTGCAAAGATACTTGAAGCACTCTCCATCTTTTTTTAATGTCTTCACAAATTGTTTCATTAACCCTAGTTTTATATGTAATGGAGGAAGCAAAACTTTGCTCGGGTCTACTAAACTTTTTCTATCAATATTTTTCATTCCAGGTTGTAAGGTTTGTCTTGGTGGCCACATCTTTTTACAATAGTGCTGCTTTTTATCACACTATCCCACTCACACAAAAAAACAAGGATATTTAGTATAACCGCTTTGTTGTCCAAGTAACAAACAAAGAACTTTCAAATCACCACAAATTGTCCAGCCTTGATCCTTGTAACGAATTTTAATTAAAAGTAGCTCAAGATTTTCATAACACTCTTTTAAATGAACTGAATGTCCCACTGGTACAGAAGCATATTTACTTCCAATGTGTAGAAGAACGGTCTTAAGGCTCCTTTTTGAAGAGTCAATAAAGAGTCTCCATTCAGAAACATTATATTCTACGTGGAATTGTTCCATGAGCCCGGGTACATCATTACAGAAAACTAGTGCATCTTCTTCGGAATAATATCGAGCAAACTCTTTTTCTCTGTTCCTAAATCAGTAAAATGTTGTGCTAGGTGCTAACAAATTTCTTTCTTTCAACCTTGAGCCTAAAAGCTCAGCTGAGTCCTTAGGAAGGTTTAAGTCCCTCATCAAATCATTTAATTTAGATTGGTCAAACAGTTTTGGCTCATCACTTCCAGTATCGTAGTAATCATTTCCCTCATCCAGTTCACTTGCGCATGTACGTGAAACCATTTCGTCATCAGATACATCATCTAATGTATCTGTTAGTGAAGGAACAGGTACTTCTGGTCCATGAGGTATAGGACGTGTTGCGGATCGAAGGTTTGGGTAAACGATGTCCTTTTTGTTCTTTAAATTGAATCCGTGTACTACACACGAACAAAAATAACAATCATCGCTATGATTGATCGGTTCTCTCCAAACCATAGGCACTCCAAAGCGAAAAGATTGTTTTTTTTCTTGTGAACACTGGCGAAGCTCTTCAACACACACTGAACAAACCTTATGAGGAGCCCAAGGTTTGTCTTGGTCTCCTAATTTCACACCAAAATATGCAAAATATACTTTTTTTACAAAATCTGTAATGTTTCTTTGTTGTTTTTTTACTGTAAACTTTCCACAAATATAGCAGAAGGAGTTGGGTACATTGGCACAGCCTCTTGATGCCATTGGAATTTAATTTAAAAAAACTCGTAAAATAAAAATTAAATTAACTCAGCAACTAATCACAAATGTCAACTAATTACACAAATTCACACCACAGTTGTAAAGAAAATATTGAATGAACTAACTATTTTGTCTAGAATTGCAATATGTTTGTAGTGGAGGTGGGGAGGTAGATATGCAGTAACAGGAGGATGATGAGTCATGTCTTGCTACATGCTCAATTATTTCTATTTGTAACTTCTTTATCATAAATCTAGTGTATGTTTATTCAGAATATCAACTTTTTCGATCATCATAAGTAAAAAAATTATAATATGTAGTTTCTTTAAACAACGGTTTAACAAAATTGTCCTTTTCAAAAAGACTAATACATGCAGATAGGTCAAAAAACCCCAGATTGTAAAAAAACCTTACGTGATGGAATTTTTTAAATAATTTTCCCATTTTCAGCACCAAAAAATCTATTGAAATCACTGTATAAAATCCAGACAATTTTACCATCGCAGGCCTGTGTAATTTACAGATGGGGTCATAGTTCTAGCGCGCATAGGCCTTTAAATACATTGGGTTTTCTGAACACTTTCCAACTTAATAATAGAAATAGAAAATAAAACGATTTTGTACAAAAAATAATCAATTTAATTACAATTCTTTAACACTTACAGCTAATCTTAGAAAATGTAAAAACATCGAAAAGCTAAACAAACATTTAATGTTAATCAATGCTAATTTAATGAATTAAGCAGTGGCGGCTGGTACTAAAGGGCACAAGAGCACAAGAGCACGTGCCCACCCAAACACAGCAAGAAATTCGCATGTAATTCAGTGAATTATTTTATTTTATTATTTTTACATATTTTTATAATGGTGGTATCAAAGTTTCCTTTCGCATCAGAGACACTATGCCAACGCTCAAAACTATGTTCCGGGGCACGATTTCAGATGTACCTAGAGTATGAATCAGCTGGCTATGCTTAACTTTGCCAAATGCGCTTATGTCGTCGGTTTGGGGCACAAAATAGCTCGACTCCATTTAACATCTTGCTTGCGTGGAATAAACAAGGGTTGAAAGATTTAAAGCTTATAGCAGACAGGGCAAAGAATCGCGAAAATTCCGTTTCTAACATGAAGGTATTCGTGGATTTTAGTGTTCTAGGCAAAGTGGACATACGTAAACAGTTAGACAGTGCTATTTGCGACATAAAATTAAGTACAACGAAGATATGGAAAAAAATTGTCATATTTTGCGCCGGTTAATTATATGTATAAAATTTTGCGGAGCTTTTGAATTGGCGTTACTCCAGGTATTTATGTAAGCTTAATTAACTTTGCAGCTGAATTAGAAGCTGTGCTTACAATACATATGAAAGGTTCACAACAGTTTAAAGGCGCCCCAAAAGTATTCAGAACGAATTGCTAGATGTAATGTGGCAAATTTACAAGCAGAAAATATTAAAGGAAATTAAATCTGCAAATTTCATTGCTTTGGAGGCCGATGAAACTACAGACACCTGTAATAATCAGCAAATGGTTGTTATTATTCGATACGTGTTTAATGGACAAATTTTTGAACGCTTTTGGTCTTTTTTTAAGCCGAGTGGACATAATGTTGATGTATTAGCAAAAACATTTCTGAATGAATTGCAAAGTATTTTAAATTCTCCTTCTGGGTTTGATAACAATAAACTAATCGCTCAAAGTTACGATGGGGCGTCCGTGATAAGTGGAAAGATAAATGGTGTCCAAGCTATTATCAAACATTTCCACATGCACATTATATTCACTGTTACGCGCATCAATTTAATTTAATTATTGAACGAGCGGCACTGTGCAACAAAAATGTAAAAATTTTCTTTGCAAATTTGCAGCCATTTTAAAGTTGTTTTTGTCGATCGCCAAAACGAACGTTATTCTTGATGAAATAGTCAAACTTAAATTACCACGCATTGCTCCTATATGCTGGATGGAGGCGAACTGTGAACACATTATTTGAACACCAGGATTCTTTCAAAGAATGTTTAGACAAAATTATTGACGAAGATGGGATGGATTCAGTTACTATTAGTGAAGCAAGTGGTTTATTGAAACATTTGAATTCGCCGGAATATCTCTACTGGTTGAAAATATTTCATTTCATCATGCCACATGTTGAAATATTATTTAATCAGACTCAAATGCGCGGGATTGACAGTGCTCAACAGCAAAAGGCAATTGAACAATTCCAATAGAAAATTATTCAGATTAGAAATTTAATAAATTCTATTGAAAATAACAATTAAGAACGCAATAATGAAGAACCTGCAAGAAAAAGACCAACGACAGCTGGAGATAACAGAGCTGTTATTGCAAAGGAAGTATGTGACACTATTTTAAGCCAAATTAGCGACCGATTTGATTTTGGGGATCACTTAAGTGCAGCAAAATTATTTGATTCACAAAATTTTAAAACTTATAAGTCATACATTTCCACAAAAAAAATTTGATGAAACTGTGAAATTTTATCCTATGTTGGACAGTGTAAAATTGAAACGTGGACTCTCAGTAATGTATGAACGCGATGACATGTGTGACGTAGGTGGTGTTTTGCCACTTTTAGTGTTCATAACAGACAACAATCTAAAAAAGGTTTTGACAGAAACATTCAAACTGTTGGATATTATTTGTACAACGCCCATGTCGACAGTAGAATGTGAACGATGTTTTTTCCACCATCAAACGCATTAAAACTCTTCTGAGAAGCACAATGTCAGAAGATCGACTGAACGCATTGGCGGTCCTATCAATAGAAAAGTTCATCCAGTCTATCCCAAAATTTTTTCAGCATTAAAAATAGGAGAATGGATTTTATATACAAAAAGTAGGTAAGTTTTTTTTTGTGCCCACCCTCCTTTCATAACTCACGAGCCGCCACTGGAATTAAGGGCTCAAATAATCCATCTCCTTGTGGTAAACAATGTATTATCTTATGTTAAGTAAATAAAGTGTATTAAAATGTCGAACGTTGGAGTCCATTCCTTTTTCAGATACATGCTCGAACATCTTATCCATTTAAGCTTTAGAGCAGCGATGCACAAACCGCGGCCCACTGTCGATATTTATGCGGCCCGCCAACGAATTTTAAAAATTGTTCGAAAAACTACAAATGTAGGTAAAAATTCATTCAAATCAATGTTTCTTAACTTTTTATTTTATTCTAACTTTTGTAATTGTTAGTAAGATATGTATCTTTAAGTACCTACTACTTTCTTGTTCAGGTTTACTACGTAGGACAGGTATGCTCCTCGTCGTTCCAATCATATTGTTACGAGACTAGAAATCTGTCGAACCAACTAGATTACTCGAAGATTCGCCAAACACGTCGGTATTATCCCCGAACAATGTGGTAGGTTCTCGATGTTAGGTAACTTGTATAAATACAACGCATCGCCCGCTATCGGGGCAGTTAAGTTTTAATTACGGACAAGCGAACGTTATATTGTTTGAATTGTAATCTGTAAAGAATATATATTTCGTCGTTCGAACTTGGCATCTACCTACCTAACAATATAATATCAATTTTGATATGTATAAACCAGACCTCAGTAAAAAACGTAGTCGTAAGGTTGAAGATGAAAATCGACAGTTTCAACATATTTGGACCGAAAAATACTTTTTTATTTCATCGCATAGCAAAAGCGTCTGGTTAATATGCAAGAGTAGTGTTTCTATTCCGAAGGAATACAATGTGAAAAGGCATTGTGAACCTAGCATCATACTTTTACCAAATTAACCGGCGAAAATTGAACGCAAAAAATTTCCACTTTACAAAGGGAACTAATAGGCCAGCAAGTTATGTTTACAAAACCAATTCAAGATGCTGAAACAGGTACTGAAGTTAGCTTTGAAATATCTCGAATAATAGCGAAAACTTGTCGGCCTTTTAAAGATGGTGAGTTTGTTAAGCAGTGTTTAGATATCGCCGCAAAAAAAATGTGTCCGAATGATGCAAAGAGGTATTTTTCTATAGCACTCGACGAATCTACAGATATAAGTTCCACTGCTCAACTCTTAATATTTTTACGAGGTGTAACGCAAAATTTTGAAGTGAGTGAAGAACTGATTGGTATGAGTTCTTTGACAAGTCAAACCAAGGAGAGTGACATGCTCAAAGCTCTTCTGGAAAAATGTTCTATAATGGATTTGGATTTAACGAAATTATATGGAATTACGACTGACGGAGCACCTTCAATGGTTGGAAGTAAATCTGGGATAATAACTATGTTAAAAGAGTATTTACAAACTAAAAACATAGATACCAAGGAATTAATGCAGTTTCATTGCACATTCATTATACATTAAGAGGCCCTCAAAATTATTGGGATTTGAAAATATGATGAAAGTTGTAGTACCTACTGTAAACTTTATAAAATCACGAGGTCTCAATCACCGACAATTCACACAATTTCTCGAGGATATTGAAGGCGAATGTGGTGATCTCCTGTTTTACACTGAAGTAAGGTGGCTAAGTCGTGGGTTGTCACTAGAGCGGTTTCTTAACTTGATTGAAGAAATCAAAATATTTCTGGCGGAAAAGAAAAAGGACGTCTCCGAACTCGACAACCCTCATTGGCTGTGTGACTTAGCGTTTCTTGTAGACATCACAAATCACTTGAATGTCTTAAATACGCGACTCCAAGGCAAAGATCAATTGATTTCGCAGTTATACTCTCATGTTTCGTCCTTTCAATGCAAATTGAGTCTTTTCAGGACACAAATCAATTCAGCCAATTACAGCCATTTTCCGAACTACAAAAAAATTATGGAGAAATTCAATAAAACTGACGTCAATTTCGCTTATGTTGAAAAAATTGATATTTTAATACAAGCTTTTCATGGTCGTTTTCTAGACTTCAAAAAAGTTAAATCTCTATTAGACATTTTCAGCAATCCTTTCAACATTTCACCCGAAAATGCACCGGAATGAATACAGCTGGAATTGATAGAGATGCAAAATATTGATAATTTACGAAACAAGTTTAATGAAGGTAATTTACTCAACTTTACCGTTGCATTGACAAAACCGCTTATAAAGAGTTGCGAATAAATGTATTGAAATGCGCAAACTTATTTGGATCGACGTATATTTGTGAGCAAACGTTTTCAGTGATGAAACTTAACAAAACAAAAAATCGAAACCGTCTAGCAAATGAAAATCTGGAAGCAATTTTACGTGTGGCGACAAGTAATGTGGAGCCAAACATAAACAAAATTGTTAGGTCAATGCAATGTCATGCATCAAAATAATAAAACATGAAATATTACATTGTAATGATTAGATTACATTACGATTACATAATTACAACAAACATTTTTGAATGTTCTTTTATTTTTATCAATTGTAGTAATTTATACTATTTAAAAATAAAATATTTGTGTTAATAAGTAGTCTTTGTAGTGGCCCGTCCTTGGCTTATAATTTTCCCGAAAGGCCCCTGTTCCATATAAGTCTATGCATCCCTGCTTTAGAGTATACGGCGTATATTAGTATACTCTTATGAGAATACTACTGTATATATAGGTTATATCATCAACATATAACAGCAACAATATTCTAATTGCTTGAAATTCCTGTGTAAATTACACTCAAATTCCAGCGCCATCTGGTCTATTCTTATTTGGAATGGCATATAATTAATGACAATACAATTTTTTTATTTGGGCAAATTCAAACATTCGTCGTACATTAAAAATCACACTGTATTGCATGTAATTTTCATCTGCATGGCAGAAACTTCAACATGTGTGCTACCCCAATATCGTTCCTCGAATTTCTTCTACCTGATTATTACTTATTCTAACATCTAGAAGCAGGTTCTCAAATATTGCACAGGCCAGCATAAAATTTGTGATGACGTGATTTTTGTTTGTTAAGCTCAGTTTTTATATAGCAATAACTAATTAAAATACAGTTGGTCTCTACCACCCACAGATTTTTTTTTGCACAAAGAAATAGAAAAAAATATAAAACAAATCTTATAATAGGCGTTTTAATACATTTTAAAATGAATGTACTACTTCAAATTCTAGGTATTAACCCAAAAATGATTTTCTGTTGTGGTTTTAAAGAAATTTGTTAAATAGGCTCTTATTACCTGATGTAAATCTTTTATTACATGTATTAATTTTGGACAAGATTTCCGGGAATTTTTACCTGCTAAGTCCTATTTATTATTCTTTCACTTTATTAGTACTGCGAAGAAGGATTTCAAGTTTATCACTCCAAACAAAATGTATATTTTAATGTCATTTACTTCATTATAGCTCTGAGTGTCGATCAGTAGACAAGTAAAATTCATTTGTCTTTAGTGTTGTGCGTGGTATTTGATAAATAAACATTGCTTAAAAATATGTCTAGCCGGTGTTGCAAAAACAAACCAGAAGATTTCTGTTATATTTGTGGATATTTCGTCTTGAAAAAGTTTAAGAGACCAATTGGTGAATTTGTGAAAAATGCATGTTTATTTCAAAATAAAATTCGGAGATCAAGATAAAGATTGGGCACCGCACGTTGTTTGTAAGGTATGTGAAGAAGGTTTAAGACATTGGACCAAAGGGAATAGAAAAAGCCTTCCTTTTGGAATACCGATGGTTTGGAGAGAACAGCAAAATCATCATGAAGATTGCTACTTTTGTCTTTGTGATATTAAGGGGCCTAATAGAAAAACTTTGAAACATATTTTATACCCAAACAATATTAAATCAGCTATCAGACCAGTTCCTCACAGTGATCATGTACCTATACCTATACCCCCCAAAGTACTACAAGAAGATATTGAAAAAACTTCAACTTCCGGCTCCGTACAGATGGATAGTGATTTTGAACCATCAACCTCCGGTCAAAACCAACCTCAGCTATTTTCACAAGCCGAACTGAATGATTTAGTAAGAGATTTGGGACTTTCAAAAGATCTTTCTGAAGTACTGGGGTCTAGGTTGAAACAAAAAAATTTGCTTGCCTCAGAAACTACCTTCAGATCTTCCTTTAGCTGAATATGACAGAAAAACAACCAAACGAAGCTTTTCTGAAAAACGAAAACGGTTTTTTAAGAAGCATAAAGAATAAATAACTATTTCTAATAGTTTCTATGTGTATATTTTTGTATATTTTTTAATATAATATGAAACTAGCTTATAAATGAAATAAATCGTGTTTTTTCTATATTTTTTGATTTTACTGGCAAAAAAAATAAAAGCAGATTTGAAATCAGCGCTACCCAATTACTAGAAAACAGTTAAAATTTTTAAATCAACATTCAAAGAGTTGAAAAATGCAGGCCTGTGTAATTAATGACAATACTTGAATAATTTTTTTATTTGGGCAAATTCAAACAGTCGTCGTACATTAAAAATCACACTGTATTGCATGTAATTTTCATCTGCATGGCAGAAATTTCAACACGTGTGCTACCCCAATATCGTTCTTCGAATTTCTTCTACCTGATTATTACTTATTCTAACATCTAGAAGCAGGTTCTCAAATATTATCGGTAGAGTTTTGTATAAGTAAGTTGGTGATGGATAAGCACTTCATAATGGAGAGAAATTTGAAAGATAAACATTCCTATCAAAATGTGCGTGAAAAACCTTGCGTGCCGACAAACGCACAATACAAAGCAAACACATAAAAATGTAAATACAGTGAAATAATGCATCGAAGAGTAATGAACGTTAATAGTAATACATACATTGTAGATGGCAGAAGTGGCACTAGTAAACCATGTAATGTGTGTGTATGTTAGTATGTCAGACAATGTTTTCATGCTAGACACGCTTAACTCTAATTTATAATCTAGTTTCCGAGCCTCACAAAAAATATATAACTAATGATTTCCACAGGAAATTACAGATTTGGCGATTGGACGCGTTTTTGTTTAAACACGCGCTACCATTCCCCGTAACGCACTCCGTCGGCGCGATAGTATGGATATTTCCCCAACAATGCAGTTTCAATCCTTAAAACGCCGATCTCGTCTACTTTTTTTTCCCGGTTTATTGTCATCGTGTTCTCAATTGTTTAATGGCTGTCGTTGTATCACGCCTAGACGTATGACCACACGTTCAAGTTGAACGATGAAAATACCATTACGAGCTATAAATACCTTCGCGACATGTTCTGCGTAATACTTCCGGATTCTTTTTTTCGTTGAATTTTTTCGTTTGAAATTTTCACAACGTATAGATTTTGAATTTAGGACAATAAAAAAAAATAGGAAATTTAGGACATATTTTGCATACATACTTTTTAAATGAGAATATCACCAAAGGAGAATTTAAAAAAATTTAAATTCTGGCGATAATAATATAATAATAATAATTAAACGCCGGACTATATGCAAAACAACACTGAAAATATGCGCATAAATATGCAGATGTTTTAGCCTAAATATGCACTTCCTTATGAAAAATATGCAGGAATGTTAGAAAATGGAATATTGTAGAAAAAAATATTCTATTATGTTTACTACAAGTTTATTTAGAACATTTTACAACATAATTAACTATGAAAACAATTTACAATCGCATATATCTCAAAGTTTTCACCAGAAAAATTGTGACGCTTGTCTGAAAACATGTATTTATATTAAGAATAGGAATAAAACTACGGTTTTAATCTTCACTTTTAATCATTACTCGTAAAACGACAATTGTTTCGCCAACACAGTGGCTTCCTCAGGTGTTTACCTCTAAACAGTACGTTACAAACTAAATAAAAAATAAATAATATATCTATAAAATCAAGGAGGATGGTATTTAAAATATTTTAAAGAAATCTCTGAATTACAAGTATTGTCGGCAGTGAAAGAATGTGGCGCATCTGGTCGGCCCTAACTGTATATTATAGGGTACTGAACATGTTTACGCATAAATTTGTTTAATAACCTACATATACATTTGTATTATCGTCTAAACAGATTTTAAGTAAATAAATTTAATAAAGGCGAGTTATTTAAATCTAATTTATCATTTAATAAAATTTGTGACTGTTTTAATTTATTGATTTCTAAACTTTCCAGTAAATCTAATTTTTTGCCTTTATTTTCTAAATGCAGAATTTGAAAATCTTTATCGAAAGTGTGGTTTTCTTCTAATAGATGATTCGCAAAAGTAGAATCTTGTTTTTTATTTTTAAACGAAGAACAATGCTCGGCGTTGCGTTTTTCAAACGATCTTCCTGTTTGACCGACGTATATCTTACCGCATCCACACATTAACTTATAGACTCCGGATTTCTTATTTTTGTCTGTTTTATCTTTATTGTTTTTGATGTGCTTTGATAACTTATTATTAGTTTTGAAAACCGTGTTAATATTAAGTTTTTTTTTTAAATCACTTGAAATATGCTTATTAGGTGTCCCAATGTATGTTTGTAATCTAAATTTTGAATTTTCTTTATCCTTTATTGCAGGGTATACCATAGAGATAGCTTTTTTGAAAAGTTTTTTTGTCAGCATATTTTCAATTAAAGTATCTGTGTAGCCGTTATTGATAGCTATTTGTTTGACTAAATTTAATTCTTTTTCATAATTTTCCTTAGATAGTGACTAATTAATTAATCTGTGTAAAGAACTATGGAAACTCGCTAATTTGTGTTGTATGGGATGTGTTGATGAATTATGTATAGTTATGTCAGTATGAGATTCTTTATGGTAAATATCAAACTCTAATTTATTGTTTATTTTTTTAATAGTTAGGTCCAAAAAATTAATACTATTGTTTACTTCTTGTTCCATAGTAAATTCCATATTTTTATGAATAGAATTGACGAATTCTAATAGCAAGTTTAATTGTCTTTGTGTTCCAGTAAAACAAAGTACAATATCGTCTACATATCTATGCCAAAAGAAAATATGCTGTCTTAGGGGATTATTAAAAATTATGGATTCTAAGTGGTTCATGAAAATTTCTGAAAGTAACGGACTTAAGGGGTTACCCATAATTAGTCCTTCCTTACAAGTGTATATTGAATTATTAAATTGGAAATAATTTTGTTTCAGAACTATTCGTTTTACGAGTAATGATTAAAAGTGAAGATTAAAACCGTAGTTTTATTTCTATTCTTAATTATGGATCTTCATCAAGTAAATGCCGAATCAATTCAATTATGTATTTATATATTGAAAAGGTTCGTTCTACGTCGACGCTTGTTATATGAGTATATTTCAAATTAGAAATATCATCTATTGTCAACTTAATATTTTCTACTGAATTACCAAACAAGATTTTAGCAATGTCCTTTAGCTTTTTAGAACCCTCATTTTTCCTATTGTGATAACCTGTGCCCTAAAGGGCTGGTCAGGATCGCTATGTGATAACGTGGGCCTTAGGCCCTAAGTGCCTGGAGGATCGGCATGTAATAACGGTGGGGCCTTAAGCCCTAAGGCAGAATCGCCATGTGATGTTAGCCTGGTCCTGAGGGCTACATCGGTGAGTCTTCACGCAGATATCGTTGTCCCGTTAAATAATACACAAAGTTCGGGTAACATCTTATAATTTAATATATAACACTTATAAACTGGATAACAATTATATACATTATTACTATGATCTAACTATCATTAAGACTGTATAAATGTGGACATGATTCTGAATAAGAATCTGACTCTGAATGTGAATAAGACTGAATACTCTCACTTGCATTACTCTCGTTATATATCTCCCAGGTGATCCTTGTACTTCTTATGAATATACTACAAACCCTGACATATAGTTTGTTTATGCAAACAGTACGCGTTAGCGAGGTCGTATTTGTAAAACACGTTACATTTGTATTACGGGAACGAGGCTGTGGCCTCTTTGAGAGTGTTTGCATATACATAACTGCATTGCGTTATTACACTATTACACTTAACAATTTTTCATACACGGACTAACCCACTCCTCCTTTAACATCAAAACATGACTTTTCAAATTTGTTTATTATTTCAACGCTCTCGATTAGCGAAAGAAATTGGTTTTCCAACTGCAATATAGAAGTGGAAATAAAACTGTAATTGGCTTTAATAAACGCCAACTGTTGGGGTATTTCTTTACTCGAATACACCTTTTGGGCGTCTATCACAGATTGTGGATCCCTATCAAGATCCATAATAATTGTCTTTATTCCTTCATAATGATTTGCATGAAAAATAGCAGCCTCCAACCACGTTCCCCATCGTGTGATTACTGGTTGAGGAGGAAGCGGAACACCGGGTAGATGTTGTTTGTAAAACTGAACTCGTAATGGGGCCTTTAAAAATACTTTTTTAACACAACTAATTAAAGTATTTACTAAGGGAAAATGGTTTCTGACTTCTTCTGGAACACGATTTACTCCGTGCGTCAAGCAAGTTGTGTGAATTAAATTTGGGTAAAAGATTTTCATAATACAAAGGTATTTTTAATAATATAAAATATTATTAAAAATCTGGTGTGAAGAAAATAGAAAATATTAATAGTGAACCTGCATTTGTGTTCTTCACACCAGATTTTGAATAATATTTTATATTATTAAAAATACCTTTGTATTATACAAAACTGGTGGGGTTTACCTACTCATGTATGTTTCAATTATTCTGAAAAGATTTTCAAGTTCGAAGCTGCCTTTGCCATGTATGGTGCAGCATCCGTCAAAAACAATAGAATTTTCTCTCTTGGCATCGATTCCGGTAAGAAGAAAGTTGCCAGTTCTTCCTGTATAAACCTTGTTATTACCAAATTATTTGCCTTTTCCATCTGTTTGGATGAAATTAAATAAAATTTTGCTGAAACCGATACGTTAAGGATACCAATCATTAAATGAACTATGTATCGGCCCACACTATCAGTAGTTTCATCTACGCATATATAAAGATAATTGTTTGCAAAAACCTTCTTAAAGCTATTCAATGTTTCTGCATAGATACAGCGAATATAATTTTTTCTTAACGTGCTCTCGTCGGGAATATTATATTTGCTGATGTACTTTTGCAAAAATAACTTGACATTTAAATTGTTTGATTTATGTAGTGGAAAATCTGCCGACACAAACATTTGACACAAATCTTCATTAAATTGTTCTTGTTCCGATTTTTTGGAAGTTGATGGAAAACATTGCGGTAATGTTTGCTGACTCCTCTTCGCCAATTACATCTTTATTAGTTTTGCAGCATGCGATGGAGTTTTCATATGTTGGTCGACTTGGAACTTTCTCTCACTTGTAATCTGCAAAAAAAATATCACATCATCGGTTGTTTTCTTATAACATAAATGTTAGTAAAAGATAAAGGAATAATTAAAAATTTAATCAATTAATTAATAAGGGGAAATAAACTTAAAATTTTACTCATAGCATGCTACGCCAAACACTTTTTCTTCATGCACACGCAATTCTGAATAAGGTGCATTCCATCCAAGCACAGTCGCTATTTTCGGCATTTTTGCTATTATATATCACAACTCACAAGTTTACACTTCGAAAAACCAACGTAAAATGACGTTTAAAATAAAATTACTTTCAAATCTGGGAATAAATTTCTCCGAATAGCAATGAAACACATATACTCCTAATTTTATGGTAAAATGTATTTTTGTATTGATTTAGAAGTTTTAAGGTATTAGCTTTTCCTGGAATTTTCTCTTGGCCTGGACGTATGGGAAGAGAATTAATAAATTCTTGGAGACGCTTATAGGAAAAGTAACGGGAAGAGGCTTAATAAAATGCTATTTTTAATTTAAAAAAGGCTGTTTAATTTTTGTTTGTTTGTTACATTCACGACATATTTTTAGTAATTCCTATAATAAATTTGATTTAGTAAATAAATAAAACTGGGATACTTAAAATATGCAAAAATGCTGAATTACTATAAAATATGCAAATAATATACAAAATGCATATATTATGCAAATTTATGCAAACTGCATATAATCCGACCTTTAATAATAATATAATATAAAAGTACTATTAAAGGGCTGAAAAACACGTTAATTACTGGTAATGATAGCATTACTTGTTATTTTAGTGAAGGCTTATGCCTATACGTTTGCTGATCCCTTATGAAAGATTTTCAATTTGGCTGTTCGGACGTCTGTGTTTCTTGACTCTTGGAAGATTGCTAGAATATAGTAAGATCTCGTTAACGTGAATATTTCGGTACCGTGAACACGAAATAGGCTTAATTTCGAAGTTATCTGGCGTTTCTGGTGTCTTTGTGATATGCTATAATGTGTAAAAACAGCATCTTCCCGTTTCGTGCGTCCCCATTTCGGGCTTCGAAAAATATTACTTGAAATATTCCGGTTTCGGGCGTCCAAACTATACTACTTTTTCTTGAATCCCATTTTGTGCAAAATTTGCAGGTAACAGTAAACCAATAGACCGCATTAAGCCTCTATTAAGAAATAATTATTGAACTCGTCAAGGGATTTTCTTTTTCGTATTTCTCTTTTGTTAACACATTAGCATCAGCATTTATATATTATCACGATATATTATCACGAGTTTCAGATTGCGTGTTTGAAATTTCTATATTTGTATATTACTTTTAAAAATGTGCCGCTGCAATGTTTATTACACAAACAATGCAATTGTAAAATCACACTTATTTAATGAACTTATAATCTCAAATAAACTAAATTATAATCTAAGAAAAAATAAGAAGGACATAAATAAAAATGATATTTATGTTCAAACAGACCCTTAATTAATTAATTAACCCTTGCCTTAATAAGGCCTTCACTTTGCTTTTCGGTCCGAAAACACAATTAAAGCTTTTCTTGGTAATGATGAAGATAAAGTAGATCTGAACTAGAAATCGCGTACATATGAAATTAATTTAAGCGATTGTAATTTGAAATATATAGCTATATATTTCAAATTACAATCGGCTTCTAACACATGGCTTGTGACACTACGTTATTCTGGTCTATTGAATTTAATATGCAATATATGTTCTTTATATGAAGTTATTATTGAGCGTATCGTTTGACCTATGGGTCAAACGATGGCAATGAGCCGACAAACTGGCCAAAGAAGGTACTAATAGGAACTTCATAGGAGCAGAACCTGTATGTGGAATCACTAAGGATTCCGCTAAAAGGGAGATCTGGTTATGGCTAGAAAAAGAACATAAAAATAAATGGAGGTTAACGGAAGGTCAACTCCATACCAAAACACTACTAAGGGGGCTGGACGGGAAGTTTTCAGCCAACCTAATTCGTAGTAGCAAAAAAGAAATTAAAATAATTACCGGGTTAATAACCGGACATTGTCCTTTAAGGAAGCATTTGTACACCATGGGCTTGGTTAGCGAGTCCTGGTGTAGGAGATGTGAAAAACAGGAGGAAACTAGCCTTCATGTAATATGCACGTGTGAGGAACTGAAGGAACTCAGACAGAAATGTTTCGGGAGAGATCTATTGGATCCTTCGAGTGTACTCAAACTTCCCCTGAGGAGGATAGTGGCTTTTATCGAGGACACAAGACTAACAGAGTGGAATTGAGAGATCTATTGGGGATAGTACAAAGAGCAGTGTGCTCAAGTGCCTGGACGTGGTGGCGTCCACCCCAAAACAGAGATGAAGAAGAAGAAGAAGAAGTCAGGTATTGGTAACTTTTCAATACAGGGAAAACACTTTTTATACGCGTCCTAATTAACGGTTTCAGTTTGTTTGTATCTGAAATATATTCTTACCCACATGTGAAACAATATTTGTTAAAGTTTCGCAGACTTGACATTAAAACAATAGCGATATAGCAAAAACATGAATATAGACTGAAGTTGTTTTTGCCCCCAATGTCAATAACACAAATTAGTGTATAGCATGAACGAAACTTTTATTTCATAACTAAGTAAATTACAAAATAATGAAATAAACACAAGATAAAAAAAGAAAACCACTAAAAAAGATTATCTTCCACTTCTTCTGCTTCCTTTTTAACGACTGGCTATTGTAGTATTTGTTCATAAAAGTCGTTATACTCATCTTCAACGAACGTCTGAATATGTGCGATGTTGGGAAGTTTCTTTTTTTGTATAGGCAGGCACATTTAGGTCAGGATATGCCTTTTCAGTAGGTAAACAGATATGTTGAACGGTTCGAGCTTTTAGAAGATTAAAAGAGTGGCTAGAAAGTCCATAAATTAATTCATGAGTCACAACAGTCCCTCTATTGGCAGAATTATATTCAAAAGCCATAAATTCTGCCGTTGAAAAGGCTCTCTTCATAGATTTTGGTACTTCTTTTCCGTAGGATTATGTGGAGAGACAAAACCTGTTGTAAAATTTGGTCCACCATGAAGAGAAATCTAAAACTTCTTCAGAACTGAACGTCTCAACGTCGAATTTTGGACATGCGACCTTAATAATTTCTTTATATTGATTTGGTACATAGATACGGTTATATTTTCTTAGCTTCCTTATAATGGTACCAAAACTGCGGTTATTTGGAAGAAAAGAATGCCCCCTTATGGGAAAATAGTGCACAATTTTATCAAATCGGCCAGCATCCATAAGAGCTAAACAAAAGCGTATCAATGTATTGTTTCTGTTTTGCCCAGAACAACCATCAGAAAAAAGGTATAACTTACGAACAGTGTTACTGAGTGAAGTATCAATGAACGTTTTTAGCACCGAGCACACTTCATTCGCTTCATCTTCATGGTATAAGTATAATTTAGTATTATCGGTTTTTAAATTGTGTATACTAAAACAATACAACCAGAGCTGTCTTAAATAAAAGACATCTTGGACTGGAATGTTAGGCATAGGCATGTTTTGCATAAAGTCGAAACATATGCCTATAGTGTCGTTTTCCTTTCTGCAAATATCACTAATTTGCTGGATTTTTGAATAAAACTTCTTCGCGCGTCTTTTGTGTACAATTTCTTCGGCAACTGCTGTACGTTTGGCTGCTTGTCCTAGAGAGGGACTTTTAATTTTGATTGATAAATCTTCGCATTTGATACAGGTGTCCACCTGAGGCTGCCCAAATCGTAAACAGAAGTTTTCTGTAAAATATCTTAAATAAAACTCATACTTTACTGGTATGTTAGGATTTTTTTTAATAAACATGGAATGCATTAATTTAACGTCTAGCCTAGCATCCAGATATTCAATTTTTTTTCCTGAATAATGTGTACTTTTTCGGCGGAAAGGCTTCAATGTGTGTGTGAACTTTTCGACACATATCACCAGACACAGCATTATCTGATGAAAGAAATACCTCAGTAAAAAATAAATGTTACTATTATTACTACTACAACCGTTTGAATTTGTTCCTCTTTTATCATGTGGGATTTGTCCTGCTAACAGAAGATCACACAAACGTCGGATTCGACCTTCTGTAACGCCATGTAAAGATATAAATTGCACTTTGCACACTTTTATTTTAACAAAACAAAATACTTGAAACTACTACTTCTTCTTTTTGGATTGTCTTTTCTAGGTCTGTGTGTTATTACTTGGCTTTTTTCAATAAGTTGTTGCAAGAAAATATCTTACTCACTTTTAGTATTGAAGCTGTTAATAAGTATTAATACATTTCGTCTGTCTTCTTGCTCAAATTTATCGAAACACTTCATTAGACAATTATAGTCTGGACCAGTTTCACGCGATTCAATATTCTTTCCTTTCCAATTCGTCTATAGAATTCCCTTACTTTAGACTGTCGAATTATGTTTCGTTTGTGTTTCTCAGGATTTCTTTTTGGTTCCTTTCCCTTTATTTCGGCCACTGCGTTTAAATCACTATCACTTGACATGTTTAAAAGGCTATAAAGCTACTCACTTTAAAACACCACAAGACTGATAGCTCTGGATATAAACAACTAACAACATGAATGATAACTATAGCAGCGCACAACGTGCGCGCCATGTGTGCCGATGTGAGGATGATTGTATTGCATCAGAACTAATAAAAAGCATTCAGTATGTGTTTGGTACTTGCTTAGACTGCATGTAAGTGTAAGCATACGTACTAAAATGTCGTCGACACATAAATCGAGAAAACGACCGTTGTCAGACGAAGTGAATAAGTTTATTATGGATTTCCCGGACTTAATATACGATGGCTCAAAAATTAAATGTTTAGTGTGCAATACATATCTAATGTGTTGATCAAAAACACATTGTAAAGAACACGTAAGCAGTTCGAAGCACAAAAATAACAAAATTAATCGACAACAGTTTATACATGAAGTATGTGTAACTATGATTGTGTGGGCACTGCCGTTTACCTTGTTAAGTAATGATTCATTTATTTCATTTTGGAATAAATACGCGAATCAAACATTACCGAGCACGACAACGTTACGAAGGAATTTACCATCGGTGCGTAAATAGGTTGAAAATAAAATCAAAGCCGAACTGAAAAATAAAAAAACTGTGGTTATGTGTGGACGAAACAACTGACAGTAAAAAACAATCTGTAGTTAATGTGATGGCGCGTAATATGGAACCACATCAACCGACGTCTTCAATTTTATTAGCATCAAGACGACTAGAACAATGTAATGCCGAAAAAATTTCAGAGGTGCTATTAGATACTTTGGAAAAATTTAAACTTTCGAAAGACCAAGTATTAATGTTTATGACAGATGGTGCCGCAACCATGTGTTCTGTAGGCCGGTCTCTTAGAAAATATTGTCCTAACTTGTTACATATTACTTGTAAACTCCATGCTCTACACCTTGTGGCAGAACAGGTTCGTAGATGTTATCCAGAGGTAGATGCTTTAATATCGAGTACAAAGGCAGTATTCCTGAAATCTCCAAAACGTATTCGGAAATTTCACGAATTGTGTCCCCATACACCTGAGCCACCACAGCCGATTCTGACACGTTGGGGTACATGGTTACGGGCGGGGTTTTACTATCATGAACATTTTGAAAAAATTAAGGACGTGGTTTTATCATTCGATCCGAAAGAAAGTGCAGCTATCAATACAAGCCAGAAAAAATTTCAAGATGCCCAGATTAAAATGGATTTACAAAGTATTCGTAAGAATTACTTGGGACTAGAAGAAGCAATAACAAAATTAGAAAATTCGTCGCTGTCGTTAGAGGAATCACTGCAAATCGTTAAAGATATTCACGCACAACTGTGTCTGTAGAAGACGCAAAAAGGGAAATGTTCTAATTCAATTTGAAAGTGTTTTAGACAGAAATGCAGATTTTGACACCTTAACACGTATTTGTGAGGGCACGTCTACAGATGCGTTAAGTTGTTTAAACAAGTATTTTGATTATACGAATATAACATCACTAGATATAGAACGCTCGTTTTCCGAATATATACATATTTTTTCTTCACGGCGGACGTGTTTTTCAGAAATAACCAGAAACGCACTTGATGTTGAAAATATACAATCGAGTTTCTCCAGTTTGTCAATCCTTGGAAGACGCTTGAAACGGTAAGTGTTTTTTTAAATCCTCTGTTGTGGACACAATCACTGATTTCATACATTTTCCATTTTATTTATAGGTACATACAACGCTGCTATAATATGTACTATTCTTATTTTTCGTGTGTTTATGCATATTACTTTAATAGCAGAAAACCAAATGTATATTTTATTATTTCTGATAGAATAAATGTCTCTACTTCTATACTTATATCGGTGACAAGCTCATGTTGCGTCCCTCTTCTATCGCATATTCTAATATATTACGAATTACATTCCCATACCGGCGCTCATGGCACTCACGGAAATTGGTCTGCTCTAATGATAAAATTGAATCAGTAACGCGCATCAGTGACAAATCGTTCAATGAGCGCAGAAACAACGTAAGTCGTCGACTTAAGTTGTTTCTGCGCCCACTGTTTAATGCAACATGTAATTTTGCAGTGAAAAGGGATAGGACTTGTTTTATTTCAGCAGTCAATTTGTAGCCTTATAGCTAAAGTATCAAATTATGATGTTAAGTGATTTTCTCTAAAATATTGACTTATGATATTTCTGATCTCAACGATTCAATTACGGCAAGGGGTTTTATACCTTTTTGAGTTTTTACTTAACCACAGTTTCCAAAGAAAGACTTTTTACTGTACTTTCGTAAGTTAAGTACCAAATTCTGTACAAGTATAGTTCATTTTAAAATCATTACTAGAGAACGGACACGCTTACCACCCAGTGCAGTACTGGCAAAAGGCTGTATTTCTAAAATATTTAATTTTATTTATATAATTGGAAAACGAACGGGTGGTGATCTATAAAACTACGAAATACATATTTATTTGTTGAAAAGTTGTATTTATAAAGTTTTTAATTTTATTTATATAATTGGAAAACAAACGGGTGGTGATCTATAAAATTACGAAATACATATGAATTTGTTGAGAAGTTGTATTTTTAAAATTTTTAATTTAATTTCTATAATTGGAACATTTTTATTTGTTCATTTTGTCGTTCAAGTTGAGTAAAGGAGTATTAATATTGACTAGCAATAGTTTCTCAAGGTTTTCTTCTGTCAATTTTGTTCTCTTTGAATTAAGTACATCCTTATAAATAGAAAACGTCCTTTCTACATCGCAACTGGTTATAGGTGCATACTGGAAATATTCTTTTATTTCTTCATATTTAGCCGTTAGATTTTGTGGAATTGTCTCCATACATAATTGCTGCAATGTAATTAAATCTGGATTTCTAATAAGAATTGCTTCAAACTTTTGCCGAAGGCCACATCCGAAGTCACTTGCAAATACTTTTCAAATTATTAACAACCACATCTAATGTGGTTAATCCGTCATTTAATTTGAGATTTCGATTTTCAAAATAAGTGATTAGTTTTGGCAATTTTCTAAAGTGTTCGTGAAGAAAGTACAACTGATTTTTTAAATTTGGGATTTGTGTGAGCTCCTTGCACTCACCAATACTTCTAGCATCCTCCTTTAGCAGTGTTACGAAATGTTTTAGACTATCGAAATTCTCAGCATAATAACTAGTAGCTTCCAGCCATGTTCCCCATCTAGTTATTACTGGAGTGGGAGGCAGTGACAGAGATGGAAATTTTTCCCTGAAAAGAGCTACTCTCAATGGTGCTTTTCTGAAAACTTTTTTAAAAGCTGATACAAGTCTATCAACTTCCGGAAAAGTGTCTCTGATATATTCACAGATTCTGTGGAGAGCATGTGCTACACAAGTAATATGCAGCATATTAGGATATGTTTTCTTCAATAGTCTGCCTGTTTTTAACATATACGCAGCACTATCACTGACAAATAAAAGTATTTTTTCTTTGTACGTGGCGTCCGAATGAAGCATTTTTTGCATATTCTCCTTAATGGTTTCAGCAACTGTTTCCGCATAAACTCTATTTATAACACTTGTTGCTATTACATATGAGTTATAGGGAATAGTTGGATGTAGTACACCAGCTACAACATTTACCACACAGCGTCCTAACATATCCACCGTTTCGTCGGCGCTTATCCATATGTATTGATTTAAAAGATGGCTTCTAATGCGTTCTACTGTTCTCGTATAGCACCTAGAAACATAATATTTGCGTAAAGTTGATTCATCAGGAACATTTCGACCAGTATATTTTTGAAGAAATATTTTTAAAGTGGGGTTGCTAAGTTTATTTAATGGAATATTAGCCGCCATAAAAGTTTTACAGAGTTCAGATGTGTTTGCGATCCTAAGTGACGAATTTTTGACGATATTTTACGGATTTTGTAATAAATTTCGGAATCACTGACAATGGACATACAATCAGTATGACCGTCAATCCAACTCGCCATTGTTTTACAATGCCGTTCTCGACATTCTTCCATATCATGTCTGAAAAAGTAACTTAAATAATGCTCTAGATCTAAATAAATGAAAACTAAAAATGTGTGCGTAAGTTATTGAAACTGAACGAAATTCAATGCACACTCTTACGTCGAAATAATTGGTAGAAATAGATTCAATCAAACGATATTAAACAGGATCTATCACAAAAATTACGATGTAATTAACAGTTAAAACTATGAAAACAAGAAGCTTACTCACAGCACTTTATTTATCTTACGAAATATAAACTAATAAATAAAATACATACATTATAAAAACCCCACTTCTATCTACGCTCATTAAAACACTTTAAAAAGCACTATATTCTCGGAATACAATAGCTGGCTTGTCCATTGCTATCGCGGCGAGACCAGGTGTCCGAGTAAGTCAAACAAATACTTCATTGAATTACGCCGGGATGTACTGAGCGACGTTATACACAATTCCAATTGCCGATTGCGTTTTATGGAAATTGCGTCCGTTCTCTAATCATTACCTTCTTGGTTACAAGTAGATCGTATAGTAACAGATTGTAACTTAAAAAAAAATAAACACTATTTGATACTTTGGCCACCCATTTATGTGTTAGACCGAGTATATTTTACTCAATCCTCGTATATTTTAAACGATCTTGAATAGTGATTCTGCTTGCAACATGTTAGAAAAGTAAAAACATCGAATGAAACTTGATATAAAATTCATATTTACATGAATTCTGCTCAAGCGGTGGAAAGCTTTGAGAAAAATTTTCCTCGTCCACTCTTTATAGAAATCCTGATATGACAATCAAGTTTGTATTATGACAGAAATAATTTATATGGCACCGAAGCATTATCAACGACGCAAACCCATACTTCGTAATGTCTTACACTAGAAACTAATTCCGCGGAATCGATGATTGACGTGCGGACGTTCCGAGAAAGGTTTTTACATTTATTAGGAACTGGTATCATGAGTTAATTGCGCTCGGAACGCATTCTGAGATCGTCTTCCCTCCAATGCGCACGCTGTTCCGTGGGAAAAAACCGCTCGCAGTACAGACTAGACGGCGGAATTTTATGATTTTTTCTTTGTCTTTAGATATCTGGTCTTTTTTTTTTCGTTTCGATCCGTCAGTTGCATCCGTATTTATATTTTAATCCAGATGCGTGCACTAATTAGATTTATGTATTTATAATTTGAAGAAATGCTGACTATTTAATACATTATATTTGTAATTCATCTGTTAACAAGACCAGAAACACGAAGAAAAAGTTGCTTTGAGGAACTGCTTGCGTACGGAACAAAAATATATTTCCTTTTACATTGACGCATTTAAAATAATGAATCTTCTACTGTTTTCCAGATCTTTCTAATTCCAACAGATTATTTTTTAATAATTTTATTAACCAATCGTTTAGCAGTATTTGCGGACACGTGTTTAATTCTCTGCAATCACAATATTATTATAGTGATTATATAACTCATTTGAAATTTAGCCAATAGCAATTACAAATTTTACATAGTTACCATGTGACTATGTGACTACGACGTGATATAACCGTTTTGGTGTTTCGCTTCCTCCAACAATATGAATTTTGTCATGGTAACAAGTGTTTTGAAGTTTGTTGATAAACGTCAAAAATATATTCAGCAATTTTCATAAGGTTTTTTAATTTTTTCGACATGGAACGCTTTGGTATAAGCTCGGGGACCGAAATAGATAAGGAAATTGAAGATTTGACACCGCAAATACCGTTAAAACACATAAATATGTTTCGAAACAGTTCACCGAATTTTGTGAAGAGCGAAATTATAAACTTTGTGCTCAAACTTCTGACGAACAATTAGCAAGTATTTTGAAAGATTGGAGCAAACTTACAAGAAATCATTAAGATAACAGGCCACTCATCAGCTGAATCTCTGAAGCCGTATCTAAAGCTTACTAATGAACACCATAACAAGATACTTGAAAAAATGAGAAATAAACAAGATTCTGCCAACTCTATCACCAGCACCTCAAATTGAACTTCTAAAGATAATACAACAAATATTTATTATAATAATTGTACTTTTAATTTCAACCAATAAAAAAATTTCGTTAGTTAATTCTTTATATAATCGTAACGAAGACCACTCGAGCAAACGAAAATAATCCATTATATAACCTCTTCACTCGACGTATATCCTTGAAACACCACTCGAGCTACGCTTTCGTGGTGTTTCGCAGAATACGTCTCGTGACTCGGAAATATAATCGATTATTTTCTATGCTCTTGTGATATTATAACTGAGAATAATCTTAGTACATTATTCTCCCGAGAATATTTTCTAGCATTTTGTTTCTGTTTGTTGACAACGTATTTTCTAGTTTTGACACCTGTCACCAGTATTATTGCAAATTGGAAGCAATGGACCATAAGCGATTTAGTTCATCATCAGTGGAAGATATAAACGCACAGATTAAAGAAAATTCGTGCAAAAATACTATGGTTAGTAATAATTCAATATGGAAACAATTCCAATCATTTTGCGACGAACGGGGTTACAAATTAGAAGGAAATACACCAGTAACAAAACTGGCAAACATTTTGAAAGACTGGGGATTTAATATGAAAAGGTGCAATGGAGAAGATTACAAAGAAGCCGTTATTAAAACAATGTGGAATAAAACCGCCAAATTAATGCAAGAGTTGTACTACAACGAATTTAGTAGAAAATTAGACCCCTTTAAAGATATCGAATTTAAATCTGCGAGAGCAGCCAGAAATACAAAACGTAAGATATTACAACAGGTGCCAGAAAAAAGGAAGCAAAGTTCTGCAATTCTAACTAATGAACAAATCATGGAAATAATAAAACGCTACGACGAGGAGACACCCTTCCGTTTGCAAAAATGCTTTTATCACATTGCTTCATATGAGCTAGCATGGCGTGGGGGAGAAGGTTGTCAATGTTTAGTGCATTATTTTCAAGAAGAAACAGACAATGCTGGTTTGGCCACTGGAAGAGTAGGGTATAATCCGGTTTTCTCTAAAACAGCGCAAGGTGGGGCACAAAAGTTGACTGATAGTAAATGGTTAATACCAAATACTGAAAAGCCTGATGCGTGTCCTGTCCGATTGCTCAAGAAATTGCTAAGCAAGAGGAACGAACATATAAAAACTGACAGACTTTTTTTAACAGTAAACATTGCTTGGGATAAACCGTCTTCTTCAGGATGGTACAAAAATATGCCGTTGGGGGTGAACATAATGTCGAAGTGGATGAAAGAATCGGCGGACATGATTGGGCTGGACACTAAAAAAATAAAAATTACAAACCATTCTTCAAGGTCAAGTGCAGTGTCTCATCTAGCGAAAGCAGGTGTTAACGAGCAGGAAATAATAAAAATTACGGGCCACAGCTCATCTAGTTCATTGATACCGTACCTGCAGTTGAATAATGAACATCATTCAAGTTTGATTAATAACCTAAGAGACAAGGGAGAAGTTATAACTTTTAACACAACAGAACAGAAGAATGTTGCAAAATCCACCACTCACGGACAAAACATTTACAATAATTGTGTATTTCACATACAAACTTTTAACACTAATTAATTTTGTAAATGTACAGAAATAATATTAAAAAGTTGTATTTTTATGCTGTATTTTTTATTTAAACATTAAAAAATAATCTTTCGAATACCACTAGAGAGTGAGAATTAATTAGAAAATAATTCTCCAGTCTTTCTCAAACTTGTTGCCATTCGGGAATAGCCACTCGAGTCCTACGGGCTCTCGTGTCTATTCCCTAGCAACAAGTTTTCGAAAATATTTCGAATTATTTTCAATATATTCTCACTCTCTTGTGATATTACTATTGAGTATATTCATGAGAATACATTTATTTATAGTGCGGAATATGAACGCGGACTTATTATACAGTTTTAGTTAAAATAACACTAAAACATCAAATCCGTATTATGAAACGTTACGAGAGTTGTCTTTTATATTTTGCGTATAGAGCTTGAATAAAGCAGTAAATAGCTTTAAAAATTTTATTGTTTTTCCAAGTACTCTCCACGAAGATTAATGCACTTTTGCATCGGCTCGAACCAAAGCTAGAAGCAGTTATTCCACTCGTTTGTTGGTACAGTCAAAATTGCGTTTTTGAAGGCACTGTTCCTTTTGATGACTGGAATCTGTGACCACGCAGTTCGTCCTTGATTTTCAGAAAAGTAAAGAAATCGTTAGGATTTAGGTCAGGACTAGTGATGGGAAGAACTGATATTTTTAAATAACAGTTGCTATCGCTTTTTCTAAATAACAGTTAAAAATAACAGATAAAAATAGCAGTTGCTATTTTCTGTTTGCATCACACTCAGTGATGTAAGTCCGTAAATTACCCCGTATATTACCGAATTAATTACCGTCATTTACGGTAAATTACCACATAAAATTTCCGTAAATTACAAATAAAGTAAAACATCATCTATGTACACGTATGACATTGCACACTCGGTGATTGGGGAAGTCCCTTTCTAGCAGATGTAAATGCTCGTGAATCATCCGTTTATATAACGAATGAAGTAGTCTTTCAAAAGATTTCGGCGTATAAGTTGAACTATATAAAGTTTGTGAATATACTACTCGTAGTGCAGTGCGCTGGGATGGAGCGAAAAGATAAAATAAAAAAAGTTATTTTAACAGCACTTTCAAAATCCACAGAACATTCGAAATTATATTCGTGTAACTTCTGTTTCTCAAAGTTATGTTTTAAATGTAACCAGAATGTCCAGTCACTTACAGAATAAGTGCATTCGTTGTCCTCGTAAAATAAAGAATGAAATACAATCAAAATCAAGAGCATTAAGTGTTAAGAAAATTAAAGCAATAAATAAAGGTAGAAGACGACGATGGAGAGACGATTTCAAGCGATTCTCGCCCACAATCTGCTGCAAGCACCACTAAATTCGCTTACAGTGAAAATTTGGATTTTTTTGTGGATGTAATGAATAAATCAGAAGAAGAGGAAATTTGGGATCTCTTAGCAAGAGCATGCTTTGCTAGTAATACCCCCTTTAAATTTTACGGAAAATGTTTATTGGCAAAATTGTTTAAAAAAATTAAACCATCTTTACGATTGCCGACTAGATATCAGTTATCCAAGGCGCTTTTATATAAACAATACTCTCAAATAAATCAGTTAGTTAATGAAAAAATAGCAAAGGCTAAAACAATTGGAATTCAAGTTGATGGGTGGAGTAATATTAGAAACGAATCCATTATAAATATAATAATTACATGTCCAGAACCAGTTTTATTTAAAGTAATTGGCTGCAAGGAAAATCGCCACGATGCTGCATATCTTTGTTCTTTACTTAGTTCTGTTATTGACGACTTAGGTATTAATAAAGTTATAAGCATAGTGACTGATAACGCTAGCAATATGAAATCAACTTGGAAATTAATTAGTGATATGTACCCGTCTAATTATTTTTCTTGTTATGGATGTTGTGCTCATATTTTGAATTTATTCGCACAAGATATTTTAAAATTGGAAGTATTTGCATGTTTAATTACTGATTGTAAAGTCATAGTAAAAACTATTAAAGAATCGCATATTTTGAATGCTACATTTAAAAATATACAAGATGAACAGCAAGCATTACAAAAATCAAACGCACTAAAATCTCTTAAACTACCTGGCCAAACTAGATGGTGCTCTAATATTTTCTGTTTAGAAAGCTTAAGGATCAATTAAAAAAATTTAAAAGAATTTGCTATAACAGAAACTGTATACTTTAGACAAAAGAATAAAAAATAATATTTTAGATGATCTGTTTTGGGAAAGAGTTGATACATTACATACAATTTTACACCCAGTCTCCGTAATTTTAAAGAACATACAAACCTCTCAACCTTGCATATCTCATGTTGTTGAATATTTTCAAGACCTGAAAAATCAACTGATTACTGCATGCCCAGTTTCAGAACTAAATGCTGTCCTATCACATTTAAAATCACGGAGAGAAATTGCTATAACACCTATACATTTGGCTGCCAATTTACTAGATCCAAAATTTATAGGCAAAAATCTCAATAACGAGGAATATATCACAGCACTGACATATATTAACAAACTATCAACGCATCTAGTTAGTGGATCTGATATAGCAGAAATTATGACTTATTACAAATCGAAAGAACAATTGTTTTCAAAAGATTTTATATGGCAAGCATTAGAGACAGGCAAATTGAATTCTGTATTATGGTGGAAATCACTTTGTTGTACAACAGTTTTAAGTAAAGTCGCAATAGAAATTTTGAACAGCCCACCAACAACATGTGCGACGGAGAGAAGTTTTTCAATGTTTAGTATTATGCACAGTAAAAAACGAAATAGATTAACTAATGAAAGAGCTGCTAAGTTGGTATATGTGAATTTAAATTTAAAACTGAAAGAAAATCCGGCACTGAAAGAACTCCCAACAGAAGAGTTGGAATGTTCTGATTCGAATTGCAATACTGAGACTGGGAGTTATCTGGAATAGTTATGTAAATAACATTACATATTACATAATGGTAATAATGAAAAATCATTGTTTAGTTCTATTTTCATAATATTGTTTAATTTTAAAATATGTTAATATTGTACTCTTTATTTTTTTTCCTTTAATAAAATGTATAAGACTTTTTTGTTGTAGGGGTTTTATTTAAACAATAAAAAAGTGTGGTAAATTACCATGGTAATTTACTCAAAAAATGGTAAATTACGCAAGAATAAATCGTGGTAAAAAAAGAGCAGTAATTTACCACGGTAATTTACCAAAAATATATATTACGGTAATTTTACATCTCTGATCACACTACAAAAAACAATATAACTGGAGAAACATATTAAAGAAAAAACTAAATAGGTATATATTTATTCCTGATACTAGGGTATGAGAATACAAAAAAGAAACGAGAAAAATTTCACACTTACCTACTAAATATTAACAATAGGAAGTAATTGTATAAATATTTTGTAATATAAATATAATATTGTAACTTATAAACTTAACTCACAAGAAAATCAGTATATAGCAAATTGAAATTTCTACTATTTATCTTATTTGTCTACAGAATAGCAGAATGCAACCGCATTAACCGATAACAGTTGTTATGTTATGTGTATCTACTGTGGCGGCTCGTGAGTTATGAAAGAGGGTGGGCACAAAAAAAATGACCTATTTTTTGTACATAAAATCCATTCTCCTATTTTTAATGCTGGAAAAGACGTCTATGACTTTGTTGTCAAAATCCGGGATAGACTGGATGAACTTCGTTTTTATTGATAGGACCGCCAATGCGTTCAATCGATCTACTTACATTGTGCTTTTCAGAAAAGTTTTAATGCGTCTGAGGGTGGAAAAATATCATTTACATTTTGCTGTCGACATGGGCGTTGTACAAATAATATCCAATAGTTTGTAACAAATGTTCATTTGAAAAGTCAATCTAGTAGCATGTGATTTACTGAGAACATTTCGAAGTATGTCGTAAATTAAAATTTACTACTTAACCTACGAAGTCGTATATTTTGACAGTTTCATACATACAAATAAATAACAAATAATAGGTATTTATTGAAAACTATAACAAATGTTGAAAATGTTGTCCTTCAAGATCAATGCACTTTAAAATCCTCCGTTCAAAATTTCTGATGATATTCTGCAACATTACTGGATTGTTATTAATTTCCATGCATTTCTGTTCGATTCTCTGTAGCATATCATTCAAATTCAATATAGGTGTCGCAAAAAGAAGTCGCTAGGTGTTAAATCGCATGAACGTGCAGGCCAGGCAATTTCAGTATTTCGACTAATTATACGCTCATCAAAAAATTCTCTTAACTAATCCAAAGATTCTGCAGTACAGTGACAAGGTGCTCCGTCTTGTTGGAAATATGCATGGAAGTTCATCATCATGCAACTGATTGACAAATGGTTGTAAAATTTCCGTACGGTACCTTTGAGCAGTTAACGTTCCCTGAAAAAATATTGGTCCAATGATTCGCCTTTGGCTTATCGCTGCCCAAACACCAGTTTTCTCTGGATGTAGCGATTCTTCATTAATTACATGTGGATTTTCACTACTCTAAATTCTTGTATTTTGTGAATTTAGGTATCCCGTTTTATAAAACCATGCTTCATCAGTAAAGATGACTCTTTGCGAAAGTTCTCCATTATTGTTCATATTTACAAACCAATTACAAAACTGTAATCTACGTGGGTAATCAATTTCTAACAATTCTTGTACTGCTGACTTGTGCTACTTGTGACACGGTATGGATAAAGCTGCATATCTTTTTTTAATAACTTGTGAGTTGTACCAACAGAAAGGTTTATTTGTTGACTCAAATGTAGAACAGATGTTTGTGGTTCATTTTCCATTATTTCTTCAACACGATTGACAACTTGAGGTGTACGTTTCTTAACTGCTCCGCTGCCTGATTTTCTTAAGAGACTTACAAAATGTGGAAACTCAACTCAAATTCTACGATGCAATCTTGATCTGAATAAACCCATAAACCATAAATTTTATAACAAAATAATTTGAAACATACATGAGTGGGTAAAAACCACACCAATTTGTATAATACAAAAGTATTTTTAATAATATAAAATATTATTAAAAATGGGGTGTGAAGAACACAATACAAGTTATATATTTGTGAATGTATCTCCTCTCCAGAGACGCAGATACGTATTTCACCTTTCTACAGGATCGTCGGTACGCCCCTGCTGGAGAAGAGATACACTCAACCAAATATAACTACCTTGCTATCAACCAGAAATTATTAAGACAGAGCGTGAAAGAATATTCAGCGCTGTCTAGATAACAACTGTCGAACTAAGCAACGTGTTTCTCTAGACGGTAACATACCATATCTATAGAAAACTGTATTATCGTGTCTTCACTACTTGTCGGGCGAACCGAATGCGTATATAACAAAATAATTTGAAACATACATGAGTGGGTAAAAACCACACCAATTTGTATAATACAAAAGTATTTTTAATAATATAAAATATTATTAAAAATGGGGTGTGAAGAACACAATACAAGAACACAAATATATAACTTGGATTGTGTTCTTCACACCCCATTTTTAATAATATTTTATATTATTAAAAATACTTTTGTATCATAAATTTTATTACCACTTTGAAAATAAGCATTGACTAAAAAAATTTTATGTTCTAAAGTGAAAGCCATATTAAAACTGAGAAGCAATTTATTTAAACCAGAACCGACCCACGATTATTTTATGCACTAACTGATATTTGTGATTGACATTATCAAATGTCATTTGGATTTACGTTTACGGAACAACAAACACATACTAATATATATGCGTCTTATTCTATCAAAATTTCAAAGTAACCTGGATTGACTTTTCAAATGAACACACATTACGTATTTTATTAAGCATCGGCACAAATATTCTCTCATTCAAAAAAAATTTGTTTTACCATGGCAACGGTAAATGTTTAAATATTTTGAATTTTCTTCCGCGATTTATATAAAGGTAAATGATTGTTTAAATAATGTTATTTGGTAGATATTTTTAATTTAATTTTCTTAATATTGTCAATTCATTCATCTAAACATTTTAATATGGATTAAATGTCTACTTATATCGATTTTTCTAAATATCTATGTCACGTGACTTTGAAGTTTGTTACTGTTAAATACAGCTGTCATTCAAAATTTTTATACATGTCACCTTAAAATTTTGGTACATTACTTTTGTAATCAGAATTAGTTTTAGAATTATTATTCGCGATCTTTGAATAATTTGAATGCAAAAATTAATAAATACAATGAAAATATGTAAATGCAATAATTTTTCGATTTCATAATACATACATAAAATCCTGTGTGTACTATTATATTTTATGTTAATTTGCCTTTAATTTTCCTTTGATAAATTAGGTCAGCTCTGTGAACCATAACAATATATATATATATATATATATATATATATATATATAAGGTAAACGTAATTAGTCGGCGATTAAAGGTCTGGTTATTACTTCAAAGTGTATATATTTAAAATAATCCTACATGTTTCGGCAATGATGCCTTTGTCAAGGATATAAAAAATATAAATGACAGAATATAAATGTCAAGTAATTGAGTTCAACTCAACTACTTGACATTTATATTCTGTCATTTATATTTTTTATATCCTTGACAAAGGCATCATTGCCGAAACATGTAGGATTATTTTAAATATATACACTTTGAAGTAATAACCAGACCTTTAATCGCCGACTAATTAAGTTTACCTTATCATACCAAGGTCACGAATATACTATATATATATATATATATATATATATATATATATATATATATATATATATGATAAACATAATGTTAATGAGAATTAATAATCAATAAATTCTCACATTACTGCCAATGCCGCTCTAATTCGTTGCATTAATTTCTACACCTGACAAAATCACATTTGCCTAAGAATGTAGTTGCAACGCGTCGCGGCGCCAAGTGACCGAGTTGTACGGGAAAATGAAAAAATGTGTGAAAGTCGTATCCACCCTGGAATGTGCAGACGCCAGCGTTTCATGGTTTTACCAATCATCGGTGCACCTACGTCCAGGAATAGACACGACTTTCATTTCTATACGAAGTGTATATATACTAATTGTGATAAACGTAATGTTAATGAGAATTAATAATCAATAAATTCTCACATTACTGCCAATGCAGTATTAATTAATTAATGCAACGAATTAGAGCCGCATTGGCAGTAATGTGAGAATTTATTGATTATTAATTCTCATTAACATTACGTTTATCACAATTAGTATATATACACTTCGTATAGAAATGAAAGTCGTGTCTATTCCTGGATGTAGGTGCACCGATGATTGGTAAAACCATGAAACGCTGGCGTCTGCACATTCCAGGGTGGATACGACTTTCACACATTTTTTCATATATATATATATATATATATATATATATATATATATATATAAATATAATAATCGCCTACTGATTAGGTTTACTATATATATATATATATATATTTATTTAGATAATTTCTTAGCCGTTTATTTATTTAGTATATCATTTGAAAAATTCTTGGAGTTTTCGGCTTTTATATTAAATATTTTCAAATTAGTATGTTATTTTGCGAAGTAAATGTGAATGTAAACATTGCTGTCTACAAGTTACAACGCAAATCACACGAAATTTTATTTGAAAAATTTTGTCCTCGTTGGGACTTGAATCCAAGTCTACAGTTTGCCGAATCGTCGCTCTAACCAACTGAGCTACGATAGACCTTGGTTTTATAAGGCGTACAATGTTAATAATTCAGATGTCAGTTTTTGAAAGCAAATGTCAGTTTTGAAAGCAGATGTCAGTTTCGAAAGTTTGAAATTGCTAATTTTTACTCCTTAGCTATATATATATATATATATATATATATATATATATATATATATAGATATATATATATATAACATTTGATAAATTATTGGAGTTTTTCGGATTTTTTTTTTTTTTTTTTTTATATGAAATATTTACAAATATTAAATTAGAATGTACGTAATTGCAGAGTAAGTGGGGATGTAAACATAGCTGTCAACAAATTACAAAGCAAATCATACGAAATTTTTTTATTTGAAAAATATGGTCTACGTTGGGACTCGAACCCAAGTCTACAGCTATCCGGGCTGTCGCCTTTACCACTAGGCCACAATAGACCCAGGTTCAAGCCATATAGAAATGCATTATAATGAACGGCTAAGAAATTATCTAAACACTTATATATATATATATATATATATATATATATATATATATATATATTAGATAAGTTTTTAGCCGTCCCTCGTTGGATTCAAGTCCCAATGAGGACAAAATTTTTCAAATAAAATTTCGTATGATTTGCGTTGTAATTTAGAGACAGCAATGTTTACATTCACATTTACTTCGCAAAATATATATGAGATTTAGTTAGTCGGCGACTTAAGGTCTTTTTTACTTTAATAAGTATATATTTAAAATAATTCAATTCTTGAATGTTTCAGCAATAACTGCCTTTTTCAAAGAATATTAAATTATAATTTAATATTCTTTGAAAAAGGCAGTTATTGCCGAAACATGTGAGAATTGAATTATTTTAAATTTATACATATTAAAGTAAAACAGACTTTAAATCGCTAACTAAATCTCCTATAATATACAAAGGTCAATAAATAATTATCTATCTATATTATATATATATATATATATATATATATATATATATATATATATATATATATATATATATATGTATAATTAATTGAAAAGAAATGATCGACCGTGATATATTATCAAAAATTTATTTAAATTCGGGTAAGCGGTCAATTAAAAAAAAAACTCCTTTATTAAATTACCCTATATTTCGCAACACTTTGTCGCTTCTTCTGGGGTAAAAAATGTAGAGTAAAAAAATAATAAAATTGACGTACAAAATATAAAAATGATTAATCAATCATTTTTATATTTTGTACGTCAATTTTATTATTTTTTTACTCTACATTTTTTACCCCAGAAGAAGCGACAAAGTGTTGCGAAATATAGGGTAATTTAATAAAGGAGTTTTTTTTTAATTGACCGCTTACCCGAATTTAAATAAATTTTTGGTATATATGTATATATATATATATATATATATATATATATATATATATATATACATATATATATATTAATTTAAACAAAATTATCGACCGTAAAATATTGAATAAAATAAATTAAAAGCGGGCAAGCGGTCTGTCAATTAAAAAACTCATTTATTAATTATCCCTATATTTCGTAACAACTTTGTTGTTTCTTCCGGAGATAAAAATGTAGAGTTCAAAAAAATAATAATTATTATTTTTTTGAACTCTACATTTTTATCTTCGGAAGAAGCAACAAAGTTGTTCCGAAATATAGGGATAATTAATAAATGAATTTTTTAATTGACAGACCGCTTTTCGCCTTTTTTACATTTAATTTTAATTGAAGTAATAATAATCATTTTTTTAATATTTTTATACCTGGTGTATGTATGTTCTATTATTTATTCGAGAAGTAGTTTTTCGTGGTATAGGCATAAATTATGACTTTTCAATCTATTACTTTGAATTATTTTTTAAGCGTTGAAAACGTTTGTAAAAAAAATGTATATTTATTTAATAGGTAGGAAAAGTATTGTTTAATTAAAATACATTTGTAAAATATAAAAATATATATATATTTGCACATCGTTCTAATTTAATATAAATAAAAAAATAAATAAATTGATTTTACGTTCTAACAAGTCTCTTAACATAAATAATATTGTAAAAGTATGAACTGAAAATCCTTAAATATTATATTTTTATCTAATGTCGATATTTATTTAAGCAGGTGAATTGTTGCGTAATTTTCTAGCTAAATCTCCAGCTTCCACGATACCTTTATAATATTTTTCACTAGAGTTTTCTGTCCTAGATGAAACTTTATAACCTGCTTTCAGTTCGGTTTCGCGAAAATCGTCGTTTCTACGATCTGCAGATACATCTGCAAAATCTATGGCACCCAAACCAGTCTGCACAACGTGACTCAATGTCTGCAAATTACTAGACCTTCCGCTTCTCTTGCGGTCATCGTTTCTCTCGTAATTATGTAAGTGTTTAACTGCATATTGTCTTGCATCATCAGAAGACGGAATTTCATTAATTTCCTGCACAGAAATTCCGTGAATTTGTTTCGCTGGACCATAAGTCTTAACTTTTGAATGTCCCTGTATGATTAGGTACATTGGTCCCCGAATCGGTTCCATAGGTTGCTTATAATGTTTAAACAATGGATCGGTTGTTAGAGACGAAGTTGTAGTCGTTGTTGGAGTAGGGGTTGTCGATGTAGTTGTCGTTACGTATAAAGTGGACATCGAGGCGGATTTAGTAGCTTCCTTCTGTAATAATGAATGCAAGCTTCCGTAACTTGGTCGAGGATTGATCGACATGGGAGGTGGTTGCATAGTCTCCATTGTGTCCAGCATTGAAATTTGTTTTTTAGGTGTGAACATAGGACCAACCATCATAGGTTCCATTAACTGAGTCGGACTTTTTATGACGATTGGAGGCATTTCGGCTAGATTAGGCGGTTTAACTGATATGCCCGAAATACCAATTCCAGAAGAAGAATCCATTTGCGCCTGTATCTTTCCAATATTTACGTATGTATTAGCCAAGTCCATAACCCCATCTGCAACATGACCTTTATGCATTATACTTGGACTGCTAATTTGTTCTTCGCTAAGCTCCTCTTTAGTATGGGTTATATTAATTGGTTCTGAGTAGTCGATCTTTATATAAGTCTCGGGTTTCAGTTCGTGCCTGTTGTCAATGATGTTACTCATTATGGGTTCAGGTGACACGGGCGTTTTCCAAGTAACTATATTACTAGAATCAACTGAGGTCGAATCCCAATCATTTAATACGCTGCTACTAGATTGGAAGATTAGATTTGCTTGGTCGATAGTCACACCTGTTGCCGATGGTTGTCTTGTAGCAGCTGTGGAATATGTCGAATAAGTATTCGGAGATTGTTTAGATGGCATCGGTGGCGGGACTAGCATAGTGTAAGGGATCGATTCGTCTTTACTCATCATCGGCCTTTCGGTAAGTTTGCTCAGAAAAAGAGAAGGCGTGAAGTACGAAGAAGTGAACAGATTATTATGCGGTCTTTGTCTTTGATAATTGTACTGTGGTTCTTTAACGTATTTTAAGTAATCGAAATATTCCCTCCTATTGCTCTCCGGAATAGAGGCTCCGGTGCTAGGCTTCTTGGAAGATACTCCTAAAATTAAAATTTCCTTTTTCGAAGTTTGACTGGGCGGCGTTTGATCTTGTTTTCGCATAGGAGTGTCGCGCCAATATCGTACGGTTTCTAAGACGGGAGGCACGTAATCGTAAGTCGGGTCGTTTTTGAGTGGATCACCTCGTCCGATAGGTTTCCATTGCTCGTAATCCATTCTGGGAGCAAATAAACCCCTGGTTTCTTTGGCAGATGTACCTAAAACAAATTTAAATGATAAAAGTTTGGAATTTTCAAAACTTAGTTTAAAATTGACTTTAGTATTTGTGCAATTAATGGGTTTTCAAAAAAGACTGTGGTTTTAACTTCAATAACTTCGAAGTATTTATTTTGTTTCAGGTGAAACTTCATCGTAGAGGGATATTTTTAAAATTATGATGTAAAAACAGAATATCGTGTTGTATATAAATATTTTGAGCAAAAATAATATGAGCAAACGTTTTATCATATTATCTTGTTAACAATGGAGCGATTGTGTTTTGTTTGCAACATCATTTGTCACTTTACGTTTAACATTGTAGCGTCATTTCTTGCTGCAGAGTTTAAAAACATTAAATTTTGTGTATAATTTGAGTAGTTTTATCAATGGAAAGGCGTCATTTACCGCGCGTAAAAATGTTACGTGCTATTGGCATGTTGCAAGCTAGGTGGTGTCAAACTGAAGTTGCATCTGAATTTCAAATTACACAGTCGCTTATGACACCGCTATAGGAATACTGGTGAAGTACGTAATCAACATCGTGGTAACGGTCAGATTAAAACGGCAGCACAAGAATGCTACGTCCAAATTATTGCCCGACGTAATCAAACCTGCACTGCTCGTCAGATACAAAATCAGTTTAACCCAACATATGGCGTACTGATTAGCGACCAAACTATTCGCAATAAGTTACATGAGGTGCATTTAAGATGTAGACGACCCTTTATAGTTCCACTTCTAACAAGAGGAGAACGTCTTTTATGGGCACAGGATCACCGAAATTGGACAAACGAACAATGATATGTAATGTTCTCTGATGAGTCTAGATTTGGCATGTACAATAATTCAAGATGAAATCGAGTTTGGAGGCAGCCAGGACGCGTAAATCATTTGAATGCAGTCCAAGAAGTCCATTATTTCAGAGATGCTACAATCATAGTATGGGCCGGCATAAGTATTGGTGGAAGAACAGATCTCGTTTTGATTGAACGCAATATGACAGCTCAAGTTTATGTGGAACAGGTCGTTTTACCTGTCGTTATGCCATATGCAAGAGCAGTTGAAGAAAATTTGAATTTCATGCAAGATAATGCACGACCACATGTAGCTCGAATTGTAATGTATGAATCCGTTAGAACATCTGTGGGATAAGTTACAACGGAGGGTTACAAATTCAAATGATCACTCTAATGACCTCCGAGACCTTTTTAGAGTTCTTCAAAGAGAATTGAGAGCATTACCACAAGAAGAGATTGACAATTTAATTTTAGCAACACGTAACTGTATTAGGGCAGTAATAAACAATCGTGGAGGTTATACTGTTTACTAGAAGTTGCATTCTTTGATGATATGTTTAGGATTGCTTTTCAAATTTAAACATCTTTAAGATTTAATATTATATCGTTGTTAACAAAATTCGTATTTGCAAACTTATGTTAATTAGAATCTTTTGAATTTACTTTTAATTTTGGACTTTTTGAGTTGAATTGCGCTATAAATATACAAATCTGGTCAATAAAGTTGACTAACAATATATAATAATCTTTTTTCCTTTAATTATGTAAATATCCCTGTACGATTTTGAGCAGTGTACACTAGTGTGTGTTCTATACAAATCTACCCATAGCGCCGTCTTCGGCAGTACAGTTTATTTCGTGTGTCGTAAAAATTTATTATGCAAATGGTCGGTCGATGAGCAAATACATTGCAAAATTCGTGGTATTTTTTGAGCTTTTAATCGTCCTACTGAGTTAGCAATTCGAAATTTAGTTAAAAAATTTGTAGACATTGGATCTGTTCGAGACAAACCTTATTCAGGCAGACCAAAAATTGTATTTTCTGATGAAGATATCGTCGCTGGACGAGAGAGTATCGGAAATAATCCATCAACGTCAATCTTACAACGAACTTAAAAATTAGGCATTACTCCAACAAGTTTATGGCGAATTTTACGTCACTTGTAATTGCATGCATATAAAATTCAGTTAACTTTACGTGAACCACAATATATATCAATAAATACTATATACGTATTTCGGCAGTAGAATAACCTTAAAAACTGAAAAATGTTAAACGTAGCGTTTTTGGCTAAGGTAAACCTTAGAAGATATGCTCTTCACTAAATCGCCAGTGGGATAACACTATCATGTGTTATCCCACTGGCGATTTAGTGAAGAGCATATCCAAAAACGCTACGTTTAACATTTTTCAGTTTTTAAGGTTAATCTACTGAAGATGGCAACTTAGTTGCCGAAATACGTAGACAGTATTTATTGATATATATTGTGGTTAGGGTGTTTTTTTTATTTCTGTTTCAGATTACAAGCCACAGTCTCCACCAATTTCGGATTTACGTGAAATGGGACAGTGAATAAATAAATTTGTCGTATGTGGGAAGAAGAAAATTCTTGAATTATTTTTGAACGCTCGCATTTTGTGCACAAATGTACGATTTGGTATGGTTTATGGTCGGGAGCTGCGATTCTGGACCTTCTTAGCTCCGCGACCACCCAAATAGTAAACGTAAATAAAATTAATTTCCCCCCCCCCCCCCCCCTTACTCAAAGGAGTAATTATAATAGTAAAAAATTATATTTATAATGATTTTACCGATTCGATGGAAAGTCACAATGCGCTGTTTGCTTCGAGTTCTCTCCAATGGAAGCATGAAGCCATCAAAATTAATTCGGCACTTGGAAACTAAACATCCGGCTCATAAAAACAAACCCTTGGAATTTTTCGAAAGAAAATTACATACTTTCAGAAACCAACAAACTTCTATTTGTAAGTCAAGCGTGATGAAAACATTTTATTAATGATTAGAGAGCGGACTGAAGCAATTGAATGACCAATTTCCTCGATAAAAAGTTGTGGCGGTTTCAGATATGGTATACATGTTATAATAGCCACACTATTTGCTTGGTCGATTGCTTTCCTCGAGCACGTGTTGTTATTTCCGTCGTTATGAATTGTACATTGTGTGTATTCCTTCATAAATTCAATTCAACAGTGGTGTGTAAGACGGAATATAACAAGTGTTCATTTGAAAAGTCAATTTAGTAGGATGTGATTTACTGAGAACATTTTGAAGTATGTTGTAAATTAAAATTTATTACTTAACCTACGAAGTCGTATATTTTGACAGTTTCATACATACAAATAAATAACAAATAATTACCACTTCGAAAATAAGCCTGGACCAAAAAATTTTTATGTTCTAAAGTGAAAGCCATTTTAAAACTGAGAAGCAATTTATTTAAACCAGAATCGACGCACGATTATTTTATGCACTAACTGATATTTGTGATTGACATTATTAAATGTCATTTGGATTTACGTTTACGGAACAACAAACACTGTACATACTAATATATTTGCGTCTTATTCTATCAAAATTTCAAAGTAACCTAGATTGACTTTTCAAATGAACACTTGTTACATTTATATATTATTTCGTTAGACTTCGTTGAAATAATCGCTTAAAAAATTATATCCGCTAATTTCCAAAGAGTATTCTCGTTTTTACTTGCTGTTATAAATGCATATACATAATATGTATTTATTGTTCTTGAGATAGTATATTTTCTATTTTTTTGATAATTTTTGATCAATATTAAGTTTAATTTACTACCTTATTTTTGAAGTAGTTTTAGTTTCTCCCTTTTAGTCCATTTCTTTCTGTTCTTAGTATTTCTCTTTATTTTCATTAACTATGGAGAATTCTCGTAGGGAAACTATGGTAGGATGGAATAGAGGCCATACAGATTGGTTACATATTCGTAATGATACCGAGATATATTGCAGTGCCTGTTCATTAAGTTGAAGGCGTCCACAAAAGTGTAATGTGCAGAGACCTGTTTTTTTCGAAAACTTATCAAGATATACAATGATCATCTGCACCTGACACTTTTAACGAAAACCTGTGTGAAGCTTTCATGACGGCCAATATCTCGTTCAAAAACAATCTTAACAATCTAGTCCTCAAGAGGTTTCTTACAAAATATACTGATCGTCATACACCAGATGAATCAACTTTACGTAAATACTACTTACCAAAATGTTATTTGAGAACCAATGAAAAAATACGAACCAACCTATCTGGTCATTATTTTTGGGTAAGTGCAGACGAAATAAAGGATGTAATGTTGTTGATATTCTTCATCCAACAACTTCATACCAACCATACTTAATTGCAACTAAAATAATGCCAGTCGTAAATGGTGAAACAGTTGCAGTAGTAATTGATCAATGTATTCATAATATTCTGTCACCGGATAACAACTATAAGGTGTCCCAACAGGAACTTGGCGATTTAAATTCCAAATAACATGCATAGTATTTAGAAATTCAACGATATTTATTAACGCAAACATAAAATAGAAACCCTTAAATTATATGTGGAACAAGATATCGCGTAAATGTCCACCGTGACTTCTATTGCACACAGCGATTCTTTTTTTAAAATTTTCAATGACTTTATCACACATATGCAAGTTAATCTCGCCAATAGCCGCACGAATGTTATTTTTTAATTCATCAATTGTCTGTGGATTATTTGTGTAGACTTGATCCTTAAGGAAACCCCAAAGGAAAAAGTCCAGCGGTGTTATGTCGCAGGATCTTGCAGGCCAATCCACGTCACCATTACGAGAAATCACTCGGCGAGGGAATTTCTCCTGCAGTAAATTTAGAGTTTCCCTGGCAGTGCGACAAGTGGCCCCATCTTGTTGAAAGTAAAGATTGTTGAGGTCCATATCTTCCAAACGAGGCCATAGAAAGTTATTCAACATCTGTCGATACCGCTCCCCATTTACAGTTTCTGCTTCTCCATTCTCATTTTCAAAAAAGTAAGGTCCAAGAACACCATTGGCCGAGAAACCGCACCATACAGTGACACGTAGTGGGTGCATGGGTTTTTCAATAATCTCTCGAGGATTTTCACGCCCCCAAATGCGGCAGTTTTGTTTATTTACGTAACCCCCTATGTGAAAATGGGCTTCGTCACTGAATATGATTCGCTTACAGAATTCGTCATCAAAATCAGTTTGCTCCAAAATCCAATTGGCAAGGATACGGCGGTGGTGATGGTCCCTGGGCTTCAATTCTTGTGTTAACTGGATTTTGTATGCGTGTAACCGAAGGTCTTTTGTTAAAATTCGTTGCAGAGATGATCTTGAGATTGCCAATTGCTGTGACCGATGACGAATTGAAGTTTTTGGACTTTCGGTAACACTTTCATTCACCATAGCGATATTTTCAACTGACCGAACGTTACGAGGACGTAGTGGTGTCTTTACATCGAGAACAGAACCAGTGCGCTCGAATTTTGCCATTAAATTTCTAATTGCCGTATTGCTGGGAATATGATTCTGATGAAAATCAACGCGTAGTCGACGAATTGTGTTCGTAATGGAACGACCATTTTCATAATAAATTTGAACAATTTGGATACGTTCTTCAGTCGTGAAACGTTGCATGATGACTTTTACAAGTTTATAGATGACATATACCAAATATTAGGTTGCTAAGTTACCTTATTTGAAAATAATGTGAAATTTAAATCCCCAAGTTCCTGTTCGGACACCTTTTATAAAGACAAGATGTTATTATTTTTGACTGATGCGTTAGCTTATATGTTAAAAACAGAGAAGTTATTAAAAAAATCTTATCCCAATATGCTACATGTTACCTGCGTGTCTATATAATATAATTATTTCCGCGGAAATCCGGATGATCGTTTTAATAAAATGAAGAACTTTGGTTTTAGATTTATGGCGAGTATCTTTGGACAGTTAATGTTGTTTGAAAAATATTGGGCAAATTATTCGTCAATAGCTTATCGCTGCCCAATAGCGATAAGGGTAAAATTAAAATATCTCAAACAGTTTTCTCTTTTGTAAAACTTAAAAATTAACCAATAAATTTTATAACGCTCGAAAATTATTTATAGAATTAGAAATAATTTAAGATTCCACAATAAGGCTCGTTAACAAGCGATGCTTAACCAGCTAATTCTTTAACTGTAATTGATAGGTCTGTGTTTTTGTAACCTTATTTCTAGGGTATTCTAGGCGGTAGATCCGGAGAACGCGAGGCCGGAGATTTTCCGAAAATTTGCACTACAAACATGCACTACACAGAGTATGTGAATACATCAGGGGTCATTTTCCAAATGTTGATAAGTTAGTTTCATCATTTAAAAAGATATTTCTCAAAGCTCCTCCACGAGTGGCATTATATAGAGAAATACTTCCAAATTTACCTTTACCCCCAGCTCCCGTATTAACTGGGTGGGGAACATGGCTACGAGCACAATTTTCTATTCACAACACTTGGATGAAAGATAAAAAACAAAGTTTTTTATGTTTTTTATCTTCATGATTTGCGTATCAAAGCATTTCTAATTGTAACACCTGATACAAATTGAAAATTTACAAAACCAGCTAAACTTTATTAAAGCTAATTTCCGGTGTCCTACAGATACGATTACTTACATGCAAAATCATGATATTAACCTAAAAGAGGCGATAATTAACCTAGAAACCATTATCGATCGATTGAAAAGTGTGCCTTCCGAATTTGGAAATAAACTGAGAGAAAAAGTTATTGACATATTTAGCAGAAATCCAGATTTGAATATATTATATCAATTCTGCACAGTCGATTGAAAAATCTATACATTCAAAATATGGTACAGTTTTGCAACATTTTAATCACGCATCCATCACCAGTTGTGATGTGGAACGGACATATTCTATTTTAAAAGACGTTTTAACACCTAGAAGAACTAATTTAACACAGGAACATCTTGAGCAAATTTTAGTTGCTCATAGTAATGTTTTACACTTTCAATGTTTCACAGAAAATACATAGTTTTGAATTTTGTTCTTTGTAAATTATTTTTATTTAAAATTCGATACGCAATTCGCTTGTCAGAATTACTTTTGTTTCGGCAGTAGTTGCTGTCGGTTACCAAACCGTTTATTACATTTGCTCTGTTGTGCATTGACAGATACATATTAACTGCATATGTAGGTATGTGCCACTTATGCAGGTGACCACACGTATCAAATTGTTAGAAACTCACGGTTCGCTTACAGAACCAAACCTATTACGAATATAAGGCAGATGCCTATGGGCTATGAATCATCAATAGCTCGAGTTCCGCTCTCTGTTAATGACAAACAAAGTTCATGCTTTCATTAAGAAGCTTGATATCTGGATTTTTCGTTTTCAAAGCAAAAATTTGGATTTGTTTCCACTCACTACGGATCATATTGAGAAAAATTTGAATGAACAAGACGCTATTATTCACCACAGTTTGAATTGCATGAAGATGCATTTCCGTGAGGTAAAAACTCAGTTGAAGGAGTGTTTTCTGGAAGATAAAAATGATTTCTCGAAGAGGTGGGTACTTAATCCGTTTAGTGAAAACGTTGTTGCCGCTGCTAAGTTACCAGTTGAGATTTACGACCAGGTCATCGAAATGTCTGTCGACAAAATGCTACAACTGCAATTTACATGTGAAGATTTAAATACGTTTTGGCTTGCTCTTCGAAATGAATATGGAAATTTAGTCACAGAAGCATTGAAAATATTAATCCCCTTCGCCACGTCTTATCTCTGTGAAAATTGCTCTTCGTCTATGGTTGCACTAGAAGCTAAATACAAAAATCGTCTTTTATCACTCGAAAACAATTTGCTTTTTTGTTCCAAATGAAACAGACATGCGATATACATATCTGTAACTGTACACATGGACAATACACCTCGTACTTTCAGCATTTACTTCTGCTTAAGACACGTGTTTCTGCCATTTACTATTAGACGTCATCAGTTAAGCTAGTGAAGTAATTAAAGCTTAAATCGCCTATAAGCTATAGCAAATTTTGTCCTATCAGGTAGCACCATATAATATAGTGACATCTGACGGACGAAAGAGACTATGCCGAAAATGGCAACCCTTCCCTTGACCGGCTATGCCGGTACAGAAGGGAAGAAAATACGTATATAGGTGTAAGTCCATTAACACGATGCCAGATGACAGAAACACGTGTCTTAAGCAGAAGTAAATGCTGAAAGTACGAGGTGTATTGTCCATGTGTACAGTTACAGATATGTATATTGCATGTCTGTTTCATTTGTAACAAATGTGTAATACGTGCTTAACGTATTGATATACTTAAACCTTTTTTGTATATTTGCTTTTTTGTGTTCTAACGTAGATCCACGTACGGAGAAACTTTTAAATGAAGACAATAAATGCAACCATTACATTAATTTCTTTTCTTTATATGTGTACTTATTGTAAGTGAAATGTTTGTAATAAATGATTTTTTTCTCATAAAATGATTTTTCAATATTGTTTAGGTTATTTCGTGACCCCCTTTAATATCACCGCGACTCCAGGTTTAGAAACGGGAGATTAAAAATATTCAACATACATACTGACACCTATTTTTTGTCGTTCCATTCGCATCTTAAGTATTTAAAGGCCACCTTTAAAAACGAACATTTTCTCCCTATAATTTTATGAATAAGCAATATTTCAATGTTCAAAGCTTTGAAAATCCGATACTCAGTGTATGATTTTATATCAACAGACTGTAAAGCTACTAATTAATTTATGTAATTTGCATTCACAGCTCCAATTCTATTAGTTCTGTGTGTAACTGTCAACGAACGATGGGTAAAAATTTCAAAGCGAAAATTGCGTTTGTCGCGAATGTGTATACGCGCAAACAATATAGATTTCAGTCTACATTCGATGTTTTACATTTCATAATTGACATGACGGTTGTTCGTTGTCATATTTAATATTGTGCAAGATACTTCATGTAATATATAGATTGAAATTGCTATTTACTGCTTCATAACTGTTTGTACATGTTATACAATTTTGTATATATTTATAACATATTTACAATCACTCTGTGTGTAAATATCATGTCTGCACATAGTTAAATAATGTATCCATTTTATTCGAAAGTTCGTTTTCTAATTGAAGATTGAATTATTTAGAATTAAATTATGTTAATACTAGAGAGATATTTCTATTTGGTATTATTTAAAATTAATCACAATGTTATATCAATGTATATTTGATTTTATTTTAGTCATAATTAGTAATAAAACGATTCCCGATTACGATTAATCGTAATTGACGATTAACAATATTTAGCGATTAATCGTAATCATCGATTACACAGGCCTGCATAAAATTTGTGATGACGTGATTTTTGTTTGTTAAGCTCAGTTTTTATATAGCAATAACTAATTAAAATACAGTTGGTCTCTACCACCCACAGATTTTTTTTTTGCACAAAAGAAAACGAAAAAAATATAAAAAAAATCTTATAATAGGCATTTTAATACATTTTAAAATGAATGTACTACTTCAAATTCTAGGTATTAACCCAAAAATGATTTTCTGTTGTGGTTTTAAAGAAATTTGTTAAATAGGCTCTCATTACCTGATGTAAATCTTTTATTACATGTATTAATTTTGGACAAGATTTCCGGGAATTTTTACCTGCTAAATCCTATTTATTATGCTTTCACTTTATTAGTACTGCGAAGAAGGATTTCAAGTTTATCACTCCAAACAAAATGTATATTTTAATGTCATTTACTTCATTATAGCTCTGAGTGTCGATCAGTAGACAAGTAAAATTAATTTGTCTTTAGTGTTGTGCCTGGTATTTGATAAATAAACATTGCTTAAAAATATGTCTAGCCGGTGTTGCAAAAACAAACCAGATGATTTCTGTTATATTTGTGGATATTTCGTCTTGAAAAAGTTTAAGAGAGCAATTGGTGAATTTGTGAAAAATGCATATTATGCTTATTTCAAAATCAAATTAGGAGATCAAGATAAAGATTGGGCACCGCACGTTGTTTGTAAGGTATGTGAAGAAGGTTTAAGACATTGGACCAAAGGGAATAGAAAAAGCCTTCCTTTTGGAATACCGATGGTTTGGAGAGAACCGCGAAATCATCATGAAGATTGTTACTTTTGTCTTTGTGATATTAAGGGGCATCATAGAAAAACTTTGAAACATATTTTGTACCCAAACAATATTAAATCAGCTATCAGACCAGTTCCTCACAGTGATCATGTACCTATACCTATACCCCCCAAAGTACTACAAGAAGATATTGAAACCTCTTCAACTTCCGGCTCCGTACAGATGGATAGTGATTTTGAACCATCAACCTCAGGTCAAAACCAACCTCAGCTATTTTCACAAGCCGAACTGAATGATTTAGTAAGAGATTTGGGACTTTCAAAAGATCTTTCTGAAGTACTGGGGTCTAGGTTGAAACAAAATAATTTGCTTGCCCCAGAAACTAACTTCAGATCTTCCTTTAGCTGAATATGACAGAAAAACAATCAAACGAAGCTTTTCTGAAAAACGAAAACGTTTTTTTAAGAAGCATAAAGAATAAATAACTATTTCTAATAGTTTCTATGTGTATATTTTTGTATTTTTTTTTAATATAATATAAAACTAGCTTATAAATGAAATAAATCGTGTTTTTTCTATTTTTTTTGATTTTATTGGTTTGAAAAATAACCTTACGTGATACAAAAAAAATAAAAGCAGATTTGAAATCAGCGCTACCCAATTACTAGAAAACAGTTAAAATTTTTAAATCAACATTCAAAGAGTTGAAAAATGCAGGCCTGTGTTATCATTGCGATTATTTGCCAAAAATATTTTCAAATAAATTTTGTTTAAATTCTCGTTTAACAACCTTTTGCTATTCCGCTGTCGTAAAGTGCTAGTTACGATACCCCGTTGCTTGGTTACACAGTATAGTAGTGTATTACTTTACCGCACCCTAATATTTTTTTTCGAAGTTCGAAGTTTCGAAGGTCACAAGTGTAATAAGTAACTAAATCATAGAACTAAATCGTTTTAAAAGTTAGATATGGTTAGATATGAACGTTTGACAGTGATAATAATGTAAATAAAAATTATAGAGAGAATAGTAGAGACATTTGCTAAAACTTTATTAGTACTAATTATAATTATACATAATAAAAGGCGTTCGACAGACTCTTCCTAAAGGAGTGTATCTATAAATTCTTCTATTGAGATTACTTATCATTGTGAATATTGCAATTGTTATATACTTTTACTGTAACACTAGAAGATTCGTGGCATTAATAGATATTTGAGGCAGATTTTGGGAACATACTATATTTTTTCTATTTCGGTGCTATAAAGTGCACTTTTCGACACCCGTTTGGGTTGCATAAAGTATTACTTTTTCGCACGCAAAATTTTGCTTTAGAGGTTGGTCACAAAAAAATAAATGGAACTAAATCATATGTAAATGTCAAATATAAATGTGTATAACAAGCATGTGTAGTAAAAGTTGTATAGGTACAAAGAATAAAAAACACTTGCTAACATTTTATTTATACTAATTAACAATATAAATTGTTAAACAGAGTTGGAAGATCTAATGCTACTATTGACATTTACTTCCCATTTTGAATAGTGCAACTGTTATAAACGTTTACTGTAACACTAGAAGATTCATGTGCATTAATGGAGATTCCAGGCAGATTCTGGGAACACACTATGTTTTGTTTGAATTCCTGTTGATTAACATTGATTGACACATCACTGCCTATTGCATCAGACGTCGATGGCTTCTGAATAATTTTAGTGGATGTATTAGGTGCACTAGACAGTATTCGAGCAACATCAACTATTTTCATGGTGGAATTATCAATGTAACCTTCAGCCACTGCTGAAGATTTCCATCCTCCATGGCGCTTAATTGTTATTAAGTCACCTCCACTATTAGCCAAGTGTGTCACACTTGAACGCCTAAAGCAATGTCCAGTGAGATACTGGTACTGAGATATTCACATAAACGAATTTTCACATTAACGAGATCTTACTGTATTCCGAAAGAAGTTTGGTTGGGAGCTTTTAAACAGTGGAAAGAAAGAAAGGTCAAGTGTATCATTGCTGAAGTGAATTACTTTGAGCATATTTAAAATAAAATCCTAGAAAATATTAACCGTATTTTTTATTCTTAAATTTCAGTTTGTCCCTCGTATAATTGTTCGAGTTTCATACATTTTGTAAACAAATTAACAAAGGCAAAATACTCTCTAATTTGATGCTAAGTGTTTATTTAACGATATACAATGAATAAGACCAAAATATCACAAATACAGTAAGGAACAACTTATACCATAATAGTAGTTAGCTAGGTAATGCGATTACAATGGATAGTTGACATACTGACCCCGTACGCCGGTATTAAAACAACGAGCTACCACGAGCCATTAAGAAATCTATCGATTTGTAAAAATGATTTGCGGTGTGTGTAGGTAATTCTATTTTTAATTGAATGTACGTTAGTAAGTGATTAGTAATAAATTAGTTTTTAAATTCCATGGCGTCGAAAGAAAAACGTTACTTTTAAAACAAACAATTGCTTGGATATCCTTCGATTTTTAAATCAGTAATTGTGATAGCGACAATAAATCACCTTCAACATAAATCAAAGAATAAAAACGAAATTTATTTCTTGTAATTTTTTTTTATACGTCAACTCAGTATAGCAATATGTTTTCTAATAGCGTTTACAGTTAGCTTTTTTAACACATCATAGACCACTATTATCCTTTAAAGGAATATTGATAATTCAATGCTATTATTAGACACTTAGTTGTTATGTTAATGTTATGCGAACTTGCCAATTTGCAATACTATGCGAATCAACATTTTAGAATCGTAAATAATGAAGTTAAAGAGTTGTTGCATCTCATCTATGAAACCTATTCATTATATGACTCTTTGGGATTGATTTACTAACCATTTTTATTGTAGACAGTGCTGCCCCCATCTACGTGTTCCACTGCTTCACATTCAAGTAGTTTGAGTAGACTTAAACATAGAGTCCATGTGAACAACCATCTTCTATTTTTGTTTCTCATATTCTGAAATGAAGACGTAACATATATTAACTATTTTTAATATTTTGGCAGTTATTTGCTTGTATTTTGTAATAGCAATAATCTCTATTGTCTCTAACAGTTCGCACGATTTACAGGGCAAATTAAATATTATACTCAACACAGTGTTTTATACAAGATGCGACAGAATTGATAGTACGGCGATAGATGGCGCCAGAAACGTATGCAGTGCGCAATGTGTGTGTCGTTAACTTACACAACAATACCAAGCATTCAGTTGCATTAGAATCGTTTATGTTAAATACACCAAATAGCTATAGTAAATAAAAAAAATAAATACTAGATGGCGCGACGCAATCAGTAAATATACGGTGGCAGTGTGCATAATACATGCGCACTTTTATTTCACTCATTTCTTTCACTCTCTATATTTCGTAATCATTGGTTACTTGTTCAGGAGACCAATTAAAGAGTCAAAATTTAGCAAAGACGCAACTAAACATGTTAAAATTGATTGTCTATATTAAAACATTAAATTAACTAGTTATTGGTTTCATGTCAACCTTTTAAAACATATTTGTTTTTAAAAGGTTCTCTTGAAAAAGTAACAAATGGTTAAGAAATATAGAGAGTGAAATAAATAAGTTATTTTATTTTACAGACCGCTAATCCATGCAATTAATTATTCACTAATATAGTACGGTTGATATTACGTACCAGTCTATATATATATAAGTGTTAGCCGCTCATTAAATATATCAATTGATAAATTCTTGGAGTTTTTCAGCTTTTATATGAAATATTTACAAATATCAAATTAGTATGTATGTAATTGCAAAGTAGGTGAGGATGTAAACATTGCTGTCTACAAATTACAAAGCAAATCATATATATATATATATATATATATATATATATATATATATATATATATATATCATTTGATAAATCTCGGAATCTTGGCTATATTAAATATTTAAATTACAATGTTATTTTCGCGAAGTTATGTGAAATATAAATATTGCTATGTAGAATTACAACGCTAATTATAAGAAATTTTTATTGAAAAATTTCGTCCTTAGGTGGGCCTCGAACCCACGACCTATAGTTCTCTAGACCAATGCTCTGCGTTATTACGGACTTGCGTTCCTTAAGTTACTTATTAAGGAACAGATATAATATTCTGTCGTCGGTGGAAATTTTGCTAAATTTTTCATCTATTAGCTAAATCGCGAATATAACGTCCTAATTTAAATATTTAATATAGCCGAGATTCCGCGATTTATCAAGCGATATATATTAATTGTACGGCTAAGAAATAGATTATTATTAAATAGCTAATGGATGAAAAATTTGGCAAAATTTCCACTGACGACAGAATATTATATCTGTTCCTTAATAAGTAACTTAAGGCATTCTAACAAAATACTCGAACGCTAGTCCCTAGTAGGATAGGGCGTTAGTCTAGAGAACTAAAGATCGTGGGTTCGAGTCCCAACTAAGGACGAAATTTTTCAATAAAAATTTCGTATAATTGGCGTTGTAATTGTAGAGAGCAATATTTACATTTCATATTACTTCGCGAATATAATATTCTAATTTAAATATTTAATATAGCCGAGATTCCGAAATTTATCAAATGATATATATTAATTGTACGGCTAAGAAATAGATTATTATATATATAGACTATTAAGTGTTATCGACCGTACTGTATTAGTAAAAATTAAATAACTGGTCAGCGGTCTGTCAAATAAAAAAACTCATTTATTTCACTCTATATTTCATAACGAATTTGTTATTTCTTCAGGAGTTCCTACACGTTCAACAAAACCACAATATATTAATCAATATGACAATAATAAAATACCTACAATTAAGAGTTAAAATCTAGCAAAGACGCCACTAAACATGTTAATATCAGTCGTCTAAATTGAAACATTAAATTAATAAAATTATTAATTTAATGTTTTAAATTTAGACGATTGATTTTAACATGTCTTTGTTAGATTTTAACTCTTAATTGAACTCCTGAAGAAATAACAAATTCGTTATGAAATATTCAGTGAAATAAATGAGTTTTTTATTTGACAGACCGCTCATCCGTTATATAAATTCACTAGTATTTTGGTTATCGGTCTGTTTACATTAAAACTCAAAAGTTCTATCTAAATATTTCGTAAACTTATTAATGACATCATCAGGAGAAGAGCTGGAGAACTCTAGCTCTGACGTAATTAATAAATTGATGAAATATTGAGATAGAACATTTGAGTTTTAATGTAAACAGACCGATAACCCAAATATTAGTTAATTTATATTTGTACGGTCAAGAAATTTGTTATAATTATATATATATATCTATATACGCATTGAATTCTCGATTTGCATTTATTGTGCAATTATTGCAATTAATTGTGGAAAAATCTATGTGGCCATATCAAGATATTCAAATGGATCCATACATTTGCCTAATACTGTTTGTCAAAAACAGTTGAGTTGCGGAGTCTGGTGAACTAAGCATTTTTTGTTTCCACCAGTACTATAATTGACATAATCGACAACTCTTTTTTAAAACCCTCTCTATATATATATATATATATATATATATATATATATATATATATATATATATATATATATATATATATATATAGTGTTTAGATAATTTCTTAGCCGTTTATTAAATATAACAATTGATAAATTATATATATTTGTCCTCAATATATTCAACTTGACCTTATTAAATCAAATACTAACGAGTCGTTGCTATCTACACGTCGAATCCAGTTATGTATTGAATCATCCTCGTAATCGGTATCAGAGAAAGTAGGTGTAATATTGACGTAACCGATTGCCGTTTGTTAGTCTACGGTTTGCGCAGCCTACTAGTGAAACTTACGGTGTTAAACCGGGTTCAGTATGATCGAAATATCTGCACATATTCGGTGTTAGACAGCTAAACACGAAAAAAAGGAAAACAGAAAGAGATCGATGTATCATACGACGAGGTAGTGGCGATCGAAGAAAGAAAGGAAAGACAGAGAAGACGCGTACAAAAAAACTGTAGTAATAGTAGTAGTAACAGTGATCGAGACAAGAAAATCAAACAACTACATTAGGATCTCTCTGGTGGAGCGGCAAAGTATCTTTAATTGTGCGGAGTGCGGACCCACGTGGGCCTCTTGCTTGGTTGCTCCAACTTTGACTATGTCACGATTTCGTGACCAACAAGTTTGATGTTTTGGAAATGTTCTGTATCTCACACCAATGTTTCTCAATACACATAGATAGATCTATGCATATATGTATGTATGTGTAGTATCTACAAGACATATACCGTAGACAAAGATACGTCCATTTAGAAGAAACACTGATTTAGATTTGTTCATTTTAAATTACGTTCACTTTATACATACCTAACATGTACAATACAAACACAATGAGACATCGTTTATAGTTGTTTTGTTTTTTTTTCATTTTCATTAAACAACATCAATAACAACAGCAGTCAGTCTATCTTATGGGGAATATAGGTATAACAATAGACATTATTCACGCTTTTTTTATTAAAACTTTTTTCTAATATCGTTAGTTTAAAATTAATGTTTTTATTTTTTTCTAATGATTGTTTTTTATTGTAATATTAGAATTTAATTTTTAAATTAATTACAAGAACTAGGTCAAGTACCTGCATATAGTTGTACATGCATCATGCTTTATGCTTAAAAATAACACAGGCTAACCAAATGAAATTTATAATAATAATAATTTATTTTCATCCCTTTGACTACAATAGCATAGGATAAGTCAATTTAAAGTAAAATAATATCTTAATCGTGGTCACAATTCTTCTTAAGAGCGTTAATATCTATATATAAAATAAACATTGATATCTAATACTACATTAAGAAGAGTACAAATGAAAATATATAAGGACAAAATATTAAAAACCTATGCAATAACATATAGTTTTACACTAACCTTAACTACATTACAACTAATATTATACATCACAGTCATGAACAAACTCCTGGACTGAATAATAGACTTTGGAGATTAATAGGTCCCTAATACTGTATTCAAACAAACCAGGTGGTAGCTGTCTATACTTAAGTGGTAACCTATTGTACAAACTGATTGCCTGGTATTTAGGATTTTTTCAGTTAATGCTAATTTATGTTTGGGAATTTCCAATACCTGACTATTACGTGTATGATAATGGTGGTTTTCATTTAATTTTGTGAAAATATTAAAATTTTGCTTGACATAAATTAATAACACTGGCCTACAACCATTTTGGTGCTGGAGATTTTAGACCCGATTTTAAGTATGTCTTACATGCCGATATCAAAAATGTTACCCGTTTTCTTCTGTCAGCTCTAGTTCCCGAGAAAAAAAAACACAATTCACGAAAAAATATATATTTTATTGACATTAAACATCAAGAAATTGTCTTTTGAGTGATTTTCTAGAATGAAACTGACTCGGGCAATCTCGCATGATTCCCCAGCAATAGTCAGCCATCATATGACTGTCCCACCTTCCTTGGTATCTATTCTCCATTGTTTTTAGGTCTTGGTGGAAACGTTCCCCTTGTTCTTCGCTTAGATCTCCTAAATTGTGTTGGAAATGATGTAGATGACTATTGAGATAGTGTAATTTTATACTCATATTACAGCCTAAATCTTTGAATCGCACCAGCATTTCCTCTACTAGTTCTACATAGTTGTCAGCCTTATGATTTCCGAGGAAATTTTGTGCAACTGCTACAAAAGATTGCCAGGCAAGCCTCTCCACATCATTCATACAAGTCTCAAAATTAGTTGTGTCTTTCATCAATTTACGTATTTGAGGTCCATCAAAGATACCTGCTTTTAGTTTTTCAGTACTTAAACCAGGAAATTTGTGAGAAATAAACTGGAAACATTGACCATTTCTATCGAGAGCCTTAACAAATTGCTTCATTAGCCCTAATTTTATATGCAACGGCGGAAGAATGATTTTTTCTCTTGAAACTAAGGGTTCATTTATAACATTTCTTTCCCCAACAACAAGAGCATCTCTCACAGGCCCATTTTTTTGCAGTGCAATGACGTGATTTAGCTCGACTGTCCCAGAGACAAATAAAACATGGGTATTTAGTATAACCACTCTGTTGACCCAATAAAAAATTAACCATCTTCAAGTCGACGCAGATCACCCAGTTATGTTCAATATATTTTATTTTTTGTAAAAGATTTGAAATTACCTCATATTCTTCTATTACACATGCTGAGTGAGCAATTGGAACGGGAGCATATTTATTTCCATTATGTAGAAGAACTGCTTTTAGACTTCGTTTACTACTGTCAATAAAGAGACGGCATTCATTGGGCTGATAGATCATTAAACCCATGAAAGCCAGCAAACCATTCACATTACAGCAATACACAAAATTTTCATCAGATGAAAAAAACTTCAATAACTTTCCCTCTCTCGTGCGATATGTAGACACTCGAACATCTGAGGAAAGACAATTTTTTTCTTTTAATCTTGACGCAAGTAACTCAGCACGTTCCTTCGAAAGATCTAAGTCTCTGATGAGGTCACTAAGCTCATTCTGCGAAAATTGCTTAGGATCTGATGTTATTCCGCAGTATTGAAAGTCATCATCTACTTGGGAAGAAATAGGTATTTCAGCTTCATCCTCCTGAGATTGCTGCACTACCTGGTGAAAAGTTGGTATTGGAACATTTTCTGAATGAGGAACAGGTCTTTGTACTGAAGAAATATTGGGGTATTTCCATTTATGGCGATTGTTTTTGTTGATGCCCACTATATTAATCATACAAAAGTAACAGTCGTCATAATCATTTTTTTGTTCTCGCCATATCATAGGCACTCCAAACTTCAAAGACTTACGTTTCCCTCTCTCCCATTGTCGCAAATGTTCAACGCATATTTTACAAACACTATGAGGCACCCACACTTTATCTTGGTGTAGAATTTCAATACCGAAGTAAGCAAAATACAAACGACGCACTGTGTTTGTAATCGATTTACGCTGATTTTTCAGAATGTATTCACCACAAACATAACAAAATATATCAGGATCGTTAACACAACGTCTGGACGTACTAGCCATAATGAAATAGTAACACAAACTTTATCGATGATATTGTAATAATGACTAGTTACGAACAAGACCATAACAAGACCGACAACAATTCACAATGAGGGTAGTAGGTAAACTAGAACTTATGAGTTAAAATGACGTATGTCAATATACTGTACATTACCTACTTTATCGACTATTCAAACAAACAGAGATGCACCAAAAAAAAAATTTTTTTTTTTTGTAGGCCTGTGTAATTTATAAATATATACACATGGTAATGTCATAATGTTCATTTCCTTGAATAAGTTTTTACAACTTACTCTTACACTGACTTTAGTCATTAATCTAATCGCTCTCTTTTGAAGTCTAAAAATTCTTAGTACTTCTATTGAACCGCCCCAAGCAAGTATTCCATTTGTGACTAGGGAATGGAAATTAGCAAAATAGTAAATTCTTACAACACACGTATCTACCCTGTTACGCAATTGAGGACCTTGCTGCAAGGACGCAGCTCTAAAATTGAAACTTTTGGGAAAAGTGCAAAAAACGTGGTACGAGTTTGGTGTAACTTTAAGACATGCCCAATTTTTACTGTATCCTAATCTCACATGTTAAGAGTTAGAAAAATATAATAAAATCTTCGATACAATATATATATATGGCGGGGGAGCATAATTTTTTTGTGGAGCTACCTCCTTCTTGTACCAAAAAGTAAAAAACTACTAGTTCTGGTTTAATTTCCAAATCAAAATTAAATTGTTGTATATTGAATGTACTATAAAATAGAAATAAAACTACGGTTCTAATCTTCACTTTTAGTCTTTAGTCGTAACACGACAATTGCTTCGCCAGCACAGTGGCTTCCTCAGGTGCTTATGTACTATAGACTGGCGTTTTAGATGTTTCGCTACACTGTATTCCAGCACTGCTATTCTCATATAAAATAAGCCTGTACTTGCTTATAGCAAACTTTTGTCGATGCTGGTTTATTATTGTCTTCTTAAAATAAGGTATTAGAAGATTCACGAAGTCAAAAATCATATTTTGGGATACAGGGATAACCTGAAACTGTTTGCTGCTATTGACATATCGCTGCATATACTCCTGAGGAGTAAATACTCGTTTAGCTCTGCGCAATGCCTTTTCTACTACTCCAAAAGACCTATCACAAGGCATAAATGAATGTCCTGGTTCGGGATAACGGTGAAGTATTGTGTGGAATCGTCCAGATTTTGCCAAAGTATATAGATATTGCACTAAGCTACTATTCTTGTTTTGCGCAGCGCAGTTATCCGAGAATAAGTAGAGTACTTTGACATATTTAGATATAATATTTTCAAAATAGTGATGGAAAAAGCTTATTGTCTCATTTGGCGTTTTCTTTCCTCATACATATAAAATTGTGAGATTCCCGTTTTTCCGGAGTATATACAAAAGTTGTAAACCCATAGTTGTCTGAGATAAAATGCGTCTCCAGAAGGCACCTTTGGCAAAGGTGCGTTTTGTTGGTGGTCAAAACATAAGGCTTCAATGTCGAGATTATCTTTTGCCTCTTCACATTTTTCCTTTAGTTCTTCAAGAAAACGTCAGCTCTGGAGAGATGAATGTTTTTATTTTAACACAGAAAGTTCTTCTTCAGGAAGTGGCAATTTCAATTTAATTTCCAGCTCATCACTACATTTTGCAAGTATCTGATCTAGGACTTCCAAATGATATATTGAAATTCGCTTTAAAGTACCTGAAGTAGAAATCGTACGTGACTTTTGGGCGAAAGGCATGTTTTTTGTGTTTTACGCCATATATTTCAAACATTTCTTTCTCGTACTTTTCTAAGTATAGTTCGTATAACTTCTTTACATTTAATTCAGATGACAGATACATTTTTTTATCATTCTTCTGACGGCTATAGTGAGAAGATCTTTCTGGGAAAGTACGAATGTGTGAGTCAACCTGTTCCACTATTTGTGGGGGCATAGCGTTAGGTCTATTGTGGTGTTTTCCACGACCATTGAGGGGAGATGCACTACTTTCTATTTCGAAGTATGCTGCCAAGTGGTCAATTTTTTAGAAGATATACCGTGAATTGCAGAGAAAGCTTTCTTGCATACTTTAGTACACTTCCTCCCGACACGTATCTAAAATCAACAATAGCATTAAATAAAGTATTATTTATTCTAAAAATAAAGGCAACACTTACACTGTATTTGTGAGATACCAGTCGTTCTCGGCCATTTTATGTTGTGAGGCGTTTACGAACAATTTCACAAGTACTTATTAATCCGCTAAGATAGATATCCTACATCTGCTTTTCCCAAATTTTGTTAAAACTTGCTAAAACCGTTTGTCTATCCTTTTTGTTGACTTGCTCGAAGCATTTAAATTTACATTTGCAATCATTTCCGATCACTCTAGGGCCCTTTACTTTATTTGCTGTATTAAGATGTTTCTTTCCACTTGCTAACATTTTCTTTCTGCGGTTTCGTGCCCATTGAGATTTGTTTATTGATTTTATTTTCTGCTTAACCTCAAAATCCTCGCCATCATCTGCACCACTATCATATGTATCACTTTCTGGCGCATATTCGTCACTAGAACTACCATTATATGGTTCAGATTCACTTTCACTATTAATTTCTTGGTCCATATTACACTGTTATCAATAGTTATTAATAAAATAAAAACCAAACACGCTGAGTTCCACCACAACAAAACAAAATGGTACACCATTAACATACAGTTAACGTATTTACCGGCTGTCAAAACAATATGATTCGCACGTTTGGTGCAAGAAGGAGGCAGTTCCAGGAGCTGCATCTTTCTTGCACCAAATGTTGTAAGATGCAGGTCCTATTTCGCTAACTTACGGCACAAGCAATGATAGGATCTGCGTCGTTGTTGCATCAAACTATAGCACACGTTTCGTATAATCTGATTAGTATAAAACCTCAATTTACTAAAAAATTGGAGCTGCGTCCTTCTTGCAGCAAGGTCCTCAATTGACTTATTGCGTAACATACACTAGTCAATTTCTTTGCCAAGCAATCGATGTGCTCATTAAAAGAAAAGTTCTCATCTATATATATTTAACCAAAAATTTTGTCGAGTCTACATGAGCAACAGTACCACCATTTACTCTAATTAACTGTGAACAATTCCTCTCGCGTTTTTTTTGCACTAAATTCGACTATTTTTGTTTTTGTGTTATTTAAGTACAAAGCATTGTTTTGAAAATACCCGATCAAGATATTCAATGAGGATGCCACTGCATGACTTACATTTTCATATTTATTACACGTTACAAGCAATGACGTGTCATCCGCGTACATCACCATTTTACTGTTTGGTGCATCATTTACATAAATTATGTAAGGAAGTGGTCCCAATATGCTTCCCTGGGGTACTCCTCTCCGTATTTCACTTAAATTCGATTTAATTCCCTTTACTTCGACATAACTTGAACGGTCCTCCAAATAACTCTGAAACCAGTCCAAGGCCAAACCTCTGATGCCATATCGAGCGAATTTTTCCAATAAAATTTTGTGATTTACTAAGTCAAATGCTTTGCTTAAGTCTATAAATACACCCACACATGTCCGTCCTGTCTCTAAATTGTTGTACACATCATCCAAGAATGCTGTTACTGCGGATATAGTTGAACGTCCTTTGCGGAAACCAAACTGTCTTTCATTCAAAATATTATTTTGCTCTAGAAATTTTGTCAATCTATTAGCTACTATTTCTTCTATAATTTTGGAAAATACGCTCAATAAAGAAATAGGTCTATAGTTACTTGCAAGGTGTGTGGATCCAGATTTGAAAACCGGAATAAGTCTCCCAACTTTCAAGTCACTAATAAATGAACCCTTACTGAAGCAATTATTTATTATAACCGCTAGTGGAATAATAATTCCATCTCAATACCTCTTCATGAGAACCGTGCTAATACCATCCGGTCCCGATGAATATGTAGTATTAAGTCCAGCCACAACCTTTCGAATCTCATCTTCATCAGTTGGAAACAAGAAAAATGTTTTATCATTTTGTTTAATATGAGATAAGTCTATCGTTATTCTATTCTCATCAATTAAATTAGTTGTAACTGAATCGAAATACTCACGAAAACAATTAGCTACACCAAGCGGATCTCTACATTCCTCCTTGCCATTTACAGACAAAAAAATGTCGTTCTTCACATGCTCTTCCTTATTTGTATTTTCTTGAATTATGCTTTGGTTTTATTCATAGAAGAGGCTATTCTATTGTTATTGTAAATTAGTTTGGCTTTTCTTATAACCTCTCTATATACCGCTTTATATTTATTATAATAAATCTTAATGTGGCTATCTCCACTCAAAGTCATAATGTATAATTCTTTAAGTCGTTTTGATGAAACTCTAATTCCATTAGTTATCCACTGATTATTTCCTCTCTTGTTATTTGTTAATTCTTTACCTTTTTTTGGAAATGCCTTTTCAAAATTATAATTTATTTTACTGATAAAATTTGTATATTGTTCCTCTAAATTATTTAAATTTAATACATTGTTATGTTCAAAATAAACCAAGTACGAAATGTTTAAAAATCACTAGAATACTATTTTATTATTTATAATACATTTATTATACATGGAAATGTTTTAAGTTTCTTACTGTACTACGTACCCTTAACTAACTGTAATATACCAAAATATGCGGTTATATATCGATAGATTATTTGTTCGTAATAAATTTGTATACAATATAAACAGGATGTTATTCATTCAATATAAAACGTGGTCACAAAGACGTGTTAAATAAGCAATATTTGTTACTGATAATCTGCATGAGAATAATATATGAAATGTGTATTTGAAATCGATACGGATATTAGACCTGTTAACAATGATTCATATGCTTATCAAAATATAGAGATTGCAAACGAATGCAGTAATATACATTAGAAAAATAACTCTTTACTTATTAGTGGATATGTATATGTGTATATATGAAACAAATATAAATTAACTTAAATAGATATACATATATGTATGTATATGTAACACTGTTTATAGTATATATAACAACATCTGACCAGTAATCATCGCAAAGCAATTGTTTAAAGTACAAAATATTTTTTTCATTATTTATGGGTCTATATGTAATATAAGATTTATTTAGTTTAGTAGCTTCAAAGAGACATACCAAACTTTGAGATAAACCATTATGTAAAACTTCACTATGAAAGTTAGACATTGCCGGGTCGATGCATATATTATCCAAGCAGTTGTTTTTTCTAGTAGGCTCGTTTATAATGCTACAAAAGTTATAGGAACCTATCAAATCCTTAAAAATATTTAATTTTTTTGATTTATTTAGAATGTTTATATTAAAAACTCCACAAATCACTATCTTAAAAGTCTTATGTTTACTTAATATCTCCAGCATTTCAGTAAATTTATCTATAAATGTAAGGAAATTGCCATTTGGACTCCTATATACTACCACTACAATCATACAAATATGTAATCAAACAAATTTTGCACCTATACATTCAAAGTCAAATTCCACAGCTAAATTATTTACAGTCTCTACTTCCCTTACATTTACACAGTCCAATCACTTATTTAAAAACATTGCTACCCCGCCATGCACTGGTGATTCTCTGTTAAAATGGTTCACTAAGCTAAAGCCACCAAGACCAACAGACCGAATATTATTATTGGTAAACCAATGCTCTGTTATACACAATCTTATATCTTTATATCTTGGTGTCGGGAAAGTAAGAACTCATTTCGGATATTTTGGATGTGCTATTTTCAAAAATATAGGGTTTTTCAATAAGCGTGTCCTATCTTTAAACTGAAATGAAAACTAACAAAATGTTAAGATAGAGGGTTAATTTTTATTTTGTTGAAAGCTTGGTCCATGACGTTAATAATGGTTATGGTTTCATCCATACACTGCATCCGATGAACCCAATATTTGTCACTTTTTTTGTGGCCTTATTTCGTTAATAACACGAATAATATTGTGAAAAGCCTTTCTTTGGTGACTGTGGTTAAGTAAAAACTTAAAAAAAAGGTGTATAAACCCTTACAACAATTATTAATCGTATCCTAAATACGTATTTCGACAACTAAGTTGTCATCATCAGTAGGTAAAACCACTAATCAATGTGTCACACACGGGGCACAGTAAAGCTAGAACAACTGATCACGCAACAACTTTACACAGCGTCCACGTATATATTGACTTAAATATATCGACTGAAAAGACGACAAAAATTACCTCTCTTAAGGAAAGAAACATTAATAAAGTTGTGAAAGAACGAGGTCTCCAAGTTGCCTTTCGATCCGAAAATACTATCAAAAGTCTCCTAGGGAATACCAAAGATAAAGTTAATTTTAATTCGAAATCAGGTATATACGAAATTAATTGCGATGATTGTAATTTGAAATATATAGGCCAAACAAAACGACCAATAATAACCCGGTTTAAAGAACTCATATCACATATTAAATACAATAGACAGGATAAATCTAACGTTGCCAACCATGCTTTAAATACACCACACCATATGTCGATTAAAGGGTTAAAACTTGTCAAGGCTATTAATAATCCCCGCGATCTTGACGCATATGAAAGTATTCATATCGTTAAAAACAAACAGAAATCTATGAACGGAGATAAGGGACCGATCGCCTCTGTCTCTTTTCATTCTTAGAAAAGGAGGTAAAAAGGTCGTAGATGGTTCAAAAAGAGTATAAACACATGCCGTTTCCTTAAGAGAGGTAACTTTTGTCGATCTTTTCAGTCGATATATTTGTATTTTTAAGTCAGTGTATACGTGGACGCTGTGTAAAGTTGTTGCGTGATCAGTTGTGCTAGCTTTACTGTGTCCCATGTGCGATACCTTGATTAGTGATTTTACCTACTGATGATGACAACTTAGTTGTCGAAATACGTATTTAGGATACGATTAATAATTGTGGTAAGGGGTTATATACCTTTTTTAAACGAATAATGTATTTCAATACATCAATTGTGGTTGGTTTGCCCACATTGCGAATTGACATATTCCCATAGAAAATAATCCAAAGACGTCATATCGCAAGATCTTAATAGCTAATTGATAGGACCATATCGAGAAATTATTGAATTTGGATCACAATAAATTGTCTGCTTTTGCTGGTGTATGGCACGTTGTGTCGTCTTGTTGGAATCAAAACTCGTCTACATCAATGTCACGCATGTTTGGAAACAAATATTCGTTGATTATTGTTCTGTGGCGTGCTCCAATGACCGTTACCTGCTCTCTCCAGGCACATTTTGAAAGAAAAAAAAGTCCGATGATTCCACCAGCATGTAATCCGCACTAAACTGTAGATATTCATGTGGGTTATTTGCGCTCCAAAATTTGACAATTTTGTTTATTGACACACAACCAAAAATGAGCTTTTCGTCAGAAAACACAATAAGCACAATCAAAAACGCCGATCAGTTTCCAACATTTCGAGAGCCCAGTCGGCGAAGTCACAGCGCAAACGTTGATCATTTGGTTTCAGTTCTTCAACCAATTGGATCTTATACAGGTGTAAACTCAAATCTTTATAAAATTGGCCAAGTTGTGGCGACATAGGCCTAATAGGATTATCGCGAGCATTCTGCTCAACGGCAGCAATGTTGGCTTCACTTCTGGCATTTTCTTTGTCTCACTGGCACTGATACATCAATAAGAGATAAATTACGTTCGAATCTTTGAATAATTCGACCAATAGCACGTTCACTTGGTCGATTATGAACACCGTAAAATTCACAAAATACTCTATAAGTTTCACGAACTGATCGTTGATTTGTGTAATAAATTTGAACGATTTTTAAACGTTGTTGACGTGTGTAACGAATCATGATAATTAGTCAAAGTTTTCTGAACACAAATGCCAAAAAAAACGCTGTTAGAGAGAATAACACAAAATGGTCGATATTACCCCTATTGAAAAACTTGGCCAAATTGTCGTGGCAGCTGTAATTTTTGAGATACAGGCTAATTGATTTTACTTCTGATAAAAGGGACAAACAATGCAAAGGCCAAAGAGTACTTAAGGATTGTAAATCTATTACACTGGATATTTTATCGGCGTTCCTCAGTGGTCTGTTCTTAGCCCCACACTTTTTACGATTTTTTTAAATGACATTTTTAAATTTGTTTCGGTTAAATCAACCACTTTTGTTTCATATGTAGATGATACTAATATTTTAATACAAAAGTATTTTTAATAATATAAAATATTATTAAAAATGGGGTGTGAAGAACACAATACAACTTATATATTTGTGAATGTATCTCCTCTCCAGAGACGCAGATACGTATTTCATCTTTCTACAGGTAGACGGTAACAACCGTCTGGTTGTTGTTACCGTCTATAGAAACACGTTGCTTAGTTCGGCAGTTATTATGTAGACAGCGCTGAATATTCTTTCACGCTCTGTCTTAATCATTTCTGGTTTATAGCAAGGTAGTTATGTTTGGTTGAATGTATCTCTTCTCCAGCAGGGGCGTACCGATGATCCTGTAGAAAGGTGAAATACGTATCTGCGTCTCTGGAGAGGAGATACATTCACAAATATATATCTTGTATTGTGTTCTTCACACCCCATTTTTAATAATATTTTATATTATTAAAAATACTTTTGTATTATACAAATTGGTGTGGTTTTTACCCACTCATGTATGTTTCAAATTATTTTGTAATATTTTAATTACAGACTCATCTCTGAATCGGGTTTTCAATACGGCTCAGGTAATTTTGGAAAAAATATTTCATTGAATATACAACAATAAATTATACATTAATAATGAGAAACTGAATTATGTTATTTTTAATTCTCAAATGAGTGAAGTTATTGATTGACTGTTGATTGTACACGGTGGTTGGGTCTGTGAATTGACCGGGATTTGAAGTGGCATATACTTGTTGATCATGTTTGCTCGTTTATTAAAATCCGGTGTTCGTGTAGTGTTCCATGATTGATAATCGCGATGAGTTTACTTGATAGCTGTCTAATTTTTAGTCCAGCAATCTTGTGTAAAAGAAAATACCGCAAAATTCAAATCTTGCACTCATTTTGAAACAGTTTTTATTACGGTTAAGTATTTTAAGTTTTATCGTTTTAGTAATTTGGATGGATTTTCCGAAAAGTTAATCTTGTATTAGTTACTCTTATGTAGTAGTTATAAAGCTCTGCAGTCCTTCACGAAGTTCATCAATATTAAAATCCTCTTTCAATTCTTCGTACCAATTATAAATTGTTGCCTTAGATAGGGCTTCATCACCAAGCGCATTTATAAGCCTATCTTCACATTGTTTAAGCGTTAATGACTATTTAAAATCGTAGAAAATCAATGCCCAGAAATGCTCTTCAACAAAATTTATTTTAGTCGTCATTTTGACAGTCAAAAATCTGTATTCTTCATCGATTATGGCAGTGAAAGAGTAAACGAAACGTCGGCAAAGTAAGAGACAATATCACGAACACGCTTCTAGCCCGGAATCAGATACAAAATCAAAATGTGTTAATTTATATAGGAGACTTCTTCTTCTTCTGAGTCCTTAGGTAAGACACGAATAAGTCCAGGCGCTCGGCAACATGTTTGTACCACCTCCAATAGATATATCAATTCCACTTTATTAGTCCTCTGTCCTCAATACAAACCACTATCCTCCCCAGAAAAAATTTGAGTACAATCGTAGAATCCATTAGAAATTTACCGAAATGTTTCTGTCTGAATCCTTTCAGTTCCTCACAAGTACATATTACGTAAAGGCTAGTTTCCGTATCTGCTACACCAGAACTCGTTAACCTAGCCCATACTGTACAGAAGCTTCCTTAAAAGAAAATGTCCAATTATCAAGCCGGTGATGTCTTAATTTCTTTTTCGTTGCTTCTAATTAGGTTGGCTGAAAATCTATCGTACAACTCTTCTAGTAGTGTCTTAGTATGGAGTTGATCTTCCGTTAGTTTCCATTTTCTTTCTAGCCACAGTAGGACCTCCCTTCCGGCGCAATCCATACAGGTTATGGCTCTATGAAGTTTTACTTTGGGCTCTCCTTGGCCAGTTCATGGACTATTTGCTTTTAATCTGCTATGTGTATTGAGGATTTGCTTGCAATGTTTAAACAGTTTCGATCTAATAATTGGATTCATAATGACCTTAATAGTCGCCTGACTATCAGCCAATATGTTGATTCTTCCTGAATTTCCTCGGCGACTGCCTTGGCCTGGAAAACTATGTATTTCCCCAAACTCAGGGTACTCTTTCTCTATGGCACTTCCCACAAATTCATGCTACTATGCCATGATTATATTGCGATCCATCCGTGAACCAAGTGTCGGCACTTCAATCGCTCGAGTAACTCTTCGCTTATTCCCTGGTAGGTATAGATATATTCAGGTTACCTGTAGCATAATCTCAGGCGCCCACTACATTGTTGGAACGTCATAAACCATTAGTTTCCAGCCTCAGAATCGCTGTCATGGCTTCTGCTTTCACGAGTAGTTCCACCAAAAGGAGACCTACAATGACCTCCATGGAGGCAGTTGCCGTTCTGTTCATGCCTCTCGTGATTCCCAACAGAGCCTATCGCTGGAGAGTCATAAGGAATCCCACCGCCAATGTTAGCTCCATCCTCCTCCACTAGATAACTACCCCATAGTTAAGCACTGGTCTTATTACCACTGTGTACTTTTTTTTATTGTGTACGTTTTAATCCCCGTGTCGTGCCAACAATTCTTCTACATCGCCAAAACAGATGTGTAACCCCGTCCGACAGTTGACTAGGTGTTTGCTCCAATTTAGTTACGCATCAAGTGTTATGCCCAGGTACTTTACATCACTGATTAGTTCTAGTTATTGTCTAAACAGACTTATGCTCCCCAGATCATTTAGTTTTTGTCCACCATCTTTCCACAGAGCATTTCGTATAATGGCCGCTACTGCCTCTGTGAATTTCCCTTGAGACACAATGACATGTCATCGGCAAACTCCCGCGTCTATATTTCCTGGTTATTTAATGTCGTGATGAGATTATCTATTACTAGATGACATGCAGTAACAGTACTTCTCCTGCTACGTCTAGAAAAGCTGCAAGAGTATGGCGTAGACGATCTAGGGATCTGTTTTGCAGCTAGCAAAACTTTTTCACACTCTCCTGGAAAACTTATATAATTCTAATGTTTGTTTGCGTTATATCAATGACATAATTTGTTAAATACTTTAGTTAATTATTTGAGCTTAAATGTTTAACGGACGTTAATATTATGTAAAACACCGGATGGTCATCGATACCTTTATAGATGTTCAAAGTGAAATAGCGTACAAGTACATCTATACTTGTAAATTCGCGTCTACGATTGAACAAGAGATGAGTTTTTTCGGATTTCTTTTTTTCTTGTTTCTATTCCAGTCCCTCCAATATCACATAATTGTTATCATTACCTCTCTATTATTTCTGGAAGGAAATAAAGTAAAAGATAATTAATTATATTGAAAGTCTGCGCAATGATGAGCGGAAAATTAGTACGGATGTGTTGTAAAGGAAACGAAGTTTTTAAAACTTTGTCGTAGAAAAATATCGATCCTCTAAGAGGCGTATATAATTAATTATCGAAAACATTTTTTCTACGATGTTTGGAATATCCACTCTTTGATTGGTTTTTATTATAGGTTTGACGAACGAATGTCAGTAATAAAAGAAATGGGCTCATTTTCAAAGCCTATCATTATAGCATGCGTGAACTAAATACGTTGATGGATTCACGCGGAATAGTAAAATTATTAAATGATGTATAACATTGGATTTAATATTAAAAGTCTATGTAATAATAATACTAATGAAAATAATAATAGTATTTACTTCTATGAAGTACGTACAAAAGAAAAAGAAAATTGTACAAGAAATAAGTCATTATTATCCAGTTAAAGACTCAGTATGTGAATAATAATTTAAATCTAATATCGAAAAGTCCATATTATTTTTATATCTATAAATATATAACGTGATGTAGCAATTGCTTTACTTAGTGGAGATTATTGTATTTAGATAATTGCGCTGTTAACTGACACACATTTTGTGACATGTACATTTTTAGGCGATGTATTTCGACACCTTAAAAACGTATATTTAAAAACAGCAATTGCCTATTACTCATGGATTTCTAGCAACAAGCATTTATATTTAGCAAGTATGGAACATATAAGTACATATTATATCACTTGGTATAATGTATCAGCAGTGACAAACAAGTGTAAAAACAAGGTCATATCTGTCCATTACATGCACCCAAGTTAGATATTGTACATTACTAGTCATTTATCAGCATATGTTACTGCATTTCTTATGTCGTGCCCGAAACCTCGTTACTGACGTATTTGCTTTTTTATAGATACGGTGGTTACCGACTATAAAAAACACGTCTAGTTCGGCTGTTATTATGCAGACAGCGCTGAATATTCCATCACGCTCTGTCTGAATAATTTCGGCTAGATAGTAACGTAGTTATGTTGTTTTGAATGTGTCTCTTCTCCAACAGGGGCGTACCGACGAACATGTAGAAATGTGAAATACGTATCTACGTCTTTGGAGAGGATACATTCAAAAATACATAAATGAACTTGTATTGTATTCTTCACACCCCATTTTTAATAATATTTTTTTATATTATTAAAAATACTTTTGTATTATACAAATTTAGTGAGGTTTTACCCACTCAAGTATGTTTCAAATTATGTTGTCATATACACATTCGGCTCACGCCGACAAGTAGTGAAGACACGAGAATACAGTTTTTTATAGATACGGTGGTTACCGACTATAAAAAACACGTCTAGTTCGGCTGTTATTATGCAGACAGCGCTGAATATTCCTTCACGCTCTGTCTGAATAATTTCGGCTAGATAGTAACGTAGTTATGTTGCTTTGAATGTGTCTCTTCTCCAACAGGGACGTACCGACGAACATGAAGAAATGTGACATACGTATCTACGTCTTTGGAGAGGATACATTAAAAAATACATAAATGAACTTGTATTGTGTTCTTCACGCCCCATTTTTAATAATATTTTTTTATATTATTAAAAATACTTTTGTATTATTTGCTTTATATACTTGATTTATGTTTGTTACTGTAGTGTGATTTAACAAGTACATACAATGCCTAGCCAGTATGTAAATAATGTCAACAGTTTTTGTTATGTGTATGTGTGGGGGGAAGTAACTTTTAAGTCGCAGAAATATACTTTCACTTAACTCGTACGAAGAAATTACCTTAACTTTTTTTTTAAGTTAAAATAGAAGTTCAGAATAAGTCATAAGTAGAGCAGACCAATTTCCGTGCGCGCCATGTGCGCCGATGTGAAGATGATTGTATTGCATCAGAACTAATAAAAAGCATTCAGTATGTGTTTGGTACTTGCTTAGACTGCATGTAAGTGTAAGCATACGTAATAAAATGTCGTCGACTCATAAATCGAGAAAGCGACCGTTGTCAGACGAAGTGAAAAAGTTTATTATGGATTTCCCGGATTTAATATACGATGGCTCAAAAATTAAATATTTAGTGTGCAATACATATCTAATGTGTTGGTCAAAAACACATTGTAAAGAACACGTAAGCAGTTCGAAGCACAATAATAACAAAATTAATCGACAACAGTTTATACATGAAGTATGTGTAACTATGATCGTGTGTACACTGCCGTTTACCTTGTTAAGTAATGATTCACTTATTTCATTTCGGAATAAATACGCGAATCAAACATTACCGAGCACGACAACGTTACGAAGGAATTTACCATCGGTGCGTAAACAGGTTGAAAATAAAATCAAAGCCGAATTGAAAAATAAAAAACTGTGGTTATGTGTGGACGAAACAACTGACAGCAAAAAACAATCTGTAGTTAATGTGATGGCGCGTAATATGGAATCACATCAACCAACGTCTTCAATTTTATTAGCATCCAGACGACTAGAACAATGTAATGCCGAAAAAATTTCAGAGGTGCTATTAGATACTTTGGAAAAATTTAAACTTTCGAAAGACCAAGTATTAATGTTTATGACCGATGGTGCCGCAACCATGTGTTCTGTAGGCCCGATCTCTTAGAAAATATTGTCCTAACTTGTTACATATTACTTGTAAACTCCATGCTCTACACCTTGTGGCAGAACAGGTTTGTAGATGTTATCCAGAGGTAGATGCTTTAATATCGAGTACAAAGGCAGTATTTCTGAAATCTCCAAAACGTATTCTGACTTTCACGAATTGTGTTCCCATACCCCTGAGCCACCACAGCCGATTCTGACACGTTGGGGTACATGGTTACGGGCGGGGTTTTACTATCATGAACATTTTGAAAAAATTAAGGATAAATTGGTTTTATCATTCGATCCGAAAGAAAGTATCAATACAAGCCAGAAAAAATTTCAAGGTGCCCAGATTAAAATGGATTTACAAAGTATTCGTGAGAATTACTTGGGACTAGAAGAAGCAATAACAAAATTAGAAAATTTGTCGCTGTCGTTAGAAGAATCACTGCAAATCGTTAAAGATGTTCACGCACAACTGTGTGCTTTAGAAGACTTAAAAAGTGAAAGTGTTCTAATTAAATTTGAGAGTGTTTTAGACAGAAATGCAGATTTTTGACACCCTAACACGTATTTGTGAGAGCACGTCTACAGATGCGTTAAGTTGCTTAACAAAGTATTTTGATTATGCGAATATAACATCACTAGATGTAGAACGCTCGTTTTCCGAATATAAACATATTTTTTCCTCACGGCGGACATGTTTTTTAGAAATAACCTTAGAAACGCACCTGATGTTGAAAATATACAATCGAGTTTCTCCAGTTTGTCAATCCTTGGAAGACGCTTAAAACGGTAAGTGTTTTTTTAAATCCTCTGTCGTGCAAACAATCACTGATTTCATACATTTTCCATTTTATTTATAGGTATAGCAAACGCCAATTAAGTTGGCGCTAGGAGGGGTAAGTTCGCGCAGGATTAGAAGTAGTGGGGAGATTTGTATTTGGTTTTACATCAAATGTCAGATAATTTTAACCTCTGAGCTTGTATCACTTTATGATCTCCTAGCAAAGACGTTATGTTCCGTCAAACGTCAATGACAAATTTATTCTGACAATTACTTGAGTAGTGGGGGTGGACGTTTTTAAAATCGGCTTCTCCCCATCCCCTCCACGCGCCAACTTAATTGGCGCTTGCCAATTAAGTTGGCGCCAATACATACAACGCTGCTATAATATGTACTATTCTTATTTTTCGTATGTTTATGCATATTACTTTAATAGCAGAAAACCAAAAGTATATTTAATTATTTCTGATTGAATAAATGACTCTACTGCTATACTTATATCGGTAACAAGCTCATGTTGCGTCCCTATTCTATCGCATATTCTAATATATTACAAATTACGCTCCCATACCGGCGCTAATGGCGCGCACGGAAATTGGTCTGCTCTAGTCATAAGTTATATAAAATATTTAGGAAATTTATGGATTTAATATGTAAATATTTAATTTCGACGTCAACACTTAAAATTTTTAAAATAAACGCATGCATTATGCTTTTTCAAATTCTGTTCGTGTACAGTTCTAGTTTATATGTGTATGCAAACACATCAAATATATAATTTGTTATAATGATAAAAAACAGATAAAATTGTAATAATGGGCCTTCGAATTGTAAGTTGTACGTGGTTGTTCATTATAAATGACCCAGCCTTTATCATCGTTATTGTTCCATACATGAAAAAATGTTTCAAACAAAAGTTGTATCATTGTAACTGAATTTTTTTTACATGCCACCAATAACACAGTGGCGTGCAGGTGCAATAGGATACAAAAAAAAATATAAAAAAAATGGAATATCCTGTATTTTATTAAATTTTTATAATGATCTACTTTTTCTGGTTTCAAAAATATACCATATGATACCCGTATCTTAAACCGTTTTCAAGTTATTTTTCTTTAAAATATTTACCGAAAGCTAAATAATATCTTGAAAGATCTGTGGTGGAGGGGCTGTAATAACTCAATACACGGTCATGTGTATGTGTAACACTTTGGCAAGGTGATAGCCTCGGCTTTAATACAAAACATTAATGTATTATACAAACACGGCCTTACTCCGTATTTGTTACGTACACAAGGCTATGCATCAGGGTTATACACTTGTTTCTAGAAGCAACTTGTAAGTGACACAAGGATCTTCTTTGGTATATAAAGGTGATAGATTAAGTTAGAGGGATAGTCACAACAAGTCAGTGGTACGAACTGTGGATACGTCATAGTACCCCGTTCTACTCCTGTCTTAGTTAGTATAATCTTTATGTACATATCTTTGTAAATACGTCTGTTAACTATGTTTTAAGTGTTAATTAATTATAGTATGAGAACCAAACTCCGTACCTGTATTATTTGATTCTTCACCCTGCCTCGGACCTGCACAACAATGTGGCTGCACAAACGGCCCACATTACATGGCGTTCCTTGCCAGCCCTTAGGGCATAGGACATTATATGGTGATCCTGACTTAAGGCGATTCTGCCTTAGGGCATAAGGCCCCACGTTACATGGCGATCCTCCAGCCCCATAGGACATTACAGGGCCAAATTTGTTTAACCCTCTGTCAATGAAGTCTTATGTGTATTCTATTGGGAAAATATCGGTAGATTTGGAAAGCCATGGCAAAAGATGGACATGAATTTTTCCAAACGGATACTCTGCACGGACACGCATTTGCAATGGCGAAAGCATTGGTGGAACCCGTCTTGGTGGTCGAATTGAAATGAAACATATAGCTGAGGCACTAAATATTTCATATGAATGCGTCCATCATATAGTTCACTTCGATTTAGATATGAAAAAAATTTCTGCAAAATGGATTCCTAAATGCTTGAACACAAACGATCAAGAGTGAAAACATCACGGTCAATCTGTGCCTGTTTCGAAAGAGATCCTACATTTTTTGAACCATCTTGTGACTATAGATAAAACATGACTCCATTTTTAAGACCCAGAAATAAAACAGCAATCGATGAATTGAAAGTATCATGGTTCTCCAAGAGCCCTAAGAAGTTAGAGTTCAAAAATCCGCTGAGAAATTCTTGCTTTAGCTTTATGGGTTATGTGTGAAATAACTATGTTTGATTACTTAAAAAAGGGTCAAACCATCACTGGAGATTCTTATTCTAAATTACTAACCACCCTGAGAAAGAAAATTAAGGAAACAAAACGTGGCATGTGAGTGTTTTTTCAGGACAATGGCCCTGCACACAAATCGCGCATTACCGTGAATACAATTCGGGATCTAAGGTTCGAATTATTGGAACACCTGCCCTATTCCCCAGACTTAGCCGCCTCAGACTATCATTTATTCCCTCGCACAGTGCGATATTTAGGAAGTTTAGCGGAACTTTATTCAATTTTTGAAATACGTAAAATGCATAAGTTTAGTTATTATTTTGTTAGGTAAATACCCCGCCTCTAAAACCTCATACTCAGTTTTGGGATTTACCCTGCGAAAGAACCGCAAAATGCACCTGAAATTCGCATTACTTATTCAATCATACTTTTTGCTTATAGAAAGCTATTCGATTTGTTAAAGTTAATAGAGTGGTGCATAGAAATGGCAAATCAGTAGGCCATGATTTTTCCTTCATGTATTTTATTAGAAAATTGTCAATTATTGGCATTTAATTAATTGCAAAATCTTTCCTTGCTCGTGTGTGATTTGTTCGTGGAAAAAGTGATTTTTAAGAAGTAAGTTAAATTTACATTTTTAACTTTAGTGGAGATTTTAAAAAGTGATACCACATAATACCAGCTTGAAACGCACAACATTTTAAAGTTTTTTTCCCTCTGTTGAAAACTCAAAAGTTCTTCTGCGATATTTTGCGATCTTCTTTTAAATGAAACATTTTCCAGAATGACTTTGCAAGTTTCATATAACTGTATATTCCAAAAGTGGAAGGAAGAACCGACATCGGATGCCATCATTGGTTTTGTTTTGGAAAAAATAGGCTCACCAATGTTAAGATATGATGCTCTTTGCAGTTTCAAGGCAACTCTTCGCGCACTGGTTTGTAAAATACGAAAAAGGTGGAGGGAATCCAGTCGAAATTTAGCATCATTTCTGAATAAAAATGCTGTCTGGCTTGAAAATAATGTAGTTTTCAAATGCTGTAAGGGATGCATTGCCCAGTGGATCGAGGACCAATGCAGGCAGACCTAAAAAAGAATTTAGGTATTGTCATCCTAAAGTGCTAAACAGAAAAGTGCATCATCTTTTGAAGTCCGGTAGTCAAGACGAGTTAGCCAAAGCAACTGTAACAAAGCTATACCAATCTGGAAAACGAAACTCTGCAGCGATTGTCAAGGAACTGGCATCTGCTTCTCCAGAAAGGAGAAGCAAAATCAAAATGGCTCGCATGTCTTCTTCAAACAGCTCACGAAAATTAACTACGGACCAGGCTCTGGCGCTACTTATTGATGCAAACTTATCGTCAAATCAACACAACATTGTTTGTGATTAAGCAAAACATCACGGTTGCACTTTGTATCCACCTTATTATGTTATAAAGGAGGCAAAGTGGTTATGCTATCCAAAGGACATAATAATAACTGAAGTTTCAGCTGAAGTATCAGGTCAGTCGCTTATAAATCATACCATACTTTGTACAGGGCTAGAAGAGACTCTTAGAACTTTGTCAAACGTTAAAGCACTAAATATTATCATAAAGTGGGGTTGTAATGGGGCGGAACAAGTTAACTATCGACAAAAGTATATGGACAAACATAGCTCTGATGATAGTATGTTTAGTGTATCAATGGCACCAATCCAAATGTGCTCCGTAAATGATAATGGTGATAATCAGTCACTAATTTGGAAAAACCCTGCTTCTTCTTCCACACGGTACTGTCGCCCCATTAAGTTCGTTTTTATCAAAGAAACAGTCACTGTAATTACCTCAGAAGTAAACAAAGTGAAAGAACAAATATCTCAACTTACTCCAACCACTATACTTGTAGATGGCAAGCAATTTCAGGTTACAGCAAATATGATCTTTTGTATAATTGACGGTAAAGTATGCAATGCTGTATCATCCTGTGCATCATCACAAACATGCTACTTATGTGGGGCTAAACCTAGTGAAATGAACAACATCTGCGATATACCTCAAAAAAATATAAACGAATCCCTTTTTTTCCCTTGGACTATCGCCCCTCCATGCATGGATAAGGTTTTTGGAATGTATTTTACATATACGTACAAACTTGATATTAAAGCATGGCAAGCTCGTGGAGCAGAAAATAAAAAAAAAAGTTGCAGATAAGAAAAAATACATTCAACAAAAATTCAAAGAGGAGCTTGGCTTGCTTATAGATATGCCAAAACAGCAGACCGGAAACACAAACGATGGTAATACCGCGAGGATATTCTTTAGAAATGCCGAAAAGTCTGCCGAAATAACTGGCGTTAACTTAGAATTGATCAAACGTTTTCATGTGCTGTTAGAGTGCCTAAATTGTGGTCTTAAAATTGATTCAGAAAAGTTCGGCGAATATGCAAGAGAAACTTTGGAATTGTATTTGAAAGAATATTTCTGGTACTCAATGCCCGTAAGTGTGCATAAAGTCCTTTGTCATGGAAAGGATATTATAGCCTCTTGCATTCTTCCGATCGGACAATTTTCTGAAAAAGCTCAGGAGGCAAGAAACAAAGACTGCAGAAAATATCGCGAACTTTTTATTAGAAAAACGTCAAGAATTGACACAAATACGGATTTATTTTATCGACTGCTTATTTCGTCGGATCTGTACATCGCTAGTCTTCGTAAAGCACCCAAAACCAAGCATAGAGAAGTTACGCCAGAAGTTTTAGTGTTGTTAGAAAGATTTGCATGCCCGTGTAATAATTGCGAGTCTTCAGACGATTGGAATGAGTCTAGTTCTGAATAGGTGTTCAAAATGTTGTTATAATATGTATTTTTTTTAATTGTTCTATAATAAAAAACACAAATAAACTCAAAAACTTTAAATAAAACATATTAATTTTTATTAAAAATTTTAAAAACCAACAAATAGAACTGTTTTACTGTTTTGAATAATTAAGTTCCGGTAAACTCAAGAAATTTCGCACTATGCCTCGATTGAAAAAAAGTTTAGAATGACGTAAATTTTGGTGTAACGCCGAGGTAATAGTAGCGGTGGAGGGTTTAAATAGTAGGCTAAGAATATATCACTATCCCCTCGTATATTCGATTTTGTTCATTTCGATATAAAATTAATGCACGACAACACAAACTGACAGATAATAAAATTAATATTGTTGCCAATGTTTTGCAAATTGGCACACAGGTTACAAAGGCATACGTAATTCTAACAAAGCATAATGTGAAACTAAACACTAAATTTACAGCTGCCTAGTCCGGGAAAATAAAAATGTTGTATGGTGTTGCAATTTCTTGTGACATTAGCTACACTCTGAAGAAGCTACACTTGATCGTAGTCAATGATAAAGATAAAACAGTTTAAAAAAAAACATGTTATCTTCGATATTCAAAGATGGTATTAAATTGATATACAAAAGTTGTCAGCTACTAAAACATTAAGTAAAAATGTTGTAGTTTCGTTTAGTGAAATTGGAATGTGGCGGTAATTAAGATTAATTACAAAATTTAAGATACTTATACGATAGTTTTAATGTAGTTACATGATGATATCAAGATTTTTACGATAACGGATTCTCAAGTATTAAACATTTCGATTTAAATTACTGTTTTTATTTGAAACCTGTACGTTGACTTTCTCTTCTTTTTAGTAGGCACTAAAATATTTATAAAAGAAGGATATACTTCTACCTTATAAATTTGTAAATGCATTCATATAGTGTCATAATGCATAATGACTATAGAATTTTGTCAGAGTCTTAATTCAAAAGAATTAAAATCTGTACAAAGGGACAGTGATTAGAGATGTCGATTTTCGGTACTTTTAAGTAATCGTTACTATTCGTTACTCAAACCTTGAGTAATCGTTATTTTGATTACTTTGATACTTTGATTACACAGGCCTACAAAATTAAACTTTTTGACAAATGTTTTTATTTTGAAAACTGATTTTATATAATTTTGGTAGACTGATTTCAAAAATTCTATGCATTTATTTGTATCACGTAAGATTTTTTTGCAAATATTAAATGAAAAAAATCGATATTTCTAAAAAAAATTATTTGTTTATTGAGTAAAAAGTGGAAAAGTACTTTACTCAGTCTTTTTTAAGTGAAATCTTTATCTTTTTGCCAGAAAGCTGCGCTGTCCGGACATTCGGTTGTATGTTTTTAAGGGCATATCCCGTTTTAACATTCAGCAGTAGTCCGCCATCATCGTTATGCTCCATCTGCCTTGGTGTCGCCGTTCCATTTCCTTAATGTCTTGGTGAAACCTCTCTCCCTGTTCTTCGCTAACTGCTCCAAGATTTTCAGGAAAATAGTTCAAGTGTGAAAACAGGAAATGCACTTTCAAACTCATTTTACAACCTAGACGATGAAAGTGTTGTAACATATTTTGAACAATATTTTCGTAGTTTTCGTCCTTAGAGTTCCCAAGAAACTTATCAATTACTTCTTTAAATGAAACCCAGGCGTTTTTCTCGACATTGGTCATTGTGTTTTGAAAATCCTTGTCTTTGCATAATGTTCTTATCTGCGGCCCAACAAAAATACCTTCTTTTAACTTGGCATCGGATAAGGCTGGAAATGTCTCGCACAAATATTTAAAACACTGTCCATTTTTGTCTAGGGCTTTAACAAACTGCTTCATCAAGCCAAGTTTGATATGGAGAGGAGGCAGTAAAACTTTTTTGGGGTCAACTAAGCTATCTCTTAATACATTTTTGCTACCAAGTGTAAGGCTTGTTCTAGAGGGCCATTCTATTTGAGTCCAATGTCTATCACTTGCTCGACTATCCCACTCACAAATAAAGCATGGAAATTTTGTATAACCTCCTTGTTGTCCTAGTAGCATGCACAGCACTTTAAGGTCACCACAAAGCATCCACTGATGTTCTTGGTAGTTTATTTTCTTTAGAAGAAGTTCAAAATTTTCATGCGTTTCCATTAAATGTACCGAATGGGCAACGGGAACCGAAGCTAGCTCGTTACCTTTGTGCAATAAAACGCCTTTTAAACTACGCTTACTTGAGTCAATAAACAGGCGCCATTCTTCTTTTACCTACGGCACATTTTCTAATTTTGAAATTAAGTCAGGAATATTGTTGCAATACACTAGCGGTCCGTCTTGAGTAAAATATTGACATAACTCTTTTTCGCGATCCCGGTAAAAGCTTGATGTGACGCCAGGTGCCAGTAAATGTTTCTTACGAAGTCGGGAGGCTAACAATTCTGATGCATCCTTTGGAAGGTGCAAATCTCTAATTAAATCATTTAGTTCGCTCTGGTTAAACACTTCGGGCTCTCTGAAATCTGGTGTGAAATCTGAGTCATCTGGGTCGTAATTAGATTCCTCTGGTTCTGACGATATGACGTTTTCTAGCCAAAGCTTAAACATTTCTTCCTACCTTTTTGCCAGTTTCTTAATGCTTCAACGCAAACGGAACAAACAGTATGAGGAGCCCAGGACTTGTCTTGGTCGCCAATTTTTACACCAAAACAAGCGTGGTATACATTTTTCACAAACGAAGTTATAGTTTGCCTCTGCTTTACTACGACATAACTACCACAGATATAACAAAAGTTATTCGGATTGTTCACACAATGTCTTCTTTCCATATTTATACGCCCTAGAACACTTAAAATACGCAACAACGAAGATAACAAGCGCGCGGACACTGTAGCACGACGACTAACACAACCAAACTGCACATAAGCAGGTTTCAACGTTGTATTGACGCTTCTGCGCCGACTCTGTTGCTTTGCTGAGAAATCTAATATTAACCAGTGTTGCCAAATCACATTTAATTTCATAAAAATCAATTCATTTAAAAATCATGCCTGACATGGATCAAACATATTCTTGTCATAGGTATGTATATTAATAAAATAACATTTTTAAGATATAGAGCGCTATAAAAAGAATTTACGAAATAGAGCAAAAATATGGCGTTTTTTGAAATAAGGGCCCCCAAACATATACAAATTAGCAAACAGCTTTCAAACATCAAAATCACTGTAGACCTGTGTTATTTAATTACTTTGATTCATATGCACATTGGCTGACCTGGTAGACGTTATTCTGCCTTAAATCGATTGTTTTTGTTTTAATATTTTGAAATTTAACGTCGTGTTTGTCCTTTAAAAAAAGCGATCGATAATAGATGGCGTTGTTTCTTGTCTGTTTCCAACAGATGTCATTGGAAGCAGACAATGCAGTAAAACAGTAAAAATATAAATTTTTATTGTATTTCCATTTGGCACGTGTTTATAATACGAAAATGTGTCTAATAGTGATCACTAGAGCTGAGGATGTTTGCGGTATAACCATGGTTATACCGCAAACATCCTCAGCTCTAGTGATCACACACAAACCATAGCCGCCAAACGGAACGTAAACCAATAACGCCATCTGTTGGCAGTAATCATACTAAACTTCTATATTGAAATTAATTTTTATTTTTTACGGTTTTAAGATTTTCATTGCGACTTTTACAATTTTTTTTTTTTGAAAACTTTTCGGATACTTTATAACTAACAAATTATTAAAAGAAATAAGAAACACCAACTATGCAAATATGAGTTGTTGTCGAAAATGTGCGCTGCGTGAAATTGCCATACAAAATTCCCATTTAAAAAGTAATTTTTGATTTTTCACGATTTCCCACAAATATTCCTCAATTTTTCCAAAATTCCAATTGACAAAAACAAAACCAACAAAACAAACAAAAAATGTTGCAAATCTGTCGATTCGATCGCGAGTTATGGACTAAGTGTATTTCCCATACAAAATTCCCATCCAAATCTCCAATGTCGGTTCTTAACGATTTCCAAAATTTTTCCTCAATTTTTCCAAAATATCTTTCCGTAAAAACCCGTCGCGGACGATTTTGAACACAATGATAAAAAAGAAATTGCGCAAATTGTCAATTTCCAACAATCACCAATCCATTTTTATACACAAGTTTAACGTTCGGTGCCAGCAGTCATCTTATTGGCCTTATTATATCAGTAATCGGTATTGTTTGCCTCTCAGAATTAACAATGGTATACGCCGCTTCATTTCACTGAATTTTTGGAAATATTAAAACAAACTGAATAAATTTTATTAATTGATATTATAATATATTTATTGTAATATAGCGTATATACTGCATAATGAAATATTAAAAACGTATAGGCAAACAAGAGAATAAACTTGAATACATTACACGTAAATGTTTTGCAACAGCATCTTTTCATCTTTTCATCTTTTCATCTTTTCATCTTTTCATCTTTTCATCTTTTCATCTTTTCATCTTTTCATCTTTTCATCTTTTCATCTTTTCATCTTTTCATCTTTTCATCTTGTAATAACTCGATATACGGTCATGTGTATGCGTAACACTTTGCAAGGCGACAGCCTCGCTTTTAATGCAAAACATTAACGTGTTATCTAAACACGACCTTACTCCGTATTTGTTGCATACACAAGACTATGCATCAGGGTTATACATTTGTTCTAGAAACAAATTATAAGTAAGACAAGGATCTTCTCTAGTATATATAGACGATAGTTTAAGTCATAGGGATAGTTACAACTTCTCTAGTATATATAGACGATAGTTTAAGTCATAGGGATAGTTACAACCAGTCAGTGGTACGAACTGGGTTACATCTTAATAACCACGTTCTGCCCTGTCTGAGTTGAACCAAGTATAATATGTACATCTTGTAAATAATATTGTTATTCAGTTTGTAAGCGTTGAGTTAATAATAGAATGTTACCCGAACTTCGAGTGTGTATCATTTAGTTCTTTATTCCGCCTCGAACCTGCAACACAATGTGGCCGCCCAAACGGCCCACATTACATGCCGATTCTCCAGGCACATAGGACCTTACATGGACGATCCGTCCTACCCACCTTACATGGCAATTCTGCATACCTAGGACATGGACCCTTTACAATCTTTTTATCTTTTCATCTTTTCATCTTTTCATCTTTTCATCTTTTCATCTTTTCATCTTTTCATCTTTTCATCTTTTCATCTTTTCATCTTTTCATCTTTTCATCTTTTCATCTTTTCATCTTTTCATCTTTTCATCTTTTCATCTTTTCATCTTTTCATCTTTTCATCTTTTCATCTTTTCATCTTTTCATCTTTTCATCTTTTCATCTTTTCATCTTTTCATCTTTTCATCTTTTCATCTTTTCATCTTTTCATCTTTTCATCTTTTCATCTTTTCATCTTTTCATCTTTTCATCTTTTCATCTTTTCATCTTTTCATCTTTTCATCTTTTCATCTTTTCATCTTTTCATCTTTTCATCTTTTCATCTTTTCATCTTTTCATCTTTTCATCTTTTCATCTTTTCATCTTTTCATCTTTTCATCTTTTCATCTTTTCATCTTTTCATCTTTTCATCTTTTCATCTTTTCATCTTTTCATCTTTTCATCTTTTCATCTTTTCATCTTTTCATCTTTTCATCTTTTCATCTTTTCATCTTTTCATCTTTTCATCTTTTCATCTTTTCATCTTTTCATCTTTTCATCTTTTCATCTTTTCATCTTTTCATCTTTTCATCTTTTCATCTTTTCATCTTTTCATCTTTTCATCTTTTCATCTTTTCATCTTTTCATCTTTTCATCTTTTCATCTTTTCATCTTTTCATCTTTTCATCTTTTCATCTTTTCATCTTTTCATCTTTTCATCTTTTCATCTTTTCATCTTTTCATCTTTTCATCTTTTCATCTTTTCATCTTTTCATCTTTTCATCTTTTCATCTTTTCATCTTTTCATCTTTTCATCTTTTCACCTTTTCATCTTTTCATCTTTTCATCTTTTCATCTTTTCACCTTTTCATCTTTTCATCTTTTCATCTTTTAACAACATTGTATTTGTTGGCACTTTACTTGTTATAGGTATGCTGACATAAAAACTCACATTAGTTCAATTTCTATGTATATTTTTATTGTATAGATATTGTATAATATGTTGTATTAGGTACAAGATAATTACCATTTATTTATCCTGAGGAAGCACACCAATTAAGTGGCGCAATATTGGATAAAAATAGACAATTGAAAGAGTATTTACAACATTCCCCAAGATCTTATCAAATCAAATTATATTTGAAATTCCAATTGTGTATCGTATTTGTCTATGTTACAGTTTTGTATTTATTTGAAAATATGCAATTAATTTTAAATTAATCATTGATAAACATGATCAGCTTATTTGAAATTCTTTTACTTATAATAAATTAAATTGGCTGCACATTCTGTAAATCTGAATTTTATAGTTACGCAAGTAAATTGGATTTAAAAATTCTTTGTTTCTATTTGACATATCTATATTTAAGAAGTATGCTATACCACTGGTCAACAAATTTTCATTTTTTTAATTTTTCTTTAGAAACTATATTCAATTTGCGTTTCTTTTATAGTTCTAACGATAGTAATAGCAATAAATTTATTCATGGCATGTCAGGTTTTAGAAAAAAATAACATCATTTCTTGGTACTGGCAAGGCTTCCGAATGAGGTACTGGACGGGTAGCAGAGGGCAGACTAGCATAACTAATATTTTTCTTATTTTCGTTGGAAATCCGAAAGTTCTCGTGCAGCAAAGTAGCAATTAGTTGAATGGTCTGCTTGTTCACTCCAAATCATAGGTCTTGTAAACAGCATAGTGCTTTTTTACCGTTTGATCAGCCTCTCAGAGTAACAGCACAGCAAATGCTGAGAGCCCATGATTTGTTTTGATAGTCAATGGTATTTTAGGGTGCTGATAACTATAAACAAAACCTCGTCCGCCTATCTCTTTTGGTTTTCGAGATATTGGCGAAAAACTGTATGCACCTCTTAAACGCCAAATTTTGGCGCGACAATGTTTGTACAGTCTTCATTTGCTCCTTGGAAAACCCCGGAGTGATTTTTGAATCGAAATACGAGAAAAAAATTTTTAAAATTCTCAAAAATGGCGCTAAAATTGAAATTTCGATTTTGGGCCACCACCGTATCTCCGAAACTATACCATCCAGGGCAATCGTTCGCACACCCACGGATGCGGATCGCGGCGTCGAATCGATTGCTGAAAACTGGAAGGATCTGCGACGTACGGTTTTGGAGTTATGTTTGAAAAACCTAAATTTCATCGGAAAGATCCGGAAGTTTTGTCTGCCGTAGCGGTCAAATGGTTCGACAAGTCAGAATAGTGAAAATATGACTTTTCCATTAAAGGAGTAATATTTTGGTTATGCTGGTGGGTAGTGAATTCCCCACATACCTAACAGAAACTGTTTGGATTATTTATACGCGTACGCGACATTATGAAATAAACAACTATCATAAGCCGACCTACATTTGATCGATAGAGCCGTCTTTATATACCCACATGGCAAGATATCTACAAATTCTAAATTTGATTGGTTTCAGAGGAAAAATTGACGTGGTTTAAGTGCTCTAACGTAGAAAACATGGAAGGACATTTTCAAACATGTCCACTCAATGTTTGACAGTACAATATTTCTAGTAACATCTTTTTTCAATAAAAGTAACTTTGAAATTTTGTAAATTTCAGTCAACCAGCGTTCTTGTAACAACATCTTGTCCAAAATTACCAGTTGACTGATTCTAATGATATCACTGACGAAAGAAAATCGTACACATAATTGATCATAAAATCGATTTCTAGGTTTGCTAAAAAGGGATCAAATGAAAAGTGACACTCAGTTGCTAATCATTTCGTATGTAGGTAACAAAGACGCAGTAATAAAATGTTTGTGTATATTAATTAATGTGTATTCGTGAGCAAGCATATTCGTCAGTGTTTGTGCACCTTGTTAGCACGTGAAATGTATTACAAAATTTGAAAAAGAAAGTTTACATGAATTGAAATTTGGATTTTGGGCCACCACCGTATCTCCGAAACTATACCATCCAGGGCAATCGTTCGCACACCCACGGATGCGGATCGCAGCGTCGAATCGATTGCTGAAAACTGGAAGGATCTGCGACGTACGGTTTTGGAGTTATGTCTGAAAAACCTAAATTTCATCGGAAAGATCCGGAAGTTCTGTCTGCCGTAGCGGTCAAATGGTTCGACAAGTCAGAATAGTGAAAATATGACTTTTCCATTAAAGGAGTAATATTTTGGTTATGCTGGTGGGTAGTGAATTCCCCACATACCTAACAGAAACTGTTTGGATTATTTATACGCGTACGCGACATTATGAAATAAACAACTATCATAAGTCGACCTACATTTGATCGATAGAGCCGTCTTTATATACCCACATAGCAAGATATCTACAAATTCTAAATTTGATTGGTTTCAGAGGAAAAATTGACGTGGTTTAAGTGCTCTAACGTAGGAAACATGGAAGGACATTTTCAAACATGTCCACTCAATGTTTGACAGTACAATATTTCTAGTAACATCTTTTTTCAATAAAAGTAACTTTGAAATTTTGTAAATTTCAGTCAACCAGCGTTCTTGTAACAACATCTTGTCCAAAATTACCAGTTGACTGATTCTAATGATATCACTGACGAAAGAAAATCGTACACATAATTGATCATAAAATCGATTTCTAGGTTTGCTAAAAAGGGATCAAATGAAAAGTGACACTCAGTTGCTAATCATTTCGTATGTAGGTAACAAAGACGCAGTAATAAAATGTTTGTGTATATTAATTAATGTGTATTCGTGAGCAAGCATATTCGTCAGTGTTTGTGCACCTTGTTAGCACGTGAAATGTATTACAAAATTTGAAAAAGAAAGTTTACATGAACTGTAGGTATCAACCCATTTCTGAAAATCAGAAATAGTTTGAAATAGAAATCTCTACTATTTTTATTTAATAATTTGGCTCAAATATAATTTCTTTATAATCTAGCTAGGATATTTTCAATTCCTTTTGATATTGTGCGACTTAAATTAAAAACATGCTCTGGTTGTGGCGAAACTTTGATAGTAGAGAGATTACATTAAAATATTGAGTTGCCAGAAAGTAAGGGATATACTTTAAGTTCTTATACAGCTTTAGAAAATTGAAGTAATTGCAAATAGAAATTAGATCCTAGTTTACTACAATAATGGAACTTTAGTGTAAAACGAAAGTTTCGTCATTACAACTACTGCTACAAGTATCGAAACAAAACAATTACAATTTAGTGATTTATTTTCAAAATAAAACTGAGCTTAAAGTAAATTCAAGCGATTTAAATTTAAAAAATGGTTCTAAAAACAAGAATAGGTTTAGTACATTGTTAGTATGGTTTACAAAGATATCATATCAGAATGGGTTTGGAACCAGGCCTTTGTTAAATAAAGGCGTACTGTAGTTTGATTAGCAAATTTGAAAGAACAAAGTCTGTAATTGACTTCCCGGGATTAGGAAGGTCAAAGATGAGTGTTTAAAATAAAATTAAAAAACCCTTACCACAATAGAATTTAATGATTCTAAATACGTATTTCTACAACCACGTTGTCATATTCAGTAGAAAAAACAGTGTAACACTTGAACGCACAAAAACACTCACAGAAGGATTGTTCTGAACGTCTTCTAGTTTAACACTAAAATCTTCAATCTTAAATGCTACAAAAATTACCTACATTTTGGTAAACCCCACCTATTCATACAAGAGCATTAACCCATTATTTGTAAATTCTATAGAAAAACCGTTTAGAAATATTATAAAAGCCGCAATTTAACATGCATTAAGGATCCAATTATGAAACTAATCCTTAAATTATGTTGAAATGTAAATTTGGAAATTAATGTTGAGTCAGAATATTTTAATGGCAAATATTGTAATGAAACGAATTTAAAAATAAATTCCATGAATTCGAATATTTTTTTAATGGTTTTCCTATTTTTCTTGCTTTAATAACATCTAACTGTCAATTAACTCAAACAAAGAAGAACCAGGTATAGGACCCAAATCTGCGTTAATTACGTTATTCCTATTTTTAAAGATAAAAATGCTCTCAAAACTATCTAATTCGCGGGGGCGTGTGACGTTTTTTTATTAATCTCAGACAGTCAGATGTTACATTGTGATCTGATTCAAGCATATGTCGGGCAACACTTGATTTTTCCGGTCTATTGAATCTAATATGCGAAACATGTTCTTTATAACGAGTTAGAATCGAACGTTTTGTTTGGCCGACATATTTTTTATCACAATACTTACAATTTATTGCATAGATACCACATTTGTTGTTTACCTCAACTTTGTCTTTCGCGTTGCCAAAGAGAGATTTTACGGAGTTATTCGACCGAAATGCTACTTGAACATTATACTGTTTAAAGGTTTTACTTAAATTTTTCGTAGTTTCGTGAAACGGTAAACCAATAAATTTTTTGCTCGAATCAATTTGAGGTAGCAAACATGTGGAATCCTGAATTGTTTTTCTTACTTTATGTTTTCTAACTAGCTTGTTTATTATTTCTGAATCGAAACCGTTGTAACTCGCGATTTTCTTAATTAAAGTTAATGCTTTTCATATCTATCCTTTGTCAATGGCATGCTTAACAAACGATTGATAAGAAAATTGAAAGAGGCACTCTTGTTCTAAAAAGTATGGTTTGAATCTGCGGTTATAAATCTGTTGACGTTGGTTTCTTTTCGGTAAATATCAAACTCTAAGTCTTTGTCATTCCTAATTACTAAGGTATCTAAAAATGGCAAACCTCCGTTGTTTTTCTTTTCAACCGTGAATTTAATACTAGGAAATTTTGAATTTAATTCTGTTACAAAATAGGTCGCACTTATTGGTATCAAAAATTGCAAACACATCGTCTACATACCTGACCCACATGTTTGGAAAATATTTGGCTGACTTTCTAAACTCAATCTCAAAGTGACTCATAAATAAATTCGCGATAAATGGAGATAAGCAATTACCCATGGCTGTACCCTGTGGCTGTTCAAAGAACTTGCCTTCGAATTGGAAGCTATTTTGGGCCATATAAAGGCTTGTTAACTGCAAATATTCATTTATTTTTTCCTTTTCAACGTGATTGCTATGAAGTAATTCAGACTAATATTTTAACGTTTCTTGGATAGGTACTGAAGGAAACAAGGACGTTACATCGAATGAAACCAAAATGAGTGTTGTTCAAGTTGCAGAAGTTTTTCAGCAAACCTAAGCATAGCCAATACCACGATTTGGGAAATTTTAGGAAAAATTCTAAATATGCATGCTTACAAACTACAAGGACTGTTTGACTTGGAGATGTAGATTTGACAATCAGGTACGAGTTTTCCTTGCGTAATTTATGGACAGCTGGGGCCCACTTTTCTCTTAATGGTGAAATCAATACTTAAAACTGTCGTATATGTTTAACAGAAATTTCACAGGTAATCATTCAGAAAAATCTTAATGACAAAAAGTAATTCCTTGTTACAGTTTCACAGCTAATTTCATTATTGGTTCATACTTTTTCAAAAAAATTCTAAATGACGTGGTCATAATAGTTGCAGGTATCGTAACAGTTGCTGTTAACGATACCTGCAAATGTTAAGAGATTATGCAATTCTACAGTTGCAAAACGTAATTTTTATCCAGAATGGAGCACTCCAATATATTTATCGATCAGTTAGGTTTGTCCAGACAGGACCAAAGCTTGTGAACTGATGTTTTCAAGATAGTGTTATAGGTAAATATTTGAATAATTCATGGCCACCAAGATCAGCTGATCTGAACCTATTTTGAACGGATTTTTAGCTTTGGGATTATTTAAAAGATTTAATGTTTAGAATACAAACTATAAACGCTGGAAGAATTGAAATATAGTGTTAGGGAGAAAATTTCTGCAATTCAATCCGAAATGCTATATAATGCGCTGTATAACTTGGAGGAAAGGTCGATGCTTTTATACGGTCAAAATGCAGACCATATTGAATAGTGGCGGTAAACAGTGAAATATTATTATTCAAATTCAGTTTATATTGTTTTTTATTGTTGGCTTAATTGGTTGAAGTTATGTAATAAGTTGACATACATCCCTTGCTTTGTATAATATAAGTGGTGGGCCATCTGCTTTGTTTTTTTCTAAATCACATGTTATTTTGACAATACGTTTCGATATCGCCTTTCTGAATGGGCTTGGGAGCAGTTGGAAAATGACAGCGATTTTGCTCAAAAAATAATCTCTTCGGATGAGGCGCATTTGGGGCTCTGAAAATCCATGCGTAGTCGTAGAGACGACAATGAATCCTGAGCACGTGACTGTTTGGTGTGGTTTTTGGAGTGGTGGCATTATTGGAATATATTTTTTTTTTAATCAAGACGGCAACAACGTTACGGTTAACTGAGAGTGTTACAGAGATAAGCTGACCAATTTCTTTTGGCAGCTCATTGAATAATTGGATGTGGGCGAGCTCTGGTATCAGCAAGTTGGCACTACGTGCCACACGAGTCGTTCAGTAATCGATTCTTTGGGCATTAAGTTCAATAATAGTATGATCAGCAGTTTTGGTGATGTTAGTTGGCCTCCACGGAGCTGCGATTTGCCACCGTTAGAGTAATTTTGTGGGGTGTCGCTAAAGATCGATGTCATGTCGACAATCCAGAAACGATCAGGCACTTAAATACAATATTGTTCGCGATATTGCTGAAATAGGGGCCGAAACCATCGGAAATGTGCTGAAAAATTGGGTCGACAGGATGGTTTACGGGTCAGCCACCTTGCAGTCTATATTCCACAATTAATCGGAACGTTTACTCTTTCTAATAAAATGAAAGTAATTGGAAAAATATTGAGCGGTTTTTTTATAGCATTTTTAAAAAGAAATCTGATAGGCCACACCTTATATCATAAAATTCTTTTTACATTTTCTCAAAATATTCCCTATTACAATCAATACAGTTTTGGATTTGAAGAAATCAATTTTCAAAGCGTAGACAGCTCATAGCACAGTATTAAGTCATACTGGGGTTTCAAGATTGAATCCAGATTCCCGCTGCCCGGCCAGACTTTACTGGTTTTCTCTCTCGCTTGAAGTCAATACTGGTAGCCAAGTCGTGCTACGGACATGGGTGTAATAATAAATTCGTGATCTACTAATGTCCCTCTGTAATTAGTGTTAAGGATATTAAGGCATATATTATTATGATTGTTGTTAAATCGTTTCTATATCATGCATGCTCGAATGGGGTTCAGGATTGATCAAGCGTTTTAGAGTTTGGGGCTATTGTAACTGCGCTATATGCGTACTGCAGTTAAGCTTATTAACAACGATGTTTAAGGCTAAAACTTGAGGTGTTTTCTTTGCTACGATGTACTGTTAAGCTTATTTTCTCAGACTTATTAAAGCTAAGATTCAACTTATTAGCGGTATACTAAATTTCTGCTTCTCTGTTGACAATTTCTATGTTTCTTATTAACTCTTCTGTTGAGATACTAGTAATCAGAGCGGTAGTATAACCGGCATAAAGGTAAGTTCCTGTAGCCGACAAATTTACTTTCAGGTAGTTCACATAGATCACGAATAATAGCGGACGAAGTATTGACCTGTGTGGTACACCTCGAATTATTGTCGTGACTTTAGATTTCAGACCATCTTGCTTAGTATGCGCCGTAATTTGAAAGTAACAAGACAATCAATCGTCCCAGAGGGAGGAAAATATTTAAGTCATTGGCAAATGCGAATCTATCATATACAAGTATGTCCAAATAGTTCGGTAAAGAATAAAAGAAACAACGTAGGCCCGAGACTGGTTCCTTGAAGTTGCATTATATATTTAAGAATAATAGTTATTGTAAGTAATGCAATCTGTTGTAAAGAATTCTTGACTTGTCGTCGAAGATTCAAGCAATCACTGACATTGTTAATTTTGGGACAATTTTGTTTCGATCCAGTTCAAAATATATGAATTAACTATTTTTCTGTTTCCGATCGTGAATCACACTGTATGGTGCCTTAAAGATACTATAATACATATAATCATTTCGTGATTAAAATAGAAACGTAATTAAAATATTTCCCAACTACTTCACAAACTCTGACATTCCACCAATTGATGGACATTGAGATTTTTGTGCGGCCAAGAGACGATAAGAACAAATCAAAACCGACTCACCGTAGGCAATAAACTCGGAAAAAGAAAAAAAAGAACGTGTGTATTATATATACAAAGATTAGATTAAACGAGGACAAATTAACACTTCTGAAAGTGTGGTTCTCGGTGTGTAGGCGAACCGTGATGATATATGTATCGGTGGTGCGTGTATTGTGGCTCGTATACCGGGTACTTCGAATTTACACCCACGCAATTTCTCACGGACAAATGATCTATCGCACTCTCATTGATGGTATTGTTTCTAATTGAATATTTAAAGCAAGACTGTTTAGGCTAATTGGCCGGTAAATAAATAATAATGTGTTGTGATTGCGCTCGTTTTTGTAGCTTACGCATCCGAAACAATACCGACTGGAACTAATGTTACTAGTCACGAATGTAAAGGACATGATACTTATACAGTGACTCACATAAGTATTCATACCTCAGGTATTATTGCATGCTAGATGATATTTGCCTCTTTTAATTTTGAAGACTTGCGTTTATATTATTCTATTTCCGTTTATCATACGAGGTGTGGCAATTTAGTTCCCGGTGTATAAATTTGTATCTGACCCACCGCTCGCTGGGCGTAACTTCCGTATAATCTGGTTATTTATTTTGGTTGGTGGGAGTTATATTGAAACTTGGTTTGTTTACTGAATATTTTGTTTATTTAACAAAAAACCTAATTTATTAAGGTAATCTCACAAATGAAACATTTAATGTAAACTTAAAACTTAAATTCTTTACTGCTTTATAAGACTGTATGTTTCTTGTTGTTAATATGATATTGCTGCTGGTGTGAGACTCTAATGGATGCTGTTGAGATGAAACTGTATGTTTCTTGATATTAACGTAATACTGTTGTCTCGTGTTGCTAGTTTGACTGTTATTGATACTGTTTTGTTTTGTACTGCGATACAAGTTGAGCTCATTGCGAATATGGCACATGCAAGGACGCGCTTGCGATCTCATACCATCGCCTTAAAGGGATACAGCAAAGGGACATGAAGCTGTACAATCGACTTCCTAGTAACATACAAACTTTAAATACAATTAAATTGCCAAAAAGGATTAAGCAACTTCTGTTTTCACGTTCTTTCTATACAGTTGGGGAGTATCTTGAGTGTTTTTTTAGCTTGTTGCTTCTGGTATCTTCCCGTAGGCTTTTTGTTTTTTTTATATGTGGTGTATATATATATATATATATATATATGTATTTTTTTGTTAATCTTTTGTATTTTTATTTCAATGACGTGTAATATAATTTTTTATTATTTTGACAAATAAAGACTGAATACTGAATATAAATAGGCAAAAATATACCCCAACAAAGTATTACATAATTAAAATCCACGTATTGATTAACGACATAACGGGGAATTTTCTTTGTAATTAATTCGTCGAAGCTGTACCCACGGGCATTAATACTAAGGCTTACGATAGGATCTTAAAAATTTAAGGTTACTAATAATTAAATAATAAAATATCATTACTAATTAAATATTGGTGTTGTAAATTTAAATATGTGGTTTTGGATAAATTCCTTTGTTCAATATTGGAATTTATTGTACATATTTAGGAGACGGGAGCCTAACAAAAGATGGTCAAATTAAACATCGTTTATTGAATTTGTTCACTGATAACTCTAGATAATAAGCAAGCAGTCTCGTGTATAAAGTAATAAATAAGTTTGCAAATATACATTCTTAGAATCTAAAGAAAGATTTATAATTCTGTTATACAGTGGTTTAAATTTGAAAATTAATAGTTGAATATTTATAAATTTGGAAATGTTATAGTTTAATTTCTAACCCTACATTTATTTATATGTAACGTATATATATATATATATATATATATATATATATATATATATATAAAGGAGTTTTTTAATTGACCGCTTACCCGAATTTAAATAAATTTTTGATTATATATATATATATATATATATATATATATATATATATATATATATATATTATATAAGAAATTTCGATTTACGACGAAACACTTGGATTGGTACAAACTACAAGAACACAATTCAAGTAATACAAAACATGTTTGATATTTATTCAAAGTAATTTCCAGCAGCAATGTGAAGACAGGCGTTGCCATGGATCAGAACAACTCCAGAATGAACTCCACAAGCAACACCTCTTTTTGAGTTTGTTTGGTGATTTCGTGTGCACCCATTGTTGTGATTGTTGTCCTGTTTTGGATGTGCCGTATCGAACCCAGATTTCAACTCCTGTCGCAAAAAATCTTCTCCTTCAGCATCATAACGAGTAAGGCACATCGAAGCTGAAGCTATTCGCCGAGTTTTGTGGCTGTCATTCAATATATTTGAACTCCAGCGAGCATATAGTTTTTTGTAGCCTAAATGTTTCGTTGCCATGAAGTACAGAGATGACTTCGAAACTTTCGGAAGTTTCATAGACAAATCTAAATTTTTCTGAATATCTCCTACTTCTTAAAATCGTTTCCCTTTGAAGACAATCTTCATGGTAGGAAAGAGGGAGAAATCCAACGGTACCAGGTCCGGTGAATACGGTGAATGATTCATCGCCTTGGTTAACTCCTTCTTTCGCGAGAAATGCCCTTACAATTAGCGAAGAACGTGACGGTGAATTGTCCTGTAACAAGAGCCAACTACTCTTTTCTCGATATGGTGAACGCACTAGAGAAATGGGCTTCAATAATCTATTCATCACTTCAAGGTAGAATGCACCAGACTGATTGTCCTTTCGGTAAAAATTCTTTATGGATTACACCCTGACAATCGAATAACGTAATTAGTATGGTTTTGATTCTGGGTGATGTTTTTCCAAGTCACTGCATAGTCTGGCGCTTCGTCTCAGGATCGTACTGAAACAGCCATAACTCATCACCAGTGACAATGCAGTTAAGAAAATTTCTATCGCCGCGTCAATTCTAAACAGTCTTCGCACGATGCAACTCTTCTCTGGTTTTGCTCATCCGTAAGATTATGTGGCACGAATTTTGCACAAATCTTCCTCTTTTTCAAATCTCAGGCGCGGCTCGTGATGACGTATTGTTGGGCCGCGTACAATGATGCGAGTGCTTCGTGTATTCTCGTATAATAACTGTAGCGTTTTCTTAGTAAACACCGAAAACACACGAGGCACTCGCATCATTGTTCGCGCCCTCCCAAAACGTCATTACGAGCCGCGCCTGCCAAATCTTCATGTAATATTTCTCGAATCGTATCCTTATTCATGTTTATCTCTTATGCCATTCGTCATCTAGTGCCACAAGTTCACGCACCTTCGCGATTGTATCTGCATTTCAACAGATCAACGGACGCCCGCCTCTCTTAAACCATCTAAACACATTAGTACGATTTACGGTGCTACCACTGTAGACAGATTTCAACATTTTCAAATTTAATATTTTCTTGTTTGTCCATTACGACTGAGAGATACACGATGTGCGCGTTAGCATCCTACTCAGAAACTAACAGCTGTTTAACTTCGCTTGACCGGCATCTATTGGTGAGATTGTGAACTATGAGGTGCTGTTTCATTTTTGACAGCAGAGTCAATTCGGGATTTAAATTGCCACACATCAGATGAGGGCCACGTTTGCCGTATTTTTGCAGGTTCCTTGACGATCATACCAGCAAGTTAATAATAATAATAATAATAATATTATGCCCTAGAGTATAAAACCAAATTTATAAATACTAACAATATATTAAACAACAAATTTAAGAAAGCAAAGTTTTACTAAACGAATATAGATTTTGAGTACGAACGAGCACAGCGAGCCAGTAACTTAAAAGCTATACGAGTTTAGTATAACTGCTTTCCTTACGATGTTTGTTTATACTATGTTTTCGCATTTTGTGTTAGTAATTATAAGGAAAGAATCATAGATCTAAAATAATTACAAAGTTAGAAATTTAATTAACAACAGTAAACAAGTTTCGTTTTTGCGAGTCGAATTGAGTTTAACTTACTAATATTATTATTAAAAATACTTTTGTATTATAAAAATGAGTTTTGTACTGAAAACAATTTAGAAAATTTTAAATGTCGCTTGAGAAGCGTTTTCGAGCTAACTTCCTGTAAAATCCAAAGAAAAATACGAGAAGGTATATGAAATATTTTGTAATTAGAGGATGACAAAACACGCACTAAGAACTAATGAAAGTGTAATGCGTATTTTTTGAGAAGGTAGCTGTTTAATTATTTTAGGCAAAAGCTCTTAAAGAATCCAGTTTATGGTCTACATATTCCATGTTGAAAAGTACTATGCAATACAAAAAGCTACTTGCCTTTCTAAAACGTCAAAATGACACATACTGAGCAAAGAAATCAAAAGTTTTTACTATGGAAGGCGTTACTATGTTCTGTAAAAGGGGCTCCAGACGATAAGTTCTTATTAATGAAAGTGGTACTCCCCCAGCCCAGCAGACCCCAGCAGGGCCGTACCGATGAGCCTGTAGAAAGGCGAAATACGTATCTACGTCTCTGGGGAGGGATATGTACAGACACATTCACAAAACATATTAATAGTGAACCTGTATTTGTGTTCTTCACACCAGATTTTGAATAATATTTTATATTATTAAAAATACCTTTGTATTAAACATTTAAAACAAAAATGTTATGGAACTCATATTATTTTAGCGCTAGGTATTTACACGACAATTATTTTGAAGCATAAATGGGACAGTCTGTATAACTGGCCATAACTCTAAAAGAGGCCATCGTGAGTCTCCCTCCACTGGAACTATTTATAAGGGCGGAAGCAATGGCTGAGATACTGAGGCTGAAGGCCAATGACGTATGGTGTCCTAATAAGGTTGTAGGGAGCCATACAGATATCACAGGAACTATACTGGAAGAGCCGATATTTCAAATGCCGGTGGACAGTATGGCACCTGAAATTATGTTTACAGCTAAGCTGAACATACTTATACCGACCAGGGAACAGGCAAAAAGTCGCTCGATCGATTGTGGTGCCGGCACCTGGTACACTGATGGATCACAATCTAGTCAGGGGGCAGGTGCAGGCATATGCGAAATATATATAGAAGGAAAATATCGATATGTCTGGGGAAATATACTACGGTTTTCCAGACCGAATTGTTAGCAGTCGCAGCCTGCGCCGATGAAATTCGGGAAGCCGGCTGCGCAAGCAAAAAAATTAACATAATGACTGATAGTCAGGCGGCTATTAAAGCCATTATGAACCCATCTACCAGGTATAAGCTGGTGAAATATTGTAAACAGGTCCTCAATAAACTGGCACAAGACAATACAGTGTCGCTGATATGGGTGCCAGGACATGAGGGAATTAAAGGCAATGAGAGCCGACAAACTGACCAAAGAAGGTACTAACAGGAACTTCATAGGACCAGAACTTGTATGTGGAATCACTAAGGATTCCACTAAAAGGAAGATCTGGTTATGGCTAGAAAAAGAACATACAAAAAAATGGAGGAAGGTCATCTGCATACCAAAACACTACTAAGGGAGCTGGACGAAAAGTTTTCAGCCAACCCAATTCGTAGTAATAAAAAAGAAATTAAAATAATTACCGGTTTAATAACCGGGCATTCTCCTTTAAGGAAGCATTTGTACAGCATGGGCTTGGCTAGCGAGCCCTGGTGTAGAAGATGTGAAAAACAGGAGGAAATTAGCCTTCATGTAATATGCACGTGTGAGGAACTGAAGGAACTCAGACAGAAATATTTCGGTAGAGATCTATTGGATCCTTCGAGTGTACTCAAACTTCCCCTGAGGAGGATAGTGGCTTTTATCGAGGACACAAGACTAACAGCGTGGAACTGAGAGTTCTATTGGGGATAGTACAAGGAGCAGCGTGCTCAAGTGCCTGGACGTGCTGGCGTCCAACCCAAAACATAAGAAGAAGAAGAAGTCTGTATAACTACATCGTCTTAAATACACAAAATATTCAGAGGGATTTTTTTAACAAATAGAAAATAAATAAATATATAAAAATATAGTAAAAGAGACCTCAACAACTATTATTCGATTAAACAAGACAATCGATCGAATCGACGCGACTTCGTCATGCGTCATGATTCATGATCATGATTGCCCCCCCCTTCCGCTTACTTTCCCCCGACGCCGCAGCTGTTGTGGGGAAAAACCAAAGGTTTTAGATACTTACCTTTCTCTCGCTTCGAATGCAAATTAGATTGAAAGGTCACCAACAGCAGCGTCATAAATAACCTCGTACAATTTATATAAAAGGAGATTCATGCATCAACAGCTTCACTTTGTGTAATAGTAGTCGAAGGTAAGAAAACATTAAATACAATGTCTTCTATTCAGTTTAACCGTAATATACCTAATGAAGAACAACAAAATTTAGATAATTCAGTTAGTGAAGCCACTACAACTGAACTCTTTCACTTAGACCCTGACGGTTATTACGACGAATCTGACGGTTTCTGCCGCTTAAATGTGAGTAGTTTCGATTCAATAAAACATTCATTATTAAAATTTCAACAATTGTCTGCAATTGGTAGTTCAAACGTTGGTAGATTTTCTTTTGATGGAAAATTATTAGAAACGTTTCCAAGTTGGGCTTACAAACCAATCTACGATGTATCTACACATTATAATTTTGAGTTCAATTGTACCCAATTTATATTCATATACGATACAATAGATAGGAAATGTGCAATTTCTTGTAACGGTTGTCTTTCAAAATTCAAAAAACTCATTATGAACTATTATGATATTTCTTTTTAGTATATTCATGAGCATAGACTACAACATACGCATTGTACTTGGTGTCTTTATCCTGCGACTACTATTAATAAGACCCATTAATTTATTTTTTTTAAAGATTCCTTCAAGTGACAATGGCAATATTAGAAGCTCAACCTCTACTACAACCGATAGAGATTGGAATAGAAGCTATGGAGAATTGTCAACGGGAGTGTCTCCTGAATTTAATAGAATTAATTTGGATGGATCCATTCCAAGTACCTCTTCTAATAATGTGGTTGGAAATGTCCATATCCCATTCTGTCAAGGATCAGTATTTAACTGGCAAGAGGATTTGCAAGAACTTCTTGATGCTACTGCGGAAGATATCCAAGGAGATGAAGGACGTGAAAATAGACGTGTCGTCCGAAATTTCGTTCGAGAAGTTTGTGGAGCTCTTAAAGGAAAAAACTTATTCATGACGTTTTGCCAGACATTATTACCGAGAAAAATTAATGATATTTTACTAGATGTTTACAACAAAAATTTAAAGGAGGGTGCTTTATCTGGGTGTGGCACGAAGATCACGCCCACATTATCCACGATTGTTCCTGGAGTGGAGGATACTGTAGATGTTCCAGAATTGTTGGATTGCCTATCAAGCGAAATTCACGCAGAATTAGACGAACCTTCGACATCACCAACCAATATATCTTGAACCTCACAAAATATTTCATGGAATACCCCAGAAGGATATTGTACTATTCAGTCATCGGGAAAAAGAGGATCCCACCTCGTGAAAATGGAACTATACGAAATGAAGAATTTACGACAAATACCGAAGAATCTATGGTGGAAGAAAGCAACGATCCGCATGTGGATCCCCTTTACCAGCCAATCCAAGATATCATCAAGGACGCAATCAAAAGAGTAAAAAATTTAAAAGACATCAAGAAGGAAGTGAGGAAGAAGAATTATTGGAATTTGTATCCCAATATCCGACAAGCCCCTTATTAAACATTGTCAATACTCCAATTTGGCTTAGTTCTCCGTATAAATTTAAACGTAGAAATGATTATATGATTCAAACTATAATTGATATTTTAAATTTGCAAATTATTAATTATGATGTTAATAGCATGTATAACTTTCTTAAAAATTCATCTCCATATTTTTCTTGTACAACTGATAATGTTTTTGATTATTATTATACTCTAGAAGATTCTGTAAATATTTGTGAACGATTATTATTATTTGAATTGCATACAAATGATAATATTCGTCAATTTTTATTAGATTTATTGAATATTGTTGATAAATCTTTACCTAAAATTAATTGTTTTGAAGTTGTATCACCACCAAGTAGCGGTAAGAATTTTTTTTTGACATGGTTTTGCATTTTTTTATTAGTTTTGGTCAAATTGGCAATTTTTCGAAATTTAGTAATTTTCCTTTACAAGAATGTGTTAATAAACGAATTTTACTTTGGAACGAGCCTTAATGTGAGGTTGGTCAATTTGATACTATTAAAATGTTATTTGGGGGTGACACTTTAAATGTTAAAGTAAAATATCAACAAGATGCTATTGTTAATCGAACTCCTGTAATAGTATTAAGTAATCAAAATATATTTCCAAATGATCCAACATTTACATGTCGAATGATTAGATATAAATGGCAAAGTGCACTTTTCTTAAAAAATTGTACAAAAAAACCTTATCTACTTTGTTTTTATACTTTATTGAAAAATTATGCACTACTTGAAGGAAATCTTTAATAAAACAAAAATTAATATATATGTTTTTTTATTTATAATACATCTATATCCCATAAGTAACAAGATTCATAGGATAAAAGTTATTGTAATTACTTACTTGTTACTGCTTCCTTATATTTATAAAATCTTTTGTGAATATTCATAAAAACTTTATGTTTGGCTTGTGTTTAATTGTTAATAGGTGACACAACATATGTAGATATAAAAAAACATGTTAAGATAAAAATTTGCAATTTTCCCACACTAAATAGCGTCATAAATTATTATAATTTCTTTTCTTCCTTTCCTTTCTAAACAGATGACAAATTTTATTTTCAATCGATAAATTTCATCGAAGGTGTTTGCATTTTAAACATATTCCGTAATGGAAAACGACGCGCGTTCTTTAATCGCATCCGATAAGCCCAAAATATTTAATTACACGCAGATATCCGGTTCAAATAAATCAATTAAATCAAAACTTTAAAAGCTAGTTGGAGTTTCGTTTGTGTATTAAGTGGAATTGACACATTCCAGGTGGTCTAATTCCTGCGATGCCTTTTAGAATTCTAACAAGGTTTACAAATAACTATATACGTGCTGATGCATTTACATACTACATCAGTGTATGCTGAGGGAATATGTTGTACCTTAATTTACAACGCGTATGTTAATTAGTAGGCATATGTCAACTTTTAAATATTTTGTTGTGTAGATATTTTTTTAAGGATTGTATCTACTTTAAAAAAAATATTATAATTATTTAAAAATAAGCTATTATTACAATGTAGTTTTAACTTAGGAATGCTGATATTGTGTCGCTGGTGACACCACGATATAATATATACTACGCGTGTATAGTTCAGAGGTTATGTTTCTCAGTCTCAGTACTTTTAGTTTACTTTGTGCTTCGTTTGTAATGGAAATCAGGTAGATAATTTTTATTTTACACTCGTGGACAAAAAATTCCGGACACCGAAGTAAATGCCTGTTAGTACAAGAAACATTTATTTTTTTCTTTTTTCTAACAAGACATGAAACATCTACAAAGTAAGAATGAGAAATAAAAAAGGTACCTAACATTTTATTCATTAAGACTAAGTCACGAAACAGAAAATTGTGCAAAATTAACAAATTCATTGGTTTTATCGGTTAGGTTTTACACAATTTAAGTGATTAATAGTATGTACTACTTCCACGAACTCTAATGACGTCTGCCATATGGTGTGGTAAACTTTGAATGCAGTTGGCGACCTCTTCTTGTGTAATGTTTTCCCATTTCTCACGAAGAACTATTCGAAGATCTTACGGATAAATACCACTATATGCTCAATGAACCAGTATCATGCAATCTTTGGTGAATTCTTCCAAACATACGATGTGGAGAAATCTGGTGATTTGGATAAGCCTCAACATAAAGACGGTTCGGTAGCAATCCACTTAGCATGACCAAACATGAAATGCATATCGGCTAATTCTGCGTTAGAGTAAACAGCCATAAAAAACGAAAACTGTGCACTGACAACAATAGGCTTAAGGTTTATTTCACAAACCATCAGCCAACTGTGATTAGAAACTGCAAGTTTTTGCAAAATAAAAAAGTAAGTAAGAAAGAATAACATTCCATATCTCCGAAACTGTAACTTTGTGGACCTCTGTTAATTAAGACTTTTTTGTTTATTTTGGTTATATTCTTTTTTTAACAAACGGTATATATATATATATATATATATATATGTATATATATATATATATTGTAAAGTGCCAGTCGATACGCTGAGTAGGATTTAACTAAGAATATAGTATATGAATTAATTATAAAAATTGAAAATCTAAAAGAGTGAAAGGTTAATAATTTTAAATTTAAAATGTGGGCGCCAATATACAAATATCCTTAGTCGAATCAACGCTATCTGTCCCTTTTTAATATAACTAGCTAATTGCGGTAGAGCTTGAGTGTAAAAGTTAATTTTTAATAATCTCAGGGTTCACGGTCGGTCAGGTGTATTATTTGCAGCTACAAACCAATCAGTGTATTCTCCACTCAAACACAACAATCACACTTCACAAATAAAAGATTGAATTAGATAAATAAATAAAAATTTAATATCACAAAAATAAGAAAACTGTAACAACAAAATTGAAAGATAAAAATAGGAAACTGTATTTAATATTATATAAATTATGCAAGATGTGACAAAAATTGAAATTAATAAGTGCACATGTGGGAAATGGTGATGAGGTTATGTGTACGAGATAAAATAAACAAATATTTACTAGTTTTTATATCTTATATTATTTTGGTGAGTATAAGCTTATTTGTAGCTAAATATCTGTAAAATTCAACGCTTTAAATTGATGCTTACTTTAAAATTGAATTTGATACATGAAATAATAATTTGTAGCGATTAATTTGAGCAATTATAACTTTTAAAATTAAATAATTTGGAATAAACGTTGTAGGTGAACCTGATGTTGATCTCCTAGATCTGATATACTTCTCAATATGTGGATATTCGGCAGACCAGGAAGCACGGCCTCGTTCACCGTCTTTGGCGGAGTTCGTCGAGTTGAGTGGTGTAAATCGTAGGCTTGCCCTGCTCTCTGCTTCAAATGATGCTTAGGACGATATCTCACGTTTGCGTTGAGGTATTCTTGAGATTTTTTCTTCAAAAGGTGGGCCTTTAATTTGGTTATCGAATAATTCAACACTAGGTAGGAGATTTTCACTTTAAAGATGTTTTAAAAATTTATTTTAAGGAAGTACACTCAAAAACGGCCATTTATGTTCAAAGTTTTATATCAGATGACGCCGATCGCGTTTTATTTTTTATTCCAAAGCCTTATTTCTATATCGAAATAATCTCGTAATTTTAGTTTAATTACATCAATTTAAAATGTGAGTTTATACAATGTTTTGATTTTAACATAAAGGGAAAATTAATTTAATATTTTACATTAACCTAAAATATGATTTGAATATAAATTTAGTAATGTTTTCTACCGTAAAGTTTGCTTTAGCGGGGTTCATATAATTTTGAATTGGTGGGCGTGTTAACTAGCGTCGATATAAACCTGATGTTGATAAATTAAATACCTGTTGTTTCGCGCGTATAATTTGAATTATGAAAAAATGAAATTAAAATATAAAAAGTTAGTTAAAATCAAAATAAGATAATGATGAATTTTAAAGTTATCGTCGTATTAATTTATTTACATTTCGATGTTAATTTCACAAATTCCGTCCACCAATTTATTGTTTATACAGGTGTTTATATTGATTGTGTACCTGTACTTTCCATTGTAGGTGCTGGAATACCTGAGCTGGTTGTACCATTACAATATATATATATATATATATATATATATATATATATATATATATATATATATAAAATAAAAATTGTTGGGGAATCCGGCAATAAAAACCTTTAGTTAGTCAATTAGAGTCCTTTATTTTATACCTTATATTTCGCTCTGTAGATTTAGAGCTTCATCAGAGGTCAAAAAGTGAAACTATTTTTTGTGAGAGATATAACATTTTTAAAAAGCAAAACCTGTAGAGGAACAAGAAGTCCACGTAATACAAATAAAACTTTATATTAATTAAAAATTGTTACTTTAAAAGCTTATTGTTATTACATATTAAAACCATTTAAAAAATTATTATTTTTTCAACAAACACATCTAAAAAGAAACACACACGTAGTAAAGAACTACTTGTCTTGATGTAAATTACATTTTAACAATTCAAGTGTCGACAAGGTAGTCTACCTTGTTCATGCGATTTAACACCTTGCGCCTTTTTTTTGTGGCCTTATCTAAAAAATAACATATTTCGAACACCTATATTGAATTTAAATGATATGCTACAGAGAATCGAACAGAAATGCATGGAAATTAATAACAATCCAGTAATGTTGCAGAATATCATCAGAAATTTTGAACGGAGGATTTTAAAGTGCATTGATCTTGATCTTTTCAACATTTGTTATAGTTTTCAATAAATACCTATTATTTGTTATTTATTTGTATGTATGAAACTGTCAAAATATAAGACTTCGTAGGTTAAGTAGTAAATTTTAATTTACGACATACTTCAAAATGTTCTCAGTAAATCACATGCTACTAGATTGACTTTTCAAATGAACACTTGTTATATATACATAAAGACAATTATTTCTTGGCATTTGTATATTATAGTAAATTTAGATAGTCGGAAATTTAAAGTCTGTTTTACTTTAATATATACAGGGTGAGTCGTGAGGAATCGATCAAACTCAAGGAGTGTATTCTACTGGTGAAAGTAATGTAAAAAAACTCAAATGTTGTTATCCGATTTTTATTTGTTTTCGAGTTATAGCGAAATTAAAAATGTAGATTTAGTATATCATGTTTATGAATGTATTCGCAAAAACAGTGAAACCCCGGTAGCAATTCATTATAGGGAAGTCTTCCTAGCTGAAGTGCTACCTGTTCGTGGTTTTCCGAACTAGCGGTAGTGACATTGAAAGCAGTCGAGAAATAATGTAGAGTGGTTTGTATGCCTAATGCGTCTAATGTCACTACCTCTAGTTCATCGTTGATATAGTGAGGGCGCTGCCATCATAAAAAAATGTTCCCTGTACCTAGGAGTAAATTATAACATTTTGTTCGGGTATTGTGACATTGACTTGACGTTTGTACAACTATAGTGTAACAAACTAAAATGCCACACACTTATTCTAATTTAGAATATGCTAATATGGTGTTTGTTTATGGATTTTGTGATGGGAATGCTACAGCTGCTGCTAATGAATATCGTCAACGGCTTCCACATCACAGACATCTTAATAAAACTGTATTTATTAGTGTATTCAACACATTGTGCGCGACCGGAAAGCTTCCCAGTGTAAACATAATATCTGAACGAGGTAGTCGACAACAATTAAAAGAAGTAGAAGATATTCTGGATGTAGTAGAAGAAAGCGCAACTACGAGCTCACGGAGAATTAGTATTCAATTGGGCATTCCACAAACAAGGGTGATAAAAACACTCCACGAGCATGGCTTACGTCCGTACCATGTATAAAGAGTACAGCACCTACAACGAGATGATATAATCGTAGACGTATGGAATTTTGTCGATGGATAAATGATAATCCTCGTTTTGTATCGCGTATACTGTTTACGGATGAAGCGACATTCACCCGTGACGGTATTAATAATTGTCATAACCAGCATGTATGGTCAGACGAAAATCCACACGCATACATCCCGGAAACTAAACAGCAGTCGAAACAATGGATTGCCCGTGGCGAATCGACTCCGAAAAAAGCGAAATGCGTTCCATCCGCTGGAAAGGTCATGGCGTCAGTTTTTTGGGCCACAAAGAGAATTTTCCTAATTGACTACCTTGAAAAGGGAAGAACCATTACCGGAGAATACTATGCATCACTTTTGAACCGATTAAAGGCGGCAATAACAGAGAAACGCCCGGGAATGGCCAAGAAAAAGGTGTTGTTGCGCCATGACAATGCCCCCATGCATTCAAGTCGCGTCGCTCAGCAAAAATTGGCCAAGCTACGATTTCAACTGCTTCCGCATCCTGCGTATTCGCCAGATCTAGCTCCTTCGGACTACCATCTATTCCCGAATCTAAAAACTTTTCTGGCAGGACGAAAGTTTGAGTCTAATGAAGATGTCATACAGAAAGTAAACCAGTATTTTGAAAGCATCGAAGCAATTCATTTCCGTGAAGGAATCGCGAAGCTGGAGAAACGTTGGGGCAAATGCGTTGAACTTCGAGGGGACTATGTCGAAAAATAAAGTACGTTGCAAAACTCAAATTGTTTTCTTTCATAGCAAACTAAGTTAATTTCTCAAACCACCCTCGTATCTCTTGCACGCCTTCCTTGAACATAAAAATATTCGCGTATTTGACATGCACTGGGGATATAATAAATGATTATCGTAATATCAATTCTATTAGTATGTCTTGTTTGCAGGGTGTGGATTATTCATTCAATATAGATTTTATTGCTTTATTATTATGATTATTATTGTTTTGAATTAAATGGTGTCAGTTACAAAAGTTGCCCCAATTAAAATGAAACTGTTTATCTAGACGTTACAAGAATGTTACGGAAAAATTTTACCTAAACATTAGCGCAGGCCGATAAATACATGTGACAATAACAATAATCGCCCTGAATGAATAAAATATAAATAAATATACACATATTATTACGGTAAAGTTTATTTATGGTCTACACTCTTCTTATTTATTTTGCTAATATTATACTTGTCTATTTACATAACATCTGTATATTTACATATCACTTCAAATATTTGTTATTTGTTTTAGATGAACGAAAATGGTCAATACAAATTTTAAAGAGTACAATCTGGCAAAACGTACAGTCGGAATCTAATATACGAGGGTGATTTAAAATAGTTATTTTAGGGGAAAAAATATATTTTGTTCTACAATATACAGGCTTAGGTAAATGTGTGGATCCATTCGAATATCTTTGAGAGGTTACTTAGATTTTAATGTTCGATAAAAGATACTCCTTCCGTCCAGAAATAAGTGTCTCCGATTTGAGATTTAATGAAAAATTAAGAAAAGTATGCCTTGACTGATGATTTTGTAAAGAAATCAAAGTTTTCTGCTTTATTTGTAAAATTAAAGTGTATCTTTAAAAACAATTTTTTTAACGAAAAATTTCAAACTGGTTTGTCTCAAATATGGACAATTCAATCAATGTTATGGCTGCAAATTCACAAAAAAAAAACTAATTTGGTTTCAAACTTACGGCAAGCTATCTACCATTCATTGTTAGAACTCAGTAACAAAGGCAAGAGCTAAAGCGTGGCTCCATCGAAATTACTGACAGTAAATTCAGAATATCCGAGAAGCTGATGGAACATCTCATTTCAATGATAGACTGATCAAATCCATATAGACGAAAAGTGGTTTTACGTCACGAAAACATCTAATACATGTTACCTGGTAGAGGGTGAACAAAAACTGTACAGAACCTGTAAAAGTAAACGCTTCCTTACGAAGTGTTTGTAGCCGTTGTTAGACGTCCTCGCTACAATCAATCTCAGAATAAGCATTTTGATAGTAAACTTGGTATTTGGTCTTTCTTATTTGAAGAACGTGCTAAGACAAGCAGAAAGAATGGTACAATTGGGACTAAAGTTACTTCGAGTGTGACTAGAGAAGATTACAGAAAAAGGATAATCGAAATACGCTACTTGCAATTGAACAGAAACGACCTACATCGTCTTTCAACCATCTGAATTCAACAAGATGATTCCAAACCCCATATCGATCCTGAGGATATAAGTCTTAGGGAAGCTTTCCAAAAAACTAACTTAAATATTAAAATATTCTGTCAGCCATCAAATAGTCCTGATATGAACGTTCTCGATCTGGGATTTTTGAATGCCATTTGTTGTTGCAGTCGACGAATAAACAAATACCGTTATAAATGCTTAGCTGAATTAGATAGTGATACTCTGAATAAAACCTTTTTGACCCACCAGCAGTATATGAGCATTAATGATTATAATAACTATCGATTGCCCCATATGGGAAAGGATCACTTACAAAGAAATGGGATGCTACCTTTTGTTATTAATTGTGACATGGTTCTTGTTACAAAAGTCCAAAATATGATCGATTTAGTTTAGTTTCTGGTTTAATAAGCTTAACTAATTTTAATCTTATGAAATTTGTACTAACATATAAGGAATAAATTTGTTTTGAGAAAATGGACACTTATTTCTGGACGGAGGAAGTACTTGTTATTTATTCGAAGTTAATTTTGAATATCTGAGCGAACGTTTTGAATATCTGAACGAAGATAATGCCGAGTTTTTGTCTAGCTAGATGCTTTACGAGTCCTTGCTAGATGTTTCCTCGGTGAATTCTTCGTTGATACTAGTCTTGACTGGTATTTTGTGACAGGTCAATTATAGTGTCGCATCCGCAATTATTCCGACAAGGCAATAAAATTAAACTAAAACTTATTGTAAGAAATCTGGAATATTAATCAATAAACATACGGAAAACCCCTTAATGAACAGAACAAAGAGGGCTAAAAACTATACACGAAAAATCCATAATAAACCTTTACATTCAAATACGCCTTTGCATATTTAACAGAAATAACAGGCACGTAACGGGATACAGAATTACATCTATTATATTAAATCAATTAGGAAATTTTGATAATCTAGCATTTCGCATGGATTACAATTATAATTAATATTGAAGGGTATGATCCAAATGCAAGATCTTTTAAGTATACTATATACATTGATGAGTATGAATTTACAGAAAGTAATTAACTAAATGTATATAAACTGAACTAAATCTATGTAAAATAAAAACATAAAGTTATTATGGATATTATTGTTTTTGCATGGAATATACAGGTGAGTATACAGGGTGAGTTTTTTTGAATGTTTAGCATTGGGATCTCAGAAACTACTGGAGATAGAAAAACGCTTAAATGGGGAAAGATGCGCAGTTTTACGAGTTTGATTTAAAACTGCTTTTGTTTCTCCGATAACTTTCATGGCTTATTAGATATTCAAAGAAAACTAAATTTTACGATTTTGTTTAAACATGCTTAGCATCGTTAATAGTAATTTTAGAGAAAAAGTGTTCAGACAAAAGTTTTAGATAATTTTACGCCAAATAAAACTATGTAGCTAATATTTTTTTTCGTTCACCATTATCGAGTTATGACACAAACTTGTGTTTTTTTAAATAGAAACCATAGTTGGTTTTGACATCATTAAAAAGCTTATTTTTTGCTGATTACAATGATATAAGGTTTGATATGGTTATTTTAAAAAATAAAGCGGATATAGACATTTTTATGGTTTTTATGGAAAACAATTGAATTTCGAACTGATAAAATACAAACCAAACGAAAACTTATTTTGAAATCTTATGTAGTAATAAAATGAAAACTATAAGAACTTTTGTTAAGGGCACACAACATTATTAATGTTCAAAGATACCTCCATTATTATTAATACACAAATTGCATCTCTTCACAACAGAATTTGAAGCATTGCGGACTTTACGCCTATCGATGTTATTAAAAGCAACTAAGACAGCTTCTCTTAAATTGTCGATTGTTTCATATGTTCTTTTGTATACTGTGTCCTTTAGTACACCCCACAAGAAAAAATCCAAAACTGATAAATCAGGGGATCTAGCCGGCCATTCAATGGGTGCATTTCGTCCTATCCATTGATTAGGGAAGTTGAAATTTAAATAATTTCTAACATTCAGTTGATTGTGCGGAGGCGCTCCGTCATGTTGAAACCATTGCAGCATTGCTCGGGTTCTTAAATTTAAATTATCTAACATTTCCTCGAAATCTTGTTGTAAAAAATTAAGATAACGATTGCCAGTTAGTGATCCATCAAAAATAAAAGGAGGAAGAACAGTTGATCCTATAACACCACACCAAACATTAAACCCAAATTTAATTTGTGGTCTCCTATGTTCAACGTGAAGTGGATTTGTTTGAGACCATATGTCTCTTGTGCCTATTAAACATTCCACAATTTGTGAAACGAGATTCATCAGTCCATAATATTTTCATTGAAAAGTGTGGATCGTTTTGACACTGATCTTTAAACCATCTACAAAAAGCTATTCGTCTGATGTTATCACCTTCATGTAAAGTTTGTGATACTGATAATTTGTAGGGACGAAATTTATGCTTCTTCAACACTCTGACAATAGTGCGTTGAGAGGAGCCCATTTCTGTTGAAATTTGTCGGGTCGATGTAGATGGATTCTGAGCGACACTTGCTAATATGTTTATTTCTCTATCTTCATCCATCCCTTTTTTTGATTTTGGTTTAACGAACGAACCATAATCTTCTAAATTATCCCATAATCTCTTAAAAGTAGGTAGCGACGGCTGACGTCGATCAAAATAATTTTCAAAATAAACTTCAGCAGCTCTAGTAGAATTTTTCTGGTAATGAATGTAACATTCAACCATATCATGCTTTTCTACGTTAGAAAATTCCATAGCCAATGCAAACTTATGTTTAACGGCCGTTTGTACCGTTTATAGTTAAGTTACAATTAAATTAATTAATAGTTAATTGTCAATGTTTGACAATTAACTTGACTTAAAAGTAAAACTTAACAGCTCTCACTTCTGTGACTAAACGTGAAAGCAATGTTACTATATTTATCTCGACTGCTCCAACGAACACTATTGTAACTCAGATTTTTCGTTTTTTGAATTACAAAACACCAAACATTTTTTTTTCAAGTTTTTATCTTATAAAGTGAACAATCATAGAAATGTCTATATCCTCTTTATTTTTTAAAATAACTATATCAAACCTTATATCATTGTAATCAGCAAAAAATGAGCTTTTTAATGATGTCAAGACCAACTATGGTTTCTATTTAAAAAAACACAAGTCTGTGTCATAACTCGATAATGGTGAACGAAAAAAAAATATTAGCTACATAGTTTTATTTGGCGTAGAATTATCTAAAACTTTTGTCTGAACACTTTTTCTCTAAAATTACTATTAACGATGCTAAGCATGTTTAAAGAAAATCGTAAAATTTAGTTTTCTTTGAATATCTAATAAGCCATGAAAGTTATCGGAGAAACAGTAGTTTCTGAGATCCCAATGCTAAACATTCAAAAAAACTCACCCTGTATATATATGGTGCCACCTTTGCCTTAAGTTTTTAACAATGATTTTATCATTTTTCAAAATATATTTTTGCATTCGATAAAACCAGTCTTTAAAGCAATGATGCCACTCTTCACCAGTCTCTTCAGAAACCAGGTTTTTATAATGTTTCACTGCTTCATCTGATGATGTAAAATTCATTCCACGCATTTTGCCTTTAATTTTTGGAATCAAAAAGATATCACAAGGCGCTATGTCAGGACTGTATGGTGAAAATTCATGATGCTGACGTTTAGGGCATCCATATACTCAGTTTGTTAGTTTTGCTTTATGCGACCATGCATTGTCGTGCTGTAAAATTATTTGTTCCTACATTCGTTAAGAAATTCAACATTCCCACACGAAAATTGTATTCGAGAAACGACCAATTCCCGTACTTCTGCGTGATTGTTAAAAAATCAAAACTACAGATTGTGCCTACTCACACTTGAGATTCATTATTATTTATGTTGATACAACAGTTGCTTAAATTATTAAATTGCACACCAGTTAAACCTTCGGGAGAGGAAGAAAAAATACTCTTCAATGCAGAGGATGAATTCGCTTTCATCGTGGAAAATGTATATTCTCTGTATATTTTGACGAATTTCAAAAGAGTTCAGAAATAATGAGGTTTGTCACCCTTTTGTTCAACAGCAATTTATATATTGATATGAAAATTAAAATAAAACTTTTTATTTATTACATGCATTTAAAGTATGCTTTTAATTGTTTGTTTTCTTGTTGCTAATGTGACTCCTTATTCCCTAGGGAGTTAAAATTCACTGGAGATTTAATCGTGAAGGAAAAAGTTTAAGTCACGAGTTCCATTTTAATCCCTTGATATATAAATAACTATTATGTATCAAGGGATTAAAGTGGAGCTTTAATCGTGAGGGAGAAAGTTTAAGTCACGAGCGTATAGCGAGTGACTTAAATCTCTCGAACGAATGCTTAGTGCCTAGTGCTTAGTTTAATCCCGTGTTATATACAATATTTATATTTATTACACGTATTTACTTTATAATTTACTGAATTTTTAACTGTGACAATTATCAGTCAAGGTAAGTATGAAGTTCAAATTGCCATTATTGTATGTAATTAATCATTTACACCTAACTTTAACTTCCTTGGAGAATAAAGTGATATTTAACTCTCTAAGAAATAAAAGATCAATAAAAGCATACTTTAAATGTGTAATAAACAGAGACCGGACACATCGGGTTGAAATGATGTCGTCATTTCGACGGACGATATAAACAGTCTACAACATCTGTAAGTACATCACGCAGTTATTGAAGCACTATTGATCTGACTAGCGCGCACATATGTTTTCATCGAGAATTGCGACGTTTCTTGTTGGATATTTACAGTAAAATTTCTGTTTTCATGGGCGTAGATCGAAGCGTGTGGAGTTTTAATAATTTAGTCTATTTAGATTATATTTCGTAATGCAAATAAAGTGCTGTGAGTTAGTTTCTTGGTTTCATAGTTTTAACTGTTAATTACATCGTAATTTTTGTGATAGATCCTGTTTAATATCGTTTGATTGAATCTACTTGTCCCAATTATTTCGACGTAAGTGTGCATTGAATTTCGTTCAGTTTCAATAACTTACGCATACATTTTTAGTTTTGATTTATTTAGATCTAAAACATTGTTTAAGTTACTTTTTCAGATATGATATGGAAGAACGTCGAGAACGGCATCGTAAAACAATGGCGAGTTGGATTGACGGTCATACTGAATTGTATGTCGCAAACACATGCACAGAAATTGGAACCGTTGGAATCTGACTATTTTAACGAAGAACTCTGTGAAACTTTTATGGCGGCTAATATTCCATTAAATAAACTTAACAATCCCACTTTAAAAATATTTCTCCAAAAATATACTGGTCTAAATGTTCCTGATGAATCCACCTTACACAAATATTATTTTTCTAAGTGCTACACGAAAGCAGTAGAACGCATTAGAAGCTATCTTTCAAATCAGTACCTCTGGATAAGTGCCAACGAAACTGTCGATATTGTGATGACTCATCCATTAACGCATAGCGCGTCATACTATCTAGCGTTTTCTCAATCGTTCTGTCTGCGTCTAGAATATATTCACGACAATATAAAAGCCGCGTCGAAGAAAGGATAGACATTCATTGAATCCTACAGTCTCGCGAAGTACACATAAATATAGTTACATAAATATAGAATACATAAATGTACTTATTGTTGTTAATAGTTAGTTTTATATTGTTATACGTTTTAAATATTAATATAGTGTGTGTGTCTAAAGTTATTGTTAGTTTTATTTAAGAACCCGAAAAGACAAACGTTACAGTGGTGTCAGGTGTGGACTAAGTAATAAATAATAAACTAAGTAGACAATTAAGTGTTAATTAAGTATTCGTTTAAATAAATATACAGTGCGGAAAGACGTTATTTTAAATATCGTGATGGCCAACAGAATCAAACTGGCGGAATTAAAAGTGTCCGAGTTAAAACGAGAATTAGAAGAGAGGGATGAGGATACAACTGGCAAAAAGTCGATCCTCCAGCAACGGCTTCGCAATGTGTTGATCCAAGAAGGCGAGGATCCAGAGAATTATGTCTTTCAAGTTCCAGGCGGAGATGCTGACGTGAATTCGCTGTTTATGAAACTAGAACAAAGACTAATAGATAATTCGCAAACCTTGGAACAGCGTCTAATAGATTCACAAACCCAAATGCAACAAATGGAACAGAAGAATCTGGATAGTGCTAAAAATATGGAACAAAGACTAATAGATAATTCGCAAACCTTGGAACAGCGTCTAATAGAGTCACAAACTCAAATGCAACAAATGGAGCAGAAGAACCTGGAAACTTCTGGAAACTTAGCGAAAACTCTAGAACAAATGGAACAAAGAAACCTAGAAACCGCTAGAATCCTCGAGAAAAATCTGGAAAAGAAATTACTAGAAAATTCTAGAAACTTCGAAAAAGTTCTAGAACAGCGACTAGCGGAAAAATCAGAAGCGTTAAAAGAAGAGGTTTTCACAGCTGTAGAAGAGAAAATTGGAGAACATTCTAGACTTTTAGAGGCAATAATGATTGAGAAGAAATTACCCGCTGCCATGAGTCATTCTGATCCCAGGCAGGTCAACGAAGAAGTCATACCGCGGCCCATCAAAATAAAAGAAGAACTTGTGGCTATTTCAAGGACCAGAATCAAGCCACCAACCTTTGATGGAAAGACGTCATGGGCAACTTACCTGACGCAATTCGAAGCGGCCGCAGAAGCAAACGCATGGTCTTCTGCCGAGAAGGCGACTGCTTTAGTCATAGCATTGAGGGGTGATGCTAGTGATATTTTGCAGACATTGCCTCCTGAGGAACGTAAAGATTATTCTCAACTCATTAAACGCTTGGAGATGAGATATGGCCATGCGCATTTGGAGCAAGTATACCATACCCAACTGAAGAATCGATCACAGAAGAAAGGCGAGAATCTTCAGGAATTTGAGGCAGATATTGCTCGTCTAGTTCGACTTGCATATCCGATGGCACCAGATAATTTCATGGAACACCTAGCGGTCCAGACATTCATAGATGGTCTCCGGGATATTGATACGCAGCAAGCATTAAGGTTGGCAAGACCGAAAACCTTGATCGATGCTTTGGCACACGCGCTTGAGTTTGAGACTGCAAAGCAAGCCTCTCGGAACCATGCTCGTGTCTGCACTGTTGACAAGCAGGAAAATGAGGAGTTCATGGAGCAGGTGGTTAGTCAAGTCCTAAATCAGATCAAATCAAATAAAAGTGCGCGGCCATGCGGGAATTGTAGAAGAAACGGTCATATCCAGAATAAATGTGATAAAAGGACCAAGAAAGAATCCGCTGAGAATCCGAAAGTCCCAAGGACTTCCCAAATCGCATCCTTGCAAAATCAAACCAATGGCCTGTATGTGGATGCTATTATGGAAAGAAGAACCTATGCTTGCTTGCTAGATACTGGATCGACGAAAACCATTGTACGACCCGATTTAATATCCTGGAATAAAGAATTACTTTCTAGCAAATGGAGACTAAGGACAGCTACTGGAGAAGCAGCTTCCGTGGAAGGTGAAGTAGATGTCAATTTTGTCATAGGACCAACATCAATCCGACATCGTGTTCTCGTAGCCGACATAGAAGAACAGATAATCTTGGGATTAGACATCATGAACACCTACGGCTTCCAGTTAAACATGAAAGAAGGCACTTTAAAAATAAATAATGAGGAATTGTTTCTTCATGGGAAAAATTGTGGGAGTGTATAAGTAATTACAGCAGAGAATGTTGTTCTGGATGCAAGAAGTGAGACATTTTTGACGGCGTGTACGGAAGGTGATTATTTGGACGGAAATGTTGCAATGTTGGAACCAAAGGCTGATGATGATGAGGTGGGTCGAGGAATAGTAGTTGCCAAAATGCTGGTTAAGACTCAGAAGACTGTACCGATAAGGGTAATGAATGTAAACCATTACCCTGTTTCATTGAAGAAGGGTACTATTTTGGGGTGGTGTTCACCAGTGTCGGCCGTCGTTCATCATATAGAGGCGAAGAAGAATGGATTCGTGCAGGTTTCTGAGAAATTGTCCAAGATAATCGACTCCGCCTGTCAAGGATTGAGCAAGAAGGAACAAAGTCAAGTTAAGGACCTAATCAAACATTATGAAGACGTCTTTGAAACTGAAACTGGTACGAAAGGCAGAACAAATATTGTAATGCACAAAATAAATACCAGCGATGCAAGTCCAATTCGACAAGGACCAAGGAGGTTACCTCTGGCAAAACGTGAGGAAGCCAAGCAAATTATACAAGATATGGAAGGCCAAGGAGTAATTGAACCATCGAATAGTCCATGGGCTTCACCAGTAGTCCTTGTCAGGAAGAAGGATGGATCTACCAGATTCTGTGTGGACTATCGTCGTTTGAATAGTGTGACCAAAAAGGACAGCTATCCTCTCCCAAGAATAGACGATACGCTAGACACCTTGGCAGGAGCAAAATGGTTCTCCACTCTCGACTTAAAGAGCGGTTATTGGCAAGTGGGAATGGATCCCAATGACAAAGAGAAGACTGCCTTCAGTTTAGGTACAGGACTCTGGCAATTTACAGTCACGCCATTTGGACTGTGTAACGCCCCAGCTACTTTTGAGCGACTCATGGACACTGTACTGAGGGGATTGTCTTGGAATACCTGCCTGGTATATCTCGATGATGTGATTGTGGTAGGGAAGACCTTTGAAGATCACATGAAAAATTTGGAAGTAGTATTCCAGAGGTTGCGAGATGCCAACCTGAGATTAAGTCCAAAGAAGTGTCACCTTTTCCGCAAGGAGGTAAATTACCTTGGACATGTGGTTTCCGGAAAAGGAATTGCTGTGGATCCAGAAAAAGTAAAAGCTGTGGAAAAATGGCCGGTACCCAAAGACAAACATCAGCTAAGAAGCTTTTTGGGATTATGCACATATTATCGACGCTACGTTCCTGGATTCTCCAACATTGCAAAACCACTTACTCGCCTAACAGAAAATCGAGCATTCAATTGGAACAACGAATGCCAGGCGGCCTTTGAGTTGTTAAAAGGTACGTTGATCAGTGCACCCGTTTTGAACTATCCGCTGCCATCTGGGAGGTTTGTCCAATAACCACCAATGCCACCAATAACGTCGAGATTGGTGGCGTGCTCTCTCAAATCCTTGATGGCCAAGAAAAGGTCATTGGATACTTCAGCAAGACCCTGTCCAAACCAGAGAGGAACTACTGCGTAACCAGGAGAGAACTATTGGCAGTAGTTAAGACCATTGAGCACTTTTACAAGTACCTGTATGGGCAGAAGTTCCTGATCCGCACTGATCATGCCGCCTTAAAGTGGCTCTTGCAATTTAAGAATCCAGAGGGTCAAGTAGCTAGATGGATTGAGAGGCTACAGGAGTACGACTTTGTCATTGAACACAGAGCAGGCCTCAAACATCAAAATGCAGATGCCCTTTCCAGAAGGCCCTGTCCAGAAGACTGTCGACATTGCAACAGAATCGAAGACAAATCGGCCAACGCTCTTCGAACCACCGTTGTTGATGACCAATGGCAACCTGACAATTTGCGCGCGGATCAAGAAGCTGATCCGGATCTTGCAGTCCTCAGGGTTTGGAAAAGAAATGGGCAAAGACCGACCTGGCAAGAAATTGCTTCCCATTCACGAGAATTGAAGTCATACTGGGCACAATGGGATTCCTTAACCATGGATGACGATCTCCTGGGACGTGAGGTCGAAAATCACGATGGAAGTGAGCGCAAGATGCAAATGGTGGTTCCCAAGAAAAGAATACCAGAGGTATTGCGAGAACTCCATAATGGTGCTTCTGGGGGACATTTTGGAGTCCATAAAACACTGGAGAAGGTGCGCCAGAGATTTTACTGGGTGAATTGTTCACGAGATGTGAAAGAATGGTGCCGAAAGTGTGCAAATTGCGCCGGAAGCAATGGTCCCCAGAGGCGTCGACGTGCACCCATGCGGCAATTCAATGTAGGAAGCTCATTTGAAAGGATCGCCATAGACGCCGCCGGTCCTTTTCCAGAAAGCAGCGAAGGAAATAAATACATAATAGTTGTCATGGATTACTTTACCAAATGGGTTGAAGCATATGCTCTACCAAATCAAGAAGCTGGAACTGTAGCAGACGTGATTGTGAAGGAGTTCGTCAGCCGTTTTGGTGTACCCTTGGAACTTCATTCCGATCAAGGGCGAAATTTTGAGTCCAGTCTATTCGAAAAGATGTGTGGACTTTTGGGCATACGGAAGACGAGAACAACTCCCTTGCATCCACAATCAGATGGGATGGTAGAGCGAATGAACAAGACCATGATCAGACACTTATCCAAAGTGGTCTCCGAACACCAGAGAGATTGGGACGAACATTTACCATTATTTCTAATGGCGTATCGGGCCTCCGTTCAAGAGACAACAGGCCAATCACCAGCAAACGTGCTATTCGGGAGGGAACTCCGATTGCCCTGTGATTTAAAGTTTGGGAGCAAGCCTGGTGAAGATCTTGCCGGAGAAGATTATGTCAGCACGCTCAGACGACGACTAGATAATATCCATGAACAAGTCAGACATAATATCCAAGATGCTAGTGACAGAATGAAAGAGAGCTATGACATCAACGCCGAGAAGAGTGGTTACCATGAAGGCGATGGAGTTTGGTTGTATAATCCACAACGTCGACGGGGCCTATCTCCAAAACTTCAAAAGAATTGGGAGGGGCCATACGAGGTGTTGAAGCGGATCAACGATGTAATATACCGCATCAGGCGAACACCTCACACTAAGCCAAGAGTCGTACATTTTAATCGATTAGCCCCGTACTCTGGAGACAATGACGAAACCTTTGACTGGCGCCGATTGGATAGCCAATACCATGAACTAAGCTTCGAAGACTTTATGCAAGAGTATTCTGGTTCGAGAAAAGCTCGATTTGGGGTAACCATCGAGAAACAGCAGGATTTGTTCACGGTGCCGCCAGACTACGCGCTAGCTCATTGCGTAGCCCGAGATCTACGAATGGCCAAAGGAATTGCCTGGGAATTTAAAGAGAGATTTGGCAGAATCGAAAAACTAAGGCAGCAGGGACCAGCAATTGGGAAGAGTCTCCAAATAATAAATGAAGGACAGCCCATATTTTATTTGGTCACGAAAGAACTGTCGAGCCTAAAGCCAACCTATCGAGCCTTATGGGAGGCCCTGACCCACTTACGCGAACAAATGTTACAGCAAGACATTCTGAAATTAGCAGTTCCAAAATTGGGTTGTGGATTGGACCGCCTGGACTGGAGAATTGTAAGGAGCATGTTGGAAGTAATCTTCCGACATACTGGTATGGAAATTCTGGTATGCAGCTACCGGCTTGAATATTCCTGTCCATCCAGGCAAGATAAGACCGTGGACTGTTATTTCGCTATGACGTCACAATGTAACAAAGGCCCTACCTGTCGATTTCGCCATCGGTTGGGGGAACCAAAACATGACATGCTTCGGGACGAAACTTCATTCTTAAGAAGGGGGCAATGTGATGACTCATCCATTAACGCATAGCGCGTCATACTATCTAGCGTTTTCTCAATCGTTCTGCCTGCGTCTAGAATATATTCACGACAATATAAAAGCCGCGTCGAAGAAGGGATAGACATTCATTGAATCCTACAGTCTCGCGAAGTACACATAAATATAGTTACATAAATATAGAATACATAAATGTACTTATTGTTGTTAATAGTTAGTTTTATATTGTTATACGTTTTAAATATTAATATAGTGTGTGTGTCTAAAGTTATTGTTAGTTTTATTTAAGAACCCGAAAAGACAAACGTTACAATATATTAGAACGTTGTGTGGTAAATGTTGTAGCTGGTGTACTACATTCAACTATTCCATAAAACGCATATGTAATAGTAAGAAAAGTTATAAATACAGTTGACGCCGAAACAGTTGTTAAAACCATTAATGAGAATATTCAAAAAATACTTCATTCAGACGACAGGTACAAAGAAAAAGTACTTTTAAAAAAGTTTTCAGAAAGCACCAATGAGAATAGCTCTCTACAGGGTAAAATTGCCATCTTTGACACTGCTTCCCTCTCCAGTAATAACTACATGGGGGACATGGTAGGAAGCTACTAGTTTTTATGCAGAGGATTTCGATAGTTTACAAAATTTCGTTGCATGTTTAAATGACGATGCTCGGAGTATTTCTGAGTGCAAGGAACTAAAACAAATTCCACATTTAAAAATCAGGTGTACTTTCTTTAGGAACACTTTGGAAATTTGCCAAAACTAATCACTTATTTTGAAAATCGAAATCTCAAATTAAATGATGGTTTAACAACATTAGATGTGGCTATTAATAATTTGAAAATATTCAATGTGACTTCGGATATGGACTTCAGCAAAAGTTAGACATAGATATAGATGTAGATATAGATATAGAGGAATCATTATAGCACAGGGAAGTCGTGTGTCGCAAAATTTTAAGATCAAAGTCCCAACCCGTTGACCTGGACCTGGTATTGTTGAACATAACGTGACAACTTTATCAGTAGCTGTAGAGAGCAGCAAAAATGATCCGATACATATTCAAAATTGCAAAAAAGTTTACGGTAAATTTTAATGTTTACAATAATCGTAGTGTATAATAAATTTCACATATTAATCTAATTATTAAATATTATGTTGAATAAAATTTTAATTTGCATGTGTTAATGTTGTCCGGGTAGTATACATAGAAGGCTTGATGAGCGACAAAGTACATCGATACGCTTTAAAGCGGCAAGGTGACATAAAAGCGCGCACAGGCGGCGAATGGCCACTTTCTGTTATCAACGTGATGTTCGAAACCTCTACTTTTAATGACAGTTGTCGAAAAAACTATTTTAGTTGTTGTGTAAATATGGAACAAATAGAATTCGGAGTGTTAATTAAACCTTATTTTTAACATGGAAAAGCAATTAAAGAAACTGAGGAAAAGTTACGTAAATATTACCGAGAGTGTGCTCTGTCCCATGGAATGATTTGTAAGTGGTTTTCTGTTTTTAAAAGAGACCATGATTTACTGTAACTACTCGGAAGTAGCGAAACATGCCGCGTTTGATATAGGTCTTCATGATAACAGACGAGACACCTGATAAATAGTTACAAAACAGGATTGACAAATCTACATTGCTTTGAATCAGCTGTTGTTAATAAATAATCTATGAGATTAGGTTTATGTCATTTTACTCCTATTAATATCCTTTATGTTGTTATTATATACTTATATTATACGGCAATAGTGTGTCGGCGGAGCTTAGCATGAAAACTAATAAAGTTGTACCAATGAAATTTTACGTACACATGTAGTATGCTACAGTGCATTTTCTATTTTTATTTATATATTTACAGGGTATTCCAAATTTCCGCAACCACTTTCAATTTTTTTTTTTAAATAAAATGCAATATTTTCTTGTTATTATGATGATAGCCACCCAAATGAGATACGACAATGTGTACTTACAACTGTTAGTTTTGGTTTTATTGCAAATTTTGTTAAAATCTTGACAGTTGCAGTGTTTAACATTTTAAGTCTTAGCCTGAATATGGGTGCAGTGCCTCACGTAACTCATTTGTTACAAATTTATGGACTAACACGTTATATGTTTTGAGGGTGAACAATGTGACAACATATACAGGGTGTTAAATATGTCGTGCCAAAGTTATCGAAGTTTAAAGGCTATTTTCTCTTTTTTTTTTAAATTGAACTTATAATTTTTTTATTAGTTAGCAAATTCCTTGTAAAATTGCCGTTAAAATGGTGCCAATAACATAGTACTTATTTCTAGTATTTTCGAAGTTACAAACAACCCTTTAATGGGATATACCTATGTTTATAATATTCAATAGGCGGTGCATCTAATAGTTGGTTGGCCATGAAATGATATCAAACAAAGTAACTTTTACAAACACCTGTTTTTTAATTATTTATTATTAGTTTTATAATTACATTTTGTAATTTTTTCATAATAAAACAAAATTAATTTAAAATGTGTTCAAATATATGTCCATTCTGCTCTACATATGCTCTTAATCGCCTCTGCATCGACAGACTTACATTTTGGGCAATGTTGTTTTCACTTAATTGAAGAAAAGCGTTTCTTATTCGTTGCTGCATGTTCTCTGCCGTTGTAGGAGGTGTTTCGTAAACTATATTTTATACAGTAGGCCACAGAAAGAAATCACAAGGGGTTAGATCTGGTGATCGCGGTGGCCAGCTTATAAAGCTTCCTCTCCCAATCCACCTATTGGTGAATACCCTATCTAAATGTGCTGTTACCACAATTTCCTTATGACGCTATCTGGTAGGCCTTCTAACAGCAATGGTAAATTATTTTGTAGGAAATTTTTTATAGATTTCACAATTTAAACTAGTATTAAAAAAGAATGGACATATAATAGTGTTTCCTATGATGCCTCCCTAGGTGTTAACACTCCATTTTTGTTGGTATAAAATGGGTTGCACAAAATGAGGGTTTCTAGTGTCATAACAATGAGAATTTTTTCTGTTTGTTATTCCACAATTAGCAAATGTTGCTTCATCTGTGAAAAGCACATGATCTAGAAAAGTTAGATCTTGTTGTAATTGGAAAAGTAGCAATTCACAGTAAACAAGTCTCCTTTCAAAATCCGTTTGTAATAAGCCTTTTTATGCTTTTTTAAAATCCTTCTTACAGCAGTGACTTCTATCCCATGTTCTTTCGAAATTCCTTGTAGATACGCGCGGATTTTCCACAACGGGCTGGACGACTGTCACTTCATTATCTTCTGTAACCATAGTCTTAGTTCTTTCATGTTTAACGTAATTCACGGAACCCGTCCAGAAACCTTGTCATCAAATTTTCAAACTTCTTAATATCTGGTGCTCTTCGGTGAGGATACTCGATAGCATATGTTTTTGACGCTAAAAGTGGATTTCTATTGTTAGCGCCAAGAACAAATACCATGCCTATAAACTATTACGGCATGTAAATAAAAAATAATGACAACAAAACGATATAACTGACAACAAGATAACAACTAATAACGCTATCCGAACTTAAATTATAACAATTAAACGCGATTAGAGCAAAGAGGAACTACAGAAAAACACTTTATACGAAAATTTTAAGTAGATATTTGACGTTTGGTTACACCGCAATTTTTGCGTAATATCATTTCATGGCCAACCAACCAACTATTAGATGCAGCACCGCATATTGAATATTATAAACATAGGTATTAAAGGGTTATAGCTTCGAAAATACTAGACATAAGTACTATGATATTGGTACCATTTTAACGGCAATTTTACAAGGAATTTGCTAACTATTAAACAAATTAGAGGTTCAATTTAAAAAAAAAGAGAAAATAGCCTTTAAACTTCGATAACTTTGGCACGACATATTTAACACCCTGTATATGTTGTCAAGTTGTTCATCGTCAAAACATATAACGCATTAGTCCATAAATTGGTAACAAAAGAGACTTAAAATGTTAGACGCTGCAACTGTCAAGATTTTAACAAAATTTGCAATAAAACCAAAGCTAACAGTTGTAAGTGTACATTGTCATATATAATTGCAAAGATAATTTGGGTGGCTATCATCATAATGACAAGAAAGTATAGCAATCTTTTAAAAAAAAAATTGAAAGTGGTCGCGGAAATTTGGAACAGCCTGTAAATATATAAATAAAAATAGAAAATGCACTGTAGCATACTACATGTGTACGTAAAATTTCATTGCTACATCTTTATTAGTTTTGATGCTAAGCTCCACCGACACGCTATTGCCGCACCCGGTATGCAATATTTATTTTTATTACACGCATTTTCTTAATAATATACTGAATATTTAAATGTGACAATTATTAGTCAAGGTAAGTATGAAGTTCAGATTGCCGTGATTGTATGTAATTAATCATTTACATATAACTTTAACTTCCTTGGGAAATAATGTGATATTTAACTCTCTAGGGAATAAAGAGTCAATAAAAGCATACTTTAAATGGGTGTAGAGAAGATTTCTCTACATCTCAAAAATACAGCGCGCTCGAGAAAATATTTTAGGCAAATTATATTTAATTTTTTGTAAACAAGTTTACTATATTTAGAGGTTATGTATCGTTAATATATACAGTGTGGGATAACGCATTGGAGTGCAAACGTCGTTTGACCTATTTTCAAATACGAGTTCATAGTTTTTTAAGTATGTTCTGGACGCATAAAGAAGACATTGAGTTTTGTAAATGGGACAAGGAAAGAAGAAATATTATAAAAATACGATATTTTTATTTAAATCATACGAGGCCTGACGACCAATAAAATATACGTATTATGATACTTCGTTACTAACCAAATCTAATTGGTTACACGGTGCGACAAAATATTCAAAATTGACAAAAGAATACCGCTTTTCAGAATATAGGTGTACAGTTGAAAATGAGCTTAAGAGAAAATTTTTCTACATTTCAAAAACACAGCGCGCTCGAGAAAATATTTTAGGCAAATCATATTTAATTTTTTGTAAACAACTTCAAAGATCAAATAATGTGTTTATTGCCCAATTCGTTGAGGAGGTTTAATCAAATTTATATTTACGTGGAAGTGTACCTTTGAAAAAATTTTACTTATTTTGTCCGACACTGCACCATAGATGATAAATGCTGCGCAAAATTTAAAAATTAATTATAGTAACATTATTTATACCACTTGTTTAGCTTAGGTGTTCAATCGTGTAGCTGAAGACATTAGGAATCAATTCCCGTTGGTTAATGATTTAATTAGCAATGTGAAAAAAGTATTTTTAAAACCACCTTTGCTAATCTAATTTTACAAAGAGCGACTTCCTGGTGTTCAGTTGCTTCCTGAACCGATTATTACCAGATTGGGGTACATGATTGGAAGCTGCGATTTTTTACGCCGATAATTTTGAAGGAATAAAAAATGTAATTTCTGAAATCACTGATTACTGCATTTCTCTAGAAAATTATAAAAAGATAATAACATCAACAGAATCACCACAAAACCTTTTGTATATTAAGTCAAATTAAAGCTTTGTTTCAAGTTCCATTCGTAAAGTAGAAACGCAAGGGATGTCGCTCTCAGAATCAATCGAAATAGTAGACGAATTTAATGTGCTATGTAAGGTTTGATACAATAGGTAATGCTATATACGAAAAATTAAAAAAACATTAAACAATATTTAAAATTGAACAAAATTAACAAAATTTTTAAAGGTGAGACAGTAAATGATTTCGACTTCACTTTTAGTTTAGAATGTATTGCAAAGTTTAAAATGCACCAATTTCAATTTCTAAACATATTGCTATAGATTTTTCCCCGTAAATATTTTGAAAAGTTTTATTATTTATGAATGCACATTTATTTTGAACTTATATATATTTTTGACTAGTGTAGTTGGAGCACGCCGTTTTGCTTTGCTGTGGACGATTTTTATAACTGTATTTTTTTATACGGAGCCGTTGGCTTTGCTGTATTTTTATTCAGACGCTAGTGTACTCTGAGTTTAGAAAGACGTGTTTATTATAAGATAAATCTTTATACAAAAAAGGTTTTAAATATATCTATACGTTAATATGCCGTATAACGCTTTTTTTAATTATGAAACAGACATGTAAATAATTTACATATCTGTAACTGTATACTTGGACAATACCTCGTATTTTCAGCATTTCTTCTTTCGCTAAGAGACTTTCGGTAAAGTCTCTTTCGTCCGTCAGATGTCACTTATCAAATAATTGCCACCTGATAGGATGAGATTTGCTTTATATAATAGGCGGTTCGGCTGAATGTCATATACAGATACAGATCTATTTATAAAGATTTGTATCATTTGTATACATTGCTTCATTAGCTTAACTGACGACGCCTATAGATGGCAGAAATATATGCCTTAAGCAGAAGTAAATGCTGAAAATACGATTATTGTCCATGTATACAGTTACAGATATGTAAATTATTTACATGTCTGTTTCATAATTAAATAAATCTTTATCTTTGTTAAGTAACTTCGTGATTTTTGATTAATTTGTGGTTGGTGTTTGAATTCATTACCGATATTTTATTTCCGAGTTTGTTGTTCTCGTAATTGTTTAATTTAGCACGCTTTCTAGCTCAAGTGTCTCAAGAAAATATATATATATATATATATATATATATATATATATATATATTTATACGTAAGTAAATTATATTAATAGATCATATTATTATTATTATTATTATCATTATTTTGAATGTATTGAATTTTGTATTTTTCCATTGTGTTAATTTTGATAGATATATTTTATTCTTAGTTATTTGATTTAATTTGATGACAAAGAACGTTTTTTAAAATTTCTAATATATAAAAAAACTTTTCTGTAACTATAAAATTTTGTACGCTTGGGATATCAAGGGCATATTTTTTTCATGTGGTTGCACATGTTTTAAAGTTTGGTTCGGGCTGTCATTTCAGTTTGTTTATTTTGTTTCTTCTGGGAGAAATTAAAAAGCATCTTTGTAATTTATTAGTTTTAATTTTGCTCGGGTGTCATAAAGGAAGTTTTTTATCGCACGCTGCGGTCATTTCCATGCGATATTTTTACCTTAATAATATTGTTTAATGACGCAATATTAATCTTTATACTTCATAAAGATATTTTTTTAAATTTTTTTTATTTTTGTATTAAAGTTTCATTTAAAGTTAGCTGTGTATTTTTTAAAATTCAACCTTTTTTCTTTTGTGCTCATAAGTAACTTAAAGACATAATTACTATTTCTCAAATAAATTTTGAGTGGCGCTTAAATTTTTACTAATACAATTGTGTTTTCCACTTTTCCGATTGGAACCCTGAGGGAAAAGCAGTCTCATCTTGAAAATTAACAGACCGAATATCCAAGCTGGACAGATTGGTTGTGAATAGTGGTATTATCAAATTCAAAACCACTATTCATAGCAATATGTATTCCGATAGAAGATAAAATTTTCTTTTACACGATTTTGAAAAACATTTTGTATATAAATAGTTTTAGAAATATGTTGTATAAAATTTTTATGCAATAAAGTTCATGTATAATAATATAAAATTTTTAGATATTTTCGCAATTTTTTTTTGCATATGCGGCCGAAGTTTATGCATATTTCCTGAAAAATCCATGCATATACAGGCTGATTCAAATTAAGTGCGCACCATTGCTATCTCTGTTATTATTGATTATAGAAAGTAGGTTAAATTAGCAAAGTATTAGTGTTTTTAACATTGATTAGCATGCAGTTCATGAAAAAAAAATTGAATACCGCATTTTCGAGAAATTTTGAAATTTATGATTTTTTTAAATGGAACAGCCTGTATATTTTTTAAAATTCTGAATGCTAATGTTCTTTGTAATATAAAAGTTTCAATATACTATTGTCCTAAAACGAATATTAAAGTAGTTATAGCAGTTTCTATTTCCTTCTAAATGTTGTCATGGCTCCGCTAACTTTTGACAAAACAGATACATATTTTGTGTTTAATGTTTATTTTAACATATTACAGCTTACAAAATTAAATTAAAAAGAAGAAAGTACATGTACAATTTATAAATACTGCTCAAAGGTGTCACCTTCCCGCTCAATACATTTTCGTGCCCGCTTCAGTACACTCTGGGTGGCTCTTAAGATTGTCCTTCAATCTAATTGGCGAAAAACTTTTCTGACCTTGTCTTGCAATTCGCGCACGTTGTCGTATCGCGTTTTATACACCTCATTTTTTAAGTATCCCCAAAGAAAAAAGTCTAAAGGTGAGAGGTCAGGGAGCGTGCTGGCCATTGAATTGTACCAATCCACTTTTCGGCAAAGATGGTATCGAGGTAGGTTTGCACTAGGTGATAGTTGTGTGCAGGAGCACCGTCCTGCTGAAAGTATAAATTTTGGCGCATCAGGTAATTGGCGTTATCAAGGAAATCCTCTAGAACGTTACGAATATATTCCAGATATTTGTTTCCTGTCAACGTACCATTGTAGAACAGTGGACCAACGACTACCGAACCAATTAATCCGCACCAAACGTTCAAACTAAATCGAACTTGTGCAGCATGTGGACGAACTATTAATAAATATTCTTGAGACCAGTAGTGACTATTTTTCTTATTAAACATGCCTTTTTAATAATATAAAATATTATTAAAAATCTGGTGTGAAGAACACAAATACAGGTTCACTATTAATATTTTTTGAGAACGTGTCCGAACATACCCTCCCCAGAGACGTAGATACGTATTTCGCCTTTCTACAGGCTCGTCGGTACGCCCCTGCTGGAGAAAAGATATTCTCAGACACATTCACAAAAAAGAACCACATCACAGAAATTATCCAGACCGGGCGTAGAAGTAAATTCAGCGCTGCCTGTTGTCAGACAGCCGAAGTACCTCGCCCCGTCCAAATAAGGTACTTCTTATTCGTTTCTCCTTTCTCCAGCAGGGGCGTACCGACGAGCCTGTAGAAAGGCGAAATACGTATCTACGTCTCTGGGGGGGATATGTTCGGACACGTTCACAAAAAATATTAATAGTGAACCTGTATTTGTGTTCTTCACGCCAGATTTTTAATAATATTTTATATTATTAAAAATACCTTTGTATTATACAAAACTGGTGGGGTTTGCCTACTCATGTATGTTTCAATTATTCTGAAACATGCCTTTATTTAAAAAATTTGTTTCGTCACTCCATAAAATACACTGTGCTCCATTCAAATTTTCATCACAAAAACTAACAAACCAATGACAGAAAGCTAATCTCCTGGCGGAATCTCCTGGCTATAATGTTTTAGAGATTCTGAACTTAAAGGGGATATACTTATGCTTTTTCAAAATTCTTTGAACTGATGAATAAATTAATGCCAATTCCTTAGTAGCATCCCTAAGAAAAATTCGCGATGGGCTTCAAAATATGCTAACACTGTAATTTCTACTTCTTCGTTGACGACGATATTTTTCTTTGTTCTTTTCTTTCTAAATAAGCAATCATGCGGTCTAAACTGATTGTAAAGTTTTCCAAAGTAACGTCGATCTGGCTGCTGTCGTAAAGGATAGTGTTCAGCATAATATTCGATGGTCTAAAATGTATGCTTCCAACATATCGCATTTCTCCAAATGAGTGAAATATTGTTAAATACTAAGCAACGAAAGTAAAACGAAAATGTTTAGAAAAATCAATAGAGAACTTGGGATCACAACATAAAATAAAAAAAAAATTTTTAATAACTAAACGTGCGAAAGATTTATATACAGTACGTTATTGACATTTACAAAGGGCATACCATTTGTTCTGTTTAAAGTAAAAGAAGCCTACTACTGATTTTACAGTATGAAAGAGTATTTTTGACATCAACTAAATTCCACCGTAAATACTTTATTATTCGTTTTAGGACAATAGCGTATTGAAACTTTTATATTACAAAGCATTCAGAATCTTATATACTCTATATTAAATATACAAGCTGTTCCATTTAAAAAAATTATAAATTTCAAAATTTCTCGAAATTGTGTTATTCAATTTTTTTTTCATGAACTGCATGCTAATCAATGTTAAAAACACTTTGCTAACTTAACCTACTTTCTAGAATCAATAATAACAAAGATAGCAATAGTGCGCACTTTAATTTAAATCAGCCTGTATATGCGCATAGATTTCAATTTTTCTTTGGATAAAATTCTGTCTTCATTTATGACAATGAGTATTCTCATAAATAAAGAAAATTTATATCATTGCGATTCAATTTAGATTAATAAATTACTCATTATTGCTTTATTGAGTTCATGATTTATAAATGACATCTTGTCTTATTTCTTTACCAGAATAATTGAAACATACATAAGTAGGTAAACCCCACCAGTTTTGTATAATACAAAGGTATTTTTAATAATATAAAATATTATTAAAGTGAACCTGTATTTGTGTTCTTCACACCAGGTTTTTAATAATATTTTATATTATTAAAAATACCTTTGTATTATTTCTTTACATTTTACATTAGATACTAGGCCTAGTTACAAAGAACCCGAAAGCAAACTCTGAGAGCTATACTTATTCAAAGAGTCAAACATTATATATGGGTGTGTAACGATTTGCGTTTAATATTATTGGAACCGGACTTATTAGAATCACACAGCAATATGTAATATAATATATTAAATTATGATGTTAAACAGTTATCGTGAAATAAATAAGTATCGAAACGATTTCTAATTTTTATGAATTTGTTTAGCAATTAATGCAGAATATATTTAATTAAACCCTTTAATTTGTGAAGACTTTTCCTGTTAGTAAGAACGAAAAATCTAGTGTCGTTTAATATGTATACAATGTTTCAATAAACATTTATTAATGTTTAACAACTTTACATGCAATAAATAAAAATTTATCGAAACTTCCATCGGTAAAATCAGTCAGAATCTATAGTAAGCAGTAAAAATTTCACTCTTGAATTATTTATCACGTCTGATACATTACTAGCGACAAGACGTACTGTTAAATCCAAGAAAACGAACTTCTTGCACGAGACAAACTTTCTATTTAACATGAATAGTATTTAAAAAAAATAATAATATCAGAACGAATTTATTTTTCATGTTTTTATTGTTTTAAAATTCGAAAAAAGACATGAACCTACCAATGTTCGAGTTTGTTTTGGCCGCTTCCAGTTCTTCGGATTACTGTGTATGTTTTGTGTGTACTACTCGTTCAGTAGGAGTAACAATAACAGTGGTACATCAAAAATCCGAATTGCATGGACGGAAATTCGCGTGCATATCGTAAGAGTTGTCATAGGTGTGAAAAACACGTACGGAAAATCCACTGAAAATCACTGAAGTTCGTCTGTTTTTTTTTTTGAGCGCAACTCTCGCAAGCGGCCACTTAGCTCAAGCTGAAGCACTTGTAAAACTGTTAATTAGTTGATTATGTCCACTTCATATAAGAACTATGTGCGGACTGTTCATATGAAGAGGAGAATTGTCGATAGTGACCCCCCCTCCAATTCTTTATTTTCACCGCTCTACCCGACAACACCAACGGAAGGAACTAAATGATTTCGGGTAACTGAAATTTTCGTGCGTACGATGGACGGCGGATAACTCGACTGGGCGAACCCTTATAAAAAGGACAGCCGATGTATGTGTGTCTATGTGCATGTTTTCTTATGTATGCGTGAACTTGGTTCAATTTAATTTGTATTCCTAACCGAGAATTGATACGGATCTGTTCGCGACGATGTGGAAATAGAAATTAGCGATGTTAATTGTAAACGATAGGACTTAATTAAATTTAACGAAAGTTGTAAAAGTTTTTAATACCTATTTTTCTTTTATATACACACACCGGCAAAAAATCATTTACGATTTATTCATGTTTTGATAGAAACTGGGAAATATGATGTACACATCAAGCCAATACTGATATCAAGCGAGCCACAAAATTTGTATTCTAAGTAGACCATGAACAACTGAGATAGACATATAAGTCACGTCTGAGCTTAAAGAATTTACGATGTGTCGTTTGGAAATAATCATAAGTTAAATTGACAATTTGGAAGATATCTCTGCAATTTATTAGCTACTAGCTGCCCGCAGCCCGTCATTGCTCGGCCCCATTCTATAGAAAGATTAAAACTTCCTTTGTGCTAACTGCCATTAACCGATATCAAATTTTTGTTTATTCTCTAGCTAAACAACAAATCAATGATACTTTATTACAGTGGCGGCTCGGGGTGGTTCACATAGGGAGTGCATAATTTCAAAATTAAAAAGTGTAATACAAAAACGCTTACCCAATCCTTATAAATTTCACCGACGTACTGTTCCACACAGGTACTGTTCATTGTAGAGTTTGTTTTGAGGGAATAGTAAATATTACACTACACAATTTAATTACATCTGACGATAAACGAAATCAATTTTATGTGTCTTTGACTTGCAGAACAGTTCTATCACTTTTTCATTAAAGTTTAGGAAATCATTTATACATTCTTTTTCACAAGATAACATAGTAAGGGCATTTAATCTCTCTTCTTTCATTGTATTTCTCAGGAAAGTTTTTATTCTCTTCAGCCGTGAAAACTGGCGTTCCGCTTCGGACGTTGTAATGACAATTTTTAAAAGCTTAACAACTTCATTAAAGGTGTCGCTTAATCCATCCAGCAGAAGACCTAGCAGACCTACAGCACCGACTTCTATATTTTGCCTAAATTCTTCTCTAGAATATAGAACGCTTAATTCAGTTCGTAGTCTGCTTTCATTGCGGCATGGATAAAATTTTACTCCTTCTTTAAGGCAATCTTTCGGAAATTTTTTTTTAAAAGAGGAGAACTGTTTAAAAGAAATTAAGTTTGCTAATATTAAGTGTCCTGTATACCGAAATCTAGACTTTATTTCTAGCAAAATATCGCACACTTCAATAGTTTCCCTCCTTCTTTGGCTACCATCAGTTACTCTTCGCCGCTTTGATGGTCGAGGAGTCAGTTCTGGGTCATTTTGTTTAACCAACTGATTATCTGTGTCAGCGATTTCGGTTCGAATTTTTCCAATAGCGCGTTCAAAATTATCTAAATTATTCTTGATTTTTAATGCATCTGTATTGACATTTTGTAATTGATTAAACAATATGTCCACATGTGACATAATTTTATGAAAGAAAGTTAACCAATAGATAAAATTTTCCTCCTCTAAAATTCGCAAATTGGCACTAGCTTGATGAATGGTAATTTGTAAGCTAGCTACTCCCTCGATTTGTTCTAGAGCTTCAATTATTTCTTCTCGGTGCTCATATATTGTATTCACTGTCCTAGAATTGAAGTTCCATCTTATTTTTGAAGAATGAGGTAAGCTTTTTCTCTGAAGGAATTCTTCCAATCTTGCAGCTCGTTGTGGTGAAGTGGAAAAAAATGTACATAATCCCGTCAGATTGGCAAAAAAAATCTGCAATTACTACTGCTCGATGTAGCATGTGACATAATTAGATTTGTCTGATGTGCATAACAATGTACAAAATTAGCCCTTGGATACTGGTCTTGGATATGTCTTTGCACGCCGTTAATAGCACCACTCATGACTCATGACTGCTGCCCCATCATAGCTCTGTGCAATCACTTTTTCTGGGTCATCAACAAGCAAACTAATTTCGTTAAGGATGGAGGCAGATAAAGAATTAGCATCATGTCCACTAGGCAGAAGAACTTTCCAAAATCTTTCGACCGGTCTCGCGTTCACAATATATCTTAAAACAACCACCAACTGAAACTGATTGGACACATCTGTGGTTTCATCAGCTATCACAGATATGAAGTTGGTTGCTTTAATTTCACTGGCAACTTGTTCATGATATACGTTCAACATTGCATCAAGTAGCTCATTCTGTATCGTTTTTGATAATCCCTTAAAAACCGGTGCTGCTTCGATGTGATCTCTGAGCGACTTATCCGATTCTGCCGTAAAATTTTTCAATTACCGAAAAATGCCCTTGTTATTCGACGTTTGCTGTTCATTATGACCCCGAAGTGCCAGTTCAAACGCGCCACAAAATCTAATGCAATTTATTATTAAATTAAACACATGCCTATTTTTTGTTACCTTTTCATTGTGTTGTTGAATTGCTTTTCTATATGATGAATCAAAAACATTATGAATGTTATTTTTTCCTAACATTCTTAGACTAAATATATTTTTCAAATGCCCTTCGGAATTTTCATGTTTAATAATTTTAGCACTTAGATGAATTAAGTTTCTTATTCCGTTCTTTGACCAAGACGGTTCACCACCAAACAAAAGACACGGAATACAAAACAAAGTATTTTTAATTTCACACCCACAAATCCAGTCATTTTTCTGATAAATATTCATTTTGAATTTTCTTATAACGTCTTTACCTTTAACAGATTGTTTATTTTCTAAACATAATTGAGGCATCGGCCGTTTAAGATTTTTTACTGCGATTTTTTCATTATACGTTAACGCGAAAACGCGTTGTTCTCTAAAATAGACACGGAATTATTGTAACAACGCCCGAGTGCAGTCTGGTTCAGTTGCTCCAACGCTATGTATTATACGACATTGAAGTACGGCAAAATACAGTTCTCCCCACCATCAATGTAATGTTAATGCCTTAACAGAGCAAAAGTTGGGCTTTGCTCAGTATATCTGTGACGACGATTAGTGTATTTACGTTGGTAGCGTGCCACGTTCCTCGTCAATAACTATGAAAGTATGAATACATAATATACATAATAAATAAATACTTTCACAGTTAGTCGCCGCTTGGTTTGTTTTGTTTCATAATTCCAGGGGGTGCAATTGCTCACTTGCTCTCATTAAAGAGCCTCCACTGCTTTATTATAATCAAATGCCTTTGGATACACAATATTCTTCGTTATTCCATCTGGTGCATAAACAAACAGAGCAGATGGTTTCCCATTTTGCGAACATGCTGCATATGCACATGAGGATTGATAATTTCCAGCTGTTGTAACCACGCAAAGCAATTCGATAGCTGTGATCGCAGACAAAAATGCATTGTTCACCGTAATGTCGAGGTAGTTGCAATTCTCTCGAGACAATTGCTAAGAGACACTTGAAAACAGTATACATATATGCAGTTCCGGCCCTTGAAAATACAGATACTGAAATACAAAAATATTTTAAGCGGTGTAAACTTTTTTAAACGCTACTCAAACCAATTACAATATATATATATATATATATATATATATATATATATATATATATATATATAGTAGTGGTACAAGCCTCACGAGCTTGTAAAGGAACAAAGAAAGCACCACTGATTGCATGTTGGTTAGGAATTTTATATTTGTTATTTGAAAATTAGTTTATATATATATATATATATATATATATATATATATATATATACGAGAGAAAAGCTGTATAGGTTAAGTATAAATAATGTAGGTACATTGATTTACCAATTGATTTATACGCAAGTGATAACTTAATATTTTATAAACAACTCCATCTTTAGGTTGAATTTGGAACCATACTTGTGTACATTTTTATAATTTTAAAAAAATTACTCTATCAACTAATTTATTATTTACCATTTACATTTAACGTAATTTGCACTTGCATTTATATTTACACCTTGTCAGCCTTTTAACAATATATATATATTTAGTATGTAAATATCGGATGGTATTATTTATATTTTCATATTAGGAGAATCGATAAAATTAGCATTAATTTTTGTTTAGCTTTTGAAAAAAATGTTAGTCATCAAATACGTATATTTCACAAATTTATGATTGGTAGCTATATATTGGCTATTATTAAATATATAAGTTTAGTAAATCTAAAGAATTTAAGTCTATTGACTGACATTGCAAAGTATTAATTCTGATTAGTAAGAAATAAATTGCTGTTGAACAAACAATACTACATTTACTAAATCCGCAGTATAACAAAATACGCACTGGTTCAATACAATCATTAGGTCTATGAAATAAACGCTTTCATGTTTCGAATTAAAAATTTACTACACAGTAGTTTGCACATATTAAAATGGTTCATCCTACCTTCAACAGAAAATGTTTCAGTAGTTTCACTATGAAACATAGCTTTGTGTTCAGCTAAATATTCCTTTGAACCAAACCTCAAGCAACAAAAAGTGCACGCAAAAACATTTTCAACGTCCTGTTTTGCGATGGGAACAAAATCCATTTCTGCATTTTCAAGATTATCTTCATATTTCTCACCAAAATACACCAATAGCTCTTCACCTTCCTCAATTCTGCGAGTGCTACAATAATATAGTTTGCCATTATATTGAAACGGTAGTAAATTTTGTTCGTAAATATTTCTGGCAGGATTGATGTATTGCATCCAATTCAGATGCTCTGATTTATCATCACTAACCACCAACCGTCCTCCTTTTATTCTCAAAGGCAGTTCTCTTGAATTCAGTCCATTAAAAGGGCCAAATCTTACATCTTCAGGTATAACTTTCAAAGAGGAAATTCCCAAATCTCCATATGACTCTGTAGTTTCCAACGTATATTTCGGTAATTCTCTTGCTCTGGCATATGTATTATGAGAAGAAGGGTTTTTGTTCAAAATATGTACGACCACTCTGCATTTGGTGCAATAATCCTGATAGAAATTTTGGCAACGGTTACAAACTGTTAAACAAATTCCTTCATGCAATCTCGCAAAATTAAAAAAAGGCATTTTAAATTTAGAGAAAAATTATAGAAAAAAGATTGAAGTTTTTTAAAATAGATCTTTAAATAAGTTTATGACCAATCTATTTGTATAAGAAGTGAGGTGTTGGATAAAAAATGCTTTTAAACTAATTATTTTGTGCTACATATTTGTGAATAGTCTTATTATCAGATATTTATATCACGATAATACATTACAATATACATAATAAATATATATTTCAGTGTACATTATGAAATAAGCTTTATTGTTGCCGTCGGAATATAATTACTGTTATCATAAGAATACAAATGTACTGACACAGCAGTTCATTACCGAATTTAATTTGTTTATCGTCATAATTAACTCCATCTCCTATTTTAACATTGTTGTTTTCCGTATCATTTACTTCAGATGAAGGTAAGTCTGTTTTGATATGATCTACAGAAAGCGTTTCATATTCCGTTAGTTTGCCATTGCTAACATACACATTTAATTCACCATTGCTTTTATAAATAATTAATTGAAAATGTGTAGATAGTCGAGTATAATACGATTTTGTATTACCTTGTAATTATGACATGACAGTTGTCTAAGTCAAATTTTTTGACTTCTGTCATTTCCCTAAACTTGACAATTTATGTTAGTGTTGGGCACTCGTTAAAAGTGAAATAGTACCATTGTGCGTAAAAAAAAATCTTATACAATGAAATTATATTTATTTATTTTTTTTTATTTAAGGGCACACAAAGTGTTATTATATTGGTGTTTTCGACATATTTCATCATGAATTAGCTACACTGTGTCCGTATCATGCGGACAAAGTTTTCATGCCTGGTTGCCATGGCAACTTAGCGTTTATTATATATAATATATATATACCGTATGAACGCCGGGGAGTGATTGATCTACCACAATGTAGTAAGACGAAGACGAATAGCGAGTTTATGTGGTTAGGGTTGAGAGAGTATATTCAATCTGTTCTACTGTCTAACTGTACGGGCGTTCCATTTCTTTATCCAACACATTCTACATACGATCTAAGTACGAATCAAATAATCTCTCTCTAACACATTGAATATTCCTATCAGTCGCTCATTGTGTTCAAGCAAGGCGAATATACTTGCAGTTGGCCAGTCATTACTTATATATCCATCGATCGCACGACGTTGTGCACACGGTATACAGTAGACGCGCGATAGTGTGAACATCGGGTAACGGAAATTCGGGATAACGTGAACAATCATTTTCATAACACTGATGGCCGTATAACGTGAACAAACCGACATTCGATAACGGAAACGCATATTTCATGCGACGATATTTCCCCGGGCTGTGTTTGAGTTATATACTGTGATGCGGCTGTACTTTCCCGTATTCTATGACGCTAGTTTTCGGACACATAACTGCGTTTATTGCATACACAGTACAGTTGTTATCCGACCGTACCAGGAAGAGTTTGAAGTCGAATTGAATTTCATGATGCCACCGAAAAAACCAACGAGCTTGACTCTCCATCAAAAGACGCTTATAATTCAAGAGTTAAAAAAAGGTGTAAGTGTGACAAATTTATCAAAAAAATATAATGTAGCGAAATCCATGGTATGTAAGATAAAAAACAAAGAAGAAGCAATTTTACGTGTTGTGACCGATACGTATACAGGACCAGGTAAAATAAGAACTTTAAAGGAATCTAAACATCCAGAAATGGAGAAAAAGTTATACAAAGGGTTTTTCAATAAACGAAAAAAAAAATTTATGCTCAGTGGGGATATGATAAAGGAAAAGGCGAAAGCGTTACATTTTGAAATCAATGATAATATAAATGAAGAATTTAGTGCCAGTGATGGCTGGCTGCAACGCTTTAAGAAAAGGTTTGGAATTCGATATTTAAAAATTACGGGAGAGAATCTTTCATCCCAACCAGAACTAGTAGAGCCGTTGAAAGTGCAGTTAAAAGATAAAATTCAACAACTGGGAATTACACTGGATCAGCTGTATAATGCTGATGAAACAGCATTATACTGGAAGCTTCTACCAGAGAAGACATTTGTTTCATTTCAAGAAAAGACAGCGCCTGGCAGGAAACTAGAAAAGCAGCGATTAACATTTCTGGCTAGTACTAATGCTAGTGGAAATCATAAAGTCAAGCCTTTAGTAATTGGAAAAGCCAAAAATCCAAGAGCATTTAGAAATTTTTCACTTCCTGTAGACAACAACAATTCTAAATCGGCTTGGATTACAGAGTCAATTTTTAAGACTTGGTTCCACCATTCTTTTGTTCCGCAGGCAAGTTTCGCATGTAAACTTAATTTATTAAACAGTGAGTTCTACTGGTAGGTTACACGTTTTCTAAAATCAAAAGGTCTTCCAATAAAAGCATTACTTCTCTTGGATAATGCTGCGTCGCATCCCCCAGAGGATGAATTGCAGAGCGAAGATGGGCAAATCATAACAATGTACCTTCCGCCAAATGTAACAGCCCTTATCCAACCAATGCATCAGAACGTGATCACCAAATTATACTACAGAAGTAGCCTTCTTCGAAACATTATTGGAAATGGTTCTGATATGGGAACATTAAAAGATCTCACACAATAAAAAATATATTTTTTATTCCCTTGACAAAGGCATCATTGCCGAAACATGTAGGGTTGTTTTAAATATATATACTTTGAAGTAATGAACCAGACCTTTAATCGCCGACTTATTAAGGTTACCTTATCATACCAAGGTCACGAAAATATTATATATATATATATATATATATATATATATATATATATATATATATAAGCTGTTGCCTGAGGTAACCGACAAACTTACATAATGTGTTCTAGATGTGATTGTGAACAAAAAAGTTCATATACACTTTAGCTTAATTTTTTTTGTTCTTTAGATTTCAACAAAAGAAGAAAACTGTTTCAGTAGTGTATTTAATCATGAAATTACATAACAAACTAATAAACTAATATTATAGTAATTGCTCGAAATGTTCGCCTCTTCTTTCTAAACATGTTACCAGTCATTACTTAAGCTGAAGCTCGTCTTACAACAAAAAAAAAATTTTTTGATATGAAATTTGAGGTTATACTACATTTATCAGGCCATGACTGTACGTTACATGTATCAAAGTATCCATGATTACAAGAACATTTATAAATATTTTATATAACATTTTTATAACTAAATCTTGAATTTTAAAGCAATATTTTAACCGAAAAAGCACATGTTAAAATTTTCCTGGACGGTGGATAGGCCTGTGCGTCCTCCTGACCTTTCGCTCTTGGACTTTTTCTTTGGAGTTGTCTAAAAAATCGTGTTTAGTATAACGGCAAGCGAAACACTCGAGAGGAATTGATCGATGGAATAGTTGCAGGTGCAGATTCCTTAAGAAATGAACTTGCAGGTACTAACTGGCAACAGAATATGGCCCAAACACTAGCAACATGTTTAGAAAAAAGAGGCGAACATTTCGGGAAACTGTTATAATGTTTGTTTATTAGTTTGTTATGTAATTTCATGGTTAAATACATTACTCAAACAGTTTTCTTCTTTTGCTGAAATCTAAAAAACAAAAAAAAATAAGCTAAAGTGAATATGAACTTTTTTGTTCAGAATCACCTCTAGAACGCATTGTGTAAGTTTGTCGGTTACCTCAGGGAACACCCTGTATATACGAGGCGTGTTTTTTAAGTAAGGTCCGTTTGAACATATGTATACAACAAATGGTTATTTCAAAAAAGTAAATTTATTTTCAGAAAGTACATACTTCACTCTATTTTTCGAAATAGTTGCCAAGTTTGTTCAAACACTTATCATACCTATTAACCAATTTTAAAATACCCTCTTCATAAAAACTTGCCGCCTGCTCCGATAACCAAGAGTTCACTGCCGTTTTCACGTCGTCGTCATCATTGTAATGGTTGCCACTGAGGTGACGTTTGAGGTGGAGGAACAGATGGTAATCGCTCGGCGCAAGATCAGGACTGTAGGGTGGGTGGTCTAAAACTTCCCAGCCAAAACTGTCCAATAAATCGCGGGTCTGACCTGCAGTGTGAGGTCTTGCATTGTCATGGAGAAGGACAATTCCCTTTGTCAGCATGCCGCGTCTTTTGTTTTGAATCGCTCTGCGTAGCTTTCTCAGGGTTTGGCAGTATGCTTCTGCATTGATAGTGATTCCCCGTTGCATGAAGTCGACCAACAAAACACCATGCCTATCCCAAAACACCGACGCCATGATTTTGCGCTGGGACAGAGTCTGTTTGGCCTTCACCCTTACAGGCGATTGTGTGTGTCTCCATTCCATGCTCTGTTGCTTCGATTCGGGCGTGATATGCGAAACCCATGTTTCGTCTCCAGTTATGATCTGCCTCAAGAAGCCGTCACCTTCTTCGTTATAACGAGTGAAGAACTTCGTCGCACACTCAAATCGTTGGTTTTTGTGGTCCTCTGTTAGGAGTTTCGGGACCCAACGGGAGCACAGTTTCCTAAACATTATGTGTTCAGAAACAATGTTGTAAAGCACTGATCACGACACGTCAGGAAATTCGTTTGAGAGACCTATTATTGTGAAGCGCCTGTTCTCACGAATCTTCGCTTCAACTGAAGCCACCAAATCGTCTCTAATCAAAGAAGGGCGACCGGAGCGGTACTCATCATGAACGTTGCCACGACCATCTTTGAATTGTCGTACCCACTTACGTACTTTGCTTTCACTCATAACAGTATCGCCGTACACTTCGCAAATCTGTCGATAAATTTCTGCAGCAGACAGGTTCCTTGCTAACAAAAACCGTATCACTGACCGAACCTCACACGCGGCGGGCGAGTTGATAGTCGTAAACATTTTGAAAGCATAGAACAGAACCGTACAGGTTAGCTACAGAGCTGAAACTGAGCACAGTTGTTCCCGAGGCATGCCGGTACACGACGCATGCGCTCGTTGCGATATGCGCTCGAACTACTAGTGTCTACAACAAAACGGACCTTAATTAAAAAACACGCCTCGTATATATATATATAATATATATATATATATATATATATATATATATATATATATATATATAAGTATTGCAAAAATAGTAAATGCGAAAATAGTAAATTTCAAAAAAATATTAATAAAACTGCAGATGTCCTGCTTACTTAAATTTAAAAAATATCATTTCAAATATCGGAATATAAAAGTTTACTTCAAAATTAGTATTTAGTTTTGATAATAGATCTTGAAATTCTGAGAACCTGGAAAATTTGTGGCAATTTTTGCTTGCACTGCAGTCGCAAAAGGATTTCCTCTTAGAAAATTCATTTTCATTATGACTTGATATTTTTCGTCTTCCGGTGCCTTGTTTCCTTCGGATGAACCCAGTTTCCTCGAACTTACGTTTGGCAATAATACGGTGTTTTTGTCTACATGTATTTCTTGTGATGTGATTCTTATGCTCATTCCGTCTCTCAATCTAGTTTAGAAAACAGATTTTTGTAATTCTGAAATTTAGTTTAATAAATGTCACTTAGAAACTCTTATTTAACAATTTAACCTATTACTAATTACTACTAGTGCGACATGTAGGTTAGATCACTTAATAAATGTAAGACATAACTAATAATCCATGGCATACTCTGAAAACTTTCTTGTTGCTCACTCAATATAAGAGAATGTCAGCCGTCCATTACAAAAAAAGCTTTAGTTGGTCGTCAATCATCTCATTATTATTGCATTATTGATGCATATCGTTCAAACTACGTGTTGTGATTGAGCGTTTTCAATTGTTGCTAGTGTTTATTTTTGCTTAGACATTTTAGAATATCGTGTTTTACTAAATCTACATCGAATTATGCTACTAAACAGCCAAGATGTTGCTAAGGTTATAGTCATGTATTGTCCTTCCGAAAAAATTACTGGATACTGCAAGGCATCGTAGGATCGATGTTTTTCAGCGACACGTCGAATGGTATCATTCCGTCGATAAATAATAATATCACGCGTATTAAACTCATCTCTCACCATAACAATGACCACTTCAACAGTAGTTGGTGCGTTAGAGCGACCGATATGCTCTCCAGCTGGTGTTTTGTCAGTTAATGAAACTTGCACAAATTGCAATAAATGGCACATTTAGGCCTTTTTTCATAACTGTTTGGTTCATACTTCGAGGAGTTCACCCTATGGAACTGGCATCTTCGGACAGTTCCTCGAAATTTGCACTGCAGGCTAGTAGTCAGCTTAATCATTTCGATAAGTATAAAATTATTCAGTACCTCGTTCCGTTACTTCGCGACAACGTCAAAGCGTTTTTATCAAATTGATAGCCAGTTCTGTCACTTCGTGAGAACGGTCACTCCGTAACATCGAAGTGCACTTATTACATTGATAACAGCTCCTTCCGTCACTTCGCGACGTCAAAACATATTTACCGCACACTCAAAGCGATTGACCTTGACTGAAGTAAAGATATTTTTTTAGTTTTACAGAAACCATCGCCGACACGAAAACAACAATTTATAAAAGTTTCATCGCAATCCGACGAACTGTATAAAAACCTATACGGAACTTACAGGCACAGATTCATTTTTATATACATATTAGATTTTGAACAAAAATAGTATATTAGAAAACAAGTTTCATAAGGCACCATTTTGCCGCACGTTTCCTCCCGTTGATTGACTTGTTCTTTCAGTATTTCTTAATTCTTAATTAACCTAATTACCAGGAAGTTCGTTGTCGCGAAAGGGTGTGTTCTGCATACTGGTACAAACTTAGTTTGTCGGATTGTAGTTACGAACGCATCATATAAGTCGACATTTACATGTAAGAATATGATTTAATATTCATTAATTCTCACTTGCAGTAAATTCCAAATGTTAACTATATATACAGAAAGTATAGAAATGAAAAAGCAATGTCCGTCTTCGAGGAATACCGTGCATTGAAAAGTTCCAATCAGAACGAAACGCCGTCTGTACGTTTCCTCCCGTTGATTGACTTGTTTTTTCAGTATTTCTTAATTCTTAATTAACCTAATTACCAGGAAGTTCGTTGTCGCGAAAGGGTGTGTTCTGCATACTGGTACAAACTTAGTTTGTCGGATTGTAGTTACGAACGCATCATATAAGTCGACATTTACATGTAAGAATGTGATTTAATATTCATTAATTCTCACTTGCAGTAAATTCCAAATGTTAACTATATATACATAGTATAGAAATGAAAAAGCAATGTCCGTCTTCGAGGAATACCGTGCATTGAAAAGTTCCAATCAGAACGAAACGCCGTCTGTACGTTTCCTCCCGTTGATTGACTTGTTTTTTCAGTATTTCTTAATTCTTAATTAACCTAATTACCAGGAAGTTCGTTGTCGCGAAAGGGTGTGTTCTGCATACTGGTACAAACTTAGTTTGTCGGATTGTAGTTACGAACGTATCATATAAGTCGACATTTACATGTAAGAATGTGATTTAATATTCATTAATTCTCACTTGCAGTAAATTCCAAATGTTAACTATATATATAGAAAGTATAGAAATGAAAAAGCAATGTCCGTCTTCGAGGAATACCGTGCATTGAAAAGTTCCAATCAGAACGAAACGCCGTCTGTACGTTTCCTCCCGTTGATTGACTTGTTTTTTCAGTATTTCTTAATTCTTAATTAACCTAATTACCAGGAAGTTCGTTGTCGCGAAAGGGTGTGTTCTGCATATTGGTACAAACTTAGTTTGTCGGATTGTAGTTACGAACGCATCATATAAGTCGACATTTACATGTAAGAATGTGATTTAATATTCATTAATTCTCACTTGCTGTAAATTCCAAATGTTAACTATATATACAGAAAGTATAGAAATGAAAAAGCAATGTCCGTCTTCGAGGAATACCGTGCATTGAAAAGTTCCAATCAGAACGAAACGCCGTCTGTACGTTTCCTCCCGTTGATTGACTTGTTTTTTCAGTATTTCTTAATTCTACTATTTTTTATATTTTGCATTTTCTACATTAATAAATTGGAATTATTTAATTTGGAAGTTAAGAGTTTAATTTTTATATAAATCATGCAGTTGGTCACATTGATACTTGACATTGTCAAATTTAAATCTTGCTATCCGCGAAGTATATTATATTACATATTATTTATTAATTTTCGTTAATATTACTTGATATTTTATTTAAAAATATAAACATGAGTGAGATAGAAACTAATTTATCTTGTCAATTGTATACAATATACGTTGTTTGTGTAGAGTACGAACATGTATCATATCTGTCAAATGTACTTAAATTCTTAAAATCAAATGACAGCAATGATATTTATTTCTGCGTTCGAATGAGTTCATTTCGAACGCAAAATAGAAAAATGTATGTTTAGAACTGTTATTTTCGTAATAACACAAATTTCAATTAGACTTAAGATGGAATTAAATTTATAGCTGGCAGTGTATATGTATCTAATAACATTTAATCTGTAATTAATTTTAGTTACTCAACCTGTCATTTCACCATTTATTAAGATATATGTGTACACGTTTTATATTTGTTTTATATTAATTGAATATATATTACTTGTTCTAGATTTCTCCCAATCAAATAAAGCTACTAATAAAAACGAAAAGTATATAACTCTCTGAATTAAAATCGCAATTTCTATTGGTTTTTGTTCCCAGGAGTTTTTAGAAAAGTTCTAATACTTAGAATTGAAACCTGAAGAAAGTTACTTTACGCAATAGTTCAAATAATTGAAAAACAGTTTCTCGAATGCAAATTGTTGAATGAGTATATCTGATGGAGAATAAGCATAATATGGAAAATGTTTAACATAAACTTATTGCTATACTTACTATAAAATATAAATGGGCAAGAGCGTGCTCTTCTTTAATAGTTTTATTAACAAAGTTGTTTTTTCTTTAAATATTTTTTTAACAAAATTGCTTGTTCTTTAAAATGCTTGGAAAGTTTTTTGACTGTTATCGAAATAACAATTTAATACTAAATTAAAAGCAACGGTAATATATTTGTTGAGAAGCATGGGTTCGAAAGATATTTCTACAGTAAGCGGAGCCTAAAATAAGAACATACACTTGATACGAAGTTGGCCAAACGCGGACCTATCGCTATGCTATAAACAGGGAATGTGATAATAATGGAATGGAATAATAAACAACAATAATAATAATAGTATGATAGTTATGCCAGCCATCTTGTTCTCACGAACCGATGGGTTAACACACTGGCAACCAAGGACAAACTGAATGTTCTTGTGAATGGAGGAAATAATAATAATAATTGGATTTCGGGATGGGTGAAAAGTGTCCAGCATAACGCTGAGGGGCTGCGACAAGTCGATTAAAAAAAGAAAATAAAAAATATATTTTAATAATAATCGAATAATGAAGAGATTTATACTGCTGTTATTAGTACAGCAAATGTTGTATCCACTACACAAGATTCACCATAGAGTTTACTGGTATCCACTGAGGCATGGGTAAGGAAGGGCCTTCATCATAATATTTGTGCTAGCACTAGGCACAGAAAATGTGGGAATGTTTCTAGAAAAGACGTCATGCATGAAAGCAAAAACGGCAAAAATAAAGTACTTATTTGCACTCTACGTGCGGTCAAGGATTTCATGTTATGTCGGTGCAAGAGAAACATACTACTTTCGGGAAATGCTGAAGAAGAAGAAGAAGAAGAAGAAGAAGAAGAAGAAGAAGAAGAAGAAGAAGAAGAAGAAGAAGAAGAAGAAGAAGAAGAAGAAGAAGAAGAAGAAGAAGAAGAAGAAGAAGAAGAAGAAGAAGAAGAAGAAGAAGAAGAAGAAGAAGAAGAAGAAGAAGAAGAAGAAGAAGAAGAAGAAGAAGAAGAGGAAGAAGAGGAAGAAGAGGAAGAAGAGGAAGAAGAAGAAGAAGAAGAAGAAGAGGAAGAAGAAGAAGAGGAAGAAGAGGAAGAAGAGGAAGAAGAGGAAGAAGAGGAAGAAGAGGAAGAAGAGGAAGAAGAGGAAGAAGAGGAAGAAGAGGAAGAAGAGGAAGAAGAGGAAGAAGAGGAAGAAGAGGAAGAAGAGGAAGAAGAGGAAGAAGAGGAAGAGGAGGAAGAAGAGGAAGAAGAGGAAGAAGAGGAAGAAGAGGAAGAAGAGGAAGAAGAGGAAGAAGAGGAAGAAGAGGAAGAAGAGGAAGAAGAGGAAGAAGAGGAAGAAGAGGAAGAAGAGGAAGAAGAGGAAGAAGAGGAAGAAGAGGAAGAAGAGGAAGAAGAGGAAGAAGAGGAAGAAGAGGAAGAAGAGGAAGAAGAGGAAGAAGAGGAAGAAGAGGAAGAAGAGGAAGAAGAGGAAGAAGAGGAAGAAGAGGAAGAAGAGGAAGAAGAGGAAGAAGAGGAAGAAGAGGAAGAAGAGGAAGAAGAGGAAGAAGAGGAAGAAGAGGAAGAAGAGGAAGAAGAGGAAGAAGAGGAAGAAGAGGAAGAAGAGGAAGAAGAGGAAGAAGAGGAAGAAGAGGAAGAAGAGGAAGAAGAGGAAGCAGAGGAAGAAGAGGAAGAAGAGGAAGAAGAGGAAGAAGAGGAAGAAGAGGAAGAAGAGGAAGAAGAGGAAGAAGAGGAAGAAGAGGAAGAAGAGGAAGAAGAGGAAGAAGAGGAAGAAGAGGAAGAAGAAGAAGAAGAAGAAGAAGAAGAAGAAGAAGAAGAAGAAGAAGAAGAACGTGTAATGGAAAATTTCCTAGAAAATCATAAATCACAGGATTATGAAAAAGTTGTTCAAAAAATGCTGCAAAACTTCGCAATTTAGGTTGCAATATGAGCATAAAAATTGTTTGCATGCCTATCTTCATTTTTTTCTCGAAAATCTTGTGTAAATGGGCGAAGAACAAGGAGAGAGGTTCCATCAGGACATAAAAGAAGTAGAAGGTAGTAGGGATAGGTACCAAGGAAGGTGGAATACAAACATGATGGCCGACTACTCTTCGTGTTTGAAAAGAGGCAGCATAAAAGGAAAACGATTTAACGGTCTTTTCAAATAAAGAAGCAATGGCCTTATTAATGAAAGTTTCAGAATTACGATTAATACTATTAAGTACTTATGTATTTTTGGATATATTAAATGTAAAAGTGTTAATTTGTCATTATTAAATACAATATAGTTATATACGTTCGTAAAAAGTAAAGCCTTTTTATTTCGTAATTTGTCTTGTATCTAGATGTGATAGGAAAAAACGTAAATCATGTTTGTAATCACAACAACATATTTAGTCAATATCACCTATTAAAATTCAAACCCTAACTAACTTAAATTTGCAAACTGTGTTATCAACTCGACACATAAATAAGATATTTATAGTGCTGCCGCCTTTTGTCAGATTTACTAATAACTGATTTGCCATCGTAATACCGGGTGTTCTTAACATAAAAAGACGACGTATGAAAAATGGAAAAATGTAATTATGTAGAATATAAATCCAAAATATTTTCCCAAAATTCCTTCTTATAAGCGAGAAAAAAAATGACAAAGCTATTAAAAAAAAATTTTATTACGTCACTGTGTGATCGGCTATATTATAAAATACGATATCTTAAAGTTGACCGACAATAAGAAAAAGAATAGTTTTGTTATTGTCGATCTCATAACTGTTACGTATGTAAACATACGGTGTAGCGTATGTGTGTATGAGGTATTTATTATTTATACACATTCAGAATATTTTGAATTCATTGGCGTCACGTAATACAATTTTAGTTTTTAATTTCGGGGTTCGCGTCGTAATCGACTCACAATATATTAGATTCATGTTCTATATAATCACTTTCCATTTATCATACGTTGTCTCTTTATTTCAAAGATATCCTGTATAAATGTTTTAAGTATGACTGAATGTAGTTAGAATATAAGAGCGTATCATTCCTTTAACGACCCATACAGTACATTTACATCAAGGATTTGAGATAAAATCTACACTTCAGTATTCTTATTAATTATGTTTGCTATTTACATTAAAAAATAATAATGTAATAATAAAATAAAAGGAATGCAGTGTACATAAAGGAAATGATTAATTCATAAATTAAGATAATATCTAAACACAAAACCACATATGCTTTGGAATATAAATTGATATAAATTATGAATATAATCAAGTGAAACCGATCGTTCTAGAGGCTTACTGAGAAAGTAGAGAAAAGTAAAAAACAACGCAACACCATTGTCGCTGCAATGCAAACAACTGATTTGGAACTAAAATATTGTTCATATTTAAATGCAAATATGTACGATAATTATAAATTTAATCCTACAATGCGCAATCTAATTTTATTATCTATAAATGACTGTTCATTTGAATATCATTTTAAGAATGTTTAAACGCAGGCTTAACGTTTAAAGTTAGTCGTTCAACTATCATTTAGAGCAGGAACGCACAGACATATAGGGAACAGAGGCCGCTCGGGAAAATTATAAGCGAAGGACGGGCCACTACAAAGAATACTTATTAACACAAATATTTTTATTTTTAAATAGTATGAATTACTACAAATGATAAAAATAAAAGAACATTCAAAAATGTTTGTTGTAATTATGTAATCGTAATGTAATCTAATCATTACAATGTAATATTTCATGTTTTATTATTTTGATGCAAGACATTGCATTGACCTATCAATTTTGTTTATGTTTGGCTCCCCATTACTTGTCACCACACGTAAAATTGCTTCCAGATTTTCATTTGCCAGACGGTTTCGATTTTTTGTTTTGTTAAGTTTTATCACTGAAAACGTTTGCTCACAAATATACGTCGATCCAAATAAGCTTGCGCATTTCAATGCATTTATTCGCAACTCTTTATAAGCGGTTTTGTCAACGCAACGGTAAAAGTTGAGTAAATTACCTTCTTTAAACTTGTTTCGCAAATTATCATCATTTTTCATGTCTATCAATTCCAGCTGTATTCATTCTGGTGCATTTTCGGGTGAAATGTTGAAAGAATTGCTGAAAATGTCTAATAGAGGTTTAACTTTTCTGAAATCTAGAAAACGATGATGAAAAGCTTGTATTAAAATATTAATTTTTTCAACATAAGCGAAATTGACATTAGTTTTATTGAATTTATCCATAATTTTTTGTACTTCGGAAAATGGCTGTAATTGGCTGAATTGATTTGTGTCCTGAAAAGACTCAATTTGCATTGAAAGGACGAAACATGAGAGTATAACTGCGAAATCAATTGATCTTTGCCTTGCAGACGCGTATTTAAGACATTCAAGTGATTTGTGATGTCTACAAGAAACGCTAAGTCACACAGCCAATCACGGTTGTCGAGTTCGGAGATGTCCTTTTTCTTTTCCGCCAGAAATATGTTGATTTCTTCAATAAAGTTAAAAACCGCTCTAGCGACAACCCACGACTTAGCCACCTTACTTCAGTGTAAAACAGGAGATCACCATATTCGCTTTCAATATCCTCGAGAAATTGTGTGAATTGTCGGTGATTGAGACCTCGTGATTTTATCAAGTTTACAGTAGGTACTACAACTTTCATCATATTTTCAAATCACAATAATTTTGAACAGAGGGCCTCTTGATGTATAATGCAATGAAACTGCATTAATTCCTTGGTATCTATGTATGTTATTAGTGTGTAAATACTCTTTTAACATAGTTATTATCCCAGATTTACTTCCAACCATTGAAGGTGCTTCGTCAGACGTAATTCCAGATAATTTCGTTAAATCCAAATCCATTATAGAACATTTTTCCAGAAGAGCTTTGAGCATGTCACTCTCCTTGGTTTGACTTGTCAAAGAACTCATACCAATCAGTTCTTCAATCATTTCAAAATTTTGCGTTACACCTCGTAAAAATATTAAGAGTTGAGCAGTGGAACTTATATCTGTAGATTCGTCGAGTGCTATAGAAAAATACTCAGAACTTTTCGATTTCGTAGTTAATTGCTCTTCTGTATTAGCTGCTAATGTGGTAAGTCTTCTTTGAACAGTCATCCGATTTAGTTGAATTTTCTCAAACCTCTTTGCATCTTTCGGACACATTTTTTTTGCGGCGATATCTAAACACTGCTTAACAAACTCACCATCTTTAAAAGGCCGACAAGTTTTCGCTATTATTCGAGATATTTCAAAGCTAACTTCAGTAGCTGTTTCATCATCTTGAATTGGTTTTGTAAGCATAGCTTGTTGGCCTATTAGTTTCCTTTGTAAAGTGGAAATTTTTTGCGTTCGATTTTCGCCGGTTATTTTGGTAAAAGTATGATGCTGGGTTTCATAATGCCTTTTCACATTATATTCCTTCGGAATAGAAACACTACTCTTGCATATTAAACAGACACTTTTCTTATGCGATGAAATAAAAAAGTATTTTTCGGTCCAAATATCTTGAAACTGTCGATTTTCATCTTCAACCTTACGACTACGTTTTTTACTGGGGCCTGGTTTATCCATATCAAAACTGATATTAACTTGTTACGTAGGTAGATGCCAAGTTCGAACGACGAAATATTTATTCTTCACAAATTACAATTCAAACAATATAACGTTCGCTTGTCCGTAGTTAAAACTTAACTGCCCCGATAGCGGGCGATGCGTTGTATTTATACGAGTTACCTAACATCGAGAACCTACTACATTGTTCGGGGCTAATACCGACGTGTTTCACGAATCTTCGAGTAATCTAGTTGGTTCGACAGATTTCTAGTCTTGTAACAATATGCTTGGAACGACGAGGAGCATACCTGTCGTACGTAGTAAACCTGAACAAGAAAGTAGTAGGTACTTAAAGATACATATCTTACTAACAATTGCAAAAGTTAGAATAAAATAAAAAGTTAAGAAATATCGATTTGAATGGAGTTTTACCTACTTTTGTAGTTTTTCGAACAATTTTTAAAATTCGTTGGCGATCCGCATAAATAACGACGGGCCGCGGGCCGCGGTATGTGCATCGTTGATTTAGAGTTATTTAATATACGGGTAACTGTTCAGTTTCTAGTAACTCCATTTTAATACTAATTTTATCTCAATAAATGATAAATACAAGTGATATACGGAAAAGCTACTTTTAAAAATAAAAGATATTGTTCATGCAAAAAACGTTTTATTTTTTTCTATATCATTACATTGCAACTCTATATACTCTGATCAGGAATATTCATTTTCCGTATACTGCATCGTTCCTCAACCTAAGGGTCGCGGTGATATTAATAGGGGGTCGTAAAATAGTCTAAACAATAATAAAAAATTATTTTATGAGAAAAAAAATCATTTATTATAAACATTTTACATAAAATAAGTAAAAATGTAAACAAAAAAGAAATTAATGTGGTGATTTCATTTGTTTTTCATTTAAAAGTTTCTCCATGCGTGGATGTCCATTATAAACACACAAAAGGAAATTCTTTGCGAGTGATAAGAAACGATTCCTGCATTTAGTTTTTAGTGCAACCATAGACGAATACCCCTCTTCACAAAGATAAGATGTGGCGAAAGGGATTAATATTTTCAATGCTTCTATGACTAAATTTCCATATTCATTTCGACAAGCAAGCCTTTATTTTCAGATGCAAATTTCAGTTTTGTCGACAGACATTTCGATGCTGGTCGTGAATCTCAACTTGTAACTTACAGCGGAAATAACGTTTTCACTAAACGCATTCAGTACCCATTTCTTCGAGAAAGAAATATTTTTTACCTTCCGGGAAATACTCCGTCAATTGAGTTTTTAGCTCACGCAAATGCAAGTTCATGCAATCCGAACTTTGGTGAATAATAGTGTATTGTTCATTCAAATTTTTTTCAATATAATCCGAAGTGTGTGGGAACATATCGAAATTTTTGCTTTGAAAGCGAATAATCCAGATTTCAAGGTTCTTAATGAATACATAAACTTTGTCTGTCATTAATAAAATGTTTTTATCACGTCCTTGTGAATTCACATTCAAGTCGTTTAAATGCGAAAATAAACCAGATAAGTAAGCCAAAAACATACGCTAATTATTCTGTAAAAAACCTTCTGACAATCACTTACTTCATTTATTTATGTAAGTAAGACTCACAGCAATATGTCACAACGAGATGATTTCGAACAGTAAATGTAAAGTATGGTGGGGCACCATCTTGGACGAATCAGATATTTTATCTTACGTGCAGAGGTATACCATCTAAAAGGTCAACTAAATTGTGTTGTGAAAAATGCAAATTGTTCTCCATTAAGTCTCTGCGGAAGTTTAAATAGGTCAATCAAGGAATTGTTGCTAATATTTATCTAAAACTTGTGTTGGAAATGTCTTTCTCTGTCTAGGCCTCGATTTTACAAAGCATAGTGATGAATGATGATTATTTCTCCAGTTGCTAATTCCACATCTTGTAAACGTTGTCTGGTCTGTAAAATCTTTTTGAGGAATATGGGGTCTGGCTTGCAAATCTCCTGGCAATAAATTTTTATTTGTTCACGGATGATTCTTGGAACTGCTGATTTACCAATTCCCGTAGAAGCTTCCAAATTCCTAGTGCTTAACTTAGGATTTTCCGCGATAACTAAGATCTTTTCTTCTTGTTCGACTATTCAGTTTTCGGTCATTCATCAGGATTTTCGTTATAAAACGAAATCTGGGTTAGAACCGCGCCGAATCGATAGTCCAGCCGCCTCGACAGTGATATCTACAGCGTATTTGTCGAGTCGGGCAACATTTTTTACTACGGCAAAACGCTTTAGCAGTATCGACAACGAGGTCGTTTAAGATCGGTAAATCGACAACTTATGACTGATCATCCTAAAAATGTTGGAGTTTTCGTTCTCGTGTTATACTTATCGTGGAATTCACGTGGTTCACATGTTCATTTAAATTTCGTTTTTATTATTTTAAACAAGAGAATCACAGATATAAGACAAACATGTTTTGTAATTGAATTGATTCTGCATTTTCTTGATGAAGAACCATAATTTAAAATAGAAATAAAACTACGGTTCTAATCTTCACTTTTAATCTTTAAAATGGATTTCTTTAAAAACATTGAAAAATAATACCAACCTTCTTGATTTTATATATATACACAAATGCACAAATTTCTAACTTGTACTGGTATATCTAGAAATTTTAAGTTTATAAAACGTATGTGTATTATATTATAACTATTATCGCGATAAAATAAAACAAATTTTAATTAATTTCATTACTTTTTACTTCAAGCTTTTGTGTGAGTGAAAGTAGTGAAACTATCGAACTTTGTGAAGTAAAAAGTAGTGAAATTCATTAATTTTTTTTTAATTTTATCCCGATAATAGTTATAATAATAATTTCATCTAGTAAAGGCTAAAACAATACGAAATATTGTTTTATAATATGGATTACTATTTCTTAATAGTCACTAAACTAATAATACTTTTGGTTTTTAATTTTACTGTAATTTGTTGTTTAATCTATTATTGTCGAATTTGTTCTTAATATCTCTACCTAATTTGTCACAGTTATATTTTATTTATTATATATTTGGCAAAATATATTTCAATAGAAACAATGCATGCAATATATACAATAAAGATTACATACTTTGATTCTGTGAATCTGAAAATTAGCATGCCTCTGTATCAACAGGACATCGCGGGTTCTTTTCTAACATTTCAGGAACATATTCTATTTCAGCAATTCAACTAACACATGAACTGAATACATTACCCTCTGCTTCACGTTATTTTCTTTGTACGTTATTGGATACATGTAATAGAAGTATTCATTTCGAAAGTTTTAATTAAATAAAAATTCTTTTAATAACTCTTTCTTCAACGTTTACACTGATACTAATAAATAAAACACACATAAGATGTTTTAGATTTACACTTTATTAATAAAATAACGACAGCTGTTTCGCTAACACAGTAGCTTCTTCAAATTCAACTTAAGACTAAAGATACATACAAGATACAGCGTTAATCAGGTAGTTGACCCAAGTTAAAATTCTAGGAACTATTACATTTATATTTTGCTTTTTGAAAACTATACCATGTGCTTCTTGTGTGAGGTTTAAGTATAAAAATATAGTATAAGCAACTAAGAAACAATATTTCAATGGGTGAACAGATTTAACAGTGGGAATGAATTCAAGTCTAATTTATCGTTTAGTAACATTTCTGAGTTTTTAAGTTTATTAATTTCTAAAGATTCTAAACAGTTTAGTTTTCTACCTTTATTTTCTACATGTATGGTTTCGAATAGTAAATTAAATTCGTGCTCATTCTCTATTAAATGATTAGAGTAGGTTGAGTCAGTTTTCTTATTGATATAAGAATGATAGTGGTCTTGGATTCGTTTTTTAAACGTTCTACCTGTCTGTCCAATATATGTTTTGGTACATGATCCGCATGCTAACTTATAGACTCCTGATTTATTGTCTTTGGTAGTTTTTTCTTTATTATTTTTATATTATATATATATATATATATATATATATATATATATATATATAGACAGGTAGAACGTTTAAAAAACGAATCCAAGACCACTATCATTCTTATATCAATAAGAAAACTGACTCAACCTACTCTAATCATTTAATAGAGAATGAGCACGAATTTAATTTACAATTCGAAACCATACATATAGAAAATAAAGGTAGAAAACTAAACTGTTCAGAATCTTTAGAAATTAATAAACTTAAAAACTCAGAAATGTTACTAAACGATAAATTAGACTTGAATTCATCCGCACTGTTAAATCTGTTCACCCATTGAAATATTGTTTCCTAGTTGCTTATACTATATTTTTATACTTAAACCTCACACAAGTAGCACATGGTATAGTTTTCAAAAAGCAAAATATAAATGTAATAGTTCCTAGAATTTTAACTTGGGTCAACTACCTGATTAACGCTGTATCTTGTATGTATCTTTAGTCTTAAGTTGAATTTGAAGAAGCTACTGTGTTAGCGAAACAGCTGTCGTTATTTTATTAATAAAGTGTAAATCTAAAACATCTTATGTGTGTTTTATTTATTAGTGATATGGATTTACATCAAGCAAAGGTCGAAACAATTAAAGAATTTACACTGATATTTGTTTATCGTCTTTTCACTTAGTTTTTAACATTCCGCACTGGTTATTTTTGCATAAACTTTATATGTAAAATACTATTAATTATCATTAACATTTACAGGTTAGGTTATTTTTCGATTTGGCGGGGATTGACAAATTCACACGCTATTAAGCAGGGTAATTATCTCGCGCTTTTAACGGTTTTTGTCGGTTACCATGACAACTTGGTAAGCTGTGATATTTTATTTATTAAATTTGATTTTGGGAACGTTTTATAAATAATTTATTTTTACTATTTTAATTGTTGATGAATTTTATTATTATTTTTTCTTATTCTAATGCATTTTAAATTGAAAATATTTGGATATTTAACTTAATCGAGTTATAATATCTTAAAGGCGATTAACCAATCACAATCCAGTGTTTAACGTATCCTAATTATTTGAATTTGAATTAATATCGAATGTGGGGAAGTATTGTTACCGTTAATTAGGAATTATTACATATAATAAATTGCGCCATATTTGAATTTTATATACTGTAATGATGGTTTGTTATTGTCAGTTTTTTAAAATTTTTCAATTTTAAATTGTTTAATAAATGACGGTAAATCTAATATTTTATTAAATAACAATTAATTTAAATAAATTATTATTTTTTTTATAGGTAAATTCTGTGCTTTAACCGCACTTTTGACACAAAAAGGAAAGAACATATTTCATGTATATTATTGTAAATAAATATAATAATTAAAGTTTTACATTATTGTCACAATCAAGGGTGATTTATTATTTTGGTTCATTAATGTATTCAATTATGGCAATAGGTAAAGAGTTTTTTTTTGGTTGTATTGTGATGAGTTAGCAATATAATTTTAAAACTTTTCAGATTAATTTATTAATATAGTATGAAGTATCAACATGAATGAATAATATACTTACTTTGGTGTATAAGTTTCTGAAATGGGGGTCTGTAGTTTATTTCGTTCCTGTAACTTTGTTATTATATTCTCTCGCCAATTAAAATCTTCTATAGCTATTTTATGTTTGGATGCTAAATATGATTCTAGTGCTCAATCATTTTATAGTGTTGGAGCCATTGTGTTTTTTAAATCTTTTTTGAAAAGTGATAATAAATCATAATAATTATCTTAAATATGTTTAAAAATATTGCGCACTTTTTTACTTTCCTTTAAATATGTAATGTACTCTAATAGATGTCATTATTTATTCACTTTAATTAAAAACGTGTAGATAGTCGAGTAGTTTTGCTTGCAAATACTGTTACGTATGGAAAATCACTCTGCGTTATGCTGGTAAATTCTTATTCCTTTTATTCTTATTCTAGGCTCTTCAAGTCATCGTGATCCGCTTATTTTTCTATTGTTACAAATTACTCTATTTCATATTTTTAGTTTATTAATTATCATGTCGTTTAAGCTTTTCAAAAGTTAAATTCTTCCTAATTCTAATTTCGGGTTCGATTATTTTGACCGACCCTATATTTTCCGTTATATAATTTTGGTTCCGATATTGTTGAAGTTGCTATGTTTGACGCAGTACACTTCTTTAAACATGCATTTTGCAGCGTAAATCATTCTGGCAGTGTTTTCCGTTTACCTCGAATCATGTAACTCCGTTACCTAATTTTGCTTTGTGGAAATTCGCCTTTTGAATTGTAAGATCGTCTTGGCGCGGTGTCGTTAGTTTTGAATTACCGTTTCAGTTAATTAATTGTTAACTCTTTCGTTAGAGCGCCCTCTGTTCGGAATTTTGGTTTCCTTCAGTTACAGAATTCTACTTTGAATGTTTAATTATCTTTGATTTTGATATTTACCGTTTTCTGAAAATTAGTTTATTATCAAAATGTGCTCGTTCGAACTCTTTAGGCGTACTTTAATCGATGGGAGATTTTGAGTTTTATTTTCTTTCACTAATATTTCCGAATTTTCTGGATGACGTATGTCGGCCATTGTGTGAAACACGCGGCTTTCTGCAATTACTTCTTCCTTAGACATCGCCACGATAACGTGTCAATTTTATTCGAAGGAGCTTGTTTGGCGGTAAGAAATATTTTTACTATATTGAGTTTTACTTATTTCGAATTTTCTTCCTAGGATTTATTTGGTTATCTGGTTTATTTGGTATATTTTTGGAATTTGTGTATATTCAGTCGGAATGGCATGATTTGGCCATTTTGTACTTATTCTGTCAAGAAATATTTCCACGTGGTGATCGAAGGCCATCTTGGGACCAAGTATCCTGGATGTTGGTTTAATCTCCTTCCTTCCGTTTAATTGATGTTCTAACCAGGAGGACAGACTCCAGGGGAGCGTTTCTACAAAACTTTAGTGCCAGCTAAGTGTGCATTAGAATATTTTGGTGTCTATAAGGAGTTATCTTTTTTTTATGGAGGCAAATCAAATTCTAAATTATTAATCATCATTAGGGTGATAATGTAAACTTTTGTTTAATTATTTCTAATAAACTACAGAGAGGGGCTTCTCCTTTCTCTACTATATTTTAGTTGTGATCCAATCACTTGTTTAATCAAATTAAGGGCTTCACCCCCTAAATTAAGTTAGTAAGGTAAAATATAATTAGATTATACTCATTTACATTTCTTTATCTATAAAGCAGTTTATGAATCTTGCAACCATTTCATTTGACTTTAACATATTCATGAGGCTCGTACCATGAGTGGAGCTTCCGTTTAATTTGTGAGTACGTCGAATTTTAAATCAGTGATTACTTTTTTGTAAACGTTTTGTACAGAACTACTGTAAGAATTCTCACTACCGTTCTCTCGAATTACCTTTTCTTTGTTAATTTGATGTATAGTTTATTTGTGTTTATTTTTAACCTGTAATACAGGGTGTTGCTATCACATTAAGTGTACCTGTGCTTGATTTACTTTCGTGCACATTTGCTTATTGTCAGTTTCATATAGCGTTATCTCTGATAGATATTTTATATATTATTTTATTTATACTTTAAATTTATATACCCGGTGTTTAAATATTTTGTGGGTATTTAATTTTGTTCTAGACACTTTATATTCTTTCAACTAATTTTGTCACTACATACAGAGAGGCTTAACCTCGTTCGTATTATAATTTTGAGTTGGCTTAACCTTTCTTATATTTTTGTATACATTTTGATAATTTTATACTTAGCCATCTTTACCAAGTTGTAGATACGTACACCTTTTGGAATTTTGATCTATTCTGATACTGATGTTAGATTCCTGATTTGTTTTTTTTGTAAATTGTTTTAAAACCTGAGAAAACGTCTGTTATTGATGCTTTGTTAGATTATTAAAGATATTTGTTGTTTGGATTTGCGTGTTTGATTTCTTTCCCTGCGAGTGTTAAAGAGATCACAGTTTCACGTTTTGGCAGCAACAAGGTGTGGGGGAATCCTTCTCTCTTTTGCGACTGAGGCCATCTAGTTCCACCCGCAGCCGTGTATACGGGGTGCGCCTGCCGTGGACTTTTATGCGGTGGCGCCTTTATTTACCATCGAGCGATCTTTGATCCCACACGCTCTCCTTCATACGAGCTAGTCGGTAGGGGCATTTCTGTGGAGCGTCCACCTTCAGGGGGGTCAGTCCGAAAGAGAGAGGTATTCGCTGAACATCAAGCGTCAGCCTTGTTGTTAGCGTGCGCTACTATTTTAGATCGCGTAGGTAGCAATACATATAATACGATTAATTAAAAATGTGTAGATAGTCGAGTAGTATTGCTGGCAAATATAATACGATTTTATATTACTTTGTAATTATGACAGTTGTCTAAGTCTAATTTTTTGACTTCTGTCATTTTCCTAAACTTGACAATTTATGTTAGTATTGTGCACTCGTTTAAAAGTGAAATAGTACCATTGTGCGTAAAAAAAAATTTATACAATGTAATTATATTTATTTATTTTTTTAATTAAGGGTACACAAAGTGTTATTATATTGGGATTTTCGACATATTTCATCATTAATTAGCTACACTGTGTACGTATCGTGCGGACAAAGTTTTCATGCCTGGTTGCCATGGCAACTTAGCGTTTATTAAGATCTAATTACGTTTGATTAGCATTATTTTAAATTACGATAAAACTGTATATACACAAACATGTCATTATGTTGTCAGCTTGAAGAAGAAAGAGAAAGAAGGAAACGTATTTGGAATTTAAAAATCGAAACAAGAAATATGAGAAATGTAACGGATGTTTCCGCACTTAGCGAACACGAATTTAAAAAGAGTTTTAGGCTCTCTCGGAACTTATCAAAAATGAATTAGTCAAAGTTATAATGCTTCTGTTAGCCAGCAAACTGTTTCCCACTGTATAAATACACTAACTAATTTAATTATGGATAATGGAATGGGCTACATTTCAAACAGAAGACGCAGAAAATCGGACAGTGAAAGAATTATTTTGGAAAGTAACGTGATTTCCTAGAGTATTAAGCGCGGTAGACTACACTCATATTCGAATACTAGCACCGGCAGTCGAGGAACATAATTACGTAAATCGTAAAGGATTTTACTGGAATGATTCTGACTTCTTCATACCCTCTAAGTGCAGCACATCCGTTGTAATTTTCTTGCCCATAAACGCAGAGCAAAACCTTTAAACAACGGTTTTGGTGTATTAAGCCATATGGTTACAAGTTAATGGACTACACAATTATACGTATTTCTTTCTCTCCTAGTAGTGCCTAGTCGTTCAGGAGGAAGCGCGCTCATATCAGCGCACCTTCGTTGTCCATCAGATATCACGAGATATTTCTTGTCAGCTGACGGTATAAGATTGCGTTTATTTTGCGGGAGCGAATCTTAAGACGTCACTTCATAACTGCACTGAGGAGATCGAAGATCGGAACATACGTGTTTGTAGTTAAAGTGACCATTGCTTAAATACTAAATAATATATATCATTACTAATACTTAATTAGTAATGATATGTTATTGTACATATTTATTTATTAGTAATTTATTAGTAATGATATGTTATTTTACATATTTATTTATTAGTAATATTTAAGACGCTATTGTAAACCTGGGTATTGTTGCCAGTAGGTACAATTTCTGGAAATTGAATACAGAAAAGTTCCCCGTTATGACGTCAAACAACAGAATGTACAACAATACGCGCATTTAATTATGTAATAGTTTGTAGAGATAGTGGTGTATTTTTACCTACTTGTAACACCACAGAACATTCCCTTCATAACATTCATATCAAACAGTATTCATCAGAGCCTCACACTAGCAACAAGAGACATACAGTCTCATATAACAGTAAAGAATTTAAGTTTTAGATTTACATTTAGTGTTTCATTTGTGAGATTACCTTAATAAATTGGGTTTAAATATTTTTTGTTAAATAAATAAGATACAGAAAACACACCAAGTTTCGATATACGAGGGGAGTTCAATTATGATGGAGACAAACGCTGTAGATGGCGCGCATGTGTGTTTTGAAGGTTGCGGCTTGAGTATGTGATAGCTGGGTCCCTTACAAACAGTGTGGCATAGTTTTCGTCGCGAACGCATATTTTACGCGCGTGCTACGACCATGAGTGAACGTCAAATGCCGACCGCCGTTACGCAATGTATTGTCATTCGTTTTTTAGTGCGGGAAGGCGTTAAAAACACGGAAATTTTTCGGCGGTTGCAAAATCAGTTCGGTAGTGAGTGCCTGAGTAGGGCTGCTGTGTTTAAATGGGCCAAAGCGTTCAAGGATGGCCCCGAAACCGTCGAGAATGAGCCGCATGATCGTCGACCGCGAACCAGCATCACACCAGACAACATTCGCTGCGTAGAACAATTCATTTTGGAGGACCGTAGGATGAATGTTCGAGACATTTCAGCTGAACTCGGTATCACTATTGGTAGTGTAGAGTCTATCATCCACGAACACCTTGAATATCGCAAAATAACGGCGCGATGGGTTCCCAAACTGTTGAACTTCGAGCAGAAATTCACGCGGTTGGAAGTTTGCCGCCGCTTGCTGACGCGATACGAGGCGGAGGGGGACGGTTTTTTAACGCGAATCTTCACTAGAGACGAGACATGGGTACACTATTACACTCTCGAAAGCAAGGTGTCGTCTAAAGAATGGAAGAAGAAGGAGGAAGGGGTGTCAGTCAAAGTGAAGACAACCAGGTCCGCGGGTAAGGTTATGTGTACTGTGTTCTGGGACCGGCGGGGCGTGCTGTACGTCGACTTTCTGCGCACACAACGTTCCATCAATGCTGCATACTACTCTAACCTTCTGAAAACACACGTGAAACCCGCTTATCGCTCGAAACGGAGGAGCATTCCAGCGCGAAGTGCGATTCTTCTCCAGGATAACGCGCGCCCTCATACCGCGCGTCCCACGTTCGATACAATATCGGAATTGGGGTGGGAGGTACTGGAACACCCCCCCCCCCTACAGTCCGGATTTATCACCCTGCGACTACCATATGTTTGGACCACTGAAAGAAGCTCTCGGAAGTTAAAGATTCAACACCGACGACGAGGTAGAGGAGTTCGTGCGCACATGGCTGTCCGAGTTGCCCGAGGAATTCTTCGATACCGGCATCAAAAAGCTTCCGGAGAGGTGGAAAAAATGTGTAACCAGTGAGGGGAAGTACCTAGAAAAACTGTAAATTTTTGTAAATTTTTTCGATAATAAATAAACGAGTCAGAGCATTTGTCTCGATCATATTTGAACCGCCCTCGTAGCTGTCACCAAACAAAATAAATAACCAGCTTATACGGAAGTTACGCCTCGTGAAAGGTTGGTCAAGAAGCAATTTTTATACATGGTTCTTCATCAGCCGAATACAACCTCAACATTTGGTCCTTCGGGAGCTGGATATAAATTATACATTATTGTTGAATTAAATTTAATTGGAAGACTGTTATAAATTGTTTTTTAAAATGTTAATATATTGTATTTCAGATTCCGATAAAGAAACTAAAAGATCACGCCATTATTTATTATTTCTTTAATCGCACAGATGAACGAACATAAAGCAATTGTAAAAAAAAAACATTTGTACGAAAATAATTGAATCTTAAAAACTCCATTTAAACACTGTCATATGTTAGCGGCTTTTTTCGTTAATAACGCAGGTCTAGAGTGGTTTTGATGTTTGAAAGCTGTTTGCTAATTTGTATATGTTTGGGGGGCCTTTATTCCAAAAAAACGCCATATTGTTGCTCTATCACGTAATTTTTTTTTATAGCGCTCTATATCTTAAAAATGTTATTTTATTAATATACATACCTATGACAAGAATATGTTTGTTCCATGTTAGGCATGATTTTTAAATGAATTGATTTGTATGAAATTAAATGTGATTTGGCAACACTGGTTAATATTAGATTTCTCAGCAAAGCAACAGAGTCGGCCCAGAAGCGTCAATACAACGTTGAAACCTGCTTATGTGCAGTTTGGTTGTGTTAGTCGTCGTGCTACTGTGTCCGCGCGCTTGTTGTCTTCGTTGTTGCGTATTTTAAGTGTTCTAGGGCGTATAAATATGGAAATAAGACATTGTGTGAACAATCCGAATAACTTTTGTTATATCTGTGGTAGTTATGTCGTAGTAAAGCAGAGGCAAACTATAACTTCGTTTGTGAAAAATGTATACCACGCTTATTTTGGTGTAAAAATTGGCGACCAAGACAAGTCCTGGGCTCCTCATACTGTTTGTTCCGTTTGCGTTGAAGCATTAAGAAACTGGCAAAAAGGTAGGAAGAAATGTTTAAGCTTTGGTGTTCCTATGGTATGGCGAGAGCCTAGAAATCACAGTGATGATTGTTATTTTTGTTCGTGTAATGTTTAAGGATTCAACAGAAAAAATAAGAAACAAATTGTGTATCCCAATCTTGACTCTGCTATTCGACCAGTTCCTCATGGACCAGATGTACCGATACCTACCGCCCCAAAAGCACTAGAAAACGTCATATCGTCAGAATCAGAGGAATCTAATTGCGACCCAGATGACTCAGATTTCAGAGAGCCCGAAGTGTTTAACCAGAGCGAACTAAATGATTTAATTAGAGATTTGCACCTTCCAAAGAATGCATCCGAATTGTTAGCCTCCCGACTTCGTGAGAAACATTTACTGGCACCTGGCGTCACATCAAGCTTTTACCGGGATCGCGAAAGAGAGTTATGTCAATATTTTACTCAAGACGGACCGCTAGTGTATTGCAACAATATTCCTGACTTAATTTCAAAATTAGGAAATGTGCCGTATGTAAAAGAACAATGGCGCCTGTTTATTGACTCAAGTAAGCGTAGTTTAAAAGGCGTTTTATTGCACAATGGTAACGAGCTGGCCTCGGTTCCCGTTGCCCATTCGGTACATTTAATGGAAACGTATGAAAATTTTGAACTTCTTTTAAAGAAAATAAACTACCAAGAACATCAGTGGATGCTTTGTGGTGACCTTAAAGTGCTGTGCATGCTACTAGGACAACAAGGAGGTTATAAAAAATTTCCATTCTTTATTTGTGAGTGGGATAGTCGAGCAAGGGATAGACACTGGACTCAAATAGAATGGCCCTCTAGAACAAGCCTTATACCTGGTAGCAAAAATGTATTAAGGTATAGCTTAGTTGACCCCAAAAAAGTTTTACTGCCTCCTCTCCATATCAAACTTGGCTTGATGAAGCAGTTTGTTAAAGCCCTAGACAAAAATGGACAGTGTTTTAAATATTTGTGCGAGACATTTCCAGCCTTATCCGATGCCAAGTTAAAAGAAGGTATTTTTGTTGGGCCGCAGATAAGAACATTATGCAAAGACAAGGATTTTCAAAACACAATGACCAATGTCGAGAAAAACGCCTGGGTTTCATTTAAAGAAGTAATTGATAAGTTTCTTGGGAACTTTAAGGACGAAAACTACGAAAATATTGTTGAAAATATGTTACAACACTTTCATCGTCTAGGTTGTAATATGAGTTTGAAAGTGCATTTCCTGTTTTCACACTTGAACTATTTGCCTGAAAATCTTGGAGCAGTTAGCGAAGAACAGGGAGAGAAGTTTCACCAAGACATTAAGGAAATGGAACGGCGATACCAAGGCAGATGGAGCATAACGATGACGGCGGACTACTGCTGGATGTTAAAACGGGATATGCCCTTAAAAACATACAACCGAGTGTAAGGACAACGCAGCTTTCTGGCAAAAAGACAAAGATTTCACTTAAAAAGGACTGAGTAAAGTATTTTTTTCCACTTTTTTAACTTGTATTCCACCTTTTTACTCAATAAACAAATAATTTTTTTTAGAAATATCGTTTTTTTTCATTTAATATTTGCAAAAAAAACCTTACGTGATACAAATAAATGCATAGAATTTTTGAAATCAGCCTACCAAAATTATATAATATCAGTTTTCAAAATAAAAACATCTGTCAAAAAGTTTAATTTTGTAGACCTGTGTAATAAATGCTAAATCAAGTGCGCTATTAAATATACTGGTACTGAAAATTTAAAATTTAGTTTTGCCTACTTTCTCCTCAAACGAGTGTGAACCTTCTTCACTATGTATGTATATTCACGTATAGAAACTTCCTTTGATTTCGATTTTACTCGTTCCTTCATACGCAATGCTATTTTCGGACTGACAATGAATTTGACCTCAGCATTTATTTGTTGTTTTTAACTAGTACTATCCCAACACATTCATGTTTACTGCTTACTTACTATTTCCTTTGTCGGATAGTTGAACAGATTTTCGAGTTGACTGAACTATTGTGCGTAAGTTTCACGATGTTTATTTTTGTATTTTATTTTCCGGTTATAATTAATATTGATTACATTAGGTTTGTTTTAAGTATCGGGTAGTAATTATAGATATGTTTCGTCTCTGTAAATATTAATAATACAACAAACTCAAACTTTTGCCGTTGTGATAAAACAGAGTATCTAAACCATATCTATATTCTATAATACGAGGGCTATTCGTAAAGTAAGTTTCGTTTCCGCCTAATGAGCAGAGGAGTGGGGATATTGACACGATCGCAGTGCTGCGTGTACTCTGCAAGGTTGTTCTTGCTATTATAATTGTAATAGATCTATTACTAAATACACATTTTTTCATCCTATTACGTCTTTCCAAATTTTTATCAAAATTTATAATCTTTTTATGATTGGAGCCAACTACCGTCTAAGGAAGTGGCATCTATTGACGAAATGAAATAACTATAAAAAGGCGTCCTTTAATAATAATAATAATAAACTGAAGCGTGATGCAACCAGTCATATTGATTTATGTTGCTTTTGTTATCTAATGCCAGGGCATGAATTTTAAATTGTCTCTCTGTAATTCCCCGCCAACCCGAGTCGGGTGATGTCACTGGTTTTTATTTCTGTCTATTGATACACTTACTAATGCGTATTAACCTTTAACTGCTCGCGTCATATGTAGGGTCTAGGACGTTTCGTCGCCGCCGTTTCGGGGCCGCCGATTCGGAGTCGCCGTTTCGTGGCCGGGACGTTTGGGAGCCGAGCCGGTTCGGAGCCGAGCCGTTTCGGGGCCAAGCCGTTTCGGGGCCGAGCCGTTTTGGGACCGAGTCCTTTCGGGGCCGAGACGATTCGCAGCCGGGCGGTTCGGTGCGGGGCAAAGTGAATATTTTTGATATTTTTAAAATCGTATGAAAGTAAACACTGTTTATCGGCTTATAATCTTAATCCACATGTTAGCAAGAAGAAATGACTTTAATCGCTTTCTGTCGGTTAAACGGTTCCCAGATTATCCATTCATTTTTGTGTAAACGGATTATTATAACGACATCCTGCTTGGTAGCATCATAAAAGTATCTGTTTAATGGTTATTGGTAATCAGTAGGTAATTTTGTAAATGATATTATTTCAAAGTCCACATTTTTGCATGTTCGTGTCTGTTATTGAGTGGTGTCCGTTAAGCGAGTCTCTGTGCCAAGAAAAGTTATTCTTGCTACTTGCTAAAACAATAAAAATTTACCCCCAAAATTCTTCTTAATTCCCGAAATTAAAGCCATTTCTTCTTGCTAACATGTTGATTAAGATTATAAGCCGATAAGCAGTGCTTACTTTCATACGATCTTAAAAATTTAAAAAATATTCACTTTGCCCCGCTCCGAACCGCCCGGCTGCGAATCGTCTCGGCCGCGAAACGGCTCGGCTCCGAAACGGTTCGGCGCCGAAACGGCTTGGCTCCGAAACGGCTCGGCTCCGAAACGGGCTCGGCTCCCAAACGTCCCGACCACGAAACGGCGGCCCCGAATCGGCGGCCCCGAAACGGCGGCGACGAAACGTCCCATCCCCTCATATGTACATACATAAGTGCCCGCGTGGAACCTGTTAGGCTCGCTTCATACCGTGGTGCCGTTCACGGTTCAATCTCGCTCCTGTCTCGGCCCGTTCCCGGTCCGGTGAAATATTCTTAGACAAGAAAGAATCAGAGAATTCTCACTATCGTATCGCTCTAGTTCCGATCTGATAGTGAGAATTCTCTGATTCTTTCTGGTTTAAGAATATTTGAGCGGACCAGGAACGGACCGAGACAGGAGCGAGATAAAGTGCTACACGAAAGCAGTAGAACGCATTAGAAGCCATCTTTCAAATCAGTACCTCTGGATAAGTGCCGACGAAACTGTCGATATATTAGGACGATGTGTGGTAAATGTTGTAGCTGGTGTACTACATCCAACTATTCCATATACGGCATATGTAATAGCAACAAAAGTTATAAATACAGTTGATGCTAAAACCTTTAACGAGAATATTCAAAAAATACTACATTCGGGCGACAGGTACTTTTATTTGTAAGAGACAGTGCTGCATATATGTTAAAAACAGGCAGACTATTAAAGTAAACATATCCTAATATGCTGCATATTACTTGTGTAGCACATGCTCTCCACAGAGTCTGTGAATATATCAGAGAAGTTGATAGACTTGTATCCGCTTTTGAAAAAGTTTTCAGAAAAGCACCATTGAGAGTAACCCTTTACAGGGAAAAAACCGCCGTCTTTGTCACTGCGTCCCTCTTCAGTAATAACTAGATGGGGGACATGGTTGAAAGCTACTAGTTTTTATGCGGAGAATTTCGATAGTTTACAAAATTTCGTTGCATGTTTAAACGACGATGCTCGGAGTATTTCTGAGTGTAAGGACCTAACAAAAATTCCACATTTAAAAAATCAGTTGTACTTTCTTCAGGAACACTTTGGAAATTTGCCAAAACTAATCACTTATTTTGGAAAACGAAATCACAAATTAAATGATGGTTTAACGACATTAGATGTGGGTGGCTATTAATAATTTGAAAAGTATTCCAAGTGACTTCGGATGTGGCCTTCGGCAAAAGTTAGACGCAGTGTTTAATAGAAATCCAGATTTAATAACATTGCGGCAATTGTGTATGGGGACAATGCCACAACATCTAACTGCAAAATACGCGGAAATAAAAGAATATTTCCAGTACGCACCTATAACCAGTTGCGATGTAGAAAGGACGTTTTCTATTTACAATTCAAAGAGAACAAATTTTACAGAAGATAACCTTGAGAAAGTAGTGCTAGTAAATATTAATACTCCTTTACTCAACTTGAACTACAAAATGAACAAATAAAAATGTAATTCGTATTTTGTAGCCGTATATACAGGGTGAGTCGTGAGGAATCGACCAAACTGTAGAAGTGTATTCTACAGCTGAAAGTAATGTAAAAAACTCAAATGTTGCTATCCGATTTTTATTTGTTTTCGAGTTATAGCGTAATTAAAAATAAACAAAATTTCATACATTGAGGTTTTTGTATTTTATTTGTATTATCGTTCTTTATAATATATTTTCAAAAATACTGCCAGTCATTTCAAAACATTTTTTACATCGTCTACCAAGGGCGCTGGTTGCGTTCCTGATTGCGTCAGGTTGATATTTTTGATAGGTTTGATATTGAATTAATGATCACGAGTGTCCACTTTTACTTGATACTCTTCATTTTTTAACCAGCCCCATAAACAATAATCGAGTGGCGTGAGGTCTGGAGACCTAGGAGGCCAATCAATGTGACTACCACGTCCAATCCAACTCCCTGGAAACCTTTCAGCCAAATGTTGCCTGACTGCACGAGCGTAATGTGCAGGCGCTCCATCATGCTGATAGAAGATTTGGATTCTGATGTTTATGGAAACATCCTCTAGCAGTCCGTGCAGTTCATTTTCTAAAAAATGTAAATAGGTGTCTCCCGTGAAGCGATTCTCAAAAATGTAAGGACCAATTAAAAAACTATCGATCATACCACACCACACGTTTACCGAAAATTTATGTTGAAAGTTACTTTCGACTGCTGCGTGTGGATTTTCGTCTGACCATACATGCTGGTTATGATAATTATTGATACCGTCACGGGTGAATGTCGCTTCATCCGTAAACAGTATACGCGATACAAAACGAGGATTATCATTTATCCATCGACAAAATTCCATACGTCTACGATTATCATCTCGTTGTAGGTGCTGTACTCTTTGTACATGGTACGGACGTTAGCCATGCTCGTAGAGTGTTTTTATCACCCTTGTTTGTGGAATGCCCAATTGAATACTAATTCTCCGTGAGCTGGTAGTTGCGTCTTCTTCTACTACATCCAGAATATCTTCTACTTCTTGTAATTGTTGTCGACTGCCTCGTCAGATATTATGTTTACACTGGGAAGCTTTCCGGTCGCGCACAATGTGTTGAATACACTAATAAATACAGTTTTATGAGGATGTCTGTGATGTGGAAACCGTTGACGATATTCATTAGCAGGAGCTGTAGCATTCCCATCACAAAATCCATACACAAACACTATATTAGCATATTCTAAATTAGAATAAGTGTGTGGCATTTTAGTTTGTTACACTATAGTCGTACAAACGTCAAGTCAATGTCACAATACCCGAACACAATGTTATAATTTACTCCAAGTTATAGGGAACATTTTTTATGATGGCAGCGCCCTCACTATAACAACGATGAAGTAGAGGCGGTGACATTAGACGCATTAGGCATACAAACCACTCTACACTATTTCTCGACTGCTTTCAATGTCATTACCGCTAGTTCGGAAAACCACGAACAGGTAGCGCTTCAGCTAGGAAGACTTCCCTATAATGAATTGCTACCGGGGTTTCACTGTTTTTACGAATACCTACATAAACATAGTATACTAAATCTACATTTTTAATTACGCTATAACTCGAAAACAAATAAAAATCGGATAACAACATTTGAGTTTTTTTACATTACTTTCACCAGTAGAATACACTCCTTGAGTTTGGTCGATTCCTCACGACTCACCCTGTATACCCGTATTATTATAAGCATAATTATATAAATAAAATTAAAAACTTGAAAAATGTTCAATAGTTTTCTCTATTTAAATTCATAAAAATATACAGGCTGTTTCATTTAAAATAAGAAAGTTAACATCATTTCTGGCTACACCGTCTAATTTGAAGGTAAATGTCCTCCTCGAATTCTCTATTTGCATTAACTTAAACGTGGAGAATTTTATTAAAATCTAAGTAGACATATGACAGATATTCGAATGGATCCACACATTTACTTAACCCTGTATAACATAAAATTTGTTTGAAGTTAGAATTATTAAATTATTTACTATTCGTAACATTTCTGACGCATACAAGGCATGGTTAATTGCTAACTAATCATCTCTGTTAATAATAATATTGTTTATAAAAAGGCGATTATATTAGAGATGTCATAACAAATAGAATAAAGTAAATTAACACACAATATACTATCATGTTTTTTTAAGCGTATAAGTGTACAAGCAACTTGTGTATTAAATAATAAAGCTGTTTATCCAGATTTTAATATTATATTTCTTTCGTTTTTTTTTTAATGTATTCGTAAACTATGTCACGCCCTATGTGTATATTACTTGTGCATCCTTTGAAACATCGCGGCAGTGCTTTTCTTCAATTTAAGAAATTTCTCCATTAACAGCTGCGTCTCTGACAGCGTGCGATATTCGATGCAATTGTTTTTGTTTAATGAATAATGTTCTCCTTATCCGGCCTTATATTATATTAGCACTTTATATGTATAATGGCACAATAAAACTAACAGGCGTCTTTCAAATTTCTACAGATGTTTATTACATACATCTGTTTACTATATATTCAATATCACGTACACATAATTTTCGTACGATTAAATGAAATCGCATAAGGTGTAAAAACAAAACGTAAATTCGTCGTTTGTAAAATTTATTAGTTTTTAATGGCGAAAATTAACATAAGCCTCAGATTTTATGACAGCGCATAAATTACCGTGAAGATATTATTCCTTAAATGTTCCTTTTAAAGTTTATTAACGTTCGTAAATTTTGCGATTAGATATACATTGTATACGAGCATGAATATACAATGCTCCCAGATACGAAGGCATCTGGGAGAATCTGGGCACATAAGAAATTATTTCTATATTCCCGGACTAGACGCTTTTCCATTTTGATATAATTTTTAATTTTTCTTGATCACCTATGCCTAGATAATTTGTATATTAATTTACGAACCAATTGCTATATTATTAATTTTATTTTCTGTTAGTTCGTGTTGTCGGGTATAGTTAACTTATCAATATGGATAAAATTAAATACAGTGGTGCTGTAAAAGTCTTTACCAAACAAAGAAAATTTCCAAAAGTATCCTCGAAGACATGGCTATACACGACGATTTTCCTTCTAAGACCTTGGATGTTGTGAAAAAGTTTTAGTAATAGATGATGCAAAATTTAGTAGAAGTTAAGCAGAAATAACTGTATTTATTCTTCTCGGAGGGTGTGGTAGATCCCCCTGAATGACCAGTGAACTACGTAAACTTGTTAGATGAATAAATAAATCAAATTAGAGTATTATTTTATTTTATTTTTTCCATCATACGAAAATAGTTGACAGGTGCTGGAGTAAATCGCTCCGCACGTTTAGTAAACAGCTTATTATACAACAGCTTATATCTACTTTTTAAATTTATTTCAATTATTTAAAATAGTAAACTTGCGACTATTTTTCGTTTTCCGATATCCGAGATATTGGGATCAAATTTAGGGACAATGATAATAATAATAATAATAACTTTGTTGTCCAACAGTTATGAACCAATTACAGGACAAACCAAAATATTCCTGTGAACTTTGCTTTTCTTCTTTTATTTATTTAAATGAATGATTTGTGTGGGCACTTACACAAGCATAAATTTTGGGTATCTCAGGGCTATCCTTTTGGTTCTATATAATTAGGCCTAGCATCCAATGTAAATGCAAAGAAATAATACAACAAGAAGTAATAGTTTAATAGTATATTATACTATAAGGGAGAGAAATGCGTTATTTTGGCAGAGGTGCAATTTGGGGCGAAGCCCGAGGGCTACAATGCACCGAGGACAAAATAGCATCTCTCCCGAATGGTATATACTATTTTTTCCACGGTCTCATTAACTTAAAAACACATATTTTGTCATTATGAAGTAAGTAGCACCAGAATTATTGTATTCGGATTTGAGCATTTATTTAGTAGTCGTTGAGTTATTGTCATAACTACAAAATAAACAAACATGAATCACAAACGTTCTCCATGTAAATGTATGTAATGTAATGTAAACTCCCTTGGGAGCATTATACTCCCTTGGGAATAATCGACTACTTCTGTTTTAATTTTGATGTCATAGAAACTGATTTCTACTCCCGACCGTGGAAAAAAGTATTTTATTGCTTGCTTGCATTTTCACATATAATTTTTGTTGTAACTTAAAGTATCTCATTCCCAACCTATATCTTAACCCATCAATGCAACTTTAATATACAAATTTTCTCTTGTGAATTCCACATGGATAGTATTGGAGCTTTAATTCTGATTCCTAATAAATCCCGCAAACAAAGGAGTCGACCTACATTGCATAAGTTAAATGCACCTAGTGTTTGTGTTTGTTATTGAAGGTAATATTACGGTTGCAAGGATATCAAATCAATAAATACGAACATAATAAAAACAATTTGAAACATACTAGACTGAGAAAAACCTCAATTCTTATAAAAATGAAAACATTTTTTTCATAATATCAAAAATATTAAATTAAAAGTCAGGTGTGGAGAATACAATACAAACAAAGAGAAACAAGAAACATTCCTAATCGCAATATAAATTAATAAACTTTAAATACGTATTTCGGCAACTAAGTTGTCATTTTCAGTAGAATAATCTGAGAAAGAAAAATAGTGTTAAATGTAGATGCACTGAGCTGTTGAGGTGCGAATTAGTTTCTAATTCACACCTCAACAGCTCAGTGGTCGAGCAATGGTCCGGCAAGCCAGATGTCGTGGGTTCGATCCCTACTTTTCTAGAAAAAGTTTCTAATTCACACCTCAACAGCTCAGTGGTCGAGCAATGGTCCGGAAAGCCAGAGGTCGCGGGTTCGATTCCTACTTGAGGGCGAATTTTTTATATGAAAAATTCGAATAAAATAGCGTCGTAAAGTGTAGAAAGAATATTTACAAATAAAAATGTATTTCGTATTTTGTAGCCGTATATATGCCCGTTTTATTATTATAAGTATAATCATATAAATAAAATTAAAAACTTTAAAAATACAAATTTTCAATAGTACGCTCGTGGGCGATGAGTAGAGACCGGACTCATCGCGCTGAAATGACGTCATTACGACGGACGATATAAATAGTCTACAACATCTGTAAGTACATCACGCAGTTATTGAATAGCACTATTCATTCGGTTAACCGCACACAAAAATTGGATGTGCAGTTAACCGAATGAATAGTGCTATTCAACAACTGCGTGATGTACTTAACGACTGTATTTATATTGTCCGTCGTAATGACGTCCATTTCAGCCCGGTGTGTCCGGTTTCTAGTAATTATTCTTCGGAGCGTTTGCTTTCATGCTTGAAGCGTAGTATGTCAGAAAGCAGATTGAACGATTTAGCAGTTTTATCAATTGGATCTGAGAATTAAGAAACGAACGCATTAAATAAGTCGACATTTACATGTAAGAATGTGATTTAATATTCATTAATTCTCACTTGCAGTAAATTCCAAATGTTAACTATATATACAGAAAGTATAGAAATGAAAAGGCAATGTCCGTCATCGAGGGAATACCGTACATTGAAAAGTTCCAACTAGAACGAAACGTCGTCTGTACGTTTCCTCCCGTTGATTGACTTGTTTTTTCAGTATTTCTTAATTCTTAATTAACCTAATCACCAGGAAGTTCGTTGTCGCGAAAGGGTGTGTTCTGCATACTGGTACAAACTTAGTTTGTCGGATTGTAGTTACGAACGCATTAAATAAGTCGACATTTACATGTAAGAATGTGATTTAATATTCATTAATTCTCACTTGCAGTAAATTCCAAATGTTAACTATATATACAGAAAGTATAGAAATGAAAAAGCAATGTCCGTCATCGAGGGAATACCGTACATTGAAAAGTTCCAACTAGAACGAAACGTCGTCTGTACGTTTCCTCCCGTTGATTGTCTTGTTTTTTCAGTATTTCTTAATTCTTAATTAACCTAATCACCAGGAAGTTCGTTGTCGCGAAAGGGTGTGTTCTGCATACTGGTACAAACTTAGTTTGTCGGATTGTAGTTACGAACGCATTAAATAAGTCGACATTTACATGTAAGAATGTGATTTAATATTCATTAATTCTCACTTGCAGTAAATTCCAAATGTTAACTATATATACAGAAAGTATAGAAATGAAAAAGCAATGTCCGTCATCGAGGGAATACCGTACATTGAAAAGTTCCAACTAGAACGAAACGTCGTCTGTACGTTTCCTCCCGTTGATTGACTTGTTTTTTCAGTATTTCTTAATTCTTAATTAACCTAATCACCAGGAAGTTCGTTGTCGCGAAAGGGTGTGTTCTGCATACTGGTACAAACTTAGTTTGTCGGATTGTAGTTACGAACGCATTAAATAAGTCGACATTTACATGTAAGAATGTGATTTAATATTCATTAATTCTCACTTGCAGTAAATTCCAAATTGGATCTGATATTGCAAATTCGATTTCATTTGACGATGTGATTAAAATTTTCGTTGAGAATAAATTCTGACGAAAAGTGTAATGCGAGCGAAAAGAAAGGTGATTTTTATTTATCTATAATATGTAAATATATATGTTATAGTATATGAGTTTTTATATTCTGTCGGAATGAAGTGTTGGTGCATTTTATGTGATTTTAATCAACGTTTGCACAACTTTTGTATTCCGTAGTTATTTTATTACCTATTTTTAGTTTTATAATAAATATAATAAAAATATAAATAAGTAAATCAAGTTCGCTTACTTAGGCACAATTTATTTAATACCACTCTGGCTATTAAAGTAAGAAACAGCTCACATTTTAGATGTGTTTATGTTTCATTAAGTCCTCGCCTTAATGGGCGCTATAAAAGTACTTACCTGCTCTTTAGTCAAATTACTCCATTCTTTTGTTTTCATATCTAGACTGGGAATATAAAAACGGGTTCTTTTGTAATGCGGTAATTGTACGCACTTCGTTTGCACGCTACTGTATATTCAATAGAGTAGAAGTTCCGGTAAATTTCAATACGGCGCGGAGATAGTCCCGTCGCGTGAATGTAAATTAATTCTGCCAATGAACTAATTATATACATGTCACGTCTACTATATACACAATAGTAATATTTGTGAGTTACCATTTGGTAAAAAAAACTTTCATAATTTCACTGTGGTGCTTTTGTTGAAATCCAAACAGCTTGAAATATACATTCATGTATTTGTATGTGCGTTGAAGTGTACGATATTGTCGCAAAACATCGTAATATCCCATATACAGTCCTGGCGTGAAACTTTTAATTGTCCCCTAAATATGTGTATGTTAGCTATTATCACTTACTCTGATTACCCATTAACCTGATTGCACAACTGAACGATGGGCAATTTCACTTGACTTATACCATAAGAAATAAACTTGAGTCTATTTGATTCAGTACATGTAGCGCAAAGATTCTTGGATAGTTTAAAACAATTTTAGTGTACTAAGGAATATGATTAACAAATTATTATAAAAACACACTTGGCTATTTCACAATTTTTTATTAGATCTATGTCTAACATATGTTTCGGCTGTTATGCCATTGTCAAAGAGTATCTTAAAACTAACTTACAATACGTGTCCTTTTAACTTTTATACCTATATTTTAGTGCTAGGGTGCTGGTTGGGACATATTTACAATCACGTCTATTATGGGAGTGTTAACAAATTCTAACTGTGTATTCGTAATTATTCTATTTTGTTTTTGTGATTTTTTAATTTCTAGTATTTCTAATAAATCTAGTCTTCTACTTTTTATTACGTTATGTAACACGGTGGAGCTATTCATATCGGGCAAATGGTTTTGTTCGATACAGTGTGTCGAAAAACCTGTGTTTTTATTACTATACTTTATATCTCTTACGTGTTCGGATATGCGTTTTTTAATGGATCTTCCACTTTGCCCTATATATATAGCTTCACAGTCATTACATTTTATTGTGTATACTCCTGATTTTTCTATATTTTCTATTTTATCTTTGTTATTATTTAACATTGTACCTAATTTTTGTTTTATTGCTACATATGATGTGAATATCTAATTTTCTTAATATTTTGTTTACTTTGTCTGTGATTTGGGGGATATATGTAATTGCGTGCCAAATGGGTTTATTTTCTTTTATTTCCGGATATAAGAATTTTTTCTGAATATTCTTTTGTTCTTTTCGATTTAATATTTTGTCTATGTTGGGATTGTATCCATTATTTTCTGCTATTTTTTTAATAAATATTATTTCTTCTTTAAAAATTTTTTAGATATTACCATATACAGAAACAATAACAATCTAGCATATAAAATTTACAGAAAACCAACATTTGCAGATAATATAAATACATGCGGAAGCGAAACAAGATACTAAAATAAAAATGTCAACATTCCACAGTTATATACATAGAGCAACTCACATACCATTGAATACTGAGGCTTTTAAAGAAGAAATAATATATATTAAAAAAATAGCAGAAAATAATGGATACAATCCCAACATAGTAGACAAAATATTAAATCGAAAAGAACAAAAGAATATTCAGAAAAAATTCTTATATCCGGAAATAAAAGAAAATAAACCCATTTGGCACGCAATTACATATATCCCCCAAATCACAGACAAAGTAAACAAAATATTAAGAAAATTAGATATTCACATCATATGTAGCAATAAAACAAAATTAGGTACAATGTTAAATAATAACAAAGATAAAATAGAAAATATAGAAAAATCAGGAGTATACACAATAAAATGTAATGACTGTGAAGCTATATATATAGGGCAAAGTGGAAGATCCATTAAAAAACGCATATCCGAACACGTAAGAGATATAAAGTATAGTAATAAAAACACAGGTTTTTCGACACACTGTATCGAACAAAACCATTTGCCCGATATGAATAGCTCCACCGTGTTACATAACGTAATAAAAAGTAGAAGACTAGATTTATTAGAAATACTAGAAATTACAAAATCACAAAAACAAAATAGAATAATTACGAATACACAGTTAGAATTTGTTAACACTCCCATAATAGACGTGATTGTAAATATGTCCCAACCAGCACCCTAGCACTAAAATATAGGTATAAAAGTTAAAAGGACACGTATTGTAAGTTAGTTTTAAGATACTCTTTGACAATGGCATAACAGCCGAAACATATGTTAGACATAGATCTAATAAAAAATTGTGAAATAGCCAAGTGTGTTTTTATAATAATTTGTTAATTACAAAATGTTTCACCAAGAAGTGTCTGCTACATCAATTAATGAAAAAAAAAAAAGGAATATGATGTTACACGTTCCACATTAAACCAACGTAACCAATAGAAAGTAAAACAGTGCATTTTAGTTGTATATTGTCAAATCGTAATAATATTTTGTAATTTCTTCTCACACTATTATATTTATTTATACAATTTAGTCTTGCATAATATACATAGTTTTCATATTAAATACATTTTGGGAAAAGTCTGAGACAACCTTTTCTTTTTAATTTTATAACGTCCGCTCAAAAATCTAAACTGCGTATTGTGTAGGACAGTGGTATAATATTAGGTCGATGCTAAAGTTCGGAACATTTTTCCTTGCTAGAATAAGAATGTTTTGCAAAAAACAAAAATGGTTTTAGGTATGTATGAAAGTTATTTTAATGTTGTATTCGTCAGAGCTACGCTCTGTATATTTCGGCACTCATTTATTTTACTTAAATTTAATATTCGAGTGCAATTTTAAAAGCTTCAGACCATTATATGCCTATCCACATAAATATAACTACTTTATTATTAGTAACTAGCTGTACCGTCCACGTGTTGTTGTGGCTCCGTCTGGTTAAATTGAAAAGAAAGAAAATTGAAAGTACACCTTTCTAATATGTTTATTTTCGCAATGCTTGTGGGTATACAATATTTTTTGTTGTTCCATTGTCTGTGCAGATATAGAGATTGTCTAGTTTGCCGACTCTAGAACACGTAACATATAATTGCCCCTGTGAGAAGGAATCCATGTGTAGATCTAATCCGCACAATTCTAAAGATTGGTCCTGAGCTTTGTTGATGGTGATTGCAAACGTCAATTGAATCTCACAGGAATGTGAGAATCTTCACGTTTGAATGGTGCTGTCAATATTGTTGCTTTGACAACATTGTTCATTAATTTATTTATAGGAATTTATAGGAATCCATGTGTAGATCTGATCCGCACAATTCTAAAGATTGGTCCTGAGCTTTGTTGATGGTGATTGCAAACGTCAATTGAATCTCATAGGAATGTGAGAATCTTCACGTTTGAATGGTGCTGTCAATATTGTTGCTTTGACAACATTGTTCATTAATTTATTTACTGTAAGCCGCGTGTCGTTGTAAAGCTTTGACTGGTTGATATTTCGCAACATGATAATTGGCACGCCGAGTTTCAATTGCAATACGTGTTGTGGCAACCCTGGCAGATCGAGTGAATTCAAAAATTCTGTTCGATAATTAACCGCTTCATCTGCTTCCACAACAGTGCCGACGACTGTTTCGCTACTGAAAAGGTCAATATAATTTGAATTCAAATTTGAATCAATCAACACACCTAAATTCCGCCGCCAATTGTACTAAAAAATATGAAAAACATCCGGCGTGAGCAATATTTAGTATTGCGTGTGTTGCTGTTACGCCCAACAGATGCCGCTGTTTAAAAAAAAAACATGTTTTTACCTGTCACGGGTGTGACATTTGTATATGTAACGGGTGTTCAGAAACATTCGAAGTCAAGTGCGCTTTGAATATATACTAATTTGATAACCTATAAAATTGTATTAAGTAAATGTATCAACCTATCTCAGACATTACTTCATATTTTCAAGGCCTACTTTGACTTCGAATGTTTCTGAACACCCGTTAATAGGCAAGGTTAGTAAATAGGTACGTTTTGTCGAAAAAACGGTTTTGCCCGTCAGATGGCATGAGGTTATCTGATGTCTTCGGATAGGACAAAACTTGCTACATGACCGCAAGTGTACCTACAGTCTTTTCATTTCTCACTGCGATCTCTGTTATAGCAGCATCGTATTTGAGAGCACAGACGACGATACATCGTCAAGCGACGCCGGAAGCAATGGCCGGACAAGCGAGAACAAAAACCAACCTGATGATAAACCCCGAATACGTGGACAAATGTTCACCCAAGACACTTGAAGATTTAAAAAATATAATCGACCAACTCACCGACGAAGAAGATATCCAGGATGCATTACAAAAATCAGGGCATATATTAATGGTTAACCCAGAAGAACCGACGATTCAAATTGAGATAAAAAGCAACCCCACAGAAAAACAAGAATAAGAAAAGCCTCCCGTAAAATCGAAGAAGAGCCAACCGAAAATCGAAAACGACGGATTCAGACACCCGAAAAAAACATCAAAAAGACAGAAAACCGACCACATAACGCCACCAATCGAAACAAAAAATTCCTACAACGCCCTTGAAACCAAAGCCAAGGAAAAAATGGAAGAAGAATTAACCGAATTCACCCCACAACCGTCAACATCAAACAGCACACCCAGGGTAAGTGACAAAACAAACACCACACAAAACACCGAAACACGCAAAATACAAAAAATCGCACCAATCATAATAACAGACAAAGACAAATGGGCACATATACGACAAATACTTAAGACACACAACATTAACACCGTACAAAACAAACTTGTGAAACCTGGCATTCACATCGAACCGAAAACTGACGAAGACTACCGCACACTTAAACACATACTCAACACAGAACACATTCAATTTTACACGTTTCAATTACGAAGCGAAAAAACACTAAAGGTAGTTATGCGAGGCATTCCTACCTTTATCACTGACACAGATATTACAAACGACTTGACTGACCAAGGCTACCCGACAATAAAAATCAAACGAATGAACGGCATACCTGCACCACTTGTTTTAATCGAACTGACGAGACATTATAAATCAATTTATAACATACACGACTGCTGCGGACTCACACTTAAAATCGAACCATTAAACAGACGGAACGACATAATGCAATGCCACAAATGTCAGACTTTCGGACATCAACAAAGACACTGTAACGTACACTATAAATGTATGAAATGCGGAGACAAACATTCAACACACCTATGTACAAAACCCAAAACAACACCACCAAAGTGTGCAAACTGCGGTGGTCCTCACTTATCTACTTTCCTTAACTATCCTAACAACCCAAATAACCCTGTAAACAAAACCACACCCAAACCCAATTACATACCAGCACCACCCACAACAACTAACCCCTGGACACAAAAACAAAATAACACAACACCTAACACAATTGACGAATTAGCACTTGCCTTAGGCAATATGCTAATAACATTACACTGTACAAACGCAACAACACAACAGATACAATACTTTGTAACGCAAACACAGAAAATAATTACTCTTTACAACAACAAACAGTAAACACACACTTGACTGAAACGCAAAAGACCGATGACCAGTGACTTAAACGCAAAAAAGCGACAAACACACAGACTAAACACACGCAACACAGGACCGCACAAAAACACACGATTATTTATTAATCAGACACAAACACGTCACAACCCTGGGAAATACAAAACAATGGAGTGGAAACGGAGGCAACTCCGACTACAATACAAAATTAAAAGGACTAATATAAACAGTCTTTTGTCTTCGTAAACCTATCATTGACAAAGTGGTTACACAGAAACGCATGCGTCTGGTAGTTGAAGCAAAAGCTGGTAAATACGTACTGTGTGTCCATGCATATACAGATACAAATTTGTTTTTATACAGATTTGTATTATTTTGTATCAAAGCTTGATGTGAATTCTCGCATCGACATGCAATTTGTTTTTACATTTGAAACACTAAAGCAACGATTTTTATTTATTTTAAATCTACACATAAATTTATTTTCGGACCATTTTTTAAAATGCTTATTCGTCGCATTACGATTTCTTTACTTAAATAAATTTTATACATTTCAATGGAGTCTTCCTTTTCATCAGTTAATTCGATCAATAAATTCTAGTTGATAATAATTTATAATAAGTTATTTCTAATTTCAACTGAATGATTAAGTTACACGTTATTGATTTAAAATTCAGAGGCCCCAAACTTTTTTGTCTCGTAGACCACTTGCTGTGTTTTATAGTATTACTCACTTTGAAAGATAAGTTTGTAACTATAGTGTGAAGAACATTAAAAAAACACATTTTAAGTTTTATAAATTTATTAATAGAATTCAATCGACCTCTGGGGGTCTATTGACCACTTGAGGAATCTAGGATTTAAATTAACTCTTCTCTTAATTTTCAGCTAATTTGCTTTCTGTTATTCTAATTTCATTTTAAAATAAAAAGATTTGTCATTCCATTTTAACAATTTACATAAAATATTTTATCAACAAATTATGTAAATTTAACATCTTTCTTAATTACAAATCCGAATGTATATCCTGACAATTCGAATTTGACCATATTTATTAAATAACTGCAGCATCAGTTTAATTCACATTGTAATGAATACAAGTGCACATGGCTTTTCCTGTTACAGATCTGTAATTTCTGTTGCCTATAGGATAAGAAATTATTTCAGTTGCTGTAGATATTTTTAAAAATGACCAAATATTTTAACAAAGTTCTTAAGAATAGATATAGGTCTATAGTCTCAATTAAAGCATTACGATGCTTTTTAAAGACGATTAATTTGTGCTATTTTTCATCAAAATAAGTGCTTTAAGAGAAGGAAACAATTAATTGTAGATTTGTAGATTTTATTTTTACAGTAAAACAGTATTACAAGCAAGGTGATTAAAGAATAAAATTGTATAATACACATCCTGTACAAATTACTTATAACTTTTCCATATCTGCAGATAATTTAAGAACAGTAGGGTGCTGGTTTAGGGCGTTCATGTAAATATCCAATTCATCTTCAGAACTCTCAGCTTTAATCTTTACATCACTGTCCATATTAGCTTCCTCAGGGTCTTCAGAATCAAAGTATTTATCTTCTTCATCATGTTCTAAAATATCTAAATTATCATAGGCATCGTTATTATCAACACTTGTATAATCAAAATCATCGTGACCATTTAAAAAATTCGCATACATTATCGTAGCAAACTCATTTTTTAGTAATTGCCTCTCCTGGCTAGTTATGTATTTATGTTTATTGCTAAAAAGTGCATTTTTACTTATGGTATGCTCCTGAAGATCGGGGAATTCACCCCAGCGAGAAGATGAAGGTTTAGGCTCCTTGGGAATTTTTACATCATGCTCGTCATCATCATCCGATTCGGTTTCCTCCATCGCGTTATCCTCGGCTTCTTGTTGGAGTTTCTTTTTATCGAATGCTTCGTCCCTTTCTATTCCTTCTAAAAGTATTTTAACGAGAGTGTCGTTATTGTTAGCGCGATCTCTTTCACGTCTTTCCTCTTCGCTCATGTACTGTCCAACAAGTTGCTCGTACAGTAAAGGATTTCTTTTCATCATTTCCACTTCAGAAAAGTAAGAATTTTCGCTAATGAGCTGTTTCAGAGCTTCGTATCGTCGATTTTTAGATTTTAATCCACTGTTTGTTTCGGAATATGATCTCATTAGGTTCGTTAAAATTAATTTAATTTCTTCATCCTCTTCTGTAGTTATTGTGTTATGTTTAAACATTTCTAATTGTTCTTTTGTCATATATTTTCCAAAACGTAATAAGAAACTAGATTTACTTTTATTATAAATATCTTTGGCGATATTTAATTTTTCGTCGTTAGAGAAATCTGTTTCATTCCTCTGTTGATGTTTAAAACAAATATTCTTATTTTCCACTAAATACTGAAATAAACTATTTAAAGCATCATTTTCGTCGACTTCCATAACTATGGCGCCATCTATCAGTTACCTACCAAATCAGATAACGTAATCTTCTCCAATGATTTTGTTCTTAGCTGAGACGGACAATCTGTCAGTTCGTCAACATAACCTAATCAACAATATTGTGAATCAACTAGTGAATCATCTGATTAAGAAACAAAAACAAAATCGTACTTGCAATACTTACTGATATGTAGCGATTTACGATCGTTTAATTGGTGCAGTGATTGTCGCAATGTAGTGTAAATATATGTAACGTTATTTCATTATTTTTGTGCGTTTTTCCCAATTTTCCTTTTATGTATAGTGCCAGGTAAGGTTTATGTTCGTTTCAAATTGTCGCTAATTAGCGTCTATTATGTAAAACTACAGTTCACTTTTAATTTTATTGTTCGTTGAATATAAATGTCTTGAGTGCATTTATACGAGTTTTGACGTTAGACTTTTCATTATAGAAACCTGCATTTACCGATAACATGGCGTATGGCATGGAACCTCCTAGATGGCGCTGGGATTGGGAAGATTTATGCGGACCGGGCGGTTTAAAAATTTGGTCTCAAAATACGCACGATTTAGGAATATGTTTTCAGGAATTATGTTTACAAATCCCGGCTATGGTTATTTTAGCAGTCGTTTCCGCATATTATTTCGGAAATCAACTGCAATGCGTATCTAGAGGTTTTATACAGCTTAGGGCTGTAAATTTACGATGCGGAATCCTGGCTTTGTTAACTATAGCTCCAGTTCTACAGGTGTACATCGTTTTAATTAACGACGACGTCGAAAAATTCCCAATATTCTATTTCCTTTGTGCGGTTCAGGGTTTAACGTGGTTAACGCATTTAGGGTACACGTTGAGTTTAAGGAATAAATTAGGGCTGAGCGCTAGGGGTCCTGTTTTCGTTTGTTTTATTTGGACCATTATCGCCGTGTTCAACGTTATCATGATGAGATCACGTTCTTTAATATACAGAGCAGCCGATAAGCCTAATTACGGTTTGTCACTTAGCTACGGATTTTCCATATTCACAGTGATTCTACACATCTTGTATGCGGTGACATTAATTCCTAATGATGGAGATACAGTTTACGTACAGCATCAAAGGATCAGGGTAAGTTTGGACGTTGTCCAATGTAGTTTTAAGCCTACGCATTTTAGAATAATTAGTCTACTCTTACTTAATTTTATGTTTCGCTCTTATCATTTAAAATTATGTTGAATTAAGACAAACGTTTACGCTGTGTCCGAAAATAAATAAATAAAATTAATTATTTAGTTTCTGGAAAACATTTGTCGTGCTGATACATTTGGCTGCGAAAAAATACTATAGTTCTGAGTGATATTACCTAAAAATAATCGATGCTGGTTTTTTAATGCCAAACATTTCTTAATAATAGGTTTTTGTTTGTTAGATCTCAATGCACTATTAGTAGAGCGGTTCATTCGAGTAACATCTCACTGGCGAATCGTCCTCGAGCGTATATATATTTTGTCAGTCGCCGTGGACAACGTTGAGCGCAGTTCGCTCGTTTAGAGTAATAAATTATTGCTGTTAAAAACCGAAACGCACCGAAACCTTTATAAATAAATAACAAGGTATAAATTTATAAAAAGTGGTTACCGTTTTAAACGTCTTCCGTAAAATCATAAACTGGATAAAATAGGTTAAATATTTGCAATATCAGATGTGTTTCCGCAGTAATTTTCGTAAAACGAGTGCGTAGCAGAGAAAAAAATGTACTTATAATTAGAGCTGAGGATGTTTGCGGTATAACCATGGTTATATCATATAACCATAGTAATTTACTATGGTTACATGATATAACCATGGTTATACCGCAAACATCCTCAGCTCTACTTATAATGCAAAAAACGAACGGTCTACATCTACTGATGTTATATTTGCATAAGTCTTTCTTCGGAGACTGTGGTTAAGCAAAGTTTTAAAGAACACATATCACATATTATGTAATAGACCAGAAAAATCGAGCGTGGCATACCATGCATTGAATATGGATAATAACTTGTCGATAAAATGGTAAAACTTATAAAAAATATCAACAACTCCAGAGATCTCGACGTATACGAAAGAATTCATATTGTTAAAAACAAAATTAATACGTTTAACTCGGACAACGGTCCTATCCCATACAGTTGTCTTTTTTCGTTCTTAGAAAAGTGGGTTGAAAAAGCCGAAGGCGTGAGAATAAACACATGGTGTTGCCAGTTTCTTAAGAAGGGTAAATAGACGCAATTTTAATTAATTAATAATTATAAAGTTGTGTGCATTTTTATGCGTTAGCTTTACTGTTCCTCATGTGCGACACTTTGATTAGTAGTTTTACCTACTGATGATGACAACTTAGTTGTCCAAATACGTATTTAGGATACGATTATTAATTGTGGTAAGGGGTAATATACCTTTTTTTGGTTTATATTTGCAGAATTAAAATAATCTTTAAAATAACTTAACGATCCTGTTGTCGCACTTTCGCAAGTTTGTCTTAATGTGGCAAAATCTGAATCTTTCTCTAAAACAGTTTCAAACCTTTCTTGAGCACAAAACTTTTTTGCGTCTTCTACATCTCCTAGATGTGCGTACATGTTGCACTATTTGTAGAGATTCCACAACGACACCGAAGGATTTTCTAATTTTTCTATTGCCTTCACTAGTCTGGCGTAATTGTTCTGAATAGTTTTAAAATCTTTTTTAACCTGATTATCTTGAAATTTTGACTGTCTTTCTTTGATAACTGCAGCTTATTTGGGATCGAATTTAAAAACCACACAGTACAACACATGTTTTTGGGACTCAATTCTGAGAATTGCACGTGGAAGTAGCCCCAAAAAGAAGAACTTCTGCATCATTCGTTTTGTCAAGTTGGCTGCATTAATAATATAATGGCCATACGATTTTTTTTGCTCAAGGTGGATTTTGATCACTTTTTCTATATTTTAACACGGTTATATCTCGGTATACCGTACGGAATATCTTTTTTGTGTCTGAAGCAAAGTTGTAGATATTGAATTGGCGAAAAAAAAGCGGAAGAAACCTACTCGAAAGAAGTGCATCCAGTGCCTTAAAAATCGCAAAAATGCCCATTCTTTCCCCATTATTCACCTTTTTTTGCTCAATAACTGGATTACAAATCCACAAATATGCTGTTTTTTTTTCTTTATAAACTTTATTTTGCATGAAAATAAAATTCCGGTTCATATTACAGCTCTTCTTACACAGAAAATATGAGATTTTGATTTGTTATCTATGCATGGAAACAAAATTTAGAACGTTTTCAATTATTGTCAATATCCATCCTCGTTGAAGTTGACGCTTGTGGTTCTGATAATCTTGTTTTCTTCGTAGGTTGTTCATATTCATGTTCTGAGTCTGCATCATCATCCGAGTTAGACATAATATTCAAGGGCATGTTTTCTTCAGTGCGTCCACCAATTTCGGTGTCATCTTCATCTACGGTGCTTTCAACTTCAAACTGCATAATTTTAGAACTCCACCAACAAGCCTCCGCAAGCAATGCATCTAATTTTTTGCCTTTGAATCGCTTTTCCATTGGCATGGTCACTTGGTGGAACCTCTATCTCCTTGTTCGTCCGATTCCTGAGGTAATTGTGCCAAAAAGGTATCAAGGTGGAAATGCATGAAATGTAATTTTAACGTCATGGATGCATTGATTTTTTCAAAATAATACGGCAACTTGTCCACTCGTGTCTGTATGTCATCTCGCTGTACACGGTTCTTCCTAAAACGCCTTCAATGACTTGTTTCAATGCGTCCCATGCACATAGGTGGTTATAATGGTTCGAAAGCATATTTTTGAAAGATTCGCTTTTCATTAATTTTCGTATATCCGGTCCATTCAGAGTACCTGTTTGAAATAAAAAAAAAATCAGTTGCGAAAAAATTATTGGTAATTATAATGCGAATATATCGAAATGAACAAATTTAGATATGACAATATTTAAATACAGACAACGATACGTACCTTTTCTAATTTTAGCTTCACTGTGTTTTGGAAAGATGGATTTCAAACAGTCATAGGCGTCCTCAATATCTTTGACTACCACTTCAACGAATTTCCCAGCTATTCCTAATTTCATGTGGAGCGATGGCAACAAAATATCATCTACATCCCTTATCAAAGGTTCATTACGTAATTTTAATTGTTTCTCGAGCTCGGGAGTTCTTACTTTCCAATCTTTACATTGATATTGATTCCCTGTGTATCGCGAATCCCAATTACAAAGAAAGCAGAAGTATTTTGGTAAACCGCCCTTTAATATAATGCCTTGTATTATGTTGACAACCTTTAGATCACAACAAATCTTCCATTTGTGTACATTGTATTTGATTTTCTCTAAAATTTCGCCCAATGTTTCATACGTTTCCTTCATAGTTGTGCTGAATCCCAATGGAGTGGACGGTTTTTTGTTTGTTTTGTGCAACAGCACAGCCTTCAAACTTGAAACTGAACCGTCGATGAATAAACGCAAGTCGCCAGCGATATAATCCATTCCCATATTTTTCACTAAACCTGGGATATCATGGCAGTAAGTGAACGTATTTGCTTCGTCAACGGAATAAAATTTCTGAAAATCAGCTTGGCGTTTTCGGTATGATGTTGCGCTGACATGTTACTCTGTCAGAACAGATTTTAAATAACGTCGTAAGTGGGTGCAGCTCGGTAATTCTACATTGCCATATTTTTCAAGAAATGAAATAAACCAATCATTGCGTAACAAAGTAAACGGCAAATTACACACAACCATCATTGTACACAAATCAAATAAGAACACTTCGTATTTTGTATCGGCACCAGTGTCTCTATCTTTATGTCTTGCGCTATGCACGTGGCGTTGCAAATTTGATTTTGTTAAATGGTTTATATATATATATTGCACACTAAACATTTTACATTTACCCCACTGTAAGATAAACTAGGATGGTTCTCAATAAGCCTATTGACTAACTTTGATGATAGCGGTTTTTTTACTGTACATTTACTCAACATTATTAAATACACAGAATACACTTTCCTGCTGCTATTATACGTGTACACACGATGACCGTGAACAATATACTAAGTAATCGTATGTGCGATGGGGCACGCGGGAACCAATACGTTAGTCGCGCCTCTGCTTTCGCTCCGAATTGGTCCACTCTATTTATCACTGTAACCAGCAAAGTGCACTGAACGGTGTTCGGCCGGTGACTGACAAAATTTATATACGCGCTAGGACGAGCCGCCGAACTGAAAATACGGTTTGCTTTATTTTGGGTTGCTGAAGTCCGCTAACCGAGTTTTACGAAATTAAATTAATATTCCCTACATTTTGAATGAAGTAATTAATTCCTGTAATTCAATAATAATAATAATAATATTTAACACAGAAGCAAAACATAATTATAAAAAATTACGAAAGATAAAATTAAAACAAAATTTCCGTGTCTTGCATTCAATCTCTTACGCTAGATATACAATATACAGGGTTACCGCTGAATAGCGACAAAGCTATGCGCATCTGAATAATACGTATAATTGTCTAACTGAAAAATTAGAAATTATACGTGTAATATAAAAAAAGAAATTTATTTGTAATTCATAAAAAATTTCCAAACTTTTAGGGTCAAAATGTAGTTAAAGTCGGATCATATCTTTGTTTATTCTATATTTACCAAAATTTATTTACGAGAATTTGTTGTTATAATGTCATTTAGGATTATATTATTTAATTACACAACCAAAAGCTGTTTCTATGGTTATTTGGGGCGCTGAATCCGAATCTGCACTCCGTTTTTTGATTTTGGTTCTAGTTTTCGAGATATTAAATAAACACAATTTTTACAATTTTTGACAATTAATCTCCATTTTATTCATTAAAAAGTGTTAAATTAGAAATGAAGAGCAGTCGAACTGAGTCGCTTGTACTGTTTGGGATCTATTTCACGCATTAAAGTCCAACAGTAGTCGCTCATCATGCCCTCGTCCCAAAATCCTTGGTATCGTTTTTCGATTTTCGCCAAATCTTGGTGTAGTCGCTCTCCTTGCTCGTCGCTTGTATCACCCAAGTTTTCAGGAAAAAATTCGAGATGGGAATGCAGAAAATGTATTTTGAGAGACATTCGAGCTCCAATCTTGCAATAATTTTGCAACAAACTGTCGATTATCTGCTTGAAATCCGGGGATTTGCGGTTACCGAGAAAGTTGTGAACAACATCTTGAAATGATACCCATGCTGCTGCTTCATTGGGCGTTAAACATTTTGTAAAGTTTCTGTCGGCCATTAATTTTCGAATATCAGGTCCGACAAATATTCCCTCTTTGATTTTGGCGTACGACAACTTGGGAAATAACTTGGTCAAGTACTCAAAAGCCGGTCCTTCACGGTCGAACGCTTTGACAAAGTTTTTGATAAGGCCAAGCTTTATGTGGAGAGGTGGCAAGAAAATGTTCTGTGGGTTCACAAGTGGTATAAAAGAGACGTTTTGTTTTCCTGGTTCATAATTAGTACGGCTTCTTCAATCTTTTTTCACATAATGTTGGTCAGTTGCACGGCTATCCCACAGACACAAAAAACAGCAAAATTTGGTAAAACCAGATTGCATCCCCATCAAGAGACCAATAACCTGTAGGAATAGCATATAAATCATTTATTCTTTAAAATTGAATTGAAATTTATTTTCAAACCTTCAAATCGCCACAAATTTTCCATTGATGCTCTTTATATTTTATCTTGGTAAAAATTTTACATATTGTTTCGTAGCATTCCTTCGTTTGTACTGCGTGAGCAATCGGAATTGATGGTTTTATATTTCCATTGTGTATCAGAGCAGCTTTCAGGCTGTATTTTGAACCATCTATGAACAAACGCCATTCATTTACATCGTATGGTGTATTCATCGCATCAAACAAACCGTTGATGTCATAGCAGAAGCATATATTCTCCTCTTTTTTGAAAAACGGTAAAAGCGCTTCATTTCTGGTTCTATATACAGTGACTTTTGTTTGAGTGTCAAGATATTTCCACTCCTGCATCCGTGATGCGAGCAATTCTGATTTTTGTTTCGATAAATTCAAATCACGAACCAAATCATTGAGTTCACTTTGCGAAACTAAATGTTTTTCCTCCATGTTAAAATCGCTTCCACTGTTCGTCGGTGATGAACTACAAGTTTCCATGTAATTTGCACTCGTACCTGGACAAATTGGCAAAGGATCATTGCTCGCACGGGGCACTGGCTTAGACACTGATGATACTTCAGGATATTTATATTTTGATAGTTTTTTTGCATTTACACCGACGACATTAATCAAGCAAAAGTAATAATCATCTACATGATTTTTCGGCTCTCTCCATAACATTGGCAATGAAAAAGAAAAACATACTTTTTCACCGCGTGACCACTTGTATAATATTGTGCTACACGCGTTACAAAACAATTTCGGTACCCACGGCTTGTGAGTGTTTGATACAGAGAAACCAAAATAATAAAAATATGCATTTCTGATCACATTAGTAATAACTTTGCCGCTTTTTCTGATCAAATGACATCCGCAAACATAACAACAACACTTTGAATCAACTTTTCAATTCTGTCTTTGCATTTTCACACGTTTAGGATTCAAAAAAAAACTTTAAAAATACAAATTAAACAATGTTTCTAGCGACGCCAACAGCTGACTGTCATTATGATAGCGCAGTGCTGCCAACATGCGCGAACTCACAAAGTAGATCCAACTTTGAAAAACGAAACCCGGATTTGAATTGAGCACCTCAAATAACGTCAAGATTTGTTCTCATCTGCTCTGATCCAAAAGTTGACCGGAATTTGTAAACTTGTGTTATTATTTAATAGAATATTAGAACATATTGCAATAGCCTGCTATCGCTCGATACGCGGACTTCAGCAGGCCATAGTATAGCAACCCAATATCGGGAACATATAGAAGTTACAATTTAATTGTCGTAATTATACCTTTCGCGTCTTTAATGCATCAACATCACACATAAGCGTGTAATGTCATGTAATTAGCCGAAACCATCATCATCGTCTTCGTGCGTTCACCTAATGCATTAAATGAATTTGCAAAAGTGGAGAGTGCTTTTTTTGTTTCTCTACAGTCTACTAATGAGTCCCAGTCCCTGTTGTCTGGCAATGCGTACCTCCGCTTTGTCGAGGAGCGAGACCCCAACTACTTAGGTGTCGCAATGGAAGAAGCCACGTGGCCGTCGAAGTTGCTTTTTTACTGGGTGAACCCTTTGATGCGGAAAGGGCTCGAGGAGAAATTGGGAAATGCCGACGACTTGTACGACTTGCCGGATTCACTTAGGAGCGACACATTAAGCAGAGATCTAGACAGGGCCTTAAGTGGTCACATGGACGATACGCGTAGAAAGAGAAGTCCTATTAGACGTCCGTACGGTAGGTTTGCATACGAGTAACAATTTGTGTGTGTTTGTTGCGCGTGTACCCGACTGTATTTATTTAAAATTTAATCAGCGAAATACTTTAATTTTAATGTTCAATAATGCTATATACACGTATGCCGTATTTCTGCGGATTTTTTCGATTTTTTACAATGATACCATGCAAGTTAATAATAATAATAATATCTTTATTATGCTCAAGAGTATGAAACCAAAAAGTAGCAAAACTTAAGTAATGCTCATATAAATATTTTTAATAATATTTTTATAACAAAATAATTCGAAACATGTATAAATTTTTTAAACGTCGCTTCCCCTCCATATTGTTGCCGGTTAACTGACAACTACAGAATAGATTATATCTGATGTCACTTAAATGATATATGGGTTACGTTTTTGTATTAATCCATGCTGATCGCGTAGTAATGCAGTAAAGAGCTATTAATGAAATTTAGAAGTTATTCTAGTAATTTATAACTACTGACATAATATATCAAATACAAAAGAGCTAATATTGCTACCCATTTCTGCACATGAAACAATTTTTAATCAATGGTACATTAAATAAATTTAATAATAGAGAAATCGCGTTATTTCGTTTGAATGGTTTATTGCATATAATTATAGTGGATAAGAGAAGCACAAACATTATAGGAATCAGCAGTAAATAATGAAATAACAATCCAATAAATTAAGTAAAAAAGTTTATAAAGGAATTATTTATTTGAATATTGAACTATAGAGTATCTGAACTTGGTGGAGACTGTGGCTTGTAATCTGAAACAGAAATAAGAAAAACAGCCTAATCACAATATACAGGGTGAGTCGTGAAGAATCGACCAAACTGTAGGAGTATATTCTACAGGTGAAAGTAATGTAAAAAAACTCAAATGTTGCTATCCGATTTTTATTTGTTTTCGAGTTATAGCGTAATTAAAAATGTAGATTTAGTATACCATGTTTATGTATGTATTCGTAAAAACAGTGAAACCCCGGTAGAAATTCCCCGGCTTCCTAGCTGAAGCGCTACCTGTTCGTGGTTTTCCGAACTAGCGGTAGTGACATTGAAAGCCTAATGCGTCTAATGTCGCTACCTCTAGTTCATCGTTGATATAGTGAGGGCGCTGCCATCATAAAAAATGTTCCCTATACCTTGGAGTAAATTATAACATTGTGTTCGGGTATTGTGACATTGACTTGACGTTTGTACGACTATAGTGTAACAAACTAAAATGCCACACACTTATTCTAATTTAGAATATGCTAATATGGTGTTTGTTTATGGATTTTGTGATGGGAATGCTACAGCTGCTGCTAATGAATATCGTCAACGGTTTCCACATCACAGACATCCTAATAAAACTGTATTTATTAGTGTATTCAACACATTGTGCGCGACCGGAAAGCTTCCCAGTGTAAACATATTATCTGAACGAGGCAGTCGACAAAAATTACAAGAAGTAGAAGATATTCTGGATGTAGTAGAAGAAGACGCAACTACCAGCTCACGGAGAATTAGTATTCAATTGGGCATTCCACAAACAAGGGTGACAAAAACACTCCACGAGCATGGCTTACGTCCGTACCATGTACAAAGAGTACAGCACCTACAACGAGATGATAATCGTAGACGTATGGAATTTTGTCGATGGATAAATGATAATCCTCGTTTTGTATCGCGTATACTGTTTATGGATGAAGCGACATTCACCCGTGACGGTATTAATAATTGTCATAACCAGCATGTATGGTCAGACGAAAATCCACACGCAACAGTCGAAAGTAACTTTCAACATAAATTTTCGGTAAACGTGTGGTGTGGTATGATCGATGGTTTTTAATTGGTCCTTACATTTTTGAGAATCGCCTCACGGGAGACACCTATTTACATTTTTTAGAAAATGAACTGCACGGACTGTTAGAGGATGTTCCCATAAACATCAGAATCCAAATCTTCTACCAGCACGATGGAGCGCCTGCACATTACGCTCGTGCAGTCAGGCAACATTTGGCTGAAAGATTTCCAGGGAGTTGGATTAGACGTGGTAGTCACATTGGTTGGCCTCCTAGGTCGCCAGACCTCACGCCACTCGATTATTGTTTATGGGGCTGGTTAAAAAATGAAGTGTATCAAGTAAAAGTGGACACTCGTGAAGCACTAATTCAACGGATTATGAATGCTGCTGACAATATCAAACATCAACCTGACGCAATCAGGAACGCAACCAGCGCCCTTGGTAGACGATGTAAAAAATGTTTTGAAATGAATGGTGATATTTTTGAAAATATATTATAAAGAACGATAATACCAATAAAATACAAAAACTTAAATGTATGAAATTTTGTTTATTTTTAATTACGCTATAACTCGAAACAAGACATGTTCTATTAAAAAAAAAAAAAAATTGACCTTCGTACGATCTTCATACGTTCTCCTTGGTGTACGACTCCTTAACCATCAGATAGGACACTTCTTGTAGTAAAACTTTTACTTGAAACTTTTTTTCATAAAACTGACTGCTGCCAAATTTTTTTTGGGGGGGGGGGGGGGCACGATAAATGGACCAGCCGGTATATAGTTAAATAGTCATTACATTACAATTTAGATGAAATAAGTGCTTATATTTATTAAACAAAATTTAAGTAAATATAGTTGGTATATATTACATCTAATATTGAGTCTATTTATCATTTATTGTTAATTTTTACTGCTGTATACATATTTGATTTTTCTCTCTTTACTTAACGAACATGTGGCTACCTTTTGCTGAAAGTGTTAGTGATTATGATGTGGATAGTGATAATACTGTTGGAGCACGACAGAGAAAGCATATATCAGAAGATGCAAAACAGATAATTTTCAATGTCTATCATACCCTGATGGAACAAAATAACGAACTACAAACCCAGAACATTCAACAAACGTCGCAATTAACCAAGGTGCCTTTTGGAACAATATATAAAATAATTAAGAATAACGCAGGGCCTCAAAAGCAAAGAAGTGACAAAGGAGCACCGAGAAAAATTGAAGAGTATGAAATTGAGACTATTAGGCAGCAAGTATACTCCTTCTACAGAGGAAATGTTGTATTTACACTTGACTGCTTACATAAAAGAATCAGTGATGAGCCTATAAATATTCAGTGTTCTAAAGCAACCTTGTGGCGGACGCTAAAGAAAGCTGGTTTTAAGTTTGGCACTATAGACAAACGTCGCACAATTATGGAAAGCCCGAGGTTACAGAAACTTCGATATGAATACTTAACGGCAATTAGAAGGTATAGACAGGAAGGACGATTAATATGTTATTTAGACGAGACGTGGTATGACACTCATGACACAATTTGCAAAGGTTGGGTGGATAGTTCAAATATGTGTCAGTTGGACGCGCCGGTTTCGAGAGGGAAGAGAATAATCATTCTTCATGCTGGGTCAGAAAAAGGATGGATCGGACAGCCGCTATTATCTGCTAAAAATGTTAAATCCTCAAGTTTAGATTACCATGAAGATATGACCTCATCTTTATTTGAAGAATGGTTTTGTGACACTTTGCTGCCAAATTTACCAAAAGATAGTGTGATAGTGTTGGACAACACTCCGTATCATTCTCGACAGCAAACCAAAGTTCCTACAAAATGTAATAATAAGAAAGATATTAAAACATTTTTAGAAGTAAATGATTTATATTTTGAGAATCATAATACAAAAAAACAATTAATAGAGGTGATGAAGACAAAAGAATATTTAAAGGATTATTATGTGGATAACAGAGCCAAAGAAGCAGGACATACAATTCCCCCCCCCCCCCTCCATTTTTCAATCCCATTGAATTGATATGGGCCCAACTGAAAAATACCATAAGACGAACAAATCAAACACCGAAATTTAGTGAAGGCAGTGTAACACACATAAAAAATGCTATGGAACATATAACTGCTGTAAATTGGAAAAATGCTGTTAAACACGCAATAGCAAAAGAGGACGAATATATGCGCATGTACAAAATAGTAGCACCTTTGATTATAAATTTGCAATACCATTCAGACACAGACACCGATTTGCAAGACGACTCAATCACAGATGATTTATGAAATGCGGTGACACATAAACATTTTATTGTGTATTACAAATAAATTAGCGTTATATATCTATATGTATCCACTACATATTGCTGTGAATTATGCTTTCAATTGCTTATAAACTTTAATTTCACACCAAAACTTAATCTGCCGGCTGTCTTCAGTCGTGTTGCCTTCCTTGAGCTCACTTCTCCACGGTCGATCCTCTCGGATTCGGGTAATATCATAAAATAATACAAGGTGTCAGACAAATCATACAAACATTTTCCCCCTTACAATTTTATTACAAAAAAAAATAAAAAAAAATCGACTTTACAAAGTGTAACGTTGAACTGTTAAATGCACAGCTGTGAGGATAAAAAGACGGATATCATATGAAGATACAGATCATTAAAAACTTCAAACTGAATAACCATGAGCAAAAATATAAATAATAATATACAAGAAAATTTCTTAGATGTCAACAATAATATTAACCCAAAACTCAAACGTCAAAATAAAGATATGTTTATCTTGCGCGCGAAATCAAATTCTTACCGTCATGCATGCATTAACATGACATCACACAAACTTGTCCCCACCTTCCTACGTATTGAAATATTTATGTGAATAAAAACCAAACTCCATAAAAACAGTCTAACAAATTTTCTAGATATTTTTCTGAACATATAAAAAAATTTTCACAAAAGTTTACAAATTAGTTATAGCGCTTTCTTCAATATATTAATAATAATTATAAATGGTACCTACATTAATTAATGTAACGTAACACAGCACGAGTGATTCCTTTCTTCAGATAGGTGTTTCAAATAAATTAAATTACAAATATAAAAGATTTGTAAAATCACGATAAATTACTTTTAAACACAATCGACGCACCAAAAACTATAACGAATTATCCAAGATATTATATATATATATTAGACAAAATTAAGTCGTGTCTAATATTCAATTATAACGACCTATCTCCAAGGACATTAATGAATCTCTAAAATGAAGGTCCTGGAAACGCTAGGGCATCCCTACCTATATAACTCAAAACAATAATAAAATGTATATCTCTCAATACACGCTCTAACATCCAGAATGGCGCCAATTTTAAACATCAATCTAAGCCTGGGCGATCTACAGACATAAATAAAAATCAAACATTACAAAATTCATCATTTAAAATTTAAATATATATCGTTCCCAGTCTGAAATAAAAATAGACACCAAAATAAAATGCATATATTTTTATAAATGTTATTCAAATAATGTTCAATATTCTTCTACTATTTTTTTCTTTCTTCTGAAGGGAAAAATCCACGACAATATGTTACCACACGATTTGTAATTTTTTCTTTGTATATAAACCCAATGTACAGATATTTTTTTATTATTTACTTGATATTAGCAGCGTTTTATTATTATATTATAGGGCCCTAATTTATAGTCAATACGGCTCCTAGATTTATATGTTGCAAATAGGTAAACCGTACCCGTTCAATAAGGAGACCAGGTATAATAATTATCATCACAGAAAGTGGTATAATAAAAGCATTAGAGCCATTTAAAGTTATATTCTTATAATTTGAAATAAACTATAAAATGAATGAGATTGTATGTAATACATAAAATTCGTTTTATGTATCTTTGTATTATGTCTTCATATTATGAACAAATAATTCCTGCATTTCTTTGTATAAAACAAAATTACTTTTTATGCGATTATCTTCAATGCAAATGTTAGGGATCGAGATCTATTGTGAATTTCCAGATTATGGATCCTTGTCTCACGGTTCCAGTGGTTACGAATCCGTCTCGAATGAGGACGTCCGTTTGGTGGGACCGGGCAAGCGGAACGTCTCCCTGTTTCGCGCTCTGCACATATGCTTCGGATTTCAATTCTACGCTATCGGTCTGCTGAAGTTGACTGCCGATTGTACCGGATTCGCGGGACCGATGCTTTTAAATAAATTGGTGTCTTTTATAGAAGATAAATCGGAGGATATGCGATATGGATACGGTTACGCGGCAGGACTTTTTTCGATCACACTCATAGGTAACAAAATAAATTCAAAAGTAAATAAAATGTGTACATTGTCTTTAAATAATACGTTTATAAATAACACGTACGTTCTAAAAGTTTTTGCACAGAATTCAATGAAATTAAAATGAAATAAAAACTTCTTGAATAGGTACTTGAGTATTGTAAACAAAGTTATTGCTCTAAAAGTGATAGTGCTTTTTTGTGTATCTGTCAAGGAACGATAATCGAATATAGTTGCGTGTCGAACTATGTAAAATTTTCAACGATTCATCGCATTTTAACTGGATAATGGGATTCTTAGAAAAGTGGAATGCATATTGTGGAACCAATTGATAAACGACTAAAAACTGCTCAGAATTCAGCATTACAAAGACATCGCTAAATATTAAAAAAAGTTGTTAAATAGGAGTCATCAAATTATAGTAACAAGTATAAAAGAACTAGAGGAAACAACAAGTATATTAGTGAAAAAAGCATTTTAAGTTTATAGTTAGATTGAAGAAAATGGAGACACTAGAATCCGATCAGCTCACCACAATACAACCTTATAATTAACTACCGGATTATAAGAAATAAATTTCGAAGAAGTTAATGCGTTCATTTGAGTACGAGAATAACGAATATGAAAAAGAAAGACTAGAGGTACTACTAGAAGTAAATAGAAGTACCAAGTCTCTGAACCACCTATTAAAAATGAAGTAGCTATTAAGAAATGCCAGTATTCGACTCTATCAAAAACGCGTATGATCTTTTTGAGATGTTGTTTATATAAACTCTCCATAGTCGTTGGACTTCGACGGATTATTTTTTCATTCCACAACAATCCATAATAGGATTAATGGATTCAAATTGTTGAATTTGTATATATATTTTGAAAACTGCAGTAACTTTTGTTACAGAGGGTGTACATATGTAACTGTAGATTCTAAGATACCATGCGTATGCATGCCTCTGTAACAGATCTTACTCACACACTTCACGACTCAACAGGTCAAAAGGATCCTAGGCCTCCTTTAAGATTTCGGCACGCAGATACACTAGCTTTTGAGCAGCTTTTTCTACACGCTTTAAATTACTGTGATCCTTCGACGTTTCTTTCCTAGTGTTTCCAGATCCTGCTAAACTTCCTTCCATCCATCAGAATCTCGATCGATCTTTACTTCTTTTTCCTTCCGGGTTTCCTTTTAATTTTTCTTGATACCTCGATAAGAGGATATTCGTTCAATGTGTCTATAAGCTTGGTTCTCAGTTTCGTATTCTCAGTTCAGAATTGGGTTAGATCTTTGCTACCTACACAAGTTGCAACAATAAAACTCGCAAAAATCGGCTTCGATAATTCTCGAGATCCAATAGCCTTTCTCGGATTTACCTTTCGTGGCCGGGTTTTTACACATACAAGCCAGCCCGCCAGTACCACGGATCTAGCTCAAGTGAAGACGGTTTAGGGTTCCTTGATGAAACGTTGTTAACCTGACTAGCTATATTTAAAAAGGGCGCAACCGCGATTTAAGTGGATATACGTTGCGTGGAGGACGTAGATGCGATAACGTACCCACGTACGTTAATAAGTTCGGAAACAGGAAGCTATACTACAATACAAAATTAAAGAAAAGGAAACACAACCAACTAGTAAGTGACAAGTTTTATTGTGAACGCTGGTCGTAGAACAGGAAAATGCGAACTAGCAAAAATGTAAATGAATGTATTAGATATCAGTATAACGATGGGTGAAGCCCTGTATATCTATATTTTAAATATTGCAACAATAAATGAATACACTAATTGAATTAATGGTAATTTATACGTAAAATTTCAAAATAATAAATGTACCAAAACTTTCGAGCGTGTTAATATCTACCCAGATTGTATATTATATGATAACAAAGAAATATACGTTTACTAGAGATCTCGCGTATGCGTTCACAAGCAATATACAAACTTATGTACGAACAGTACAACTAAATAAAATGCGATGTTAAATGTTTATACAACTAAGGACAACGACGCATAGATTTAATACTCAATAATGAATGTAAAATGGCGTAAACAATAATAGATTATTAAACGTTCAAAAAGATTATAAATAACTATGACAAATTCAACAAACTAATAATTTTGACGTGGCGTTCAATATGCTATTATGAATATATGCGACACAAATGAAAATTTCAGCAATCCCTTAATTAAACAATCTAAGCAAACGAAGACATAACTTTCGGATTGTAGTTGTAGGTCGATGCCAAGTTCCCCAGGTTGCCGACCTGCATAAACTAAATCACCAAAAGCAAAGCCAGATTTAGATTCGCACATTCAACAAATTTTCAAGCCCTATTTTACCAGCTTACTTGGCATATACTGAATGAATCGATATTTGCCTCTGAAGCAATAAGTTGTTCATCAACTGTTACATTAGTATCTGGTATTATGCACGTCTTGCATTGTTGAATAAACATATTCTAGATGTCAGATACCAGTGCTAATTTATCGGTTTCTAAATGTGTTTCTCTAGTTCTTTTCTCGTCAGATATGATAATTCTTTGTATTTCTTCAAATCTAAATATGGACAATAACAAAAGCGGGAACACATCTAAGCACGCACGCTCTAGCTGAGATGCTAAATGGAAGTGTGCCAAAAATTAGACGCGGTCTCCCAAAAGGATCGGAGGAGGGAACGCTTCGATCTACTATGTTTAGTCGCACGACTGCGTCATAGAAACATCTGCTATCTCTTCCACGCTTTTCATTCTCGCACAAGGGTAACCGGAATAATAAACGCCTCGATATATGGGATTAGTAAATTCATCAAAGGAAGCTCTTTTGCAAGAACATCAGTTTCTGTCAACTTCAGCATAAATAAGAACTTGACAAAATGTATAAAGTTCGTCAACAGTTACATCAGTCCATGTTGTTGTAAACACGTTTTGCTTCTAAGTTGGTACAGTGCATAATTGCCTGCGTAATATCTTCAGCCACAAAGAATTGAAAACTTCTCTTGGTATAGCAGCGGAATAATATTATGTGGTTAAATTTTATATTTAGCTGGAGGTTCTATTCTCCACTCCAAGTTGCTTGAAGAAATATAAAAACTTGCGGATGGAATATTTGGATTTGGGGTATCACTATTACCAATATTTTCTGCATTGTGTTATCACCATTGTCATCGCTATTGGACCCAGATCTCCAAATGGTGGATTATCGCACTCACATGCCCATTGCATCAACGTTTCGCCTAACTAACTGAATGACAAAGTATGTTACACATCATGTAATAATGCAGGTTCCAACTTGTACAAACATGCAGATTTGTTTACTTCAAATTATTTGACAACACTTGCTAGCGGTAACAAGTTGGGACGTGTTAATATAAATAAATTGCTTATGAATCTCGCAGGCCCGGTTTATGTAAATTCAAGATAGTAATGATTATTTTCTAATCTAAAAAAATAAAACAAGATTGACCCCTATTTCAAGGGAGTATATTAGGTATCTACTGTATGTAATTTTTATTAATGATTTGGATATAGTGAACGATAAATCTGTTGTCAGTAACTATCGATATTCTTCAGTGACAATGCTTTTAAGTTCAACTATAATAACGGGTGGGGCAAAAGTCCCGCTACCATTTTGATTGCGCGCCATCTTGGTGATGTGACGTTTAGTTCAGTTTAGCTTTAACCATTGTGTTGTGTAGACGTCCAAATTTTATTATGGATAAATATACGCCACAAGAACGAGCAGAAATAGTGACAATATTTATTGAAAATAATCGTTCCATTATTGCCACTCAGCGTAAATTGCGTCAAAAATATAATCGTCCAGTGCCTCACAAAACCACAATTTATCGTTTACATGCGAATTTTCGACAGTACGGTACGACAGCAGACAGGCCTCGTTCTGGAAGACAACGAACGTCTCGTAACGCTGAAAATGTGGCTCTGGTGCGCGATAGTGTTGCAGAGTCTCCAGAAACATCAATTCGGAGACGTGGTTCCCAGTTACACATGTCTGCACGCAGTTTAAGGCGAATTTTGAAAACTGATTTGAAAATGTTCCCGTACAAAATTCAATTAGTCCATAAATTGCTACCGAGAGATCATGATCAACGAGTTGAGTACAGTAATGCAATCCTAAGGCTGTCTGATGAAATTGAAGATTTTTCGTCTAAATTGATAATGAGCGATGAAGCCCATTTTCTTCTCAGTGGCCACGTCAATAAACTGAACAGTCGGTTTTGGGGGACACAGAATCCTCAATTAATTCATGAAACGTCATTGCATCCACAAAAAACAACTGTATGGTGTGGTATTCATGCTGGAAACATCATTGGTCCCTATTTTTTTGAAACTGACGAAGGTGTTGGAGTTACTGTTACTGCTGAACGGTACCAAGATATGATTCGAAATTTTCTTGTGCCAGTAATGGAAGAGCAAGGACTAGGGGAAATGTGGTTTCAGCAGGATGGGGCCACAGCACACACAGCTCGTTCAACAATTAAATTATTGAATTACGTTTTTCCACGAAGACTAATTTCGCGAAATGGCGATTTAGCATGGCCAGCTAGATCTCCGGATTTAGCTGCACCTGACTTTTTCTTATGGGGTTTTTTAAAATCAAAAGTTTATGAGAATAAGCCCCAAACGATTCAACATCTTAAAGAGAATATTCGTCAAGAAATTGAAGAAATTCAGCCTGAGATGTTGCAGGATGTCATGAAAAATGCCTTAAAGAGAGCCGAAAGTTGCATAGCGAATCGCGATCACCATTTAGCCGATATAATTTTCCAATCATAACGAAAAAAAATGTAAAGAGCAAATAAACTTTTTATGAAAACCAAACTTACTTATCTTTTCTTTCAACAAAGTTATAGGCAATGAAAATGGTAGCGGGACTTTTGCCCCACCCGTTACAAGGTACGGTAAAATTTTTCAATAACCTCAACATAGATTATCTCTGCGCCTTTTGCAAATGTATGAACTTGTGTAACGTGTTACCTAATGAATTCAAGGAAGCTAATGCCATCTCGGTCATAAAAAATAAACTGTAAAGGCTCCTTTGTGATAGTCTGAATTAAGTATTAACAGATTAAGAAATTAATTTAAGTTTTTTTTTTATGCGTTTGTATTATTTCTTTTTTGACTTGTTGTGATAACTCGATGCACAGTCATGTGTATGCGTAACACTTTCAGCAAGGCTACAGCCTCGCCTTTTAATACAAACGGTAACGTGTTATATAAACACGACCTTACTATGTATTTGTTGCATACACAAGACTATGTGTCAGGGTTGTAGATGTGTTCTAGAAACACATCACAAGTAAGACAAGGATCTTCTCTAGGTATATATAGACAATAGTTTAAGTAAGAGGGAGTCACATTCACAGTCACAGTCAGAGTAACTGTTACGATAGAGAGTTACAACCAGTCAGTGGTACGAACTGTGTTATACTTAATAACCCCGTTCTACTCTGTCTGAGTTGAACCTAGTAATCCATGTACATCTTGTAAATACATTGTTATCCAGTTTGTAAGAGTTAAATTAACTATAGATGTTACCCGAACTTCGTGTGTGTATCATTTAATACTATAAGCTGCCCGAACCTGCTATCCGATGTGGCCGCCCAAACGGCCCACATTACATGCCGATCCTCCAGGCACATAGGACCTTATCACGTAGGGCCCTACATTATTACATGGCGCCCTGCCACGAACTTGCACATAAGGCCCACCTTATTACATTGTTTTTGCACAATGTAGACTATAAATATGGACTTTAAGGTTTTACTATCCATCTGAAAATAATTATTGTTATTACTGGGCCAAATATTTTGCGAAATATTTTCCGAGAGATGTATGAAGTATGTTTTTATTTTTACATTTTTATTAAATATTCCTCTGATCGTGGCAGATTTTGTACAGGGTGGCCCAAAATGACCGAAGGGGTTTGAGTTCATTATAACTTCTTATTTAAGACATAATTATTAATTTTTTTAAATTTTAAATACAGTATATTAATTAACATTCTGAACTTACTGCAAATGAGAATTAATGAATATTAAATCTCATTTTTGCATGTCAATGTCGCCTTATGTGATGCATTAATAACTACAATCCGACAAACCAGCTAGTACAAACCAAGTTTGTACTAGCATGTATAACACACCTCGTCGCGACTACGATCTTACAGGTTGTTAGGATAATTAAAAATTAGTGAAAAGCTACACTCACCGGCAAAATAATCGATCCACTCAAAAAATTGATGAAGTTTGTTCGTTAATAAGTTTGTTATTTTAAATTCGATTTGATTCATTTTTTTTGCATATTGTAGGTAAATTTAAATGTAATCTGTCACATCTTTGGAATTTTAAGAAAATTTGGCGTACCTCATTTTATACAGGGTGACACAAAGTCTGTTTTTTTAAATCAACTTTAAAACCACATATGGATTGTCAAAGTTGCTCCACCTTATATTTTCTTATTTTGTTAACAAGGCACATCATTTCTTTACAATTTCTCTTTTTATTTATTACAATAGCTTAATTTTTGTAAAAGATACAAGGGTTTAAGAAAAATCTTACATTTTTACATTTTTCCTATGGTACTAACAATAAGTTTACGAATTTAACTTAACACCGAATTTAATGAAAAGGAATTAAAAAGAAAATGAAAAACATAAAAGACTTAATACGAAGTGTTTCCTCCACGTGCACGGATAACAGCTGCAATTCGTCTTGGCATGCTCTCAATTAAGTTTTGAATGTAAGCCTGGTTGATTTGATTCTATTCTTCAGTTAGAACGTCACTAAGCTGCGGTAAATTTGCAGGCGTTGGTACACGAGATCGTATTTTCCTCCCAAGTGCATCCCAAACATGCTCAATTGGGTTTAGGTCTGGGCTTAGAGCAGGCCAATTTACTACTGAGATTTCAACCTCGGCTAAATACTCGCGTACAATTCTGGCAACATGCGGTCGGGCATTATCATGCATCATCATGAAATCATCTCCGATGAACGGTGCAAAAGGAACAATATGTGGCTCTAAAACTTCTCTTATGTATCTATCGGCTGTCATGGCTCCCCCGTTAATTATAACCAAGTCCGTCCGAGCTTTAAAATTTATGCCACCCCACACCATTATCGAACCGCCTCCATAACCTACTCTAGGAAAAAAATGGTTTTGAAAGAAACGTTCACCAGTTCTCCGGTAAATTCTTTCACGTCCATCTGGTGTTCTAAGACAAAATCTGGACTCATCCGTGAATAGGATGTTGCTCCATTCTTCGTTACCCCAATTTACATGTTCCCTAGCAAATCTAAGGCGTTCAACTCGATGGTGTCTCAATAACTCTAGACCAGTTGCAGGTCTCCTAGAACGCAGTCCAATATCATACAGCCGCCTTCTTATTGTTCTATCACTTACTTGAACTTGCCTTACGTCCTCTAATCTGTTTTTCATTTGCACAGAAGTAACTTTTCTGTCCCTCAAAACATTTAACGTTATAAAGCGATTATCTCGCTCACTAGTAGATTTCTTTCGACCACAATGATTTCTTCTTGTGTATACACCAAATTCATTAAACCGTTTAACAACTCTTTTAACTTTACATCTTGAAACTGCCAACACTCTGGCCACATAATACTGTGACCTACCATCCTGAATCAAAGCAACAGCTCTCGCTGCGCCGGTTACAGAAAGATCCTCATTTTAAATTACTATCCGACAAGAAACACGTTCAAAAACGTAATTGACAAGTTTTAGATTTCACAACTGACAGTATTTCAATAGCCCTCTATGCAAAAACGATAAATTCGTAAACTTATTGTTAGTACCATAGGAAAAATGTAAAAATGTAAGATTTTTCTTAAACCCTTGTATCTTTTACAAAAATTAAGCTATTGTAATAAATAAAAAAAATAAATTGTAAAGAAATGATGTGTCTTGTTAACAAAATAAGAAAATACAAGGTGGAGCAACTTTGACAATCCATATGTGGTTTTAAAGTTGATTTAAAAAAACAGACTTTGTGTCACCCTGTATAAAATGATGTACGCCAAATTTTCTTAAAATTCCAAAGATGTGATAGATTACATTTAAATTTACCTACAATATGCAAAAAAATGAATCAAATCGAATTTAAAATAACAAACTTATTAACGAACAAACTTCATCAATTTTTTGATTGGATCGATTATTTTGCCGGTGAGTGTATTTCCATCAACGAGAACGTACAGACGCGTTTCGCTTTAATTGAAGCTTATCAATGTACGGTATCTCAAAGACAGTCACAGTATATTAATGGAGAATATTTTTAATTTTAATTTAATTATGAAAAGTTATATCTCGCAATGACCGAAGGGGTTTGAGTTCATTATAACTTCTTATTTAAGACATAATTATTACATTTTTTAAATTTTAAATACAGTATATTAATGGAGAATATTTTTAAAAAAATTATATCTCGCAATGGATCGTTGATTTGAGAAATAAAGGTCAACGATTTTGGCACGTTGTTCAATTGTGTACTGTTCCATTTTAAATTCCCCAAGTCTTCTTTACAAAATACTGAAAACAAAAAAAAAAAATTATAATGAAAAAGTTATAAAGAATTAAAACCCCTTCGGTCATTTTGGGCCAGCCTGTATATGCTATCGTGATTTCACTCAAATGTCTGAATAACACAAAATAATTACAACGAACTCTTATAAATATCGTATAATCCATAAACCAAAAAATGTTTTCTCAAACGTGGTTAAGTTTCCGGAAATTTTTCCATGTTTTTTTTTGTCGTTCGGAAATGTAAGGAGATGTTTTGAAAAATAACTTCTTTCGCGTATTAAATAATGAAAAACCAATTCACGGTACTATGATATCGGAGCAAAAAAAAAAAGAATATAGCTCAAGTAAAATAGGATTTTTCTCTAGTCGCGAGTAATAAATTAGATATATATCCGGAAAAGTAAATAATCCAATATTCCACCAACGTTGTTTTCTAACTTTTAATGACGTTTATGATATATGTATGTACTACTATAAGCGGTTAAAACAAACAATTCCAAGTGAAATAAATACTTCAACGTTCGCATTTTCTTATTACTGGTTTTTCTTGATTTTTCGTATAGCAATATGGTCGATAATAAAATTATTGTTAAGCTCATAACACGTTTTCGAATACGATTTTACTTAAGATAAGCGAATCACGTGTTGGGATCGAATAGTTTTTTTTATTGTTGTACACACGTGTCTTCAATTAAATTTTCATTTAGAGTAAGCCTATGATTTCCAAATTTCTGCGTTTTTCGGAAATTCTCGCATGAATTTCGTATTTTAGTTATTTGATGACATTATTTTCAAATTTTGTTGTATCCATATTTTCCAGTTTTTCATAAACTATCAGTAATGTTCGCATAATTTTCATATTTTAATGATCCTTCCCTATTTTTTTTCAAATTTTCCTAATTCCATACTTACGCATTTTTCAGATTTGATCGCAAAATTTTCATATCTTAGTTATTTGATCACATTATTTTCAAATTTTCCTGTTTCCATATTTTCCAGATATACAGAATATTTCAGTAATTTTCGCATAATTTTCATATTTTAGCTCTGTTTCTCTATTTTGTTAAAATTTTCCTAATTCCATACTTCCGCATTTTTCAGAATTTGTCTCATAATTTTCATATTTTAGCGATTTCTTCCAGTTCTCTTCACATTTTTCTAATTCTATATTTACACATTTTGCGGAAATTCTTGCATAATTTTCATATTTTTAGAAATTTCTTCCATTTATCTTCAAAATTTTCCAAATCCAAAATTTCTGCATTTTTCGGAAATTCTCGCAGAATTTTCATATTTTAGTGATTTGATCCGATTATTTCCAAATTTTCTTGTTTCCATATTTTCAAGTTTTTCAGAAACTTTCAGTAATTTTGCATAATTTTCATATTTTAGCGATCTTTCCCTATTTTTTTTTTATATTTCTAATTCCATACTTACGCATTTTTCAGATTTTGTCGCAAAATTTGCATACTTTAGCGATCTTTTCCTGTTTTTTTAAAATTTTTCTAATTTCATATTTCCTTATTTTTTGGAAATTCTCGCATAATTTTCATATTTTACCGATTTTTTCAATTATTTTCACAAATTTTCCAATTCCAAATTTCTGCGTTTTTCGGAAATTCTCGCATGAATTTCATATTTTAGTGATTGGATCCCATTATTTTCAAATTTTGTTATTTCCATATTTTCAAGTTTTTCAAAAACTTTCAGTAATTTTCGCATAATTTTCATATTTTAGCGATCTTTCCCTATTTTTGTTCAAATTTTTTAAATTCCATACTTACGCATTTTCCAGATTTTGTCGCAAAATTTGCATACTTTTGCGATCTATTCCTATTTTTTTCAAATATTTCTAATTTCATATTTCCTCATTTTTGGAAATTCTCGCATAATTCTCATATTTTGGCGATTTTTTCCATCATTTTCAATATTTTCCAATTCCAAAATTTCTGCATTTTTCGGAAATTCGCGCATAATTTTCATATTTTAGTGATTTGATCCGATTATTTCTAAATTTTGTTGATTCCATATTTTCCAGTTTTTCAGAAACTTTCAGTAATTTTCGTAACACTGTAACAGTACCTAAGGTTTTCCGAAACTGTCATAGTTAAGTCACTCAAAAAAGGTACCACAATTACTAATAGTATCCTAAATATGTATTTCGACAACTAAGTTGTCATCATCAGTAGGTAAAACCACTAATCAAAGTGTCGCACATGGGGCACAGTAAAGCTAACACATATAGTAACGCAACAACTTTACACGGCGTCTATATATACACTCTGTATACGTATGAGTGTATACGTGGACGCGTGAAAATTTGTGGGGGTGCTAAGAAGGCGAATCATTGGACCAATATTTTTTAATAGAACAATAAATGCCGAAATGTACCAAAATGACTTATTAGAACTCTTTATTAATAAGTTACATGACGATGAAATTACAGAAGAATTTTACCAACCAGAAGATGCTCCACTACATACGGCTCAACAAACACGTGTTCGTTTGGAAGAGTTCTTTGATAATCGAATGGTGAATTTTTCTCTAAGGTCTCTAGATCTCACAATTCTAGATTACTTCATTTTTCCACACATGAAGTACACGATTTTTAGAACGCCACAACATACAATTGAAGAACTTTGCAATAGTTTTAGAGAAGTTTGTGATAATATAATCCCTCATTTGTCAAGTCTTCGTGTGTCGATCGAGACAAGATGGCAACATTTCGAGCAGTTGGGTGTAGTATTTTTACAATAAACGCATTTCTGTAAATAAATGTCTTTTATTTAAAACGTTTCACAAGAAATAAGATTAAGTTGTAACACGACTAAATTGTAATCTGTCCAACGACAGTTGTTAAAATTTGACTTTCGAAAATCCTTACTGTCGTTATAGGCTACTCCAAATGAATATTTAATTGAAGGCATTCTATATCCTAAACGAGTTATTGTTTATTTCATAATTTATACAGATAAAATTTTGGTTTATTGAAATACATTTTTATTATTATATTTACAATAAATATTCAAAATTATCACATTCTGTTCGATACACAAAGTCGCAAGTTGCAGAAGAGATCGCTTTCTTAATATGGTTGCTGGATTATTCCTAATAATTTCACCAGCCTATTATATTCTTGGCGTAATGTTTCAACTGTTTGTATTTCAGTTACATGAACAATTCATGTGACCCCAAAGATAAAAATTTAATGGAGTGAGGTCCGTCGAATCAGGTGGTTATACTACGGATCTTGTTATTCTCAATCGTCTTCTGAAACTGATGTTCTGGTGTCCCATCGTGTTGATAACACATTCCGCGTTTAATGTTTAAATGCACATCTTCCAGTAATAAGGGTAAAGAGTTTTCTAGAAAATATTCGTAATTCGCTCCAATCAAACGCTGTGGCAGATCAAATGGTCTAATATAAACGATCATTAAGAATACCAGCTATCACATTAATTTGAAAATGCGAGCGTCTTCTTAAATTAGGATTTTCTGCAGTCCATGCAAATTATGATAATTAGTGACACCATCTCGTGTGAAAGAAGCTTCATCGGTTCATAAAATATGCGGTAGGTTTTGACTATTTTGTAACCAATTACAATATTCAGCTTCAAAATCATTACGTTTACGTTTAAAACACATGGTTCCATATAATTTTCGACTCTAAATAAATTCTATAATTCATCCTTGAAATATTGCCGCTACATTTTGGGACACCCGGCAGATCGTTTGCAGGGTTGGCCGTTGGTGAAACATCGTGACAATTATAATAAATTTTAAATAAAACGCTGGACTTCGCCATACAATGGCTTCATCAATATTGTAGTGGTATTTACAATAAAAGAATTTTTGAAATTAGAAGTTTAATTACTTATTTCTTAGCGTTAAATACGTATTAATTCGCATCGATTTCGTCAAACTTCTCTACCACCAAAGAAGCCAAATAATTTCTGAAAAAGAAAAACTGATGACAACGATCTTCTAGGTTGCTCAAGAAGTTTCACTTATTGAATATACGCCGAGGAAATCCACCATAAATAGAGCGACCTTCGGAAATAGAATTCAAAATTTACAAAATATCCACATTCTTTTTCACAAACAGGACAACTCGAATGGTGAACAGAGAATTATAAAAGCTTAAAGAAGAATTAATAAGCTCTTATCTACAAAGTATGTCGACAGACGAAGATACTGATTATTCTTTCTGGAAAGTAACCAAATCGATCAAGAGACCTGTAACCTCTATACCATCGAGCAGGAAACACAGATGTCCATGGGTCAGAGACCCACAACACCTAGCTAAAATTTTCACGCCTAATCAAATAGAAGTATAAAATAAAATAGAAAACATTCCCTTTGTAAGTCCAAGGGAACTGTCTAAGTAAATTAAGACAAGCTTGAAACCAAAAAAGAACCAGGATTTAGTCTAATCGCCGGTGGAATTCTAAAACACACTGCTGTACTGAAACAGTTTCAGTTTCAGTCCTGCCACAGTAGTGGCATGCCTGAAGATGTCCCCAGCAACAGTGGACGAAACGTCAGCTAAGAAAGAAGCAGTGTCCAGAACGCAGTTCCAGCCCGAAATCCTAGAAGCAATCATGGATAACAACCCCGAAAGCTTACAAGTCACTAAGTCCAGCGTTTTATTTAAAATTTATTATAATTGTCACGATGTTTCACCAACGGCCAACCCTGCAAACGATCTGCCGGGTGTCCCAAAATGTAGCGGCAATATTTCAAGGATGAATTATAGAACTTATTTAGAGTCGAAAATTATATGTAACCATGTGTTTTAAACGTAAACGTAATGATTTTGAAGCTGAATATTGTAATTGGTTACAAAATAGTCAAAACCTACCGCATATTTTATGAACCGATGAAGCTTCTTTCACACGAGATGGTGTCACTAATTATCATAATTTGCATGGACTGCAGAAAATCCTAATTTAAGAAGACGCTCGCATTTTCAAATTCATTTGATAGCTGGTATTCTTAATGATCGTCTATATTAGACCATTTGATCTGCCACAGCGTTTGATTGGAGCGAATTACGAATATTTTCTAGAAAACTCTTTACCCTTATTACTGGAAGATGTGCATTTAAATATTAAACGCGGAATGTGTTATCAACACGATAGGACACCAGAACATCAGTTTCAGAAGACGATTGAGAATAACAAGATCCGTAGTATAACCACCTCATTCGACGGACCTCACTCCATTAAATTTTTATCTTTGGGGTCACATGAATTGTTCATGTAACTGAAATACAAACAGTAGAAACATTACGCCAAGAATATAACAGGCTGGTGAAATTATTAGGAATAATCCAGCAACCATATTAGGAAAGCGATCTCTTCTGCAACTTGCGACTTTGTGTATCGAACAGAATGTGATAATTTTGAATATTTATTGTAAATATAATAATAAAAATGTATTTCAATAAACCAAAATTTTATCTGTATAAATTATGAAATAAACAATAACTCGTTTAGGATATAGAATGCCTTCAATTAAATATTCATTTGGAGTAGCCTATAAGTACAGTAAGGATTTTCGAAAGTCAAATTTTGACAACTGTCGTTTGACAGATTACAATTTAGTCGTGTTACAACTTAATCTTATTTCTTGTGAAACGTTTTAAATAAAAGACATTTATTTACAGAAATGCGTTTATTGTAAAAATACTACGCCCAACTGCTCGAAATGTTGCCATCTTGTCTCGATCGACACACGAACACTTGACAAATGAGGGATTATATTATCACAAACTTCTCTAAAACTATTGCAAAGTTCTTCAATTGTATGTTGTGGCGTTCTAAAAATGTGTACTTCATGTGTGGAAAAATAAAATCTTCCGGAATTGTGAGATCTGGAGACCTTGGAGGAAAATTCACTATTCGATTATCAAAGAAGTCTTCCAAACGAGCATGTGTTTGTTGAGCATCTTCTGGTTGGAAAAATTCTTTTGTAATTTCATCGTCATGTAACTGATTAATAAAGGGTTCTAATAAGTCATTTTGGTACATTTCGGCATTTATTGTTCTATTAAAAAATATTGGTCCAATTATTCACCTTCTTAGCACCCCCACAAATTTACACGTCGTCCACGTATACACTCATACGAATACCACGTATACAGAGTGTATATATAGGCGCGGTGTAAAGTTGTTGCGTTACTATATGTGTTAGCTTTACTGTGCCCCATGTGCGACACTTTGATTAGTGGTTTTACCTACTGATGATGACAACTTAGTTGTCGAAATACGTATTCAGGATACTATTAGTAATTGTGGTACCTTTTTTGAGTGACTTAACTATGATAGTTTCGGAAAACCTTAGGTACTGTTACACAGTGTTACGAAAATTACTGAAAGTTTCTGAAAAACTGGAAAATATGGAAACAACAAAATTTAGAAATAATCGGATCAAATTACTAAAATATGAAAATTATGCGTGAATTTCCGAAAAATAAGGAAATATGAAATTAGAAAAATTTTAAAAGAATAGGAAAAGATCGCTAAAGTATGCAAATTTTGCGACAAAACCTGAAAAATGCGTAAGTATGGAATTAGAAATATAAAAAAAAATAATAGGGAAAGATCGCTAGAATATGAAAATTATGCGAAAATTACTGAAAGTTTCTGAAAAACTTGAAAATATGGAAACAAGAAAATTTGAAAATAAACGGATCAAATCACTAAAATATGAAAATTATGCGAGAATTTCCGAAAAATGCAGAAATTTTTGGATTTGGAAAATTTTTAAGATAAATAAATAAATTTTTAAGAAAAAATTGCTAAAATATGAGAACAGGAAGAAATCGCTAAAATATGAAAATTACGAGACAAATTCTGAAAAATGTATGGAATTAGGAAAGTTTTAACAAAATAGGGAAACAGCGCTAAAATATGAAAATTATGCGAAAATTACTGAAATATTCTGTATATCTGGAAAATATGGAAACAGCAAAATTTGAAAATAATGTCATCAAATAACTAAAATATGAAATTCATGTGAGAATTTCCGAAAAACGCAGAAATTTGTAAATCATAGGCTTACTCTAAATGAAAATTTTTATTGAAGACACGTCTGTACAACAATAAAAAACTATTCGATCTCAACACATAATTCGCTTATCTTAAGTAAAATCGTATTCGAAAACGTGTTATGAGCTTAATAATAATTTTGTTATCCACCATATTGCTATACGAAAAATCAAGAAAAACCAGTAATAAGAAAATGCGAACGATCGTTGAAGTATTTATTTCACTTGGAATTGTTTGTTTTAACCGCTTATAGTAGTACATACATATATCATAAACGTCATTAAAAGTTAGAAAACAACGTTGGTGGAATATTGGATTATTTACTTTTCCGGATATATATCTAATTTATTACTCGCGACTAGAGAAAAATCCTATTTTACTTGAGCTATATTCTTTTTTTTTGCTCCGATATCATAGTGCCGTGAATTGGTTTTTCATTATTTAATACGCGAAAGAAGTTATGTTTCAAATAACCCATGTGACCCCAAAGATAAAAATTTAATGGTGTAAGGTCCGTCGAATGAGGTGGTTATATTACGGATCTTGTTATTCTCAATCGTCTGCTGAAACTGATGTTCTGGTGTCCTATCGTGTTGATAACACATTCCGCGTTTAATATTTACATGCACATCTTCCGGTAATAAGGGTAAAGAGTTTTCTAGAAAATATTCGTAATTCGCTCCAATCAAACGCTGTGGCAGATCAAATGGTCTAATATAGACGATCATTAAGAATACCAGCTTTCAAATTAATTTGAAAACGCGAGCGTCTTCTTAAATTAGGATTTTCTGCCGTCCATGCAAATTATGATAGTTAGTGACACCATCTCGTGTGAAAGAAGCTTCATCGGTTCATAAAATATGCGGTAGGTTTTGACTATTTTGTAACCAATTAATATTTAGCTTCAAAATCATTACGTTGACGTTTAAAACACATGGTTACATCTAATTTTCGACTCTAAATAAGTTCTATAATTCATCCTTGAAATATTGCCGCTAAATTTTGGGACACTCGGCAGATCGTTTGCAGGGTTGGCCCTTGGTGAAGCATCGGGACAATTATAATAAATTTTAAATAAAATGCTGGACTTAGTGACTTGTAAGCTTTCGGGGTTGTTGTCCATGATTGCTTCTAGGATTTCGGGCTGTAACTGCGTTCTGGACACTGCTTCCTTCTTAGCTGACGTTTCGACCACTGTTGCAGGGGACATCTTCAGGCCTGCCACTATTGTGGCTGGACTGAAACTGAAACTGTTTCAGTACAGCAGTGTGTTTTAGAATTCCACCGGCGATTAGACTAAATCCTGGTTCTTTTTTTGGTTTTAAGCTTGTCTTAATTTACTTAGACAGTTCCCTTGGACTTACAAAGGGAATGTTTTCTATTTTATTTTATACTTCTATTTGATTAGGCGTGAAAATTTTAGCTAGGTGTTCTGGGTCTCTGACCCATGGACATCTATGTTTCCTAATCGATGGTATAGAGGTTACAGGTCTCTTGATCATTTTGGTTACTTTCCAGAAAGAATAATCAGTATCTTCGTCTGCCGACATACTTTGTAGATAAGAGCTTATTAATTCTTCTTTAAGCTTTTATAATTATCTGTTTACCATTCGAGTTGTCCTGTTTGTGAAAAAGAATGTGGATATTTTGTAAATTTTGAATCCTATTTCCGATGTTCGCTCTATTTATGGTGGATTTCCTCGGCGTATATTCAATAAGCGAAACTTCTTGAGCAACCTAGAAGATCGTTGTCATCAATTTTTCTTTTTCAGAAATTATTTTGGCTTCTTTGGTGGTAGAGAAGGTTGACGAAATCGATGCGAATTAATACGTATTTAACGCTAAGAAATAAGTAATTAAACTTCTAGTTTCAAAAATTCTTTTATTGTAAATACCACTACACTATTGTTTCGCCATACAATGGCTTCATCAATATTGTAGTGGTATTTACAATAAAAGAATTTTTGAAACTAGAAGTTTAATTACTTATTTCTTAGCGTTATAATGAAGTTTCAACAAGCATCTCCTTCGTCAATTAACTATTTAATACGTATTTGGTGGGAGGGTATTAATAATGCACCCAAGAGATTTTAGAAAGCAAATATCTGCCATTCTCCAACGCTGCCAAATTTTTTTGAAAAACCTCTTTTCTTAATTGTCTTTGTCCATGTATAAATAATCTGGTGCAAACACCTTCGCCATAGCCAAATCTCCATGCAAAATTTTCTGTATATTCGAATGCACTGTTTCGGATATACAGAAATCATTGGCAATAACAAACACCTTTAAATATCGATCTTGTTCCCTCTTAGTTCAATTTTACCAACAACCTGCTCCTAGTTTTTACCTAATTAATAGCGAAAGCGATAGAGAACGTAACAATCTTAAGCAACAGTTCTGTTATTAGAGTGAGTATTATTACAGTGGTACCTGCTCAAGGCTTGGAAGTGCGCGGAAGTGATTACGTTTTTAGAATTGGGTAAAGACTAACCAAGTGTAGAAGTATAGACCCATTTCCCGCTAAAATGTTATCAAAACTGTTTGCGAAACTAGTGCACAATAGACCATCACAACACAACCATCACTTGAAGAAGTATGCGCTATCGTGTTTTTGAAGGCGGCGAAGTGATTTATCATGCTTCGAATGGTTCTTGAGAATTGATGATTTCTAGCAACTAAATTCTAAAATTATAAATTTTGCTTATTAAACCCAATATTTCATACACACCAATTCAATCAATTTGGAGGACAAACAAAGGGGATAAAATAGATAGAACCAGATGATAATAAATAATTATTTATAATAAATGCAAATCAATTAGTTGTGTACGGAATACTGTTGGATATTAAGAATTAAATTTTTACTTCAGTTTATTTATATTTGAAACTATTACAGTAATAATTTTGTAATTAATGCTTTCAATAGTATATTATTCAACGAGCGAGAAAGTTGGCCATTTTCATAAGGATGAACTTTGTGATATAGGCCTAAGGCGAGTGGAATAATTGATCTAAGTGAAAATGGCCATTAATATTATACCTTTTCTAATCATATTAAAGAATTAAGTAATCATTCATTTCTTTTTATACCTCCTTATTACCAATATATACATTAAGCGTACCATAATTAATAATACCAAAAAGAAGTAATTTTATATTTACACGAATATTATTGTTTAACGCATTTTTGTTGGTTATATTTTGATTCTCCGTTGTATTTAATACACTGCTACTGGTAGCTTGAACTGTGTTGATGATTTTGTTGGCTGGTCCATCTTGTTTTTTATGGAAGCATCTATTCAAGCCGTGTCTCTTCAAAACAGCTGTATTCGCACCAGCATCTACTAGTATTGTAGCCGACAAACTTTGGATACTGCGTTTCTTATACTTATCAGCTTCCGGTAAATTTAAATATTTGGCTATGTTTGATCCCATTTTCGAAATCTTGTTGACAGCTAAATTTTGACAAATGCACTTGCCTTTTTGATAGTTTAGAAAAAAATATCGATCGACACATTTAGCGGACGCATATTGATATATTTGTCATAGAATTTACTGGTTATGGTAATATATAATGTTTGTTCCAATTCGTTGAGAAAACCGTACAGATATTGAACGATACCGAAAGTGTTCCAACTAAATTTTGATCGTATCCATGCGCAATACATACTTCATCCTGTGAGAACTACAGTTGGTACAGGCAATATCACACAAACTTGATTATTACATTATAGTTAGACTAATACTACATTGTGTCTGTAAATGATCGTACGCCAATTGTGTTGGTACGCCCGCAAATTTCTCAACTTGTAGTGGCTACATTGTCGCTTATGTCAATTTTAACAGAGCCCATTGACGTTGGTTATGTGTATTATTTGGCGTGGATTTTTTGATATACATTAAAATGTTTTCGACTGAACATGATGCATCTTTCACTTCGGAATGCATCTCGAAATCACGATGGGACGTGGTCATATAATTTGCGGTCTTGCTTTGAACAATTGTGGAAGCATTTCCTCACGAAAATGTAAATTATAATGTTTTTGGTCACCACAACCATGAAATTGTGAAGCGATTCGGAACAAAAAACTGTATTTGCAAAAGTAAATCAACTGGGCGACCAACAGTATTAACAGAACCTGTTGTTAATGATCCTCGAGAACGAATGAATCAAAGTCTGTCATTTTGATAGAATTTATTAATCAGCTGCATGATGATGAAATAACATTGTTATTTCCAACAGGACGAAGTCACTGCTCACAATGCAGGTGCCACCATAGCATATTTGCAGGAGTTTAGTGATGGTCGTATTATCAGCCAAAGCCTGTGGCCACCGAGAAGTTCAGACTTGACACCGCCAGATTATGTTCTTTTCGGACATGTAAAGACTAATGTTTTTTAAAACTGCTTACACATATTAGAGGAACCTAATCACGCAATTAGACATGACATTGAAAACATCACTCAGGAGGAACTAAGTCGTGTATTTGAAAGGTTCTTTTGATTAAATACAACATTTAGGATTATTAAAAATTACTGAAAAGCCATTTCCATCAACAGCAACGTACAGACGCGTTTCGCTATAATTGAAGCTTATCAATGTACGGTATCTCGAAGACAGACATGGCTTTTCAATTCTCTACTTTGTGTATATATAGTTAACATTCTGAACTTACTGCAAATGAGAATTAATGAATATTAATTCCCATTTTTACATGTCAATGTCGTCTTATGTGATGCATTAATAACTACAATCCGACAAACCAAGTTTGTACTAGCATGTATAACACACCTCGTCGCGACTACGATCTTACTGGTTGTTAGGATAATTAAAAATTACTGAAAAGCCACTTCCATCAACGGGAACGTACAGACGCGCTTCGCTCTAATTGAAGCTTATCAATGTACGGTATCTCGAAGACAGACATGGCTTTTCAATTCTCTACTTTGTGTATATATAGTTAACATTCTGAACTTACTGCAAATGAGAATTAATGAATATTAATTCCCATTTTTACATGTCAATGTCGCCTTATGTGATGCATTAATAACTACAATCCGACAAACCAAGTTTGTACTAGCATGTATAACACACCTCGTCGCGACTACGATCTTACTGGTTGTTAGGATAATTAAAAATTACTGAAAAGCCACATTACTGATAAGCTTGAATTAGAGCGAAACGCGTCTGTACGTTCCCGTTGATGGAAGTGGCTTTTCAGTAATTTTTAATTATCCTAACAACCAGTAAGATCGTAGTCGCGACGAGGTGTGTTATTCATGCTAGTACAAACTTGGTTTGTCGGATTGTAGTTATTAATGCATCACATAAGGCCACATTGACATGTAAAAATGGGAATTAATATTCATTAATTCTCATTTGCAGTAGGTTCAGAATGTTAACTATATATACAGAAAGTAGAGAATTGAAAAGCCATGTCTGTCTTCGAGGTACCGTACATTGATAAGCTTCAATTAGAGCGAAACGCGTCTGTACGTTCCCGTTGGTGGAAGTGGCTTTTCAGTAATTTTTAATTATCCTAACAACCAGTAAGATCGTAGTCGCGACGAGATGTGTTATACATGCTAGTACAAACTTGGTTTGTCGGATTGTAGTTATTAATGCATCACATAAGGCGACATTGACATGTAAAAATGGGAATTAATATTCATTAATTCTCATTTGCAGTAAGTTCAGAATGTTAAATAAAACACTTGTTGCATACTCAGTTAATAGATTCACATAAACATAACTTTAGTCTTCATTATTAATATGACCACCAACTGTAGCAAAATAAAATCAATTATACCAACATAATTGGCGTTCGATCATTTACAGACACACGTTACAAAATAGATTGGTAACCAAACGATAAGAAAACCGTTCTTCTTTATAATTATCACCGGTCCAAAAGTAGTGTAAAACTAACGCTTGAAAATAATCATCAAACGATACGCATACCGTAGCGAAACCGGTAGATGGAACAAACCTATAATATTATATAATATTGCTAATATATGGTTTTGGCTTTTGTGACAAGGACGGTGACCAGACATCTAAAATGTACGTCGAAATTGCGCGGTGTTTCATAAATGAAACATACCTATTTATTACTTAGAATCTTCAGATTTTCCAATATTCCCAGTTATTATGTGTGAAAAATACAACTATAATAATCCCAGATGCTGAAAATATTTTACCTCTACTTTCGCCAAAAACATTAAAAAACACACAATACGATGCTGTCAGACGCTATAGTTATCGTATTACAACGGTCACATTTAAACTGAATAATAAAACACATCTATAGTATATGAGGGTTGCAGTTAATAGTATAAATTAGTCGGTGTGTAACATAATAGGTACGTTGCTCTTATAATTCAAATAAACTGTTATGTATATTTCAGCAGCCAATTATTCACTACGTATCAGATATGTGTTGCACTATTTAGGGTTAATGTAACTTAAGGCTTTCCCGACGATTCAAAACTTCAGTCCTTAATAGCTTAGTGGCAGAGCAACGGTCCGGCAAACCAACGGACTTAGGTTCGAATCCTGCTTAAAGGCAAATTTTTGTTTTTCAATAAAAAATTCGTCAGTACCCCCGTGGAGAGTTTAAATTTTCTCCACAGTTGAAGACTGAACAACTTTCTCAATTAAAAACGTATTAGAAATCAACAAATTCTTTAATATGATTAGAAAAACATATAGGATTGTTTCAGCTTTTACTTGATGAAATTCCATTATAACTATTATCGGGATAAAATAAAACAAATTTTAATGAATTTCACTACTTTTTACTTCAACTATCCGTCCCTTCTAACTATCCAAAACATGTGTTTGTTACGGTATATTTATGTAAAGAAATGTTATCTTCATAAGTTAGTTGTATGTATGACGAAGCTTCTGTGTGCGATCGTTACTTTGTGAACTAAAAAGTAGTGAAATTCATTAAAATTTGTTTAATTTTATCCCGATAATAATTAGAGAAATACTGTTTCAATTAAAAATAATAATGCCTAAACATATTTAATTTAGCTTCCCACTTCTAGATGGCACTTCTCACATATTTTTTTTTAATTATTTTTATGTTTTGTTGTATATTTGAAGTAGGTACGTAATTTATCCGTCCTTTATGTAAATAAATTTATGTGTTTAGGTTCTTTTTTCAATACTCATTTCAACTTTTTGATGGCAATCGTGGGACTGAAGATTCGCGCCTCTTTAATAACAACGATCTATAGAAAAACGCTATCAGTGAGCAGTACCGTTTTGCATTCGGCCTTCTCGACAGGAGAAATCGTCAATTTTATGTCAACGGACACGGACCGAGTCGTAAACTCCTGTCCCAGTTTTCACGCTCTATGGAGTATCCCTTTTCAGGCACGGTCCACAATATCTGTTTAAATGCGAACTTTTACGGTGCTAATAAATTTCCCTTGCAGATCGCTGTCACGCTGTACCTGCTTTACAATCAAGTGGGACTGGCCTTTTTGGCCGGTGTCGGTTTCACCGTCATACTCATACCGATCAATAAATTCATTGCGAACAAAATAGGCGAGCTCAGCACGAAGATGATGGATCAGAAGGACAAGAGGGTGAAAATTATGACGGAGATACTGAGGGGCGTTAGAAGTATAAAGCTGCATGTCTGGGAGGAACATTTCATGCGGATCGTAACAAGTTAGTGTTTGTAGTATATAGGGGTTCTGCTTGCATTAAACTGACCACATTCAGAGAGCAAGCGAGGGAAACAAAGTTTTAAACTGAACTTGATATTCTTAACACAACTTTGTTTTCGTAAATTAAATTTACAGTTTGTTCCAATAAATTTTTTCATTTAAAAATGTATTGAAGAAAATGCTATGGCTACATTGATGCTATGGAATATTTTTAATTGTAAATATTTTGGGAATTATCATTATCATTACCATAAAATATTTTATTAAGAAATTGAATTAATTTGTTGTTGTTGTATGTGTACTATGCTTGAGAAAGTTACACGAAGAGATTCTGTCTAATGATAGACATCTCTATTTATTTATACGGGATGTTCTTGAAAGAAAAAGACAACGTATGGAAGATGGAGAGATGCAATTATATAGAACATCAATCCAAAAAATTGCGTGCTAATTACACCGCCAAACCCAAAATTAAAAACCTCTTGATAATTGTATTATGTGCCGTCAAGGATTCAGAATATCTATAAAAAACTACCTCTATTGAATTTACACGCAAATATACGCTGCAATGTTTCTGTTTACAAAAACTTTAGAAGATAACATTGTTTAGATAGCTGTCGATGTTATAAAAACTCTACAAAATACGCTTAGGGTTCAATAACCTCAATACGATTACGTACGAATATATCAGCCGTGAATCATTTATAAACTCTTAGTTATCGTCGGAACAAAATGCAATTGCAGGACAAATATTTTTTCAAAATCTTTATCATTTTTTTCTCGCGCCTTTGAAGGAATTTGCGGAAAATATTTCGGATTCATATTCTATATAATTACATCTTTCCAATTTTCAGATGTTGTCTTTTTCTTTCAAGGACATTCGGTATACAGTGTGTTGCCGTATAGGTGTCCCAATTGGAAAAACATTTTTATTGTAGATTTATGAAAAAAAAACATTCTTTATTCTAGTTTTTGCTTGATTGAAAATACACAAATAATACTATACTTTTAAAATTAATTCCATAGTAAAGAGTAAAATAGTTGTTTTCTGCAAATTTTGTCCTAATATCTAGTTGCATTGAACGCAATGCATTTCACATGTTAGGCATCTGCTAGGTAAACTACTGTCATGCAGTATTTAATTGTCAAAATGCTGACACAAAAGTTTATGCGGTACATGTTATGCACCAGTAAGATACGCAATTGAAAAATTTCCCAATAAGTATCCTGATGTTATTCACTATAAAACTCTTCTCAGACTGGTGAGATGATTCGAAAAAATGGGAACTGTTATATCTAAAAAAAAAAATAGAAATAAAAGACCAGAAACAAACAGAAATGTACAAGACAAATAGTAAATCTAAAAGTAACACAGTAAAAGAAGTAATAAGAACATATAAACTCAGAGAAGAGGTGATAGCAAATATATATAAAGGAAAAATAGAGGCAGAAATGATAAAAAGCAAAGAGAGTTTAAACAACATGGAGGTGGAAGACATGTGGAAAATAATTAAAGATTCAATAATGAAAATAGCTACAGAAACGTGTGGAAACAGCAAAACAGACAAAAACAAAAAACAAACAAGATGGTGGAATGAGGAAATTAAAAGGGAAGTAAAGATGAAGAAAGACAAATGGAAAAATTATCTTAGTGAAAAGAACAAAGATAATTACGACAAGTACAAGAAACAAAGGTTAAAAGTGAAGGGGATGGTGAAAGAAGCGAAACAACAAGCTTGGGAAGAATTTGGGGAAAGATGGAACAAGACAGTAAAGGTAACCAAAAGTTATTCTATAAAATATTGAAGACACTAAGAAAAGGTAAACAAAACAAAATTAGATACATAAAAGCAGAAAACGGGAGAATTTTAGAAGACGAAGATAATATAATGAAAAGATGGAAAGAATACTCGTATTTCGAGGGAATGCTTAACACAGAACGAATAAACTTAATATACGAAGTAGAGATGAGCGAAGAAAACATAGAAAGTGGGGCGAGGGGAGGCGAGGAACCGATCAAGAAGGAAGAAATAATGGAAGCTATAAGGAAGTTAAAACGAGGCAAGGCGGCAGGACATAACGGTATAACAGCGGAAATGATAAAAAATATGAAGGAAAACGGCATAGAAGTCCTAGAGAAATTGTTTAATAGGATTTGGAATGAACAAAATATACCAAAGGACTGGGAAGTAGGCATAATACTACCCATCCACAAAAAAGGTGACAATAAAGAGTGTAGCAATTATAGAGGAATTACACTACTCAGTGTAATGCTAAAAATATATGAGAGAATCCTAGAAAAGAGATTAAAAATATTAATTGATCACCAACTAGAAGAACCGCAAAGCGGTTTTCGGAAAGGCAGAGGAGTGCACGATCACATTTTCACTATGAAACAACTGATAGAAAAAAACCGGAATAAGACTATATATGCGGCCTTCATAGACATAGAATAAACTTTTGATAGTATTCCAAGAGAAGAAGATTGGAAAAGCCTTAAAAAAAGAGGAATAGGCGAAAAACTCATAAAAGCTATGAGAACCATATATCAGAAAACTAGAAATTATGTGAGAACTGAAAATAGGAAGTCCGAAGAGTTCATAACCAAAGCAGGACTGAGACAAGGAGGGGTGCTCAGCCCCGTACTATTTAACATAATATTAGATGATGTACTAAAAGAAATAAGGGGAATAACAAAGAAACTACAAGTAGGGTATAAGAACATGGAGAGGGTTGAAATAGCAGAATGTGTCTTCGCTGATGACATAATAATATACGCAAAGAACGAAAGAGACTTACAAGAAAACCTAAACACATGGAATATAGCACTAAAAAAGAGGAATCTAAAAATAAACATTGATAAAACAAAAGTGATGACAATAGGGGGAAATGATTTAAAAGTAAAAATTGAAATAGAAGGAAGAAACATAGAACAAACAGACACATTCAAGTACCTCGGAATAAACATACATAAAGACGGAAAAGAAGATATGGAAATAAACAGCAGAATAGAAAATGCAACAAAACTATATTGTGCACTAAACAACACATTTATAAGAAAGAAGGAAATAACGAAGAAAACAAAAATCACAGTATATAATGCGTTGTTCAAACCAATAACGACGTACGGATGCGAAAGCTGGATACTTAATAAACATATGAAGAGCAGACTACAAGCCGTAGAAATGAAATACCTAAGAGTGGTGAAAGGAGTTAGTAGAAGGGACAAAATAAGAAATGAAGTAATAAGACAAGAATTAAATGTACAACCCATAATGGAAGAAATCGCAAAACAACAACTAAGGTGGTTCGGTCATGTAGTAAGAATGGAAGAAGAAAGACAGACTAAAAGAGTATGGCTAGCAAGAACAACGCAGAAGAAAACAAGAGGAAGACCACAAAAAACGTGGGATAATGTCATAGTGGAAAATTTAAAGAAAAGAGGAGTAACATTGTACGAAGGGAAGAGAATAGCGAGAAACAAAAAGGAATGGGCAAGATTTATATATCAGGAATAGTCATATAGGCAAAATGTAAATAGCTTGACACCCTAGGGGTAAACAAGCTTATAGATTATAATAATAATAATATATCTAAAAAAAATCGAAAAAGAACTATGATAATGAAAGTAAAGGTACTTTTTTAGCTTTGGATTCGGTTAACAATTCACACTGACGTCTATCATTAAAAAGTTTGACAAATGAATACGAGGGTGGGTCAATATGTCCCTCAAAATTGAGATAAGGAACACACTATTCTCCGCGATCTATTCAGCTCGACACAATTCATCCAACGTTTCTCCAATTTTTGTCTGCCCTCTAAATAATAAGCTTCTCGATGACCTCAAATTTGGCGTTTGTTTCATCGATGGCCTCTTCATTCGACCTAAATCTCTTACCGCCGAGCCATTTCTTCATATTTAGAAACAGGAAATAGTCGCAGGGTGCTAAATCTTGGTGAATATGCTGGACGAGGGAGCATTTCGTAACCTAATTCATGCACTTTTGCCATTGCGACTGCGGATTTTTGCACCGGTGCATTGTCCTGGTGGAAAACTTTTTTTCTCGCCAAATGCGGTCGTTTTTGCTTTAAATTGGCGTCCAATTGATCCAACAGCTCTGCATAATATGCGCCGTTGATCGTTTTACCCTTTTTAAGGTAATCGGTGTGAATGACACCGCGCGCATCCCAGAAAACTCACTATGACCTTGTTGGCCGACAGACCCACCTTGGCTTCCTTTGGCTGGCTTCGATTCACAACGATGAGTCCACTGTCTCGACTGTTCCTTGGTCTCTGGTATGTTGTGATGAATCTATGTTTCGTCCACGATTATGAAACGGTGCAAAAACTCGTCCGTATTGCAATTGAACACCGCCAAACACTCCTTTGAAGTTGTCAAACAAATGCGTTTGTCGTCAATCGTGAGCAAACGCAGCCTCTCCAAGTTCACTCGCTGATCGTCCAATATCGTACCGTGGATTTAATCGACCATTTCTGGTGTGGTGACCTCAATTGGGCGACTAGAACGTTCGTCGTCACTTGTGTTGGTACGACCGCACCGCAATTGAGTAAATCAGTTGTGGGTGGTTCCAGTCGATGATGAAAAGTCCCCATAATACTTTTCAAGTTTTTTTTTTGTTTACGTGATGTTTTTTTCGCAAAAAAGATAGTGTTTAATGAACATACGATATATGCTTTTTTTCATTTTTACGAAAATGCTCGTAGACGTCTGTTTCAAATGATTGTCACAACAAAACTGTTTGACAGATCAATCTGAAAATTAGGGTGCGTTCTTTAAAAAGATGCTTCTTGACAAGCAGAATGTTGTATTTGAAGTGGCCGCGCCATCTGTTCTAATTTTCAGGTACTTCTTGACATACGCGTTTTGTGATTAATCACAATACGATATTGTGAATTATTAATCACGAAACACGTTCTACGAACCGTATTATTTGCAATATAGATTCGTAAAATCTATTTCAACTATCATTTTGTATAAATCTCAGTTCTATTTTCAGTTAATATTGATTTACTATTAATTCTAACCATAAGTCGTTCATACTTATATAAAATATTCTAACCTAAAAAGATAAGTATAAAGCCAATGACCAGGCAAGCTAATTTCTAAGGGTTGCCCAATTAAATATTTGCTTGAATCATTTATAGTCACTCTGTATAAAATTACTTATACATAATCTACGAGTATACATATATAGAACAGTTTTAATGCGGAAATTACTATTAATACTGAGACAGGAAATTACAAGAAATAAAATGCGTATATTTTGTAATGCGGGGTTGGCATTACACGTACGGAATATCTAGAAAGTAAATATATAATCTCAAGAAATGTAGTTTAGTAGAACGGCCTTTTTGCCTTGCTTAATACTCATTTGCATAATGAAATATTCCATTATAACACAAGATATTTAGTTTAATACCGAATTTTCGTGAGACATGTAATGATTTTCCATATTTTCTCTTCAGATCTGGGTCACAGAAACTCATATTACTCAAAACGCTCCACTATACTACATAATAAACCTAGAAATGACTGCGCTATTTTTCAATAGCAAATATAATCTGCACATATTTTTATGGTATTTGATATGTGTTTTGTATCTATTTCGAAACGGTGCATTGACTAACAATTATTTCGTTATCAGGCGATTCAATAAATTTCCAATTTAAGTGGGCGCAGAGAAGATTTGAATGTACTATCAATTTAACTGCCAACCATGCTGTTATTAAACGCTTATATATATATATATATATATATATATATATATATAAGGTAAACTTAATAAGTCGGCGATTAAAGGTCTGGTTTATTACTTCAAAGTATATACATTTAAAACAACCCTACATGTTTCGGCAATGATGCCTTTGTCAAGGATATAAAAAAACTTATTAAGTTTACCTTATCATACCAAGGTCACGAAAATATTATATATATATATATATATACAGTAATGTCCGGTTATAGCGAACTCCAAGGGACCGGCAAAAAGGTTCGTTATAAGCGAAGTTCATTATAAGTGATGATTTTGAAAAAACACCACTATTTTGAGTGAGTCAATTTTTATTCTTTTTTCATATAACAAAATACATTACAAATATTACATGTCTGAAACAACTTGAAAATATTAATTATGTACTAAAAAAACGTATTTATTTTAGTTTGTTTTTTTTGGCAAGATTAATCTCTCTGATGTGCACTTCTACTTCGCTTAGCTTATTAAGAATATGTTGCGGAGTATTCCGCGTTTGAAGAAAATGACGAATGACTTCAATATTACATGTCTGAAACAACTTGAAAATATTAATTATGTACTAAAAAAACGTATTTATTTTAGTTTGTTTTTTTTGGCAAGATTAATCTCTCTGATGTGCACTTCTACTTCGCTTAGCTTATTAAGAATATGTTGCGGAGTATTCCGCGTTTGAAGAAAATGACGAATGACTTCAATATTTTGGATTGCATTTGAAGTGGTTGGAACTAGTGGTACTTCGTTATTTTTGGTATCTTCCTCTTCGTTCTCATCTTCTTTGTTCTCATCGTCAGTCTGATTAGCTGCAGAAGACACAGAAGCTACAATGGCATCATCATCCAAAAATTCCACATTTACAAGGTTGTCATCAACGTGAACGTATTCATTAAAATCATATTCACCAAGAGTGAGTTCATCTTGAACATCGTTAACACTTTCTTCTTGATTTTTTGTGAGCCATTCGACTAATGGTAGATTGTCATCTGAGTCAAATTCATCCTCACGCCTGATAAATCCGCCGTGTCGAAAACAATTAGCGATTGTCTGCTTTGACACTTTTTGCCATGCCATATGGATGAAGTTAATTGCATCCAAGAGACTCACAGTGAAGTTAGTTTGATCATTATCAATAGAATTTATAGTTTTCGAGAGTAGGAATCGTCGGTAATTACTTTTTAAGCTATGGATAACACCCTGGTCCATGGGCTGCAATTTCGAACTTCGCAGGCATAAACACCAACTTAATGCACTCCAAATTTTTTACATCCGGATGAGCCGGGCAATTGTCCACTAGTAATAAGATTTTTCGTTTCTTACGACGTAAATCATCGTCCCATTCTCGTAGTTCGTTTGTAAAAATTTCGGAGGTCATCCAAGCTCTCTGTTACATTTATAATTGACTGGTAATCGTACCACATTTTTGAAACATCGGGGGTTTTTGGCCTTTCCGATCACCAATAATTTTCTTTTCTCTGTCCCCAATAAATTTGCTACAACCAAGACGGTAATTCTTTCTTTAGATAACTTTCCACCTGTACAGGTCTCCCCTTTGAATATTAATGTCTTGTCTGGTGTGAGCTTATTAAACAACCCCGTTTCATCGCCGTTAAAAATGTCCTCATCTCCAAAGTTTTCTCTAATTATTGGCCACTTATTTTCCAACCAGTCATTTACAACATCCATATTAACTGAGGCTGCCTCTCCAACAATTTTTCCGCTGCTGATGTTGTGTCTTCGTTTAAACCTTTCGATCCAACTTCTACTAAATTTTAATTCAGGATCTTCCAACAATTTACTCCCAAGATCTTCAGCTTTAGATTGCAACACGGCACCGCTGATAGTTACATTTTTACTTCTTTGCTGAGAAAACCATTTCCTTGATCAACTTCGTGCTTAGTAGGTTTTTTGATTTTTTTCACATTTGAGTTTCGTACTTGTTCGAAACTCTTCAATATGGTTTGCCTTCGCTTCCAAATTGTAGCAACCTACAATGAAGTTTTTGTTTAATACATGCATTATCCTGAATTTAGTTTTTTATTACCGTTGATTTACTTAGTCCCATTTCAGTACAAATTTCGCTTTGTTTGACACCTCGTTGCAACCGTTTCACAATATCATGTTTACTTTTCAACGTAAAAGATTTACGTTTTTTATTCGCAACTGCGTCACTCATGGTCTTAAAATCACGTTTGAGAATCAGCGTAAGCACAGATTGATGACTCGACGTCGACTGCTTGCACAAACTGCTAGAATCGACTACTGCATTTTTGGCGAGATACTTGGGGAAGTCCCTTGTTTTCTAATTATAAGTTCGTTATTACCGAAAACTTTTTACATACAAAATGGAAAATAGGGTCCGTTATATCCGAAAGTTTGTTATAAGCGGGTTCATTATATGCGAAAAAAATTAACACGTTTCTTATGGAACCTTGGTTCGTACTTTTCAAACTGGTTCGTTATAACCGAAAGTTTGCTAACTGGTTCGTAATAACCGGACATTACTGTATATATATATATATATATATGGTAAACCTAATCAGTAGGCGATTAAAGGTCTGTATATTACAGACCTTTATATACAGACCTTTAATCGCCTACTGATTAGGTTTACCATATCATACCAAGGTCACGAAGTTATTATATATATATATATATATATATATATATATATATATATATATATATTGTTTGGCTAACATACGAGTACAGTAATTTTTTTCCTCATGGCGATTTTTTTAATAACTACTAGAGCGACTTGATATTTAAGGTCACCAACAACGCTATTGCGCTTCGCATGCAAAGTTTCATTTTCCTGTGTACCGTTGTTAAGTTTGAATTCTGAGATACGTATCAAGCCACGATAGAATTTTAAACGATGAACGTATGAAAGCTGTTTGTAACAATTATATGAATGTGAAGAATGTTCGCCAGTGTTTCCGACGTGCAAAACTCATCATCAACTCGTCATAGAGGCGAAATGAAAGTGTTTGGCGAAAAGCGATCAGGTCAACCAGTATCAGTGACGCATGAGAAGAATCAAAGACAGCAGAATGAACTGATTCAAAGGAAATCACCAGATTTCGCAAAAAAATTGCTCGGTAATTAAGCATTAGTCAACAAGCAGTTCAGTACATTGTCCAGACGTTGAATTACAGAGAAATTTACGCCAGATGGGACTCGCGACAATTAACGGATGTCATGAACGAGCAAGGGCAAAACACTTGTCAAGGACTTCCTAATCAGTACCGACGTGAACGAGATGATTTTCTTATTAACATCACCACCAAGGACAAATCTTGTGTTCATTATTATGATTTCGAAAACAATCGGTCATGCTTAATATTTTCTGGGATGTAATATACGCCAAAGGGATCAACGATTAATTCAATAAGATACCGCAAAACTTTACAATGATTAAAGAATCGTATTTTGATCGAAAAGGACCATTTTTTTTGCACCATGATAACGTCAGACCGCATTGCAGCAACGAAACGATGAAGACAGTGACGAGCCTGAAATCCACGTTGAACTTAATGCAAATGAGAGTTAACAATTATTAAATCTCATTTTACATGTAATTGTCGCCAAATCTATTACTTTAGTTTCTACAATTCGACAAACACACGTTTCGGGATGATCGCGCTTTTCACGCTTTTTTTCATTTGTCTTCACAATCAGGGAATGTTGACGTCGCGACGTGTTGCGTCTGCATTCTGGTATAGGTCTTTCACGATAACAGACGAGACACGTGATAAATAATTACAAAACAGGGTTGACAAATTTACATTGCTTTGAGTCAGCTGTTGTTAGTAAATAATCTATCAGATTAGGTTTATGTCATTTTAAAATATTTACAACTACTGATATGCTTTATGTCGCTATTATATAACGTGTGTATAAATTGTCGCAAAAGCTACACGCAGCGACGTTCTTCGTTTGGTTCTGAATAAAAAATCTTAATGTTAAAATGTCGTATCATGCTTCGTTTGTTTTCACGGGGTTCTTGAAGTTCAGACTTTTAGTGCGTAACTAACCTTTGCTCTTCGATATCTGTTAATAGAGATAGATCCAATTTAGTTTAAAGAAAATTTTTTTACTAGTATTATTTCGTAAACGTTTTCTTTTTGATTTAAAAGCTTGTTTTAAACATTTATTCATTAACGTACTTTCACGAAAAACACATTTGGCAACGTTGTAGAACAATAAGTTTGTATTTCAAAGTGAGTTCAATCAAAATCATTACTGTCAAATTTTGACATTTACGAATTTACGAAGCATGATACGACATTTTAACATTAAGATTTTTTATTCAGAACCGAACGAAGAATGTCGCTACGTGTAGCTTTTGCGACAATTTATACACACCTTGTATATACAAAAAAAAAATACAAACAACATCAAAATGTATATCTGAATTTATATATTTTAGACTACATATACAAAAATAATATACAGAAAATCAAAATATTTAGAGATTAAAGGGCTTGTAACATTGTGAGAAACATATGATGTAAATAAAAAACGTAATGTAATTTATATTAATATGAAATACTAATTAGATTAAACATTTACGCTGTCTTCAGAATCAGAATTACTTTCATTGATTATAAATGGTAATATGTCTTGCCCAATGAATATCATTTTGATTGAATATCACTTTTATTTTTAATAGTACTATGATAACTGGCATTATCTAAAGCAATTGTGGAGGGTTCTTCTAAATTCATAAGAAGTTGATGTTCAAAGCAGTAAGAAATTGTTCCTTCAGGAATTGTTGCTTCAGGAATAAATCCATTAGAATTACCTGCATGTAATACAATGTATCTTTAACAAGATAAATACGTACCAATATTATTCTGTTAGTAATAACTAGAGTGGACCAATCCGGAGCGATATTGGTAAATATTTCATATAAAAGCCGAAAAACTCCAATAATTTATCAATTTATATATATATATATATATATACATATATACATATATATAAATTTATATATATATATATATACATATATATAAATTTATATATATATATATATATATACAGTGCTTCTCAAAAGTCCCCCCCCCCTCTTATCTTTGGAACGATTATACATACACAAGTGAAATTTGGAAACTGAATATTATAGGTTATAAACTTCCCTACTAGTGATGATAGATGACGAAATCGTCATAGATGACGTCACAAGGCCATTGTGACCAATAATTTTTAATTGGAACGCTACGGCAAGCGACACCTCTTTTAAAAGATATCGAAAAAACCTATTCAATGATACTAATTTTGTTTGTGTTTGAGTTTTAATGGCTCATTAGTAAACATGAAAATTTAAATTCCATTCAGTATGATATTAAATACAGGTTTAAGAAACAGTATGTACTTAAAGAAATTGCTCGAATTGACCTCCATTTACTTCCTGACAGTAAAATATCCTATTTTTAAACTCTTCTCGTACTTATTCAAATGTATCTGCGGAAACAGCCTCACATTCTGCAACAATACGTTGTTTTAAAACGTCAAAATTGTCAAGTTAATACTTTGGAATTTTTCTGTGGGGGTACGTTAAATCGAAAGTTTACGCCACTGAACTTGATAATATTGACGTTTTAAAACAACGTATTGTTGCAGAATGTGAGGCTATTTCCGCAGACACATTTGAAGAAGTACGAGAAGAGTTTAAAAATAGGATATTTTACTGTCAGGAAGTAAATGGAGGTCACTTCGAGCAATTTCTTTAAGTACATACTGTTTCTTAAATCTGTATTTAATATCATACTGAATGGAAATTAAATTTTCATGTTTACTAATGAGCCATTAAAACTGCCTCAAACACAAACAAAATTAGTATCATTGAATAGGTTTTTCGATACCTTTTAAAAGAGGTTAAAGAATTTTTCGGCTTTTATTTGAAATATTTACCAATATCGCTCCGGATTGGTCCACTCTGGTTATTACTAATAACCACCCACTTTTGTAGCTTTGACTGTTTTTATTGACTCATTTTGTCAAGATTTGCAAATAGTTCCATCTTGGAAGACCCAGGTTTCATTGAAGAAAACAAACTCACAGAAATGCTCATGTTTCATATGAACATATTGTTGCAAGAACATAGAACGTTTTAATACAATATGTGGGAATTCCATTAATGCTTGCTTTAGATCATCCTTATTCAATAAAAACCTATTCCATGTAATATTTTCCATAAAGATGTATTACCACTAGAAAAAAGTTTCTTCTCGTTGAGGGTATTTAAAGATGAAATCGTAATATGCTGTTCGGTAATTGAAATATTTATTTTATAAATATAAGTACTAAATTACTTTAAACTTACTGTTTTTATACATGTAATAAACTGTATTTCTAATTGCATATTATTAAAATAATCTATGACAGGCATTTTTAGTCCGTTTTCGCTTTCGACTAGATGGTTTAACCCCCATTTTTGACATAGATGATATTTTATTTACTGTGGCAATATGGATATTTAAACTCTCTGTAATAAAAAAATATTAGTCTTAAATGGCCCATTATTATTGCGTTGTATTTCGAAATACCCTATTAATGACGAAATGATTTCTTTGGCTTGTTTTTCTAACGGTCTAGGAATGATTTAGTTGTGAATATAACTGATCTTAAATATAATATCGATTTATAAATCAAATGAAATAGGTAGGAATTTGTAAATGTGAACTCATTGTAAACAGCTTATTCGAATAACATTTGACAGAATCCAAGCTGGCAACCATGCCCAGTTCTGGTAACATAATATATTCACTTAATAGAGAGAATTACTAGGATTATTAGGTATTATTGTAATTTAAATGTTATTTGTAACGAAGTAACTGTTTAACACGTGTCTCGTCTGTTATCGTGAAAGACCTATACAAACTTAATTTGTCGGATTGTAGAAACTAACGTAACAGATTTGGCGACAATTGCATGTAAAGTGAGATTTAGTAATTGTTAATTTTCATTTGCATAAAGTTCAACATGGTCCGTATATATATACACGCAGTATAGAAATGAAAGTCATGTCTGTCTTCGAATATCGTGTACTGACGATTTCTAATGAGAATGAAATGCTGGTATATACTTGTTTAGGGATAGTCGTTGCTTTCACGTATTTTTTCTTTTTTTTTCTTCGCGGTTGTTTCACACCCTTCATAAAGTCCTGATTGGGCACCTAGTTTTTTAGTTATTCCCAATGTTGAAGGAGTTATTGAAAGGTCAACATTTTTCATCAGACACTGAAGTTCGGGCTGCTGCTGCTCACAATCGGATCAACAGTAAACATCAAAGTTTTTTATGGAAGGAATGAAGAAATGGATTCAGCGTTTGAAGAAATGTGTTGCACTAAATGGTGATTATATGGAAAAATAACTATCTACATTTGTAGTACAAAAAGTTTACTTCATTAGGAGACTGATTTCATTATTTTGTCTTTTCTTATCCTTATTTTATAGAGTTGGAGACCTTACATATCAATCCGCCCTCCGTATATCACCGATGCCATTTTCGCCTTTTAAATTTTAACAAATTTCAATTTTTTGAAATAAATTTGCATTATTTTTTTTTAGAATACAGAGATTCTGAATTAAAATACTTAAAATGGCGTAAATATTTAGACGCTCTTTGCGTTTACTTTTGGGCAACCACTCCAGTATTAATCTCGATACTGACATTCCTTACTTATATTGCGCTAGGCAATCAACTAACAGCAGCAACAGTTTTTACAAGTATCGCTTTGCTTAATATGTTGATAGCGCCGTTGAATGCCTTTCCTTGGGTGTTAAACGGTTTAACGGAAGCGTGGGTGTCACTGAAAAGAATTCAAAAGTTACTGAACGTAAGTTATGACAAAATTATTTGGAAAAAATAAATTAACGCACTATTCTAGTTACCCGATTTGGATTTAAACGCTTATTATGATGAAAATATATTGGATGAAAGTCCAAATGTAGATATCTTAATAAAACACGGTGAATTTAGTTGGGGAAAGGCCTTAACTCCTGAGGAAAGACGAAAGCTACATGCTACCAGAAAGAAAGCTTATAAAGATAAAGGTGTGGGTAAAAGATCTAAAACCAGTTCACAGGAAAGTTCGCCCGAGGATGATAGCGATCAAATTCACGAGTTTTGTTTGAGCAATATACATTTTAAAGTAAATAAGGTATATTTAATCGTTCTTTTAATAAAATAAAAATTGCATTTGTTCCTTTCTTATATTTTTTCAGGGCGAATTTGTCGGTATAATAGGTACTGTAGGTAGCGGTAAATCATCTATATTTTCGGCAATAATGGCCGAATTAACGAAACAAGATGGCCAAATAGCGATATCAGATAAGAACTCCGGTTTTGCGATTGTAACGCAGCAATCGTGGCTACAAAGAGGAACCATTAAGGAAAACATTCTTTTCGGAAAGGCATACGATGAGAGTAAATATGTAGAGGTACTAACAGCTTGTTGCTTGACGGAAGATCTGGAACAATTACCTGGCGGCGATCTGACTGGAGTGGGAGAAGGTGGCATGACACTTTCTGGCGGGCAGAAAACTAGAATTGCTTTGGCTAGGGCAGTTTATCAAGATAAACAGATTTATCTTTTGGATGATATTATCTCTGCCGTGGATGCTAAGGTAGCGAGGCAAATTTTCCAAAATTGCCTTATGGGTATTTTAAGGCACAAAACTAGAATTTTATGCACTCATCATGTGAAGTATTTAATGTATTCTGATAGGATTATCGTTATGGAGAATGGTATAATTCAGCAACAAGGTAAGTAATTTTTCAATATCGTACATAGGAAATAAGTGCTATTAGTTAACTTAATTTTAATGCACATTTTGACAATTGTATGCTTAATTAAGTAGTTGTTTGAGCTATTTTCATCGTTTGTGTGATTTGAATAATCCGACGTTTCGGCAGCAATCTACTGTCGTTTTCAGGGTAGCCCTGAGAAGGACTAGTTCTTGCCAATATCATCTCTGACATGTATGTCTTCCCAATTTTTGTTTATAGCGAAATATAGTCGTGCGACATTCGAACCACGTCTGAAATTCGTAACTTCGAACTAAATCAAGTACACTAACCACTACGCTATTTGGGGGTAAGTTCATCGGAACCTATCTATTACAATAAACCTTAGTCCTTTCCTTGATTGATTTTTAAGGCTTGTAAACAAACCTTCTACAGAAACTTGTCTCGCACACTTTGATTACTGTATGCCCTACATCCACCCATGCCTCATCTAAGTAATATATTGTTCCATCTTCACAATATTTTTTTATTTGATGTAAGTATTTTCTCCTCTAAGTAATACTGTCATCTTAACGATAATTGCTCGCCCCTTTTTGGCATAATAAAATTATCATTCAAATGCATGTAAGTTAACATGAAACCAAGGTGATTTACTTCATCAAATAAGTCATGTAGAAATCACGCAGTTCGGGCCGTGACGACCAGTAATCTCTGTAGCTCAGAAACGATTTCAAACTCATAAGCATATTGATTGCAACAAATTTCTTCATTTCTATCGCAGTCATAGGTTCGAAATGTTTACCAGATTGTATGCAATAAAGCTTAGTTTAATAAACTATGTGATTCCATAGCTCGTTGTAAAAAAACACGCTTAGAGTGTAAATTTAAATTGCGTATGTTTTAATTCCACATCCTGCTCAAATTGCTTTAATTTAGATATAAAATCCTTCTTAATCCAGACCATTGAACTCAGAAGACAGCCATCTTCTTAACTTGAACCGAGCAATGTGTTATACTTTAAAAATTATCCTTACACCGTTTGGGCATTTTTAATAATTTATTTAAATTAATTGCTAATTCTAAGTCATCATAGGCTATTTCAAAATTCAATGTTATCCTTTAATATAATTTATTTACTTTAATTGCTAATTATCGAACATCATAGGCTATTTCAAACTCTAGTATCTTCATGTAACGTTTGTATGTTAAAATATTTTGGATGTCACTATAACTATATTTAATCCGGAGCATTGGATCTACTCATGCGCAAGTTTGACATCTTGAAATATTATGCGAGTCATCGTTCGTACATTTGAATTTATATTTCATTATCGGCCCTTTTGGGCAATTTTAGGTAAACAGGACATCGTTATATTTTTTATTAGAATTTTGTAAACATATTAGGATGGTTTAACTTGTTGTATAACCATTTTTCAATTATCAATTTAAGTCTTGACATTTTTGGTTTGTTTGGAGAGCCATCTAGGCGAGACTTTTTTAAGCAATGGCAATACAATTTTTGCACGAATTCGCAAATACAAAAAATATTCAATCAAGAACTGATACGACATTTAAATTACTTTGACATATGCCTAATATATTTTTTTCAAGGCACTCTCATCCTAGGAACTAAAAACGCTACGTATGCATCAATCTGATATATCAATTTGGTAGTCATTAACACATAGTATACGCCATCGCTTTTTGAAGCAATTTTTATTGTTTTGTAAAAGGTCAGGATGTCATTATTGTTTTCCTGCCTTTGTTATTATTATGATTATACATATGATTAAACTATCAAATTTATTATAAAAATAAATTTTCATATGCTTCTTACCTTTTTAAAAGCAGAATAATTTTAAATTCATGTTTTGTAACTTACGAAGAAAGAAAACATATTTCTTCTAGATATCGAGCAAAAGCCCCCTGTGAGCCAATGCGGTTCCGCAGTAGAAAATGCTAGAAATCAAGACGTATACGTGTGTCATATCCAGTGAAGGCGGCTTGATTTACAAAGACGATTATGAAGCAGTTTCCTGCTCTGGCGTTCTAGCTTTATTTGAAATATTTTTCAACGCCCTGAATAAATCTAATATATTTTTGTAATATTACTAACGGTGGCAAAAATCGTGATGATTCATAATATAAAATTCGCATAAGTTCAATAAAATAACGGCTTCTACTATATAAATTACATAAATGCAATTTATATGTAGGTGTTTGAAATTTTCTTTGATGCAATCGAAATTTTGTAACATTATTGATACAAGGGGGCAAAATAAAGAGTAACATTTTTAATTAACATCCCTTAACAGTCCTTTTTGATTTAATAATTACGTCATCGTCGTTTCCGGACATGTGGAAGATTGGCAGAGTTGTTCCAGTTTTCAAGAAGGGTGTCAGATCGAACCTTTTAAATTATAGACCGGTTAACATTATTAGCAATTTTGCGAAGATTTTTGAAAGTTTGTTGTATCAACAAATTATATTCAAGTGTAAATCGGCGTTGACTGTACAACAACGCGGCTTCACTGCAGGTACATCCACTATTACGAATTTCGCTGAAATAACCCAATACATTAGTGAAGCTTTAGATTCTCGGATGCAGGTGGATGTCATCTATAATGACTTTGCCAAAGCATTTGATTCTGTTAGCCATTCCTTACTGCTAACCAAGTAGGATGCTTTTGGTTTCTCGTATGGTCTATTTCAACTAATAATCTTCAAATTTGTGTAACAGATCTAGTGTCGTCTACTACAATCCAGGCAGTACACTCCATCGTCAGGCGTTCCGCAAGGATCTATACTAGGGCCCCTATTATTTAATATTTTTATTAATGATCTCATTATGATATTAGGTTGTAACGCGGATGATCTTAAAATATTTTCTAGAGTCGCGTCGTTGAGCAATTGTACGGAACAGTTACGTAATCTCCATTTGGTTAATCACTGGTGTAGTCATAATGGAATAGCTTTGAATATTGACAAATGTGCAATTGCCTCGTATGTCCGTGTTGCGAGCCCAGTTTTGTTTCCGTATGCTCACGAACATATTCTCAGAATCAGGTTAGGGATCTGTGTGTGTTATTTGATTCTGAATTACGCTTCAATAATCATATTCACGATATGTGTACCGCAGCTATTAAATCTTTGGGATTCATTATAAGATCTTTTAGGCAGTTTCGTAATTCCTTAACATTCAAATCTCTGTATTACGCCTATGTAAGAAGTAGATTAGAATACGGCTCTCTTATATGGTATCCTCATTACCTGCATTTGCGTCTGGCTGTGGAGAGTGTTCACAGACGATTTTTGAAGTATCTGTCTTTCAAGTGTGACGGTTTATATCCGGAAAGAGGCCCTGAATATACGTCTCTCCTGGAACGCCATTCTTTAAATTCCCTGAGTGATAGAAGAAAACATCTTCGTTCCAAATTTCTCCTTATTTTACTAAATGGAACGACTGATTGTCCGTCTCTTCTGTCGCAATTGAATTTTTTGGTTCCAGGATATTTAACTCGATCGTCGGACACTTTAACCGTTCCCATCGCCAAATCCAATGTGTTGCTCAAAGTTTGCTGCATATGGTACAGGTCCTTCAAAAATTCTACCCTGATCCCTTCTCTCGGTGATTTGAGATAATTTTGACTACTTCACATGTGTCTACACGAATTGTCATTTGTTATTTGTTTTGTACTTGAATAGTATTTTTTGTTTTTATTATTTATTTTTATATTATATTTTATTATATTATCTTTTAAATGACCCCCGTTCAACCCTTCACAAAGGTGAGCCCTGCAATGGCACTCTCCATAACTGCTTCCAAAGTGACTTCTTATCATTCCAATTTCCTGACATATATTATGCTTCAGTTCAGCAAGAGCTCGAAGCTTAGTAACAAACACTCGCTGTTTCAAATATCCCCATAAAAAGAAGTTTGGGGCGTCAGATCAGGGGAGCATGACGACCAACGAAACTCTGCATTTCTGGAAATTATTATTTCTCCGAAAATTTGCCATGGAAACTCGGGTCGAGTGAGCGTTACTCCATCTTACTCCAATCTCGGTGTGTTCTCAACAGTAAGAAACACAAAATTTCTTAACATCTAGAGATATCTTTCGCCAGTAATTGTAACCGTATTTCCATTGTTATCCTCGAAGAAGTACGGATCTAGCACCCTTTCTGATGTAATTCTGCACAAAATCGTGACTTTCACAGGGTGCAGCTTTCGCTGATGAATGGCTCTGGGATTCTCAGTTCCCCAAAATCTGGTCTGGTTACTATGTCTGTTTACAAAATTATTTAAGTAAAAATGGGCTTGGTCTCCTACTATAAGTTTGTTAATAAAGTTGACGTCTTCTCTGGACTTCTCTTGAATACGGACACAATACCCTATTTGATAATCCATCGGCTTTAGATCCTGTACTAATTGGAGCTAGTATGTAAACATGTGATTCCAAGCTCTTGACGCCGTCGAGTGGATGTCCCTTGCTCTTCATCAATGCTCTACCGTACCGCTCAATATTTTCTTGTGAACAACTTGGGAGGGGTCTTCCAGGCCGTAGAAGATCTTGCACGCACCTTTCTGTTGAAAATGCCGAACGATGGCCAATATCACTGGTTTTGACAGAAGTTTTTTTTCGTTAAATTGTTGCATGTATGCTTTCTGAGTAAGAATAATGGAGTGCTGATGTTTAAAGTAAAATTTGATAAGTTTTACTACGCCTTATTCTATCGTCAATTTACAAATAATATATTTTCGAATTCTGTATTTTAAAAATCTGAAACTATTTTACTGATTTTCTGAAACATGTCAAAAATTGTTATAATAACTGCTTGGAATATCTTGAAGAATGGACAGTTCAATTCGAAGATATTAAAAATATTCATTGGATGACATTAAAAAAGGAGATTTTAGATCGTCTATGTTGGGACTCGAACCCAAGTCTACAGTTTGCCGGACTGTCGGTTTTACCACTCACCCACAATAGACCTAGGTTCAAGCTATTTAGAAATGCATTTTGTACGTGAATTTTATTATTATTATTATATTATTTTTTAACTCTACATTTTTTCCCCAGAAGAAGCGACAAAGTGTCGCGAAATATAGGGTAATTTAATAAAGGAGTTTTTTAATTGACCTCTTACCAGAATTTTAATTAATTTTTGATAATATATCACGGTCGATAATTTCTTTTCAATTATATATATATATATATCCATCCAAATTTAAACTTTACCATTGAAATAGAAAAAAACAACTCCATAAACTACTTAGACCTAACACTGATAAAAACAAAAAACAAAATACAAACAAAATGGTACACCAAACCAACCACATCCGGCAGATATGTAAACTTTTTTTCAAACCAACCCCTAGCCCACAAAAAAAAAATGTAGTAACAGCGTTAGTAGACAGAGCCTTAAATCTCACTAATCCAATTTTCAAACCAACAGTACTAAATAAAGTAAAAACAATACTAACAGAAAACAATTATCCACCACAATTTATACAAAAAATTATAAAACTAAGACTTAATAAAATTTAACGACCACAACAAAACCATAAAAAACAATGAATTAACATATATCCCCACACCCTATATAACGGGATTATCCGAAAAACTAGACAATATATTTAAACCATTTAACTATAAAATAGCACACCTTAGCGGTAAAAACCTAAAATTCCTATACACCAAACTAAAAGACTCAACACCTACACAAAAACAATCACACACAATATACAACATACCCTGCAAAGACTGTGACAAAGTATACATAGGCCAAACAAAACAGTTACTACAAGAAAGATTGAAAGGTCACAAATACGCAAAAAATCAAACTGCTTTAAAAAAACACCAATTGACACTAAAACATAATTTTGATTTTGATAACACCAAAGTAATAACACAGAAAAAGAATACAAAAGCTAGGGAGGTCTTAGAAATGATCCACATTTTCAAAAACAGCAGAACAATAAACGACAGGAACGAAATTGATGGACTGTCTAAACTCTATTACCCACTGATTAAACAATAGATAAAATCACCCCCCCCCGCACACACAAACACAAACCAAAAAAACAAAAAAAAACTTTTTATCAGTTCCCATTTGTAAATACTTTTACTACATACCCCTAAACACGGTCCTGATCAATTTGCTAAATTCCAAAAACAGAACAAAAATTAACCTCTCTTAACAAAGCCACAAACACTTACAATATTCCAACCAGTGCGATCGGTTCGTTACAAAAAAAGGTCTCGGGTACCCGATACACATGTTACACAGAATGCGTGATTTTGAAAACCAAAAGAAACGGTGAGTTTTGTCATTCATTGTTCATGTAATGTAGTTTAACATCAAAAGTTTAACATCTCATTCATTTATACAGATTTAACCACTGTAATTTATCCTTACTCATTATTAACCTAATTTTAAATTTTAACTTTAATTGTTAATTTAATCGGTAATTTAGTCTTTAATCTAATTTTAATTCTAATTGTCAATGTAATTGTTAATTCAGTCTCACAAAAGCAAACACAACTCTCACGTTTTCAGTGTAGTAATTCTTGTTTCTATTTACCTTACTGTATTGTAGTTTAATTCAAATTTTTCTATTCATTTATACAGATGTAATCACTTTAATTGTCCTTACTCATTATTAATCTAATTTTAAATTTTAACTTTAATTGTTAATCTAATTGGTAATTCAGTCTTTAATCTAATTTTAATTTTAATTGTTAATTTAATTGTTAATTCAATCTCACAAAAGCAAACACAATTCTCATGTTCTCATTGTATTAATTCTTGTTTCTAGATACTTGAAAAAGACTGAAAAATAATAAAAGTCGAAACGTCGTAGAATAAAACATCATAATTCAATAAAAGGTCGCTAAACCAATAAAAAGTCTATTATTTTTAATATTAAGACACGGCCAATAAAATAAATAAGAAAAATAAAATTCTTATAAACACTAAATATATATATATATATATATATATATATATATATATATATATATATATAACAATTGATAAATTATTGGAGTTTTTCGGCTTTTATATGAAATATTTACAAATATCAAGTTAGTATGTATGTAATTGCAGAGTAAGGGGGGATGTAAAAATTGCTGTCTACAAATTACAAAGCAAATCATACGAAATTTTTTAATTGAAAAATATCGTCTATGTTGGGACTCGAACCCAAGTCTACAGTTTGCCGGACTGTCGGTTTTACCACTCACCCACAATAGACCTAGGTTCAAGCTATTTAGAAATGCATTATAAAGTAACAGTGTTAATGAATTAGATGTCAGTTATTGAATGTAGATGTCAAGTTGAAAGCAGAAGTCAGTTTTGAAAGTTGATGACAGTTTTGATAGCAGATGTCAGTTAGTGAAAGCAAATGTCAGTAATTGAAAGCAGATGTCTGTTTTGAAAGCAGGTGTCAGTTATGAAAGCAAATGTCAGATTTGAAAGCAGATGCCTATTTTGAAATTAGATGTCAGTTATTGAAATCAGATGTCAGTATTTTGAGAGCGGATGTCAGATTTGAATGTTTGAAAATGCTAATTATTGCTCCATAGCTATAGTATTTAGATAAAGAAATTATTTAAACACTTATATATGTATATATATATATATATACAGGGTGTCCAGAAACTCTCCTGACAAACGAAGACCGGAGATTCCTCTGATAATTTTAAGACAATTAAACCCAAATTCACCTAGTCCGAAAATGCTTCCTAAGGGAGCTAGAGTTCTTTGAAGATGGCGCCTTGTATTTATTTTTTTTTAAATTCCTCCAGAACGTTTCTATTTAGAAAAACAAAAACTAGTATGCTTATTTATCCTCCAGAGATGAATCGATTCCATCAATTGCGAATTTCTAGTACCGGTCATAGGCGTCCGTTTTGGGTAGGTCAACGGTTATTTTAAGGCATAACTTTTTTGTCTTTAACTTTTAAGCATTTGTGACACTAGATTATTAAATTTTCAGGTATTCCAGTACTAAAATGTACTCTTACTTTAAGTCGGTAGGATACACCGTTTTCTAGAAAAATCGATTTGTAAATTTTTCGTTTTTTCTTCATTAAAGTTCAATTTATTATGTACCTACTTATTTTTAGCGACGAAGTTGGCTTGGACTATCAAGGCATGGATGAAAATTAATTTAATAAATTAAAAACAAATTATTTATAACAATGGAACGAAATTAACAAAAAAAGAACAAGTATCAAAGGTAGATTGTTACAAAAGTTGCTCGATGTGATGACCATTAGTCTCTATGCATAAGTTTACCCTTTTGCTTTGAGAACGCCGAATTCTTGCAAAAATTCCAAAGTTATTTCTAAATTCGTTGCAAGCATCTTGTATCCTTAGCCAGAGTTGTGCGCGATTTTGTATCGGAACGGAATAAACAAATGCTTTTATGTATCCCCAAACACAATAATCGCAAGGATTCAAATCCGGCGACCTTGCTGGCCAAGCAACTGGACCGCCTCTTCCAATCCAATGGTCTTCGTAGTTATTATCTAGAAAGTCTCGTACATTCCTGCTAAAGTGGGCCGGACAGCCGTCCTGTAGAAACCATAAGTTTTGCCGAATATTTAAACGCACCTCATCTAACAAATCAGGTAAAATATTTTGCAGGAAATGTAAGTAATCAGCACCATTTAAACGAGCAGGTAATTCCACAGGTCCAAGTAGATAATCGTCAACTACTCCTATCCAGACGTTTATGCTAAACCTATGCTGATGCTTAAATTCTTGAACAACGTGGGGATTGTCACCAACGTACGAATAATAATGTGCATTATTTACATTAAAAATTCCATTTTTTGAGAATGTAGCTTCGTCACCAAACAAAATGTTCCTGAAGAAATCTTCATCTTGATTTTTCTGATTTTGTAACCATCTAGCGAATTCTACGCGAGCAGGAAAATCTCCTTCTAGCAGTGCTTGCACCTTTGTAAAATGAAAAGGATATAAATTTTTTTTTGTGTAAGATATTTCCTACGGAAGATTTTGAAATTGTGGGGTACATGGCAGATAGTCTTCCAACGCTAATTTCTGGATTTTCCTCAACTTCCATTAAAATAACATCTTCATGTTCTGCTGTTACATCATTATGTCTCCCTGTTTCATTATTTTTTGGGACCACTGAACCTGTTTCTCTTAATCGTTGATGAAGAGCTGTAAATGTTGAGTGAGTGGGATGCTGACGATTGGGAAATTTTTCAGCGTATCTACGTTGCGCCGCTCGACCGTTACACCTAATTTCGCCATAAACTAAATGCATATCGGCGTATTCCTCATTAGTAAAAACCATTTTTTTTTAAATTGAAATCGTTGTGTTTGAATAACACAAAGTAAAAAATAAAAAGATAAACTTCGCGAACTGACAACAATTTGACAATGAAAAACGTAGGTTTTACTTCTGTTGGCAGTTCAGAGTTAACTATTGCAAAAAATAAAAAATTGAACTTTAATGAAGACAAAACGAAAAATTTACAAATCGATTTTTCTAGAAAACGGTGTATCCTACCGACTTAAAGTAAGAGTACCTTTTAGTACTGGAATACCTGAAAATTTAATAATCTAGTGTCAAAAATGCTTAAAAGTTAAAGACAAAAAGTTATGCCTTAAAATAACCGTTGACCTACCCAAAACGGACGCCTATGACCGGTACTAGATTAATCTCTGGAGGATAAATAAGCATACCAGTTTTTGTTTTTCTAAATAGAAGCGTTCTGGAGGAATTTAAAAAAAAATAAATACAAGGCGCCATCTTCAAAGAACTCTAGCTCCCTTAGGAAGCATTTTCGGACTAGGTGAATTTGGGTTTAATTGTCTTAAAATTATCTGAGGAAACTCCGGTCTTCGTTTGTCAGGAGAGTTTCTGGACACCCTATATATATATATATATATATATATATATATATATATATATATATATATATATATAATATAGAAGTAAGTAAGAATTTTACTCGATTTTAGTGGCCTGCCAGTAATTTGATACTATATTTTCATGCGAGTGATTTTAAATAATTAAGTGTTGACATTGAATTAAACTTTATTTTATTAATAATATTTTATAATATACGAAAATATAATATAAAATATTATATGTCGAAATTCTTTATCTAAGCTTTTTTTTAACTGATGAATCATGGTTTCATTTAAGCGGGTTTGTAAATAAAGAAAATTACTGAACATGGTTTAGACACAATCCAAACAATCACATCGAAGTTACTTTACATCCTGTTACAGTTGGAGTTTGGTTAGCTGTATCTTGTCGTAGAAAAATAGGTCCAATATTTTTTCACAATAACATTAATAGCCAACTCTACATAATACCGATACAAACAGTTACTTAACACCATTTTTAACTCTAGTGCAACAAGGCGAATTCAATGGAGGTTACTTCCAGCAAAATGGGGCCATTGCACATACAACTCCTGCAAATTTAACGCTTTTAGAATATTACTTCTCTCATCGAGTTATAAGCAGAGGTGTTCGGCCGGTGCGGTCACCAGATCTTTCTCCGTTATATTTTTCTATTTTTGGCTTGCTAATAATGAAGTATATAAGACACAAATAAATAACTTAGATACTTGATAAATACAATTACAATTAAATCTAATGAAATAACATCAAATGTATTGCGGAATATTTTTGACAACATGAAACGTCATATTGAATTATGCGTTCAACAGAATGGTGACCATTTTGAACACTTGTTATAAGTTATAATAATTAAAAGTTCTACAAATTAGTTTATTTACCTTGGTTGTTTGATTAATATCTCGTCTTTAAAGTTTTCTTATTAAATAAATTCATAATCTAATTGTACTTGTTATTAATTTTATCACCATATCTCTCATTTAATCTATATCCGCATTTTAAGAATGCAGATCATCATAATTTATTGAAGAAATTCATGGACAACTAGATTTAATTCTTTTTGAAACTAGGGAGACCAAACGATGTACTTCAGAGTATAGACGACGCCCTTCCAGTAGACTTAGAACTGAACGAGAGTATTTCAACATGTGCCGCGTATGATAGCATACAATTGGAAGACAGCAGTTCCAATGACAGCTTATTAAACGAGGAAGCACGTGAAACTGGAACAGTCAATTTCAATGTTTACGTCTCTTATTGGAAAGCTATAGGACACATTTTAAGTTTGTCCGTACTGATATCGATGATAATGATGCAGTTTTCGCGAAATTTAGCGGACTGGTGGTTGTCTTATTGGGTTACCAATTCAGAAAAGAATACGACAAATTTAACGTTTAGTCAAAGAATACATACAGAAAATGGCGAATTTCGCTCAGAGAATAATATGAGATATTACATGATGATATATATTCTTCTGGCGTGCTTGAATTCGGTTTTTACTTTATGTAGGGCATTCTTATTTGCATTAGGTGGTATTACAGCTGCAGCAGCAATTCAAAAATCTCTATTGAAGTCTATAGTGAAGGTACTATTACTAGTAAATGTTTAAATTATTTTTTACATTTATTGTTTTAGGCAAGGTTAACATTTTTCGATATTTCCCCATTAGGAAGGATCTTAAATAGATTCTCAAGTGATACATATACTATAGATGATTCTTTACCTTTTATACTGAATATATTATTGGCCCAATTTTTTGGACTACTCGGTAAGCAAATCACAACTAACAGCTGAGCTATTTTAACGAATCCAAGTTTATTATAGGATCTGTTGTGATAACTATTTATGGCCTTCCTTGGTTGTGTATGATTTTGGTACCGTTAATACCGGTATATCACTGGTTACAAAATAGTTATAGGCTTACTTCAAGAGAACTTAAAAGACTGTCAAGTATTACTTTATCTCCAATTTATAGTCATTTTAATGAATCACTCCAAGGTGAGTAATTTAATTTTATACTATGCATATATTATATGTAAGGTAAAGTGGGGCAATTGTCAAAATGGAGTAAATGTGATACCAGGTGAAAATTTCGTAAATTTCCATCAAAACGGCTTTCTTGAGCAAAACACTATCACAACTTACATTCCTGATCTCTCTAAGCCTGTTGGAATGCGACTTTACCGGTCGACTATTGAATCAGTTGTTTATTCGTGGAACTACGTATTTGAGGTTAGAGAACGACTGCAACAGGTGTTTCTTGAATTCGCAGAAGCATTTGGAATTTTTAGAGTCAGCTTCAAAAATTTGGTCTGACGTGGAAAAACCGTGTAATTTATATTGTGAATGTTACATTTCATGAGGTATTTGCGTCTTTCTTTATACTACCGTATTTTACATTTGTCCCTTAAAAATTATACAATGGGGCAAATGTGATTTACAGCATATCACATTTGCCCCTATGCATATTACATTTACCCATATAAATTTACAGATCGAAATGGTTTGTAATTATAAAAGGAAGCGTGATGACCCAGTTTACTCCGCGGAAGACCTACAAGTAGCTATACGGGAAATACAAGCGGGTCGAGTGACTATCTACAAAGCCTCCAAGACCTATAAAATTCCATACTGTACCATTTACAGCCGTTTAAAAGGTCTTCGGGGCGCAAAAAAGCAAAAGAAAGGCAGATCAACTGCATTGGATTGGAATCAAGAGCTTGAACTAGCAAGAGGGATTATCACTTTAGAGAAGTGGGGATTGGAGTATCCAAAAAGGAAGTTTTACAGCTAGTTTTCAAGTTTGTAAAGGAGCTAAATTTGTAAATACTCCATTTAAAAATGGCATGCCAGGGACTGACGGGTTTCTTGGTTTCAAGACATGGTTTAAGTCTGAAGATACCACAATCTATAGAATTTGCAAGAAAAAAAGCCAGTTTCATAATTTATGGATATTTTAAACTTCTGAAAGAAGCTTTAGCCGAACTACAACTTGAAGAGAGGCCTTCTCAAATTTGGAACCTTGACGAGAGTAGTTTCGCCGTAGATCCTAGTAAAACAAAAGTTATCGGCAAAAGAGGACTGCCCTGCTCCTATATTACTAGTACTCCTGGTCGTGAAAAAACAACTGTCTCATTATTGGCCAGTGCTTATGGAGAAAAAGGTCCACCATTAATCATTTTTAAAGGTGGCAATGTCTGGGACCAACGGCAAGCTCCTGACGATGTCTTCCCTGGAATGTCGTACGCTGCCAGTAAAAAAGGGTGGATGAATGGTGATATTTTCTTCAACTAGCTACAAAACACTGTTATTCCTGCTTTGGGCGAACAGAGGGCAGTACTCATCATATACGATGGGCATTCCTCACATGTCAGCACTCGAGTTATTGACTTGGCAAGGCGACACAATATTACAATTCTAAAATTACCACCTCACACAACTCACCTGTTGCAACCCCTCGACGTTTTCGTATTTAAATCTCTAAAAACAACCTGGGATAACAAGTTGGTTACGTGGCAGAGACACAATGTTGGGCGCAAACTACCAAAAAATATGTTTTCAATACTTATTGCAGAAACGTGGAGAGACATTGAGGCAAATGTAATAATTAATGGTTTTAGAAAGTCCGGTATTGTGCCATGACAGAGTCGTAGCAAGAGAAAAATTCGACATCGAAGCATTAAAACGATGGAACTCCCAAAATACTATAGTCATTAACAGCGCTGCAGAAAATATTGATGACCCACAAATTCAGCTAACAAATACTTCAAATGGTATAACCTCTGTCCATGTCTCCAATATACCAGGCCCTTCGACAAAGTCTGACGATATTTCGCTTTCAAATGTAACTGTTACTTTTGAAGACCTTTTGCTACAATGCGTTCGTCAACATCAACCCTCAACAAAAATAACAAAAAGAAAGTTGGCTCCTGGAACTCAAGTTATTACTGCACCGAAAGACGGGGCCGCGGAAATACAGAAGAAGCAGAAAAGAACTCGTCAGAAAGCAATAACAAGTATTTCTGATTCGTCTAGTGAATCAAATGACGAATCAATAGCTAATCAAGATTCGGATAAAGATGAAGAATGTTTACAGGAATTGCAAAACTTAGAAGAAAGCGTAAATTCCAATGAATGTCATACTCTCGAAGTTGATAAGTGGGTTTTAGTGCAATACGCAACCAAAAAAAGTCTGAAACACTGTGGGAAAAATTATTCAGAAAGGGGAGTATGAAGAATGGCTTCTTAGGTTTTTGAGATCGAAGAAATCTAAATTTGTTTGGCCCAATGTTCAAGATGAAGACTTGGTAGGCAGCGCAAGTATACTGAATATCCTACAACCAACAGCGGATCGAAGAGGGTCGGGATTTACTTTTTCAGTGAAGTTTGATAGTTATAATATCTTCTAGTTACCTTGAATGTGTTTCTAAATGTTTAAATTTTGATAAAAATAAGTATGTTCTGCTAGTTAAAAATGTTAATATTTTTTATATTTTTTTAAAAAATGTATAATTTTGTTATTTTTTTACGAAATAAAATATTTTAAAAACCAAAATACGCAGAAATATTAGATTTATTACGTTTGCCCCACAGATACTTCTATTGGAAACGCTACACCAGGAGAGAGTCCATTGTCACATATACCCCAACTCACGCAAATGTGATATAATGACGCTGTTTTAAAAAAATTAAAACCAGATAGCTTAAAAATTAATTCACTTTGTTTGGTTATAGGCATCATTTTGTCAAGGACCAAAGAACGTTTGCTAATTTTTACAGAATTTTTGAAATAATAATAACATTTTCATTGATATCTAAAGTTAGACTAGTGAAATTTTAGCTCGCATTTACCCCACTTCACCTTATTACAATCACTGTTATTCATTTTGAAATTAATGTTCTTGCGTTACGGTCGACATTTATCCCTCGGGCCAGAGGCCCTCGGGTTAAATTAACAACGACCTCGGAGCAATATAATACCCATAACATCCTTGGTGTATAAATAACTATTTTAGTAATTTAAGAACTTAATTAACCTGTCACCACATTTTGTTGAGGAAATTAAGGCCGCCAATATGTTTGTTTAACTTTAATTTCTTTATGATGTCTCGTAAGGTTTACCAGTAATTAGAGCATTCAGAACATCGGCAAGATTTAAATGGGACAATGAACAGAACGTGGAGGAGAATCAAAAAACGCAGCTTGCCAGCCAGGCGGCCAGTCAGTGGCTGGGATTGAGATTGCAGTTTATCGGTGTGGCCATGGTGACCGGCGTGGTTTTAATCGCGGTCATCCAGCATCAATTCGACGTCGCCGATCCCGGTATATATGTATATGTACAAATTTCCCATTTTATTTATGCCGATAATTATTCTCGTCGATAGGTCTCGTGGGTCTGGCAATAACGTACGCTTTGTCCATCACCGGTCTGCTAAATGGTGTTGTGAACGCCTTCACGGAAACAGAACGGGAAATGATCGCGGTCGAGAGGGTTAATCAGTACATAGAAGAGGTTCAACCGGAAAATTCTAATTTTGTCATCGATCCACCGTACGCCTGGCCCAGTCAAGGAGTGATCGTTTTCGAGGATGTCGTTTTAAATTACAGGTTTGGCATTGTCTTTTACGTTTCGTTAATTTATTATTAATTAACATTTAGTATGAATATGCAATCATTGACTATTAAATTAGAAATACCACCGGAAGTGTTTCTGATTTGTCCGTTAATTAGTGTGCATACATTTCAACTTGTAAAGTCGTCTCGAAGACATTCAACGGTTAACGACTAGCAATCTCATCACTATCAGGACAACCAACATAATATATACTATTTTGAACGTGAAATTTGCCTATAACAATGTTAATTAAAGAGACTGATGACTTAAAGACGAATATATCTACAGGTTCATATATTAGATTGCTGCAAAATAAACCAATCAAACCCCTGCCGTCAGCAAGCGATCGGTTGTTCGTGAATTTCGGTCGCTACGCATAATATTATATAAAATATGTGAAATCATATACCCGAGTTTCTGTTAGCAGAGTAATGTTAAAAGATGAGAATAAAATTAGTAATAAAATGATAAAGAATTGTATCTATTGGTCGCAGTTAAATTAAAGAAATGACAATTTGACAAATACCATTTTTCTATCTAATTGGGTATGGTATTATTTTCACTTTTAGATCTACGTTCAACTAATTCCTCTTTGTCATTCTTATACTATTTGGGGTTTATCACGCGATATAAAAATAGAAGAATATTTCTCAAGATTCTTTCAAGGATTTACCTTTTTTTGATTGCTTTAGTGACAATATTCTTAGATGACAAGCAAACTTTCACAAGGTACATTATATTAGATTTGGTAGAATCATTTTTCGTAAACGATTGTGTTTCAATTCAGCACCTTTCAAATCAATGGTTTTGAAGATTTCTAATAAAGTATCTTTATCAGCATTAAATTGTCTGCTTTAGATTTATAATCCTTTCAACATTACGCGATCTTAAGCCTCACCAACAATATTCTCAGTTTTAATTACGAGTTTCTAGTAATATCTTGAGTGACAGTCGCCATAGCTTTTAAAAGTTTTATCTTCCCCTACGAGGGGAGCAGACTTAAAGCTATTAATGTTATTTTCGAATTGTGTTAGACCCGAAACTGTAAAGGTAACAAAAATAACACAGTGGGAATTAGGGTGAAGCCCTAATTCCGACCCTGGTTTATAAAGGCCCTCGAAAAACTCACCGGCCAGCTCAGAAAATAATTGCGAAAGCGTCGTGGGCCAAAACAACGCATAGATAGTAGAAAGGGCACCACTACGTTAGGTCTGGTAAGTTTACAGGTCAACGCAGAATCACCTTTGGGCCATGAGGGCTTAAAAATAAAATAAAGGTGTTCGTATTACCTGGTTAACAGCGTCACTAAAAGATCTTAAAACTAACACTTTTGCTCATAAGGACTTACAGAAATAAAACACAAACAACGATAAATAACAATAACAACAAAATTTATTAAGATCATCAAAGCAACAGCGAACAAAAGAAGCCAATCGAAAACACTGAATTGTGTCGACATTTTGTTTATTTTGTTGTTTTTCGTTACCAGTCCCTTTAATGCAATTGTAGGTCGTTCATTTAAAACCGATGCAATTTTCAGAGAACATTTGGCTCCATCTCTCAAAGGCGTCAGCTTTAAGACCCGTCCCGCTGAGAAAATCGGCGTCGTCGGTAGAACCGGTGCTGGGAAAAGTTCATTATTCGCTGCACTGTTCAGACTTTGCGAAATTTCTTCTGGGACCATAACAATTGACTCCGTAAATATTTCCAGTATTTCTCTTACCGCTTTGAGGTAAGTTTTTCTTTTAAATATTAACTCGACGAAAACACATTATGAAAATTGTAATGTTAAAAGCTTCGGAAAATTGTATTTTCTTATAAATTATGTTTAAAAAATGTTTATTCGAACAGATCAAGGCTATCGTGCATTCCACAAGATCCGTTCCTCTTCTCCGGTACGATTAGGGAAAATTTAGACCCCCTAAATGAATATAGGGAACCGGAGATATGGTCCGCCATCAACAATGCTAATTTGATTAGCCTAGTGAGAAGGCTGGGAGGTTTAGATGCTGAAATTACGGCGGGCGGTGCGAACTTTTCCGCAGGTCAGAAACAGCTGCTTTGTTTGGCGCGTGCTTTGTTACACAATGCAAAAGTGAGTTGTATAGTACGTAGTAACAACAAAGATCATTCTATACTTAGGTATTTAACTATTAAAATAAGTCTATTGAAAGGCATTGTTATTTATACGTGTTATAGAGAGGGTTAAATATGTTTAATCCTCTTACTCATTGTTTATACAGGGCGTCACAATAGTATTAAAATATTTCTACAGGCTTAATACTTACTTTGACGTTTCTGAATAGCAGGGACGGTTTTGTAATATACGAGGGCGATTTGTACAGTAAGCTTCGTTTGGTTATTAAAAAAAAACACCAATACGTGAAGACCTTATTATACGATGTGTCCGAGATAAATAGGGCCACTATGGAGATCTCGGAAACCTTAACAGATACAGATTTGGTAAAATGGGAGAAAAGTTGCGTAATCAAAGGTCTAAGAAATTAGCGTTTAGATTTTCCTGAAAAATTTTTTAGTTTTTTAAAAATTTGGAAAAAATATAATTTTTCGATTTTACAAATTTTTTCCTGGCGTTAATATTTGACCTACAGCAAAACCAATGACACTTCTCCACAGCAACTTTTAATGCTGTTTAATTATGTGGCGTTATTAGTTTTTTAATCCAACGTTTCGTCTTTGCGGAACCATCATAAACTTATTTTTTTGAAATACGGCCCTGATGTGTTTATATTATATTCTAAAAACCTTTTTTATTGCGAATTCAACGACCTATCATACTTTATCATTTAATTGCGGTTTCGTCATTTTTTTGCGTTTTCCAAATGTATGATACGCCATTATCACCAAGACGAAAGCAAGATTTGGAAAGCAAATGTGGTACTGTTGTATTTGGATTGATAGTTGCGTTGGTTTTTTGACACATTAGTTTGGTGTTTAATTTTTTGTGGAGTAATTTAAATTTTTTTCTATTAATTATGTTTTCTAACGAAGAAAAGTTTGACATGGTGGCATGTTTCATTTTATCCAACCAAAATTGTTGCGTTACAGAGCGTATCTATTTGCAGAAGTATCCTGAAAGGAGGCAGCCAAATAAAAGGACTTTTAGAAAATTAGTAGCAAACCTTAAAGCATATAGTTCTTTTAGAAAACCTGTAGTTTCCCGACGAAAAACGGGCAATGAGGAAACCGTACAAAATGTTCTGTTGGCCGTCACTGAGGATCCCGGTACATCAGTCCGGTGGATTGAACAAAACATTGTTATACCAAACTCAACGAAACATTGATTTAAAAAAAAAAAACAAAAATTACATCCGTACGAGTACAGAATTTGTCAAGGACTTAGACCAGGTGATTTAGAACGTCGTCGCTCATTCTGTGAATGGTACACAAGAAAATGTCAAGAGAATATGAATTTTTCTTATCAAATAATATGGTCTGATGAGAGTATGATTACGAATAATGGCATTTTCAATAGACGAAATGTCCATTACACAGGGCTGCATTTTTCAACACTTTGAAAGTTGATTTAAAAATTTTAACTGTTTTCTAGTAATTGGATAGCGCTGATTTCAAATCTGCTTTTATTTTTTTTGTATCACGTAAGGATATTTTTCAAACCAGTAAAATCAAAAAATATAGAAAAAAAACGATTTATTTCATTTATAAGCTAGTTTTATATTATATTTAAAAAAATACAAAAATATACACATAGAAACTATTAGAAATAGATATTTATTCTTTATGCTTCTTAAAAAAACGTTTTCGTTTTTCAGAAAAGCTTCGTTTGGTTGTTTTTCTGTCATATTCAGCTAAAGGAAGATCTCTTCTCAATGTCCAACAGTAATCGGCCATCATTTTTGTGTCCCAGCGCCCTTGGTATCTTTTTTCCATGTCTTTAATATCCTGGTGAAATCTTTCTCCTTGCTCTTCACTCACGTCCCCAAGGTTTTCTGGGAAATAGTCCAAATGGGAATGTAAAAAGTGAATTTTTATGCTCATATTGCAACCAAGAATCCTGAATTTTTCCAGCATATTTTCAACGATCTCAACATAGTTTGTGTCTTTATAATTCCCTAGAAATTTATGTACAACTTCGTTAAAAGCATGCCATGCATGTTTTTCCTTATCTTCCATCACATTTTCAAATTCTTGATCTTTTACCAAGCTCCTAATCTGCGGGCTTACAAAGATTCCCTCCTTTAATTTTGCCTCTGACAGAGTCGGAAATGTTTTACACAAATATTTAAAACAATTTCCTTCTTTATTTAATGCCTTAACAAATTGTTTCAAGTCCAAGTTTTATGTGAAGCGGTGGAAGTAACACTTTTTGAGGGTCAATAAGACTTTCGCGAATTACATTTTTGGTTTTAGGTGTTAAAGTCGCCGTTTGTGGCCAGTCTCTTTTTATCCAATGCTGTTCTCGATTTCTGCTATCCCACTCGCACAGGAAACATGGAAATTTAGTATATCCAGACTGCTGACCCAAGAGAAGGCCTAAAATTTTTAAATCTCGACACACTTCCCAGTTGTGATTTTCATATTGTATTCTTAAAAGTAATTCCTGTAAATTTTCATAGTTTTCCTTTAAATGAACAGAATGGCCGAGCGGAACAGAAGCTAAAACATTGCCATTATGTAAAAGAACAGCTTTAAGGCTCCTTTTTGAAGAGTCGATGAAAAGTCTCCAGTCAGAAGGTGTGTACTCAGGAGCTCCGAGGAAAGTAAGTAGATCAGCAATTGCTTGGCAGTACACGAGTGGTCCGTTTTGTGCAAAATATTTTACAAATCCAGCCTCACGATTTCTATACCAAGAGAAGGTAGTTTCTGGGGCAAGCAAATTTGTTTGTTTCAACCTAGACCCCAGTACCTCAGAAAGATCTTTTGAAAGTCCCAAATCTCTTACTAAATCATTCAGTTCGGCTTGTGAAAATAGCTGAGGTTGGTTTTGACCTGAGGTTGATGGTTCAAAATCACTATCCATCTGTACGGAGCCGGAAGTTGAAGAGGTTTCAATATCTTCTTGTAGTACTTTGGGGGGTATAGGTATAGGTACATGATCACTGTGAGGAACTGGTCTGATAGCTGATTTAATATTGTTTGGGTACAAAATATGTTTCAAAGTTTTTCTATTGTGCCCCTTAATATCACAAAGACAAAAGTAGCAATCTTCACGATGATTTTGCGGTTCTCTCCAAACCATCGGTATTCCAAAAGGAAGGCTTTTTCTATTCCCTTTGGTCAAATGTCTTAAACCTTCTTCACATACCTTACAAACAACGTGCGGTGCCCAATCTTTATCTTGATCCCCTAATTTGATTTTGAAATAAGCATACTATGCATTTTTCACAAATTCACCAATTGGTCTCTTAAATTTTTCAAGACGAAATATCCACAAATATAACAGAAATCATCTGGTTTGTTTTTGCAACACCGGCTAGACATATTTTTAAGCAATGTTTATTCATCAAATACCACGCACAACACTAAAGACAAATTAATTTTACTTGTTTACTGATCGACACTCTGAGCTATAATGCAGTGAATGACATTAAAATATACATTTTGTTTGGAGTGATAAACTTGAAATCCTTCTTCGCAGTACTAATAAAGTGAAAGCATAATAAATAGGATTTAGTAGGTAAAAATTCCCGGAAATCTTGTCCAAAATTAATACATGTAATAAAAGATTTACATCAGGTAATGAGAGCCTATTTAACAAATTTCTTTAAAACCACAACAGAAAATCATTTTTGGGTTAATACCTAGAATTTTAAGTAGTACATTCATTTTAAAATGTATTAAAACGCCTATTATAAGATTTTTTTTATATTTTTTTCTTTTTCTTTTGTGCAAAAAAAAAATCTGGGTGGTAGAGACCAACTGTATTTTAATTAGTTATTGCTATATAAAAACGGAGCTTAACAAACAAAAAGCACGTCATCACAAATTTTATGCAGGCCTGTGTTATTGGTCCGGAACCAATCCACGTTTAAACAAAACGTCAAGGCATCAACATCGTTTTGGCTTTAATATGTGGGCTGGTATTTTCGGTACAACGATTGTAGGACCGTTTATTTACCACCATACCTTAACATCAGAGCGTTACCTACATTTGCTGCAAAACGATTTAGAGGATGCTCTCGATAGCATGCCCCTAGCAATGATTCATAACTCTTGGATACAGCAAGATGGTGCACCTGCACATAATTCTAGAGCCGTCCGGGAATATCTTTCAATGAGATTTCCAGAGAAAATCATTAGCACTCATTCGGAAACACCCTGGCCAGCGCGTTCACCCGATATAACTCCGCTTGATTTCTTCGTATGGGAATTCGTTAAGAATCATGTTTATCAGGAAAATTTTGCAACAGATGAAGAACTGAGGGGGTTGGTTTTGGAAGCATTTGCCAATATTACTCCACAAATGCTTATTACCGTGTTAAAATCGGTGGTGAGAAGGTGTTATCTGTGCCTGGTAAATAATGGAAATCTTTTCGAACATATGCTTGTTTTGTTCATATTCGTTTGTTGTTGTATTTTACTTTTTATGTCTTCCGTTAGTTTAATTTGATTTGTTCTTTGTTTTTTTAAATGTAGCCATTGGATTGCTATTAAATATGTAAATGAAATAAACTGTTAATGAACATAACAAATCATTTATTCTTAAAAAAATTAAAAAAATTGGTGCAAGTCCGTTCTAGGAATTTTCTTGATTAAGGTCGAAAAATGACGAAACCGCAATTAAATGATAAAGTATGATAGGTCGTTGAATTCGCAATAAAAAGGGTTTTCAGAATCTAATATAAACACATCAGGGCCGTATTTAAAAAAATTAAGTTAATGTTGGTTTCGCAAAGACGAAACGTTGAATTAAAAAACTAACAACGCCAACTTAAACAGCATTAAAAGTTACTGTGAGAAGTGACATTGGTTTTGCTTTGGGTAAAATATTAAAGCCAGGAAAAAATAGTGTGTAAAATCGAAAAATTATATTTTTTCAAATTTTCTCAAAAATTAAAAAATTTTCTGGAAAATCTAAAATCCAATTTGTTAGACCTTTGATTACACAACTTTTCTCCCATTTAACCAAATCTGTATCTCTTAAGGTTTCCGAGATGCCCATAGTGGCCCTCTTTATCTCGGACACATCGTATACATACTATTCTATATAATTTTTACATAGTTGCCATTAAGATTGAGACATTTGTCATAGCGATGAACCAGCTTTCTAATGCGTTCTTCATATAATTGTGCCGCCTGCTAATTAAGCCATGCTTTCACAGTAGATCTCAGTGTATGTTGTTGTCCTTCGTTTTATAAAGTCTACAAGGAGAACGCCTTTCTTGTCTCATGACTTGACCATGACTTTTCTCGCAGAAAAAGTTTGATGGGACTTTAAAGGTTTCTTCGTAGGCGAGTTACAGCGACTCCACTCCATTGACTGTATTTTCCTCTCAACGTTGACATAGGCGACCCAGGTCTCATCACCTTTTACGATATGCCTGAGGAAATCTTCACCTTTAACATCGTAATTTCACAGAAAAGTTAGTGCCAATTCCATTCTCTTTATTTTATGGTCTTCGGTAAGAAGTTTTGGCTCCCATCGTGAACAAAATTTGTAGTAACCCTAAATGTTGAGTAACAACCTCGTACAAAACTCTACGTGAAATTTCACAGAAAGAGGAACTCATTTCTGTGATTGTGAATTGTCGATTTTCACGAATTTTTTCTTCGACATTACTCACAAGTGCATTTGTCACAACAGTTGGTTTTCCACTCCGTTCTTCATCATGGACATTAGTCCGCCCTTCTCGAAAGATCTTCTAACCATACTGTCACTCATGTCATTTTCATCATAAATGGAATAAAGTTCACTATGAATCTCAGCAACTTTCATGTTCTGTGCACACAGAAATCGGGTAACTGCAGGTAATTCACAGTCGGCGGGATTTTCAATTGTAGCAGCCATGTTGAAATAGCACGAAGGAGTGTCCCAACGACTCTCTCTAGCACTGCCAGACTCACACTGAACCAGACTACACCGCAGCTTGCGATCGCGCCGGTATCTCCACCCAACAAAGTTTACTCTGAATCTCTACAGCCCTTATGTTTTTTGCAAATAGAAATTGGATAACAACAGCAATTCTCACAGTCGGCGGGATTTTCAATTGCAACAATCATTTTAAACCATTAAAATAGGACGAAAGAATTTCCGAACGATCCTCTCGCTAGCACTGCCAGACTCGTACTGAACTAGACTACATCGCAGCGCTGCGATCGCGGCGATATCCCCCTCCTCTCCTCACTAGGAGGAAACTGAACTTACTTTAAGAATCGCCCTTGTATATCACTACCACCATATGAGAATTGATGGCTAGGATTTACTCTTAATTTACTCGCAATTGTTTTATTTGGTTAATTAACCTTGGAATGCTAACGTGGTATCCCCGACGACACCACGATTTAAAATATGTTTTTCAGAACTTTTAGTTTACTTTATATCCAGTAGTAAAATGTTAACTCAGGCGGAAATCCAAGCAATTGTACGCTAATATGAAGATTATGAAACCTATCTTGATGATTTTAATGCTGAATCTGGTGCAGAATACAAGGATAGCCCTTGTGAAGGAGAACGTGTGTAAGACGATGAATTTATAGCATTAGAAGATTCAAGTAGTGACTCTGATAATGGTTCCACGCAAAATAAAAGGAAGGTATAGCAAACGCCAATTAAGTTGGCGCGAGGAGGGGGTGCGCAGAAGCCGTTTTTAAAAACGTCCACCCCCACTACTCAAGTAATTGTCAGAATACATTTGTCATTGACGTTTGACGGAACATAATGCTTTGCTAGGGGATCATAAAGTGATACACGCTCAGAGGTTAGAATTATCTGACATTTGATGTAAAACCAAATACAAATCTCCCCACTACTTTTAATGCTGCGCGAACTTACCCCTCCTCCCGCCAACTTAATTGGCGTTTGCTATATATATGGAAGGAACGGCTACAAATGGTACACAAAGCTATTTTATTCCAAAAGCACTCACATGCTATAGAAAAATAGTGTGCTGCGTTTGTCTTTTGAGAGTTGAGTAAACTATTTGAGAATGGTCGAATTGAATTTTTGAATTTTGATTCATACTTTTTTGGAAATTAAAGTAAAAATCATTTTAGTTAAGTACCTATGCATAGATAATCTTTAGTAATGCTTATTAGATTAGTTTCCAATATTTTTCAAACGTTTTTCTTTAAGCACTCTGTTTGAAGATACACATTATTATGGTGTTGTGTTGTTTATTAATAGTTTAGCTACGTATATAACGGGTGTTCAGAAACATTCGAAGTCAAAGTATTCCTTGAAAATATGAAGTCATGTCTGATATAGATTGATACATTTACTTAATACAATTTTATAGGTTATCATACACACAAATGTCAGTTTATGTCGAAATATATTACTTTAATATGCTATATTAATTAATATAAACTACAGTTACAGTAATTAATTTGCAAATTTCAAATTAAGTATTTTGATATTTTAGAGAATTCTTGCTGAACAATAGCACCTCTTCATGCGATAACTGGAAAAAATTACATAATCCAATTAATATGCTATTCATTCTTGTGTAATAAAGCTCATCTAATCTGTAGTAACATGTAAAAAGACAATGCAGAATTAAGAGGAAATAACTTTAAAGTAAAGGTTTTATTCATCTTATAGTGACAATAGTATCTAGTTATCGTACTAGTTTAATATATTAACATTCAATAAATTATTGTAAGAAATGGCTTAAAATAAATTTGAAACAAATAAATTGTTTGTAGAGTCCTTAGATTACAACCTTATAATAAATATTATAAATTGTAGTTGTATAAATTACCATCAATAATGACCATAATTATAAAATATGTTGACAATGTCCACCACCTTCTTCCAAGCATTTTACGCACCTCCTCCGAATGCTACTAAATACATTTTGCAGTATGGGACTATTTCTAATTTCACTAATTTTATTTATAATTCTGTCTTGGAGATCTATATAATCTTGCACTGGTACTTGATAAATTGAATTTTTTAAAAAAGGCCACAAATAGTAATCACACGGTGTAAGATCACAAGATCTTGGAGGGAATTCATGATCGCTGTTCAAACTAATTAAACGATTTCCAAACGCTTCTTGTAACATATTCGTTGTTTCCCCCGCTGTGTGAGCTCTAGCACCATCTTGTTGAAAGTATCCCAAAGCTAGTTCATCATCGCAAAGTTGATTAAAGAAAGGCAATAGTATTTCCTGTCGATATCTTTCTGCAGTCAAGGTACCATTAAAAAAAATTGGACCAATAATCCTTCTTCTACTTATAGCGCACCAAACACCAACTTTCTGAGGATGTAAAGGAGCTTCAACATAAAAATTATTGGGCTTTGTATCACTCCACATTCTCATGTTTTGCGAGTTAACATATCCACTAACATGAAACCATGCTTCGTCTGAAAAGAAAGTTTTGTCTAGGACATCATCATTAAAATTATTTGTAAACCATTCGCAAAATACTACTCGTCGCGGATAATCAATATCGAGAATTTCTTGCAAACAAGTTATGGGATATGGGAATAACTGTAAATCTTCTTTTAAAATTTTATGGCAAGAACCAACTGACAACCCGGTTTGTTGAGCAAGAGTTCTTACTGAAGATTTAGGGGCATCAGTCATTATTTCTCTAACATTCCCAATCACTTCTTCTGTCCGGACTTTTGGTCGCCCACCCTACCAGTTTGTCGAAAAACTGGAACAATTCTGATTAGTGCACACTGAAAAGTATTATAATCAAAAGCAAGGTTGGGAAATTCATCTCGAAATTCTTCCAAACAAGCTTGAATTGAATACTTCCACAGGCCATCGATCTTTTGACCATTTCGAAAATATGCTTCAACCATGAATGCTTTGTGTACGTTAGTAAATACCATTTTAAAAATTAAAAAATATAAATTAGTATCTTCGATATTAGATTCTGACAATTTTTGACAGGCAACAGTTGACATTTAATAATTATTACAAATCAGATACTTAAGTAAAGATATACGAATTTTTGATCTGACCCCAATTGACTTCGAATGTTTCTGAACACCCGTTAGTTATATTTTATTAATGTCTTCTTCTAGTAGTATGTATGTATATAGGTACATATATTATGTTCTGATATTTCTGTTCACGTTTTGTTTATCAAACATATAATTTTAGATGTTTTAATTGTATTTGTATAAAGGTACCTGTTGGGATAATATTTCACGAACTTAAAAATGAACAGTCATACTATGCTGCAGATTCACCAAAAGTTTAATACCTGCCATTTTTTATGTTGGTCGCTGATAAGACTTTCATAGAGAGATGACAAATTGCACACTACGATTTCGAAATTGATCTCTTTTTTACAAAATACCTGGATAATGAAAAAATTCGAAATTACTTTCCCCAACGTTAAAAAAAGTTCTTGCAAGTTTTATTGTTGAAAACGAAAACTAGACTACATGCCATTAAGAATTCAATACAAAAAAAATTCAATTTTTGAAAACAAGGTTGAGTCGATGGTGCCCGTCCAGTACAGCCTGTATTCTTCGAATTGTACGTGGAGGTTTTGGTATTTTGCAGTACTTCTGCGCAAACCTCACGAAGTTTTTAAATTCTGATTTTCACCTGTTTTGGGTTGAGTGCTGTACAATTTATTTTTAAGTTGGCTTCATAAGTTAGGCGTTCTTGGAGATCAAAAAATGCCATCAAACCGAGAAATTACTTGGTCACCAATTAGTTGTCGAACGATAACAAAGATATTGATATTGATGTTTCTGCAGTATGGGTCCTAGCTTTAACGTATGGAACATAAGTTTTGAGAAAAAAAAATCAAAGGTGAAAATCGATTAGTAGTAAAAATTTTATTAAAACATGAACGTTGGGAAATTATTATACACTTATTATACACGCGTCATACAAAAACTAAATTCACAAAACTGATAAGGGACCATGGCCCTCAATGGCGCGCAATTTTTGGTGAAATTCTCCCCATCATTCTCTGGGCTACGTTTATATTCATTTCTCGGATCTTCTGGAATATTCTGGTCCGTAACTGTGCTTCATTTTGGACTTCCCAACCCTTGTCATAAACTTTCCTTCGAAGTAGTGCCAAAAATTTCTCAATGGGGCACGCCTGGGGTACGTTGGGGGGATTGTCTTCCTTAGGTACATGATTCACGTTAGGTACATGTCCAGTTAACCAGTTCTGAGTGATTCTAACATAATGGCATGAAGCCAGATCAGGCCAGAATATTACATCATCATTTGGATGACGAGCATTAATGAAATTTATCAATTTAGATAGACATTTGTGAATATAGACGTTTGCATCCACAGCTTCACCTCTAACTCTCCCAACGTAAGGTCTTGAAATTCCTGCTTGAGAAATAGCGCACCAGACCATAAATTTATAACAACTTGAATACACATTTCCTTAATTTTAAAACATATTTTATTTCAAATATACCAAATTTTGCGGTAATCGTAATCGTCGATTATTGTGGCTGATAATCGTAATCGTTAAGTGATAATCGTTTCATTTCTAAAAATAACATTATTGGGATTCAGGAGCGATATTCTGAAGATTATTATTTTAAATGACTAAAAAATTAACTAACGCGTTAGCTAAATGTACAAAAATCCTTTCGTCAATGCCAATGGAAACTATTTTGTCTAAAATAAATGGATTGAAACATTTGTTTTAGACCTATTTTTAATAAGTCGGCAACTTTTGGAACATGCCTCGTACATTAGTAGAATTATTAGATTTAGCATCTCATAACTGTTAAATAAATAAATGAAACGAATGGCGCAGAAATAATTAAATTCTTGTTTAATATTCCAATAGATATCGCCGTAATCCAGGTACGCATGTAAGCCCTACACTATTGAATACGTTATATCTACATCAAAAACCAATTTTCCGTGTTATACGAAAGTATTGCCTTTTTGTGCTTACGTTTCTAGATTCTGTGCATCGATGAAGCGACAGCAAACATCGACCAGGCCACAGATCGCCAGATCCAGTGTACGTTGAGGTCCGCTTTTCGTAAAAGCACGGTGATTACGATAGCGCACAGAGTTCAGACCATTCTGGATTACGATCGGGTTATAGTGATGGGTGATGGTGACGTCCTGGAGTTCGATAAACCAGACGCACTGCTAGACGATTCCTCATCTCATTTTTATCGCCTAGTTCACAATGAATGAATTTTTTTATGTTTATTTTTTATAAATATGTGGAGATGTGCATGTTAAAACATTCTAATCGTGATCAAAATGTATTAAAAGATATATTTATGAAATTGTATAAAATAAAGAATTGTAAAATAACTAAATACGCTTTTCAATTTAGAACATTAAGAACCTTTTGTACGTTTCTATAACTGGAATGTTAAAGAATGCATACGAAGCAACACCGATCTTCGAATATACAAATTAATAGTAATTATACTATTTTCACAATCCCAGCTTTTATTTTCAAAATAATATATGAAATGTTTCTTTCATTCATAACAATATGCCAATAACACAGGTCTACAGTGATTTTGATGTTTGAAAGCTGTTTGCTAATTTGTATATGTTTGGGGGCCCTTATTCCAAAAACGCCATATTTTTGCTCAATCACGTGAATTTTTTTTTAGCGCTCTATATCTTAAAAATGTTTATTTATTAATATACATACCTATGATAAAAATATGTTTGTTCCAAGTTAGGCATGATTTTTAAATGAATTGATTTTTATGAAATTAAATGTGATTTGGCAACACTGGTTAATATTATATTTCTCAGCAAAGCAACAGAGTCGGCGCAGAAGCGTCAATACAACGTTGAAACCTGCTTATGTGCAGTTTGGTTGTGTTAGTCGTCGTGCTACTGTGTCCGCGCGCTTGTTGTCTTCGTTGTTGCGTATTTTAAGTGTTCTAGAACGTATAAATATGGAAAGAAGACATTGTGTGAACAATCCGAATAACTTTTGTTATATCTGTGGTAGAGTGGTAGTTATGTCGTAGTAAAGCAGAGGCAAACTATAACTTCGTTTGTGAAAAATGTATACCACGCTTATTTTGGTGTAAAAATTGGCGACCAAGACAAGTCCTGGGCTCCTCATACTGTTTGTTCCGTTTGCGTTGAAGCATTAAGAAACTGGCAAAAAGGTAGGAAGAAATGTTTAAGCTTTGGTGTTCTTATGGTATGGCGAGAGCCTAGAAATCACAGTGATGATTGTTATTTTTGTTCGTGTAATGTTCAAGGATTCAACAGAAAAAATAAGAAACAAATTGTGTATCCCAATCTTGACTCTGCTATTCGACGAGTCCCTCATGAACCAGATGTACCGATACCTACCGCCTCAAAAGCACTAGAAAACGTCATATCGTTAGAATCAGAGGAATCTAATTGCGACCCAGATGACTCAGATTTCACAACAGATTTCAGAGAGCCCGAAGTGTTTAACCAGAGCGAACTAAATGATTTAATTAGAGATTTGCACCTTCCAAAGGATGCATCCGAATTGTTAGCCTCCCGACTTCGTGAGAAACATTTACTGGCACCTGGCGTCACATCAAGCTTTTACCGGGATCGCGAAAAAGAGTTATGTCAATATTTTACTCAAGACGGACCGCTAGTGTATTGCAACAATATTCCTGACTTAATTTCAAAATTAGGAAATGTGCCGTATGTAAAAGAGGAATGGCGCCTGTTTATTGACTCAAGTAAGCGTAGTTTAAAAGGTGTTTTATAGCACAACCGTAACGAGCTGGCCTCGGTTCCCGTTGCCTATTCGGCTCATTTAATGGAAACATATGAAAATTTTGAACTTCTTTTAAAGAAAATAAACTACCAAGAACATCAGTGGATGCTATGTGGTGACCTTAAAGTGCTATGCATGCTACTTGGACAACAAGGAAGTTATACAAAATTTCCATGCTTTATTTGTGAGTGGGATAGTCGAGCAAGGGATAGACATTGGACTCAAATAGAATAGCCTTCTAGAACAAGCCTTACACCTTGTAGCAAAAATGTATTAAGAGATAGCTTAGTTGACCCCAAAAAAGTTTTACTGCCTCCTCTCCATATCAAACTTGGCTTGATGAAGCAGTTTGTTAAAGCAGCCCTAGACAAAAATGGACAGTGTTTTAAATATTTGTGCGAGACATTTCCAGCCTTATCCGATGCCAAGTTAAAAGAAGGTATTTTTGTTGGGCCGCAGATAAGAACATTATGCAAAGACAAGGATTTTCAAAACACAATGACCAATGTCGAGAAAAACGCCTGGGTTTCATTTAAAGAAGTAATTGATAAGTTTCTTGGGAACTCTAAGGACGAAAACTACGAAAATATTGTTCAAAATATGTTACAACACTTTCATCGTCTAGGTTGTAATATGAGTTTGAAAGTGCATTTCCTGTTTCATATTTCATATTTCATAGTTCATATTTGTGTCAAAGTATCTTCTCAGACATGCAGACACGTATTTCATTTTACTATAAAATCATCAGTACATGCTGCTGAGAAGATACTTTCACAATAAATAACACCTTTACAACATTACAAAAGTAATATTAAATTTATAATTTAGTCATAACTTGAATTAACATGCGCCTGTAAATAGTTATACAACATGTTAAGTAAACGTCTTAGCTTACACAGAAACAGTGGGACATAAAAATTATTCTACCAGGAGCAGTTCTGAACAAGTTTAATTGTAATGGCAAATATCGTATATTTGTTTATAATATAACTCTTATAAAGAAAATAAACGAGTAATATACCAAATATTAAACTTTACTTTAGGCTAATATACAGTTTATATAGTTTTTTAAATTTTCTTTTTTTAGATAATATGAAAATCAAAATAATTAAATTCCAAAAATATGTTTCTATGTGAAAAGTATAAATCAAGATGTGGTTGAGATAATTTAATTATTCACTCAACCTTGAAGTAAATAAGATATTTCAATCGAGCATGTTAAAATTTATAACAGAACATCAATAGTCAAAATGAAAGTTAAGCATTGAATTTTATAGGCTGCTTGGCATTCTAAGTATTTATTTATAGTTACATTAGATTATTGTAGATGCTTTGTTAGTCATATAACTTATAAGGTAATAGTTAGGTATAATATAATTATAGAAAATATCTTGACAGTAGTAATATAAATTTATTAATATTTGCGTTATCGGTCTGTTTACATTAAAACCCAAATATTCTTTCTCAATATCTCGTCAATTTATTAATGATTTCATCAGGAGTCTGTTTATATTAAAACTCAAATGTTCTTTCTCAATATTTCGTCAATTTATTAATGAATTCGCCAGGAGAAGCTATATTTTATAGCTTCTCCTGATGAAATTATTAATAAATTGACGAAATATTGAGAAAGAACATTTGAATTTGAATCTAAACAGACCGATAACCCAAATATTGGTGAATTTATATATATATATATATATATATATATATATATATATATATAGTAGATTCAGATATTCGGCGATTGAAGGTCTGTTTTACATTAATATATATATATTTAAAATAAGCTCCTACATGTTTTGGTAAGTATTACCTTTATCAAAGAATTATAAATGACAAATATTAATGTCAAAGTTATATAAGTGATGTAGTCATGGTGAGAGATACAAATTCTTAAATACATTCATGTCAATTAATAATAATTCATGACATAACAAAAGTTTTATGTCAATTATAAAGAGAATGGTAAGTCATGAGTTATTATTACACTTGCGCCCGTGGAGCGACTTAAGATATAAAGCTGTCGGCATTCACCTAGGACGAGAAGGAAAACCACGAAAACCTACTCGGACAGCCAGTCAGGGATCTAACTATATTGTACGAAGGTCAAGAAATAATTATCTCTCTCTCTCTCTCTATATATATATATATATATATATATATATATATATATATATATATATATATATATATATATATATATATAGTATTTTCGTGACCTTTGTATGATAAGGTAAACCTAATTAGTAGGCGATTAAAGGTCTGGTTATTACTTCAAAGTGTATATATTTAAAATAATCCTACATGTTTCGGCAATGATGCCTTTGTCAAGGATATAAAAATATATCTATGTATATATATATATATATATATACATCGGATATCCTTGAAATAAAAAGACAACGTATGAAAAATGGCGATAAATTCTCAAACAATAATACAGCCTTAAAGAAACATATCAAGCAGACCAGTCACACTTTCCACTTCCATAAAACCTCAATTAATTCTGAAAAAAAGAACTAGGCAAGAAATATATTGGAAAGCATCCACATACAAAAAAACATACCATAAACGAAAGAACAGATACAAATATCCTGTCTACACTATACCTATCCAATTTACAACATACACAACATATAATGACAATATAAACATATAAGAAAAAAATAAAAAAACACTTGTCCGAGAACAGTTTAAATCATGATGGTGACACTACCTACATTTCCACCCGTCAAATTACGATATGAACCAGATATTTAAAATACGGTCAACTAACACATAAATTAGTCGTATTTTTTAAATTTTAAAATGGATCCATATAACGAATACGGTGCCAATATATTAATAACGCAATTCTAATGTAAATACGTTTATTTTAATATTACTCCCACCATTTTAACATTTTGATAAATATTACAGTTGCGAAAAAGATTCTATATATAGAACCGAATCGTAAACATAAATTAAATATTGTTTTAATTACCAAGTCCCAAGAAACACTTTTACATAGTATATACACACCGGCATATATATATATATATATATATACATATATTATATATATATATATATATATATATATATGGTAAACTTAATAAGTCGGCGATATATATATATATATATATATAGTGTGTATAAATTGTCGCAAAAGCTACACGCAGCGACCTTCTTCGTTCGGTTCTGAATAAAAAATCTTAATGTTAAAATGTCGTATCATGCTTCGTTTGTTTTCACGGGGTTCTTGAAGTTCAGACTTTCAGTGCGTAACTAACCTTTGCTCTTCGATATCTGTTAATAGAGATAGATGCAATTTAGTTTAAAGGAAAAATTTTTACTAGTATTATTTCGTAAACGTTTTCTTTTTGATTTAAAAGCTTGTTTTAAACATTTATTCATTAACGTACTTCCACGAAAAACACATTTGGCAACGTTGTAGAACAATAAGTTTGTATTTCAAAGTGAGTTAAATCAAAATCATTACTGTCAAATTTTGACATTTACGAATTTACGAAGCATGATACGACATTTTAACATTAAGATTTTTTATTCAGAACCGAACGAAGAATGTCGCTACGTATAGCGTTTGCGACAATTTATACACACCTTGTATATGGAAGAAATACGTTGATGGTGTATTAAAAATCCTACCACGTTTGTGCGCCAAAATGAAGAAATGCGGATGATCTAAATTAGCATGAAAGAATAATAAATGGTGATAAATAAAAGTTTATAAAAGTTTAAGTTAATAGAATTGAATATATAAATTCGGCGCCTTTAATATGAAAATGTATTATTAGATCAACGCTATCTGTGTTCCTTCTTACTAATCCAACTAGCAGTCGTGAGCATGAAATAAGTTAAATTAGACTCTTCAGGATCTTCGTCGATATTATATGTGTATGTTTATCCCCATGTATGATGTTTTAATAGATAAATCTAATATAAAAAATGGAAAGATATAACTATATAGAAAAGAAATCCCAAATATTTTTCCAAAATTCCCTCATAAGCGAGAAAAAAACGATAAAGATATTAAAAAAAAAATTGTCACGTCACTGTGCGACCGACTATATTATAAAAAGTGCAGAAACGATGTTAAAGTTGACCGACAATAACGAAAATAATAGTTATAAGTTTTGGCTGTTAGATATGTTTTTTTACATTTACGTCTCGATTAAAGATATACTGTTACCAAATAGGAAGTAGAGCACGCATGTTACATGTTCTTTTAATACATCTGCATTAAAAATTCACATGGAAGTATAAATTTTTAACAGCTGACTTCCGTACCAGGTTTCCGAATCTTTACCATAACAAAACTTAGACACATTGTTATTTTCTAGCGTATGTATAAACATTGCCGCCTTTAAACTCAATAGCATTCTATTTCTTACTTCTTCTAACAAAAAAAAGAACATTCACGTAATACACAAGAAATGTTGGAAGTAAATTGAGAGGCTACTCCCATATGTAGAAGAGTCACATTATGTTTAGGTAAAATAGTTCAAAATGTAAAAATGTTGAATACAAATTAAAACACCTAGTATTATAATCAACATTTTTGCTGACGAAGACTATAACAAAGGTCGAAACGTTAAAATGAGTATTTTTATTTGATGAATAGTTATCAAGCCGAAAAAAGCTTGCAAAAATCTTTTTTATTAATTAATTGTCACCTATATTCTTATTTCAATAACTATTTCTATATATACTTCTTTACATTAGATTTGTTCTCTTTTGGTAAATTTAATTCTTCATTACTCCATTTAATATTAAGTCGTTTAGTACTCAATTTTATAAAACTTATAATTTACGTACTTATTTCTATATTTTTCTCGATTTCTATGTATAATAAACATTTTCAATGTTGGATCGTGTAATAAAATGACAACCAAAATAGTTGCCAGTGATAAGCTTCGCATATGCATTTCGAAATTATGGAATTTTCCCAACAATGTCCTCAGTGAACTCTTGTTTATTCCCAAAACATATTCATTTTACGTAGCATCGCAAACAATTTACCGAAAGCACAGTTTAATTGCTTTAATCTGAAATAATCACTAGAGAATTACTAAAATATGAGTAATCCCCGTTTTACTCATCGTACAGAACGTTCATTATTAAATATCATTAGGTTACACATAGCATGTATTACGGCGATATATTTTCGCGTGCGACTGGGCTCAAGTTGAAAATAAACGGCTGTTTAGGAAAGCGTCAGATTTTCAATAAGCCGCTTAACGAAGACCCAGCAGCCATTCGCCAAATACCTGAAAAGAGATACGCCGTAAATGTGTTATGTATGATGAACGTCAGCAGATATAACAGTCACACTAAGCGGACACAGTTTCATTGACCCGTAATATTTTCGCATCACTAAAAAATAATGTGAACTAAGTAAAATCAATGACAGAGTAAATCAGATTTTTGAGAATTTATTTAAACAATTCGTACATATTTCAAGTATTTTGTCTTTTCGGAAACTTAAGGAAAATTGAGCTTTTCTATTCCACGTTCGATGTACAGTATGTTTTAAAGATTTTTACAGCATTTTTCTGAATATTGATATAAAAATCTGTGACATACAAGGTGTGGCTGTAAAATAACGAAATCTGCTACTCTATACGAACTACGCATGCGTCAAAGTCGTACGACCGATAGCTGTGTCGCGTGAACTCTTCTACTTCGAATACCGCCTCTCTCGTGTCTATAGGGATGGTAATTTGGCCGAGGTCTTCGTTTATATAAGATCTATTTTTTTTGTTTTGCCGGAAAGGGAATGATAAAAAATAATAAATTTTCGTTAGTGGCAAAATATAAATTGTACAGTGAGAAAGCATATATTTTATGATAAGAAAATGTGGTGTCCTTGGGACGAAGACCGGGGAAGAGTGAGCAATATGAAATAAATAACGATAACTGTGACTCGGTGACGGACACTATAAACAGTGGCATTAAAAAAATTCATCTGGTAGTTGAACCTAAGCAAATACTGTAAAATGTGTATAATAATTTACAATAAGAAAATGCAGACGTTACAGAAAAGGTCGCTATAGAAAGGACGTCGAAGATAACTGATGTCTGCTACAGCACAGTTTATAATATAGCAAAGCATGGTATTTTGATGTCCCCTGGTCCTCGTTACGGCTTCATCTTCGAGGCGGGCTCATTAGAGGCCGGTTTTATTGGTGCAATAATGCACTCGGAAACAATATAAAAACAACATTTAATAAATACTTAACAACAACATTACATGTTACGGTATTCACATGTACAAGATTGATTAGATTAAGATTCGTTCTCTTCTGTCTTCAGTTTATATATCATGTCCTAACCTAGTTACTTACTTAATGTTATATTAACCTAGTTACTCAACTAAACAAGAATGTGAAAATGCACAATTAACAATTAATGAGGACGTGTTTCGTCAAATAAGTAATACATTAAATATGTAGAAAGGAATGTGCTACTTTAGTTATTATAGTATTACCGCAAGAAGAGTTAGAAGTGATAAAGGATCTATAAGAGAAGTACCAAGTTATGATTCGACGAACAGTATATAGTATGTACAAGCATTTGCTACAATAAATAGCTTACAAAAAGATTAAAGAAAATACCGAAATACAAGTCTCTAGACCAGCAATAAGGCTAACATGAAAGCAAAATAGTTTCCGATTTAGGACAATAGACAAACAAAGTGTTATAATGGGGTCACTGGAGATACAAAAATTGCACATGAAAAAATTCTTAGATGAAGAATGGTTTATTTGTTACGTAGACGAAGCTTGGGTATCACAATCACGATACTATAAAAAAATTATTCGCACAACAAACAACTAAATGCACATACATATGAAAAGTAAATAACAGAACAAAATCAAATATATCCAAGTAATACGTAAATGATTACCTTCAAATGTGAAAAAAATATTAAACAATATCTTTTAGAGATTTGTCGAGATAAATGCATTAATATAGGCATAAATAAGTTATGTCAAAAATGAGTACTGAAATTATGACAACACGTCGTTCTCTATTTTTGTTGTAAATTAAAAGATATTTTATTTTGAAATTATTTTATAAATACTTTAAGAGCAGGTTTAAAATTCAATTTTATATTTCCCTTTTTTAAATAGATGAGAAAAATTCGTGAGTAATTGATTGGCGCTTTTTCTTCCCACGCTGCAATTCTATTGGTTTTAATAGCAGCTTCCTGGTTGGTTGTTAGCAAATCGCGCAAGAAAGAGCGAGAAATTGCCGGGAACTGGTCGACTCCTTCCCTCCAAACTGCAAACGGCCAAATTTTCTTACTGGGATGAATCTCCTTGGACGAATTTACTCTCGGAGCAATATTTCTTTGATAACTCGGCACCTTTTCTCCGATGTCGTAGATTTTAAGCAGTGATATAATTTTTATTGATATTTTTGTTCGTTGTCGGTGAAAGATTTGATTTTAACTTGAAATATCTCGACTCCAATAAGAGATACAGTCGCACCGAAACTTTTAAAATGCGTATATATATATTATATCGATCTTTTTACACTAATTTGATAATCGCACAACGAATACTTCCGCACAATTTTAATTTTCTATTTCGAGGGGTCCACGAACGCGTCTTCTCGCCCTGGCGATTGTCGTGTAACCCCCGATGCAAGGATTTTTATCGCAATCGTCTTTTTTTCTTTGATATTGGCGTGTTCGCCATGAACATAGTTTCGAAGGGTTATAAATATTTGAAACAGTTTTTAATAAAAATGATAATTTAAATATAGAAAAGTTAATATCGAAATTAATTATTTTAGAGAAAAATTTTAAATACAAAATAATATGTGTTACTCGTAAATACGTATTCATGTTGATGAATTTTTACATATGTCATAAAACATCATTATGGCTAAATTCAGGTTAGATTTTTAATATACAGTGACATTTCTTTACATACATAAATAAATATAAAAGATTGCTTGCAACCATTGTACTTGTATTTCTTATTAAATATAAACATCAAATGGACTATAGATAAAAGGATAATTTAATAAATACAATAACTAGTGTTATATTATTCTCAAATAAAAATACTTATGTTGTGCATTTCTCGATTCTGCTTCATTGCATGTACGTTTTTAATTTGTTCTTTGTTACTTTTTGAGATGTTACCTAGGTATACCAGTATAATATATATATATATATATATACAGGGCAATCCAAATTAAGTGTTCACCATTGGTAACTTTGTTATTATTAAAGATACAAGATTGTTTAAATTAGCAAACTAGTAGTACTTTTAACGCTCTTTAAGATGGTAGAATTAAAAAAAAACAAATGAGCAGCGCGTTTTCGAGTTTTCCCGAAAAATATGTCTTTTTCAAATGGAAACCCCTGTATATTATATCATTTTCTGTTAGAAATTCAACTTTTAAACAAAAAATCTTATAAGAACTTTTTTACTGGGATTAAAAACACTTGAGTTATAATGTATAAACAAAAACAGCTAAATAATTTTTATAAACTTTATTTTATACATAAACATATCAATAAAATAAAATAAAAATCACTGATTTTTTTCATAGAAGATGTTCAAAAATACCACCTTGTTGTTCAATACATTTTTGAACACGTTTCTGAACTTGTCGAACTGCTTTTAGTATGGTCCTACCATCTATTTGGTTTATCTTTTCACTAACTGCAATTTTTAGGGCGTTTACGTTTTCGTACCTTTGCTTATAAATCTCTGTCTTTAAATAACCCCATAAAAAAATCAAGCGGTGTTAAATCTGGCGATCGGGGAGGCCACTGAATAGGACCATTTGTTCCTATCCATGAATTGTTAAAAATAGTATTTAAAATTTGATGAGTACCTCTGTAGTTGTGCGCAGGTGCGCCATCCTGCTGAAAATGCAGATTCTGTCTACTTATGAGATCAATATCGTCTAAGAAATTATTAAAAATTTCAGTCAAAAATTCTATGTACCTTTCACCAGTTAGAGTGCCCTCATAAAAGAAAGGACCAACAATCCTTGAACCAATTAAACCGCACCAAACATTAAAACTGTAACGGACTTGCGGGCGTCTTGGATGTACTAAAAGAAGATTTTCCTTTGACCAGTAATGATAATTTTTTGTATTGTACATACCAGAATTTGAGAAATTTGATTCATCGGTCCATAAAATATAACGAAAGTTGTTTACATTTTGGCGACAAAAGTTAAGATACCAGTGGCAAAAAAACATTCTTCTCTCTGGATCCCCTGGCAAGAAAACTTGAACTGGTTTGTACTTATAAGGAATGAATTTGTGTTTCTTCAGAATCCTATGCACAGTACCGTGACTCAAATCAGATTCCTTGATAATATCTAGTATGGAATTCTCACGGTTGGCCTCAAAATATGCAAGAACTAGAATTTCCGTGGCCTCGCCTATTATAAAAGTCCTTCTTGTTCTTGTTTTGGCAAAAACACTCTCATTGCCTCTAAATTTTCGGTACACTCTCAGAAAAAATTGCTCATTTGGTTGTGTTCGGAGTGGATATAATTCAGCGTAGTGTTCTTTTGCCCTCCTAGAGGATTTTCTGCACACTAAATAAGATTCTAACATATCACACTTTTCTGCATGGGTAAAAATCATTTTTTTGTCAAATTAATAACTAGCAAAATGAAATTTATGAGTGAAAGACTAATAAAACTGTACTAATATTTGACGTTTACTAGAAAGAATTAACGTCGTTATCATAGAAACATAGAAATGCACTTGACTTAGCAGTTTTAGTTTATTCACTATAACTCAAGTATTTTTAATCCCAGTAAAAAATTTCTTATAAGATTTTTTGTTTAAAAATTGAATTTCTAACAGAAAATGATATAATATACAGGGGTTTCCATTTGAAAAAAACATTTTTCGGGAAAACTCGAAAACGCGCTGCCTTTTTTTTTTGTTAATTCTTCCATCTTAAAGAGCGTTAAAAGTACTACTAGTTTGCTAATTTAAACAATCTTGTATCTTTAATAATAACAAAGTTACCAATGGTGAACACTTAATTTGGATTGCCCTGTATATATATATATATATATATATATATGAAACGTTTTATATCGTTAATTATATACATATTTTTTCTTTTAATTAGTGAGTCGTAATTATAGGCGGTCCAATTACTTTTCGTTTCGACGTGTTTTACGTTGTTAATTTTGTTTGGAAATGAATACGCCGCCCTTATCGCGTGGAATTAATTAATATAAACGCGTACGTTTCTTTGATTTATATAACCTTTCGAAAGATAGATATTTTAAACATCACGTAAAGTGGAAATTCTGTTGGTAAACATCACAGGCAAACAATGATATTCCGTCAGAGTTGTTGATATTTTACATATTTTAAAATATCGCCAGGAATTAACTCGTTGTTTCCCGGCTTGTTTATTTTTTTAAGTAAAACATTCTCTAATTAAATTATTCAATGGGAATTTAATTTAAAAATAGAGATAAAATGAATTATGAAGTTAAATTTCAGTGCTGATACATAATGAAAATTACAGTTTACTGTGTGCTAGTACAAAAATCCTTTCTAAGCGCTTCAATATTCTGTATTCATAGGAGGTGTGGCAATTTAATTCCCGCTGTAGTGGAGCCACCTAAAATAGAACCAAAAATAAAACAGCATGTAATAGTTCACAGTCTCACCAATAGATGTCGGTAAAGCAAGGATAAAACCACAGCCAGTAGATTTACAGAGTAACGCAACCTCAGCGGTGGCCGCCATTTTTACTCTTTTCTCTTTTCGATTCTAATATACAGGATGTCCTTGAAATAAAAAGACAACGTATGAAAAATTTAAAGATGTAATTATATAGAATATGAATCAAAAATATTGTGAGATAATTAGGACGCGAAACTCAAAATTAAAAGCACCTAAAAATTGTAATATGTGCCGCCTATGAATTCAATATATTCATAATATAAATATGTACCTCTATTGAAGTTACACAAACACCGAATGTTTACATACGTAATAGCTGCCGATGTTGTAAAAGGTATTCATATTCTGTGTGCTAAGGTCAATACGGTGTGGAAACTACGTCGCCTAACAAAGAAAGATTTTTTGACAAAAAACATTTTATTTTTCAATATAGTCTCCTGTTCTCTCAACACCCTTATTCCAATGATATTCCGATATTAGTAATATCTTCATTGTATGTTGATAAATCCAAGTCCTCTAATTAACTATTAACAGCAGAGATTACCTCGGAATTAGATGAAAATCTCTTACCGTGAAGCCATTTTTTCTGGTTTTGGAAGAGATGATAATCGCTAGGAGCCCATTCTGGGGTATTGGACGAATGAGGCACTAATTCATTTTTTTGTTTCTACTGTCTTTTATTACTACATTGTACCCGCGGTACAAAAATATATTGACAAATACATGAATTATATTAATGTCAATAACCTGTATTATATTAAAATTATGTATTGTGGAAGATATACTTGTATCATAACTCTCCCAAAAAAATGTTCATATACAGTGTGTTTCACATTTCATGGGGACACCTAAATAACTTTTGTATTTTGAAAGCAATCAATATAAAATTTTTATCAGTTGTGTAGGCCCCGACAACGCACCTTCTTGTATGAATAGAGTTTTTATAAAGTCAATATCTAGCCAACTATAATTAAAATAAAAAGTAGTGTTTCAAGTAAAGTCATGCTAGCGATTAAGATAGAGCAAAAAAGTATTAGGAAAAGTTTTTACAAATCACTCAAGAACCCTTAATACCAAATTTCGCTGAAAAATTTTCATTTTTAAATTCTACTACATTTTTATGCTATCAGTAGATAATAGTTTGTTATTGCAATAATAAGAGTGCCATGAAGCAAGAAAATAATTTGTCAGTTCAAATGTCAAACGTCAGTTCACTAAACAGTTTATTTCAGTTGAAACTATTGAACTTTGCTGAGCAATGGCCGATAGACATTTAAGTATTGCTCCAAAAGTAGAAATTATTCGAATTGTTGGTGATAATGTACGTTCTACCCGAGAGGCTGCAAGAGAGTTTAACGCGAGACATCCTGAACGTCCACCCATCCGTCATCGAACTGTTGCATACTTGAATAACATTTTCAACACTACTGGAGATGTTGCTAAACCACGTCAACATGAATTGAACAATTGAGAACACTATTTCGATGCAGTAATATTAGCAGCGTATCGTAATAATCCTCACGCAAGTTTGCGACATATGGCTAGACATTTAAATATCTCTTACTCCAAAATTTGGAGATGTCTCCGTCGTCACAAATTGAAACCGTATAAGCCAAAATATTTAGACGCCCTTGAAGAAGGTGATCTAAATAGAAGAATGGAGTATTGTCTATGGGCTCAAGGCAATTTTCTAAATGACAGAGAATTAAAAAAAAAAAATAATGTTTAGTGATGAAGCTACCTTCACTACAAATGGTATTGTTTCATCCCAGAATTGATATACTGGGCAACAGAAAACCAAAAATGGGTTATCAACTGTAAAAGGCAATACATATTCGCAGAATGTTAACGTGTGGTGCGGAATTTTAAATACACAAATCATTGGCCCATTTTTCTTTTTTGATACGCTAAATACAAAAAGGTTTTTAAATTTTTTAAATACTGAATTAATTGATGTGCTTGATGATTTACCATTGGATATGAGGCGAGATTTACACTTCCAGCTAGATGAATTCAAAGTTCATAACGCAAGAATAGTGCGAGCATGGTTAGACGAAAACTTTCCGTTAAGATGGATAGGCCGTAATAGCCCTTTTAATAGAGTGGCCTCCGAGATCACCTTACATTACACTACTCGACTTTTTTCTTTGGGGGACTATTAAAAATGCTGTGTATGCATCTAGACCTCAAAACATACAGGAACTGTGTCAGAAATTTCGACAAGCCTGTCTAGAAATTTCTCCAGAAGTATTACGACGGGTTGTACTGAACCACAAAAGGCGATTGTAAAAATGTATCCGTCTTCAAGGTGATTTAGTGGAAAAAGATCCTATTTAAAATATTGTTAGTTAAATTGTTGCTTTTGTTTTGTTTGTTCTTTAATGTTGAATAAAATTTGTGAATTGTTTTCTTGCTTCATGGCACTCTTATTGTTGCAATAACAAACTATTATCTACTGATAGCATAAAAATGTAGAAGAATTTAAAAATGAAAATTTTTCTGCGAAATTTGGTATTAAGGGTTCTTGAGTGATTTGCAAAAACTTTTCCTAATACTTTTTTGCTCTATCTTAATCGCTAGCATGACTTTACTTGAAACACTACTTTTTATTTTAATTATAGTTGGCTAGATATTTACTTTATAAAAACTCTATCCATACAAAAAGGTGCGTTGTCGGGGCCTACACAACTGATAAAAATTTTAAATTGATTGCTTTCAAAATAAAAAAGTTATTTAGGTGTCCCCATGAAAAGTGAAACACACTGTATATCATAAACTTCGATTATTATCATTTTCAATATTGATTATTTAAAACAGCACCTGCTGTGGATTTACACTTTTTCGGAATACACTCCTGATAGACAAATACTATTTCTAAATGTTTCATGCTCCACAGATAAACTCACAGCAGGTACTCCTTATAATACGTTTAGTGTTAATTGCAGTCATTTTAAGTTATCTTAACGAGAACTATAGTTTATCACTGCTCTCAACTCAGTTTTTTCCATTATTACAAAATCACACGAGCTTACTGTCAAAAACAGAGTAATTAATACATCGCTCTGTACTGTCACATTTAACCTATTAAAGGATCATTTCACAGAATGGTAAAAAAAAATTCTGCGAATTCTCGCCATCTCTGTGTTAGACCAGGTAGTTTCCGAACAATCCTCGCACCTCCTACAAAATAAAGCTGTTTATACATTCAAGTAAATAATTATAAAAATTAAGTTGTGTGTTAGATTTATACACAAACCCAATTTAAAAATCATACTAAAATTTCATGTATATTACGAAAGCGTTTTTTTTGTTTGAAGTAATAAATATAAAATACGAATATGGGATTCAGTATGTCCCATTGTATTCAAAAGCGGGAATGTTTATATTTATAAATCCGATAAGTTTCGTTATGGTAAGGGTTCGTTAACCTGAGTCAGCTGCTAAAAATGTATACTTTAACGTACATTTTTAAAACTTATATATTGAAAGAACATGCAAGATGTGTGCTTTACGGGCATTTAAATTACAATATATTATCCCTAATTGAAAAAATTTATCGAACATACGTAACCATCGACAACAGAACGAAACTTAAAGCGAGATATACAATAACAAGACTATTCTCTTTGTTATTGCGGGGTCACCTTTAAGATATTAGCTCAGATAGTATTTATGATATATTCGTACAGTAGCGTAATAAAATTTCCTTACATATCTTTTTCATTTTTTTTTTCTCGCTTATGAGAGGGAATTTTGGGTATATATTCTATATCATTTGACATTATTGAATGTCAATATTAGAGATGATCTTAACGGTGATTTTCCATTTACAGTGAAAATGCAAACGGTGATTTCAAAAGAGCAGTGATTCTTAACAGTGATTATTCACCGTTAACAATAACCGTTCGCCGTTTGCTTTGTAAAAATATAGTATATTTTTATACAGTGAACGGTGAAAAGAATAGTTTTTATTGGTGATATGATTAGCAATAGTTCATTCTAAGCTATTTGCTCTTATATAACTTGCATTTAAAGTTAACTAAAAGCATGAACAAACACATGCGATTCCGTTTTTCTTAAGAGAAGTAAGTTTGCCGTAATTTTTAGTCTGTAAATTTTATTTTAAAGTTAGTGTATATGGTGACGCCTTGTAAAGTTATTGTGTGTTTATATGTGTTAGCTTCACTGTGCCCCATGTGCGACACTTTGATTAGTGGTTTTACCTACTGATGATGACAACTTAGTTGTCGAAATACATATTTAGGATACGATTATTAATTGTGGAAAGGACTTCTATACCTTTTTTGAGTTTTTATGTTAGTATAATTTCTGGTAGCTTCATAAGAGAGATCAAAAAGACATTGTTCTGTTGCATGACCCGATATTGTTTTGCAAAACAACATATTTTCTTTGATTGATGTGTCCTTATCACATTTATACCTCACAAAACATAAGAACTGAGATATGTTTGCTACAACTGTTGATTCATCAAATTGAATACTAAAAAGGTAATTTGAACTCACTTTCTGAATTATATGATCGCGAACATTTGGTCGTTAGAAAGCGCATTTTTAATTTTTTTTTTGCTTTTTCTACGTCTATTGAAACACTGACCATATCAATTGTGGAGCAATCAGGCAAAACCGGTTAAATCCTTTATAAACAGTTTCGAGATATGAATGAAAAACGTTTATTTATGAAACTCATATATTTAAACTAAAAGTAACCCGTGTATTCTATAGAGCTTTGTCATTACTAGAGAACGGACGCAATTTCCATAAAACGCAATCGGCAATTGGAATTGTCAGAATTGTGTATAACGTCGCTCAGTACATCCCGGCGTAATTCAATGAAGTATTTGTTTGACTTACTCGGACACCTGGTCTCGCCGCGATAACAATGGACAAGTCAGCTATTGTATTCCGAGAATATAGTGCTGTTTAAAATGTTTTCATGAGCGTAGATAGAAGCGGGGTTTTTATAATGTATTTATTTATTAGTAGAGAACGGACGCAATTTCCATAAAACGCAATCGGCAATTGGAATTGTGTATAACGTCGCTCAATACATCCCGGCGTAATTCAATGAAGTATTTGTTTGACTTACTCGGACACCTGGTCTCGCCGCGATAACAATGGACAAGCCAGCCATTGTATTCCGAGAATATAGTGCTTTTTAAAGTGTTTTCATGAGCGCAGATAGAAGCGGGGTTTTTATAATGTACATATTTTATTTATTAGTTTATATTTCGTAAGATAAATAAAGTGCTGTAAGTTTCTTGTTTTCATAGTTTTAACTGTTAATTACATCGTAATTTTTGTGATAGATCCTGTTTAATATCGTTTGATTGAATCTATTTCTACCAATTATTTCGACGTAAGAGTGTGCATTGAATTTCGTTCAGTTTCAATAACTTACGCACACATTTTTAGTTTTCATTTATTTAGATCTAGAGCATTGTTTAAGTTACTTTTTCAGACATGATATGGAAGAATGTCGAGAACGGCATTGTAAAACAATGGCGAGTTGGATTGACGGTCATACTGATTGTATGTCCATTGTCAGTGATTCCGAAATTTATTACAAAATCCGTAAAATATCGTCAAAAATTCGTCACTTAGGATCGCAAACACATCTGAACTCTGTAAAACTTTTATGGCGGCTAATATTCCATTAAATAAACTTAGCAATCCCACTTTAAAAATATTTCTTCAAAAATATACTGGTCGAAATGTTCCTGATGAATCAACTTTACGCAAATATTATGTTTCTAGGTGCTATACGAGAACAGTAGAACGCATTAGAAGCCATCTTTTAAATTAATACATATGGATAAGCGCCGACGAAACGGTGGATATGTTAGGACGCTGTGTGGTAAATGTTGTAGCTGGTGTACTACATCCAACTATTCCCTATAACTCATATGTAATAGAAACAAGTGTTATAAATAGAGTTGATGCGGAAACAGTTGCTGAAACCATTAAGGAGAATATGCAAAAAATGCTTCATTCGGACGCCACGTACAAAGAAAAAATACTTTTATTTGTCAGTGATAGTGCTGCGTATATGTTAAAACAGGCAGACTATTTAAGAAAACATATCCTAATATGCTGCATATTACTTGTGTAGCACATGCTCTCCACAGAATCTGTGAATATATCAGAGACACTTTTCCGGAAGTTGATAGACTTGTATCAGCTTTTAAAAAAGTTTTCAGAAAAGCACCATTGAGAGTAGCTCTTTTCAGGGAAAAATTTCCATCTCTGTCACTGCCTCCCACTCCAGTAATAAGTAGATGGGGAACATGGCTGGAAGCTACTAGTTATTATGCTGAGAATTTCGATAGTCTAAAACATTTCGTAACACTGCTAAAGGAGGATGCTAGAAGTATTGGTGAGTGCAAGGAGCTCACACAAATCCCAAATTAAAAAAATCAGTTGTACTTTCTTCACGAACACTTTGGAAAATTGCCAAAACTAATCACTTATTTTGAAAATCGAAATCTCAAATTAAGTGACGGATTAACCACATTAGATGTGGCTGTTAATAATTTGAAAAGTATTCCAAGTGACTTCGGATATGGCCTTCGGCAAAAGTTTGAAGCAATTCTTAATAGAAATCCAGATTTAATTACATTGCAGCAATTATGTATGGAGACAATTCCACAAAATCTAACGGCTAAATATGAAGAAATAAAAGAATATTTCCAGTATGCACCTATAACCAGTTGCGATGTATAAAGGACGTTTTCTATTTATAAGGATGTACTTAATTCAAAGAGAACAAAATTGACAGAAGAAAACCTTGAGAAACTATTGCTAGTCAATATTAATACTCCTTTACTCAACTTGAACGACAAAATGAACAAATAAAAATGTTCCAATTATAGAAATAAAATTAAAAACTTTAAAAATACAACTTTTCAACAAATACATATTGTTATGGATTTTTCCTTGGACAAGAAAGGAAAATGATTGAACGATATTAAAATTTTTATATAGCACATTTATTAAAATTATCTATTTCAATTTTTATGTTTATTTATTTCAGACGGGGATCGTTATAAATATATTTTATTTTATAAGTGATAAATGTTATTATGTTTGAAATCTTGATCCATCCTTGTATATTTAGGTTGATCAGAGGATTGAAGTTGCCGCTTTCCCGGATCTTGTATTATTGTAAAAATGTGTATTGTCTGTATATATTTTTGATTTTATAGTTGGTAGGGATATCCAGGCGGATGTTGAAAATTTCATTTTTGTTAGAGATATCTTGACGTTTGAAGTGATCGGGTTGTTAAAGAATAAAATACTCAATTTTATTCTTTGTTTTATAAGATCGGGTTGTATTTTGTTTATGCATTTGTGTGAGGTGCATATAAACTTAATTCGATTTTTTTTGAGAGTTTTGGTTATTATAAAATGTTCTTATAATAAGATATCTCTCATGTAGTTTTTATTAATGGTGCATAGATCTATGTAAGTACGATAAAAATATTTTATTTATATATTTGATATCACGATTATTTTCATTATTATAATTTCATGTATTTCTTGTAATAATTTATATATTTGAAGGTAGTATATGGGTATTAGAGAAAATTGTCATGTTTTTTGTAAGGGGAGTTTTTTCTTAAAAATAATATTCGAGAACGTTTTGAATTCAAGGTTGGAGTTTTCTTTATTGTGGGTTGACCTTGTAGTGTTATTTTTGCGCACGACTAAAATTCAATTTTCGCGGGTTTTGAAAACTTGGTTGTTTTTGACATTTGATTGTAGGGGATAAAGTAGAGGTTAAACTTGACAAATTTCACTAGTATTTATTAGTTTTAATTTTGTTCGAGTGTCACAAGGGGTTTTTCTCTGTGTGCGAGTCATTATTCACAAAGAGTGTTTCCCCATTGCTACTGTTAATGATGCTTTAGCACCCTATACACTCGGTAGAGGGATTTTTTTTTTATTTTTTTTAATAAAATTTTCCAAATCAACTAATTAAGATCTTTCATTGACATTCTTTGTTTTTCTTTCAAATTAAAAAAACTTGGACCTATTCCGCAAGGAACGATTCATGAGATGGGAGTTCGTGGATTCTACTAGACTGAATAGGCGGCAAGATAAGCTGTAGTGTGAATTAAAATTAATAAGCAAATTCAAAGCAAATTCCACTGCAATATGTATTTCGCAATTTTATAGCTCACCACCCGTTTGTTTTCCAATTATATAAATAAAATTAAATATTTTAGAAATACAGCCTTTCGCCAGTACTGCACTGGGTGGTAAGCGTGTCCGTTCTCTAGTCATTACACATCAAATTACAAATTTTAATCATTTTTTCCACTCACACCAGGGTAATTAACAAAAATAAAATGGATTTATCGTGTTTTGCATGATTAGTAGTGGATGTACCTAGTTTTCTTTGAAAAAAGAAAGAGAAATTGGTATTTATTGGATACTACTACTTACTAAACGCTATTGAAAATTATGAAAACGTATTATTAATGTTTCTTAACATTCCAATGGAAAATATAAACTTAAAAAAGGTATATTACGCTTTACCACAATTATTAATCGTATCCTAAATAAATACGTATTTCGACATCTAAGTTGTCATCATCTGTAGGTAAAACTACTAATCAAGGTGTCGCACATGGGGCACAGGAAAGCTAGCACATCTGATCACGCAACAACTTTACACAGAGGCCACGTATACACTGCCTTAAAAATACAAATATATCGACTGAAAAGATCGACAAAAATTACCTCTCCTAAGGAAACGGCACCCACATGTGTTTTTACTCTTTTTGAAACGTCTACGACCTTTTTACCCACTTTTCTAAGAATGAAAAGAGACAGCTGTAGGCGATCAGTCCCTTATCTCCGTTCATAGAAATCTGTTTGTTTTTAGCGATATGAATACTTTCGTATGCGTCAAGATCGTGGGGATTATTAATGGCCTTTTAACCCTTTAATCAACATATTGTGTAGTGTATTTAAAGCATGGTTGGCAACGTTAGATTTATCCGGTCTATTGGTCTATTGTATTTAATATGTGATATGTGTTCTTTAAACCGGGTTATTATTGGTCGTTTTGTTTGGCCTATATATTTCAAATTACAATCAACGCAATTAATTTCGTATATACCTGATTTCGAATTAAAATTAACTTTATCTTTGGTAATCTCTAGGAGACTTTTGATAGTATTTTCGGACCGAAAGGCAACTTGGAGGCCTCGTTCTTTCACAACTTTATTAATGTTTTTCGTGATACGGTGATATGGTAAACACATGTACTTTTTCTCCTGGTTACTTTGAGATACCAAACTTGTGGATTCACGGATTGTATTTATTAATTTTGTTTTTCTAATTAATTTATTGATTGTTTCTATGTCAAAGCCATTATATTTCGCGATATTTTTAATGAAATCTAGTTCTATTTGATATCTCTCTTTTGTTAACGGAAAATTTAGTAACTGATTGACTAAGAAATTAAAATGTTGAAAACTATGATTTGAATCCACGATGATGAATCTATTAACATTGGTTTCTTTCCGGAAAATATCGATTTCTATTTTATGTTTATTTCTACTGAGTAAAGTATCTAAAAATGGTATCCTGTCATTGTTTTCCTTTTCCACCGTAAATTTAATCGTCGGAAATTTCAAATTTAACTGATTAACAAACATGTCTAATTCGCATTTCCGTGTATCAAAAATCGCGAGAATGTCATCTACGTACCTGATCCAGACTATAGGGAAATATTTAGCATTATTTTTAAATTCTACTTCAAATTGACTCATGAATAAATTGGCCATGAAAGGAGATAGGCAGTTACCCATTGTTGTGCCTTGTTTCTGCTCATAAAATTTTTCTCCTACTTGGAAACAATTTTGCGTAATGCACGTTGTCAATCTCATGTATTCTTTTATTTTTGAAGGTTCAATGTTATTCTTATGGAGCAAGCCTTCTAAATATTTCATAGTCTCTGGAATAGGTACCGAAGGGAATAATGACGTTACATCGAATGAAAGTAAAATTTCCCCGGCTTCCAGTTCACAATCTTTAATTAATTTAACAAATTCTAAGGAATTGCTAACTGACAAACTTTCTGGTTTTACGGGTGTATTTTTAAATTCATTCACTAACCATTTAGAAATCAAATAAGTTGGTGAGTTGATACCTGAAACGATCGGTCACATCGAGTTACCTTGTTTATGTATCTTCGGCAAACAATACATTCTTGGTACTTAAGGATTACTAACATTTAATTTATACTTTTGGGTAGAAGTTATTAAAATTGGACATTTCTTTAAGGCGTCTTTTGTGTCACTAATCATTTTAGGTAACGGGTTTCTCTTAATTTTTACATACGGACCTTCGGCAATTAAATTTTTAACTTTTTGAAGATAGTCGATTTTTTTGTCCATAATTACTTGTTCAAAACTTGTTCAAAATAAAATTTTATTCTAAAACTCTAAAACTGGATATGAAATTTGATTTGATTTTTTGGGTAATTTTCAAGACGATCGGTCACATTCTTTGTTGTCACTGTCTTCGGATTCATCACCAATTTTGTATCAGCCCAAATTTTTGTCTTCCTCCCATTTAGCGCCAAAGTGTTGTTCCATTAGGTGACGAATAGTTATTTTTTTATGTCGAAGATTACGACCTAAGGCATTTTCTTCTAACTCCATTGGAATCGCTTTTTCTTTCTTGAGTAAACTGTAGTGTTTCATTCAAAATATTAATGACACTGACAGATATTGGCTTTTCTTAAAGTGCCATGTAGATGCCATCTTCATTAGGGACTTATAACACTGCAGTCATAGTTCTGTTGCAGCTATCTTTAAAAACGGATTTATCAAGTTTTGGTTGAAATGTAAATTTTAAATTATTTTCTTTGGATTTATCCAGTTTTAATTGATTGGTTATGTTTTGGATTTTAGCTTCAACAGGAAATATTGCGTTTTACTTGATTCTGGGTTCACCAATGAATTTATCTGACTGCTCTTACTAATAGTACGTACTTAGTATATTTTCCATGTAAAATAGATTTAACCGGTTTTGCTTGATTGCTTCTCAATTGCAATATGCAATATGAAGTTTTCGACGAATGTATAGGGTTTGGACATTTTAACTACTTTTAATGCTACGAGATAAGATGCTTCAAGTACACTTTTATCAGTATGTTTTGACTTACAAATAGAATACAAAGGTATTTTTAATAATATAAAATATTATTAAAAATCTGGTGTGAAGATGTTAATAATATTTTTTCTATTTTGCGTTAGAAATGAACTCATTATGAAACCAAAAACAGTATCGAAATGAGCTCGATACACTTTTTTTCATTTTTCAATGTTGGCGTTGTTCGAATACAGAAATAAATATCATTGCTGTCATTTGATTTTAAGAATTTATGTACATTTGACAGATATGATATATGTTCGTATTTTACACAAACAACGTATGTTGTATACAATTGACAACAACATATATATGTTTCTATGTCACACATGTTTATATTTTTAAATGAAATATCAAGTAATGTTAACGAAAATTAATAAATAATATGTAATATAATATACTTCGCGGATAGCAAGATTTAAATTTGAAAATGTCAAGTATCAATGTGACCAACTGCATGCTTTATATAAAAATTAAACTCTGAACTTTCAAATTAAATAATTCCAATTTAAGCAATTTATTAATGTAAAAAACGCAAAATAGAAAAAATAGTATAAAAAACTCGTTTCATAAGGCCTTTTGCCGCACTCGCTCTTTAGAAAACTCGCCGCAAGCGGCTCGTTTTCTAAACTGATCTCGTGCGGCAAAATGGTGCCTTATGAAACTCGTTTTTTAATATACTATTACATATATTATTAAAAATACCTTTGTATTATACAAAACTGGTGGGGTTTACCTACTCATGTATGTTTCAATTATTCTGATACATTACAAATAGAAGTTTGTAGATTTCTCAAGGTATGTAATTTTCTTTCGAAAAAACCCAAGGGTTTGTTTTTACGAGTCCAAGTGTCGAACTAATTTTGATGGCTTCATGCTTTCATCGGAGAGAACTTCAAAGCAAACAACGCACTGTGGCGCGAAATATTAATTTTATTTACATTTATTTGGGTGATCGAGGAGCTAAGAAGAGAATCGCTGAGGTATGGTAACTCGATTTTTGCCTCCACCATAGCAACTGCAGTGAAAATCATAAACTTTCAAACAATATTTAACGATGAATATTTGATTCCGTTATCGTTTATAGCAGCCGAGGTAATAAAATTAAAAATTTTCTTATGCACATACTGTATACAGTGTGGTCATAAAGTTTGCAACCAAGCTTATAACCGAATTATTTTACATTTTTAGGAAAAACGCTCGGACAGGTAAATTTTCTTTTTTAAAACGCCATCTTTTGGCATACAATTTTTTTCTATGACGTCATTGGTTTTCGAGTGATGACCTTATCAACACTTTCTTTAAATGGCAACCATATTATTTTTTTCTCGTTTTTGGTAGATCTTTATATCCACCAAATAGTGATATAAAACAATTGGTATGTTGCATCACAATTTTTTTGAAAAAATGATATAAATTTAGAAAAAAATACGAAAATTTTATTTTTGTACAAAATTAAATTAAAAAAAATACATCTGAACTTAAATTTATTGTAACAGTTAACGTAAATTTTCAAAATGGACCCCACCAACCAACTGACACTGTCCCAGCCGAGTGTAAACACTTCGTATACTCGCCTTAATTATGTCTGGGGATATTTGTGTAAGTTCTACGCGAATTCGTTCTTTTAAATCTTCTAAATTGTTCGGTTTGTTAAAATACACTTTCGATTTCAAATAACCCCACAAAAAAAAAAGTCTAACGGAGTCAGGTCAGGAGAACGAGGTGGCTATTCTATGGCGCCTCTCCGTCCAATCCATTTATTGGGAAATATTTCGTCAAGATAGTGGCGAACCTCTACACCATAATGGGGAGGCGCCCCATCTTGTTGAAACCAAATATTTGGATGGGGTACATCACCATCCTCGTGATTTGAGAAAATAACAGCGAGCGCTGGAACCAGTTCAAATCTTAAAAATTCTAAATATTGCACAGCAGTCAAATTTCCTTAAAAAAAATATGGTCCTAAAATGCGTCGTCCAATCATTCCAACCCATACGTTAACTTTTCCTCTGCGCTGAGTATGACATGCTTGAGTCCAATGCGGATTGTTCTGCGACCAATATCTGCAATTATGGCGGTGAACAGATCCATTTCGGCAGAACGTAGCTTCATCTGAGAAGACGATGTTTTCCAAGAAATTTGGATTTTGGTCACAACGTAACATTACGTCTTCACAGAATTGCTGTCGACGATCTTCGTCATCCTCATGTAATTCCTGTACAAGTTGAACTTTGTAAGGACGATAGTGTTCTTTTTTAAATAAGTTGACGACAAATGAGTGAGCCACCTGATTGGCTACGCAAGTTGTCTGGTGGAAACATGATGCCTTTCTTGTGCTTCTAGAAGCACATTTAATTTCATATCTTCTCCTACTTGAGGTCTACCTTGCTGTGGTCGATCTTTAACGGATCCAGTTTCGGTAAACTTTCCAACTAGTTTTGTCACCGTAGACCTGGTAATTGGAGGTCTATCAGGGTGTTCATGGTTAAACAAATCGCATGCTTCTGCATGCGTTCTTTGTCTGTCCCCATACCCAACCATAATTAAAATTTCGATTCTTTCTCGCTCAGATAAATGTGCCATTTTTTATATTAGCGAAAATGAACAATTTTTACGCAATATCTCAAAAATTTAACGTCAAAAATAGAAGTAAATAATTCAACAATGTTGTCGCCATAGAAACAATTTCAAACTAAAATTTTTGTACATAAATTGTATAAAAAGCAGCAAGAATGTCATAAAGAAATATCTTGCAAAAAGGTGCGTGTTTTTGTTTTTGTAAATTTTTTGCATAGTAACATGAGTACATGTGCTTTTGACGATCCGGTTTGTTCAAGAAGAATATTTAAGTCCTCAAACAAGACAGAAGTGTGAAAAAAACTTACTTGCATATTTCAGTAAATTTTGTAAGCTTAATTAGTTTTTGAAATCTTCAATTTTTGGGCGATAATTTTAATTAAGAAATGGTCTGCCACATCATGTCAATTTTTTAAATAAATTAAACTTCTTTGGCCCTTTTTTGTGAAACTATTTAATGTTAAATAAGATTTTTTTAATAAGTAATTGGCCGATTGGGAAGACGAATTTCTTTTGACCTGGAGCGAATAACGCAGATTACTATTGATCGCAAAGCATTTACACTCGGCTGGGACAGTGTCAGTTGGTTGGTGGGGTCCATTTTGAAAATTTACATTAACTGTTACAATAAATTTAAGTTCAGATTTTTTTTTTAATTTAATTTTAATTTTGTACAAAAATAAAATTTTCGTATTTTTTTCTAAATTTATATAATTTTTTCCAAAAAATTGTGATGCAACATACCAATTGTTTTATATCACTATTTGGCGGATGTAAAGATCTACCAAAAACGAGAAAAAAATAATATGGTTGCCATTTAAAGAAAGTGTTGATTACGTCATCACTCGAAAACCAATGACGTCATAGAAAAAAATTGTATGTCAAAAGATGGCGTTTTAAAAAAGAAAATTTACCTGTCCGAGCGTTTTTCCAAAAAATGTAAAATAATGCGGTTTTAAGCTTGGTTCCAAACTTTATGCACATACTGTATATACATTTTTAACTGTTATCCATCAAGTCTACAATCAAATAAAACACGTTTCAAATTGAATCCGTATTAATGAGATACCGATGGTGCCTAACAAATGAATATCTTTTATAAATAACAAGAATTCGCATGACAATAACAATGGCGAGAGGCGAATCAAAGAGTTCTTTTCGAATTTTTCAAGTGGTCCCTGAAATTCGAAAAGATTCATTAGCATTCCATGAAAATTAACTGTGCATCTTGAATTTCATCAGGAGCTAACAATCTATTAGAGTGGCATACTTTTCAAACTCCCTACTCTTACACGGGAAAAAGAGAGTATAGTACCTGCCCCATCATGTTTACGTGTAGCTAATCCCTAGACGGCATCGGGGCGTCTTTTTCTATCGTTTCGACGCTGACGAGGGACAGACCGCGATAAACTCTACTTACTTTGTATATTACTTGATCTCTTCATCTGGTTCAGTGCGTCCTTCCAACCCCTCGGCCGTCTATTGTGTGCGGTCTGAATAAGTTTCAAGCCGTCTTCTGGAGTGGTAAAAAAAATCTCCCAGCGTGTTACATAGGTATAATACAGTCCGTGGTAAAACTGCAGGATGTCTTACTATATGTAAAAACATTTTTTTTTATGATTATTAGTATATGATGTATAGAATTCACGGTTGGCTCTTGGTGAAACATAATGAATAATTTACTAAATAAAACACTTGGTATATTTGTTTCACAAAATGTATTTAAAATATCTCTGACATATGTTTCGACTTATTCAGTAATTCTCGAAGAGTCATGTAAACTAAGTAAAAAGTATACTCCTACCAATATTTATGAGTTATTTTTTAAAAGGTTTATTACAGCATCGATTGTGGGGGTATTTGAAAAATTTAACTGCCTGTCTGTTGAGATTTATGGCTTTTTTAGTTTGAAATTATTAGCATTAAACAAATGAGAATTTTGAATACAGTGTTCCGCGAATCCCGTAACCATATTGCCATGTAGAATAGAACTTCTATGTTCTTTAATACGTTCTTTTATAGAGCGTCCTGATTGACCAATGTATACCGCGTCACAATCACTGCAAGTTAATTCATACACCCCTGACTTATCACGCAATTCTGTTTTTCCTTTATTGTTAACTAGAATATTTCCTAAATTGCATTTATTTACTAGGATGACATTTAAACCTAATTTATTAAGTATATTAGAAACTTTATTGCTAACCCCAGGTATATAGTTTAGGGTGTGAAACGCTTTGTTAGTTTTTGTATAAGTATGTCCGGAGTAAAAATTTTTCTTAAGGATAGCGCGTTGTTTTTTGTAAATCATTTTGTCTAAGAATTCTGTTTTGTACCCGTTGTTTCTAGCTATAGTTTTTATGGTATATACTTATTTTTCGAAGTTCTCATTATTTAGAGGGAAACTAATCAGTCTGTGTATGAAACTGTGAAATGCTGACATTTTTATATTCCACGATTGGTTGGAATTTGCCGGAATTACTGTATCTGTAGTAGTGGGATTTCTAAAGATATCAAATTCAAATCGTTTCTCAACTCTTGTTAATTTTAAGTCTAAAAAGTTAATCGTTCCATCTACCTCTTTTTTTCTATTGTGAATTGTATTTTATTATTAAGGGAATTTACATAATTAAGAAATTGGTCCAACTGTCTATCAGTGCCCGACCACAAGCACAAGATATCGTCTACATATCTGCCCCAAAAGGAAATGTATTTTAATAGTGGACTGCGGTTGAAATTATTAATGTGTTTATCTTCAAAATCTGCTAGATATAGTTCAGCGAGTAAAGGGCTAAGAGGGTTACCCATCGGTAAACCGGCACTGATAGACAGTTGGACCAATTTCTTAATTATGTAAATTCCCTTAATAATAAAATACAATTCACAATAGAAAAAGAGGTAGACGGAACGATTAACTTTTTAGACTTAAAATTAACAAGAGTTGAGAAACGATTTGAATTTGATATCTTTAGAAAACCCACTACTACAGATACAGTAATTCCGGCAAATTCCAACCAATCGTGAAGTATAAAAATGTCAGCATTTCACAGTTTCATACACAGACTGATTAATTTCCCTCTAAATAATGAGAACTTCGAAAAATAAGTATATACCATAAAAACTATAGCTAGAAACAACGGGTACAAAACAGAATTCTTAGACAAAATGATTTACAAAAAACAACGCGCTATCCTTAAGAAAAATTTTTACTCCGGACATACTTATACAAAAACTAACAAAGCGTTTCACACCCTAACTATATACCTGGGGTTAGCAATAAAGTTTCTAATATACTTAATAAATTAGGTTTAAATGTCATCCTAGTAAATAAATGCAATTTAGGAAATATTCTAGTTAACAATAAAGGAAAAACAGAATTGCGTGATAAGTCAGGGGTGTATGAATTAACTTGCAGTGATTGTGACGCGGTATACATTTGTCAATCAGAAAGAACAATATTAAAGAACATAGAAGTTCTATTCTACATGGCAATATGGTTACGGGATTCGCGGAACACTGTATTCAAAATTCTCATTTGTTTAATGCTAATAATTTCAAACTTTTACACTCTTGTAATAAGGGTAAAAGGCTTGACTTCTTAGAAATTTTAGAAATTAAAAAAGCCATAAATCTCAACAGACAGGTCACAAACACGCAGTTGGATTTTTCAAATACCCCCACAATCGATGCTGTAATAAACCTTTTAAAAAATAACTCATAAATATTGGTAGAAGTATACTTTTTACTTAGTTTACATGACTCTTCGAGAATGACTGAATAAGTCGAAACATATGTCAGAGATATTTTAAATACATTTTGTGAAACAAGTATACCAAGTGTTTTATTTAGTAGATTATTAGTGTTGTTGCGAAGGTTACGTATAGCATAAATATTAGCCTCTTAAGAAACAACTTTACTAATATTCAGTTGCTGGAGAAAGTTTAATTTTCAAATAATGAGATTTGATTTTGTTTTATTCAGGTTGTCGGTGCATTGTTAAAAGGGTATACAAATTCTTTAACATTTTTGAAAATAGAATAAAACAACTTTTGTGAAAATATTTTGGCAAATATTCGTACGTAACGTACCTATGTCCTGATGGTTTTAGCACAGATATCAATGAAATTAAAATTATATAAAAATAAAATAATATTAAGTTGCCTTTGGTAACGAAAGTTTGTTTACATTGTTTACTGTAACTTGACAGTTAGTTAAATGAAGTTGCTGCTTTACAATATCGCATAAATTAGAACTCCAAAAAAGTATCTACAACTTGGTTGGGCGGGTGACCAATGCTGAAATATTCCGAATCTTAGAGAATGATAATATTTAACGCATAACGATTTATCGCGCAATAGTGGAATGTGAGCAGGAAATTCCATGTCTTAATATACCAGAAAGTCGCAATCGCGACATGGTATTTTATAGATGATATGTGTTTCTATAAATTAGAAAAACAATCGAGAAACACATGTCATCTATAAAATACCATGTCGCGATTGCGTTAGTTACTACATAGGCCAAACTAAACAATATTTATACAAAAGAATACAGGCCCACAAATACTCCAAAACAGACAAAACTGCTTTATTTACACAAACTGCAATGCGATCACAATTTCGATTTTGAAAACATACACTTAATCGATAAAGAACAACACATAATGAAAAGGAAAATGAAAGAAATTATTAATATTAAACAAGAAAAAAATTCAATTAACAACAGAAATGACAGAAAATCTAAGCAGTATATACTATAACTTAATAATGTAAAGTAACGATATGCAATTTATCATCATAAATATATACAATTATTATATAAATATCCTAACATATTTATTTAAATATTTGTACACTGACTTATCATGCTAGATCCCGGACTAGGCTGTCCGAGTAGGTTTTGGTGGTTTTCTTTCTCGTTCTAGGCGAATACCGACAGCTAAACATCTTAAGTCGCTCCACGGGCTCAGACATAATAATAACTCATGGGCTTGCCAATCCCCTTGTGTTCTAAGACATGAATTATTATTATTAAACTTGAATGTATTTTTGAATAATTTAATTATATCCATGACCACTTCATAGTAGTGTGCGATGGAAAAATAATGCATTACGCATATGTAACTGTCGTCTTTGACTTTTCTGTACTAAGCAAGCATATTTTGACAGTTTTGAAATAAATCATGAATTTCAATCAACTTACTGACATGCTACAAGTTTATTTTGGGTATACTACAAGTCACTTTAGGAGAATGTTCGGAAAGTGTCTTAATTTTTTTCTCTTCTAAATTTACAATTAGAAGAAGCTGCTTTCAACTTGACATCTACATTCAATAACTGACATCTGATTCATTTACACTGTTACTTTATGATGCATTTCTAAATAGCTTGAACCAAGGTCTATTGTGGCTGAGTGGTAAAAGCGACAGTCCGGCAAATTGTAGACTTGGGTTCAAGTCCCAACATAGACAATATTTTTCAATTAAAAATTTCGTATGATTTGCTTTGTAATTTGTAGACAGCAATGTTTACATCCCCACTTACTTTGCAATTACATACATACTAATTTGATATTTGTAAATATTTCATATAAAAGCCGAAAAACTCCAATAATTTATCAATTGTTATATATATATATATATATATATAGTAAACCTAATCAGTAGGCGATTAAAGGTCTGTATATTACTTCAAAATATATGTATTTAAAAAACTCTACATGTTTCGGCTGTGTACGCCTTTATCAAGAGGCGATAAAGGCGTACACAGCCGAAACATGTAGAGTTTTTTAAATACATATATTTTGAAGTAATATACAGACCTTTAATCGCCTACTGATTAGGTTTACCATATCATACCAAGGTCACGAAGTTATTATATATATATATATATACGAGGGATATTCAGAAAGTAAGGAACGTTTCCACCTGACGCCGCCAGGCGTACGCCAATCTCGTATATGTTGGTATGCTCGTGCTCGGCACCTCAGTCAGCGTCCAGCTGTAACAACGGGAACATCTCCGCACTGCCCGTTTTTTTAATATTCAAATTTGAAATGTGTGCTGCAATCGAAAATCCCGCCAGTTGTGAGGTGCGGTCTGTGATTCGATTTTTGTTGGCAAAAAACTTAAAACCAATACAAATTCATCGGGAACTGTGTGAAGTGTACGGGAACAACGTAATAAATGAAAGTTCTGTCAGGAAGTGGTGCATTCAGTTTAAAAATGGCCGAACAAATGTTCACGATTACGAGAAGAGTGGACGTCCGACCATTGTGACTGACGAGCTGGTCTCCAAAGTTTACGAAAAGTTTCGTGAAAATCGCCGTTTCAAAATAACTGAGCTTTCTGTATGTTTCCCACAAGTTTCACGGACCTTATTGTTTCAAATTATTTCACAGAAGCTAGGCTACCACAAATTTTGTGCAAGATGGGTGCCAAAAATGCTTGCAGATCACCATAAAGAACAACGAATGGGGGCAGTTTGGACGTTTTTGGAGGCCTACCACAGTCATGGAGATGCACTACTGGATCGAATCGTAACAGGAGACGAAACCTGGGTGAAACATGTGAATTGTGAGACCAAATTACAGTCCATGGAGTGGGGGCACACAAGTTCCCCTAAAAGACCAAGAAAATGTTTGCAAACTTTGTCGGCAAGGAAGATTATGGCAACGGTGTTCTGGGACAAGCAAGGTGTTCTTCTTATTGATTTTCTCGAGCGTGGCGCAACAATAAACTCTGAGCGGTACTGCCAAACATTGCAAAACCTAAGGAGAGCTATCCAAAACAAGCGCCGAGGAAAATTGTCATCCAAAATTTTGCTTCTTCGTGACAATGCCCGGCCTCACACGGCAAACCGTACGCAAGAACTTTTGGACTCGTTCAACTGGGAAGTTTCTCCTCATCCCCCTACAGTCCAGATCTTGCTCCAAGTGATTTTCACTTATTCCCGAAAATGAAGACCTGGCTAGCAACACAGCGTTTTGACGACGATGAGGAGCTCCAAGTACGCGTCACTGAGTGGTTGAGATCACAGGCGGCAGAATTCTATGACACTGGATTTTTAAAGCTTGTTCACCGCTATGATAAGTGCCTGAATTTGTGTGGTGATTATGTTGAAAAGTAGTATGTTATTCCCTCTTTCACATGTATATAATAAAAAGTTGTTCTTGTACTTGATTTTTTTAAAATTCCAAAATGCTCCTTACTTTCTGAATAGCCCTCGTATATAGAAAGGATAATTGTTTTTTTGGAATCCAGCAAAATTAAACTCTATTACTTAAGTCAGTTCTTTATTTTTTTATCCCAATATTTCGCATCAAATTCGTATGCTTCCTCAGGGGGTCAAAATGTGAACTGGTTTTTGTATGGAGAAATTACCCGTCTCAATATTCATAATGTTTGCAATATTTTCAAGTAATCCGATTAATAACAACGGCGTACACATAGTTTACTCAGAAAATACATTTTAAAAGCCAGTACAAACACATTTAAAAGAGAGCCACATGTTCTAACGGCAAAGACTCCTGGTCTAATTATATATATATGGGTTCCAATATTCAGAAAAAGAAGTGATCTATATAATAATATAAAAAAGGACATAGCTAGTGAAGCTCAATTTATTCACAAGGTGGTTGTTACCTTTTATATTTTGTATTTTATAATACAGCTGTTTGAATGTATCTTCGCCTTTTTGTCAAGATATATTAAAGCGGCCTGTATATTGACTTCGGTACTAATAAATAGAGAGAAAAAAGGAAACAAAACGCCGTCGGATATGAAGCAAATCGCCGTAAACTTTTGTTAATTAATTTTCCAGGTGTTTTATTTTTAAATTGTGTTTCTCCTGTTTAATTTTTCTAGTAAATGTTTCAATAATTACATCTGTATAGTACACACATCGCCACAAATATACACAAAAAAAACATTTTCGTAAACAAAAAGCCACAAAAGAACTGGATGGAGCTATTAATATTACTCATATATTCTTTTGGGGACGAAATTTCAAAAAAAAAACTTTCTGAAAATTCCTGTAAGTTACATGTAAAATTAAAAATTTCATGCACATTTTGGAATTCGATTAACAAACTTCCAACAAGCAATTAAAAGTACAATTGCACCATTAGCTATGTCGAGTTAGTTCTTAATTTAGGCAAACAAAAATACACGTCATTCACAAATACTACGCCAAGAAACACAAACATACGAGTTTAAAAGCACGGACTTCTGCTATCTGTTTCTTACTTTCAACAGGGGACCCGGTCGTGTTTAGAATAAAATATCTCAATACTGCGGTACATTAAATTTTGTTTACGCTTGACATAAATGCATCCAAATATAAACTAAAGTAATTTAAAGGTAACCTGCACCGAACGTAATTAATTTAGAAGAACTAATACTACATGACTTTAGAAAACCCCGAGTTTAAAGAATGATTAGGTGTATAACATGTCAACGGTTTTACTTGCATCGATAGGTCTTCAAAGTATGACTTACAAGGATCACGTTACGACCAAGAATTTTGTCTAATATATGTGCACACAGACGGGTGCACGATTTTTAGAGTGCTGTTCGGCTGTGTTATTTGAGATTTACCTCATTAAAAAAAGAAATTTTGGATCTATCGAAAATACAAGAAGATATACTGATCGCCGCGTTAATAGATGTGAATAGATGTCTTTATTTTAGAGGTGAATAATCTTTAATTAAATAATTTTATAAAATGTATACAAGGGACGTTGTCTTAGTGTAAAGTACAGTGAAACGCAATATTTTCTTTTGAAAATTTGATTATATTTTCTATAAATATTCTTCATTACAATAAATAAGTTAGAAGAAACTGTTTCGAAAATATTCTTTTACATGTTTTTGGAGGGATCTGATTTACCTTTTTTGAAAACATTTACAATTTCACAGGCCGGAGTAAAACCACAGAATAACAGAAAGGACAAATAATTTTTTTTTGTTGATTTAGATTTTTGTGCGCCGAATCCAATCAGCCATTTTGAAAGTATGTCAAACAATGCTTGGAAAGATGTTTACATGGTTTATTTAAACTAGTGATGCACATACTGCGGCCCACTGTCAATATTTATGCGGCCCGCCAACGAATTTTAAAAATCAAATCAATATTTCTTAACTTTTTATTTTATTCTAACTTTTGTAATTGTTAGTAAGATATGTATCTTAAAGTACCTACTACTTTCTTGTTCAGGTTTACTACGTAGGACGGGTATGCTCCTCGTAGTTCCAAGAATATTGTTACGAGACCTGAAATCTGTCGAACCAACTAGATTACTCGAAGATTCGTGAAACACCTCGGTATTACCCCCGAACAATGTGGTAGGTTCTCGATGTTAGGTAACTCGTATAGATACAACGCATCGCCCGCTAGCGGAGCAGTTAAGTTTTAACTACGGACAAGCGAACGTGATATTGTTTGAATTGTAATCTGTGAAGAATAAATATTTCGTCGTCGAACTTGGCATCTACCTACGTAACAATATAATATCAATTTTGGTATGGATAAACCAGGCCCCAGTAAAAAACGTAGTCGTAAGGTTGAAGATGAAAATCGACAGTTTCAAGATATTTGGACCGAAAAATACTTTTTTATTTCACGGCATAACAAAAGTGTCTGTTTAATATGCAAGAGTAGTGTTTCTATTCCGAAGGAATGTATTGTGAAAAGGCATTATGAAACCCAGCATCATACTTTTACCAAATTAACCGGCGATAATCGAACGCAAATAAATTTTATTTTACAAAGGGAACTAATAGGCCAGCAAGCTATGTTTACAAAACCAATTCAAGATGCTGAAACAGCTACTGAAGTTAGCTTTGAAATATCTCGAATAATAGCGAAAACTTGTCGGCCTTTTAAAGATGGTGAGTTTGTTAAGCAGTGTTTAGATATCACCGCAAAAAAAAATGTGTCCGAAAGATGCAAAGAGATTTTAGAAATTCAACTAAATCGGATGACTGTTCAAAGAAGACTTAACACATTAGCAGCTAATATAGAAGAGCAATTAGCTACGAAATCGAAAAGTTTTGAGTATTTTTCTATAGCACTCAATGAATCTACAAATATAAGATCCACTGCTCAACTCTTAATATTTTTACGAGGTGTAACACAAAATTTTGAAGTGAGTGAAGAACTGATTGGTATGAGTTCTTTGACAAGTCAAACCAAGGGGAGTGACATGCTCAAAGCTCTTCTGGAAAAATGTTCTATAATGGATTTGGATTTAACGAAATTATCTGGAATTACGACTGACGGAGCACCTTCAATGGGTGGAAGTAAATTTGGGATAATAACTATGTTAAAAGAGTATTTACAAACTAAAAACATAGATACCAAGGAATTAATGCAGTTTCATTGCATTATACATCAAGAGGCCCTCTGTTCAAAGTTATTGGGATTTTAAAATGTGATGAAAGTTGTAGTACCCACTGTAAACTTTATAAAATCACGAGGTCTCAATCACCGACAATTCACACAATTTCTCGAGGATATTGAAAGCGAATATGGTGATCTCCTGTTTTACACTGAAGTAAGGTGGCTAAGTCGTGGGTTGTCACCAGAGCGGTTTCTTAACTTGATTGAAGAAATCAAAATATTTCTGGCGTTTCTTGTAGACATCACAAATCACTTGAATGTCTTAAATACGCGACTTCAAGGCAAAGCTCAATTGATTTCGCAGTTATACTCTCTCATGTTTCGTCCCTTCAATGCAAATTGAGTCTTTTCAGGACACAAATCAATTCAGCCAAAAAACTAAAAAAAGTTATTTGTAAAAAAATTTCCCAATTGTAAGACAGTGAGGGTTGACACGCTCTAGTACGTGTCTGACAAGGCCTCTGTGTTGGGGAAACAATTATCGTTTTACGATCAGATGTTAATAAAGTGAAGATTTTGACTATTAGTTTTATTTCTATTGTAAAAGTACCAGGTTCGCTCGCCGCTCATGCAAGCTGTCTAAACATTCCTGCTTTAATAATGAATTATTTTTTTTTATAAGCCATTGACAGTACTGCCAATATTTATGGAGAACACTGTCTATAATAGCGCGTAATAATTTATATTTTCTTCAGTTTGTTACATATTTTCGAATATTTAAACAATTCCTCTGATTCATATTTATGGTGCCGGAAATTTTTATGTGAAAGTCAGAAAACAAGATGTGTATACCAACATTTTTCATATTAAGATTAATATCTTTTAGTTGATTTTGGATTCATATATGCCGTTCGTGCTATCAATTGAGAACTTACTCGCCCGTACAAATAAGCCCGAAAATAAATTGTTCGTCCATAAATAAGTTTCGTCTACCGAGAAGATATCAATCCACAGCTCTCTTAGACTTTCATGACAAGCGGACGCCTTCTAACCTAAGATTTATGTCTACAACTTTTTATCAATCCGTCGGACAATTCGACAACAAAATATAAGATGCCGTGCGGCGGTCGTCACAGAATAACATGTTTCTCTTCTAACGTACGAGTTTAGTTAGTAGTTCGTTGTTTCTGCTTGATAGTAAATGGCTCGTATTTCCTACAGTTATTAGATGTAACTCATATTGTCGGTACTTTTATTGCTGATCGTAAATTGTTTTACATCGTTCTAGGGAATATAAATATATAAATACAACCTTCGGAATTATTTTCGAACTTGCGTCGAGCGTATATAAAGAGACAACTGAAGATATTAGATGAGAATAGTAGGCTGTTGGTACTATCGCATTGTTCACGTTGAAATTATAGCTTCGTTCTTCCGATAATCGTTCTTGGAATTGTTTTTTATGACGTACTTTTTCTTGTAATTTTTGCCAATAAAAGTACAACTATTGTACGTTGTTGTAAGTAATACATAGTTGCATTGAAGTAAATAACGTATGTCTCAAAGTATGTGGCACAGATTTCTTTAGAAATCTTTAGAACATTTTGAAAAGTAAAAATGGTTTTACGGCAATTTTTCAGAACAGCTTTATTAACAAGAAAATTTTTATCTAAACTAATATTATAAACAGGAAACATTTGTGTTTTTGTATGTATGTTTGTAATGTTTTCACACAAAAACTACTGGACCGATTTCAAAAATTCTTTCACCATTAGAAAGCTGCATTTTCACTGAGTGACATAGGCTATATTACATTTTCAAAAAAAGAGGGATCCCCCAATAAAAATGCATTAATGTAACCCAAGGTGTGAAAAAATTAGTCACAAAAAATCTGTCATCGCGTACGCTGCGGAAACTATTGTTGATAGAACAAAAAAATGTTCTACAGTGTTATAGAACGTATTAATATCTACAAAAAACTCCGCGAAACCATATGTCCAACTACTGTAGTTATCCACTATAACTACTTTTTTACATTTTAAAAGTTAATAAAAGTGCCGACAATAATCAAACCATATTATCCATACCTCTGTATTATTCCTTATCCTATTAAATGATATGTTATTAAAGACCATTTCAATACCAGTAAAATACTTTTTAAATTATTAAAATCGGACGTTCCATTCAAAAGATATATCGAATTTAAAAATGTCAATCTAAAGAAAATAATGTTATAATATAATGTAGTAGTATAGCGATGGCTATATTCATTTTGTTTGTAATAAATTGACAATCGAAAAATTATAAATGGAATAAGAATAGTATTGGCAGAAGGAATTTAATAACAAGTTCAATGATAATGAAAAGTAATAGGAAACAGGCACAGAGAAGCTGTTATAGAAAGAAGTTAAACATAAAGTGATATAAAATCCAAAAATTAAGGATCACAAGAAAGGAAGATTAAATATTTAAGAGAATACACTCACTATTGTATTTATTCAAGGTAGGATCGAAGAAAAGAGAACATATACGATACAAATTTTATTAAAAAAATTTAAATAACACTGAGATATTTGAAAGGTGACGTTTTTGAAGTAATTTCAACAATGTGTCAAAAGCCAAGTGACAGGAACATTATTAAAATAGCGGGTTACATTGTTTATAAGTTATGTTAAATATCTAAATGGACTAAACAAAAAATGTAATCAATTCATCAGCTTTACAATTAAAAAAATTATTTTTTTGTCAAAAACATTTCTTTTCATTTAACTTCACATAGCCACAGCAACGCAATTGGATGATTTGTTTTCCAAGTGAATTTATATTTACTATAATACATTTATCTCTTTTCTCATTCATTTCATTTCAGATTGAGTCACAGCGAAGCGTGGTCGGCATTAGCTAGTTTTAAATAAATATAAAGGTCCATAACATTTAACAATACGCAGTCCTCTGGAAACATCTCGCATGAAGCGTTAGACCGTTTCTACATTAATCTCATATTTTTTTCTAAAAATTCGACGTATTAATTATTGCTAGTTTTCGTTTTCCTAACCTCCATCATATACTTTTCAAAACAAAATTGCCCAGAAATCCTCAAATGGCTGAGCTTGTGGTAAATTTGGAGGTTGTCGTTTTTCGGCACAAAAGGTATGTTGTGAGCATTCAGCCAATTCATTCAAATTTAGGGACACTAACTTTAGAAAATTCTTGCTGGAGACGCTAGAAGTAATTTTTCTATTACAAAGCTTCAATAACGTATTATTAAGAATTGAAATGTATATTTAATTAATTTTTTTATTAGGAATAATTTAACTATTTTTATCATTTTGACATACATACTCTAAAAATCTTGATTTTAATTTTAATATATATATGTATATATAGGTTGTTTGTTCATTCGTTGACATAATATAAACAGTATGTATATGGCTCCAAGCAGTTCATTATCCGCAAAAAAAATTTTAATTGTGTTGCTTTTTGAGAGTTTTGATGTTAGACAGTGCACATTGTGTTGAGGTAGGTAAGTGATAAAGTAGAAGAACAAGCAGTACAGTGACTTTTACAAAACTAAAACGTAGTAAATAAATATCCCTTCGTTTGCTTTTTAATATCAGACTAGTCATTCTAAAATTATTTCTATTTACACGCCAATAGATGTGCGAAAACAAACATTTGGTTTAGAGGTAGATACACGTTCGCTTTACGTAAACATATTCGCTACGATAAAAAAACAAATCACCTATTTCTTAAGATATCCGTTTACAACACATTAAATTAAATTGTTTTTCTTTTGAAACGACTAGTTCGCACTACGCGGACAAAAAAATGCGGACAAAATATACAGGTGTCATGCTGATATCACATCGATACGCGAATATTCAAAGGAATATATTCTAGTAATCCCGGCAGAATATTCTGTATCGCACGAAATTTTTCAATTAAAAATTTCGTATGATTTGCTTTGTAATTTGTAGACAGCAATGTTTACATTCACATTTACCTCGCAATTACATACTAATTTGATAATATTTGTAAATATTTCATATAAAAGCCGAAAAACTCCAAGAATTTATCAATTGATATATTAAATGAACGGCTAAAAAATTATCTAAACATATATATATATATATATATCAACTTTGTGACAAGAACATGTGTGTGTACGATTATTTCTTTTGCTCGTTAATATTGCACATGTGGCTTTCCTTTTAGATGTGATTGTCCTGTTTTAAAATGTAATTTCGAAATAACTAAGTGTACGTCCGTTGACATTAGTTTTATTAATTTACAATATTACAAACATATGAGTAACTTCTCCAAAAAAACAAGTTCACATTTTGATCCCCTGAGGAAGCATACGAATTCGATGCGAAATATTGGGCTAAAAAAATAAAGAACTGACTTAATTAATAGAGTTTCATTTTGCTGCATTCCTGGATCCTCCCAAAAAACGACTATCCCTTTCATACATGTTCTAACGGCAAAGACTCCTGGTCAAATTATATATATATTATAATAAAAATATTAATTGAATATTTATTGAAGACACTAGCTTTAATTCGTTACATTTCTGTTATTGGGATTTCTTAGAAGGTTGGAAGTATTGTTTGTTTTAATTTAGAGTGTCAAATCTATAATTAAATTTCAAAAGTATATGACTTTCTTACATTTACTAAAATTATAGAACTATGTAAATCTAGTTAATTTTGTGTACTTCAAAGGTTATGTGTGAAAGAAAATTTAATTGTAAACCAATAAGTTCATAATATTAATTAAGAATCAAAATTATTGTATATATGTCAAATATTTTGGAAAATTCTATATAACTAAAACGACCAATGAGCTTCAAAAACAGGAAAAGCTGTTGGGTTGCCATAGTAAGTTATTGAAACAATAGAGAGAGAATAATTTTTGCAGTTAAAAATTAATGGAATGTGTTTTGGATAAAACGAATTTCTTTTTAAAAATATAAAAACAAGTATAATTTATATTACATACAAAGATTTGAACTGTTTTCATTTTATACTCCGCTATCAATTAATGAGCCACAAAAGACGTGTACCAGCTTTAGAAAAATATTGGGAAACATTACAAGGCCTTATATTACCAGGATTGGGACCGGTAAGCCTAACTTTCGAGATCTGCCAGGATTGTGACCGTTATTCCTGAGGTTAAAATATACCAGTCGTACGTCAGGGAAGAAAGACTTAATTCCAGAAACTAGACGGATAATTGTGATAGAATATTGAGCTAAGTTTTTTTATTATTTGTATTTTTTTTTAAGTAAACAGATACATTTACTTACCGAAGGTAGATAAAGATCCCTTTAATGACCATTTTGTTTAAAACATTGTAAGTAGGGAGGTTATATCCAAATTCATTTATTCAGCAATTTGATTTATTTGTTTACGTAGCCTAGTATTTGTCTCCTTTCCGTAGATTCAAATTTTAACCTATAAGAAATTCCACATAACCAATAAATTTTATAATTAAATTTTCAATAAAAATAAATTGTTAATCTATTGTTGATTCCGAATGTTTTGTTAAATATTACCTAATTAAATATTCACTTATAAAGATAAGAGTTTCCTTTTAATAAACGGAATTTAAGAACCAAGACAAGTCGTTTGAATTCAATTAGTTTATCATTAGTACTGAGCTAACATACCTTTTAATTTCTTTGTCAGACAGAATCTTCATGATCCTGGAGATATTTGAGAACTCATGTTCGTTGTTTTTTCCAAATTATATTAAATTTCAAACTTCCTTTAAGACCAAAACACTATTTGGTTGTACATGTTATGATTATTAACAACAAACGTTTATATTCATTAGACCTGCGCAGATGTGTATCAGAATGCGGGGGTAAAAATTAGAATTTTAAATTCACTTTCTGCTTTCAAGTTTAATATTTTGTCTTTAAAAACACTTTTTAGTAAACGTTTGACTTAAAGATTATAATATATATATATATATATATATATATATATATATATATATATATATATATATATATATGTATATTTATAACAAGTGTTCATTTGAAAAGTCAATCTAGGTTACTTTGAAATTTTGATTAAATAAGACGCAAATATATTAGTATGGGTTTGTTGTTCCGTAAACGTAAATCCAAATGACATTTGATAATGTCAATCACAAATATCAGTTAGTGCATAAAATAATCGTGCGTCGATTCTGGTTTAGATAAATTGCTTCTCAGTTTTAAAATGGCTTTCGCTTTAGAACATAATTTTTTTTTAGTCCAGGCTTATTTTCGAAGTGGTAATAAAATTGATGGTTTATGGGTTTATTCAGTTCAAGATTGTATGGTAGAATTTCAAGTTGAGTTTCCACATTTTGTAATAGATTATATACAATTTAAGAATACTTTGGATAGAACTTTAAATCTTTTTCTGAAACTGGTAGTCTCTTAAGAAAATCAGACAGAGGAGCAGTTAAGAAACGTACACCTCAAGTTGTTAATCGTGTTGAAGAAATAATGGAAAATGAACCACAAACATCTGTTCGACAATTGAATCAACAAATAAACCTTTCTGTTGGTAGAACTCGCAAGTTATTAAAAAAAGATATGCAACTTTATCCATACCGTGTCACAGCAGTACAAGAATTAATAGAAATTGATTACCCACGTAGACTACAGTTACGTAATTGGTTTGTAAATATGAACAATAATGGAGAACTTTCGCAAAGAGTCATCTTTACTGATGAAGCATGGTTTTATAAAACGGCATACCTAAATTCACAAAATACAAGAATTTGGAGTAGTGAAAATCCACATGTAATTAATGAAGAATCGCTACATCCAGAGAAAATTGCTGTTTGGGCAGCGTTAAGCCAATGGCGAATCATTGGACCAATATTTTGTCAGGGAACGTTAACTGCTCAAAGGTACCGTACGGAAATTTTACAACCATTTGTCAATCAGTAGCATGGTGATGAACTTCAAAATTCATATTTCCAACAAGACGGAGCACCTTGTCACTGTACTGCAGAATCTTTGGATTATTTAAGAGAATTTTTTGATGACCGTATAATTAGTCGAAATACTGAAATTGCCTGGCCTTCGACTTGCGACTTCTTTTTGTGGCCTTATCTAAAAAATAACATATTTCGAACACCTAGATTGAATTTGAATGACATGCTACAGAATCGAACAGAAATGCATGGAAATTAATAACAATCCAGTAACACGAAAAGGTTTTGTTTAAGTATGACAATACGTTAAGAACGTATAAAGCGTTTGTACAATATGAAACAAACATGTAAATAATTTACATATCTGTAACTATGCACATGGACAATACACCTCGTATTTTCAGCATTTACTTCTGCTTAATACATATGTTTCTGCCATATAGGCGTCCTCAGTTAAGCTAGTGAAGCAATGTATACAAATTAATACAAACCTGTTATAAACAACTGGTTTGTATCTGTATTTAAATTTACTGAAATAGCCTGCATAGATCAAGCAAGTTCCGTCCTATAAGAAGACAACTATTTAATAATTGCCATCTTACGGGCGAAAGATACTTTGTCCGGAGGGCTACCTATCGTTCGAACAGCTATGCTGCTACGGGAAACGATAAAATACGTATGTAGATGTAGTCCATTAACAACCTGCCAGATGGCGGTATATACGAAAAGGTTTTGTTTAAGTATGACAATACGTTAAGCACGTATAAAGCGTTTGTACAATATGAAACAAACATGTAAATAATTTACATATCTGTAACTATGCACTATATGGCAGAAACATATGTATTAAGCAGAAGTAAATGCTGAAAATACGAGGTGTATTGTCCATGTGCATAGTTACAGATATGTAAATTATTTACATGTTTGTTTCATATTGTACAAACGCTTTATACGTGCTTAACGTATTGTCATACTTAAACAAAACCTTTTCGTATATACCGCCATCTGGCAGGTTGTTAATGGACTACATCTACATACGTATTTTATCGTTTCCCGTAGCAGCATAGCTGTTCGAACGATAGGTAGCCCTCCGGACAAAGTATCTTTCGCCCGTAAGATGGCAATTATTAAATAGTTGTCGTCTTATAGGACGGAACTTGCTTTATCTATGCGGGCTATTTCAGTAAATTTAAATACAGATACAAACCAGTTGTTTATAACAGGTTTGTATTAATTTGTATACATTGCTTCACTAGCTTAACTGAGGACGCCTATATGGCAGAAACATATGTATTAAGCAGAAGTAAATGCTGAAAATACGAGGTGTATTGTCCATGTGCATAGTTACAGATATGTAAATTATTTACATGTTTGTTTCATATTGTACAATCCAGTAATGTTGCAGAATATCATCAGAAATTTTGAACGGAGGATTTTAAAGTGCATTGATCTTGAAGGACAACATTTTCAACATTTGTTATAGTTTTCAATAAATACCTATTATTTGTTATTTATTTGTATGTATGAAACTGTCAAAATATACGACTTCGTAGGTTAAGTACTAAATTTTAATTTACGACATACTTCAAATTGTTCTCAGTAAATCACATGCTACTAGATTGACTTTTCAAATGAACACTTGTTATGTATATCTATATGTATATATATATATATATATACCATATCAGTGAGCGACCTTATATATCATGTAAAAAGCAAAAACTTTTGAATTCAGCTTAACATCTAGCGCTCATCTTGAAGACGATAATTTATCATTTACATTAAATCAACCGAATTTCGCAATGTTTTTCTTTAATTAACTGCCCGACTGCGTTAGGGTATATTGTGGGTTTAAAGTCGTAACATATTCCTCTGTTGTTTGCAAAACAAACACTGCTTTGAATGTGATAATGGTTCAATTTATATACGACTGTGTGCTAATGCGGAAATCAATTTTAGTTTCACCATCCATTAAAGTGCGAAAATTCTGGCAGGAAATTAGTTTAATTTTGTTTTTCTTTGTCGTTAGCGTTGCCGCAAAATTTCTCTACGCGAAACATTAACGGATGTGGTTTCGCCGTTAGAATTCTAAAATAATAGTAATTAAAATATTTTTTAATAATTTAAGTTGAATGAATAATTGAAAGAACAAATTAAACTTTAATATAAATCTGCAGCTTTATTTGTTGATTTTAATATTTTTAATATTATTTATGCAATGAATAAGTAATATAATAATTTCTTACCTGGATATATTTCAAATAAATGCTATATAATAAATTTTATTTTTCGAGAGGGACTTTTTCTGTTTTAAATTTTTTTATATTATGGTGTTTTTGCACTATGATGTCATAAAAATTTTTTTAAAAATCACGACCCCTAGTTTTTGCTAAGAGATTTGAGAGAGTATATTTTCTTCTTTCAGAACTGACTTTTGCTTTCAAACCTGACGTCTACTTTCAATAACTGTCATCCGAATCATTAACACTGTTACTCAATAATGCATTTCGAATTAGCTTGAACCAAGGTCTATCGTGGCTTAATTGAAAAAGCAACGGTCCGGCAAACCGTAGTCTTGGGTTCAAGTCCAAGCGTAGACAAAATTTTTCAATTAAAATTTCGTATGACTTGCGTTGTAATTTGTAGACAGCAATGTTTACATTCACATTTACTTCGTAATTACATACTATTTTGATAATATTTGTAAATATTTCATATAAAATCCGAAAAACTCCAAGAATTTATCAATATATATACTAACTGGATAAACTTTCTATCTTGTCCTGTTTTTCAAGTAGTGCTACATACCTCTAGAACACATTCCTTCCATGAACAACTGGGTTCTGTATTACTATTCACTAAAAGTCATGTTTCCATTTAATTTCATATTATCATTGTATTATTAATGAACAATAAATGAAATGTTTGACAGATTGAAATTCCATGGCTACCTTATTTAATCTTATAATTTATTCTTTCAAATAAAACCTAATGTCGAAAACTTTAGTCAGCATGTGGTACATGGTTGAAATCAGAAAAATAACTCTTTCTGAAGATGTCTAAATCCAATATGGCGCCTATAAGAAATTAGATAGTTGATGATGGCCAGAAAGAAACGAAACGTCGTATAAAAATTTAGAGTACACCACTGGATAGAGGTTTAGAAATAGCCACAAGAATGTGTTTTTATATTTTCTCTACAAGGCCAAATGTCGGTGCTACAGGTAAAAGAAGAAAATGAAAGGAAAGAAGGTCATTTGTCACAGGTCTATTTTCTTTACGGATTTATAACAAACACAAAATTTAACAACTTTGCCAAATTTAAACCTATACTCTATCTCCAATAATAAGCGAGATCCCCATGGTGAGGGCCGAAAATGAATCAGCCTGTGTATATATATATATATATATATATATATATATAAAATTTTAATACTCACAAGTATCAAATCATTGTCACTATAAAATAATGGTGATATGTAATGTCAATACAAAATACATTTTTCTAAATAAATAGTTGCATTTTATTATCATGATTTTTAAAATAAAAAAATATACGCCTGTAAAACCTATAACATAACCTTATCTGTCCTAAAATTATTTACTTCAAAATAATCTAATGTATGGCAATGCTACTGAGTGGTATCGGGTGGGTTTATTGGTTACAAATTTATGCATAGATATTGTCTTAAAAAGGGAACGTAAAGTGCAATATTACCCACAAATAGGAATAAAAAGAACGCGAACAAAAAATACAACAATAATGCATCAGAGATCAACATTCGTAGCTGTACACCTTCGCGGGTATTTCGACAGGACTACAGTATATTACATCAATTTTCTTTTCATAGCTACTATGATTCTTCGTGGCTCTACTGTGATTTTTAATACATAGAGAAACGGATTTTTAAAAGAAAATTAAATATCTTCCGATATATTGAAGATAGGTGTAGGACATACTTAACAAAAAAGATAGCAGCTAAAGCACTTAATATGACCATGAAAAATATAGGGCATTCCATTTAAAAAAATATACGTTAGAACAATTTTCTTACAAAAGTATCTCATGGCGCACCTTGTGCAAACGCCATTCCAAGTTAATGTATTTTATGCCATGACACTCTCGAATTATTAGCACTTTAAGGCGCACATGGAAATGTCATTCTTTTTCTTTAATTGTAAATATCTCGAAAACTATTGGCTCTAGTTGCTAAATATCCTTAATAAAAGATATTCCAAATTTAATGTATAATCTAAAATTAGACTTATATATACGTCATTTAATTTAAAAAAAAATGTATCTTTCTGTGCCAGCGATTTACGGAACATTCTGTATAAGCCTACAAATTTTTAAAATTTGCAGCAATATCAACCCTATCAACTCCAGCATATTAATTATTATATTCACCATTTATGAGCAAATATACTTTCTCAGGTCGTTGATACATCCTGTATAGAGAAGGTACCTTATATAATCAATGCAATATTTCTAGAAAAACTGTCCAAGAAACATTATATTCGTGATTGCTTTCTATACTAATTAGGCTGAAAATTTATGATGCAATCTACGTATTGCTGTGGATTTTTCCCCATAAATATTTTAAAAATATTTGACTTGCGCAGTTGGAGCAAGCCGTTTGTTCTGCTGTGGATGATTGTAAAACTGTATTTTTTTATGCGAAGCCTGCGTGCTTGCTGTATCCACAGAGACAAGTGTAATGTGAGATAAGAATGTCGTGTTTATAAAAACATTATTCTTTATCTTTTTATTAAATAACTTCGGGTTTATTTTTTTGATTTAATTGTGGTTGGTGCTGTTTTAATTTCATTACCGCTATTTAACGAGTTTGTTTATCTCGTAATTGTTATATTTTTACACTTTTTTACTCATGTGTCTCGCATTGTTTTTTACGTAAGTAAAAATATATATATTTTTTTTGAAATATATCTTATTATATTTAAAAGAGTTAAATACTGTATTTTTCTATATTATCATTATTATCGTATTGAGATTTTAGCCTTAGTTATTTGATATAGATAACAAAGAAGGTTTTTAACGTTTCTAGTAAAAAAAATTCTGTTAACTGTAAAATTTAGTACGTTGGTTTATCAAGGGCATTTTTTCTCACATGTGGTTGCACATGCGTTAGTGTTTGTTTCGGTCTGTCAAGCATAGTTTGTTTATTTTGTTCTCTGGGGAGAAATTAAAAAGTTTCTTTGTAATTTATTATTTTTTAATTTTGATCGGCTGTCACAAAGGTTTTTGATCGCATGCAGCTGTCATTTCCATGCGTTATTTTTACCTTTATAATATTGTTAAATGAGGCAATATTAATCTTTATACTTTATAAAGATTTTTTATTTTTTTTTTAATTTTTGTATTAAAGTTTCATTTAAATTATATTGTGATTATTATTTAACCTTACTCCAAGAAGATTACAAGTAACTTAAAGAAATATAATTATAACATTTGTCAATACTCTTTTACTGGCGCATTATAAATTTGTAGAAGAGAAAAACCACGTTTTCCAATTGGAAGGCTGAGAGGAAAGCAGTCCCATTTTGAAAGTAAACCGACTGAATATCCTAGCTGGTTAGATTTGTCGTGAATGGTGGTAAATTAATTATCAAAACCACAGTTCATAGCAGTATGTACCGTATGTATCATGAATCCATATAAACCCAATCGATTGATTTTAAAAATCCATTATATTTTTTTAACGTTATTTCTTATTATAAATCAATTACGTATTCGCATGTTGGTCAATTTATATTGCCGCAACATTATGGGTTTCCAATCAAATAACTCAGCGAGATAAAACGCAAAGTGACCAATTTGACGGACACTTGTATAATCGATGATTGACTTTGATTAAATGCTTCTTCACTTAAGATATTACGATAGAAGATTGCTTCATCTCGGAGATCTTTTCAAATTACATCGAAGATTTCCTTTTTTCTCGCTTCGTATTATTTTTTAAACCGGATTTGTCAAGATGCATTATGAAAATGGAAATTAATTGATTCGATGTGGCTTAGGTTATTTCATTTCTAGACAATCTTCATAGGCGTGTTCGCCCGTTCAATATTCTATTCACGTCTTACAAGTTACGATGTTTTTTTTTCTAATATTTTGTATATACAGGGTCTTCTTAAATTAATTACACAAAAATAACTTTTAATTGTGATGAAATTATAAATTTTATTGAACTGAATAATAAAGCAAACCTTCAAGTTTCATTTACAAATATTCAATATCACTTCCCTTTGTAGCACGGCATATATCTAGGAGTGTGTCTGGAAATGTACAGTTGACTATACAAACGGCGAATAGTTTAAACCAACCCAAGTCCCTGGAATTTCGGCTGTAGGTAGTCGACATATAGATAACCACACACAGAACCGTATTCAAACATACATATTACCACTATTTTACAAAATCTAAGCTATAAAAATAAGGATATTGAATATATAGTTTTATATTTACTAATTATTTCAAAAATATTTGTGGAATTTTATTATGTACAGGTACATTCTGCATTAGAATTGTATCAATTGAAGCTATTACTTAATGACTTAATTAATTAATACATACAAATTTAAACTAAGACCGACTCTGGTACACTAATGTCTCTCTTTCTGTTAGGGTTAGCCCTCATGCTGTGTTAGTTACGGTGCAATGTATAGGATTTAAATTTTATTTAAAAGTCATCGATATATTTCGGGATGAACTGTATTCTGTAAGTGAATTCGTCTCAAATTTTACGTATCATATCACGGTCAATGGTTGCAACTGCTTCTGTTATAAGAACTCGCAAGTCCTTTAGATTTGCAGGGAGAGATGGAACATAAATTTTGTCTTTGACGGAGCAAACTCTTTGAGGCCCAACCCATCGAAGACCCAGGTGTGTGCCTTCCATTTGAATTCAAAAGCAACAAGGAGGGAACTACTTTTTCAATGTGGAGGAACCACTATAGAACACACGGCTTGACTGAAATATCTTGGGGTCATACTGGGTAGATCTTTAACGTACAAATTCCACTGTCAAAAGGTTCGACAAAAGTATTGACCAGGAACCAACTCCTGAAGAAACTGATGGGAAGTAAATGTGGAACTGATCACACCTATAACTGAAACACACATATGTTTCTCAATAGGGAAGTACGGTTGCACGGTATGGAATAAATCCACATATGCCAGATATGTGAACGCTGCCTTTAACGATACATGCCGACTTATGACTGGCTGGCTGTATGAAGACTACACCACCGGTAAGACAAAGATGAAGAAAGAAAACAGTGACTAAGAAAGAGGATGAAGAACGAAGGAATAAGACGAAGACGAATAAAGAATACCACGAAGAAAGGAGACGAAGATGAAGAAAGAAGACCGTGAAGAGAGAAGACGAAGAAAGAAGACCACGAGGAGAGAAGACGTAGAAAGAAGACGAAGAAAGAAAACCACGAAGAAAGAAGACAAAGACGAAGAAATAACACCACGAAGATAGAAAACGAAGAAAGAAGACCACGAGGAAGGAGGACAAAGAATAAAGACGAAGATGAAGAAATAACATCACCAAGAAAGAAGACGAAGATGATGACAGAAAATCACTAGAAATAGACGGAGAAAGAAGATGAAGAACGAAGAACGAAGAAAGAAAGGAAGAAAGAATATCATGGAGAAAGAAGACGGAGGCGAAGGAAAGAAGATCACGAAGAAAGAAGACAAAGACGAAGAAATAACACCACGAAGAGAGAAAATGAAGAAAGAAGATGAGGAAAAAGATGAAGAATGAAAACGAAGACAAAAACCACGAAGAAAGAAGACCACGAAAACGGAAGACGAAGAATAAATATGAAGATCAACAAAGAAGACCACGAAGAAAGAAGACGAGTAAAGAAGATGACGAACGAAAACGAAGACAGAAGGCCACGAAGAAGGAAGACGAAGAATAAAGATTAAGACAAGAAAGAAGGCAACGAAGAAAGAAAGCGAAGATGAAGGAAAAAACGTAAACGTTAAAAGTAGACGAAGAAAGAAAATGAAGAAAGAAAAAAGATCACGAAGAAAGAAAACGAAGAAAGAAGACGTCGACGAAGGAAGGAAGACCACGAAGAGAGAAACGAAGAAAGAACACGAAGAAGAAAACCACACAGAAAGAAGACGAAGGCGAAGAAATAAGACCACGCAGAGAGAAGACGAAGAAAGAAGATCACGAAGAAAGAAGACGAAGAAAGAAGACTATGAAGAGAAAAAACGAAGAAGGAAGACGAAGAATAAAGATAAAGACGAAGAAAGAAGACCACGAAGATGAAGAAGAATACGCTGACGAAGAATGTGGTTGGGTGCGAAACTTCTGCAGCTTGTCGACTAGCCATCAACTATACGGAAATATTTAGGCAACATTTCCTTTATAGGGGATAATCCTTATAATCCACTGAAGCCAATGAGGCGACTAAAATCACGGAAGTGTTTTCTGCGCACAGACACTATGAAGCTACTGTACATCTATCCTCTTCGGTAAGAACCTCCGTTGGGTTGCCAATTGGATTGGAAAAGCTGGAAAACTATTAACCACCTCAGAAAGTGAGTCGGACCCGCAAAGGCGAACCTAGCGAAATGGTGGATTATCGATGGAACGAAAACCAAATACAACTGCGGGGAAGAAACAACTTCTAACCTATAAGAACTGACCAAACTCCTTCTACACCGAAGACTTATGGCTTGCTACAGATAATGTTTTGGACGTGACTCTATACTGGGCTGATGAAGTGGATTTAGACACGAAAAAAAGTAAAGTGTCTTTAACGTAGCCCGACACACAGAAATCCAATGACGTCAGATCAGGGGATATCGGCGGTCGAGCTCATTTCAGTATGTCCAATCTAGGTTACGATACGATTGAGGTAGGATGTAACCTTATGATGGAAATGCGAAGGTGCACCCTTCGTGTTGAAAAATAAACTGTCTGTTCATGTCGTCTTGCAGTTATGGGATGAGATAATTTCCCAACATATCAAGATAAGTAACAACCCCAGTTCCAGTTTTCTCGATGAATAAGAATAGGCCGTTCACTTAGTGCAGAAAATACATTTAGCTTAGACAAATCTCTTACATCTTCGACTGTCTCAAATGGCTTTGAAGCACCCCATATTCGTACATTATAGCGGTTTCGTTTCTGACTTGCATCGAATGTAGTCTCATTACTAAACACGATTTTATCAAGAAAATTGTCATCATTCTCCATTCTGTCAAACATTTCAACAAAAAATTCAAGTCGTTTTTCTTTATCAGTATCATTTAAAGTTTGTAGCAATCTGTATGGTTTAAATTGCAGACGTGTTCTTAAGATTCTCCACATTGTTGTTTGGGGAGTGCTTAGTTCTAAGCTGGCACGTGGAAGTGATTTCTTTAGTCTGCGAACGTAGGTCTCGTGCACTTGTTCGATTGTTTCTTCTGCAATTCAAGGTTTACCCTGACTTTTTGCCCTATGTTCTACATAATCACTTTCAATAAGTTAATATCTTGCTTAATGTCTCATATAATTATATTATTTTGTCTTCATGTATTTTACCAGATTTTCTCTTCGGTTGTTCTTCCAGTGTGCTGCTTCCACTTTCAGATATTTTTATTCCTTTTATGCCTCAGATTTGCTTTTTTATGTAACTCTTTCAAAAGACTAGCATGATCTTTTAATCGTTGTTTTTTGTTTAAACATTTGTTGTTTTTTGTTTAAACGAAAAACTTCCTATATTTACCACTTCTTATTACAAGTTCTGCTATTATATTAAACATTTTCGTTAATAGTAAGTTTGTCTGGTTCAAGGCAATATGGTCCTAAGTTGTTTTGATGTCATATTATTTAATTTAACTTTATTCTACGTTGATTTTAAAACTATTTGATCCAGTCTTATTAACTTTACTATCTTAAAATATCTTATTACTTCCAATATTCTTCTTTTTGTTCTATCGCATCGCACTATCAAAATGTAAAGATATCTATTTGGAAAATCTGCATTTAAGCTAAAATATTACTCTTAAAGCGAAAATAATTGGGGAATCTCTTGGTATACTGTATTACTGTACAAATAAGCCTTTTTAATACCGTTCAACCTTTCTTAGAGAATATCAAATACGTCAGAGAAAATATTAATTTGCGAGGGTATCACAAAGTTTGTACGTACATTGGAGAATGGTGGTATATTTAATTAATTTCATTATGAACCTAACATTAATTCCTTCGCTTCTAGCGGTTAAACTTCGAGATTACTGTTGCTAAAGAAGACCATTATAATCAGTGTTCCTTTAAAATAAGTCCCCTCAAAATATCTAAAAATTTTAATTTTTCTGTAGCTTTTGATATAGTACATAAGATATAAGAATTTAAACAAGATAAACTTGCCGAAATATTGGAGTTGATTGAGGAGCGGAAAATAATAGCTACCGATAGAGTAAAAATGAGAAAAAGAACTAAAAAGTTTGCTATAAACCGCTGGAACTTGTAGTGTGATTGTATATATGCATACAAGCTTTAATTGCGCGCAAATATCTTCTGGGCAATTCTCAATTTGGGCCGCTTGATTATAGAAAACAGCAATAGGTTTGATAAAGAGGATAGTTATCGTATTCCGTACATGTGAATGACAAATAAGGATATGTGGGATTATTGGTGGAAGAAGTTACAAAAAGAAGATCAAAAAGTGATCAGAGATTACAAGTTCGAAAATCTTAAATTCGATTCCCGTTTTGAACATAATTTTTCTGGTTTCACTTAGGTTGCTGGCAAACGAGTATCAATTAATTGAAGAAAAAAGGAAATAATTTTGAGTTGTATCTGAAAGAGGCTACACATAATAATAATGGCGATCAGTTGATTTCCTGTGTACAATTTACATAAGGCAATAATATATGAAGTATCACTACTGGTGCTAAAGTTTAAGATATGTTTGAGATCCTTCGTACTTTAATATCCGAAAATAATTTTCTCTCGAGGTATGAAATCTATTTTCCCTGATTTGATAAATACTCAAAATAAATTAAATGCCAGTTACCGATCTGAAATAACTGCTGTGAAAAAATTCATGTTCGTACACTGAGCGACAAAGGATGGTTACGAAACCATTAACTGCGTGTTCGAAAGAAGAAAATAATATTATTTGGTTACAGTTTTATACTCTTTCTTAGATTTGATTATTCCGCTTGGTTTGTTTTGTTTGTATATTTTTACCTTTAAATTATATTCTTTCTTTCATCTTAAATTTTAAAATTCGTTGTATGAACGTTTGTTGTTGTTAGTCCTGTATGTTCGCAGGCGAGTTTACGCTAGATGCTTTTATGTGTCCTTTTGGGCCTTGGTGATATCACGAACCCGTGCGCGACCCGACAAGCTACAGCTAGCAGGCATGCAAAATTGGTAGAAATGCTTTGATATCGCATCGTCCAACAAGTGACAGTTAAGACTAGTACCGCGGGGGTCAAGAACCCCCGGGGACTTTATCTCTTGGCTCGACCGGTTGAATTGGATTAATTCGCGGGAGCCATCGTTGAAAGCTCGAGTGGGGTAGAAGAGCTTTTCCATCGCCGGGTGGGCAGCTTCTCTGCTCGTGTACTGACCTGCAGAGTCAGTACCCTTGTTGGGTGTATCTCAATCCCACGTGAAAAAACCTGAAGCGTGAAAATAACTACTAAAGTCTCAATAAAGCATACAAACTGGACTGAGAAATTGGTCCTCAGTCCAGTTTGTATGCTTTATTGTGACTTTTATTTTTCATGTTTTTAAACAATTGTGGCTTGAACATGTCAAAGCCTCTAAAAAACCGGGCAGAATTTTTTGAGGCAAAATAGGCACTAACTTGTGTTAAATAAGTGAAAATAACTACTAAAGTCTCAATAAAGCATACAAACTGGACTGAGAAATTGGTCCTCAGTCCAGTTTGTATGCTTTATTGTGACTTTTATTTTTCATGTTTTTAAACAATTGTGGCTTGAACATGTCAAAGCCTCTAAAAAACCGGGCAGAATTTTTTGAGGCAAAATAGGCACTAACTTGTGTTTCTACGTCGTCAGCGTTTATAAATATGCGTTTCAACATATTCTTCAAATTTCGGAACGAGTAATAATCAAAGGGTGCCAAATAGGGCGAATGGATGTGTTTTTAAGTAGCGTCCAACCTATCAGAATGATCGTTTCGAGTGTTAAATTTGCTTTATAGGCTGGACAATTAGCTTGTAGAAATTTGACTTTACAACGCCTCTAGCCGGAATCTTGGCATTGATCACATTAGGAACGTTCATGTAGTATATTTTGTTGATGGATATACACGATGTGAGATAGTCAATGTGCACGAGCCTATCTTTATTCCAGAACACAGTAGCCATGGTCTTTTGAATGTCATTTTGGTACGCTCGATTACTGGCGGTGGCTGGCCACGAAGCTGCCATTCAGAAGCTGAATTTCAGGTCTGTGGTGGTTCATAATAACCCAAGTCTCATCGATAGTTAGCAGATTGGCCAATAAATCTTTATATTCGTCACCATACTCGTCTAAAATCAATTACGAATCATTAACTCTTTTCTTCTTTTGCTCATTAGACAGCAACTTGGGCACCCACTTTGCCACTACCTTTCTGAACTGAAGACACGTTTTGATGATGTGACATCCTTTTGAGTCGCCGAGTTCAGCAGAAAGGTGATGTTTTGGGATTCTTCACCAGACAATCAGTGATGGCTTTTAACAATATTGGATTAACTGGATTTGGAGGTCGTCCTTCTTTCGTCTGGGTGGTGGTTCCTGTACCACCTTGTTTGAAATAATGATACTATTTGGAGATAGTGTTACGATGTGGGCATTCACTGTCATATTCAGTATTCAGCTTGCGTGCCGTTTCCACTAGGTTATCACCTAGTTTAACGCAGAACTGAACATTAATACGAATTTTTTCGGAACTATTCATTTTCGAATAAATTTTACGGTTCGAAACAGGCACTAACTTCCAAGCTCCTGCCCAAAAACACAAATGAAGTGATCGCAGCTGTTCAAGGGAATTGTCACTTAGTTAAAATTTCTCCCGCAGAGCCAATATAAGGATTTGTTTTAATGTTAAGGATTTAGTGAGGATTTAGATCTCACTGTCGTTTTGGTGAAGAGCATATCATCAAAGCTTGTGCCTCTATGTTCATCACTATTTTTCTTTTTCAAATTATTCTACTGAAGATTGCAACTTAGTTGCTTAGTTTTTTGTGTCTTCATGTTAAAAATAATTTTATTTATTGCAAATACAATTATGACAAATAACAAATGGCAAAAACTGTGTTATATTCATTATTTTAGTTGGAATGCGTTTTACGCATTTATACTAAAATTATATCATTTTAGGAGAAACTGAAATGAATGATAGATATATTTTCGCGAGAACTCTGAAAATAAGCAGGACTTGCTTTACTAATTCTATATTATGCGAATTCAAGGAAATCAGTGACGGAAGTTAATTTAGTTCATATTGCAGTCAATTTAGCTTTTAATTAAAATTAAGTTTCACTAATTTTATTTCCCTTTATAAAGATTATTTGATTTAAAAGTCTTTAAGTGTTCGACCCTGACAGGAATTTACACAATGTTTGTCTTTATTGAGAGTTCAAATTACAAGTAACGATTGACACAAAAACTGGAGAGCCTAACACTACATAGCTTCTCGTTAGTCGAGCTGTAATGGGAAACAGAGAACGGTAAGTATTTATGAATTATGCCTTTTGAAAGGACGGATCGCTGTATTTTATGAAAATTAATAGCACACGGCCAATATACCTCAGCGTTCTTCCTTTTGGAGAGAGAGTGTCGGAAAGCGTACTCGGTCGGGTTCGCGGTTGAATATACTAGCGTGAAGTCACCATTTACAACACACAATACTGCATTTATAATTCGTAATGTTATATGATCAGTCTGCTCGGTAAATATGAAATATTAAACTGGGATAGTGTTATATGTAACGGCTGATGTTGAATATTGAATTTAACAAGTCTCGCTGTGTTGGTAAAAGAAATAATAGAGGTTATACGGGCGTTGATTCAACCAACAAAACTACAGACTGTCATGGAATATTTAATTAAAGTATCCATTTCTGCCAAGAAAGATATTGCTTATGAAAGTTTAATTACTAAATTGGAGCGGAGCGTATGTTTGACTTGATGAGTAAAATTAAAGACAATTGTTCTATTTTTTCTTAAATAATTATTTGTATGGAAAAGCGTTGACTAGAGAACAATAAACAGTAAACAGTTAGCTATATGAACATATTTACTTTAACATCAAATCTTTCCTGTTGCCAAATCAAGATGGTTTTATGTCTAAAAAGGCTACTACCACTTCAAACCTTGCCATTTTATCTCCGGTTTTATGTGAAACACTGGAGAGCAGATGGATGTTTTTATACTAACTTTTCTCGTGCCTTCGATACCATTGACCATGTTGCTTTTCTGTGTAAAATAAGTTTATTTGGTTTCAGCAACTCCCTAATAATCTTCTTACCTTACTGATAGAAGGAATCTTGTGTACTACGAGGTGCATTCAAGTTCTAAGGCCTCCGATTTTTTTTACTAACTACTCACCCGAAAACTATGAAACTGGTGTTACTTCTCGTAATCTCCCTGCAGACGTACACATTTTTCACAACGTCGACGCCATGATTCCATGGCCGCGGCGAAGGCTTCTTTAGGAGTCTGTTTCGACCACTGGAAAATCGCTGAAGCAATAGCAGCACGACTGGTGAATTTGCGGCCACGGACAGTGTCTTTCATTGTTGGAAACAGCCAAAAGTCACTAGGAGCCAGGTCAGTTGAGTAGGGAGCATGAGAAATCACTTCAAAGTTGTTTTCACGATGAAACTGTTGCGTAACGTTAACCCGATGTGCGGGTGCGTTGTCTTGGTGAAACAGCACACGCGCAGCCTTTCCCGGACGTTTTTGTTGCAGTGCAGGAAGGAACTTGTTCTTCAAAATATTTTCGTTGGATGCACCTGTCACCGTAGTGCCCTTTGGAACATAATGGGTAAGGATTACGCCCTCACTGTCCCAGAACATGGACACCATCATTTTTTCAGCACTGGCGGTTACCAGAAATTTTTTTGGTGGCGTATCATTCATTGTCACAATTGATGAAAAGAAAGTCCCATTCATGCCTTGGTTGCGCGTCAACATTGCGTGGCAACATGCCACACGAGCAGCCTTGTGGTCGTCCGTCAGCATTCGTGGCACCCACCTGGAGGTCACTTTTCGCATTTTCAGGTCGTCATGCAGGATTGTGTGCACAGAATCCACGGAAATGCTAACACTGGAGGCGAACTGGAGGCGATCTGTTCAACTGTCATTCGGCGATCCCCCAAAACAAGTCTCTCCACTTTCTCGATCATGTCGTCAGACCGGCTTGTGCGGTTGTTTCGGTTTGTTGTCACACCATGTTCTGCCTTTATTAAACTGTCGCACCCACGAACGCACTTTCGACACATCCATAACTCCATCACCACATGTCTCCTTCAACTGTCGATGAATTTCAATTGGTGTCACACCACGCAAATTCAGAAAACGAATGATTGCACGCTGTTCAAGTAAGGAAAACGTAGGCATTTTAAGTATCTAAAACAGTTCTCATTCTCGACGCTGCCGCCACAATTCCATCTGCCGTACAGTGCTGCCATCTCTGTGACGTATTTACAACGAACGCACGCTCATTTTAAAACAATGCACATGCTTCTATCTCTTTCCAGGCTGGAGAAAAAAATCGCAGGCCTTAGAACTTGAATACACCTCGTATAATGGCCGCGGTCACTAGACGTACTGGCTAGGTAGCTGCTAGCAAGCTGCTTGCAATCACCATGGTGCCCGGTTGTTTAAAATTCAAAACATGATTGGTAGCGGCGGCCATATTTGTAGGCGTAAAAATTTTGTGCTTGGTATCGATGCAAGCAGGTAGCAAAGCAATTTGATTGGTAGAATCGCTTGTGTTTAAAATTTCAAAAGTTACGTCGTTAGATACCAGGAGTACGCTTAGTTTATGTTCATTTTATGTTGTTTTGTTTTCACAAGAGGTTGTTTTTCTCTAGTAATTTTACGTTAGTTGAGCTTTTTCGAATTTTTGTTTATTAAACTGTATTTATAGTTGTGCTAGCCATGTCCACGCGTACTTATGTATACAGTGCATTCGTAAAGTAGCGAATAAATTCAATAAACAATAAAAAGGAAGTTTTTCAAAAAAACCGTCGGACCTGTCGATTATTATTTTTAGTTTTCTTACTCCAAAAACCGATATGACGTAATTTTTTTTTTCTTAAATATAAACACCCATTTTTTATTGCAGAATTAGAAAGGGCAGGCATACGACAAGGTAATGATGTTTACATAAAGAAATTTTGAAGTAATGTTATCGTAGACATTAAAAATGAAAATATAATCATCTAAATTAAATTTTCGAATTGAGCACCGTTAACAATCAGACAACAGCTAAGGCGATTAAGAAATTCTTTTTAAACGTTGTCGATGGTATCTGCGGTAATGTTTCTAATTTCTAATAATAAGCGCGAACAGGTAAAGCATAGTGTGGCGGCGCTCCATCTTGAGAAGATTTAAAAGCACGAAGAGCCACGCCAAGAAATTAGAAACATTACCGCAGATGTCAACGACTGTGTTCAAAAAGAATTTCTTAATCGTCTTTGCTATTGTCTGATTGTTAACGGTGCTCAATTCGAACATTTAATTAAATGAATATGTTTTCGTTTTTAACGTTTACGATAGATAATATTACTTCAAAATTTCCATATGTAAACATCATCCAAAATTGCTTTGTTGTATATACAAAAATCTGCCCTTTCTAATTCTGTAATAAAAAATGAGTATTTATATTTAAGAAAGAAAAAATGACGTCATATCGGTTTTTGGAGACCCTATATATTTCAGTTTCACGTAAGAAAACTCTAAACTAAAAATAAAAATCAACAGGTCCATCCAAATTATTAGAAGGTAAAAATTTCTGTAAGAAATTTAATATATAAATGAAATATTATTGTTGATAATTGCAGATGATAAATATTTTCAAGTTTATTTGGAAAATAATTTAATGCAACTGAGGTTTCGGCCAAATCTAGCGCCAAATGGACAATACCGTCAACATTCAAGTCGTTTTCATTTAATATAAAATCCATTAAAAAAATTATTATTTTCCATTTTATTTTTTAAATTTTGATTGTTCGAAGCTTTTGATAGCACAACTAAATACAAATGAAAATAACCAATCAACAACGAACATCTAACGTCAACGTTTGGTTGTCAAGCAGACCGTTCACTAACAAGTATTGTGATTGCGCTAGCAAGCCCAAGCGTTATTTTCTAGTGACCGCGGCCAATCGCTACAAATCTGGGACGTATATTTCTACTTCCGGAGTGCCCCAGGGTTCCAATCTTCGACCCTTATTATTTAACATCTTTGTTAATGATTTAATAAGCTCTATTAATTGTCATGTTTTGGCTTATGCGGACGATTTAAAAATTTTTCATCGAACTGGTGGTGCTCAAGATGCTGCCTTTCGTCAAGAAAGCCTAGATCACGTCACAAATTGATGCTCTTCAAACAAATTGAATTTAAACATCGACAAATGCTGTTTCATATTCGTTCGGTCCATATAGATTTAATTTGAATTTAAGTTTATTTGCCTATAATCAAATAGATTTAGTTGCATTTATTTTACGCATTCATCATAGATTTTAATTTTATACTATTTGTAAATGTAAAATGTATAGAGTCTTTGAGTTTCCCAAATATCTAATTTGTTAATTATCGTAAATGGTCAGGTATTATATTGCTTATGCATTGTCTTGTTTCCTACGGTCATAAAACTCTTTGTAAATTCATTCATTTGCAGATGTAAACCTATATAATAGCATAAGTTTTATTGTTATATTTCATTTATTGTATTTATTATATTGAATATTACCTTGTATTCATGTTTTACGATATGGTTTAATTGCATTTTTCCTGTATTCTTAGAATACTGTTCTTTATCTCGCCCACTTCTTGTTTATTGTAATATGCAAGCTCGGTATTTTGCCGTTCAATACCTGTAACAATTGTATTTAGTATTTAATATTTATTTAATTTACCAGTATTACAATTAAGTGTTCATGTGCATATTGCTTATTTTAATCCATTTATGACATTGGTAAACTGCATTATATACCTTTCCTTGAAGAAGGGTAAAATATTTGCATCGCAATTTCATTACAATTATTTAGTTGTTTTCTCCCTCCCTTGTAACTGGCGGGGACAAAATATTCATTGTAAAAATAAGTAAAAACAATAATCAGTTACAATCCAGAACTCAGCGATCATAAGTATAACAAATTTTGTCCTATCAGGTGGCACCACATACAGGTCTCTCTCAAAATAGTCTTTTTTGTATTCTCATAAAATGAGTATATTACTTTATGATCTCTATAATGAATTATTTTTAAAGAATATGAATAATAAGTAGCACAATAAACAACTAATGGAATACGCAATTCAATAATACTGACAGAAAAAGAAAATTTGACAGAACAAAATAAACTTGATTTTGCCTGCGTAAATTAAGGCCCTTTTTAACCAATCACAAGCGTTTATTTTAAGCCCTATGTTTCGCAACGCTCCTTTCTAAGAATGAATTAACCATAGCATTGATAATGTAGTGTTATTATTGTTACTTTGTGTCTAGTAATTTGTTCGATTTATACGATGTTTCGTAAAAGGTTTGGTGTCACTCGATTATAATCTAATTTAATCTATTTCTATTTTCATTAAAACTAAATTTGGGTGGTATTTAAAAGCGTGAAAGCACTCTCACTTTATATATAATGGTTGGGTCAAATAAAATTAATCCGTATTATAAATTCGTAACTATAAACACTAGACAAAATTACATAAAATATCATTTCGGAAATCTATCGTTGAATACCTACTTAAGAAATAAAATAAAGATGCCATGCCAAAGGCAACAAACACTATTTGTAGAGAAATTTAGGAAAAAACCAACATACAAAATTAAGGAAGTTTCTATGGGATATATAAAAAAAATTATAAGAAAACGTCAGAAAAATTGTACTTCAAAATACGGTGAACATATTGCTGTGGTTTTTTCCCCGTAAATATTATAAAAATTTATTTAATTATGATTGTACAATTATTTTGAACTCATGTGTATGTTCTTATGTATTTGACTTGCGCCGTGAGGGCAAGCCGTATGTTATAATGTGGACTATTTTTAAAACTGTATTTTTTATGCGAAGCCGTTGTGCTAGATGTATACTTCAGACACAAGTTTACTGTGAGATAAGAAAGACGTGTTTATAAAAAGATTTATCTTTATCATTTTTAAGTAACTTCGGGTTATTTTTTGATTTAATTAGTGGTTGGTGTTGTTTAATTCATTACCGATATTTAATACGAGTATGTGATCTCGTTATTTTGATATTTGAAAGCTTTCTGATTCACGTGTCTCGAATATATATATATTTTTTTACGTAAGTAAAATATATTGTCTAAAGATATCTTTTTATATTGAATGAATTGAATATTGTATTTTTCTATTGTGTTAATTTTGCTGTATTGATTTGGTTTTAGTTATTTGATATAAATAACAAAGAAGGTTTCTAACATTTCTAGTAAAAAACTTGTAAATGTAAAGTTTAGTACGTTGGTATTTCTAGGGCACTTTTTTGTCACATCTGTGTGCACATGCGTTAGAGTTTTCTTCGTGCTGTCAAATTAGTTTATTTTGATTTTGTTCTCTTGGGAGAAATTAAAAAGTTTCTTTGTAATTTATTATTTTTAATTTTGATCGGCTGTCATAAAAGATTTTTAGACGTATGCTGCGGTCATTTCCATTCGTTATTTTTACCTTTATAATATTGTTAAAGGACGTAATATTAATCTTTATACCCTATAAAGATTTTTTTTTTCTTTTTTTTTATTTTTGTATTAAATTTCATTTAAATTTTATATTGTGATTTTTAATTTAAATATCCTTTCTACACATTTTAATAAGTAACTTAAAGATATTATTATAAGTTTTCTCAAACGAATTTTGAGTGGCGTCCAACTAAAACTAACTTAATTCTTTTCCACATTTCCGATTGGAACCCTGAGAGGAAAGCAGTCCCATTTTGGATATAAGCCGACTGAATATCCTAGCTGGATAGATTTGTCGTGAATGGTGGTATAGCTAATTTCCAAACCACAGTTCATAGCAATATGTATTATATAAAAAAGAAAAAGTTTCACATTATATAGTGGCACTATTTACAAAAAAATAGTATAGTAAAAGGGCAGACTCGGTCAAGAAACAAGGCAACAAAAGAATAGAAAAAGTTATCGAATAGGACACAAGGATTTAAGTCACATTTTGGAGAAGAAGATATTATGTAAACACATAAAAAATCATAAAATACATTAAACTCACTAGACGTAAGTTTTTATTTTTCTAATAGTTGTATGTATTAGTCTGAAGAATAGAATTGTAATATATGTTTCTGTAATTGATTTTATTTACCTCCATTTATTTATTTTTTCCTAAAAAAGACCCACGTCTGTAGAAAAATTGTAACATTATATAACGTGTGTATAAATTGTCGCAAAAGCTACACGCAGCGACGTTCTTCGTTTGGTTCTGAATAAAAAATCTTAATGTTAAAATGTCGTATCATGCTTCGTATGTTTTCACGGGGTTCTTGAAGTTCAGACTTTTAGTGCGTAACTAACCTTTGCTCTTCGATATCTGTTAATAGAGATAGATGCAATTTAGTTTAAAGAAAAAAATTTTACTAATATTATTTCGTAAACGTTTTCATTTTGATTTAAAAGCTTATTTTAAACATTTATTCATTAACGTACTTCCACGAAAAACACATTTGGCAACGTTGTAGAACAATAAGTTTGTATTTCAAAGTGAGTTCAATCAAAATCATTACTGTCAAATTTTGACATTTACGAAATTACGGAGCATGATACGACATTTTAACATTAAGATTTTGTATTCAGAACCGAACGAAGAATGTCGCTACGTGTAGCTTTTGCGACAATTTATACACACCTTGTACAATATATTTGGCGCCCAACGTGGGGCCAAATATTTTAGCTTGAAAAATTGCTTTTAACAAGTTTTCGCAAAAAAACAAGTGATCCTTAATAGTCCTGGTGAACCAGGGTGGAAAGACCTTGCTTGATTCAGTTTTATAAACCAGACCGGATACAGGATAATGCAATAATTCAAGTTCAATAAACTATCTAGACAGAAGCAGTTTAATAAGATTCTTTAAGCTAGCTGTATTTGTTCAGTTTCATTATGGTTCTGTTAAATATTCAACTAGCAAAAGTTGATTTCGCACAATTGTACGCTAACATAAATTAAAAAAAAGGGTTAGTAAAGAAAAAGCTGATATAAATCTATAATTACATACAATGGTATATTCCAAAAAGAGAGAGACAAATTTCTGAACAGACCCAAGTGACAGTTGTTTCTTATTGGTCCAGAGCCATTGGTTTCTTATTGGCCCAGAGCAAAATAACACCGTAGAACATTCGCTTTTTGCCATCAATCGTCAAATATTTTGACATCTTTATATTACGTTTACGCTTCTAGAGTTTTGTTATCATATTATTAAATTATAATAATAATCCATGCCGTAGCATCCCCCAACAGCTTGCGGCAATTACAGGGGGCATCGGCTGGCCATGAGTTATTATTAGGCCTGCGGCTGTAGACCGACTTAAGATGTTACCTTTCCGCATTTGCCGTGGAATTTGGAAAACTACAGAAAACCAAACTCAGAAAGGTAGCACCGGGGTTCGAACCCGGTACTGCCGGACTACGAGGCAAGTGTGCAAGCCACCAAGCCACTAGCCCGACATTATTATTATTATTATTATTATTATTATTATTATTATTATTATTAAATTATTATCATTACTATATTACTTTAACTATTTTGCGGTGTAGATTAGTTCTTTTAATAGCTTCGATTTGAAGATTAATAGATTATGTAGGTAATAAGAGAATTTCAGTTCTTGTAAAATTATAATTTTGTAGATGTTGATTTCAAACATGGATGTAGAACCCAGCACCAGTGCTGTCAAAAGCACAAATGTGTGTTCTCCTCCAAGGAAACAAGAGAAAGCAAGTCATTTGAGTAGTGCTGAAAAGCAAACAGCAATAAATGCTTATAAACTACTTGTGACAGATATACCCGACATGAAAATAGGTGACATGATTAAGCAGATTTCTCAAGTACTAGGTAGCTTTATAGAGTGCAACATATTATATGTTGCATGTTATATATTTTACATATATATCATATCCCCGTCTTACAAGATATGATTGTAGGAATTTCAAAACCGACAGTATATCGGGTTATCACCGAATACAAGAAAACAGGGAAAACTTCAGAGCCAAAAAAGATAACTGGTAGACATTCTGTACTGGAATCTTTTGATGAGGCTGTCAAAACTGCTGTTCGTCAAATTGTTCACAACATGTTTCGACAAAATGAACTGCCCACGCTAGATAAAGTGCTGGCTCAAATAAATAATAGCAGCGAACTGCCAAATATGAGTCGCTCAACATTGTACCGCTTAATGAAGCAACTAAATTTTAAGTAAGAATATTTATAGTAGGTATATTTATATATCTAAATATAACTGTGCTAAATATTACAGATACCTTAAACGTGTCAGAAACAGTGTTCTTACTGAGAGAGATGATATCGTAAGATGGAGACGATAATATCTGAAAGATATTTCATTATACAAATCCCAGAATAGACCAATTTTCTATTTAGATGAAACCTGGTTGAATGAGAGCCATACAGTGCAGAAGATATGGAAGGACACAAGTGTTTTAAGCCATAGGCAGGTCATTGGGGAAGGACTTACAACAGCATTAAAAAATTCGTGTGATAAGGGACGTCGCCTGATAATATTACATATTGGCAGTTCGGATGGTTTCATCGAAAATGGTTTGTTACTGTTTGAGGAGAAGAAATCCTCTGATTATCATGAGGAAATGAATGCCACAGTGTTTGAGGATTGGTTCTCTAATATATTACCTTATCTAGCAGAGAATGCTGTCGTAATGATAGGTAATGTACCGCATCCTAGCTGCAAGGTTGAAAAGACACCAACGACATTGTGGAGAGAAGCAGACATACAAAATTGGTTACGAAATGAGGGGATAGAATATGAGGAGGATATGGTTAGAGCAGAATTGTTGAACTTAGTAAATATGGTCAAAAGTAAATACAATTCATATGTAATCGACGAAATTGCGAAGTCAAAAAACAAGACTGTTCTTCGTTTACCTCCGTGCCACTGCGATCGGAATCCGATTGAACTTGTGTGGGCACAAATAAAAAATGAGATAGCTGCAAAAATAGAACTTTTAAATTAAATGAAGTTAACCAACTTTTACATAATGCTATCAATAATGTATCTGCAAGAACTTGGCAAAAATACATAAATCGTGTTATTAAAGAAGAAACTCCGATGAAAGATATTGATGAAGTTGTAGAACCATTCATAATTTCTCTTGGAGACGACAGTGGTAGTGATGATTCCATTTCTTTACCAACATCAGACTGAATTCAACAATCTTAAAATAGTTTATAAAACAAGATATTTTTGTTATTAACTTGTTAATCTGTTTTAATTGGAATTAATTGTCATACACTGTTACAGTCGTAGAATTTAAGCTATTTCCTACTGTATTGCATATTATGTATTACATACAATGTTTATCAGTAAGGACGTGTACTATTTGATCTTTTTTTTTCAACAAATAAATGAAATAACATGTGTTTTTGGATAAATTTACTTATTTTCATGTGCTGTAATTACTAAATTTACCATTCTGCTGTCTTAACCCATTTACGGCCAAGGTGTATATTAAACGAAAACTTTACAAAAAAGTATTGTTTATTACTAAAAACATATTTAAAAAAAAACGATTTGATACATATCAGCTCGAAAAAAAATTGCTTATATGAAAAAAAAGATGGTGCGTGTACGCACCGCCGAACACATGTTCATATTTTCTTGTGGTAATCTTCAAAACATGTAGATGTGTTTTGCACTTTACACAAATGTAAATTGTGTGACTTTTGCATAGTTTGCAACGACGTCTAGCTTTATCGGCATGCATCGAGATTACATGACCAATGTTATCAAGACGAACTTCATCAGGAATGGAGCTTCCAACTGCTTGATTAATTTTCCTGTTTCGATTGTCATCTTCTGCCTTCATCAAGCGTACTGCAATGTAAGATTTGAATTCCAGTTGCGTCATTTGGGTTTCATTCGCTATGTTGTATATTTTCCAGGCGTTAACAATAGTGCTGTCTAGCAAATTTATAAATAACGGCCACCACCACTTTTTGCCACGCACATTTATTCTATAGTTAGAAACGCCATTGTCGTGCAAATCCACGCCGCCCATATATTTATTATATTGTGCGATCATATTTGGCTGAGAAATCATCACTTCCTTTCGCTCTTTTCGGTCGTATCTTTTAACAGTGCATAAAGGTCGTAGTGTAAAAGTATTACTAATAATAGTCACCACTGAATTATCGTTCCACCTGTTCAAAGATATGTTGGTTTCTTCGTCAAATACAGAATCAAAACTTCCTCGTTGTTTCTTGGAAATGCTTTTTACGTTTTCTAATGGACAATTAGCCGTTCGGTTGTCTCTTATGGTGCCTGTAGCATAAAAGCCTTTCTGACTCAAAAACTTCAATAACTTATACGACGAGAAAAAGTTATCAAAGTAAAGGCAATGCTTTTGTGGACTTTTCACAATTGTGAGCAAGTCAACAATAACCTCTCCTCCTAAACCAAGTTCTGATTTACTATTTGATGCATTCGCCCCTCCATATGGAATGAACTGAAATAAATATCCATCGGCAGAAGTTAGGCACCAAATCTTAAAGCCAAATCGCACGGGCTTTCCTTTTATGAACATTTTACAGGAATGTTTCCAAAAATAGGGCGCCATTTGTTCGTCGATAGATAGATCGTGAGCAAATACGCCAAACTGCATGTACCTTTTGTTCATTATGTTGAAAATCGGGCGAAGTTTTGAGAATTTGTCATTTTTGTCTAACTGAGCATTATCCGATAAATGCAAATTACGTTTTATACTTCGAAATCTATTGCGAGGCATACATTTTCGAACTATGACCAAACCTTTATCTTCGTCGGTAGACCAGTACATATCAGTCTGAGGCAGTGTATGGTAACCGGAAAGCAGCAATATTCCTAGGAACCGTTTTAGGTCTGTTATACCAAATTGAAAATCATGACGATTATTGTCATAAGAATATTTGACAGAATAGCTCACTATTCTCGATAAAGCTTCTTCGTCAAAAAAGAGATAAAATAATTCCAACGGAGATTTGCCACATAAATTATTTTTTATATCTTCTCTTCCAGTATTGTCAAAAACAGGTAAGTTTGCGTAAGTTGTCTCGCCTTTTTTCCAAACAGGCGCCGATACTTTTTGTCTTAAAAGTTTTTGTCTTTTTACATCTAACGTCTCATCGTCAGAATCAATAGGACCTTCATTAGTGGTATCATTATGATTTTGTATCTCAAATAAACCAGAAATTTCTTGCTCATTTGGACGAACCTGTTCAATTACCACATTATCATCAATATCTTCCTCATCGGTCAATTCATCAACTTCCGGCGGAATATACACTATATCAATATTATCTAAAAATATTCACCTTTACTATGTTATGGGGTACACTACCTACAAATTTTACGTACCATTTCTATTTTCTAACTCATTTACTATTTCGTCTAAGGCGGCCTCCAATTCCCGTTGAGTTAGGTAAACCGGCATTTTTTTTTGTTTACCGTAAGTCTATTTGCGTCTATATACTGCAAAGGAACGTTAAAGACTGAATGCATCTGGTTATGAATCTAAAACATAAACAAGTCTAAACTTGTATTTTCTTGAAAAATGCATGCGCAATACGCATTCAGCCAATGGTGCGTTTACGCACCAAGTAATCTACTGTCATTTTTTCTAAACAAACTAATAACAAACATTTAAACTAATGTTTTAGTATTATAGTATTGACATTTAGAATTTAGAATGTTTACTCTAAAAACTTAAAATAAAAACTAACAACAATTTATAGAAATTTACTTCGGGGATTGGTGAAAACTGAAAATTGTCTATTTTTAATAATTGCTATCTCAATAAGTTATAGTCTTAGAAAAAAATAGATTGATGCTAAATTTAACTCAATATATTAGTTTAGTTATCATACAAAATTAAAAATCTGCATCTAAACAATTAGCGAAAAAAAAAATTGTAATCAGTGGTGCGTAAACGCACCACTGGCCGTAAATGGGTTAACTGTGGATTTACCCTCTGAATAATCCATGTACAATTTAATTTGCTACAGATTTCATATTTCAGACAGATTTTAAAATGTATTGGTTGTAATTAGGGCTGGGGGTCTCTCTCTTTTTGGAATATACCATAGAAGGCTGGTAATTAGTTGAAATTGAATTAAGAAGTTAATTCAATTAAATTTGACGAAGTCGATATGTGAAATATATACACCGATATTAAGAAATACAATGGAAGGAAGTTTTATTTTATTAACGGGGGTGGATCACGTCTGAACACCAGTACGAATGATCGAATGACATCTATTAACTGCCCTAGCAAACGGTAAAGTACCTAAAACAAATGCTATCAAACATCATCCATTAATACAGCGGGTGTAATACCGAATAAAACCCCACATACGTGGAATATAAGAACGCGTCTGTGTGCGTAAGCATTTTGCACCGGCAGCAACAAAACTAGAGCACGATCTAAACAAAAGAGTAATAGTGGTATGGCAGTAAAGCAGTAGAAGAACAGAAGTAAATGAAAAAAGGGGGTTCGTTCTCTTCGAGAGTTACCGTCAGCACTCGATCTAGCGCACGGAGTCTGAGCCTCCGGACTGCATGCGAGAGAGACTTTCAAATACAACACAATACGCCGTCATATCCCGCCGTATTCGCTCGTGCACCATCGCGTTTGAAACAGCGCTGTCGCGTTTTTCCCGGTCGGAATATTCTTCTATGCACACAACTTATTATGTGGGGCATGTGAGTTTTTGAGCGCGTGTTTGAATAAAATAAAACGCTCACCTGCATCTTGGTCGCATGTTCTAAACTTTGCTAAACGGTTTTATGTGCAATTGTGGTGCTTTAAAGTATGTTTTGTCTTGTTTTGTTTGTTCGCTCCGTCCGAGGATTTCTTTTCGTACAAACATGTGTGAGTCGAAGCCGGAGGAGCGGGTTTCTTCGGGAAGTTTTGCTTTATTTCTTTGGGGACGAACACCGCGCGAATGTGTAATTGGTGTTATGTGTAGTTTGTGTGTAATATATGAGGATCGCAAGACGATTATAGAGATTTAATTTGTTTAAAGTTGAACCTATTAAAAACAGAAAATTAACAAGAAAAACAGGGTGACGACCGTTCGTCTATTGGAATTCGTTCAGAATGGAAAGTAAGTGGACGCTAATTTGAATCCAGAATAGTTCATATTTTTTAAAATATCATACGGGAATATATTGCAATTTTAATCTAATCTGTTCTTCAAAATTCAGTGTTTATTTTGGCGCGTTTTAAGTAGTTTAAAATGCAACGCTGGAAAACATAAACAATAGAGAGCGGACACCAACGGTTTACGAAATTTTGTCCGCTTAAGAGAGTTGTCTGGGTAACAGAAAAATGTATTGCATAAATGCTTTTAATGAGTTTATTTATTAATAAAAACCACAAATTCTAAGTGTAACAATTTTTACTGCTTAACATGGAGTCATTTAACAGAGCTTTTGCATTGTTATAATGATGCATATTCTAACATAGAATTCTGTCGTAAGACAGTGTTTTAAGTTATACAACTCCCAAAATGCATTTCTAAATTGCTTATTATAATGAGCGATCAAGCTAATTTGCAATCGAGTTATTCGTGAAACCGAAATTGCATGTACAGTATGACCAGAAATATACAGTACTGAATTAAAAAAATATTTATTGCTCACTTAATTTAGCAAAATTGACGAAGTTAATATCTATGATAATGGCGAATGATATGCTGTATAATAATAATAATAATAATAATAATATTTATTAATGTATATATACATACATACGTCATATTGATATATTCAGTATAAAATATAAATGAGAAAAGTACAAATAACAATAAAAGAAAAAACAAATTAAAATTGATGACTGAAAAAATCACTTAACGAGTAAAAACACTTCTTTAGTAATATGTCTTTTGGCTTTGATTTTAAATCGTCCATGGTCCAGGCCTTTCATTCCATTGGGAATTTTATTGTAAATTTTTAAGGCTAGGTAATTTGTACTCAGACTTCTCTGTAACCGATGGTATGGTATCACTATAAGCGATTTTTATTTAGAATTGGTCGCTGAAACCAGGTTGCTCATTGGTACCTTATTGGTACCCCATACGTCATCAAATTAACGGTTGCTGATTTTGTAAATCGAAAATGAATAATTCGGTTACACTATTGCGCATGCGTTTGTTTGTAATAAAGTGAATTAGACAAACTTGTCTATTTTTCATAATTGTCGTATTAACATTTTGAAGATATATTAAGTGCTTGTAATGTCTATTTCGAAGAAATTGAAGTCCACGCTTAATGCTGTAATTATTGACGAGTTAACACCAACACTTTTAAATTCACCAATAAACTTTTTTGTACCAGCTATATTAGCTAGGTTGTCGTTTATGCGTTACCCTGCATTGATGTTGTTGGGCCAAACATTTTCCGACGAGCATTCCAAAATTCCTTTATATTTCGAAGAATGGATCGATAGATACATAGATTTCGATTTTTTCAAGTTATTTAGAATGACCCGAATAACATTTAGTATTCTAACCAAAGAAATAGGAAATCACGTATCCTTCAAAACACATTTTCGTGGCAAAGTTTCTGTGCCCCTAGAAAAATGTGTTTTGATTACTTTATGGTATTTGGGAAAAGGGGATACATTTATTAATATTGGGGACAGATTCAATATAACAATTTCAACTGTTTCATCTGTAACACTCCGAGTAATGGGAATTTTGGTAATATTGAGGAAAAAATTTATATGCTGGCCGACAATAGAAGAGTGTGTTACCATAGCTGAGAATTTTTTAGAAATAAGCCAATATCCTGGTGTAATAGGGGCAATTGATGGTTGTCATATAAATTGTAAAGTACCTATCGAGCAACATGATAGCTATTTAAATAGAAAAAAGACCCATTCAATAATATTACAAGGGGTATGTACATATACCAAGTTATTTACATACATATCTGTTGGGTTTCCTGGATCAGTTCATGATGCTCGAGTAAGTTTTTAAAACCCAAACAATTAAAAAACAAATGTTATATAGATCCACTTCACGTAGGTGCTAAAAGAATCATCTATGGGAAAGTCTATTAGGGACAATGGATTCCTCAAATGGTTCTATACAAGTGATTATCATCTTCTAGGCGACTCTGCATATCCACTTGAAATGTGGTTGATGACACCATACAGGTACAAAAGTACATCTAATGAATGGAATTCCATTTTGATATTTTAATTTATTTTAGGAATGCAAACATAACAAGGCTACAAAGAATCCATAATAAACATCTAAGCAGGGGACGGGTTGCAATAGAAAATACTTTTGGTCTACTTAAAGGAAGATGGAGGATATTGAAATATGTAAATGTATACAAAGTCGAAGTTGTTGTTAACGTTGTCGTAAGTTGTTGTGTCTTACACAATTTCTGCATTATAAACAAAGACAGTTTAGAAGAAAAACCAAATATATTAGAAGTGGATGTAGCAGAGGAAGTTGGATTAATTAATAGACATGCACAACAAAAAAGAGATAAAATATGTCTTCACTTTGAATAAATAAATTAGAAAAACTCAATATGTTTTTATTTTAGTTATATTATACAATAATCTCTTTAGTTCCAATCAAATATTAAAAAAAATTTTTTTTTTTCCAAATATAACTTATTATATAATGTTAATTTATCAAAAATATAATGTAGTAATTGGAAAAAAAAAACAATTGACAAATAAATAAAATAAAAGTAGATGTGTGAAAATTTATTAAATATTTATTGAAAAAAATGTAGTCTAATGAAATAACATTTAGTGATTTTACTTACTTAAAAGATAGTAAATATTGTAAAAATTATTCTATATATTGTAAATTATGCAGACAAAAAAAAAATTTTTATATACATTTAATCAGATTCGGAGTTGTTGCGTTTTCTTTTTGGTTTTGATATATCCTTCAAAATATTTATTAAAATGTTTCGCTGTTGATTTTGTTCTCTTAAAAGTTCTGTTTGAACAGACATCAACTGCAAAAACTCTTTGAATATACTATCAATTTTTGAAAAATGTTCCTTCTGATTTGATTCTATTTCCTTCGATAGAGTTAGAAATTATTCTTTTAAGGTGGGTGGGCGAATTTTTTTTTTAACATTTTCGAAACGGTTTGTTTTATTGGGTGGCTGCTCATCCTCTTCCTGGCACACATACATATCTGGCCGTTCGTCGTCGGTGATTACAGACACACCGGATATTACTGAGGTGCTTGGTTCTGCACCTCTAACATCCACAGACTCCACAATTTTCTTAGGATTTATTTTGTCCTTATCTCCTAGAATACTGTGGACCATGTCGTAGAACATGGGCTTCTCTGTTTGAGGTGTGCTAGATTGTTGCGATTGTTGGTTGAATACAATATATTGCTTTTGTAAATTAGCGAATTTTTGTCTAACCTTTTCGCCAGCTACTTTTCCTTCTCCCAAATAAAAGCCTTTTTGCAGAAATTAATTCGGCGATTTCATTCCACAGTTGTTGCTTTGGGTGTTTTCTATCGTTAAATAATTTTTTAAATTTTTCTGAACCTCTTATAGACAGAAAATAGTCTGTCGCTTCTCTATCAATGTCCGTTGGCCTTCGATTGGCCACCCAGATCTCTTGCTTTGCTAAAATATATACGTAATTGAAATACAAAAACATAAAATATCTTCAATGCCTACATAATATACTTTTGTTGAGTGTTCCAAGAGCAACAGGTGCATGCGGTTGTTCTTCTGGACGTGTTATTTGTAAATACGGTAAGTCCTCATCACTTACACCATCAATAACGTTTGCATGCACTGCTCTTGTTAGGTAATCAATTGCGAAAGTATTATCTGAAATAGGAAATAATTAAAATCGCATTGTTATCTATATTGTACTTAAAAATTATACCACTCAATAACTTTATACATGTATCTAAATCAGCCTCGATATGATATAATCTTTCATTCAAAAGAAAACCAACTGACTCCATCACTTATTTTATTTTAATGCTAACAAAATAATATTTTAAAAATGTTTGAAAATCTACATGTGAATAGGGCGACATAGTCCATAATACATATATCATCACTTGCTTAGTATACTTATCTTTTTAAATGCTTGAGATTATCGCCCGCTTATTTTATCTGCATTTTCTTTAAAACAACGAACATAAATTTAACTCCATTACAATATTAGTTACCAAAAAAAAAGGTTCGGACTACGATATAAAACATGTGTTATTGACAGTTTCAAACAAGGATAGACATATCGACCAATGCTGCAACCGTGCCAGGGACCGCGGTCGCTGAAATGACAGACCAAAAGCAACCAATATTGACGTGACGTCATGAATTCCTAAATCGAAATTGGTTGGTTGCAGGTACCGCTACTGGTCGCAGCAACCTATTCTAACTAAAAATCGCTTTATGTTATTTCTATTCCTGGTGCCGTAATTGTGGAAATTACTATTTAAGTAGAACTTTTAGTGGTATTGTGGACATACTCCAGACAGGTAAGTACATACAAGGATGGCAAGGTCAGTATTTTATGTGTTTTAAACAGTTGCCTGCAGCTAGTTTTGCTGGACACACTACTAAGAGCCCTAATGGCACTTTTTTTTGCATTTTAAACACCGACTCAGCTGCACCTGACGCACCCCACGCTAGGATGCCATATGTAGCTCTACTCTGAAAATTAGAAAAGTAGGCCGTTCGAGCTGCTTCGTATGTTGCTACCTGTTTTATCCTACGAATAGAATAAACAGCCGCAGCAAGGCGGCGACACAAATCTTCCACATGGCAATCCCAACTCATGTCGCTGGTGAGTTGTAGACCCAGAAATTTGATGCTCTCTTTGCTCTCATTAGAGATCCTTTTTGTTGTAAGTGCTAACTGCTGTGTTTTATCTTTATTTAGTTTCAGGAGGTTACTGCCAAACCATTCGCCTGCCTCCATTAGTGCATGCTCCAAATTTATACTTCCCTCTCCCATTTCCTGGGCCCGAACCAAAACGGATGTATCATCCGCAAACTGGGTAACTTTCCCTGTAGATATGTTATAAGGTAGATCATTCACGTAAATTAGAAAGAGCAGAGGACCTAATATTGACCCCTGTGGAACCCCTCGATTTATCGATAATGTATCGAATATTTATGAGTCGAGTAAACTGCTTGCTTTCTGTTCGTTAAGTAAGAGGAAATAAGTTCATTTGCTCGTCCTCGACACGCCGTATCTGTGCAGTTTCCGTAAAACTATTGGATGGTCCATGGAGTCAAAGGCTTTACTCACATCGCAACAACCAAGAATCACAACTTCCTTGCGATCACAAGCATCTGCAATATGGTTCAAAAGCTCGGAAATTGCTGTGCTAGTAGATCTACCTTTTAACTAGCCATGTTGGTTATCATTTAAGAGTTTGTATGTCTCAAAATAATTAAGTAATCTTTTCTTGATGATGGTTTCTAAAATTTTTGACATGATTGGCAGTATTGAGATTGGTCGCAAATTTGCTTTATCGTCCGTGCCCCCCTTATGTATAGGACGCACTTTGGCTACTTTCAATTGATCAGGGACTATGCCACTGCACAAACAACTATTGAAGATCTGCGTTATAGGATCCACTATATAATCTACACTCTTTTTTAATACAATGACATTTAACGTGTATATATCAGTGGTTTGTTGATTTCTAAGGCTATATACTATTTCTTTGATTTCTTCATTTGTTTTAGTGCGAAGAAAAAAGGTATTTGGTGAACTTTTAATACTTTTGGCAAGTAGGTCATCAGGAGCTAAATTTGGACCCCCAATTGACCTAACTGAATCATTGCCAATATCAACAAAGAAAGTGTTAAACTCATCAGGTGTAATATTTGACAAAACATTCCCATCACGCTTATTATTTCCCGCTTCTCTATTTATTATATTCCACACTGTTCTAGACCTATTTTTAGATCTTTGAATGTAATTTGAGTTCATCCTTTTCTTGCTCAGGATTATCTGTTCTTTGTATTGCTTTTTTAAGTGCCTATATAATTCACTAGCCTCCCTCTCGCCTGTAGCTCTACTTATTACTTCAACGCTATCAAGAACATTTCTCATTTCTTTAATTTCCTCGGTATATTGTTGTAGTTGCTACTAATATTTTTTACTACCTCAGGAAATGATTCATCAAAAATATCCCAGTAGAGAGCAAAAAAGCATTTGAAGCATTCCTGTATGTTTTCAATAGTATACTTGTTATTAATTTCATCACCATATCTCTTGATGATAAATTTTAACAGTGGCAGGTCCATCATACACCTTCATACCATTTAATCTATACCCACATTTCAAGAATCCAGAACATCATAATTTATAGAAGAAATTCATGGACAACTAGATGTAATTCTTTTTGAAATACATTGTATAACTATGCAACGGTTGCAATCGGAAAAGACATCCGGACTCAAATTCATGAATGACTCGATTAGAAATTGTCTTGATCGCACGTTATCGAACGCTTCTAAATCATTCATTCTAAGAAAATAACTTTAGGTCTTTCACATTTTTAAGCGCCTCTTTATAGCTAAGATTTCTTGATACAGATTTTCTTCTTCATTAGATTCTAATTTCATTGGATCGTCTTCAATAATTGTTGCTGAAGTTTCGATAATTTCATGTTCTAAAACTAAAATGTCGTCAATATTCATGTATACCAGAATGTCATCAATATAATCATCAACTCTTTTCATAGTTTATTAAATATTCTTTGAGCATAGTGAGCGATAAATTACACAGGTCTACAGTGATTTTGATGTGTGAAAGCTGTTTGCTAATTTGTATATGTGTGGGGGCTTATTCCAAAATACGCCATATTTTAGCTCTATCACGTAAATTTTTTTTATAGCGCTCTATATCTTAAAAATGTTAATTTATTAATATACATACCTATGACAAGAATATGTTTGTTCCATGTTAGGCATGATCTTTAAATGAATTGATTTTTATGAAATTAAATGTGATTTGGCAACACTGGTTAATATTAGATTTCTCAGCAAAGCAACAGAGTCGGCGCAGAAGCGTCAATACAACGTTTAAACCTGCTTATGTTCAGTTTGGTTGTGTTAGTCTTCGTGCTACTGTGTCCGCGCGCTTGTTGTCTTCGTTGTTGCGTATTTTAAGTGTTCTAGAACGTATAAATATGGAAAGAATACATTGTGTGAACAATCCGAATAACTTTTGTTATATCTGTGGTAGTTATGTCGTAGTAAAGCAGAGGCAAACTATAACTTCGTTTGTGAAAAATGTATACCACGCTTATTTTGGTGTAAGAATTGGCGACCAAGACAAGTCCTGGTCTCCTCATACTGTTTGTTCCGTTTGCGTTGAAGCATTAAGAAACTGGCAAATAGGTAGGAAGAAATGTTTAAGCTTTGGTGTTCCTATGGTATGGCGAGAGCCTAGAAATCACAGTGATGATTGTTATTTTTGTTCGTGTGTTCGTAATATTCAAGGATTCAACAGAAAAAATAAGAAACAAATTGTGTATCCCAATCTTGACTCTGCTATTCGACCAGTTCCTCATGGACCAGATGTACCGATACCTACCGCCCCAAAAGCACTAGAAAACGTCATATCGTCAGAATCAGAGGAATCTAATTGCGACCCAGATGACTCAGATTTCACACCAGATTTCAGAGAGCCCGAAGTGTTTAACCAGAGCGAACTAAATGATATAATTAGAGATTTGCACCTTTCAAATGATGCATCCGAATTGTTAGCCTCCCGACTTCGTGAGAAGCATTTACTGGCACCTGGCGTCACATCAAGCTTTTACCGGGATCGCGAAAAAGAGTTATGTTAATATTTTACTCAAGACGGACCGCTAGTGTATTGCAACAATATTCCTGACTTAATTTCAAAATTAGGAAATGTGCCGTATGTAAAAGAAGAATGGCGCCTGTTTATTGACTCAAGTAAGCGTATTTTAAAAGGCGTTTTATTGCACAATGGTAACGAGCTGGCCTCGGTTCCCGTTGCCCATTCGGTACATTTAATGGAAACGTATGAAAATTTTAAACTTCTTTTAAAGAAAATAAACTACCAAGAACATCAGTGGATGCTTTGTGGTGACCTTAAAGTGCTGTGCATGCTACTAGGACAACAAGGAGGTTATACAAAATTTCCATGCTTTATTTGTGAGTGGGATAGTCGAGCAAGGGATAGACTTTGGACTCAAATAGAATGGCCCTCTAGAACAAGCCTTACACCTGGTAGCAGAAATGTATTAAGAGATAGCTTGGTTGACCCCAAAAAAGTTTTACTGCCTCCTCTCCATATCAAACTTGGCTTGATGAAGCAGTTTGTTAAAGCGCTAGACAAAAATGGACAGTGTTTTAAATATTTGTGCTAGACATTGCCAGCCTTATCCGATGCCAAGTTAAAAGAAGGTATTTTTGTTTGGGCCGCAGATAAGAACATTATGCAAAGACAAGGATTTTCAAAACACAATGACTAATGTCGAGAAAAACGCCTGGGTTACATTTAAAGAAGTAATTGATAAGTTTCTTGGGAACTCTAAGGACGAAAACTACGAAAATATTGTTCAAAATATGTTACAACACTTTCATCGCCTAGGTTGTAATATGAGTTTGAAAGTGCATTTCCTGTTTTCACACTTGAACTATTTTCCTGAAAATATTGGAGCAGTTAGCGAAGAACAGGGAGAGAGGTTTCACCAAGACATTAAGGAAATGGAACGGCGATACCAAGGCAGATGGAGCATAACGATGATGGCGGACTACTGCTGGATGTTAAAACGGGATATGCCCTTGAAAACATTCAACCGAATGTCCGGACAACGTAGCTTTCTGGCAAAAAGACAAAGATTTCATTCTGCCTTTACTTGATGTAAATCCAGTGTAAATAAATAAAGTGTAAATCGAATACAACATTGTGTGTTTGTATCACAAAGATTTCACTTAAAAAAGACTGAGTAAAGTATTTTTTTCCACTTTTTTAACTTGTATTCCACCTTTTTACTCAATAAACAAATCAATTTTTTTAGAAATATCGTTTTTTTCATTTAATATTTGCAAAAAAACCTTACGTGATACAAATAAATGCATAGAATTTTTGTAATCAGCCTACCAAAATTATATAAAATCAGTTTTCAAAATAAAAACATCTGTCAAAAAGTTTAATTTTGTAGACCTGTGTTATCTTCGGCATCAAAACTTACTTTCTACTGCTGAAGGATTTGTGTCTTCTTGACGAAATCCTGCTTTTATAAAACAATTCGTAATTATTTCGTACCATGCAACTTTGTCCATATAAATTGCATCTAACAAATCTATTTTTGTTGCCAATTCATTTGCAGACGTAAGACTATCAATTTAGGCTAAAATACGTTTTAAAATAAGAGATCTGCATAAAAATTTTAAAATTTTGTATGATTTCTTGATCAAGAGATTGGCAACATGCTGTTGTATTTGGAGGCAAAAATATGATTTTTATATTATGCAGACGGAGCTGCCGTGTGTGAGAGGCTGCGTTGTCCATGAAAAACATAATTTTTCTTTTTTGGGCATCTATTTTTCTATCCAATTGAAGAAGCCACTCTGTCTGTCATATGTACTATGTCCAAACTTAAAGGAAGTGGGTTACATTAAAATGACCCTAATGACGTATCAGTGTCCGGTCAAAGAAATTATCCGCTTAACAAAGGATATTTTACATGTATGAGCAATTGGCGGCCAAACATACGTCCAGTTAATTGAAGTGTCCGCTTTTAAGATGTGTCCATTAGCGGAGAGTTTACTGTATATGATTACATGAATTTCATTGAAGAAGTTACCTAAATCATTTTGAAAATCGTCAATGACATCGTAGCCGTAAAAAATAAAGTAATTTTTGCTTAATTACCTTAAAAATTCTTAACAATCCTAAATAATTAATAAGCCTTTAGTGGCACACGGATACGTGTGGTCATTTTCGAATTGTTACTAAATATTTATGTTGAAAAATATATTTTTATATTAAAAAATTGTTAAATAGAAATTGCTCAAACGCTTTAGTAATTAAATAGTAATAATTATTGTAATTTAATTCAATTAAATAGCTGGTTCATTCCACGTGAAAAGTCAAATTTATGACTAGAAAAAGAATTTTGTAGAGTAAAATAGGTAAGGTACTAAATATATTTTTAGTTCCCTTTTAAAAATCGTTACATGAATTGTGTTCTTCAGAGTTAGGAACTAAATTCATTTTCAAAATTAACGCAATATTCAATGTTTCTGATATATTTTCTATAATTTTTGTATTTTCTTAAAAATTTTTGATTTTATAAGAACATAATCTAACGTGCCTTCAAAACTTTCCTCATTATATAGTGGGCTGTTTTTTAAATAATTAAGTAATCAAAGATTGATGCACTTGTAAACCTTTAGAAAACTTCAAGTTTTGGCAGTTGTCATACATACATTCAAATTATAAACGGTTATATTTTTTAAATTATTTTATTATAATGTTTGAGTTACAACATAAGATATTTATTATTCAAAGTTACTATAGAACTGGCAAAAAATTAGAAAATGGAGATTTTGTCTATTCCATTAATCAGTGCTTACAGGATTTCCGGCAACAGTATCCTAATCTGCCAGTTAATTATGCACAACTGCAAAAACATATTCAAGCTTGTGTTATCAAATTTGTTGAAACAACGACAATAACTCGTAAACCTGGCGGTGGAGCACCTAGAAGTCGAACAGAAAATTGCATAGAGGATATTTGACGTAGAATGGACAACTTACCCAAAAAAATAAATCGCAAAAGTATCACAAGTTTATTTGTCAGTGGAAACATGTCACTATTTTAGAAAAGGACTTAAAGTTGTTTCCATATAAAATTCAAGCAGTTTTGGAATTCAAACAGGTAGATTTTGTTACGAGAACATAGTATTGTCTATGATTTTTGAGTAACATAAATAATAATGAGGTGAATATTATAATTTCAAACGTCATGATTGTTAAAAAATAATTTGAAATGCTGACTTTTATATTAAATATATTTATAATTTTTATACAAAGTAATAGAATATTATAAAAAATGTGTAAAATGTTGACCATTCTCCACCAAGCATAATCGCACTCTATTTCGAAGAGCATTGAAAACATTGATCAGTGTTTGCGGTGAGTTATTGATGTGTTCACATTTTTCTATGATTTTATGTCTTAACTCTTGCAGATTATTAATTGGTGTTTCATAAATAATATTCTTTATATATGGCCACACAGAAAAATCAATGACTATTAAATCACATGATCGTGGTGGATATGGAATCGCTGTATTTCTACTTATTATCCTATCGCCATAAAATTGTTGCAAAAACTGAATATTTTCAAGTGTAACGTGAGATGTAGCCCCATCCTGTTGAAAATATACGACCTGGACTTCATCATTAGTCAATTGATTAGTAAAAACACTGAGAATTTCGTTACGATATTTCTCCGATGTTATCGTGCCCTCAAAGAATATTGGTCCTATTAATCGGTGACGACTCATACCTACCCATACGCCTATTTTTTCTGGATGTAGAGGAACTTCTCTGTAGAAATGAGGGTTTTCACTGGACCACATACGCATATTTTGCGAATTAACATAACCTTTCAAATAAAACCAAGCTTCATCGGTGAAAAAAGTATGATTTAAAATATTGTCTGTCATTGTTTGAATAACCCATTGGCAAAATTGTGTTCTTTTTTCATAATCCGTAGGTAATAGATTTTGTACAGAAGTTAATTTATATGGATACATGTGCAAGTCCTTTTTTAAAATTTTTTGAAATGTTCCATACGAAAGCTCTACTTGTTGCGAAACTCTGCGAATATATGTTTGAGGAGATTCGTTAATAATTTGTCTGACATTTTCAATTACGCCGCGACTTCTCTTGAGAGGAGGACCGCTTCCTTTTTTCCTTAAAATACTGCCTGTTTGACGAAAAAGATTTACACAATGCATTAGCGTATCACGAAAAGTTTTATAGCTAGGAACAGTATTTGGATATCTCTCTTCAAACTCCGCAAGGCAATTTTCTATTGAATGCTGCCAAATACCATAAATTTTTTGAGATGTCAGGAAGTAACATTCTACCATAAACGCTTTATGCATATCATTAAAGGCCATTACTTTCTCTTTTGATGAAACTTTAAAATATATATTTGACACTGACAGATGTTTGAAATAACATCTTAATGACTAAAGCTACGACATAATTTTTATATACACGGCCAGCTACGAGTGAAAATTTTAATGATCGCTCGTTATTTACTTTCATAATGGCTTTTGCTGCCGAGCAACGAGCAAAATATATTTCTTGCAATGGCCTATTTTGGAAGCGGCTTGCAGAATGCGGCTTGCGGTAGCAGTTGACTTATTGAATTTATCGAAATATATTCAAAAGAACAAATTGAATTTGAATATCGTTACTTTTCATGTGAATAATCGAACGATTATTAAATACTGGTAATGCGACTACAGGTAAATCTACTGGTTGTTCCATTGCTGTTACATCCGATGTGAATCAAATTGTTGAACAAAATTTTCATGTTTCTATACGTGGTCAATCCGAACTAATAGTTAAGCTCCACTTAACAATTAATCTGTTCTTTTGACCTTTCCTACATTAATTCTAGGACTTTCCTTATGAATCCTCCAGCAAGATCTTAGAAAAACAGCTATTTTTACACCGATATAAGTTTTCAATTGTTCTTCAAAAACATTCGCCTAATGGTATAATGATCATCTGTATAATCAAATTGGCCAGAATAATATTTCTTTCGTTATTGGAAAAGCTATATTTTATTTTTCAACATATGAGCCACTTATAGTTACACACTCATTCCAGCGTTTTTCTAATCTTTGTCTTTTTTGGTGGTGTGGATCTCTTGTGGATCTACTGCTTGTGGCATGTGGGCTTGTTTTGTTGGTGGGTAACGCACTCACGTGTCAGTACCTATTATAATTTTAGCAATAATGTTTTCATCGCCAGCTAAAACCATCAAGGTTTCCTCAAAAATTTATTGATTGACAATTTTTGTTCGGGAGTAAGCATTCTGGGAATCCATCGTACCACTGTTCATTACTAAATCTTGTGGAAATTTGTTTTTTTTTCTTTTTTTAATTTTTTTATTTTCTTTTTTAAACCTTCTAATTTTTATTTTAACTTTCTAATGTTGTATGTATTACATTTTTTGCATTATATTAGTAATACAAAAGAATAGAAAATAAATAATCCTAGAACCCCCAAAGTGTATATAATATATCTACACATATTCTGTCAATAAATTATTCATGGTAAATCTTTTTCTCTTCCCAATAGGTCAATAACCGATATATCCGAGTTTATAGTGAATCATATTTGAGATTATACAATAATACTTAGTATGTTAATGAAGATATTAGATATACAATACGGTACTTGTTTTAGAACATCAGGTGTTTATATTGTTGTTATTCTCTATTCATTATTTGCAATCTACTCGATGGAAAAATCTGTTTTTACATAATAATATAATAATGCCGATAATAGTAATACGAACTCATTGATTACACTGCTGAACAATCTCTATAGCGAATATAAATGCAATTTTCGATTTAACTCAATTAAATGTATATATTTTACGAATATGAATTTACAAAAGAGAAAATTATTACGATTATTAATTTTAATTAATGATGTAGTCATGTAAATATATATTGTTGTGGTTCTCTTTAGCAACAGAAACTGGAAGAGAAAGAACAAAAAGTTAGAAATTAAACTTAGATTAAGCATTCGCGAACGAAGACCGTACATTAACCCAGATACTCCAAATTAATTTTTTCTTGAAAAAATACATTTGTTGTCTATTTCTACATTAACTGGAACCCAATCAACAACTTTTCATTTTAACTTTTTTTATTGTTTTTAGTAGTTTTTTAGATAAGGGCCGACCTTTTCAAAGGACAGTGGCATTATAAGGTGTATTCAGAACTAACTTTAAAAAACTTAAGTTTATTTAAATACAATCTTCAATTTGATATTGGAACATAATAAACATAAAAAAATATTATTGCGTGTGATATTCAACAAAACATTGTTTAGGATGTAACCCCACTTTGCATTTGGCACACCTAAATTGGACTTTCTTGTGGCACCGTCCACATCTGATTTGATTTTCTTGGCAAACAATCAAATGATCTTTACCATCAAATCGCGAAATTTCGTTTTCATTGACACTTGTTCGTATACGTCCTCTCTTAGTGTTTTTCTTATGGGTTTCTAATATACCTTTACAAAGAGATCGACGGCAGCCATACTGGTCCATTTTCCCTCCACAGTGGCGGTGAAGTTGCCAGGCGTTATGAATAGCCATATCCAAACCATGACAAATTATAGGAAAGTACCACTTTTTTCCTCTGATATTCTGATCTGCCCTGTCTACTCCACCCATATTCTGATTGTATTTTTTTACCAACTTGGGCTGAGGCACAGATATTTTCTTCTTCTCTTTTTGAGAATATCGAGTCACATTAGTTGTTGGTAGTACAGATTTACAATTGGAACCAATGGTAACAATATTATTATCATTCCATCGGCAGACTATTATATTCTCCTCCCGTTCTAAAGCATATTCAAATGTCCCTCTTTCTGTTTTTCTCAATTCTTTACCAGACCTTATAATTGATACTGGAATTCTGTTCTCTCTCACCGTACCAGTAGCTTTTATATTTCTGTCTCTAAGCACCAAAAGTACCTCCCACGACATAAAAAAATTATCGAAGTAGACATGAAAAGGCAGCTGACCTTTTGCTGCGATTATTTTGTCAACGAATGATAAGACCACACTTGCGCCCAAACCCAAGTCTTTGTATCTTTCTGAAAGATTTGTGGTGGATCCTTGATATGGTTCAAAACATTCTATGTAGCCGTTTATAGTTATGGCCATCCAAAATTTAAAACCCCATCTAATGGGCTTGCCCCTGATAAATTGTTTCGAACCATGCCGTCCAAAATACGGAATCATGGACTCGTCTACACTATGGTTTTCTTGTATAGGGGCAAAAGAAAGAAATTTCAGGTTTAATCTTTCTAACATTGGACTAACTTTTGCAAATTTGTCACCAACTTTTAGATTTGTATTGTCACAACAGTGTAGGTTTTGCATTATAAAATTAAAACGATTCCGTGAAATTGCGGTGTACACAATTTGATGATTAGCATCAGAGCTGTTTTCACAATACAAAGATCTTCTTGAGACACTTGTATAACCGCTGTAAATAAGTACTCCAAAAAAACATTTTATTTCATCTAGTGTAATATCTCCATTTCTGTTATGTTGCACTGCATAAAGATTACTATAATTTAATATCATTTGCCAAAGTTTCTCGTCAAAAAAGAGACTGAACAAGTCCAAGGAAGACATATTATTATTTGCCGTACTTTCATCTTGCCATTTTGGTAAATTATTTGTAATGTCTTCCCTAACCCAATGATTAATTTTCTGTCTTTTTTTATATTTTTTAAAATGTGCCAATAGGATATCATCATCACTATCGTGATCGGTATCAAAAATAGCTGCAGCTTGAGTATTAAATATTCTACCTGGAAGATTGTTCATAGTAACAATTTCATCATCTCCGGAGTCTTCATCGGTAACCTCTTCATTAGCGTTAACGGGAGGAAACACTGCTATAGCGTCTGGTATACTGTGAACGTCATCAATGTATTCTACTTCTTCTAATAGCTCATGGAGTGTAAGAGGTCTTTTCAAATAACTGAAAACAAAATAGTACGTGTTTTAACCATTGTCCTTTTAAAAGGACGGTTGTGTTTGTAAGGTTATGTTGCAAAAATTAAGCAAAAAACAAAGATGTCTAAGTGTAAAACCATAAACTTATGACTATACCAACTCATCAGTGTAAAGAAATAGTAATGTTATGTTTGTAATTCGTAATTATTCTTACCTCCAATTGTCCATGACAGAACGTAAAAAAATGTTTCACACACAATTTACAATATCTGCAAGTATTCAAAACTTACACTGCTGCAAATCTTGGAAAGACGTTGTACATGCTCTGTTTAATGATAAACTGGAGCGCCATCTTTCGGAAAGTAGTTTAAGTTGTACAAAAAAAAAAGACTTCTGTACCGACCTTTTAAAAGGACGTTGGTAGTAATTGGGTTAATAGTGTAAGTTATTAAACAAGTTAATACTGCGAATTTATTTGTAAAATTTATTTTGAATTATTTTTATTATTTATTTAGATCATTCTTCATTAGAGAATACAATCTCGGGATCCCGAATTCCGGGATCCGGGATCTCGGTCGGGTTTTGATCCCGAAAATCCCGGGATTGTACTTGGCTAATCTCGGGATTTTCGGGATTGCCAGTTTGCATTCCGTAATCCGTTGCGCCTTGACAATGATCTTACCTAGATTATATTAAGGGCACTTATTACATAAAGACAAAAAATCAACTATCGATAAAAGAACTACACAGGTACAGCCCAAATAATATGTAACTTAGAAGGGACTTCCCCGCCCTGCATACTTCAATACAATACTGTTAAAGTAATTCCCCAACGGGCCAACAGGAGAATCACCCGATCACCTCATATAATATATCATAATTTTGTTGCGAGGGATTCCCTGGACGAAAGTATAAATACGCTTATTAGGATTTACTTTTTTAATTTATTATTCTACCAGCGACAAGGTTACGCAGGTTACGTCATTTACATTTAAAAGTCAATTATCTGAAAAGTTATTTTAAATGGCGGGAGACAACATAAAAAAAAGAGTGATACGTCGTCAGTGTGGAGTTATTTTTTAGTTGCGAAAGACAGGAATAGTGCTAAATGTAAGTGATGTCCTGCCATTCTCAAGACTTTGTCTGGATCGACTAAGGGATTACATACACATTTGTCATTAAAACATAACATTAAGATTTTAGCTGACGTTAATCGTTTAACAGCTTCAACAAGTCAAGATTCTGATAATCTAAACACAGCGCCGCCGCCAGCTAAACGAATGTTAGAAGATTATTTTACTAAAAGTGCCGACAATAGCCTGGATGATATTTTGGCAAGAATGATTACATTAGATGGATTTCCATTCAGTGTATTCATAAATTCAGACGATCTGAGAAAATTGCTCTTAGCGAAATACACGGATTTACCAAAATCAGCAGTCACAATTCGAAAGCGTGTTATGAATTACAGTGAAAAAATCGGAAAGCAAGTAACTGCAGAATTAAAACATTTGAAAAGTGCAGGTGAAAGATTCAGTCAATCTTTCGACGAGTGGACATCAACGTCCAATAAACGATACATGGCTATCAACGTTCATTCATATAAAAAAATTTGGAGCTTAGAACTCGTTCCTATTTATGGAAGAATGACGGCTGAAAATTGTCTTCGTATATTAAATGAGCGTCTAAGTAAATTTGATATTTCCCTGGAAACTGATATCGTGGCTACTGTAACCGATGGACCGAACGTTATGATTAAGGTGGGACAGCTAGTTTGCACTGAACAACAACTGTGTCTCGCACATGGTATCAATTTGGCCGCCTGTCATGTGCTTTATAAAATAAAGAATTATTTTCAAGACAGGCAAGACAGCCCTACCTCAGACTCAGATGATACTGTAAATGAACCAGCTGTGACTGCTGATTATATGAACGATAGCGATGATGATAATTTAGAAGACTTATTCTGTACAGAATCAGGTTTGATCTTAATGGCACAAAATGAACTTGCGCGAGAACACATAACAGAGTTAACGAAAGATGAAAACATTAATGAGTTGATAAAGAAAATCCGCAAAGTTGTAGTGTATTTCAAAAGATCACCATTGAAAAATGAAACAGTACTTCAGAAAAATGTGAAGATTGAACATGAAAAACAGCTGGCACACTTCTTTTGGACTGTAAAACCAGGTGGAATAGTCTTTTAACCATGCTGGAACGATTTTCTCTTTTAAAAACCTGCAGTCAAAAAGCTCTTATAGATCTCAATCATTCAATTCGTTTAGAAGATGCTGATTTTGACTGGTAAATAAAATTGTTGATGTGCTGACCCCAATTAAATTAACAGTAGAAGCAATCTGTAGACGAGATGCTAATTTATGCACAGCTGATGCCGCTTTGAAATTTCTTATAAAACAATTGTCTAGCAAAAACTCAGCACTCGCCAATAAAATGAAATCATCCTTAGTAGAACGTATAAAGCAACGACGAAATGATGATTTAACTGGTGTGTTGAATTATTTACAAAATCCACGAAAAGATGATGAGATATAATCAGTTATTGATTTGGAATGGCTTGACTTATTTCCAGTTCCTACACAGGCTTTAGTGAGGGCGCAAATAAAGAGTATTGTTAAAAGACTAAATAGTCTAGCTGACACGGAAGAGGAGGAAAGGTCAGGATCACAAACAGGTGATGAGCAAAGGCAACAAACCTCCCAGCCCCAATTGACACTAAAGGAAAAGTTACAGCTGGAAATCAATAAGAGCATGGAATCCCCAGATCCTGAAGTACAAAATGAATTGGGATTGGTAAATAGTATTAGACGCGAAATGAGCCCGTTCGAAAATGGAGGAGTTCCTGGATATCACTTAGAATTAGCATATAAATATCTATTGCCTATTCCTCCAACCAGTGTAGAATCCGAGCGAGCGTTTTAAGCTGCTGCCTATGTTGGCAATAAACTACGAAGCAGGCTTGGAAGTCAGCCATTGGATGCTTTGATATTTCTGCGATTGTATTTTCAAAATTCTAAATAGTTTTTTGTATTGTCTTTTTTGTTCCTTATTTTAGTATATTGTGTATTGTGTTGTGCAACAATATTAATAAATAATTTTTAAGAAATTACTTAAGTTTTTTTTTATTTGAGCGCAATTAGAAACCACATAGTCTGATCCCGGGATTAATCCCGGAATCCAGGGATTACGCTTAAAAATCCCGTAATCCCGGCATTGAAAAACATGCTCGGGATTGTATTCTCTATTCTTCATTATTAATATTCATTAATTTAATTGAAAATCCGAAAATAATTAACTTGATTAATAATATTAATTTCATATGGAAATCTATTTGATCGACCATAGTAATTTTTGATTTGAATTAACTTTCCGCGGGAATCATGTATTTTATCATGTACGCATATGAAATTAATAAGCATTTAATTTTCGTTTCATAATATTAATCTTTGTGAAAACTATATTAACACGTATGTGATATAAAGTAAGTCTAAAAGGAAAGATATAAAATTAAATACATACTTGTAAAAATACAATATAGATCATACGGAGGCCGAGGAAGAAAAACAATATATAGAGCGTCGTTGGGTTGTTGTGAGTAAACCGTTTCAGTAAATTAAGTTAAAATTTTATATATTCTAAAAAATGTAAAAATCATAATATACTTACATATAAGTGATATCAAAATAAGAAGAAATGAATACCGAATCTTATATCTTATAACGAAAAAGGGGAACTGCATACCTGATACTTACGATTAAATCTTTAAGAAAACCGCTGGCGTCCTTTCCTATAACAAGACTCCTGATAAGAAACTTTAACCCAGCTTTCCAGCATTTTAAAACGTTCCAGAATATTGCCTGTACTTTATCCTCAGCCGTTGAACTACAAGTATTTATTAAATTTAATTGCTCATATCAAACATTTACCTTTATATCTATAACCTATTTACAGTACCGTAATTATTTAGTCAAAAATTTAGAATTATATATTTAATGTCATGCTCATCTAAAATGAACGGTCTCTTAAAAATAAAATTTTCGTGAATTTCCATATATGTTACCATAACTATTTTGTCCAATGTTATTTACACAAGTAAAGTATTACATTAGCTACCATAATACATAATTTTAGGTCACGTGATCATGTTAAGCGAACACAGCTGATCACCGTAATTTTGAATTAACCTAAGTATAATTTATGATTGAATCATTAAGCTTAAATTTTCACAAACTTACTTGCAACATTTTTATTTATCCGTCAGTCTAAATTACTTCGATGTACTTGAAGTATTTGATATTTGATTTACCATCAGTGTGAATGTTATCTTTTTCATTATAAACAAAAATTAATATTTGAATTTACACTAACTGACTCCTGCAGTATGTAGAGATTCTCATGTAGAGATCCTGCTGTACACATAAACAACACAATTTTAAACAATATAGTTAACTAAATAAATACTGAATTAACCGGCGCCCAACTATAAAAGTTTTAATTCACCAATTTCTTTTTTAATTCTAACTACCAAAGTATAAACAATCATAGCGGAATCTCATAAGCTCTGATGAAAATAGATCGAGCAGACAAGTTAAGTATCATTAATACATTATAACCTATTAAAAATAATAAAATACATTTATCAACAAATTTTAAAGCTCTATTTAGTTATCCATTTACATTATTATTATTAAGGTCAGATTATAAATATAACATTTGACATTACAACGTGATACATTTACATTATATCATTTAATGCTCAACATGGAACGACGTCATATCAATATATACGAGATAAAAGTAATGTTTTTTGAAAGTAGCAGCCGGGTAATTAAAACAATATTTAATTTGACGTTTCGATATTATATATAGTATCTTTTTCAAGAACTAAAATTTATTTAAATATTAAAACAGGTTAGAGATGATATTATAATAAATCTGCGCCACATTCTTTCACTACCAATACTTGCAATTCATAGATTTCTTTAAATATTAAATATTAAATATTAAATATTTTAAATACCATCCTTCTTGATTTTATAGATATATTATTTATTTTTTATTTAGTTTGTAACGTGCTGTTTAGAGGTAAGCACATGAGGAAGCCACTGTGTTGGCGAAACAATTGTCGTTTTACGAGTAATGATTAAAAGTGAAGATTAAAACAGTAGTTTTATTTCTATTCTTATAATAAATCTACTTACATTAAATATTTTTGGTGTTAATATATTGTGACGTATTTGTTTTGCATTTCTAAATAAAACTAAACTTTTTCTATTAGCAGGTAGTGGCCATGTGTTTATTTTGCCGTGTGGAAGAATGTTAGATTTGTCATTTGGGAGGGGGGAGGGGGGAGGGTTGGTTAAACTGTTCTTGGACATGTGTTTCTTTATTTAATATTAATCTGCACCACAAATTCTATATTGCCCTGTCAGTAGTTGGATGAATAGAGAATATTATTATTATTATGTCTTAAATATTGTGCAGCAGGTTAGGCGCTAGAAGTAATATGTTTAGTATAATTTGTCCAGTCAATATCGTTCTTTTCTTTTCGTAGAACATAAAAATTTGTCCGCATTCACTTGTTTAATACTAATGTTATCTAATTAATTATTTAAATAAATAGTCTAGTGTATGAACCTCAAAATTTACACTATTTAGGATCCACCAAAGCGCGATTTCATGACAGAAAATGCAATTATTTATGATGTATTCAAGAAATTGGACGTTAGCAGAGTGCGACGTGTAGGAAGTGTCATCCGCAAATAAAGTTAGATGTGCTTTGATATTCTGCGGTAAATCCTTGATGTACTAGAGAGATTGGGTTGGTCCCAAAACCGCATAAGTTAGATGTATTCATTACACATGTATAACTCATGTGTAATAACCTTTGGTCGACTGTATTCGATCCTACTGTTTGTGTATTTATTGCCGTTGTATAAATAGTTAAAATATCAAGAGGAATTTGAGTGATGTAATTGCTTTACTATATTTTATGTGTAATTAAAACTCGTTCATACTACAACTTGCCTAATAAAAATGTTTAAGAACTTGAGTGAATCTGCGGTTATCTTGTGATGAATAAATACATGTTTTAACTCATTTTTAATAGCAATCTGTTCGTCTCAGAATAATAGATTAGTGGTGTATTTACAAAGTTATATAAAATAAAAGTAAATAAAACTACAAAAAATATTTCCCTTCTAATTATTGTAGTATATGGTATTAATTTGCTCTTGATGATAGTTTTAATGTTTTCAAATATTAGGTAACAAAATAAGTATAGGAAAAATAAACATTGTCGGTTAGTTTCATTTTAACGTTTATTAGCATTCTGAGAAAGTAAACATTTTTGTGCAGGAATAAGTATAGTAAATTACAGACTTAACAGAAGTATAATTTTGGTAATTGTTATCAAAAATGAAAATTACTAAGGCATATGATCTTCTCGGGCGGCCAACACGGTGTGAACCAAATTATCAAACAATTATTGGCGAACGTTGTACCAATCTTCTGTAAGAGCAATTTGAAGTTCTGTAACTGAACGAGGTGCAAGATTTCATGAGGCAATTCGTTTTCCTAATACATCCTAAGCATGGTCGATAGGATTACCGTCCGGGGAATTGGCTGGCCAATCCATTCTATCGATTCCTACTTCTTCAAACCAATTGTTAACACTGTTTGCTCGATGTGGACGAGGAGCATTGTCATCCATATAAATGAATTATTCTCCGGCAGTTCCTGCATTTGGGAGAACTAAGGGTCTCAGTATCTCATCCAAATACCTTTGAGCAGTAAGTGAACCATTCTGAATGAAGTACAGTTCGGTATGTCCTCCGATATTTATTCCGGCCCACACTATCGCATCGCCACCGTTATACCGAGACCTTTCCCGGACAAATTGAGAGGTATTTTGTGTTCCTGGTTCACACCAAATCAAAACACGTCTGTTATCTGGGTGCATAGTGAATCTTGACTCATCACTAAACAAAACTCGGCGAAATATTTGTGGTTGTTACTTTTAATCCCAATTATTATTTTTGTCATTTTGAAGAGATGTCCTTTTGAGCAGTGTATATTAAATTAAGTAAATTCATGTAATTGTTTATACCTTGCTTGTATGTATTTTTTTAAACAAATATATCTGGTACTGCCACTTGATTCCTAAAAGCAATTAATTAGCTTTGTGGAATTCTTTATTTTGATTTCCTATATTGTTTGACGTTCTCGCACGTTTCATTTCCATGTTTTATTTGTAAATTACATGTATTCTGCTATAATACCTTTTTCAGTTATTCATCATTTCCATATAATACCCCGAAAATATTTTTCATTTCACCTTTATACGGTATTCGTGGAATTATTTCAATTTTCTGTGCAGATTTTCATGAATTAATATCGCTTTAATCTTGTGATATAGCGGAAGCTGTAATATACGAGGATGATCCAAAAGTTTAGATAAGAGCTACGTTGAAATAATTTTGGAGAAAACATCTTCTTTGCGATGTACAGGGTGTTAAAAAATTTAAGGCAATGCTTATAGTTTGTCCATCAATATAACAATCCGATTTTTTATGATTTACCGCTGCCTCGTGCCGTAGGTACTGAGAAAATTTGTAAATGAGGTAATGTGAACTGTATTAGGGGAAATTATATTTTCTTAAATGATTTGATAAATTCTTGGAGTTTCCGACTTTTATATTAAATATTCTAAATATTTTCAAATTAGTATCTTATTTTGTGAGGTAAATGTGAATGTAAACATTACTGTCTACAAATTACAACCCAAATCGTATGAAATTTATTTGAAAAATTTTGTTTACGTTTGGACTTGGACCCAAATCTACGGCTTGCCGGACCGTCGCTCTAACCAAATAAGTTCAAGTTTATTAGAAACGCCTTATAAGGCGACGATATTAATAATTCAGATGTAAGTTTTGAAAGCAGATGTCAGTTTTGAAAGTTTAAAATTCCTAATTTTTACTCCTTAGCTATTAATATATGTAGATAATTCCTTAGCCGTTCATTTAATATATAATTTGATAAATTCTTGGAGTTTTCGGCTTTTTTGGTATATATTTTAAATATTTTCAAATTAGTATGTTATTTTGCGGGGTAAATGTGAATGTTAACATTGTTGTCTACAAATTATAACGCAAATCATGCGAAATTTATTTGAAAAATTTTGTCTACGCTGGGACTTGAACCCAAGTCTACGGTTTGCCGGACCGTCGCGCTAACCAATTAAGCTACGATAGACCTTGGTTCAAGTTTATTGGAAATGTCTTATAAGGCGACAATGTAATAATGCAGATGTCAGTATTGAAAGTTTGAAATTCAAAATCGGCGAACCGTAGACTTGGGTTCAAGTCCTAACGACAACATTTTTGAAATAAATGTCGTATGATTAATGTTTACATTCACATTTACCTCGCAAAATAACATACTAATTTGAAAATATTTAATGTAAAAGCTGAAAACTCCAAGAATTTATCAAATGATATATACAGGCTGATTCATTTTCGGCCCTCACCATGGGGATCTCTCTTATTATTGGAGATAGAGTATAGGTTTAAATTTGGCAAAGTTGTTAAATTTTGTGTTTGTTATAAATCCGTAAAGAAAATAGACCTGTGACAAATGACCTTCGTTATTAAAAAAAAAAAAAACGCGAAAGCCCCATTTTCTTCTTTTACCTGTAGCACCGACATTTGGCCTTGTAGAGAAAAAATAAAAACACATCCTTTTGGCCATTTCTAAACCTCTATCCAGTGGTGTACTCTAAATTTTTATAAGACGTTTCGTTTCTTTCTGGCCATCATCAACTATCTAATTTCTTATAGGCGCCATATTGGGTTTAGACATCTTCAGAAAGAGTTTTTTTTTTCTGATTTCAACCATGTACCGCATGCTGACTATAGTTTTTGACATTAGGTTTTATTTGAAAGAATAAATTATAAGATTAAATAAGGTAGCCTTTGGAATTTCAATCTGTCAAACATTTCATTTATTGTTCATTAATAATACAAGAATGTCATACACTAACGAAGAGAAACGAGATATGATAAGTATTTTTTATTCTTCGAAACGAAATTCAACAGTAGCGAGTACAAGATAACAAAAACATTAATAAAAATACATAGAAAAGTAAACAATTACAGTAAATGTTCAATTATCTGGCCATCTTCGGTAATGCACAATTGGGCACGCCTTCTGGCATTTTGTACTGCCCTTTGTATAGCTCTTCTAGGAACTGCATCGAAGGCATTCTGAAGTCTGTCTCGTAATTCTTCAATGTTTTGTGGCGCATCTACTTTATAAATATTATTTTTAACATATCCCCATAAAAAAAAATCTAGCGGACTTAAATCAGGTGATCTCGCAGGCCATTTAACAACTCCCCTATTTCCAATCCAACGGTTTGCAAACTCTTGATTTAAGAAATTTCTAACAACAGCTGCATTGTGTGCTGGTGCGCCATCTTGTTGCCAACATAAATATTGCAATTGATTTAATGGGATATTGTCGTCAAGATAGTCAGATACGTATGTACGTAAAATGTTTAAATATGTTTCTTCATTTAAATGTTGTTCATACATAACTGGTCCTAAGAGACGATTTGCCAAAATACCCATCCAAAACGATGTTGTAGTCTTCTAGCCCTGTTTTGTCGGGGATTTTGTACTGCCCAATGGTGCTCCGTATTTCTGTTGAACATTCCAGAATTTGTAAATTTTGTTTCATCTGACCAGATGACTTTGCTTAAAAAATTTTCGTCATTTTCTATCCTGCCCATTAACCAATTACAATATTCTAGCCTTCTCAAATTATCTCCAGTCAGTAAAGAGTGACTAACATGGATCCAGTATGGTTTAAACCTACTTTTATGTAAAGTTCTCCAAACTCTGGACTGGCACAAATTTAATTCTGACGCTACTTCGCGTGTAGAAATTGATGGATTATTATTTATCTATAAAAATACAGGATTAACATGAAATTTTAAAACACGCTTTTAATTTACCATTTGTAAAATATCTTGTGGATATTCATTTAAATTCCTATTGTCTTGACCATTACGCGGCTTAGTAAACGATCCATTCTCGACCAAATTTCTGTCGAGATCTAGAAAAATGATACGATGAGGCTGTTGTCGTTCTGGATATAATTGTAGATATCTTGTACTCGCTACTGTTGAATTTCTGTTCGAAGATTAAAAAATACTTATCATATCTCGTTTCTCTTCGTTAGTGTATGACATTTTTGTATTATTAATGAACAATAAATGAAATGTTTGACAGATTGAAATTCCATGGCTATCTTATTTAATCTTATAATTTATTCTTTCAAATAAAACCTAATGTCAAAAACTATAGTTAGCATGTGGTACATGGTTGAAATCAGAAAAAAAATTCTTTCTGAAGATGTCTAAATCCAATATGGCGCCTATAAGAAATTAGATAGTTGATGATGTCCAGAAAGAAACGAAACGTCGTATAAAAATTTAGATTACACCACTGGATAGAGGTTTAGAAATGGCCACAAGGATGTGTTTTTATATTTTCTCTACAAGGCCAAATGTCGGTGCTACAGGTAAAAGAAGAAAATGGGGTTTTCGCGTTTTTTTTTTAAATAACGAAGGTCATTTGTCACAGGTCTATTTTCTTTACGGATTTATAACAAACACAAAATTTAACAACTTTGCCAAATTTAAACCTATACTCTATCTCCAATAATAAGCGAGATCCCCATGGTGAGGGCCCAAAATGAATCAGCCTGTATATATAATAATATATTTTTGTACTCGCTTATCAAAACCTGTCATTTCAAGATTCAATTTGCGTGCGTAAAAAGTCACTTTAAACACGAGTGCGTAAAAGTAAAGTTGGTACTTCCTGGAACTTGATTAATTTAGTGACATTTTAAAATCATAAATCCCTAACCTTAATAATATGCTACCCAGTTCGTTGTTTTTCTATGAAAATAAAAGGAGATGAAATAGAAATTGTTATATTTGGAAGGTATGTAATTCAATGTCAGAACAGCAACAAATATTATTTTTTAAATTTATAGAAAACTAAAAAAAATTGTCAGAAGTGGGATTCGAACCCACGCCCTCAGAGATGACCAGAACGCTCGAGAACCCGTATAACCGGCAAGGTAAACCTTGAGTCTGGAGGCTTAGACCGCTCGGCCATCCCGACAGATACTAGTAATATTGTTAAAAATACTTATAAATATAAAAATTTTGAAATTATATTTATATTTTATATAAATATTATTATTGTTTATAGTTCTCGTACAAAAAATATTGTACAAACTTCGTGCGTGAAACATTTCGCGAATTCGTGTCCATGCTCGCCTGCGGCTCGCGCTTTAAACTGGTCACTCATTCGCGAAATATGATTTCACGCACTTGGTTCGTAAATAACTATTTTATGGCAAAAGTTTTTTGTTTAGCTGTTTTATATTTTTATTTTTATATCTTAACGTATATATGGTTTTTAAAAGTTTGACGTGAAACCAAGAGATTCAATCTAATATAAATCTATTTCAACATGTTTAGTGACGTACACTGCTAATTTTTAACTTTTTTGCAAGTATTTTAGTATTAGTATATTCATTAATATATTGTGAATTTTTGTAAATCTTATAGAGTCTCCTGAAGAAGTAGCCAATGGCTACGAAATACAGAGGTTAAAATAAATGAGTTTTTTATTGATTATATATATATATACAGGATGGGGAAAAGTATTGTATATCGCTTGCAACTTTAGAATGAGCAATTTAATTAAAAAAATTCTTATACAAAAGATGGTTGAGAGATGCTGAACTCGTAATACAAATTTGCCTCTCTTATGGACGAAAGCAAGGAAATAAAGGAATATAGAATGAAGGGAAGAAAGAAAATAAATTAAAAAATTTCTTTCTAAATTTCCTTTATCTTCTCTACTCAGGAAAACTGACACTTAAAGTGTTTGCTGACAGTGCATAGAAGAAGCTAAATGTTCTGTTGTGTAGTGGATAGAATCCGTAATCCAAATCTGACGCGAATGGGCAGAAAGAAAGCAGATAAAGATCCACGAACTGTTGCGCCACTTGGCAGGCCCCTTGCGTCGTACGACAAGCCGACAACGTTTTGAATGTTATGAATTATACCCCTTCGGCCTTGCAGGATAGCATCACGCATTTATTTGCCTCATTTTGTGGCGTGTTCTTCGCCGATGGACGATTAGAAAGCTCAATATCAACCGACGAATGTCCATTTTTAAAACGGTTGTACCACTCATAAGTTTGCGTCTGGCCTAAATCATCCTCGCCAAATGCTTGTTATAGCATTTTCAGAGTTTCCATTACCGTTTTACCAAGTTTGAAGCTGAATTTGATGCAAATTCTTTACTCTTTCACATCAGATATTGTGGTGTCGCAGAATAACTCAAACACAACTCAACAAAAACATGAAAGCTGTTTGTCACCACCTGGAAAAGTAACTTTTGGCAGACTGACTTAGTATAGACGTAGCTAACACCATCTAGCGCTATAGAGCTGTACTACCATCTCTTCGCGCACCAAATTTAAATTCCAGGAATATCTGGGTAGCATCTCGTTTTTATTAATATAACAAGCATAAAAAATATAAATATTTGCCACACGATTTAAATTAAAATTCCAGGAATTGTTTACATATAAAGGAGTTCCACAGATGTTATATACATATTAGTATTTTCTACACAAAAGTTTTTTATAATGTGAATAAAAAGAGAAAAACAATATTTTATGTGAGAAAAATAATCCCAAATACGGTATAAAAATAATTACTTCAAAATGAATTTTAAGAGAGAGAAACATTTCTTATTTAATATTTAAAATCAACCTGTCAAACAGTAGAACAATTCATGCCAAAAAAAACATCTAAAAAAATCGTAAATAAAATCCATTAGCGAAAACAGTTCTTGGAATTTGTTCGAATGCTTTCTAATGCTAGGGCATTGACCTGATTTAAGTACATGCGTACGCGAATGGCTATTGGCGTTCGCCGTTCACGCGGACTGCCGTTCTGTTGCTAAGCCATTTCCACTCCGACAATTTGACATGATAGGAGATGCATAGTCCACGTTGCTTGATCGTATGGTTCCCATGACAACCGTTAATTCGCACTCACTTTCCAATGAAATATAAGTAAATATTAACATATTTTCTCCGTTATTTCTTATTTGAAGTTTTATATTTGCAATATTTTAAATTACCCATTTTAGTATTTAGAATTACGATGCCTGAATATTCATTTTATGCATTTAGTCAACTACATTTACAATTAGATATTATCATATTAAATTTAAAATCATAGGATAATAATTTAGTAATCTGTCAGAAAATATCACTATTAATTGTTACGTTACTTAGCAACAGTACCTATCAAAAGCATTTGTCGAAATGCCATGAAATTTAATAATATAATATGTTTGAAATTTAGTGATTTAGTAGTTTATATACAATAATTAAAGTTTTACATTATTGTCACAATCAAGGTTGATTTATTATTTTGGTTCATTAATGTACTCAATTATGGCAATAGGTAAAGAATTTTTTTTGGTTGTATTGTGATGAGTTAGCAATATAATTTTAAAACTTTTCAGATTAATTTATTAATATAGTATGAAGTATAAACATGAGTGAATAATATACTTACTTTGGTGTATAAGTTTCTGAAATGGGGTCTGTAGTTTATTTCGTTCCTGTAACTTTGTTATTATATTCTCTCGCCAATTAAAATCTTCTATAGCTATTTTATGTTTGGATGCTAAATATGATTCTAGTGCTCAATCATTTTATAATGTTGGAGCCATTGTGTTTTTTAAATCTTTTTTGAGAAGTGATAATAAATCATAATAATTATCTTAAATATGTTTAAAAATATTGCGCACTTTTTTACTTTCCTTTAAATATGTAATGTACTCAAATAGATGTCATTATTTATTCACTTTAATTAAAAATGTGTAGATAGTCGAGTAGTTTTGCTTGCAAATATAATAGGATTAATTAAAAATGTGTAGATGGTCGAGTAGTATTGCTCGCAAATATAATACCATTTTGTATTACCTTGTAATTATGACAGTTGTCTAAGTCTAATTTTTTGACTTCTGTCATTTTCCTAAACTTGACAATTTATGTTAGTGTTGGGCACTCGTTAAAAGTGAAATAGTACCATTGTTCGTTAAAAAAATTGTATACAATGAAATTATATATATTTATTTTTTAATTAAGGGCACACAAAGTGTTATTATATTGGTGTTTTCGACATATTTCATCATTAATTATCTACACTGTGTACGTATCGTGCGGACAAAGTTTGCATACCTGGTTGCCATGGCAACTTTGCGTTTATTAAGATCTAATAATGTTGAAACACATGTTTTATTTCAAGTGTTTTTAGGCGTTATATTATGTGGTGCTATTTCTTCGAAATTTATTAAACTGTTCGAGCAATCCTCGTATGCGGAAATAAAAAGTTAATAATTCATTTTAATAATGTAATTATTGTAAAGTATAGGCCGCTGCCAATTAGTAGTTAAATTACGTCTTTAATTATAGCTTATATAATTAAAGCATAAAATCTGATAAATTCAATACAGCTTATAATCATGGAATTGGTGTATATTATAGTGTCGAATGGCATTACATAAATCGACGGACGAAATAAATGCCAATTAATTGTAAAATTACACTCTTCAGTTCGTTGTTTAATTTCTAATTTGTGCGTTTCGCATAGTCCTCGACTGTTTAACAGTGGGCATGTTGAAAGCACTAGGCGTATGAATTAATCAGCAATTAGTGACACGTCTTAATGTCGTTTTGTAATTGAAATTAATGAAATTTAAATTAAATGTTAGCTGAGGCACTTTAAATAAGGCCCATATTGTTTACTATCGTGCCCATAGAGATGGTCGGTAATTATTTATGTTTAGAAGCCGTTTATTCTTTCTGCTTGATGTCACAAAATGACGGCTAACAAAAATGAAGTTGTTGAGTTTAAAATTCAAATGAATTTATTAGGGGGTTTCTTAATTACCTATTAGATTTTAATGAATTTTTATTTATTGTAATTCTCTATTAGTTTTGCTGTAGGTTGGTGGATATGAAATGCCGATTTTGTTCTTTTATGTAAAAATAGTGCGCAATAGGTATTTTGTAACATTTGGGTAAAAAAAATTTTTTTTTAAGGAGAGTTAATTGATTTGTTTCTCTCTTAAATACCTTTTTCTATTTTGCGTTCGAAATGAACTCATTATGAAACCCAAAACAGTATCGAAATGAGCTTCATTTCGATACGCTTTTTTTCATTTTTCAATGTTGGCGTTGGTCGAATACAGAAATAAATATCATTGCTGTCATTTGAATTTAAGAATTTATGTACATTTGACAGATATGATATGTCGAGCGATCAAGATAATTTGTAATCGAGTCAACCTTGAAACCGAAATTGTATGTCGTAAATACATTCGTCCTCAGTAATTCTCAGTTGCATAGTTTACATTAACTGTTGTTATTTTAGCTGTCAACTGACATTTTATTTGACGTTTGTAATGTAAGTGCAGTTCAAATAAATACATACGATTTCGGATTCAAGGTTGACTTGATTACAAATTATCTTGATCGCTCGATATGTCCGTATTTTACATAAACAACGTATGTTGTATACAATTGACAACAACATGTATATGTTTCTATGTCACTCATGTTTATATTTTTAAATGAAATATCAAGTAATGTTAACGAAAATTAATAAATAATATGTAATATAATATACTGCGCCGATAGCAAGATTTAAACTTGAAAATGTCAAGTATAAATGTGACCAACTGCATGCTTTATATAAAAATTAAGCTCTGAACTTTCAAATTAAATAATTCCAATTTAAGCAATTTATTAATGTAAAAATCGCAAAATAGAAAAAATAGTATAAAAAACTCGTTTCATAAGGCCTTTTGCCGCACTCGCTATTTACAAAACTCGCCGCTATCGCGGCTCGTTTTCTAAACTGATCTCGTGCGGCAAAATGGTGCCTTATGAAACTTGTTTTTTAATATACTATTTTAATGCATTTTATTTCTTGTAATTCTTGTTTGATGTGGATTTTTCCTTTTGTGTAAAAATAGTGCGCAATATTTTGCGATATTTGTTCTGGCAGTATTACATTTGAACTTTTTGGGTGTATGTTGTATTGTATTCAATCACGTGCAAGCGCCAAATTGATGCAAGATGGACGTTTGTAGCTCGTGTTGATTGTTTCCGTGCTAGCTGGAGCGTCGTGGCAATACTGTAAACTTTTAAATAATAAATGGTGGTATTGGTTCGTAGAAACAAAGACCACAGGACGGCGTGTTGTATGCTGAACCGCACGTCGAGTAAGATGTTTTTCTTATGAAGATTTGAAGCAGGAATTTGTGTAGAACAAAGAGAGGGATCGAAATTGACGATGTTTTGAATTAAGAACTAATTAAAGCGCGAGCTAAGAGTTGCGATATCGATGACATAAATATCATTAAAATATTTCCTGTGAAAAAACTTTAAAATGATATGCGACATGACATAATTATGAAGACGTACGTAATTAATTAAATAACTAAGTTTTAAAATGAAATGTATTGTAGGAATTGTAACTGAACGTGAGATACTTGAGTTGAACGCTCAATCAGGTAGATTTCTTGGAAGGGTCAACTGACCTATCACTCTGGTCAGTTGAGCCTTCCAAGAAATCTATCTGATTGAACGTTCAACTCAAGTATCTAACGTTCGGTTACAAAAGAAAGGTTTTCTATTTGCAAATATACACAGAAAATGTCTATGTTTGAATTCATATTTTAAATTCGAGATATTTGTGAAGAAATATAATTTAAAATTAAATCAAAACATTCTTATATATACGAAGTGTAATAATATAAGCGCAAGAACGCAATGTAAGCAGATGACATCACTCCTAAGCCACGTGTTTGGTTGTTTGATTAAATAATAAACAAAATATATCGATCCTTTCGCTTAGTCTTACATTGATATAGTTATAATTAAGCTTCGGATAATTATGCATTTGCATAAGTGCATATGCAAATGCATATTTTAGTTGTTGTTATGTATCAGTGCATATTTTGAAATTTTTCATTATAAATGCAAATTTGATATTTTTTCAGCAAACTATTATTTTAAAACAGTCGATGACTCCACATAAATATTTAATGTTCTTGTTAGTATAATTACGAGTTTGAGATTTCTGTTGTTTGTATGTCTACCGGTTAGTATTTCTTAGAACATTTTAGCATTAAGACATTTAAGACTTGTAATATAACACCCTTTAACACCCCCATATAACGCCCTAACACAAACAGACACTTTATAGCACATAATTAAATAATCTTCTAAATCATTGAATAGATAGGTGAAGTGAATACCAAGTTAAACTGGATTTACTATAAATAGCTAACATAATAGTTAGTGTTTTGAAACCATAATACTTGGAAATATTAAGGGAATTACCGGGGATTACTCGGGTAATCGAACAACGAGAAATAAATATATATTTTCTTAATTTTACTAGGTCCTTTTACATTCCAACAATCTGTATTAGTTGTGTACTAGTTACAATAGTATTAACATCCATCAAGATGCCAAAAGAAAAAAAGTGGGTAAGTGCAATTTTAAATCAATTTGTCAAGGATTATATTGATTTTACAACAGATGGGCGTCTGTTATTTTGTAAGTACTGTGAAGTTCAGGTTACGGCGAGAAAAAAAAGGTTTAACTTACTCAGCATCTTCATACTGGCAAACATGGAAGCGATAAAAATCGTAAAAGGGAAAATAATGATATCTAATGTCTTTTTAATTAAATAAACATATTCTTAAATTGTATAATTTTAAAAGTGTTTTGATATACAAAATTTACTGTCAAAAATTTACTATTTATTTCAAACTTAATTTTTACTAATAATTATTACACACAATACAATTTCTTTCTATTCTGTTTTTTCAATAATTTTTTTTTCAATGATTTGTTATCTAAAAATTTACATATTTTCGCTTATTTTGCGATTTTCGATTTCTTGTTTCTACGTGAATTTTAATTTTTTAATTTCAACTCTAACTGACCTAATTTGTAAAATTCTCAGTGTTTACTTCTATTTACATCATAATACTATTCCAATTTATAACTTACTTCACTATATTTATACAGTCAAGAAATTGGAGCTTTATTTATAATTTAAAATAGTACACACAATATAATGACAAACGAAAAAATAAATTGTGATAAAAGTTGTAAAATAACAAAGATATTTACACTTATGCGTCAACATAAGTAGTTTTTGCAACAAGCCTCTAGGGCCCAACTCCTCTCAAATTATTCTGCACATATACGAATACGTCTCTGACGTTTTATGATACAATAATATGAATAGTAATAATAGGTTAGGTATTATCGTGGGGATGAATTTTTTTTTCATGTCGTCTTAAATTATACAAATTAGAAAATTGTTTTGCATAATTAGCACACATACAAATTTTGTTGGTATTCATATTATTATTATTATTATTCATTAAGATTCCGATTATTATATCATACATGATGGTGCTCTACCTCATAACAGTTACAAAGTGTGTGAGCAATTAAATAGTATGTTTGGTGACTGATGGATAGGTAAAGGTGGGCCTATTGCATGGCCACCTAGGTCAACCGACTTGAACCTGATGGTCTTTTATGTATGGGGACATCTGAAAAATTTGGTGTACAATAACAACAATGAAATTGAAAACATTCAATTATTGATCGCAAGTCTTCAATATGCTGCAGACCCAATAAGCAGGCAAAATAACTCGTGGATACGGCGAGCACAAGCTTGTAGTCAAGCAAGAGGCGGTAATTTCGAACATTTGCTTTAGGAGGTGTTTCTGCGTAGCTCGCGTAAGTGTTAATATCTCTGGTACTTAACAACTTTTATCACAACTTTTTTTTTCATTTGCCATTATTTTGTGAGTTAAAAATAAACCTCTAATTTTTTTATCACCCTGTATACTTTAAACAATTATCTTATTAATCACATTTCTTTATTTTGAAACATATTTATCCTAACAAAATGAGGTTATATTATCTATTTAAAATAGTAATTATTGCATTATATTAATTCGATTTTTTTAAAGATGCATTTCACTTCAAATTACATAATTTTATTCTAACATTGACTTCTTTCTTTACACTTCCTGCTAATCGCTAAATGTAAATTTAAGCCATAAAACATCGTTTTGTGTTTGGATTGTTCTTTTTTCCTTTAAATAACATTTTCGAATTATATCTTCAAAATATAATCTAAAAAATGTAGAATATATTTGTTTAAAGCTGGCTTATATAGTACGTGAATCACAAGATAATGAAAATGTGACATTCGCTCACGAGTTTGGGAAAACATGCACGCGTTAGATGCAACAGTACTGGCAGAGTTAGTTCGTAGTACGGATCCAGTTCTCCGATACCGCGAGCGATTTGTTAAGCTTTAACCTTGTAATTGAAATTCGAAGGGGTCTTTTCTCACTCGTGAAGGGTGGTAACGTTTGATTTGGTTTTAATTACTCAACAACCCGTTACTGAATTTCCACCATTATTTCTGAATTATTATCTGCAATCTGTAACTGTAATTATGTAAAATGTAAAATTTGCTATTACAATTACATATGTCGCAGAAAGTTTTGGGGAAAAGAAATAAATTCCTTAAAATAAGTGTAACGTAATTCATTTAAATTAACACTTCACCAGTGGCGGCTCGGGGTGGTTCACATAGGGAGTGCACAATTTCAAAATTAAAAAGTGTAATACAAAAACGCTTACCCAATCCTTATAAATTTCACCGACGTACTGTTCCAGACAGGTACTGTTCATTGTAGAGTTTGTTTTGAGGGAATAGTAAATATTACACTACACAGTTTAATTACATCTGACGATAAAACTAAGTCCATTTTACGTGTCTTTGACTTGCAGAACAGTTCTATCACTTTTTCATTAAAGTTTGGGAAATCATTTATACATTCTTTTTCACAAGATAACATAGTAAGGGCATTTAATCTCTCTTCTTTCATTGTATTTCTCAGGAAAGTTTTTATTCTCTTCAGCCGTGAAAACTGGCGTTCCGCTTCAGACGTTGTCATTGGGATTGTAATGACGATTTTTAAAAGCGTAATAACTTCATTAAAGGTGTCGCTTAATCCATCCAGCAGAAGACCTAGCAGACCTACAGCACCGACTTCTATATTTTGCCTAAATTCTTCTCTAGAATATAGAACTCTTAATTCAGTTCGTAGTCTGCTTTTATTGAGGTATGGATAAAATTTTACTGCTTCTTTAAGGCAATCTTCCGGAAATTTTTTTTGAAAAGAGGAGAACTGTTTAAAAGAAATTAAGTTTGCTAATATTAAGTGTCCTGTATACCAAAATCTAGCTTTTATTTCTAGCAAAATAATATCGCACACTTCAATAGTTTTCCTCCTTCTTAGGCTACCATCAGTTACTCTTCGCCGCTTTGATGGTCGAGGAGTCAGTTCTGGGTCATTTTGTTTAACCAACTGATTATCTGTGTCAGCGATTTCGGTTCGAATTTTTCCAATAGCGCGTTCAAAATTATCTAAATTATTCTTGATTTTTAATGCATCTATATTGACATTTTGTAATTGATTAAACAATATGTCCACATGTGGTATAATTTTATGAAAGAAAGTTAACCAATAGATAAAATTTTCCTCCTCTAAAATTCGCAAATTGGCACTAGCTTGATGAATGGTAATTTGTAAACTAGCTTCTCCCTCGATTTGTTCTAGAGCTTCAATTATTTCTTCTCGGTGCTCATATATTGTATTCACTGTCCTAGAATTGAAGTTCCATCTTATTTTTGAAGAACGAGGTAAGCTTTTTCTCTGAAGGAATTCTTCCAATCTTGCAGCTCGTTGTGGTGAAGTGGAGAAAAATGTACATAATCCCGTCAGATTGGCAAAAAAAATTATGCAATTACTACTGCTCGATGTAGCATGTGACATAATTAGATTTGTCTGATGTGCATAACAATGTACAAAATTAGCCCTTGGATACTGGTCTTGGACATGTCTTTGCACGCCGTTAATAGCACCACGCATGACTGCTGCTTCATCATAGCTCTGTGTAATCAGTTTTTCTGGGTCATCAACAAGCAAACTAATTTCGTTAAGGATGGAGGCAGATAAAGAATTAGCATCATGTCCACTAGGCAGAAGAAATTTCCAAAATTATTCGACCGGTCTCGCGTTCATAATATATCTTAAAACAACCACCAACTGAAACTGATTGGACACATCTGTGGTTTCATCAGCTATCACAGATATGAAGTAGGTTGCTTTAATTTCACTGGCAACTTGTTCATGATACACGTTCAACATTGCATCAAGCAGCTCATTCTGTATCGTTTTTGATAATCCCTTAAAAATCGGTGCTGCTTCGATGTGATCTCTGAGCGATTTATCCAATTCTGTCGTAAAATTTATCAATTCCCGAAAATTGCCCTTGTTATTCGACGTTTGCTGTTCATCATGATCCCGAAGTGCCAGTTAAAATGTGCCACAAAATCTAATGCAATTTATTATTAAATTTAACACATCCTATGTTTTGTTACCTTTTCATTGTGTTGTTGAATTGCTTTTCTATATGATGAATCTAAAACATTCTGAATGTTATTTTTTCCTAACATTCTTAGACTAAATATATTTTTCAAATGCCCTTCGGAAGTTTCATGTTTAATAATTTTAACACTAAGATGAATTAAGTCTCTTATTCCGTTCTTTGACCAAAACGGTTCACCACCAAACAGAAGACACGGAAAACAAAACAAAGTATTTTTAATTTTACACCCACAAATCCAGTCATTTTTCTGATAAATATTCATTTTGAATTTTCTTATAACGTCTTTACCTTTAACAGATTGTTTATTTTCTAAACATAATTGAGGCATCGGCCGTTTAAGATTTTTTACTGCGATTTTTTCATTATATGTTAACCGCGAAAACGCGTTGTTCTGTAAAAAAGATACCGTATTCATTGTAACAACGCCCGAGAGCAGTCTGGTTCAGTTGCTCCAACGCTATGTATTATACGACAATGAAGTACAGCAAAATACAGTTCTCCCCACCATCAATGTAATGTTAATGCCTTTGAAGAGCAACAGTTGGGCTTTGCTCAGTATATCTGTGACGACGATCGGTGTATGTACGTTGTTAGCGTGCCACGTTCCTCGCCAATAATTATGAATACATAATATATATAATAAATAAATACTTTCACAGTTAGTCGCCGCTTGGTTTGTTTTGTTTCATAATTCCAGGGGGTGCAATTGCTCACTTGCTCTCATTAGAGAGCCGCCACTGCACTTCGCTAACATTTTATCTTACATCTAAGAACATCTTAAATAATGGCAGAGGGCCATGGTTTTCAGTTGGTTGACAAAATCGATATTTTCCAGAAAGATTTATCATCGCGGATTCATAGTTTTCAATAAAAGACAGCTTCTTTTAAATTTCTTAGTCAATCGGTTACTAAACTTTGAGTTAACAAAAGAGATATATGAAAAAGAACTAGATTTAATTAAAGACATCGCGAGGTATAATGGCTTTGACATAGAAATAAATAATAATTAATTATGAAGACTAATTTAGAAAAGACAATCTGCAAGTTCATATGTTTAATACCTCAAAGTAATCATGAGAAAAAGTACATGTGTTTACCATACCATACAAATACGAAAAACATTAATAGAGTTGGTAAATAATGAAGTCTTGTTATCGGCCCGAAAACAAAATCAAAAGTAGTATAGGTAATACCAAAGATAAAGTAAAATTTGAATTTAAAATCTGATATATACGAAATTAATTGCGGCGATTGTAATTTGAAATATATAGGTCAAACGAAACGCTCAATAATAACCCGTTTTAAAGAGTATATATATTAAATTTAATAAACCAGAAAAATCTAGCTTCGCAAGCCATGTATTGGATACGGATCATAACATCACGGTAAAAGGGTTAAAACTTGTCAAAAATATAAACAACCCCAGAGAGCTCGACGTATACATAAGCATTAATATCGTTAAAAACAAAATTAATACAGGTAACCCCCCGGATAACACGATAGTTAGGTTTCTAAAAAATACCATGTCGTACAAATTCGTGTTGTACGAAGCAAAGATCTAATACAGAAAATACGGTTAGGTGCGAAAATTGAAAAAAATTAAATTAATTTGATTTTTCAACTAAAAGAAATTTTCATTTATTAAAGCCATAACTAATAAAAGTTGTATATAGTTACATATTACATAATGTCTTTTTCAACACTACTGGTTATCACTCGAGGGCGTTTTCTTTTTGGCGAAATATCTTCTTCTTCTGCTCTTTGTTCAACAGAATCTCTAGTTTCATTCTCTATTTTTTGCAAAAATATGTTATTTTAGGTTGTTTGCTTTTAGGTGAGAGATTTCTGTAAATTTCGTTGTATTGAGCCAAGCTTTTGTGAAGTTCTATTTTAAATTTCGTGCTTCCTTCAATGGAAGGATATTTTTAGAAAATATATCTCCAATTGTTCTGCTAAGTATAGGCCTTTCTTTATGCTTTTTAGAGTAAAATCTTGAACTTTATTGTTTTCATCGATATTATAATTCTCTGAATTTGTTTGGTTTATTCCAGATGCCATTTCCAACAAACTTTCTACATCATTTTCTTCTTCCACCAGTAATTCTACAACATCTTCGACAGTTATGTCGTCAAAACTTTTTCCTCCTAGAGACCTAGCAAGTTCTACTTTTGCATCCATTCTGTGTTCTGCTGGATCAATTAAATTACCACTTTAAACCGCCTCTGACTTTAAAATATTTCCGGCAACCATTCAACGTTGACGATTTTAATTCTTTGATGGATGAATTTATGAGGTATATACAATCCCAACTTGTAAAACATTTCCACGCCTGCATAACTTCGATGGACTCATCTGCAATTTTATTCAAAATCTATTGCAAAGACATCCTGATGTAGTAAGATTTAAATGCAACTATCATTCCTTGATCTAACGGTTGCAGTAATGAAATGAAGTTGTATTCGGCGGTAGGAATATTATCTAGATATTTGGGTGACTATAATCTTTCGGGTGGCTTGGTGCATTATCTAATATCAGTAGAATTTTAAAATCTTATTTTTTTTTCTTAAAGTAGTTTTCTACGCTTGGAACAAAACAATTTAGAAACCATTTTTTAAATAAATCGTTGGTAATCCAAGTTCTCTTATTTGCAGTCCAATACACCGGTAAAGCGCTCTTATTAAGATTTTTCATCGCACGAGGATTGAGGGATTTATAAACTAGCATGGGCTTAACCACGCGATCATCTGAGCCGTTACTGCACATAATTCTTAGAAAAGAGGTAGAAAAGTCGAGTGCGCGAGAATAAACACATGTGTGCCGTTTCCGAAGAGGGATAAGTTGACATATTTTTAGTTTTTTTTGTGTGTTTTAAATCCATTGTATGCGTGGACGCTTTGTAAAATGTTGCGCGATTCTTTTTGTTAGCTTTACTGTGCACCATGTTCAACACTGTGATTAGTAGTTTTACCTACTGAAGATGACAACTTAGTTGTCGAAATACATTTTTAGCGGTTTTACACCTTTTTTGAGTTTTTTCAAAGATACTGTTTCGTTTTATAAGCGAAACCAATTTGTATAATGTACAGTAAATATAAATATTATTCATTTTGTATTATATATTAAATATAAGTATTATTCATTTTAATATTACACATTAAATATAAGGAATCATAGATTACAGTAATTAAATCTAAGAGTCAGAAACAAAATTAAAACCTCTATAATTATATTTTCTTATTGCATTAAGATGCAAACGTTTCACTAAATTTAGGATGCTGCGTATTACATATTTGTCAACCGTTATTCATGCCGGCACTTATTTATTGCCGCATTCTTTAGATACGTTTCAAATTATCTTATTTTAGCAGTGAACGTGCCGTGCCATGTATACAGTTAGAATCAAAAACCATCTGCAACGTTTGTTAGTCTAGTAGGCACAATTTACAATCAAGGCGGTTCTTTGTAACTTTGCCGACCTTTTGTTTCGTCATTTAGCCGCATGTGGCCTATTTTGTTAATTGTTCCAAGGTTAATTGAAGGGAAGGGTAAATTTTGCCTGCAATGCTTAAAACGTTTTTAAATAGCTCAGCGCGCGATGACAACAGTCGCAAGTCGCCAGAGCAAGTAGCAAAAGCAAGTCGCCAGTAGCAATTCGCCACAGAACAACGTTCTTACAACAGTCGTAAGAACAATGTTCAAGACAACAGTCTATATTAATTAATAACAGTCGCGAGTCTTAACATAATAACGTTCTAGACAAGAGTCGTAAGAACAATGTTCAAGACAGCAATCGACATTTAATAACAAGAGACACCAGTCTCATATGTTATCAAAAGACAACCGTCTTTCATTATACAACAAATTTTATGTATGGAGTAATGAAAATATGTAAATAAAGGTGTTATATTGGATGTGCCGCATTTCATTAAAAACTGTCACCGAAGAGTAAAAAATTAGTGCGTATACGGCCTTACAATCCGTGCGCGGTGAGTCAACATAGGAGCGACGACAAAAACCAAGAGTTGCCCCAAGAGATACGGTTAACGCGATTTTCAGTCAGCTACTTTGGACGTCCACTTTTTGGTAAATTGAGGTATGGTACATTCTGTTCATATTCTGCGATTACTCTATAAATTGTTGTCTTTGAAATATTTCGTTTACGAAAAATTTCTCGCTTGGACACGTGTCTAACGGGTTGTAAATACCTGTTTGGATTTCAAGGTGTTACAAATTATTTTACATATACGAAACGTCAATAAGTTTGTGTATTAATGAATATTTGTTTACTGGTTACTATATTACAAGTAATTTACATTTATTTTTAAACCGACGAAAATTTCGTCAAAACTTCGGTGACATACGTTATGCATTAAAACAATTAAATTTTCTATTGTTATTCTGTTATTTAATAACTGTTTATTTAGATTTAAAAACACCGAAGACTGTGGTACATGGAAACGAGTGTATTCCAAATGGCAATATTTTATGGCATATTTATGTTTTCAATATAAACGCGTTACAGCCAGTGAATGCTATAAATGTTACAATAAATTTATTATTTATGTCCATATAAAACACCGGAAGTTCAAATCATTATTATGATAGATTGTCGCCAACATAATTCATTATCTACAGAGTTCTTTTTTTCTTAAATTTTATATGCGTGTGGATGTATATGCTGTTTATTATCAACGATGGCTCATCGAGAATTAAGTTACCCTCGGTCACATATAATTTTATCTTTAGACCAATTATCTCGGGAACGTAATATATGGAATTTACATTGATAAGTTCGTTAATTGAATTGAAATAATGATATGTAATAATAACCAATATCTTTGTATGTGTAGTCAAGAATGGACTTTAACAGTAGCCTAGTCAATGTCATCGGAAGAATTTTCGTTAATTAAACGCAATAATTAGTTCCATCTATAATATTTTATTGTATTAGTTCTGTTGGAAAGTTCCGCCGCCCTATTTTAACTAAAATAATATAAAACGTGTAAAATATTTATCACCTTTATGAAGAATATGGACGGACAAATAAAGACTGTTCGCGCAAAAAAGTGGTGCACAAAAAAAGCAAATATTAAGTAATTCTAATTGATTTTCTGTCTTGTTGTAAGGCACATTTTCAGGACTGCTACTACTGTTGTCGTTGTCGCACTGAAACAGAAAGTCTTCCAATGAGACTATCCTTATTTTCTAGTGCCGTCTGTCGTTGGCTGTAGCTATCAGCTTAAGTTCCAACTAGTTACAGAGAAGCTCTAGAAAATAGCAAGTGTAACCTCGTTAAAACGCCGAGGTACTGGTCTTTCTCAGGACACATCTCACAACGCGGCTAAGAAGTCGAGAAATGAGACTACTATACTAGGTGTCATCAAAGAAATGGTCAATAATTTTATTACGAATTTAGTATGAAGCTTATTTATTCCAACGGTGATTCCATGATACGAAGTATTTCTGGAAGGCTTATTTCGGAAGAGCCGTCAGCTACTTCGTCGTGGCCCTCTCAATGCCGGCAATGGTGTCAAAACGTTTTCTTTTTAACACGGTTTTTATATTTGGGAAGAGCCAGAAGTCGCATAATGCCAAATCCGGAGAGTAAGGCGATGTGGACAGACAGGAACCTTTTTTTGGTCAGACACTTGTGGAGCAGAAGCGAGGTATAGCATAAGGCGTTGTAGTGATGAAGGAGGAAGACATTGGTCAATTTATCTGTTTTTTTTCTCCTTACGTCGTTTCGCAAACGTTGCAGCCTACTCTTCCAATATTCGGAGCTTACAGTTGTTCCACTTGGAATGAACTCCGATCGCACTATGCCCTCATCATAAAAAGAATACGATGATACCCTAACGTTCAACTTTGACTGATGCACCTTCTTAGAGCGAGAAAGGCCATTCGTTTTCGATTCAGAATTCTGAATTTTTGTATCAGGATCATGGCCATACACCCAACCTTCATCTGTAGTTATAATTTCTACCATGAAGTCCGGAATTGCATTAAGACGATCCTTCTCTTCTGTTCGTTCGTCAAAAGTCTGGAAACAAATTTCGCATTAATTCGTTTCATTTTTCAAATTATCAGTTAATATATTTTGCACGGATCTGTACGAGATGTTCAGTTTTTTTGAAAATCTCTCGAATAGTCTGTTGAACGAATCATTTTTGCTACTTTTTGCACGTTTTCATCTGTTTTTGAGTTTAAAGGATGTCCAAACGGTAGCTAATCTTCAACCGACTCATTTCCGCTTTTAAAACCACTTGTAAACAAATTCTAATAATTGGTATAAAAATGTTCCAATAGGAACAAATATGATATCTAAAAAACTTGTCATTTACGCGAATCCAATAAAATAAAACAAAACAATTATTCAACATGTGTAGAAAGCAACAAAGAAAATAATATTAAAATTAGTACACCAAACCAAACAATTTATAATAATTGTACATTTAATAACTGTTCTCCTGCTTTCAAATAAAAATAATTATTTATTTAAATCGTTAATTTATCTTGCCAAAAAACACTCGAGCTTTTCTTTCACCGATTAATTTTCTTTTTAACTCAAAATTTTTCCTATCAATAATTTTTCTCGAAAAACTTGTGTTGCTTCCCGTGGAGGTCATTTTGAACATTTACTATAAGAAACATAAGAAATTCCCGTTTTCTGTAAACATTTCCAAAATAAAAATAAAAAAACTTCAATTGGCCGTAACTCAGTAACGAACCATTTTAGGACATAAATTTATATAAACTTTTTTGCTTATTTTTAGTTGTAGAAACCGTCTATGTATAGCCAGTCCTAAATTTTTGTAACATCCTGTATATATAATTAAAGAAAATTTCTTGACCGTACTAATATAAATTCACTAATTTTTGGGTTATCGGTCTGTGCATTAAAACTTAAATGTTCTTTCTCAATATTTCATCAATATATTAATGACTTCATCAGGAGAAACTATAAAATTGCAATGTAACTGTATTGTACAAACCGAAGTTCAATATTTTTGTGAAAGTTTTTGTTCATAGACATTAAGTAATAGAGACTACCCATTCCTTCAACTATTCAAAATATGTGTTTGTTACGGTATATTTATGTAAATATATGTCTATAAGTTAGTTCTATGTCTGACGGAGCTCTTCTGTGAGTGGAACGATCGTAACTTTGTCAAGTAAAAAGTAGTGAAATTCATTAAAATTTGTTTTATTTTATCGCGATAATAGTTATAATGGAATTTCATCAAGTAAAGGCTGAAACAATCCTATAACCTCCTACAAAACTCTAAGTGAAATTTTAGGGAAAAAGGCACTCAGTTCTGTGATCGTGAATCGCTGATTATCGTTTTTTCTTCGACATCACCCACAAGTTCGTTCGTCACAGCAGTTGGTCTTCCACATCGTGGACATTAGTTCGTCCTTCTTGAAGATACGACACCATCTTCTAATGATACTATCACTCATGACATTTTTACCATAAACAGAACAAAGTTCTCAATGAATCTCAGCAGCCTTCATGCTCTTTACATACAGAAATCGAACAGCACGGAATTCACGGTCGGCGGGATTTTCAATTACAGCAGACATTTTAATTGACGAAAATGGCGCGAAAGAATGTCCGCGTGGTTCTCTCACTGGCACTGCCAGACTCACACTGAACCAGACTACACCGCAGTGCTGAAATTGCGCCGATCTCGCCACTCTGTTCACTAGGCGGAAACGGAACTTACTTTACGAATCATCCTCGTATTAAATCGAAAGATTGACTAATTTTTTGAAGAGCTTTTCTTTATACAACCAAATTGACAGCTATCTACAGTTATTTTCTCCAATTTACTGTCTATATCTTGATATATAGACAGTATACTTGATCGTCATTAATTTTACCTAAAAACATTTGCACCACTTAAAGTCTCACACAATTTTCAAACCAGTAAATTATTAGCAAATGCGAACATTCAAATTCGATCGATTAATAATTTCGAATTTGTTTAGACATTGCGTACAAGATTGATAGGAACGTGTAATGCAGGAAGTCCAAACATAAACGCATTTAATGCCACTATGCATGTCCGATGTGGAAAATGTTTTGAGGTCATACCAGAATGTGCAAGTCATGTTTCATCCGAGAAGATCGACTGCACTGCCTAATTATAGATGACTTTGCAGTCTGAGAGTATTCCTAAATTAAAAATTTTAATTAGTACACACAATTTTGATTTTAATGATTGTTTTTATTGACCACTTCTCTATTCTATTCACGCAAAGTACACATACGAAATCAGTAAGGAACAGGTGGTTAAGTTTACCAAGCACATAGCCAACTTCGTGTATGTATGTGTATTATACATACGCTTGAATGTTTGGTTAACAAGCAGGTGGTGTCGTACTGTATACACTGTGATATTGGGGAAACTTTAGCATTCCACCTACTACTACGTTGTATGTTTATACTCATAAATAAGATTAGCTAATGATGTGTGATGGTTATTGTTGTTGTTCTCTGATGTATTCGCGTGGTGCAAGTGCGTGATAAAGGATGAAGGCGATATGAAAGTTTATGACTCAGTGGATTATAATTCTATATACATATTTATCTTTGTTCATTATGTACGGCCAATTGGTAATGGTAATTTAACACTACAATACATAATTATGTACCCAAGTATTTACACACATTCTTTGGTGTTCTTATACACCATCTGTTAGACTCGTTAAATTATCTATTGTACGAAAAGTACATATTTTCGGGTGTACTCGATGAAGAACTTATTAATAGCAAGTTGTTTTGAACACGTAGTTTTATGTAGGGTAAGGCATAGAATAAACAGGCTACGGTTATTGATATCCTCAAGCTTTTTAAATGCTTAATAAGCAGTCAGTTAGAAATTTGCAATTTGAAAAAAAGGAAATTATAACATAAAAATAAGAGGAGTTTCCTTAATTAAAGTTGTTACGAACAGAATTGATTCTCTGTCATTACTTGGCGAAGTACAATTTCTTGTACCGAATTACCGGCACACATTCGATGGCTAAATTTTCGGTTCCTTGTGCGAGAACTAAAGCTCCAATGGTTGATATTACAAAAAAAGTTAGTTTTTCTTTTTCTTATATATTTAAAGTAATCCATTAATTTTAATTTGTATATAGACTTATCGCTGTAACATATTGCTGTGGTTTTTTCCCCGCAACATTTTGAAAAACATTATTTTATATTGAACTAATACTTTGGATGCCAGTGTATAATTTATTGTTTATGTATGCAGATGTTATTTTGATTTATTCTTGACTAGCGTTGTGGTACGCCGATTTGCCATGCTTTATCTGCAGACACGATTTGTTATCCGAGTAAGAGAGTCGCATATTAGAAGATAAAACTCTTTATCTTTATTTCAAGTAATTTCGGTTTTTGTTTTTGTATTTATAGTGGTTGTGTTTGCTGAAGTTATTACCGAATTTATACGAGTTTGTATATCTCGTAGTTTTGATTTAATTAAACTCTTACTCGAGGTGTCTCTTATATTAAGAAAAAATAAAACTACGTAAGTTTATTTTATATTATATCATATTATTTCTTTACTGAATACATTTATTATTGTATTATTGATTGTATGAATTTCTATATATTTTAATATTAATTAAAAATATAAATGATAACGATAGTTCTTCGTTTCAAGTAATTTTTTTTGTAACGTGGTATCGCGCGTGTTAGAGATTTCGGTCTGACGGTTTATCTGTTTACTTTTGAGTTTGTTTATCAGGGGTGAAAGAAAAAAGTATCTTTGCAATTTATTAGAGATAATTTAGTTCGCGATTCATTAGAGGACGTTTGAATTTGCTTTGCGGTCAATACCAGCAAATTAGTATACATAATTGTTTTACATAGTTCTTTATACTTTATAAAGAATATATTTTTTTTATTTTTTTTTATATATTAAAGAATCATTTGAGTTTAGATGTGTATATTTTTTTAATTACCTTTCGACTTGTGTGCATAACAGTAACTTCAGTAAAACTAACAATTTTCACAAATAAATTTTGTGTGGCGCCTGATTGTGGTATTAACTCAATTATTTTTCCACGTCTTCCATTGGAAACCCGGAGAGGAAAGCAGTCCCATTTTAAGAAAGTAACCGACTGAGCATCTAAGCTGGACAGAGTTGGTGTGAATAGTGGTACATCCAACTACGAACCCACTATTCATAGCAATATGTTTCTGTATTTGTATTTTTATATTATCCTAAGTGAATTTGTGTCTATTGAATAATAAAGACTATTATTATTATTAAAATATTGTTAATATATCAAACATGCTACTGTGATAAATAGATTTTTATAATATCCACAACTTTTTTGAAGAAAAGGGGATTTATATTTACTAAAAACATTCAATGAATTTCAATAGAATATTTGTACATCAAAGCTTGTTTTATTAAAATCTTTTGTGTTGATTTTTCTTTTATATTCGTTTATATTTTATCTGTTCGGTAAACATTTTCAGCATATTCGGCTTTCATCAACGTTTTTATGTCGCAACAATGTTTTTGTTAAAATCCTTCATTATAAAAATGCCCAAAGGCATTGATATTTTTCATCTAACCGACTCCTAAGACGTAGAATGATATTAATACAATACAAGAGGGATATTTCTTGTGCGGCTCAGCTGATTTCGTACATTCGATGCCTCTTGCCAGTTTATACAGATTCCATTCCGTTGTATGCCTGTGCAAAATTTGGAATAAGACGTATAAAATGAAACCGTATACCGTATGAGCTAGCGTTTTATAGTCACCCATATATATATATATATATATATATATATATATACCGGATGTCCTTGAAATAAAGAAACAACGTATGATAAATAGAAAGATGTAATTGTATTGAACGTAAATCTAAAATATTATGACGTGAACCCCGAAATTAAAAACCCTGAAAATTGTACTGGGTGACGCCTATGAATTCAAAATATTCAGAAGGCGTATAAATAATAAATACTTCACACGCACATACGCTACAGTGTATGTTTACATATGTAACAGCTAGATGATGAGATGGACAATGAAAAAACTATTCTTTTCGTTATTGTCGGATTTTTGTAAAACCTGTCTATAATGGTACACTTTCTCCATTACAGACCTATATCCATACTCTAAAATTTTGCTAAAATTTTTAAGCAAGTTATATATAATTCAATTTATCCTTTTGTTCGTTCCCATATATTACCTCTTCAACATGGTTTTATGACAGGACGCTCGACTACTACTAATCTTGTGAGTTTTACCCAATAGGTATATGAGGGGTTGTATTGCCAGGGACAGGTTGACGTTATTTATACAGATTTCTCCAAGGCTTTTGATACAATTAATCATAAACTTCTTATACAGAAACTTAATTGTTTTGGTCTGAATATTGTTTCTTGTAAGTTAATCAACTCTTACCTGTCCAATAGATATGTATGCTTTCTATAATAGTTTTAAGTCACTGGAATTTTTTGCATTATCTGGAGTTTCACTAGGATCGAGTTTGGGTCCTTTGCTTTTTAATCTATACATCAATGATTTGTTTCCATTAATGTCTTGTCAAGTATTAGCATATGCATATGACGCTAAGCTCTTTCATTACATACATAATCAACGCGATGTAGACATGTTTCAGGATAACTTGAGTGTACTGGCCAATTGGACTGAACGGAATAAGCTTGTTTTGAACGTTAACAAATGTTATGCTATGACTTTCACTAGGAAAAACCGTCCATGCTTGTCCTCCTATTCAATTTATGATGTTCCACTCACCAGCATGAGTGAAATTAAGGATCTTGGTGTGTCATTTGATCCATCTTTATCCTTTAATAGTCACATTCAAAAAATGCAACTGTTTACCATATGATGCGGAATGCTGATACAATATGCAGCGACATATTTACTGGTGAAATCATTACATGAGTTTACGTATGTGTTCCTAAGTATTTTGTGACTATCACATAATTTATTAATGTATACTTTTTGTTTATTTATGTCTATCTGTATATTAACTTTTACCATATTTCCTTTTTTTTCTGTTCTGTTATATGTATGTATGTATTACCCAGTTTTTGACATATTACTGGGTATGAACTTGTTGGGCAAATAAACAGTTATTATTATGTGCAGTTTTGAAATTTACGTTGTAGGCAGGTTAGGCGATCATAAAATCTGAAAGTAGACGCGATCTAGAATAAGATACAGTTGCAAACCTTAATAGTATATTGTACAATGATCATTTAATGATGGCTATTAAGACACGAGTATGAGAGTTACGACACGAGCTGAAAGCGAGTGAAATGCAAGCGTGTACGCGTAAGTAAATTCCGAATCAAGTCCATCCTTGTCATATTTTCTGATTGTCGTGGAATTGTCCACAAATAATTCGTACCACAAAGTGAGACAGTGAATCAAACTTTTTATGAGGAGGTCCTTGAACGTTTGCGGAAAAGGGTTTTTGCATGTGCGACCTTGGATCTTTGCATTACGATAATGTCCCCAGTCATACCTCATTGTTGGTTAGAGAATTTGTGGTAGAGTGAAACATTCCAGTATTCTCACACGCACCCTAAAGTCCAGACATGGCTCCATGGGATTGTCTTCTGTTTCCAATGCTTAAGCAGAAATTGAAAGGTTACCATTACGGAGCCGTAAACAGCATCCAAAGAGTCCCGACGTTGTTCAAAACACCCTAAAGGAACAACACTTCCAGAATTGTGACCAGGAATGGAAAATTAACTGGAGACGTTGTGTGTATTCCCCAGGAGCGTGCTTTGAAAGGGACAATATTAAATTGTAAAGGGTTTCCTAATTTGGGCTTGAGAACTTTATTTTTTAATAATAAACTTAATGTATAAGATACAATGCTAATTTTTGTATATATTAGAAGCTTAGAGTGTGACATTTATGTTCGCAATAAGATATCATGTAAATGTCTACCAATTTCTCGTGTGTAGGCACGCAATCGCTGACTCCAATTTTCAGTTACTTTTCCCAGTAAATCCGGCTGAATTTTATGAATTTTCCGTTCGATGTTTGTTTTCAAGTCGTCAATCGTTTGAGGTGTGTTGGAGTAGACCAATGGTGTCACATAACTCCGTAGGAAAAAATCCATAGTAGTTAAATCACATGAACAAGCTGGGCAATTGAAAGATCCATTTCATGAGATGATTGAACCACCGAACTTTTCTTCTAATAAGGCGATTATTTCATTTGCAGTGTGGGATGTGGCACCATTCTATTGAAACCGTAACTCCCCTATATCCAGTTCCAATTCCGGACACAAAAAGTTTCTTATCATTGCTCGATATCTCTCTCCATTCATTGCAACAGCATTTTCTTCCTCATTTTGAAAAAAAGTATGGTCCAATAATGCCTCAAGATCACAAGCCGTGCCAAACAATTACTTTCTGTGGATGAAGAAATTTATCTTTCTTTATTATTCTTTATCTTTTTTGACATTTATCAATTGTGGGTTTTCGGCTGCCTGCTAACGCATATTTTGCTTATTAGCGCAAAAATGAGACTCATCGCTAAACATGATTTTTTTTCCGAAATCGGCATCATTTTCCAGCTGCTCCAATATCCAATCTGAGAACACACGACTCATGTGATGGCCAACAGGCTTCAATTCTTATGTGAGAACAATTTTGTAAAGGTGTGATCTTAAATTCTTACGTAAAATACGTCACGTTGTTTTTGCAGAAAGTCCCAATGCCCGAGAACGACACAACACCGACAAATTGGAGTTTTCGGCTACGCTGGCTTCCGCAGCGGTGAAATTACCATTGCTATGGGCGATTCTTACATGAACTAGACCAAAAACCACACATTTGGTCGAGCAAAGTAAACGATTGATAATTGCACTAATCGCTTGTTCACTACGGCCAAAAATATGGCGTAATGCTCTGTACGTAGCTCGAACTGATTACGCATTTTTGTTATAAATTTTTACAATTTCCAAACGTTGGTGTGACATATACTTCTTCACGATTAAAATGTTAACTCTACTACCTAAAGCACTGACAGATGTTAATCACATTTATAAAATGAAGGTAATCTACTTTGAAAGATCTCATGTTCCTATTGGTAGACTATAGATACGTTCAATAAAAACACATGAAACTAGATCATTCTAATTACTTCTGAGACATACTTCGAATAAGGAATGTATGGTTCTTTACGAAGAATTCCACCAAGTAGGTTACCTGAAGAAGGTAATCTGGTGGTTCCTTATTTTTACTGAACCGTAACAGAAAGAAGAAAAAAAGGAGGATCTATCAAAAACTGTAACGAAGGGGTAATAGAAGTTATTGAAAGAAGGAGAAGAAGAAATGATTTTTTAATGAGAGATTTAATGGGAGTAGGTTATATCAGCGATACCACAACAAATATTAAATGTCATCGTTCTTCAATTACGCTTAATTAACGTACATAAAATTAAAATGTTTAGAACTGTTGGAATTAAATCGTAAATAAGATTTGTATATATACCATAATTTTTGTTAAATAAAACATTAAGGAATTTTCTGTTCTTTAATCAAGATTAAGGAATGTACTGTTCTTTAATCACCTATTCATAGACCTCCGAGTCAATACATAAGAATCGCATTTTTATAATAAGAAGGCTACACAGACCGGAAGGTTTTATTTCTATTTTTAACCATTTTTTTTTACAGAATCAAGGATCCTGATTCTGTAAAAAAACCTTCCGGTCTGTGTAGCCTTCTTATTATAAAAATGCAATTCTTATGTATAGACTCGGAGGTCTATGAATAGGTGATTAAAGAACAGTACATTCCTTAATCTTGATTAAAGAACAGAAAATTCCTTAATGTTTTATTTAACAAAAATTATGGTATATATACAAATCTTATTTACGATTTAATTCCAACAGTTCTAAACATTTTAATTTTATGTACATTAATTAAGCGTAATTGAATATCGATGACATTTAATATTTGTTGTGGTATCGCTGATATAACCTACTTTAATTACGGTGTTTATACAGATGCTTATAATGCATTTTGATGACCTCACAATTCTTGCACTTCATCATATTTATGCGATGACGATATTGAATATTGAATTGGTTTATGTTAAATACCTGACCTATGTTTATTTATGCATCAGCAGTACACTAATCTAGGTTAGATTAAGTACCTGACTTGTCTATGTGAATTATTTGATTGATAAATATGTAACTATCTAATTTAGATTAAATGATGTTGTTTAATCTGTGATTAAACACTTATCTTAAAATTATAATTTTATCTAAAAGAAAATATTTTTGTAAGGATACATATCATTATTTACCAAACCATTTCAAACACTTCTTTATGGAAAGTAAAACGATGATTAATGAACTATCGAATTTTCCTATTGGATTGAGATCTATTGACACTCGAAACGTGACTGTATATAACATAACACTATAATACCCAATAGTTTTTTGTTTTGAATTTTTTGCGGTATTGCTGGAGATAAAACATAATTTAACGTGGACATAGTTCAATAAAATATGTTTACTTAATAAACGTTCATCCGTTTACACGAAAACCCCCGAATTTTCCTGGAGCCCATACTGAAACGAAAATTTACGTTTATATCTGTCATAAATCACAAGTTTAGTGGCCCAGTTCCATATATGTGACGTTAAACCCTTTATGATAAAATATTAATAGTGAATATAAACCGTAACGGTTCAGTTATTTTAACGAAGTGAAATTTGTGTATCCATTCAGAAAGGGAGTGTTAACAGTTTTATTACTACGATCGACTAGTTTATATATATGTATATGTACATAGGCTAGACGTTTATAGTCTCCTATGATGTTAAAATCTACTTCCTATTCGCTTCATATTTCAAATTTAATTAGACCTTAGAGTATTTGAGTGTAATGGTTTCCGAGTCTATATAATTCAAGAAAATTCATTAATTTTAGTGTACATTTTATGCAGTTAGTTGATGTCCGTGCTAAAGCAATTTAATACACTATATCATTGTTAAAATGAAGTCGAAACATTTAAAACATCTTTTTTATTCTATTGGAGTTTACGAAATATAAAAATAAACTGTTTGTGAGATATAACATGAATTCCATAGCGGAACACTCCACAAGATATATAAATTTGACGGTTTATTCAGTTGTTCTATTATTAATTTTGTTATTGTATCATTAGGTGTTAATTTACGGTAATTATCTGTCAGCTTTGCAGTTTAATTAACTAGTTGCACCAAAACAAATGTAATCACGTAAATTTATGTTATTTGTGTACTTTTATTGGTGACATAATAGTCAAAACATTAGATTCTTTCAGAGAATATTTATTAGTACATATTTAGATTCTCTTTATATAATTTAGAGAGTTGATTATTATTATAGAGAAGGTTTCGAAATATGTATTAGGCCAACTAGATACACAAGGGTGAGTCGATTAATTCGCGTGGTCATACAGAAATAGAGCATTACCTGAAGGTGAAGCTATTGACTCCGATGATTATCTTGCATATTTGCATGATATTGAATATGAGAAAAATAATATACACTGTAGTGATAAACATTTTGCAAATGATTTTCTAACAGATTTTTTAATAAATCAAAATCCGAATTTGTTAGTGGTTTTTCTTGGACTTAGTGGCAAATATTTGTTTGAAGAACAATTTGGACAAGTGTATCTACGTGGTTACCTACGACACGGCAAAAAGAATTGTGACCACAGAAGAAATTACTATAAAATATATCGACATCGGAATATGCTACAAAATTTAGATTTTAATTTCAAATATACGAAAGAATAATTTGGCCTTCAATGCTAGTAAGAAAAATACTTTAATTCGCAAGAATGAATTCTTTTAAGTTATACTATACAAGATATATTGAATTTTAAATGAGTTGGGCTCTAAGCCGCTATGAAAATTGATTAATATGGCATTAAAAATGCTAATACCTATATTAATATGATAAAAATTAATTTAAGTTATGGTAAAAGAAGTTAAATTGATTACGGCAAAATACGAAAGGAATATATATAAAAAAAAAATGTATAAGACGAAATTTAAATTACACACAAACTTTAATAATGCGAATTTACTTGATATCCTGGCCCTGTCTGTCGAAGATGGTAATTAATTCCTCAGGTCGATCGCTGTTCGAGGAATTAGACGACCACAAATTTCCCTTGAAGTATAGGCTGCAGTGCTTTTGAACTCTTCAGCCGGAAGCTATTTTTTTCTCGTTTACGAAGACGAAATGGAACGCCACGCAAAAACCAAGGTTGGGTTATATTTTTCTCAAACCTACGTAAGTCGCAAACGGCAATTGGCTGTTCCAAAAATTAGAATTCACCCTTTGATATGATCCGTTTATTAACGATGAATTAACTAAAGGTCAAAGATGCGTGAATTAACTTCCATTAAGAAGATGTACACTCGTAATTTTTAAACGACTTTACACTACCAAGGTCTGTCTGCTAATCCTGGAATCTCACCCGCGTGTAAGCGGAAGGCCTGATATAGTTAACAAAGTTAACTATAGACAGCGAAACAAGTATCTGAATGAACGTATTTAATATAAGATACCGGAAATCCTCAATAAATAATGAAGACTATTAATCGATATTGATATTGGCGAAACAACACGTCAAGCGTTTGATGTGTTACACCTCTGTATACTATTTTTTTTATTATATTCAGACATCTGGATACGAGTTGATGGACTACACTATTATACGTGCTTTTCTCTTTCCTGTAATGGCGTAGCCATTCAAGAGAAAACGCTTATACCGGCGAGTCTTTCTTGTCCGTCAGATGTCCCGACATATCTCTTTGTCACTTGACGGGATGAGATAGCCATTACTTGCAAACCATGAGACGTCTCTTTATGAACCCGCGCTGATGAGATCATTTAGATCGAGACGCATATGTTTGTGGATGAAGTTACAATTGTTTATGTTTGCACATCGATATGCTATTTTTTGGTATATTTATAGGCGAATTTCCCCTTCCGTCAAATCATCCGCGTATATGTTGTTCGTTATTGTTGCTCATCATTAGAGAACGGACACGCTTACCACATGACGCAAAGCCCAGTGCAGTCCTGGCGAAAGGCTGTATTTCTAAAATATTTAATTTTATTTATATAATTGGAATACGAACGGGTGGTGATCTATAAAATTATGAAGTACATATTTATTTGTTGAAAAGCTGCATTTATAAAGTTTTTAATTTTATTTATATAATTGGAAAACATACGGGTGGTGATCTATCTATCTAAAATTACGAAATACATATTTATTAATTAATTTTGTTTATATAATTGGAAAACAAACGGGTGGTGATCTATAAAATTACGAAATACATATGTATTTGTTGAAAAGTTGTATTTTTAAAGTTTTTAATTTTATTTCTATAATTGGAACATTTTTATTTGTTCATTTTGTCGTTCAAGTTGAGTAAAGGAGTATTAATATTGACTAGCAATAGTTTCTCAAGGTTTTCTTCTGTCAATTTTGTTCTCTTCGAATTAAGTGCATCCTTATAAATAGAAAACATCCTTTCTACATCGCAACTGGTTATAGGTGCATACTGGAAATATTCTTTTATTTCTTCATATTTAGCCGTTAGATTTTGTGGAATTGTCTCCATACATAATTGCTGCAATGTAATTAAATCTGGATTTCTATTAAGAATTGCATCAAACTTTTGCCGAAGGCCAATCAGAAGTCACTTGGAATACTTTTCAAATTATTAACAGCCACATCTAATGTGGTTAATCCGTCATTTAATTTGAGATTTCGATTTTCAAAATAAGTGATTAGTTTTGGCAATTTTCCAAAGTGTTCGTAAAGAAAGTACAACTGATTTTTTAAATTTGGGATTTGTGTGAGCTCCTTGCACTCACCAATACTTCTAGCATCCTCCTTTAGCAGTGTTACGATATGTTTTAGACTATCGAAATTCTCAGCATAATAACTAGTAGCTTCCAGCCATGTTCCCCATCTAGTTATTACTGGAGTGGGAGGCAGTGACAGAGATGGAAATTTTTCCCTGAAAAGAGCTACTCTCAATGGTGCTTTTCTGAAAACTTTTTTAAAAGCTGATACAAGTCTATCAACTTCCGGAAAAGTGTCTCTGATATATTCACAGATTCTGTGGAGAGCATGTGCTACACAAGTAATATGCAGCATATTAGGATATGTTTTCTTCAATAGTCTTCCTGTTTTTAACATATACGCAGCACTATCACTGACAAATAAAAGTATTTTTTCTTTGTACGTGGCGTCCGAATGAAGCATTTTTTGCATATTCTCCTTAATGGTTTCAGTAACTGTTTCCGCATCAACTCTATTTATAACACTTATTGCTATTACATATGAGTTATAGGAAATAGTTGGATGTAGTACACCAGCTACAACATTTACCACACAGCGTCCTAACATATCCACCGTTTCGTCGGCGCTTATCCATATGTGTTGATTTAAAAGATAGCTTCTAATGCGTTCTACTGTTCTCGTATAGCACCTAGAAACATAATATTTGCGTAAAGTTGATGGAAAAGTGTCTCTGATATATTCACAGATTCTGTGGAGAGCATGTGCTACACAAGTAATATGCAGCATATTAGGATATGTTTTCTTCAATAATCTGCCTGTTTTTTTAAATATACGCAGCATTATCACTGACAAATAAAAGTATTTTTTCTTTGTACGTGGCGTCCGAATGAAGCATTTTTTGCATATTCTCCTTAATGGTTTCAGCAACTGTTTACGCATCAACTCTATTTATAACACTTGTAGCTATTACATATGAGTTATAGGGAATAGTTGGATGTAGTACACCAGCTACAACATTTACCACACAGCGTCCTAACATATCCAAAGTTTCGTCGGCGCTTATCCATATGTATTGATTTAAAAGATGGCTTCTAATGCGTTCTACTGTTCTCGTATAGCACCTAGAAACATAATATTTGCGTAAAGTTGATTCATCAGGAACATTTCGACCAGTATATTTTTGAAGAAATATTTTTAAAGTGGGATTGCTAAGTTCAGATGTGTTTGACGAATTTTTGACGATATTTTACGGATTTTGTAATAAATTTCGGAATCACTGACAATGGACATACAATCAGTATGACCGTCAATCCAACTCGCCATTGTTTTACAATGCCGTTCTCGACATCCTTCCATATCATGTCTGAAAAAGTAACTTAAACAATGTTCTAGATCTAAATAAATGAAAACTAAAAATGTGTGCGTAAGATTTTTAAACTGAACGAAATTCAATGCACACTCTTACGTCGAAATAATTGGTAGAAATAGATTCAATCAAACGATATTAAACAGGATCTATCACAAAAATTACGATGTAATTAACAGTTAAAACTATGAAAACAAGAAACTTACTCACAGCACTTTATTTATCTTACGAAATATAAACTAATAAATAAAATACATTATAAAAACCCCGCTTCTATCTACGCTCATGAAAACACTTTAAAAAACACTGTATTCTCCGAATACAATAGCTGAGTTGTCCATTGTTATCGTGCGAGACCAGGTGGCCGAGTAAGTCAAATAAATACTTCATTGAATTACGCCGGGATGTACTGTGCGACGTTATACACAATTCCAATTGCCGATTGCGTTTTATGGAAATTGCATCCGTTCTCTACTCATCATGAATGTACATCATAATAAAGCCTGTTTTTATCTCTTCTGATGCAGTAAGTTGGAACATCAACATGGCTTTTACGCTTGCATCAAGTAAACTAAACGTCAATATACTCGTACTTTGAGAAATATCCTTTTACTCCAAATTGACTTTAATTACTCTATTTATATGTAAATTTATGTTTATACTTAATACAATTTATACAAACAAAATCTAACACGTTAGTGCTGCGTCGCGATTAGGGAATAAATTAATACTTAATCAGCCACTACCAGTTACTAAGATTTATCGTCAGAATGTTTCTGTTTTACATAAAATATAATCCATCAATATTCCGTAAATACTCTGTCATTTTGGTTGACATCAATTTACCAGATAAACAATATCCACTCTGTGCGGTGTGAATACGTGTTTTGTTTACGTTGGACGTTACCCTATTATTTCTGTATATGCGTAAACCGTGAAGGAGTCCATTCCTTTGATTTATACTTAAGCGTTTGTTTGTGTTAAAGACGCATCGGGAATTATTAGTGTTAAATCTAGCGTAAATGCCCTCGCATATTGAAGATAAACGGATCTGTTGTTTGGCACGGAACCCGTTCGCAGCATATAAAGAATGTGAAATGTTTTGGATTAAATGTAACAATTCGATTAAGTTGTATTGTAAACGAGAAAACAACGGGTATATCTGTACGTGGAAAGCGAAGTTCGTATTTTCTAAAATGAAATATAGCTTTACGGGGGGAACACATTGTAAAATTTTGATAAATTTTCGAAAAGAAAATCAGTTTCGAGTTTTTCAGCTAATTGTATCTACTATACTTTTTATTCTATTTAAGTGATTTTCTTTCTATTTCCTGGGATGCTTTTGATGCGGTTTAAGACGCTCTAATGATCTCGTTAGGTTTTCTTGCATATCTGGTGTTCCAGTGAAGCGCCCGCTTAGTTAAAAGTAAAAAATTTTATTGACTGGTTAGAGCATATTTATACATGTTTGTATTAGGAATGAGTATAAACAAGCGTATTCACGTTTCAACATGTTAAATAAGTTAGATCTTGGTTGCTGTATAAGCCGAACTAACTTTTTGCATTCTAACATGACTGTACTTGTGTTTTTAGTTATAACAAGTGTTCATTTGAAAAGTCAATCTAGTAGCATGTGATTTACTGAGAACATTTTGAAGTATGTCTAAATTAAAATTTACTACTTAACCTACGAAGTCGTATATTTTGACAGTTTCATACATACAAATAAATAACAAATAATAGGTATTTATTGAAAACTATAACAAATGTTCAAAATGTTGTCCTTCAAGATCAATGCACTTTAAAATCCTCCGTTCAAAATTTCTGATGATATTCTGGAACATTACTGGATTGTTATTAATTTCCATGTATTTCTGTTAGATTCTCTGTAGCATATCATTCAAATTCAATATAGGTGTTCGAAATATGTTATTTTTTAGATAAGGCCACAAAAAGAAGTCGCAAGGTGTTAAATCGCATGAACGTGCAGGCCAGGCAATTTCAGTATTTCGACTAATTATACACTCATCAATAAATTCTCTTAAATATTCCAAAGATTCTGCAGTACAGTGACAAGGTGCTCCGTCTTGTTGGAAATATGCATTTTGAAGTTCATCATCATGCAACTGATTGACAAATGGTTGTAAAATTTCCGTACGGTACCTTTGAGCATTTAACGTTCCCTGAAAAAATATTGGTCCAATGATTCGCCTTTGGCTTATCGCTGCCCAAACACCAATTTTCTCTGGATGTAGCGATTCTTCATTAATTACATGTGGATTATCACTACTCCAAATTCTTGTATTTTGTGAATTTAGGTATCCCGTTTTATAAAACCATGCTTCATCAGTAAAGATGACTCTTTACGAAAGTTCTCCATTATTGTTCATATTTACAAACCAATTACAAAACTGTAGTCTACGTGGGTAATCAATTTCTAACAATTCTTGTACTGCTGTGACACGGTATGGATAAAGTTGCATATCTTTTTTTAATAACTTGTGAGTTGTACTAACAGAAAGGTTTATTTGTTGACTCAAATGTCAAACAGATGTTTGTGGTTCATTTTCCATTATTTCTTCAACCGCGATTAACAACTTGAGGTGTACGTTTCTTAACTGCTCCGCTGCCTGATTTTCTTAAGAGACTACCAGTTTCAGAAAAAAAGTTCTAAAGTTCTATCCAAAGTATTCTTAAATTGTATATAATCTATTACAAAATGTGGAAACTCAACTTGAAATTCTAACATGCAATCTTGAACTGAATAAACCCATAAACCATCAATTTTATTACTACTTAGAAAATAAGCCTGGACTAAAAAAATTCTATGTTCTAAAGTGAAAGCCATTTTAAAACTGAGAAGCAATTTATTTAAACCAGAATCGACGCACGATTATTTTATGCATTAATTGATATTTGTGATTGACATTATCAAATGTCATTTGGATTTACGTTTACGGAACAACAAACACATACTAATATATTTGCGTCTTATTTAATCAAAATTTCAAAGTAACCTAGATTGACTTTTCAAATGAACACTTATTATATTATGGCGCTAAGAGTGGTAAATGTGATGAATACGCTGTTAAAAGTTAATAAAGAATCATAAGTCATTTTGTGAAGAAATTGTATTCTATTTACTTCAATTTGAAGCTTGGAGATCAAGACAAAGTCTGGGCTCCTCATAAGGTACGTTGATGTTGCGAGGAAGATCTTTGTTAACGGTTGAAAGGTAAAAAGCACTGATTTTGTTTTGGGATTCCTATGATTTGGCTATTTCTGCTCGGAAGATGATAAAATTTCCAATACAAGAAAATAAATAGAAAATATCGTACCCAAACGTTAATAAACCTATTCATCCTGTGCCTGAAATATCAGTTTCACACCCACCTTCCAGTTTGATAACCTGAGTGATTCTTTGGATGGAATCATATTACTTCCCCAGGACGAATCTAGTTCAGATTTTGTTGACAAGGGACCTCAAACTTTCATATGAGAGGTATCTTAATTACTTGATTAGATATTGAGGCCTTTCAAAAGTTGCCGCCGAATTGCTGGCGTCAAGACTAAAGCATAAAAACTTATTGCCACCCGGAACCTCGTTTTCGTGGTACAGGCAACGAGAGAGAGAATTCACTAAATTTTTCTCTAAAAAGGGAAATCTCGTATTTTGTAGTGATGTTCAAGGCCTAATGAAGTGTTTTGAATTAGAATATGATTCATCTGAGTGGCGCCTATTCCATGATTTGTCAAAAATAAGCCTCAACACAGTCTTGCTGCATAATGGGAATAAATTTGCATCAATTCCTATAGGACATCCGATGCATTTGGAGGAAAACTATAAAGATTTAGCAATGATTCTTGAGAAAATAAAATATCAAGAACATAGTTTACGGAGACTTGAAAATACTAACCTTGATGTTGGACCAGTAGGCAGGTTATACAAAATATCCCTGCTTCCTTCTTTTGTAGGACAGTCGAGCCAGAGATTTCCATTTGGAGAAAAACTGACTGGAGACTTGAAGACGTCTTAACCCCCGGCGAAAATAACGTCATTAATACGACCTTGGTTCGACCTGAAGAAGTGTTATTACCATTTCTTTATATTAAATTGGGGCTTATGAAGCAGTTTGTTAAATCACTAGCAAAAAATGGGAAATGTTTCCGATATCTCTGTTCCAAGTTCTCAAAACTGGGTTCCAAAACAAGTTCCAAAAAAGGGAATTTCTACTGACGTCGACATATGAAAACTATTATTCGATCCTCTCTTTTCAGAAACAATGGGAGAAAAAGAGAAAAAGCGTGTGCACCACGTCTTTCAAAGATGTAGTGCACAAGTTTTTGGATAGTGCTAAAGACCCTCACTACAAAACCATTGTACACCACATATTGACTGCTTACTAAGCTCAAGGATGATGAGTTTAAAAGTTCATTTCTTACATTTTTATGTCGACTATTTTCCCGACTACTTGAGAGAGCAGGGTGAAATATTTCACCAGGATGTCCGCGATATCGAGAGGAGCTATAATGAATTTGGGACGTCAATTTATTAGCTGATTACTGTTGAATGCTCAAGCAGGCAACACTAAATGAAAAGCGGAAACATATTCGGGGAAGTATCAAAGAAAAGAAGAAAAAGTTTTGTATGCAAAAAGAATGGACACGGAATGTACATTTCGTGAAGAAATTGTTATTTAAATATAAGACATATTGTTTAGTTCATTGTTATAAAATGGTAGTTTTTTCATTAGTGTTATGCAAATATCTTGTATTTTGAAAATAAAAAAACTATGTGAAAGAAGGGAAATTGAGATCATTTTTGGATTCAGCAGACTAGAATTGATTATATAATAATAGATTAAATTGTTCCGAATTATATCTGAACACGATTTGGAAGGTATTTCTTGATAATGTGAGCTGAAGAACTTGACATATGATGTCAAGAAGTAAAAATCTATAACTTTTACACGTCAATCATTTCCTGTTATTTTTCATTACGTTTGAATCAATAAAGCTTAGAAGGTGTTGATTTAATTAAGGATTTAGGTGTTTTATTTAATGCTAAAATCACACAACACATCGGTAGCATAACTATCACCACTAGGCCACTTGAATTTTTAATACGTAATTATAGAACTTTTTCTAAGCTTTACAAACACAATAATAGCAATAGTTTATTGTTGTTCAAAAGATGCAATTCTAATAGCATAAGAAAATTTAGATTCTATATTAGAGATGGGCGAAGTCGTTCCTTTTGTGGACTCGTTCCTTCTCGTTCCATTCTGCAGATGGAACGAGTCCAGAGGATTCGTTCCTTGGAACGATTATAACAACCTCGATGTTAAATGCCGATCGGAGTTGTAAAGTCCGACAAGTGACACATTCATTTCGATCTAGCTTTATTGTATCGGAGTGATTGCCTGTTTGTTTTATTTATTTATTTAAGAGCTGCATGAGTATGTATATGTATAATATTTATGTAGGGAAAAGAATGTATAAGTACTCATTTTATATTTTATATTTACCTGTATACTGACATGTTTTCATGTGAATCTTACAATAAATACAAAACAATAAATATAAACCTATAGTGCTGGTGTACAAAAATTACATTAATACAAGTTATGATTATAATTTAAAAATATTATTTTTTCGTAAAGGTATATAAATTAATATAAACATTTTTCCTGTCTTCCCACCATTTAAGAGGATTTTCATTCCTAGTTAATGAGGATTCTTGAACATATTTATCAATTTCACTAATTGCTTCTGCAGTAGGGTTTAATGTTGTTTCTAATTCTGAAATCTCATTATCAAAGTTACCCTATATATTATCGTCTGCTGTATCTACACTTTTTCTATTGCAATAGGCTCACTGCGGTTTGCATTTTCCTTTTCAATTAAAGCGACTCTTATACGGCCAATAAAATTAATAAGAAACCTTAGATTCTTATTAACATCGAATATATATATATATGTAATATTTTCGTGACCTTGGTATGATATAGTAAACTTAACAAGTCGGCGATTAAAGGTCTGGTTTATTACTTCAAAGTATATATATTTAAAACAACCCTACATGTTTCGGCGATGATGCCCTTGTCAAGGATATAAAAAATATAAATGACAGAATATAAATGTCAAATAATTGAGTTGCTATGGTTTAAAATATTCAAAGATACATTCCAATAATAATAATAAATCATGCCTTAGTATTCCAAAAAATAGATAGCAAGGTGTGAACATATGTGTTGTTCGCTGTTAGCAGCTTGTGTCTCTTTCTGGGTATGAACTTGTGTGTTGGTTGCTGCTGGCAGCTTGCGTCTCTCTCTGGGTGTGTGGTTTTGTATTTGTGTGAGCGCGTAAGTGTAGAGTTTTTACGCGACCGGTCACTAAACACACGCACGAGCGCACCAACATACAAAACCCTACACTTACGCGCTACTACTTATTATGCTGCAAATTTCTAATAGTCATTTTCTCTTCATTTCGATATACTTTCAATCTTCTGAATGGTTTTTGGCGATAGTCGTTTTTAGTAAATTAAGATCTTCGTTGATTAAGGTTGGATTAATTGGTGTAATACATTTGTATAATTCGTTACTGTAAGGAATTTAAGTACGCTCCGTTTTTGAAATTTGCAGGTAGCAACGATATAGAAAGTTCATTTGTTGAGTTCATTTGATTAGTTGGCTATTTGCCTGTTTTTCGTTTTGATGGGTTGACCGCATGTCACGTCGGGGAATGTTTTGTTTTATTGGTTTCTCTAGTTAATTCTATATACGTATTTCGACAACCACTTTGTCATCCTCAGTAGAAAAAGCAGTGTAACACTTGAAAGCACAAAAAATACACAACACTCACTGAGCGCTATATTGCACGGCTTTTCGTTTAACACTAAATTTTAAAATTTTAAAAACCTGAATACTACAGAACTTACCTTATTGGAAAAACCCTACCTAAATACGTATATGCATTAAGAAACCCTTAACCGATTAATGCTTTATTCTATAGAAAGGCCCTTTAGAAAATTACACACAGGGGACACACTAATTTAATATACATAAAGAAACCATTATAAAACTCATCTTAACAGAAATAAATGCAAAATTTCCTAGTATTAAATTCACGGTTGAAAAGGAAAACAACGGACGTTTACCATTTTTAGATAACTTAGTAATTAGGAATGACAAAAACTTAGAGTTTGATATTTACCGAAAAGAAACCAACGTCAACAGATTTATAACCGCAGATTCAAACCATACTTTTCAGCACAAGAGTGCCTGTTTCAATTTTCTTATCAATCGCTTGTTAAGCATGCCATTGACAAAGGATAGATATGAAAAGGAATTAACTTTAATTAAGAACATCGCGCGTTACAACGGTTTCGATTCAGAAATAATAAACATGCTAGTTAGAAAACATAAAGTAATTCAGGATTCCACATGTTTGCTACCTCAAATTGATTCGAGCAAAAAATTTTTTAGCTTACCGTTTGACGAAACTACGAAAAATTTAAATAAAACCTTTAGACAGTATAATCTTCAAGTAGCATTTCGGTCGAATAACTCCTTGAAATCTCTTTTAAGCCACGCGCAAGACAAAGTTGAGGTAAACAATAAATCTAGAATCTATTAAATAAATTGTAAGGATTGTGATAAGAAATATGTCGGCCAAACAAAGCGTTCGATTCTAACTCGTTATAAAGAACATGTTTCGCATATTAGATTCAAATACCGGAAAAATCAAGTGTTGCCCGACATATTCTTGAATCAGGTCACAACGTAACATCTGACTGTCTGAGATTAATAAAAAACGTCACTAGCCCCCGGGAATTAGATAGTTTTGAGAGCATTTTTATCTTTAAAAATAGGAATAACGTAATTAATGCAGATTTGGGTTCTATACCAGGTTCATCTTTATTCGAGTTAATTGACAGTTAGATGTTATTAAACCAAAAAAAGATAGGAAAACCATTAACAATTTAATCTAATTCTATATAATTTTTTAAATTTCGTTTCGTTACAACATTAGCCTTTAACAGATATTATGACTCAATATTAATTTCTAAATGACATATATAATTTAAGTTTTATAATGGTTTCTTTATGTATATTTAGAATATATAGAATAAAGCATTAATCGGTTAATGGTCTCTTAATGCATGTACGTAGTTAAGTAGGGTTTTTTCAATAAGGTAAGTTCTGTAGTATTCAGGTTTTTAAAATTTTAAAATTTTGTGTTAAACGAGAAGCCGTGCAATATAGCGCTCAGTGAGTGTTGTGTGTTACACTGCTCTTTCTACTGAGGATGACAACGTGGTTGTCGAAATACGTATAAAGAATTGTTAAATTTTATTGTGGTAAGGGTTTTTAATTTTTTTATTCACTTAAAAGCCACAGTCTCCGATTTTTCAATTATCTATGTCCATAGTGCACAACATCCTCACGATGATACTGTGTCCTAGCCATTATCTAAAGTAATAATAATAATTATTATTTTACTTACCACCGTGTTAGACATTAAGATGAAACATTTCCCTCTTCTAAATTAAAAAAGAATAAATTCAATACTTAGTTTACCTATATTTTTTAGTTTGCATGATTAATTCATTCTAGTATTTATCACATTGAAAACGCTGTATAGTGTGCATATTAGAACTTAGGAATTAATTTTTTTACGTTGTTAAAAAAATTACAGCAAGTAATTCTCTTTGAAATTAATGATGTTGGTAGGTAAGCTTAAAAAACTGTCCGTTGTTTTACGTTATCGTGTTTCGGTTGACATGCGAACATGTGAATGAACAATAAATTATAAGAACGAATGATTTATCGAAGGATACATGTTCAGTTTTTAGTACAATATATGGTACATTACTTTAAACAAGGAACGGAACGGACAAGGAAGGAACTATGGAAATACGCCTCGTTGCTATATACATATACAGTGTACTCTCTCTTAAGGGGACAGCCATGGGACTGAAAAATTTGTCCGCTTATGAGAAGTGTCCGCTTATGAGAAAAGTACAAAAAGAGTAAATAATAATTTGTAATATATTTATCTTTAAACAATTTTATTTACAAAACAAGAACATATAAATATTAGATAAAGTAAACAGAATTTTTATTAACATTTTTGCGAGAAGTAAAAAAAAACAAAATTTGTTATGCAAGGTATTCAAATAGATTTAAAAAAGTTAGAAATTTTTGCATTTTTCCTTTAATTTCATTATCTTGGAGATGTATTTGAAGATCAGTAAGCAATTGAACACCTTTAAGGTCGCTGTGATACAAATAAAAGCCTTTAGTTTTCTTATAGCTAAATAAGCCTCTTTATAGGAAGTTAACTTGTCTTCAATTTGACTTTCTAGCTCATCTTCAGACGAGTTGGCGAGCGTTTCTTGGGAAGCAATTAACATTTCAATATTAATGTTTTCCACATCTTCATCATTAATGAAGACTTCATTATCTAAATTAATATAGTCTTCGACGTCAATTTGGATTTGGCTCTGAACTTGATTAATAATATTGGAGAACTAAGCAAGTGCTGATAGTGGAAGCTCATCTTCTGCGGTCCAACCGCTATCGTCATTTAGGATATCTGTTTTCTCAAAACCAGCTTTCCTGAAACAATGTTTTATTCTCTGGGGACCCACTTGCTCCCACGCTTTGTGTATAAAATAAACGACATCTAACAAATTTATTGATTTTGATAAATCCAAAGCAGAATTTGCGTCTTCCATCTGCAGCAAAATATTTTTTTAAAAATAACGATTTGTACAAAAATTTAAAGTTTTTTATAACGCCTTGATCCAGGGGCTGACAAAATGCTGTTGTGTTTGCTGGAAGAAAAATAACTTTAACATTTTTCAATTTAAGATCGCGAGGATGAGAGGCCGCATTGTCTAAAAATAGCAGGACGTTCCGTTCTTGAAGTTGCATTTTTCTATCGAACTGCGCTAGAAAATCAGTCATCAAATCAGACGTCATCCAAGTCTTTTTGTTTGATCGCCACGTAACTGGTAAATTGTTCAAATTAATATTGCGAAACGCCCGAGGTTTTGCAGCTTTCCCAATAACAGAAAAGGGTTCCTTTTCTCCAGCCATATTGACGCAGTGTAAAATCGTTACCCTATCCTTAGCCATTTTTCCACCAGTGCATTTTTCACCTTTTAATGCAAATGTTTTATCGGGTAATGCCCGAAAAAACAATCCAGTCTCATCCGCATTATAAATATCTCGTGAATCATATCCTTGAATCAAAGATGGCATTTCTTCAGTAAAACTTTTGACATCATCTTGGTTTATACTAGCTGCTTCTCCAGAAATGGCACGGAAGGTTATGTTATGCCGTTTTTTGAACCTTTCCAGCCAGCCAGATGATGCACTAAAATCTGCGTAATTCAATTTATCTGCAATTTCTTTAGCCTTGCTCCTGATAAGTGTGTCCGAGAGAGGAATACATTTATTTCGAGCCTTCACAAACCATTCGTAGCACAATTTATCAATGTTAACGCCTTTGACGTTCAGCATACTCCTTTTTCTATCCGGATTGACATCAGTGTCCCACAATCTTAAAATTTGGTCTCTGTTTTTGATGATACAAGCAGCTTGAGTTTTACTGATCTTACATTTCTTTGCTAACTCGCGTACACTAAGTTTCTCATTTTTTTAAATTTCAATGACATTAACTTTGTCTTTAATAGTCAACACTGCTTTAGGCATAGCGATTCAAGTATGTATACAATAAGAATCTATAAATGTACTATGTATTTACGTTTTTACGTATTATTCAATAAGCAACATCTGTACGAATGTACGAATATGAAGAAGAGTAAACGGAAAAACAGTGTTACAGTGTTGTAAGCTGTCCGGTTATGGGGAACTAAAATCCCTTTGGTGTGGGAATAAAAGTGTCCGCGTGCGGTTATGGGAGGGTTGTTTGCTGAAGAGAGAAAAATTTTAAAAATTCTTAAGTAATCTTTTGGTACTGCAAAAAGTGTCCGTTTATGGGAGGTGTCCGCTTAAGAGAGGTGTCCGTAAGGAGAGAGTACACTGTATTTACAATTTTATTTGTTTCACTTGTGGCCTTAACTTCTATTTGTGTAATAAATTATATTTTTCGAAATGAAATTTTATTAAAATTATAATATGATCCGAGTGTCGTTTGTAAGTCCCTATCCTCAAATGTCAAACGAAGGATCAAATATCTCAGAGTCAAATATATCTGAATGCAGACTATTAAAGGTGAGAAATATAATATCGGCAACTATTGCACCACTAACAGAATACACCTTATCAAGCTTCAAGCGTAGACCATGAACGTTTTGGTAATACGGTGACCCATTGAGTAAAATTAGTCCTTCTGATGTGATTTAAGTTTAATTATTGTTGGGACATTATCGAGAAATTTTAATTGTTAAATCAGATTCAGCAGAGGCACTGTTGTCTCGATGTTAACCAGTTAATTGTCTTTGTATCATGTGATTTGGTGCACGTTTTTTGAACTGTTGGCTTTCGGTTCCTAAGTGTTGATCTACTTTGGAATTTCTTGTCACGTTTTATCTATAAAAATATGTAATTAGTGTTAATTAAAAAAAAACAGATAAAGATAACAATACAATTATTTAATAACTTGAAAACAATTTAATTATAAAAATTAAATAACTGAATAAGCATAAAAGATACAAATGTATGCAGCCTGATTAGCAATGGTTTACCTGATTCCAAAACTATAAAATTTACACGTTCTCGTTTGTTTACGTCCTGGGCCAACGAATATGTATCTAAAATTGATGAAAATAAAACACACGCCAGCATGGCATTACCTTTGGCAGCAATACCTGTCGAATTATTAATGTTTTACATATCACCTGCGGAATATGACTTGCTACCATTGGGCAGTCGTGTCCAAGAAGTTAACGTGAGTGTTACACCTGTTGGAAGTAAGGTTTGTTTTTCTACAAATGAACAAAATGCGAAATGGACAAATTCAACGCAAACAATATTCGGTATGTCCGCTTTCGGTTTAAATAAAACAGGATATTCCACGAATACCAAAATTGTGTTTTTTTTGTGTAAGAAAGATTTCTTAAGAATCTTAAGATTTCTCGTTTGTCGCACAGCCCGCAGGAAATGTAGCTATCGTCGATGATCTGCAAATCCTTTTTATCTTGAATCCATCTCGCGATGTTTTAGACGCTGCTTTCGACATTTTTACCTTGACACTGCACTATGACCAGTTGGGAAAAGTACGTAATGCCGACAATGTCAGTGATCCAATAGCTTTATTTTTAACTTTTATTTACTTATATTAAGTCGAAGCAAATAGAACGGGTAACAAACACACTCCTTCAGTTCGGTCGCACAATTTGTGTAGTCTCGAATCCGCACTTTCAAAACATTCATTGAATAAATCATACAATAACAGATATGATAAAATTTAAAAATTTTAGCATTAGTTTAGTAAGTAGAGACTGTTGCATTGACTATATGAAAACATATTTACGCTCGGAAATTTATGTGGAAAAATTACATTCAAATTTTGAACAGAAATTTAAATATACAGAGGAGATTTACATCACAATGTAATATTTACACAGTGTGCTTTTACAGAAATATTAAAAAACTATTAAACATTCTCATTACGAAATCGTGGGGGACAAATTACAGGTAAAAGTGTCATCTTTGCAGGTAATGCAATAGTCCACAATTAAAAAGTATAAAATTAAATTTTTAGACATTGGATAGAAACCTTCATATATGCATTATTGTAATTTGCATATGCATTTTGAAGAAAATACTCACAAAATTGCCATTATGCACTTAACATGCATTATATATATATATATATATATATATATATATATATATATATATATATATATATAGGACGGGCCACTGCAAGGAATACTTATTAACACAAATATTTTTATTTTTAAATAGTATGAATTACTACAAATGATAAAAATAAAAGAACATTCAAAAATGTTTGTTGTAATTATGTAATCGTAATGTAATCTAATCATTACAATGTAATATTTCATGTTTTATTATTTTGATGCATGACATTGCATTGACCTAACAATTTTGTTTATGTTTGGCTCCACATTACTTGTCACCACACGTAAAATTGCTTCCAGATTTTCATTTACCAGACGGTTTCGGTTTTTTTGTTTTGTTAAGTTTCATAACTGAAAACGTTTGCTCACAAATACAGGTCGATCCAAATAAGCTTGCGCATTTCAATGCATTTATTCGCAACTCTCTATAAGCGGTTTTCTGAACGCAACGGTAAAAGTTGAGTAAATTATCTTTCTTAAACTTGTTTCGTAAATTATCATAATTTTGCATGTCTATCAATTCCAGCTGTATCCATTCCGGTGCATTTTCGGGTGAAATGTTAGAAGGATTGCTGAAAATGTCTAATAGAGGTTTAACTTTTTTGAAGTCTAGAAACGATCACGAAAAGCTTGTATTAAAATATCAATTTTTTCAACATAAGCGAAATTGACATCAGTTTTGTTGAATGTCTCCATAATTTTTTTGTAGTTCGGAAAATGGCTGTAATTGGCAGAATTGATTTGTGTTCTGAAAAGACTCAATTTGCATTGACAGGACGAAACATGAGAGTATAACTGCGAAATCAATTGATCTTTGCCTTGGAGTCGCGTATTTAAGACATTCAAGTGATTTGTGATGTCTACAAGAAACGCTAAGTCACACAACCAATCAGGGTTGTCGAGTTCGGAGACGTCCTTTTTCTTTTCCGCCAGAAATATTTTGATTTCTTCAATCAAGTTAAGAAACCGCTCTAGTGACAACCCACGACTTAGCCACCTTACTTCAGTGTAAAACAGGAGATCACCATATTCGCTTTCAATATCCTCGAGAAATTGTGTGAATTGTCGGTGATTGAGACCTCGTGATTTTATAAAGTTTACAGTAGGTACTACAACTTTCATGAGATTTTCAAATCCCAATAATTTTGAACAGAGGGCCTCTTGATGTATAATGCAATGAAACTGCATTAATTCCTTGGTATCTATCTTTTTGGTTTGTAAATACTCTTTTAACATAGTTATTATCCCAGATTTACTTCCAACCATTGAAGGTGCTCCGTCAGTCGTAATTCCAGATAATTTCGTTAAATCCAAATCCATTATAGAACATTTTTCCAGAAAAGCTTTGAGCATGTCACTCCCCTTGGTTTGACTTGTCAAAGAACTCATACCAATCAGTTTTTCACTCACTTTAAAATTTTGCGTTACACCTCGTAAAAATATTAAGAGTTGAGCAGTGGAACTTGTATCTGTAGATTCGTCGAGTGCTATAGAAAAATACTCAAAACTTTTCGATGTCGTATCTAATTGCTCTTCTAATGTTGTAAGTCTTCTTTGAACAGTCATCCGATTTATTTGAATTTTCTCAAACCTCTTTGCGGACACATTTTTTTTTGCGGCGATATCTAAACACTGCTTAACAAACTCACCATCTTTAAAAGGCCGACAAGTTTTTGCTATTATTCGAGATATTTCAAAGCTAACTTCAGTAGCTGTTTCAGCATCTTGAATTGGTTTTGTAAACATAGCTTGGTGGCCTATTAGTTCCCTTTGTAAAGTGGAAATTTTTTGCGTTCGATTTTCGCCGGTTAATTTGGTAAAAGTATTATGCTGGGTTTCATAATGCCTTTTCACATTATATTCCTTCGGAATAGAAACACTACTCTTGCATACTAAGCAGACACTTTTGTTATGCGATGAAATAAAAAAGTATATTTCGGTACAAAGTCGATTTTCATCTTCAACGTTTTTTACGGGGGCCTGGTTTATCTATATTAAAATTGATATTATATTGTTACGTAGGTAGATGCCAAGTTCGAACGACGAAATATTTATTCTTCATAGATTACAATTCAACGTAGGTAGATGCCAAGTTCGAACGACGAAATATTTATTCTTCATAGATTACAATTCAAACAATATAACGTTCGCTTGTCCGTAGTTAAAACTTAACTGCCCCGATAGCGGGCGATGCGTTGTATTTATACGAGTTACCTAACATCGAGAACCTACCACATTGTTCGGGGCTAATACTGACGTGTTTCGGAATCTTCGAGTAATCTAGTTGGTTCGACAGATTTCTAGTCTCGTAACAATATGCTTGGAACGACGAGGAGCTTACCTGTCCTACGTAGTAAACCTGACCAAGAAAGTAGTAGGTACTTAAAGATACATTTCTTACTAACAATTACAAAAGTTAGAATAAAATAAAAAGTTAAGAAATATTTATTTGAATGGATTTTTACCTACTTTTGTAGTTTTTCGAACAATTTTTAAAATTCGTTGACGGGCCGCATAAATATCGACAGTGGGCCGCATGCGGCGCGCGGACCGCGGTATGTGCATCTCGCTGATCTAGAGGAAACAGTAAAAAAATCCTGTGCAGTTTTTGGGTTGCAGACCTGTGGTATTATCATGTTATTCTAAATACTTTAACAAAAATGTATTACAGGTATGATACCATACGATATCTACAATTATAATTTTTTAACACCGTCGACCAAAGTAATTAAAAATGTTGGTAGGTGAGAGATGGTCGTGTAAGTAGGTAACAGAATAACTATAGTCAACTGACTATACTACTCATTGTTAGAGATCTTCATAAGAAAAAAAGGAAGTTAATAAGAAGGCATTATTAGAACGCAAGTGCCTACTGCAATCTTGACAGTGATATTAAGATATTTGATATAATAGCCAACCTCAAAGTATGAAATACACTATAAACTATGGCATGTTCAAACTATTCTTAGACATTAAGAATCACACTGTATACTCATTGAGGCATTTCTGTACACGTTTCAATACAATTATATCAGGAGCTTCTTATTACTGTTGTAAACAGATCGTATTCATGTTAATAGTATGTATTAAATATATTGTTTTTCATGGGTATTATTAAGATACCTTTCTTTTTACAATGCAATCACAATTTAATCATGATTGCTCCTTCGAATTTCTTATGATTGCAGTTTGAGACGCGGTCTCTAAAATCCTTCATATGTTCCATATCATAACATTTAAATGATATATTTCCATCAAAACCGTTCCACGTACATAAATGCAATGTATACGAGAGTCCTTATTCTTTTTCAATGTCGAATCCTGTCATCTTTCTTCTCTTTTGCATCATGATGCGAAGGGCATGCACCGTACTGTCCGTTCTGCCGGTCCACTCAAGCCAACATCCACCGATAAGATCTCTCTATTCAAGGGACCATTCACTGATGATGATGACCGACTGACATTCAGGGATATATATCTGCGTCTGCATTTACGTTTGTGCATGAACGTGCAAGTATCTCCTACGTTCATATGTATTATTTGAGCGAATTCATAGGATGTGTATGTGTGTGTGTTCGAGCGCGTTTTGGTGCCTTGTCTACAGTCGAACTACCTCGTAAACTCGGGAATGCCGTCGCATACTTTCTCGAACGAAAAACCGACAGGGACGTATTATTTTCTTCCATCCTGCTTTAGATTGGACAAGGTAATTGATATACATAAAAGATACATTGTATAATGAATCGGAGATAGATATCAGTTTAACATAAGCGACTACTGTTTTAAAAATATATTTAATCATGTTTTTATCTGCCTAGCTTTGAAGGCAGGTATTATATTAAATACGTATTAAAGCTATTAGATAAAATAATTCAATGAATAACTTAAGACATTGTTGCACAATTTATGTCAACTTTATGTATAGACTGGTCAGAAATTTACGGATAATCGTCAGGTATGGCGATTTTAGGGTTAATTCTCGGTCGACAATTTTAATACAGAAATGCATTAAAAATTCGTGTAAGCCATATCCATCACGGAAGGTGCAGATGCATTTCGTTCTTATTGGAAGTTGTCAATGCACTGTATCTTGGAGATAGACATGACTTACACCTACTTCACTACCTGTATATATATAGTTAAGATATTGAATATACTGCAAATGAGAATTTAATAATAACACAAGTATACACGGTTTTGGATCTAAGCAACCAAAAGCTGTTTCTATGGTTATTTGGGGCGCTGAATCCGAATCTGCACTCCGTTTTTTGATTTTGGTTCTAGTTTTCGAGATATTAAATAAACACAATTTTTACAATTTTTGACAATTAATCTCCATTTTATTCATTAAAAAGTGTTAAATTAGAAATGAAGAGCAGTCGAACTGAGTCGCTTGTACTGTTTGGGATCTGTTTCACGCATTAAAGTCCAACAGTAGTCGCTCATCATGGCCTCGTCTCAAAATCCTTGGTATCGTTTTTCGATTTTCGCCACATCTTGGTGTAGTCGCTCTTCTTGCTCGTCGCTTGTATCACCCAAGTTTTCAGGAAAAAATTCGAGATGGGAATGCAGAAAATGTATTTTGAGAGACATTCGAGCTCCAATCTTGCAATAATTTTGCAACAAACTGTCGATTATCTGCTTGAAATCCGGGGATTTGCGGTTACCGAGAAAGTTGTGAACAACATCTTGAAATGATACCCATGCTGCTGCTTCATTGGGCGTTAAACATTTTGTAAAGTTTCTGTCGGCCATTAATTTTCGAATATCAGGTCCGACAAATATTCCCTCTTTGATTTTGGCGTACGACAACTTGGGAAATAACTTGGTCAAGTTCTCAAAAGCCGGTCCTTCACGGTCGAGCGCTTTGACAAAGTTTTTGATAAGGCCAAGCTTTATGTGGAGAGGTGGCAAGAAAATGTTCTGTGGGTTCACAAGTGGTATAGAAGAGACGTTTTGTTTTCCTGGTTCATAATTAGTACGGCTTGGCCAATCTTTTTTCACATAATGTTGGTCAGTTGCACGGCTATCCCACAGACACAAAAAACAGCAAAATTTGGTAAAACCAGATTGCATCCCCATCAAGAGACCAATAACCTGTAGGAATAGTATATAAATCATTTATTCTTTAAAATTTAATTGAAATTTATTTTCAAACCTTCAAATCGCCACAAATTTTCCATTGATGCTCTTTATATTTTATTTTGGTAAAAATTTTACATATTGTACCGTAGCATTCCTTCGTTTGTACTGCATGAGCAATCGGAATTGATGGTTTTATATTTCCATTGTATATCAGAGCAGCTTTCAGGCTGTATTTTGAACCATCTATGAACAAACGCCATTCATTTACATGGTATGGTGTATTCATCGCATCAAACAAACCGTTGATGTCATAGCAGAAGCAGATATTCTCCTCTTTTTTGAAAAACGGTAAAAGTGCCTCATTTCTGGTTCTATATACAGTGACTTTTGTTTGAGTGTCAAGATATTTCCACTCCTGCATCCGTGATGCGAGCAATTCTGATTTTTGTTTCGATAAATTCAAATCACGAACCAAATCATTGAGTTCACTTTGCGAAACTAAATGTTTTTCCTCAAGTTTCCATGTAATTTGCACTCGTACCTGGACAAATTGGCAAAGGATCATTGCTCGCACGGGGTACTGGCTTAGACACTGATGATACTTCAGGATATTTATATTTTGATAGTTTTTTTGCATTTACACCGATGACATTCATCAAGCAAAAGTAACAATCATCTACATGATTTTTCGGCTCTCTCCATAACATTGGCAATGAAAATGAAAAACATACTTTTTTACCGCGTAACCACTTGTATAATATTGTGCTACACGCGTTACAAAACAATTTCGGTACCCACGGCTTGTGAGTGTTTGATACAGAGAAACCAAAATAATAAAAATATGCATTTCTGATCACATTAGTAATAACTTTGCCACTTTTTCTGATCATATAACATCCGCAAACATAACAAAAACACTTTGAATCAACTTTACAATTCTGTCATTGCATTTTCACACGTTTTGGATTTAAAAAAAAACTTTAAAAATACAAATTAAATAATGTTTCTAGCGACGCCAACAGCTGACTGTCATTATGATAGCGCAGTGCTGCCAACATGCGCGAACTCACAAAGTAGAACCAACCAACCAACCAAAACGAAACCCGGATTTGAATTCAGCACCTCAAATAACGTCAAGATTTGTTCTCATCTGCTCTGATCCAAAAGTTGACCGGAATTTGTAAACTTGTGTAATTCAAATCTCAATTTATATGAAAATGCCGCCTAATATGCGCTAATTCTACAATTAGTCAAACTAAGTTTGCACCAGTATACAGAACGCAACACGTCGCGACGCCCAGTAAAACTCGCATTTTGTCATACCACTCCTATTTTAAGCAATTCATATAGTTTTACTATTTGACAATACAACATTTCTGTATTAGGATTATCGACTCAGAATTAATAATAGAATCGCCATACCTGATGATTATGAGTGAATTTCTGACCAGCCTGTATACTGCCGTTTAAAATAATTTGGGCATGCATGATTTAATCTCTGCCCTATCAAGAAATTGTTCTAGCTTATACAATTTTTTAATTCAATTTTCCGTATGCGAAGCTTAATTCAACATTTATTTAACTAGTTCATCTGAATAACCATTTCTGCCAATACTTGAATTATAATAATTTTTTTTACATTAGCCCAAATCATTTTAATTGCGTTGAAGTCACAATAGTAGGGAGGCAACCTTAAAACTGAATGTCCACTTTCTTTTATTATATCATCTATAATAAATATTTTATCTTCTTTATGTTTTACTAAACGTATTAATTCATTCCGTTTAGTCATTGCAGGTGAATAACTTATCTTTTTTTCTCAACCATTCAACAATTTCTGCTTTTTTGAGGAGGTATTTAGTTGTTTATTTTTATTAATACTATGATAAGGAGCATTATCCATTATTATAAGTGATAGTACTTCAAGAATTGGTATGATTTCATCATTTACCTATTGTTTAAGCGAGTCATCATTTACTTCTTCATGGTAATCACCGGTGATTATTTTTGACGGAAAATCAGATTAGTTCCTTTGACGACATTTTATTTGCTGACATGTATAATAATAAATCGTTTACCATTATAGCCTTCGGGTTTATCGTCTTGCCATGATTCATTCTATTGCCTTTTCAAAATATCCAAGTTTCATTATGGAACACGACCTAAACTTGAACATAAGTTATCCATATATTTCTTTGAAAACACCTTTGTCATTCAAGCTATATTTAATTTCTCTTCAAGTGCTTTCCTGTTACCCTCTTTCTTATATATAGAAGGTGTCCCGTATCGTTATGTTCAAATTTTAGGTATGCAAAGTAGACTTCATTTCAAGTAACAAAAACGCAAAACTTGTATATCCATTTTTATTTGTTTTAAAGATACAGATCTATGAATGTGATTGTCAGATCATGGAAAAAAATGTAATCCCGAGGTCAATAAAAACTGATTTTATTTAAAAAAATTCAATTAATAATATTTTCGAAATGTCCACCTCATTGTTGAATGCAGGCTTGCGCCCGTAAGCCAACAGAAGAAGTACTTATCCGAATTTCATACTTGTTTTGTCGGATTTGCTCGGTAGCCAGGTGAATACGATCCAACAACTCTTCTCTTGTGTTCGAAACGCGCTTAGACTAAATTTTTCATGTACCCCCATAAATTAAAGCCAAGGGGATCACGATCGGGTGATCTGGGTGGCCATACAACAGGACCACCTCGACCAATCCATCTTGGATAATTGACGTTAACCCAATTTCGGACAGCAATTCCAGCAAATGTGGTGGTGCCCCATCCATGTGAAACCACATGTCTCGTCGAATATTCAGTGGGACATTCTCTAAAAGATCTGGCAGTTCGTCAATAAGAAATTGAAGGTAATTGTCCGCATTTAACCTCCCAGGAAGAACGACAATATGAACGACGTCAATAAGAAATTGAAGGTAATTGTCCGCATTTAACCTCCCAGGAAGAACGACAGGACCAATCAACAAGTCATCGATTAGGGCCGCCCAATCGTTAATAGAAAATTTATGTTGAAATTTAGATGGGCGTATAGCTTTGGGATTTTCTGATGACCACCTGTGCAGGTTTCTCAGATTTGTAACACCACTTCTCGTGAACGTAGATTCATCTGTTCAGAGGACTGTTCTGCAGAAATTAAAATGAAGCCGTTATTGTCTTAATGTCCAGGTAGAATAAACTAAACGAGCATAGTGGGCTGCCTCAAGCAAACCGTGTCCCCTGCGATAATGATATGGATATAAGGCCTCACGTTTTAAAATTTCATTTAATTGTTGAATTAATGTTGTTTTTCATGTTAAAATATTGTTATTAATGATTTATGCCCTTTCAGCAAATGCTATCTTAATATAATTTACTTTATTTTTCGATTTTCAAAAATCTTTGTCATTTTTTCCAAAATTTCAAGTAAATTTTTATTATGTAAATATGCATTCTACATACTACGATGCTAATTTATTCGAATTTTTTATAGAAAAAAAATTCGCCCTTAAGTGTGATTCGAACCCATGTGCATGGCTTCCCGGACCATCGCTCTAGACCACTAATCTATTAAAGGCAGTGAGTCCGAATCTTTCTGGGGATGCCTTGAATTACAAAAAGGAAACATATGATATATATCTTGCCCGTAGTAGGCCGTGTGCAAATTTGTTGCATTTTTCGCGAAGTAAATGTAAATGTTGAAAGTATATTTACATTTACAGTACTTCAAGAAAAATGCAACAAATTCCTATTATGTTCAGTTATTCCTCTTGTTTTCGTAAATTGAGCCCGCTTGTGTAATCTAAATCTATTATTACATATTTTATTTTTTTTGTTTTTTTTAATTGAAAATTTTCATTCAGTTCGTATGTTAATTTTGTGTGTTGTTGTTAGTGTGTATTTAGTTTCCTTCTTTGACTTCTAACTGTTTGTTCTTCTTTCAGTGGTAGATACGGACATTATTTTGTTTAATGTAATTGGAATTTGACATTACGAGGCTTTTTTTTAATAAAATGTATTTTTCTTCTTTGGTGTATCATTTTTAATAGTATTTTTTAGTTTTAACGTAATTTCTTACCGATTTTTCTTCTATGTTGAAGAATTTTCTCTCGGTTTAATCGTTTCTGGGCTTAAAATTTTTATAATAAGCTTATATACTATCCATAACATGCCAATATCTTTAAAGGTCGTACCTTAACCCAAAGAAGCTACGTTTAACACTATTTTTCAGAATATTCTACTGAAGATGGCAGCTTAGTTGCCGAAATACGTATTTAGAGATTATTATTTTATATTGCGTTTAGGAATTTTTCTTGCTTTTGTTTGTTTCAGATATCAAGCTACAGCCTCCACCTATTTAGATTTGTTTATATACTCATGTTAAATTATATACGAAGTAGATTCTTATACATATTACGTTAAACATTCTTTCGTAATTGTAGTTTATCTGTGTTGGGTAATAAAATACTGTTGGCATCATCATCGTAATCATTATTATTACATATTCCTATTTTAGTTTCCAGGAATAAACAAAGAAAATCAAATGCGACCCTGGTAATAAGTGTATAAGAAGACGCCAGATTATTCCGCCAACTTCCGGTGACAAAGTAATAAATAAAGGGTTTCTTGGAGTCAAGGTTTCTGTATTCCTCAACGCTCCATTATGCGTTTTTAAAAGCTGTCGCAGCGGCGTCTTCGTTGTCGGATCTCATTCTAACCTTGAGCACGTACATATCTGTTCTATTTTTAAGTTTATCGGTTCCAATAGTGATGCATGCAGTCGCACCCGTGGCATAGTCGCTAGTTGTACCACAGCAGAGATCCCTTTAATTGACTAAACAGAAAACAGAACGAAGTTCATTATGACTAATTGAAAGCGATACAAATTTGCTGCGTGGATTGAAAAACAAATGGTCTTTACTAAAAATACTTATGTAAACGTAAAAGCGATTAAAATTTTGTCTCTTCTGGAGAAATATAAGAGACTTTGGTTTTTCATTTCTATTGCTGAAAAGAAAATATTCCAGTAGTTTTCGACCAGATTAAATTTCGATTTAGCATTTCACAATATTTTAATTTGTTATACATAATGGTGCCGCCAATTTCGAGAAAATTAAGATTGCGGTAATAACCAATTGAGGAGCTTGCGTGCAAAAGCGGATATATCCATTTTATTAAAATGTTCAGGAGATGAGAAAAACGTGCTGCTCCGTGGCTCTAGCTGTTAGAGTGAACCAGTTTATCTCTACATATTAAACTAGTTACAATGCATTGATGGTGCGTATTTATTTTTATTTTTTTGCTATATGTTTTCTGTAATATGCAAAAAACATTTGGATATTTCCGCTTTTGTATCAAAACATATAAAAATATGGCTAAAAATTAGACAAATTGATTAACAATTTTATTGTGTATTGAAAAAAATTAACAGACTGCGTAACGTAAATCAAAAACTCAAATAAGAATGGCCAGTTCCTCATATAGGCAGTCACATTGTTCACCACTAGGCCCAGCGGCATCGAAATTGTCTTCGTTTGTCTCTTGGGCCATACTCAGTAGGCTTTTGTACCATTGTAGGTCTTGACGTGATTCCCAATCGTTGCCAGAATTTTCCTTCATTAGGTTCCTGAGGCTACGTTTTTTTTTATCCGGTAAGCAATGTTTTAGTACCATTCGTTGCAACTCAATCTTTACATTAGCTTTTTCTTTTTTTATTAATGATTCACTGCAATCTTTCGGTGTATTAATTTTATAATAGTCATACGTCGTCATTGTAATTTTGACTTTTCCTTGGCTTGTTGGCGGCTGTTTTTTTATGCTAATCCTTTTAGCATCTGAGATAGCTTTTACCTTCTTATATACATCTTCTAATTTTTTTATATCGTAGATTTCCCAATCCTGCCCTAGCGTTTTTACTTCTCCCACTTCAGTATATAAACGTACATATTCCTCTTTCGAAGTTATAACAGGGTGTTTTCTTAACAATTTCTCCACTCTGCCAAAACATCTGTCTGCTGCCATGAAGCTATGACCCCGTACTGGAAATGTCATAGTTATTTCCGAAACATGTTTTGGAGACTTATTTTCCAACCAAAACATCAATGTATGAACAATGTGTGAGTTTTTGTTCTGGCCGGCACAGCCGTCGCAAAACAATCGAATTTGGTGTATATCAGTATAATCCAAAGTATCTAAGTGGTGAAGCAAAGCCGAGCCGACTTCTATTGATCCACGTCCAGCTAAATCTTCAGTCCACACATAGAAGTTAGGGTTTCGTGATGACATACCTACACAGCAAAACGCGTAGAAGCTTATCTGATGTGAATAAAATGCTTCTCCTATAGGCGTACGTGGTAGGGGCTGCACTTGCTGCAGATCGAAACAAAACGTGATACTATTTCTTGGTGTTTCCCTAGCCAGATCATAGAAGGCACTAGCCCGTTTCTTATGAACACGATATTCAATCGTGAGTTGTCTTCTTTTATCATCTTTTGTTTCAATTTTATATTGTTGTTGTAATCTTGTACATGTTGAACAAACATCAGATGCTGGTGAAGAGAACCCGATATTAAATTCTGTTTGAAAAATTTTCCGGAACATGAAGTATGAGACTTGATGTTCAGCTACATTCTCACCATTAAACATTTTGTGTAATCTTGCAACACATAAATTTGCACTTAAATAGATTCTCTTTGATTTTTTCCTATTGTAGTGACTTTCTCTACCTTTTAATCTGTTGATAAAATTGCGAATCAGATCTTTTTTAGATTTAGTTTTATTTGATATGCGCTCGCCACCTCTCTTCTCCTTTGGTACTCTACCTTTCAAAAGTACTTTGGCAACGGTATTTATCCTATGCTTTGTAATACCTAGTACTGCCGTGAAAAACTTGAGACACACTCTTATAGCAGCATTACCTGCCTTGAGAAAATATGATACACTAAACTGCTTTAAAGGGTCTATGTCATTGGATCTGCGTCGCTGAACAGGTGCAACAGACAGCATATGGCACAGTCTTGTATTCTTGATTTTTTTTTACAGTCTTCTTAAAAATTGTTTCTCAAATTGCGTATGTCTCTCACGTTATTGCATTTAAATGTTTTTCCATCGTGGTTGCAAGGTCGCGTAAAACTCATCAACTGCGGATCTGAATCTCCATATCTATGTTAATGCAGTAAGTAAATAGAAAGAAAAAAACAAAAAAACAACACTTACCTTTGTGATGATTTATTTTGTCGACGCGTAGGTTCTTTCAATCGCTTTCTAGTTCCTCTGTTGCCTGCTTCTACAGTTATTAACTCTTCTTCCATTTCTACAAAACACTCGTCACTGAGTTCACCACTTAGTAAATAACATTAATTCTATTAAAACAGCTACTGAAACTGCAAGCGCAAACTAATAAAATGCTGCATGCTGCAGGGAAGCGACTTTGTTGATCATTTTTGGCGGCACCTAGTACTTTAAAAATGTAGCTTGAAAAGATTTCTTTGGTTTTATAACATCTACTATCAGAACCAGTATATTCCTATTAGTGGTTTACAGTGACATCTGTGAACTGCGCTTATGATGATATACACAGACGCATGGATTTTCCCGGTTTTGCTTTTGTTTCGTCATATCTAGGAAAAATATATTAATTTCAATCTTCTTAATGAATACTTTAATTTGCAACAAAGTTTATGTTAATCGGACAAGTTATGGTTTTTTAAGATGAGAATGGAATTTGAAAATCTAAGGAATGCGTGAGTGTCGAATTTCGATGTTTCAATGCGTTGACTTCATTGCCTTCAAAACACTGATTACAATAAACACAACCGCGGCAGCCTATCTTTTTTAGTTTTCGAGATATTCGAGAAAAACAGTTAACATACGATACCCAAAAACAACAAATTAGAGATATTCGGGAAAAACAGTTGACAGGTCGATAACCCCCAAAACAATAAATTTTAGCAGAAAGTGGCTCATATAGTCTTGTTTCGTTTCCCAGAGAATTTTGAATTGCATTTTTGTTGAAATTCGAAATCGAATATTTTTAAAAATTCACGAAAATTTCGTTGAAATTTGACTTTAGATTTTGAGCACTCTCGTATTCCGGAAAAATCCTCCCTACGAAAGGAGTTCATATCAATATCTATTTCCGGTTTGTGTTAATATAGCAACAATGTTCGCCTTCTTCTTCTGGGCCTTTGGGTTGGACGCCAATAAGTCTACGAACTTGAGTACAGTGCCCTTTGTATCACCCCCAATAGATCTATCAGTTCCACTGTGTTAGTTTTGTGTTCTCGATAAAAGTTACTATTCTCCTCAGGGGGAATTCGTGTATCCTCGTAGGAACCAATAAATAAGTCCTTACAGTTTCTCATATGTGCATATTACATGAACGCTAGTTTACTCCTGTTTTTCACAATCCCTACACCAGGGCTCGCTAACCAAGCCCATGCCGTATAGATGCTTCCTTAAAGGACAATGTCTGGTTATTAAACCGGTAATCATTTTAATTTATTTTTCATTAAAACAAATTAGGTTGGCTGAAAGCCTAGAGTCCAGCTCCCCTATGAAGTTCCTCTTAGAATCTTAGCCAGCATTGTCTTGTGCCTGTCTATTGAGGACCTATTTACAATGTTCCACCAGTTTAGACCAGGTAGATGGATTCACAATGGCTTTAATAGCTGTCTGACTATCAGTTATTCTGTTGATTTTGTTTTTGTGCATCCGGCTACCCGATTTTCCTCGGTGCAGGCAAACCATTCAAGCTGGAAAACTGTCGTATGTTTCCCTAGACTTAATGGTATCTTCGTTCTAGGGTACATTCTACATATACCTGCATCTGCATCGCGGTTGGATTGTGAGCCATCCATGTACCAGGTGCCAGCACTCCAATCGCTTGAGTGACTTTCTGCCTGTTCCCTGGTTGGTACAGATATGTTTAGCTTAGCTACAAATATAATCTCAGGTGCCATATTGTCCGGCGGCATTTGTAATATCGGCTTTCGCGGTATAGTTCCTGGGCTATCTATGGCCCTCTACAATCTTATTGAAACACCATATATCATTGGTCTTAAGCCTCAATATCGCAGCTATGGCCTCCGCTTTTAAAGTTTCAGCTGAGGGAGACTCACGATGGCAACCATGGAGGTGATTCCCTTGTTTTTCATAGCTCCTGTGATTTCCAACAGAGCCTGTCGCTGGAGAGTCGCAAGGAGCCCCAGCGACGATGTCAGCTCCGTCCTCCTCCACCAGACAACTACCCCATCGTTAGCATTACAACTACTGTGTACAACCAGTGTATCATGCTTAGTTTTAGTCCCTAGGTCTCGCCGCTAGCTCTTCTGTATCTCCAGAAGAGGTGCGCCGCCCTTTTCGCCGCTGTGAGTAGGTGTCTGCGCCAATTCAGTTTCGAATCAAGTACTATGCTTAGATACACTTAATTTATTAGTTCTAACTTTTGTCCGAACAACCTTATGCTGCCCAGATTATTTAGTTTTCTCATGTTGGTGAAAGTTACGAACTTGCTTTCTGTGGATTGACAGATAATCCCTCCTCAAAGCACCATCTCTCCACAATTCGCATGATGCTTTCCATAAAAAGGGCACAATGCCAATGTCATCAGCAAACTTTTGCGTCCATATTCCCTGGTAATTAATTTAATGTCCTGATGAGGCCCTACACTACTAGACTCCATAGTAGCGGTGACAATACTCCTCATTGAGGACACACTTTTGCTGCCTTTATGGAGATCGTTTTGTTTTGCATTTAGGCATGAACTACCCTGCTACGTAGCATGTTATGGACCTAATTGCATGTAGTGCTTTTTATTTTTCGATTTCTTATCGATCGAATAATGGAAGACGCCGAGGTATTATCAAAAGCACCCTCTATATCTAAAAAAAATGCAAGCGCAATTTCCTTATGGCGTGGACTACTTTCGAGCCCTCCACTAGGCTATGTATGGCAGCCTTATCTGATTTCCCCATCTGGTATGCTCATTGCAGTGAATGTAGTGGAGATCTGTCCAGAGCTCCTTCTTTAATATTTAAATATATATTTTTATCCATAGTCTTCAACTTAAGAGAGATAAGACTAATTGGTCTAGATGATTTGGGGTGGGCATATGTTTCTTTTCCAGGTACCTTAGTTTCTCTCCATGCCTTTGGGATATATCCCATGGCAAGGCTAGCTTCGAATATCTCCAATAAAAGACCCTTAATTACCACAATTCCCTCTTGCAGAAGCTTGGGAAATAGCAACAAAGTGTTAGGCGCAAGTGGGGTAAGTGTAGACTGTGGTAATCGGAGACAAATAAATATCTGGTTGTTAAAGGAATTGAGAGAAGGATTAGTAGATATTGAGTATACGTTAAAGAACTAATTCAGATTTTAGTTTCGGAGTACTTTTTGACTTTTGCGGTTTGTCGAAAATTTCTGCACATTTTTACTTCGATTTTTTTGTAGCGCTTGTGTCTTTAGGCGACAATTTTTTTTCTATTTCAAAATATGTAATATTTAATGATCTATTACGTTGTTTTTTTTATCCTGACCTGACTTTGATTAGAAAAAAAATAGGTTGTCTACACATACCTCAACTTTTATTGAAAGTGGGGCAAGCGTAGACTACATAAAGGGGTAATTGTAGACACTGGTTTTATATCAGTTATTTGTTGCAAATATAAAGAACGAAGTTTGAAAAGTGTTTGAAAAATACCCCGTAACTACAAACGCAAGAAGTCCGCTTGTCACTATACTATTCAACAAATTGAGGAAGCTTGTGAGGCGGTTAGTTCTAGAAGAGTGACCTACCGGCCGGCGCAAGAACACTATAACGTGAATCGGTTAGTGATTTATCAAAGACTTATGGGCAGGAAATCAATTGTGAATAAAATTGATGACGGAAGAGGACCAGTATTTTCCCAACTGGCTCAATGCATATTGGCTCGTGTTGAGTGGGGATATCCAATAAATAAAAAGGAACTTCTGGATTTAGTAAAGGAGTATGTTACTGTTAATAATGTCGAGACTCTTTTCAAGAATAACAGGTCTAGTGAAAACTGGTACTTGGGGTTTATGAAGAGAAGGGGCACCTTGAGCCTTAAACGACCGGAGCAGTTACAGCAAAAGAGGGCGGGGACAGCTGATCCGTTTGTAAATGACGACTTTTATTAAAAAATTAAAAGAGTAATTCAAAGAGAGAATCTTGAAAATTACTCAGGATAGATTTTCAACTGCAATGAGACTGGTTTTACCATAGATACAAGCAAAGTTAAGGCTATTGAGGAAAAAGGGAAAAAGTTATTTTATCGACAACCACAAATTTTTGATGAGAAAAATTTACAAAACATTTATATCATTTTAAATATGTTTCCTTTTGTGTCTCCAATAGCTCTAGCTATTTTAATACTAAGAGAAGTGCGGAATTCCGATGTGGCTACATTTAGCTCAAGAACCGAGGTACGTGACGACACTTGCAGAGTTTTACAAATATATATATATATATATATATATATATATATATATATATTTGTGGATTTTAAACTTGGGAAAAAAGTAATTGTGCTGTACAATGGCACTATCAAAGATTCTTGCAAATATTTGGCTTCTTGAACCTCACTGTCTACAATTACCCCTCCTTTTCTATTTAGTAAAATACTTTAAATTTTTTACATTTCCCGTTGTAATCGGCGTTGGCGTCTCCCGCGGACGTATTGATATTATGTGTTTATTTACAGTTTTGCATGTGTGTTTGTTTATAAACGTAACTTCTTGTAATGCATTTTGTCATTATTTCCTTCAAGTATTGATAAAGAATAAATTTTGTTAATTAAATGCTAACAACATTCATAATAATGTAAAGTTTGTCTTTTCAGGTTCTTAAATAAAACTAACGATAACTTTAGACACACACTATATTAATAATAAAACGAATAACAATTTAAAACTAAATACTAACAATAAGCACATTTATGTATTTATATTTATGTATTTAATCCGCGATGATGCGGTATGGAATGATTCAATCCCTTCCTCGACGGCTTTATATATCGTGGTGAATACTCTTCTAGAGCGTTCTGCATGCCTCGAGAAAACACCAGAGGCATGGCGTGACGCGTCGTTGGATGAGTCATCACAATACTGACATTTAGATTTAGCTTGCTAGCGATAGTTCCAAACATAATTCAAACAATGCGGTATTTTGAAATACACTGATCAAAATCGTACAGGGATGTTTTTAAAAATAAGATGTAAAAACAGAATATCGTATTGTACACTGTGTCCATAAAGTATGGACACAAGCCCGTAATTACGTTATTGTGCATTATTTGACAAAATGCAAAGATATATCGATTAATGTTTTTTGTTAGCTATATTTAGATGCTACCATTTTGTTTTTTCCGTCGACCTTGAATAAGTTATGACGTCATTGATAATTTTTTTAAATGTCAACCCCATTTTTTTGTGGATTTTGAAAGCCTTTACAATTCTTTATTCGATGATGTAAAAATTTTGGTATGTTACATTAGAAAATTTTTGAGTAATCATTTGTGTCCATAAAGTATGGACACAAGCCCGTAGTAACATTATTGTGCATTATTTGACAAAATGCAAAGATATGTCGATTAATGTTTTTTATTAGCTATATTTAGATACTACCATTTTATTTTTTCCGTCGACCTTGAATAAGTTATGACGTCATTGATATATTTTTTAAATGTCAATCCTACTTTTTCTTTGTGGATTTTGAAAGCTTTTACAATTATTAATCGATGTTGTAAAAATTTTGGGATGTTACATTAGAAAATTTTTGAGTAAACTGTGTTGTAATTCTAAGTTTTATTTTTGACATTTCCAATATCAAATTTATAACAAATGCTCAAAATGTTTTCCTTCATTTTGTTGACAAAATCCTAAGCGATGATAAATTTCATTTCGCACATTCTGTAATATTTCGGGAGTGATTAGTCTGGTTTCGTAGATGATGCGTTGTCGTAAAACGTCCAAATTTTCCGGTTGTGTCGCATATACTTTTCTAATGTAACACTAACACCAAAATGTTTAAATCATCGAATAAAAAAAAATGGGGTTGACATTTTAAAAAAATATTAATGACGTCATAACTTATTCAAGGTCGACGGAAAAAAACAAAATGGTAGCATCTAAATATAGCTAATAAAAAACATTAATCGACATATCTTAGCATTTTGTCAAATAATGCACAATAACGTTATTACGGACTAGTGTCCATACTTTATGGACGCAAATGATTACTCAAAAATTTTCTAATGTAACATACCAAAATTTTTACATCATCGAATAAAGAATTGTAAAAGCTTTCAAAATCCACAAAAAAAAAATGGGGTTAACATTTAAAAAAATTATCAATGACGTCATAACTTATTCAAGGTCGACGGAAAAAACAAAATAGTAGCATCTAAATATAGCTAATAAAAAACATTAATCGATATATCTTTGCATTTTGTCAAATACTGTGTCCATACTTTATGGACACAGTGTATATAAATAATTTGAGCAAAAATAATATGCACAAAGGTTTTATCATATTATCTTGCTAGCAATGGAGCGATTGTGTTTAGTTTGCAACATTTATTTATTAGTTGTCATAACGGCGTTATTTGTCACTTTCCATTTAACTATATTATAGCGCCATTTCTTGCTGCAGAGTTTAAAAACATTAAGTTTTGTGTATAATTTGAGTAGTTTTATCAATGGAAAGGCGTCATTCACCGCGCGAGGAAATGTTACATGCTATTGGCATCTTGCAACCTGGGCGGCGTCAATCTGAAATTGCAGCTGAATTTCAAATTATACAAAGTGTTATAAGTAGCTTATGGCACCGATATAGGGATACTGGTGAAGTACGTAATCAATATCGTGGTAATGGTCGGATTACCACAGTAGCACAAATTATTGCCCGACGTAATCATACTTGCACTGCTTGGCAGATACAAAATCAATTTAACCAAACATATAGCGTACTGATTAGCGACCAAACTATTCGTAATAGGTTACATGAAGTACAGTTTAGATCTAGACGACCCTTAAGAGTTCCACCTCTAACAAGAGGAAATCGCGGAGAACGTCTTTTATGAGTACAGGATCACCGAAATTGGACAAACAAACAATGTCATATGTAATGTTCTCTTATGAGTCTAGATTTGGGATCTGCAATGGTTCAAGAAGAATTCGGGTATGGAGGCAGCCAGGATGCCTAAATCGTTTGAATACAGTCCAAGAAGTCCATTTTTTTCAGAGGTGGTACAATCATGGTATGGGCTAGCATAAATATTGGTAGAAGAACAGATCTCGTTTTGATTTAATATAATATGACAGGTCAAGTTTATGTGGAACAGGTCATTTTACCTGTTGTTGTACCATATTCAATTTCATGCAAGATAATGCGCGTCCACATGTGGCTCGAATTGTAATGAATGTGCTAGAACAGCAACACATTTCGTTGTTAGAGTAGTCAGCTCAGTCTTCAGATATGAATCCATTAGAGCATCTGTGGGATAAGTTACAAAGGAGGGTTACAAATTCAAATGATTACATTAATGGATCAGATTTTAGAGTTCTTCAAAGAGGATTGAGAGCAATACCACAGGAAGAGATTGACAATTTAAGTTGAACAATACGTAACCGTTTTAGGGCAGTAATAAACAATCGTGGAGGTCATACTGATTACCAGAAGTTGCTTTTGATGATATGTTTAGGATTGTTTTCCAAATTTAAGCATCTTTAAGATTTAAGATTATATCGTTGTTAACAAAATTCGTATTTGCAAACTAGAGTTTATTAGAACTTTTTAAATTCACTTTTAATTTTGTACTTTTTTATTTGAATTACGCTGTGAATATACAAATCTGGTCAATAAAGTTACTTAACAATATATAATAATACTTTTTCTTTTAATTATCTAAATGTCCCTGTACGATTTTGAGCAGTGTAGTTCGATTTCTTTACTAAACCCGCATAGTCAATCATTTCAGATCTCACAGTATTCAAATCAAAGACATACATGTAATGTATACATATGAAATTGTAAGTGAATGACAAAGCACAAACTCTTTTCAATAAATACAACATGTTCTGAATGATCTAAACGTAAACGGACGTTCGTAGCAATATCGAGGGAGAAAAGATAGCAGTTCAAGCCGGCGTGGAATAGAAGTGACAATTTTTGGAAAAACACAATACTTATTAATCTTAGATCCATCACAATGTGTTCCCTCATGTACAACTGTCAAAGTCACATGTTACGCTTAACGCATGAGAAAACACGCACATACACAGAGATATTATGTTTTGCTTGGGCGTTTCAGATTGCAAGAATGACATACCGTTTGAAGTTCATGAATGTGTGTGAACGCACATTTATGCATGTCATATACAGGGCCCGGGGAAATGTATTATCGATTCGAAATATCTTGTAATCATAAGTATTAAACTAAACTGCACGAGTAAATAATATAAGATTATATAAGACTGTCTTAAGACAACCAATGGTTAATGGAAGCGAGATCTAGGGAGTAAATAAGAAAATTTAAGACCATATTAGAAACTCAGGTGACGTGTTTCATATTCGTTTCAATCGAACTGAATATGGTACGCATAACCCAGTGGACCGAGTTTTATCAGAACTGAATCCTTTGTCTGGAGTCAACTTGCATAATATTTCAAACCACGGCTTTCTGCATTTCCTAAAAAAATTTGTGGATTCCTTGATTTTTTCTTTATTTATATCATTCATAATTATAATTTACAAACATGTGCACATTTTATTTTGTATTATGCATTGTACAATTTGGAATTTTTTTCTTGTAATGTACAATAAATAAATAAATAAATAAATAAATATGGAAAAGAAACATTATGTAATTTACTAAATAAAGCACTTGGTATATTTGTTTCACAAAATGTATTTAAAATATATCTGACATATGTTTCGACTTATACAGTCATTCTCAAAGAGTCATGTAAACTAAGTGAAAAGAATACTCCTACCTATATTTATGGCTTATTTTTTAAAAGTTTTATTACAGCTTCGATTGTGGGGGAATTTGAGAAATCCAATTGCGTGTTTGTGACCTGTCTGTTGAGATTTATGGCTTTTTTTATTTCTAAAATTTCTAAGAAGTCAAGCCTTTTACCCTTATTACAAGAGTGTAAAAGTTTGAATTTATTAGCATTAAATAGATGAGAATTTTGAATACAGTGTTCCGCGAATCCCGTGGTCATATTGCCATGTAGAATAGAACTTCTGTGCTCTTTGATACGTTCTTTTATAGAGCGTCCTGATTGGCCAATGTATACCTCGTCACAATCACTGCAAGTTAATTCATACACCCCTGACTTATCACGCAATTCTGTTTTTCGTTTATTGTTAACTAGAATATTTCCTAAATTGTATTTATTTACTAGGATGACATTTAAACCTAATTTATTTAGTTTATTAGAAACTTTATTGCTAACCCCAGGTATATAGTTTAGGGTATGAAACACTTTGTTAGTTTTTATGTATGTATGTCCGGAGTAAAAATTATTCATAAGGAAAGCGCGTTGTTTTCTGTAAATCATTTTGTCTAAGAATTCTGTTTTGTACCCGTTATTTCTAGCTATAATTTTTATGGTATATACTTCTTTTTCAAAGTTCTTATTATTTAGAGGGAAATTAATCAGTCTGTGTATGAAACTGTGAAAAGGTGTCATTTTTATATTCCACGATTGGTTGGAATTTGCCGGAATTACTGTATCTGTTGTAGTGGGTTTTCTAAAGATCTCAAATTCAAATCGTTTATCAACTCTTGTTAATTTTAAGTCTAAAAAGTTAATCGTTCCGTCTACCTCTTTTTCTGTTGTGAATTGTATTTTTTTATTACGGGAATTTAAGTAGTTAAGAAGGTCGGGCACTGACAAACAGCTGGACCAATTTCTTAACTACTTAAATTCCCGTAATAAAAAAATACAATTCACAACAGAAAAAGAGGTAGACGGAACGATTAACTTTTTAGACTTAAAATTAACAAGAGTTGATAAACGATTTGAATTTGAGATCTTTAGAAACCCCACTACAACAGATACAGTAATTCCGGCAAATTCCAACCAATCGTGGAATATAAAAATGACAGCTTTTCACAGTTTCATACACAGACTGATTCATTTCCCTCTAAAGAATAACAACTTTGAAAAAGAAGTATATACCATAAAAACTATAGCTAGAAATAACGGGTACAAAACAGAATTCTTAGACAAAATGATTTACAGAAAACAACGCGCTTTCCTTATGAATAATTTTTACTCCGGACATACATACATAAAAACTAACAAAGTGTTTCATACCCTAAACTATATACTTGGGGTTAGCAATAAAGTTTCTAATAAACTAAATAAATTAGGTTTAAATGTAATTCCTAGCAAATAAATGCAATTTAGGAAATATTCTAGTTAACAATAAATGAAAAACAGAATTGCGTGATAAGTCAGGGGTGTATGAATTAACTTGCAGTGATTGTGACGCGGTATACATTGGCCAATCAGGACGCTCTATAAAAGAACGTATCAAAGAGCACAGAAGTTCTATTCTACATGGCAATATGACCACGGGATTCGCGGAACACTGTATTCAAAATTCTCATCTATTTAATGCTAATAATTTCAAACTTTTACACTCTTGTAATAAGGGTAAAAGGCTTGACTTCTTAGAAATTTTAGAAATAAAAAAAGCCATAAATCTCAACAGACAGGTCACAAACACGCAATTGGATTTCTCAAATTCCCCCACAATCGATGCTGTAATAAAACTTTTAAAAAATAAGCCATAAATATAGGTAGGAGTATTCTTTTCACTTAGTTTACATGACTCTTTGAGAATGACTGTATAAGTCGAAACATATGTCAGATATATTTTAAATACATTTTGTGAAACAAATATACCAAGTGTTTTATTTAGTAAATTATTAATCATGTTTCACCAAGAGCCAACCGTGAATTCTATACATTATAAACATTATGTATATTCTGGGTAGGAGATAAAACATTGAAGGAAGATAAGTGGAAAGTTATATAAACTGCATAACGATCCACTAATTAGTAAGATAGAGTGGGTTAGGCGTATTGAGAGGACAAAACAGAGAGATAGTCAATATCACAGCTCTTAGAATGCTATGAGGGATAATATGAAGTAGCGACCGAAAGAAAAAGTGGTTAGTTATGCAAGATTTAGGAAAAAAGCCGACAGTGGAAATAACTTTAACGCTTTGGACTTGCAAGTGTGACACTAGCTTCTATTTTGCTTGGATTGTGTTCCAATTACTTTTAAAATGAAAGTTCTTCAGAGAAGGAAATTATTATTGTAACTCAAATTCATGAAATTAAAACAAAATTCAAATATCTTTAACTTATTTTTAATTCTAAATTCCTAAATTAATACAATTTAAAGTCAATGAAATTTGAATAGATGAGGCTGTTACTTGATGAAGATCCATATTAATATGATGTAAAATAAAACAAAACAATTAATTTGTTTAATCTTCACTATATAAAACGTATATTTACTAAACGTTTACAAAAATGTGACGCGTTTCGCTAACACTGTAGCTTTATCAAACGACGATGGTATAATGATTATTCTACAAATGAAATGAGTGTATGCACATAAATTTCGTAATTACAGGTATATAAAGAAAGAAACGATAAGCTGTTAACAAAGAAAGGAAGAGATTAGGCATTCAAACACAATAATCACATGGAAAAACTCTAATTAAATAAGTTTAGTAAAGGAGAACTATTTCTATCTAGTTGGTCATTCAGTAAATTCCCAGACTTTTTATTTTTATTTATTTCCAGGGCTTCTAAGAGGTCTAATTTATGCGATTTATTTTGTACATTTAAGATTTCAAACTCCGGATCGAATGAATGGTTTTCAGATAATAAGTGATTTGAGTAATTAGAATCTAGTTTTTTGTTATCATAACTACGTTTATGTTCTGAAATTCTAGTTTTGAAAATTTCTGAAAGTTCTACCAATATAAATTTTGTCACAATTACTACCACATTTTAATTTATATACCCCTGATTTATTAACTTTTGAAGATTTGGATTTATTGTTTTTAATGAACTTTGCTAAATTGTTGTCTATTTTAAAGCATGTATTTAGGTCTGAAGTTTCTAAACATTTTTTAATTTTAATTGAAGGTTTTCCTATGTACGTTAAACTTTTAAATTGATTATTTTTATTTTTACTCTTATCAGAAGGAAATACTTGTTCTAACGTTTGCTTGTACATTTTCTTAGATATAATATTATCAATTAAATTAGGGTCATAGTTATTACTGACAGCTATTTGTTTAATAATATTTAATTCTTTACAAATGAAACAGACACGCAATATACATATCTGTAACTGTACACATGGACAATATACCTCGTATTTTACAGCACTTACTTCTGCTTAAGACACGTGTTTCTGCCATCTATAGGCGTCATCAGTCAAGCTGGTGAAGCAATGTATACAAAATAATACAAATCTATTTAAAAAACAGATTTGTATCTGTATATACATTTAAGCTTAAATCGCCCACAAGACATAGCAAATTTCTTGTATATTTTTTGTATATTTGCTGCCATCTGGCATCGTGTTAATGGACTACATCTAGATACGTATTTTCTTCCCTTCTGTACTGAATTAGTCGGTCAAGGGAAGGGTTGCCTTTTTCGGCATAGTCTCTTTCGTCCGTCAGATGACACTTATTATATAGGTGCTATCTGATAGGACGAAATTTGCTATGTTTTGTGGGCGATTTAAGCTTAAATGTATATACAGATACAAATCTGTTTTTTAAATAGATTTGTATTATTTTGTATACATTGCTTCACTAGCTTGACTGATGACGCCTATAGATGGCAGAAACACGTGTCTTAAGCAGAAGTAAGTGCTGTAAAATACGAGGTGTATTGTCCATGTGTACAGTTACAGATATGTATATTGCATGTCTGTTTCATTTGTAACAAATGTGTAATACGTGCGTAACGTATTTATATACTTCAACTTTTTTGGATTTAATTATTTGTTGTAATTATTAGTCGTTAAAGGAATTGTTAAAAGTCTGTGTATCATACTATTGTCAGCTGCTATTTTATGGTTATATGGGTGGACTGAACTATTATGAATTGTTATATCAGTATGAGATGGTTTATGAAATATGGAACAATCATGTTTATTATTTATTTTTGAAATAGTAAGGTCTAAAAAGTTGATAGAGTTATTTTGTTCAATTTCTACGGTGAATTTGATATTACTATGGATTGTATTTATATATGTTACGAAACTATCTAATTGTCTAGTGGTACCAGTAAAACTGGGTAAAATATCATCCACATATCAGTGCCAGTAAATAAATTTGTTACTCATAGGAATTTGCATACATAGATAGATGGATCTTCACCAAGTAACAGCCTCATCTATTCAAGTTTATACTAATTACAATAATAAAGATTAGATACATTAACATAATTATATTTTATATTGAGTTTTGTGTATACTTATTACCATATTTAAGAACTCAAATATAATAATAAATACTAGCAATTCCACATTGATACATATAGTAAGTATGTATATTACAGTAGCGCATTAAATGACATTAAGGATTGATCAGAATATCAATATTGGATAATGAAAAGGTACGTGACATTATAGGTCTATTATTATAAAGTATTTTAATACTGTAAAGTTTCATTTTCCGAACTGAAATGAGTCCAGTATATCTAAGAATGTGACATAGGATGGAATAAACTATATTTCATCACCGAATTCAGAGAAAAATGATCTTTCCAACGATGCCAAATCCATGCATTGTTGCCATTAGAAAATAAAACAAGCCTTGGATTTCAAATATGCGATAACAAAAAAGAAATGAAAATATAGCTTAAAAGATCCCAACATTTTCTTACAACCATATACAAAACTTCATTTAGATATCAAGAATCATACTCGAGATATTTGACCGTTTCTATACATAATAGTAACCTGTATACCGTGTGTCCCAATTTCGATGCTCAGCATTGGTATCTCGGTTATTAGAAGATATAGAACAACGGTTAAATGGGGAATGTTTTGCAGAATTCAATACTCGCGGCAAATCTCATTTCAAATTTGACCTAACTTTTTAAATTTTTAAAATATTTTGAAAAATCAAAAATTTGCCGATTTCGTTATTCCTCAATAACTCGATAACGCTTAGTCTGACCTCTTTTAAAGTTTTACATTGTTGAGACACTTTTTTAAAACAAATTATTTTGTTTTTCATATGGCGGCCATATTGGATTTTGGGTTTGTTAGGTAGTCCTCAAAGTGTGCTTTTCAACGATGTATAACATGCCTGAAAAATTTTTATTTATAAGGAAAATATTAATAAAAACGTAAATTAATCTTTAATATGAAATTAGTAGGTTGAAAATTTAAACACCAATGTCAAATGAAAGTGAAAAGATATTCTAAGTAATACTGTAAACAAACGAAACGATAAAAAAATTATAGAAATAAAAAGTAAAGATACAGAACTTAAAGTTCACATTCACTTAAAGAAATTGTTCAATATGACGATCATTCTGTTCCACACAATTTTGACACCTTGTTCGAGTAGAGTTACAAACTCTACGTAGCGTGTTTCCGTTTACTGATCGTAGCACATCTAATACTCTTTGTTCTAAAATTTCCCGAGTTTCTGGCGGTTCAAAATCAAATACTTCGTTTTTAGTGGTACCCCATAAATAAAAGTCAAGCGGGGTAGGGTCGGGTGATCTCGCAGGCCTTTGCACGGGTCCATTATTTGAAATCACTCTCTCATTAAAGTTTTCTCTCAAAAAATGTTGCACGTTACGAGTGTTATGGGCCGGGCAACCATCTTGCTGGAACCAGATGTTTTGCATGTTCTCGGGATTAATAATTTGCCTCAAAGCAGGCATTATCTCGTTTGTTAGTAGCTCCAAATATCTGTTACCAGTTGAATTGTAATCAAAGATGAAAGGACCTATTAACTGATTATCTAAAACGAAGAAAAGAGTTTAAAAAACAAAAAAAAAGTAAACAAAATGTCATACCAATTAAACCTCACCAGACATTAAAACCAAATCGAACTTGAAATCTTCTTTGATTTACCAAATGTGGATTTTCAGTAGACCAATGATGATAGTTATTCCTATTGAACACTCCACAATTGGTAAATCGTGTTTCATCTGTCCATAGTATTTTCCTAGGAAAATTAGCGTCATATTCACATTTTTGAAGGTACCACCTGCTAAACTGTAATCGTCGGAGATTGTCATTATCACTTAAACCTTGTACAATTGTTGGTTTGTAAGGGTGATACTTGTTTTTCGTAAAGGTTCTGTGAACAGTAGATTTTGAAATCCCTGTTTCTCGTGTCACACGACGAACTGATGTGCTGGGATTGTTCCTAACGTTCTGCAAAATATTATTTCGACGTGTATCAGCATCATTAACTTCATAGTTAGCTCGTTTTTGTTCGAAGCTTCCAAAGTTTTTTAATTTGCTAACTAGTCTTCTAAAAATTGTCCTGTGTGGCTGTTGTCTTTCTGGAAAACGCTCTGCATAACTCGTGCACGCATTTTTAGTGTTTCTATTTGCTTTGAAATACACTTCCAACATATCAACTTTTTCTTCGTTTGAATATGTATGTGCCATTATCAATACTTATAAATCTTAATACTTGACAATAATTACTTATCACTAACTACAAGTAGTTTTAATTAACTTATCTCTGCAGCACTAATTGTACTTTGACAGGTTATCGTTTTGTTTCATTGTCAGAATACATTTGTCATTGACGTTTGACGGAACATAATGTCTTTGCTAGTGATACACGCTCAGAGGTTAGAATTATCTGACATTTGATGTAAAACCAAATACAAATCTCCCCACTACTTTTAATCCTGCGCGAACTTACCCCTCCTCGCGCCAACTTAATTGGCGTTTGCTATACTTAGAATATCTTTTCACTTTCATTTGACATTGGTGTTTAATTTTTCAGCCTACTAATTTCTTATTAAAGATTCATTTACGTTTTTATTAATATTTTCCTTATAAATAAAAATTTTTCAGGCATGTTATACATCGTTGAAAAGCACACTTTGAGGACTACCTAACAAATTCAAAATCCAATATGGCCGCCATATGAAAAACAAAAGATAGTGATAATAACTTAAAAACAAATGACAATCGGGGGTTTCTGTTTGTACCAAATAATTTGTTTTAAAAAAGTGTCTGAACAATGTAAAACTTTAAAAGAGGTCAGACTAAGCGTTATCGAGTTATTGAGGAATAACGAAATCGGCAAATTTTTGATTTTTCAAAATATTTTAAAAATTTAAAAAGTTAGATCAAATTTGAAATAAGATTTGCCGCGAGTATTGAATTCTGCAAAACATTCCCCATTTAACCGTTGTTCTATATCTTCTAATAACCGAGATACCAATGGTGAGCGTCGAAATTGGGACACACGGTATGTTCGATTATTAAATTCAATACGTTCCACGGGGGCGCCAGAGATTGAGTCGTTACATTACAAATGGCGGGATTCGTGTCAGCTTTTTGCAGCAATTAATATCGAGATATGCAAATGAATAATTCACGTAAATTATTAGCCTAATTAAGGCAGACCATTATAAATTACAAGGTCCGATGTGTTAACATAAAAGGGGCTCTGTATTTACATTGGCCGGGCGTCGATCTCGTCCGTCCACATGTGATTTATTTTTATGGTTATTCTCCGGCAAACACAGTTTCATTTTGTCTTTTCTTCGCGTGTGTACATACATATGTATTTAGGTACACGCACGATATGTCTATGTGCGTTTCGTGAGCGTGTGTTTTATGGTGTTTGTGAGTTACACAGTTCTCTGGACCTTTCTAAATATTGAACGTCAAAGTCCGGTTCGGTAATGTCGCTTAATTCGATCACACCTGGTTTACTTAATATTTTATTTGTTGTACAGTAAATTGGTACTGACAGAATCACATAATACTGGCTAATACGAGAACGCCTACGATGTATGTACAGACACAATTCGGTTTTGATCGAACTCGAAATTTGGTAGGATTGCGGAAAAGCCAGAATTTATTGGATTTGTCCATTGGTAAAGTTACTAAGCCAATAAGCATTATTTTCAGGATTTCAGTAATTTATACAAATCCATAGAAAACGTTGTAATCATGCAGAATCTAGTAGGCTCCTTTTAATTTATTAATTTAAACATCGAAAAAAAAGAAAAAGTGATCAAAAAACAAACAGAAATATAAAAATACATAACTGCAATATAAATTAATTAATTCTAAATACATATTTCGGCAATTAAGTTGCCATATTCAGTAGAACAATCTGAAAATTAGTATTAAACCTAGTGTCTTTGAAGATATATTGTTCACAAAATCCTCTATTGAATAACACTTAAACTCAGTGGTGCGCTCGTGCGTGTGTTTAGTGACCGGTCGCGTAAATTTAGAGAGATCGGATAACCAGCGGTTGTGTAGAGCCGCCAACCCTTTCCCGGAAACTTCTTTACTTTTCCGTGCAGTAATTCGACGGCCCGACCCCCGCCCCAACGAGGCAAGGCGCAGACCAGCGAAGCGCACCCTGCACGGGGTTGCTCATCGCCAACCGAGGGAACACTCTTAGTGGCTACCTCAGTCGACGACGGTCACACTTTGTGCCATCTTAACGATTTCCGCAAAAGCGGGGGCAATGCACACACGTCGAACGTGTGTGTGCTGTTAACGGCAGCCTAGCCAGGTTGCCGCCCAGGACCGGTCCTAGTGGTGTGTGCATTGCGCGGCGCCATGATTTGCGCCGCGTAGCATGGTTCCTCACTCCTGCTGGAAAGGCGGAATGGCACCTGACCGCCCATCGAGGGGGGGTCTCCTAGAGCTTGGTAGCGCATATGCTAGGCTACAACCCAGTAGAGGACGACATCAGCACAAAACAGAAAACAGGGAAAAGCGGGGAAAAGCAAGACATGAGTTATTATTACGTATGCGCCCGTGGAGCGTCTTAAGATGCAAAGTTGTCGGCATTCGCCCAAAACGAGAAGGAAAACCACGAAAACCTGCTCGGACAACTAGACAGGAATCAAAATACGGAACGGTCAGCATGATAAGCAAAAGTATATGATATTTAAATGTAATTGATATTTAAGATGGCACAAAGTGTGACCGTCGTCGACTGAGGTAGCCACTAAGAGTGTTCCCTCGGTTGGCGATGAGCAACCCTGTGCAGGGTGCGCTTCGCTGGTCTGCGCCTTGCCTCGTTGGGGCTGGGGTCGGGCCGTCGAAGTACTGCACGGAAAAGTAAAGAAGTTGCCGGGAAAGGGTTGGCGGCCCTTCGCAACGGCTGGTTATCCGATCTCTCTAAATTTACGCGACCGGTCACTAAACACACGCACGAGCGCACCAACATACAAAACCCTACACTTACGCGCTCACACAAATACAAAACCCCACACCCAGAGAGAGACGCAAGCTACCAGCAGCAACCAACACACAAGTTCATACCCAGAAATAGACACAAGCTGCTAGCAGCGAACAACACATATGTTCACACCTTGCTATCTATTTTTTGGAATACTAAGGCAAGATTTATTATTATTATTGGAATGTATCTTTGAATAATTGAAACCATAGCAACTCAATTATTTGACATTTATATTCTGTCATTTATATTTTTTATATCCTTGACAAAGGCATCATTGCCGAAACATGTAGGGTTGTTTTAAATATATATACTTTGAAGTAATAAACCAGACCTTTAATCGGCGACTTATTAAGTTTACTATATATATATATATACATATATATATATATATATATATATATATATATATATAAATAGTAAATTCAATTTGTTGGCGATATATTTAATATATAATATGTATTTTATATTCCTTGAAAAAGGCATCATTTGCCGAAACATGTAGGATTGTTTTAAATATGTACATTTTGAAGTAAAACCAGACCTTAAATCGCCAACAAATTGAATTTACCATAACATACAAAGGTCACGAAATAATTATCTATATATATATATATATATATATATATATATATATATATATATATATATATAAGGTAAACTTAGTAAGTCGGCGATTAAAGGTCTGGTTCATTACTTCAAAGTATATATGTTTAAAACAACCCTACATGTTTCGGCACTGATGCCTTTGTCAAGGGAATACAAAATATAAAATATTTTGTATTCCCTTGACAAAGGCATCAGTGCCGAAACATGTAGGGTTGTTTTAAATATATATACTTTGAAGTAATGAACCAGACCTTTAATCGTCGACTTATTAAGTTTACCCTATCATACCAAGGTTACGAAAATATTATATATATATATATATATATATATATATATATTATAGAAAATTTATTGACCGTACTAATATAAATTCACTATATTTAGGTTATCGGTCTGTCTACATTAAAACTGAAATGTTCTTTCTCAATATTTCTTCAATATATTAATGACATCATCAGGAGAAGCTATAAAATTGCAATATGCACTTTACTCTTATACCAATATATTCAAAAAAGAAAACTTACAGCAAATGTTAAGCGTTGGCAGTGTTATTCATTAATTTACACATAATTGTCACTAGAAATTCACAAATAAAACATGTACGTTGCATTTTTTAACAGCAACTAAAATTGTAAAATTTCAACTTGACTTTTTTCACCAGCATGTCTGCATAATATGTATGTGAAAACAAATTTCTTCTAATTTCTACGTTGGGTCCTTGTCCGGTTGTAAAAAATGAGGTGGTACGGAAAAATGGTCGATATACAAAAATCTATCTATATACATTATGTTATTGTAACTAAAATAAATTCATTGGTTACAGTGTTATGCACACGACATTAAAAATATTAAAAATTACTATTTATTCCCTGTCTAATAAATTTGAATAAATTACACTTAAACTATTAGGTCCATTTTAAAATTCAACGTGCTTTTTCCTTTCTGAATGTGTATGATTTCAATTACTAGTCTGTTTTTATAATCATTTTTCTTTTCTAAAATTGTCATAACCACAATTTTAATTATGACAATGTTCAATATTAAGTCAATTTGTGAAGGATTATAATGATTTTACAACAGATGGGCGTTTGTTATTTTGTAAATACTGCGAAGTTCATGTTACGGCAACAAAAATGTTTCAAGTCACTTAGCATCTTCAAACCGCAAAACATGCAAGCAATAAAAATCGTAAAAGGGGAAATAACGAAGGAAGTGTTCATTTCTAATTTACTCTGGCACGGACTTAAACGCAGGGTATTCGGTGAAGAACTTTGTACGGCTTTTATTTGCGTTAATATTTCGTTAGCTAAATTAAAGAATTAAGTTTTTCGCAACTTTATGGAGAATTATACAGAAGAACATATTCTAGATGAATCGACGTTAAGAAAAAATACGTTTACGAGTTATATAGAACAACACGGAACAAATTAAGAGAAACAGTAAAGGGTATTTGGGTGTAGTTGGCTGAAACAACGGACGTAACACACAAGATGCAAATTTTGTATTTGGCATATTAGGAGTTAATTAAGAAAAAGATAGATCATATCTGCTGACTTTAAAAGTGCTGGACAAAGTGAATCATTCAACGGTCGCTGCTTTTTTCAACGATTCTCTAAGTTTATCGAGGCCATCTGGGATTTTATACGAAAAAGTGCTACTAGTTTATAGCGATGCCGAACCATATATGTGCAAAGTAATGGGAGGATTACAGATTTTGTACCCAAACATGACATATGTGATCTGTGTAGCGCATACTTTACACCGAGTAGCTGATTTAGTTCGTTCTCTTTATTCAGACGTTAATATGTTGATATCGTCTGTGAAAAAGATTTTCCTTAAAGCACCAACTCACGTCCAGAGGTTTCGGCAAATTGCAGAGGATGTTCCACTTTCACCCGCGCCAATCATTACAAGATGGGGGAACTTGGATCGACGTTTCCGTATATTACGCTGATTATTTTGACAGTGTTCTGAGAAAAACAAATGTTCGAGAAGATTCATTTTTATTCAAGCTAATCTGGCGTGAGTTATCTTCACAAGACGGCATTGAAATAGTAGAAAATATAGTAGTTAAACGAATCCCAGTTGTCCAGAAAGATTATTTCATCAATAAATTAAACTCAGTGCTGTCAAAAAATGCGGGCTATTAACAACTGAAGAACAGTGAGGTGTCGCGAAATAAAACAACCCTTTATTGACAAGAAAATTAATATTTAACCCTTATCTGGGCAAGAGGGGCCTGCCAGGCCCGAGCGACGATAAAAAATTCGATATCTTAATGAGTAATCTTAGTACGACTTAATGCTCTTTAGAATTCCTCAGAAATGTTAATTACTGTTTTCTTGTTAAGTAATATTTGTTAAATTATGAATATGTAATCGTTAGTTAATTGACGGATTGTACTTAAAACCCCATTAACGGGCAAGCCGGGCTTAGCAGGCCCATACTTTAGGCAATTACGGTAACTTTATTTTCCGTTTTTGTTTTCTAATCCTCTTTACATAATTAGTGTTTCCGATCATTTTTGTATCATTTGTGCAGCAAATACATTTGATGACGTATATAGGTCGTAATTTTTCGAGGAAAGTAATATTAGGTAAAGTAGGGGTTCCCTGTCTATTTGTATATATACGAGCATTTTTTGTTCATTGCTTTTAGTTTATGCATTATAGTGAAAGTGTTATAATCATTCAGCAATGTCGAGAAAATTTTTATCGGACGCCGAACTCGTAGATATACTGGAAAACCTATCGGACGATGACCAGGCGCCTGTAAATTTTGAGTCGGATGTCGAAGATGAGGACGAAGAGGACCACCTTTCTAATGCTTGTGAAACGGAAGACAGAAGGCAGTGAGGGACTGTGTGACACTCCTGTTGTCAGTATTTCCAAATTTGTTGCTAAAGATGATTCAGTGTGGAGCAGCCAGCCTCCTTCGACAGGACGGGTTCGTTCGTGCAATATAATAAAATCGCAAATGCATAAAGTTATCTTACCGCCGGGAAAAATTGTTGAAGATCCAATTGATGCATTTCTCTTATTTATTGATGAAGCTGTACTTACCGAAATTGCTTCACATACAAACAAGGAGGCAGAGAGGGTACTGATAGATATTCCCTGGAAACCATGTGATAATATCGAAATTCGCGCTTTTCTTGGTTTGCTTCTAACTGCCGGTCACCTAAGTGCTAATGATACTAGCTACGATGTGCTATGGAGTCGATTATATGGCCCTTCAATTTTTCGAGCAATGATGGGATTGAAACGATTCAAAAGCTTGTTGCGATTTATACGATTTGATGACAAAGGTACACGTTCCGAAAGAAGGAAGAACGATAAACTTGCACCTATTCGAGTTATTTGGGAAAAAGTAAATAACAATCTTTAAAAGCACTACCTCCCCGGAGAAAACATCACAGTGGACGAACAACTTGTACCCTTTCGAGGAAGATGTCCATTTAGACAATATATGCCTTCCAAACCAGACAAATATGGAATGAAGATCTGGTGGGCGTGTGACTCTGTAACCTACTATCCTCTAAATGGTATTCCCTATATTGGAAAGGAAGGAAATCAAATCGCCAAGGGCCTCGCAACACAGGTAGTGGAGCAGCTCGTACAAGCGTATTATAATACAAACAGAAATGTCACATTCGACAATTATTTTACGGACTTATCATTAGCAAAAACATTATTGACAAATGGGTTGACGAGCGTTGGTACCGTAAGGAAAAATAAACACTTCATCCCAACCGAATTTTTGCCCAATAGAAAACGTGAAGAACAAACGTCCATTTTCGGATTTACAGAAAAAGCGTCTTTAGTGTCCTACGTTCCAAAGAAAAACAAAAGTGTTTTGGCTCTGTCAACGATGCATCATACTAATAACTGTAACGATGACGATAAAAAAAAAGCCAAAAATAATTCTGTATTATAACAGCACAAAATGTGGCGTGGACACGTTAGACCAATTGGCTCATAAATACACATGTAAACGCAGAACAAATCGTTGGTCATTTACATTTTTTATGAACCTTCTCGACGTAAGCGGCATTGCAGCATATGTTACTTGGATGAATTTGAACCCAAATTGGAATAAAGCTAAACACCAAAAAAAGGAGATTGTTTCTAGTAGATGTATCTGAAAACCTAGTTCTTCCGCACATTCAAAGAAGGAAGGCGAATGGACTTCCTCGTACCATCCAACACTGTGTCAGCGAGTTTGTAGGTGAAGAAGCAACGCCGGCAAAGAGAGCAAGAACTGAAACTAAAGCAAATTCTAGAAGAAGGTGCTACATGTGTCCTAAAACAAAAGACAGGAAACAAAGACAATGTTGTGATGAGTGCAAACAAAACATTTGTAACGAACATTCTTCATCAAAAGTTTTGTGTTATAATTGCAAGAAATGAATAAAATTTAAGATCATTAAGTATTTAATGTTATTTATAAATGGTATTAAATATATAATTCCCATAAACTCTTTGTTTCATTAATTCTGTAAGTAAAAACATATACTAAAAGCACCGGGCCTAACAGGCCCGAACTGCCCGGTTACGTTAGTAAAATGTCTTGCCCGGAGAAGGGTTAAATGCCGGTAACACTGTAAAATATGAATTTCTACCAATAGTGTCGCGTGATGTCGAATTTTTTCAAATTCGCAAATTTATTTTTGAGAATTTGTTACATCACGTTGTAGTTAAATATAATTATAATTTGTTTCTATAATTTCAATAATTTTGAATCTAAAAAAATTGTTTGTGTGCTTTAACGGAAAAATAAAAATGTCTCAATATAAAATATTAGTATTTTGATGTTGATTTTTAGTGCATATTTAAGTGTATATTCTCAATATTTTTGGTGTGTATTTGCATGCATATTTTGAAATTTTTTAGTGTATAATTATCCTAAAGTAAGGTAGAAGTTCAAGTATTGAATAACTTGAGTTATGTAGAACCGGCACTAAGTGTATAGCGTGTAGATTCCCGAAGTAGCCTATATGGACCCCCAGGGGTCGATGTAGACCGTTTCAATCGAACCCCAGGGTCGATTCAATTCTATTAATAAATGCATAAAACTTGAAATGTGTTTTTTATGTTTTTCACATTATAGTTACAAATTAAAATTTTTCTGAGTAGCACTATAAAATATGACAAGTGTTCTACGATGCAAAAAAAGCTTGAGGACCTCTAGATAGAGCTACAAGGAGATTATCTCGAGCAATAAATTTAATAAATGGCAAACAATTGCATTGTTTTCCTTAACAGACGTATTTATCATACCATCTTCGTAGTTTATACGATTAATATGTTACATCATTCCAAACGCAGTTTTAATTTGACAATTGACGTTGAATGTATTGAATAACATCAACTTACTAAAAGATGAGGCAGTTCCATTTTAATTACCATCAGGTTCAAATGAAAAATGACGCTGTTCAGTACATTGTGTAAACGTTGGAAACTGGAATGCATCAATCGAAATGAATTGCATTCATTACTGGATAGCGAACGGTTTAATGAAACACCACGTTGTATGCGTCTGTACGAACGATGATTCTGTTTTTATTTCGCTTGTTTGAAACGTCGGCGTCCTCAGAATTTACAATATAATTGATTAAATATTTTCGATAAACGTTTCGCTGGAGATTATTGATGTGTGTGGTATTTTGCAATACCTTTAATTTAGAATGAATTGGTAGAGGAATACTTTTTCAGTTGTATAATTAGTTTGTGTGTGTGCGACAAAAGGAAATTTATGAAATTATTTACATCTAATAATTTATGGAATTTTATATAAATTAGATATAAAAATTAGTTCGTAAAAATACAAATACATACACGAATTTTTCATCAAGTTTTAATTGAATTTTTAAATTATATTCCTAATTACGTCAAAAATTAGGTCAAAAATTCTCAGCCTGACACAGAGATGGCGTTCCAATCAGTGAAAATTTGTGATTCCTGCCTGGGTGTACCTTTCATTAGTTTAGTATGACAAGCTTCAAACTTGTTCTGTCAAGTAGTTTGTTTACACGAATTTTCTCTGTAGACGTCTTTAGTGTTTTTCGTTAAAATCTAAAAGGTGCACGATATCGTTTTGAACGATAGGCGTGTGAAGGTGCTTGAGATAGCTGGGGCCGTGGTAACATTGGAAGAAAGGGTGCGAAACATCTTGCACGAAGAATTAGGGATACGAAAGCTCTGTGGAAGGTGGGTGCCGCATTTGCTGAATGCCGATCAAAAGCAAATGGGCAAACGACTTTCGCAGCAATGTTTAGACCGATTTTGTGCGGCGATTTATTACCGCGGATGTGACCTGGAGCCACCACTACAAGCCAGAAACGAAACAGCAGTCGAAGCAGTGGGTGGAAGCCGGTGGTTCAGCGCCATTGAAAGCGAAGTCGATCGCATCTGCCGGAAAGGTCATGGTCAGTGTGTTTTAGGATGCGAGAGGGATTCTGTTAACAAGATTACCTTGAAAAAGGCAGAACAATTGCAGGCGAATATTATTCAAACCTTCGTGACCAGCTGGATGTCAAAATTCGCGAGAAAAGCCTGGCTTGAAGAAGAACAAAATCATATTTCACCAACAACTCACGTGCTCACAAAAATGCGTTGGGAATGGGAAAACTGCGGGATTTGGCGTATTATTTGCTCAGCTGACCCCCTATTCTCCTGATTTGGCACCCTTAGATTTTCATCTGTTCCCAAACTTGAAGGAATTTGCTTCTGGGAAGCGCTTCGCGGCCAAGGAAGAAGTTGAGAGAGCTGTAGATGGATATTTTCACAGTCTTCCAGACTCTCACACCGGGAAGAAATACTGATGTTGGAGACGCTGTACCAAGTGTGTTGAAGTCAAGAGGATTATGTAGAAAAATAAAATAATTTTTTAACTTAAAATCGCAGTCTTTCATTGTCAGGCCGAGCATTTTTCACCTTACCATCGTATATCGGGTGCGCCATTAGTGTGTCGGCGAAGTTTGACGTGAAAACTGACAGAGATAGGAAAGTGAGATTTCTGTACAGATATAGTGTATCACAGCGGATATTGTAAAATTATTTACGAATATACAGGGAGTTACAATGTCCCACACACCTTCAGATTTTTCAGTTTAAGAAGGATGTGGACGAAGCTAACGATATCTAAGAATCAAGAATCAATTAAAGACGCAAGCTAAAGAGTTGTGATATTGATGAAATTAATATATAATATATAATATATAATATATAATATATAATATATAATATATAATATATAATATATAATATATAATATATAATATATAATATATAATATATAATATATAATATATAATATATAATATATAATATATAATATATAATATATAATATATAATATATAATATATAATATATAATAATAAAAAAAGCTTCAAACTAAATTAAACATGAAATAATTTAGATGAAGTTCACGATAGTGTTTTTCAAATTTGACTATTAAAATATGTACATATTAATACGTGGTCGGTATAATTTCGACATGTGTAACAGTAGGATGTTGACAAAGCTAACTATGTCTAAGAATCAAGAATCCATTAAAGAGTTGCGCTGTCGACGAAATAAATATTATTAAAATATTTCTTGTAAAAAAAGTTTCAAACATGAAATAATTTAGATGAAGTTCGCAATAGTAATTTTAAAATGTGACTATTAAAATATATCCAGATTAGTACGTGGTCGGTATAATTTCGACATGTGGAGAAAATAACTCGATAATAAAATAATTACTAAGAAAAAAAATTAGAAGAGAAAATCATACGTAATTAATTAATACCTAAATTAAAATGCGTATATAATAGAAATTCTAAGGAACATTCGAGAATATGAAAGGCCTGGAATTACCGCTCGATAGATAATTTCTTGGAAGGGTCTTGACCAGAACGATGTAAAAGAAAGGTGTTTTCCTACAAACAAATATACACAAATTGATTAAAGTTTGAATTAAATATTTTAAATTCGATATACTGTGTGCCCCAATAATGTGTCAGCAGAGTTTGGCGCGAAAACTAGCAAAGATAGGAAAGTGTGAATAGTGAAATTTTCTGTACGTATATTATATCACAGCGGATATTGTAAAACTGTAAAATCATTCCTTGTTTCAAGTAAAACTTAACTGTTTTGTTGTTATAGGTCTATAGTATTGATCGATCCATGTTTAAAGAAGTCGTAGTTTCGCTAGCGGGGTTTATAACTTTATTAACAAATTACCCCCTACCTTATTTGACTCGAATTTGAATGGAATTTGTGTCAATAACAAAGAAAACGCTGATTGAAAATAAACACAATGCTTTGTATGCTAGATGAATTTGAATTTGTTATGTGATAATTTTCCCCATGTTAATAAATTGCTTTTGATCTACTTCTTTAATAAAACCAAAAAATTTAGGGAGTATAATACTTTCAGAGCGATTTATAAATATGTAAGTCATAAAATTTAATGAATCAATCGACGAGGCAGAATGGGTGAGTCATCAATTTTCATATTTAAAACACGCTACATTAGAGATACCTGCAGAAGGAAGACCACCTTAAAACAAAGAAATTCAAGATTTAAAATTATAGGATGTTGCCGTAGTGTCAGTTAGCTTTTCACTTTTCAACTTTTAAAAGCGTTCTTTATTAGTATAATGCCGAAGTTGTTTTGTGAATGAAATGTATGCGTTTTTTATATGCCTTTATGAATATATATTGTGGTGGTTTATAAAAAAGATAACATGCTATATATACTTGAAAATGAATAATAATAAAATGAATATAAGTAGGATTTGAAAATGCGTAACTAGGGTGACGAAAAAGTGTTATAATTTTTTGTTTTTATTAAGAGAGTATTGAGAGAAATCTTGTTAGAAACCGATGTGTTAAAATATGTAATAATTAGAGAACGGATGCAATTTCCATAAAACGCAATCGGCAATTGGAATTGTGTATAACGTCGCACAGTACATCCCGGCGTATCAATGAAGTATTTGTTTGACTTACTCGGCCACCTGGTCTCGCACGATAACAATGGACAACTCAGCTATTGTATTCGGAGAATATAGTATTTTTTAAAGTGTTTTCATGAGCGTAGATAGAAGCGGGGTTTTTATAATGTATTTTATTTATTAGTTTATATTTCGTAAGATAAATAAAGTGCTGTGAGTAAGTTTCTTGTTTTCATAGTTTTAACTGTTAATTACATTGTAATTTTTGTGATAGATCCTGTTTAATATCGTTTGATTGAATCTATTTCTATCAATTATTTCGACGTAAGTGTGCATTAAATTTCGTTCAGTTTCAATAACTTACGCACACATTTTTAGTTTTCATTTATTTAAATCTAGAGCATTGTTTAAGTTACTTTTTCAGACATGATATGGAAGAATGTCGAGAACGGCATTGTAAAACAATGGCGAGTTGGATTGACGGTCATACTGATTGTATGTCCATTTTCAGTGATTCCGAAATTTATTACAAAATCCGTAAAATATCGTCAAAAATACGTCACTTAGGATCGCGAACACATCTGAACTTAGCAATCCCACTTTAAAAATATTTCTTCTAAAATATACTGGTCGAAATGTTCCTGATGAATCAACTTTACGCAAATATTATGTTTCTAGGTGCTATACGAGAACAGTAGAACGCATTAGAAGCCATCTTTTAAATCAATACATATGGATAAGCGCCGACGAAACGGTGGATATGTTAGGACGCTGTGTGGTAAATGTTGTAGCTGGTGTACTACATCCAACTATTCCCTATAACTCATATGTAATAGCAACAAGTGTTATAAATAGAGTTGATGCGGAAACAGTTGCTGAAACCATTAAGGAGAATATGCAAAAAATGCTTCATTCGGACGCCACGTACAAAGAAAAAATACTTTTATTTGTCAGTGATAGTGCTGCGTATATGTTAAAAACAGGCAGACTATTGAAGAAAACATATCCTAATATGCTGCATATTACTTGTGTAGCACATGCTCTCCACAGTATCTGTGAATATGTCAGAGACACTTTTCCGGAAGTTGATAGACTTGTATCAGCTTTTAAATAAGTTTTCAGAAAAGCACCATTGAGAGTAGCTCTTTTCAGGGAAAAATTTCCATCTCTGTCACTGCCTCCCACTCCAGTAATAACTAGATGGGGAACATGGCTGGAAGCTACCAGTTATTATGCTGAGAATTTCGATAGTCTAAAACATTTCGTAACACTGCTAAAGGAGAATGCTAGAAGTATTGGTGAGTGCAAGGAGCTCACACAATTCTAAAAAATTAAAAAATCAGTTGTACTTTCTTCACGAACACTTTGGAAAATTGCCAAAACTAATCACTTATTTTGACAATCGAAATCTCAAATTAAATGACGGATTAACCACATTAGATGTGGCTGTTAATAATTTGAAAAGTATTCCAAGTGACTTCGGATGTGGTCTTCGGCAAAAGTTTGAAGCAATTCTTAATAGAAATCCAGATTTAATTACATTGCAGCAATTATGTATGGAGACAATTCCACAAAATCTAACGGCTAAATATGAAGAAATAAAAGAATGTTTCCAGTATGCACCTATAACCAGTTGCGATGTAGAAAGGACGTTTTCTATTTATAAGGATGCACTTAATTCAAAGAGAACAAAATTGACAGAAGAAAACCTTGAGAAACTATTGCTAGTCAATATTAATAGTCCTTTACTCAACTTGAACGACAAAATGAACAAATAAAAATGTTCCAATTATAGAAATAAAATTAAAAACTTTAAAAATACAACTTTTCAACAAATACATATGTATTTCGTAATTTTATAGATCACCACCCGTTTGTTTTCCAATTATATAAATAAAATTAATTAATAAATTTGTATTTCGTAATTTTAGGTAGATAGATCACCACCCGTATGTTTTCCAATTATATAAATAAAATTAAAAACTTTATAAATACAACTTTTCAACAAATAAATATGTATTTCGTAATTTTATAGATCACCACCCGTTCGTTTTCCAATTATATAAATAAAATTAAATATTTTAGAAATACAGCCTTTCGCCAGTACTGCACTGGGCTTTGCGTCATGTGGTAAGCGTGTCCGTTCTCTAGTAATAATACATTTACCCGAAGTTTCGTGATAAAAGAAGTAAAAAAAGTTAGCTTATTGATCACTATTTCAGTCGAGTTTTAGAAGAATATATACGGATTTCAATTTATGTTAATAACGTGTTTTGTTCTGTTTCTTGTAATTGTTAATTGTTTGTAATATATGTATTTTTATATTACTGGTTGACTCAATAATTTCACCCGAACCTATAAATAAAAGACCCGAGATATTGTCAAATTATAAATTATTGATGTATCTGTTACTGCAGTTGGTGGAGAGATCATTACATAAATTGGCGCCCCACGTTGGGCGCCAATTCAAGTAATCATTTCCTTTTTCAAAAATAAAAAAAATAATGTAAATTCGGATACAATACCAGGCGCGTAGATTGCTACTGCTACCCAGGACATAGACTTACTCGAATTGAGAGCGGTTTTCCATATTGATAATTTTTAATAAATTGCCTCTTGAATTGAAAAACATTTACATTCTTTCTATATTTCGATTTAATGTATTTAAAATACTTTATAAGTTGAAACTATACACCACTGAAGAGTATTAAGCTTTTAAAAAATATTGCATGTAGTTGTTATTGCTGCATTTATTATTGTTATACTTTTGTTGATGGTTTACTCACGTTTACTTATAGTTGTGTAAGAAAAGCAATAAAGATATACAGGGTGTTAGCGAATGCTTTAGCGAAATTTACAGATCGATTTATTTATAAAATACAAACAAAAGAAGTTATGTGCTATTTTTGTGAATTATGTAGCGTTTTGGGGAAAACGCATAGGTAAATTTGTTACTAATAAAGGCAAGACACAAACAATAAAACTACTTATAGACAACACGTTTATTTCTTACAATTGCCTATGATATCTGTGACATTTTAAGGACTGTCAATATGACGTTTAGTTATGCAAAAACAACGCAAATTCCTAAAATTAAAGTAAATGTTGAAAATGTCCACCATTTGCTTCAAGACAAGCTTCAACATTTCTGTTTAGTGACTGACTTACATTTTCCTTATTTCTTATAAATTCTGCAACCGTCATAAAGCGATTTTTATGATCTTCCACATTTCCTACAGGAGTCTTGTAGACCAGTGATTTCATGTGACCCGAAAGATAGTAATCACAGCTTAGAATTCTTAATTAAGAATTCTGCTTCTAGTAAAACAACATTTGTCAGTCGTTAAAATCTGTAATTTACTAAAGAAAACACTGGGTATATTTGTTTCACAAAATATATTTATTAGATCTCTAACATATGTTTCGACTTTTCAGTCATTATCAAAGAGTTTTTAAACTAAAGTAGAAAGTACACTTCTACCACTATTTATGAGTTTCTACAAGACTTTATTACGGCATCAATAGTAGGGGAGTTGAAAAAATCCAGCTGTGTATTTGTGACATGTTTATTAAGATTTATGGCTTTTTTAATTTCTAATATTTCGAGGAAGTCGAGCCTTTTTCCTTTATTACAAGTATGTAAAAGTTTAAAATTACTGCTATTGAACAAATGTGTATTTTCAATGCAATGTTCGGCGAATCCCGTATTCATATTACCATAAGGAATAGAACTTCTATGTTCTTTTATCCGTTCTTTTATTGAGCGTCCTGATTGGCCGATGTATATCGCATCACAATCACTGCAACTTAATTCGTACACACCTGACTTATCACACAATTCTGTTTTTTCTTTATTATTTACTAAAATATTTCCTAGATTGACTTTATTCATTTGGATGACATTTAACCCTAATTTATTCAGTTTATTAGAAACTTTATTGCTAACCCCAGGTATATAGTTGAGTGTGTGAAATGTTTTATTCGTTTTTGTATATGTGTGCCCGTAGTAAAAATTCTTCGTAAGGATAGTACGTTGTTTTTTGATAATAATTTTATCTATAAATTCTGTTTTAAATCCGTTGTTTCTAGCTATTGCTTTTATGGTGGTTACTTCTTTTTCGTAATTCTCATTATTTAAAGGGAAATTAATCAGTCTATGTATAAAACTATGAAACGCTGCCATTTTTATATTCGATGATTGACTGGAACTTGCCGGGATTACTGTATCCGTTGTAGTGGGTTTTCTAAATATATCAAACTCGAATCGTTTATCCATTCTTGTTAATTTTAAAGTCTAAAAAATTTAGCGTTCTGTCTAACTCTTTTTCTATAGTGAATTGTATTTTATTGTTAAGAGAATTTAAATACTTGAGAAATTGGTCTAGTTGTCTATCTGTGCCTGACCACAGGCATAAAATATCTAAGTTTCTAATAAACTGAATAAATTAGGGTTAAATGTCATCCAAGTGAATAAAGTCAATCTAGGAAATATTTTAGTAAATAATAAAGAAAAAACAGAAGTGATAAGTCAGGTGTGTACGAATTAAGTTGCAGTGATTGTGATGCGATATACATCGGCCAATCAGGACGCTCAATAAAAGAACGGATAAAAGAGCATAGAAGTTCTATTCTTTATGGTAATATGAATACGGGATTCGCCGAACATTGCATTGAAAATACACATTTGTTCAATACCAGTAATTTTAAACTTTTATATACTTGTAATAAAGGAAAAAGGCTCGACTTCCTCGAAATATTAGAAATTAAAAAAGCCATAAATCTTAATAGACATGTCACAAATACACAGCTGGATTTTTTCAACACCCCTACTATTGCTGCCGTAATAAAGTCTTGTAGAAACTCATAAATAGTGGTAGAAGTGTACTTTTTACTTTAGTTTAAAAACTCTTTGATAATGACTGAAAAGTCGAAACATATGTTAGAGATCTAATAAATATATTTTGTGAAACAAATATACCGAGTGTTTTCTTTAGTAAATTATTCATTATGTTTCACCAAGAGCCAACCGTGGATTCGATACATTATGTTAAAATCTGTTCCGAAAACAGAGTTTTCTGCAATTTTTGTTAACAGCCACTAAAATCGCCCTTGTTTGAAATCTTTCGAAACGATAAGGATATACAAGAGATTCTTTAGAACTCCTCCATACTGTCCAGTGACTAACTCCAACTTGGCGAGATACCTCTCTAATGCTGAATGAAGGATCTACTTCAACAATTTGAAGAATATTTTTCTCAACAGGCACCATTCTTTCATCACGTCCTCTTCTCACTTCTTGATTTTTTTGGTACTACCGAACCTGTTTCCCGAGGTCTTTGGTGCAGCGTTTTGAAACTATTTTTGTTAGGTATTCTACGATGAGGATACCGGTCTGCGTAACTTCTAACTGCGTCCCTGGCATTTCCATCACATTCATCATACACAAAGTGCATGTCAGCGTACTCTTAAGTGGAATATTGAACCATTTTAAATTGAGCACATTACTGTCAATTTGACATAATTTTTTTAATATTGCTAAGTAACATCTTAAATATTTTAATTGATAGAAAAAAGTCGATTATATTAGTAGTTGCCTAAATTTTTGGGGGTCTATCTTGTACATCGTGTTTCTAAAAAAACATAGGACTAGGATAAAAGCGATAATAAGCATTTTTGTAGAACTTTTTATGAAGAATCTGCCCTCTAATTTTGGATAAAGTATTCCCTAACACGGTGTATGATATTATTATCATGTATTTGAGTTTGGTACAATGACTTTTTCTTTTTGATACGCTATTAAAATAGTGACAGTATTTATGACTAGATTCTGTAAATGAAAATCCGTAATATTTACATTTTAGAGAGGTGGAGTTTTGATAAAATAAAGATAATATGTACATATGCAAATCAAATAAACCTGGTAACGTTTACCTATGGCACTCTATTCTTGTCTAATTTGAAAGCGATCTCTTCTGTCTGCAAAATTCTTAAAACAACATTAATATATGTCAGATGACAGACATTTATTTTAAGTATAACGTCATTCTAATACTGGAACGAATAGAAAATAAATTGCATGCACCATTGCAAGAATACAGTAACGCCATACAATCGGTCCGCTAATGCTATTCCGGCAGAAAAGCCCCGAATTATTTTCGCAAACGTTCTTGCCATTCTCCGATCGTTCCCGTCAACAAACGGTACACGTGTCAAGCACGTGAGTGACAACAGCGCTCTTTCAGAGTGCGACCCGGGGAACTTGATGTAATTGTCGACGGTCGTCTGCTCAAACAAATGCACTTTCAATACCGAACAGAACATTGAGTTATTAACATTGACGTTTTATTTATTTACTTACAGTTTGTACGTGTATATGTGTGTGGATTTGTGCGTATGTGTGCACTGTCTCATTTACATAACCGGGACCATACTTACATAGTACTATCTAAACGAGCCGAGAGTACAGAGTCTCAAAAACCGTTAATCAGCAGCTCCACTCAACGTCGGTGAACGTGTTTTTTTAATGACTCGTTAACGTCCGGGGCACCGTAGAAAAATCGGAGATTTTTTAGTTGGATTTTCTCTCGTTCTTGCGCACGTTCGATAAATAAAAGTGCCGACGTAAGCACATGTATTTTTTTTAATAACCGAACCGTGTTATCTGGGTTAAATACGTCTGACGGAATACGAGAAATCCGAGCGTAGATTTACTTCAAACAACACCCAAAACGTCCTTTAAACAAGTAAAGGATTTAATATCTCGGTCATTAGTTGATAATTCAGAGGATTTGTTTGAAATTTGTTTGTGTCTGTTAGAGTACTGCTAGATGTTTAACCAAAAAATATCTAAAATTTCGTTAATTGCGACGCACTTTTTTGAAGTATATCATTGGATATACTAATTACAGGTGTTTCTCAAGGAATCTTGCATAAATTTCTCTTCATGATAAACACAATAATAGAGTATATTATATGTTATATATTATTATATGTTTCTGTTATGTTTTGACAGATGTTATTAATATCTTTAGATCTCGTTTTACAAACTCTGCGGTACTGCTTGGGGCGCGAACGCATCCACCCTTGAAACATCAGCTCTTATCCTTATTTACTCGGTAGCTGAATATTGCGATCCAGTTTAGATAAACAGCACCTATTTAAAGATAACACTGGCCTACAACCATTTTGGTGCAGGAGATTTTAGACCCGATTTTAAGTATGTCTTACATGGCGATATCAAAAATGTTACCCGTTTTCTTCTATCAGCTCTAGTTCCCGAGAAAAAAAAACACAATTCACGAAAAAATATATATTTTATTGATATTAAACATCAAGAAATTGTCTTTTGAGTGATTTTCTAGAATGAAACTGACTCTGGCAATCTCGCATGATTCCCCAGCAATAGTCAGCCATCATATGACTGTCCCACCTTCCTTGGTATCTATTCTCCATTGTTTTTAGGTCTTGGTGGAAACGTTCCCCTTGTTCTTCGCTTAGATCTCCTAAATTGTGTTGGAAATGATGTAGATGACTATTGAGATAGTGTAATTTTATACTCATATTACAACCTAAATCTTTGAATCGCACCAGCATTTCCTTTACTAGTTCTACATAGTTGTCAGCCTTATGATTTCCGAGGAAATTTTTTGCACAAAAGATTGCCAGGCAAGCCTCTCCACATCATTCATACAAGTCTCAAAATTAGTTGTGTCTTTCATCAATTTACGTATTTGAGGTATCAAAGATACCTGCGTTTAGTTTTTCAGTACTTAAACCAGGAAATTCGTGAGAAATAAACTGGAAACATTGACCATTTCTATCGAGAGCCTTAACAAATTGCTTCATTAGCCCTAATTTTATATGCAACGGCGGAAGAATGATTTTTTTCTCTTGAAACTGAGGGTTCATTTATAACATTTCTTTCCCCAACAACAAGAGCATCTCTCACAGGCCAATTTTTTGCAGTCCAATGACGTGATTTAGCTCGACTGTCCCAGAGACAAATAAAACTTGGGTATTTAGTATAACCACTCTGTTGACCCAATAAAAAATTAACCATCTTCAAGTCGACGCAGATCACCCAGTTACGTTCAATATATTTTATTTTTTGGCTTAGGATCTGATGTTATTCCGCAGTATTGAAAGTCATCATCTACTTGGGAAGAAATAGGTATTTCAGCTTCATCCTCCTGAGATTGCTGCACTACCTGGTGAAAAGTTGGTATTGGAACATTTTCTGAATGAGGAACAGGTCTTTGTACTGAAGAAATATTGGGGTATTTCCATTTATGGCGATTGTTTTTGTTGATGCCCACTATATTAATCATACAAAAGTAACAGTCGTCATAATGATTTTTTTGTTCTCGTCATATCATAGGCACTCCAAACTTCAAAGACTTATGTTTCCCTCTCTCCCATTGTCGCAAATGTTCAACGCATATTTTACAAACACTATGAGGCACCCACACTTTATCTAGGTGTAGAATTTCAATACCGAAGTAAGCAAAATACAAACGACGCACTGTGTTTGTAATCGATTTACGCTGATTTTTCAGTATGTATTCACCACAAAAATAACAAAATATATCAGGATCGTTAACACAACGTCTGGACGTACTAGCCATAATGAAATAGTAACACAAACTTTATCGATGATATTGTAATAATGACTAGTTACGAACAAGACCATAACAAGACCGACAACAATTCACAATGAGGGTAGTAGGTAAACTAGAGCTGATGAGTTAAAATGACGTATGTCAATATACTGTACATTACCTACTTTATCGACTATTCAAACAAACAGAGATGCACCAAAAAAAAAATTTTTTTTTGTAGGCCTGTGTAATCGACATCAAACTCAATGTGATCTAGACTTCAGCCTTAACAGCCGGCATTAGGTACTGTGTACTAGGAGGTGAGGATTCGATATTATTTCATTATTAGAGAACGGACACGCTTACCACATGACGCAAAGCCCAGTGCAGTACTGGCGAAAGGCTGTATTTCTAAAATATTTAATTTTATTTATATAATTGGAAAACGAACGGGCGCTGATCTATAAAATTACGAAATACATATTTATTTGTTGAAAAGTTGTATTTATAAAGTTTTTAATTTTATTTATATAATTGGAAAACATACGGGTGGTGATCTATAAAATTACGAAATACATATGTATTTGTTCAAAAGTTGTATTTATAAAGTTTTTGTATGTATAATCTGCACCCATTTACCATACATTGGTGTAGGGTATAATAAAAGTTAATGCGTTTCTCCGTGTGTTTGAATATATCTTCGCCATTCATCTCTGTCTCTGGCCAACCTCTTAGCCTGCAGCCATGTTGTTTCTTTCTTTGCAAACAACTCCGCTATCACTCCATTCCAAGTCCTTCTGGGTCTGCCTCTTCTTCTGCGCTTCAGGATTTTCGTCTTCCATACTCTCTTCGCTGGTCTTTCTTCATTCATACGTTGCATATGTCCCCACCAACTCATTTGGCGTTTCTCGATATATTGCATTAGTGAGTCTACTCCCAGTTCTTGTCTAATATCAATGTTCCTCATTCTATCTAGCTTAGTGACTCCTCTAACTCTTCGCAGATATTTCATCTTAAGGGCCTGTAAACTGCTTTTCTGTTTCTCGCTCAAGACCCACGACTCGCAACCATAAGTTAATATAGGTCTGTATATCGCTTTGTAAACTTTTATCTTGGTTTCTCTTGCAATTTCTGTTCTATTTGTGAATTTCTTGTTCATTGTGTGGTATTACAAAGTTTTTAATTTTATTTATATCATTGGAAAACATACGGGTGGTGATCTATCTATCTAAAATTACGAAATACATATTTATTAATTAATTTTATTTATATAATTGGAAAATAAACGGGTGGTGATCTATAAAATTACGAAATACATATGTATTTATTGAAAAGTTGTATTTTTAAAGTTTTTAATTTTATTTCTATAATTGGAACATTTTTATTTGTTAATTTTGTCGTTCAAGTTGAGTAAAGGAGTATTAATATTGACTAGCAATAGTTTCTCAAGGTTTTCTTCTGTCAATTTTGTTCTCTTTGAATTAAGTACATCCTTATAAATAGAAAACGTCCTTTCTACATCGCAACTGGTTATGGGTGCATACTGGAAATATTCTTTTATTTCTTTTGATGATGCCTCGATATTCTAATTTATCGATTTTCACATTTGCATTTGACATGCTTTCTTTCAAAATTTACTGCACAACAACTCCAACTTCTTGACGTAAGATTTTACAGTGACACATTCAAAATGTCATTATTTCTTGGCATTATAACAAGTTTTTGTTTTATTCAAGCAAAATGACGTAGGCTAACTAGATATCAATACCCTTTCGTACCTTATGTATAATTGTTCCTATGTTTTTCATAGTTATTGTTAATTTTGTTTGATAATGACATGTTTGACATGTTTTTAATGACGAAACTGCATTATAATAAAGTGGTAGTTTCTTCGTATATCAACATGACTAACCATCAGAAGTACAGCTTCTACATTCTTAATTTATTTTAAATTATTTTTATCTTTATCAAGTACGGATAACAGAAATAAAACTGACTTCATTGCCTCATTTTATAGTGCATAAGTCATCTAGATATACATCTACATATGTAACTCCAGAAGAAATATTCAATTTCGTATTGCTAACATGTCCTAATTGCGTTTCTTTGAATAAACATTAAAATAAAATTGTATTACCAGATGTTTGTATTGACAAATAATGTTAGACTCTGACATACTGGTACCCAGTAACATGCTTTAATTGTTGTCCTCTATTATTTCTTGCGTTGCACGAACACATATTTAACACACATGGCATAAGAGCAAACTTAGTGGTTGTTTATACATAACAGTCATAAGAAGAGCATCATATATAAAATACGTACCTAAATAATGTTTGCGAATTAACGGATGCAAAACAGTAATTCGCACCTGATGCAGTTATGGCAATTTGACAACATTTAAAGTCTGATTATATTATTTGTTTGAAAATGTATTTCAGATTTTTAAAATCATCTTACTGCTAATTAGCATAGATTATATGTAACATATGAATGTTAATAATTACAATATGTGTACATTACAATTGCAGTACCTAGTAATTGAATTTCTCCAGGTTTAATATATGAAGATGCTGTTGTATAAAACTATTCTTAAACCAGTTTGGACTTCTGGAATTCATTTATACGATACTGCTAGGCTAGGCAATTCGAACATTGTTGTTCTTCAGTAATTTTAGAAACAGTGTAGAATAAAGATTTATTAGTAATTCAGCCTGACATCTACTAATCCTTCTTAGGGAAGTCATTCGACGAGTATGGGCTTTCGCGATTACTTCTGATTGAGAAATCCTCTTTCGGACTTAGTCGTACTCAAAGTGAATTATTCGACGTTTCGAAAATCATGTTTTCAGCTTCTACAGAAGTTTTCTGTTACTTTATAAAATATGATGATGATTTAAAACATTTTATGTATTGTTTTTTGTAGTCCATTTTTTTGAATGGATAACTTGAAAATTTAAATTACGGGGGGGCATTTTTTAAATCCCGTCCGTATCTGAATGAGAGTGAAAATACCTCGCGATCGCTGCGATGTGCCTGCGTGTCTTCTCCCAACATGCTTTGCGCGCGTTTAGACGCCATTTGCAGTGGTATCGTTTGTCTGCGCGCTGAAAATTGAGTCGCCCGCCGACTGTGAGATACCATCTGCAATTCATTTCAGTGCAACAACAGTTGTTGTTTAATGATGTTTATTGTTTTAAATGTAATGTTCTTGTGTTATTTGTGAGTTGCTACTGACAATTATGTAAAGGGTCTTTCGTTGGAGACTGTGGTCTCCAGAGCTAGAGAGCGTTGGCAGTTTTATTAATTAATTTACACATAATTGTCAAAACTTGAAAAGGTATATAACCCCTTACCACAATTACTAATCGTATCCTAAATACGTATTTCGACAACTAAAGTAGGTAATTCATACCTCCTGCAGATGACAACTTAGTTGGTAAAATACGTATTTAGGATACGATTAGTAATTGTGGTAAGGGGTTATATACCTTTTCAAGTTTTGACAATTATGTGTAAATTAATTAATAAAACTGCCAACGCTCTCTAGCTCTAGTCTAGCTCTTCTCCTGATGAAGTCATAATATATTGACGAAATATGGAGAAAGGACATTTGAGTTTTAATGTAAACAGATCGTTAACCCAAATATTAGTGAATTTATATTGGTACGGTTAAGAAATTTTCTATAATTATATATATATATATATATATATATATATATATATATATATATATGTATGTACATATTATGCTTTAATTTATTTTAAAATTATTTTTGCGTTCACGAGTTCCAGAGTTACTTAACTTTTTAAAATATAAACTTTCATATAAATTTTGCTATATTATTTCACACCTATCTCCTCCTTCCTATATAATGGACACACGGATCTAATGGACGTTTATCGGAGGTCCCTTGGAGTCCATTATAAGCGGACTATACTGTATATATATATATATATATATATATGTATATATATATACATATATATAATAACTTCGTGACCTTGGTATGATATGGTAAACCTAATCAGTAGGCGATTAAAGGTCTGTATATTACTTCAAAATATATGTATTTAAAAAACTCTACATGTTTCGGCGGTACGCCTTTATCAAGAGTATACAAAATATAAATGACAGAATATAAATGTCAAGTAATTAAGTTGCTATGGTTTAAATTATTCAAAGATACATTCCAGTAATAATAATAAATCATGCCTTAGTATTCCAAAAAATAGATAGCAAGGTGTGAACATATGTGTTGTTCGCTGCTAGCAATTTGTGTCTCTTTCTGGGTATGAACTTGTGTGTTGGTTGCTGCTGGCAGCTTGCGTCTCTCTATGGGTGTGTGGTTTTGTGTGATAGCGTAAGTGTAGGGTTTTGTATGTCGGTGCGCTCGTGCGTGTGTTTAGTGACCGGTCGCTTGAATTTAGAGAGGTCGGATAACCAGCCGTTGCGTAGGGCCGCCAACCCTTCCCGGCAACTTCTTTACAAGTCCGTGCAGTACATCGACGGCCTGACCCCCTGACATTTAAATATCATATACTTTTGCTTATCATGTTGACTGTTCCGTGTTTTGATTCCTGTCTAGTTGTTCGAGCAGGTTTTCGTGGTTTTGCTTCTCGTTTTGAGCGAATGCCGACAACTTTGCATCTTAAGTCGCTCCACGGGCGCATACGTAATAATAACTCATGTCTTGCTTTTCCCTGCCTTTCCCTATTTTCGGTTTTTTGCTGATGTGGTCCTCTACTGGGTTGTAGCCTAACATATGCGCTACAAAACTCTAGGGGGGTCTGCCCGTTGGGCAGTCAGGTGCCATTCCGCCTTTCCAGCAAGAGTGAGGAACCATGCTACGCGGCGCAAACACGGCGCCGCGCAATGCACACACCACTAGGCCCGGTCCTGGGCGGCAACCTGGCTAGGCTGCCGTTAACAGCACACACACGTTCGACGTGTGTGCTATGCCCCCGCTTCGGCGGAAAACGTTAAGATGGCACAAGTGTGACCATCGTCGACCGAGGTAGCCACTAAGAGTGTTCCCTTGGTTAGCGATGAACAACCCCGTACAGGGTGCGCTTCGCTGGTCTGCGCCTTACCTCGTTGGGGCGGGGGTCAGGCCGTCGAAGTACTGCACGGAATTGTAAAGAAGTTGCCGGGAAAGGGTTGGCGGCCCTACGCAACGGCTGGTTATCCGACCTCTCTAAATTCAAGCGACCGGTCACTAAACACACGCACGAGCGCACCGACATACAAAACCCTACACTTACGCTATCACCCAAAACCACACACCCATAGAGAGACGCCAGCTGCCAGCAGCAACCAACACACAAGTTCATACCCAGAAAGAGACACAAATTGCTAGCAGCGAACAACACATATGTTCACACCTTGCTATCTATTTTTTGGAATACTAAGGCATGATTTATTATTATTACTGGAATGTATCTTTGAATAATTTAAACCATAGCAACTTAATTACTTGACATTTATATTCTGTCATTTATATTTTGTATACTCTTGATAAAGGCGTACCGCCGAAACATGTAGAGTTTTTTAAATACATATATTTTGAAGTAATATACAGACCTTTAATTGATTAGGTTTACCATATATACATATATATATATATATATATACATATAGTAAATTCAATTTGTTGGCGATTTAAGGTCTGGTTTTACTTCAAAGAATATATATTTAAAACAATCCTACATGTTTCGGCAAATGATGCCTTTTTCAAGGAATATAAAATATAAATGACATATATATATATATATATATATATATATATATATATATATATATATACGAGTATGAACTTCATGCGTATGAGAATTAACTATTAAAGCTCATTTTAGATGCGATTGTCGCTATAATTTGTTGCATTAAATTCTGCAATTCGACAAATCACTTTTTCCCTAGATTGTAGACGCAACAAGCCGCGACCTCAACTGTACAAGTTGTCAGTACAAATGAAAAATTAAAAAAAATTTTTTTGTGTAAGTCACATCCGGTCGGAACGTGCAGATACCGATATTTTTTATCTTTACAGATCGTCAGTGCACGTTATCCGGTGATAGATATGATTTTAACTTCCATACTACGTGTATACAGGGTGTTTGATCACTCGATTTCCTATTTTGGAGGGTAGAAGGTTCCCAAAGTATATAATGTTTTACCAAAAAAAACGCATAGAAAAAGGTTTCTAGTAAGCGAGAAAAAAAAAGAAAAAATATAGGAATATATTTTTGAGACGCTCTGTACACATAGTGAATGTTAGTGTGTGCCATCTATTAAGTTTTATATCGTCGACTGATATTAAAAGGAAAAATGCTGACCTGTGAGCGATAGATCCCTTCGTTGAAATCAAGACTTTGTGCTTACAGTGTAATATTTAGATATTTGCCGATGAAATTTTAAAGTTCGTATTTATACCGGAGCGACTACAGCCTTGTGAGTGGTTACAGCAGCAACATTTAAATAATGCACAATTGCTTGGTAACATCTTATTTTTCTGATGGTGTATTTAATTTTCACAATGCTCGTGAGAGATAAATGCAAAACCCTTGGCGATTAAACCAGCTCACCATCAACATCTATTTTCTTGAAATGTATTGATCGGTATAATATATAATTACATTGTTGGGCCATTTTTCCTACCGCCACGTTTGAACGGATAAGTTTATTTGGATTTTTTTACATAATATTCTGTCTGGTTTACTAGAATACATTCCTTTGAATATTCGCGTGACGACGTGGTATCAGCATGACACCTGTACATATAGTTCGCGTGATGCGAACTAGAAAACGTGATGTCGTATTGTGTTATAATCGGATATCTTAAAAAGTAGTTAATTTTTTTATCGTAGACAAATGTGTTTCATACATCGACCTTTAAACCAAATGTTTGTTTTCACTCATCTGTTGGCGTGTAAATAGAAATAATTTTATGAATGACCAGTCTGATGTTAAAAAGCAAACGAAGGGATATTTATTTACTACGTTTTATTTTTTGTAAAGGTCACTGGACTGCGTGTTTGAAATAAATAAACAGCGACTTCTTCTACTTTATCACTAACCTACCTCAACTCAATGTGTACTGTCTAACATAAAAACGTTGACTTTTTCAAAAATTAACAGAATTAAAAATAAATTTGCGGATAATGAAATGCTTGGCATACATATACATACTGTTTATATTATGTCAATGAATGAACAAGCAGCCTGTATATACAAACTGTGATGAACTTCATGCGTATGAGAATTAATAACTATTAAATCTAATTTTACATGCATGTAAAATTAGATTTAATAGTTATTAATTCTCATAGACATGAAGTTTATTATTAAATCTCATTTTACGTGCATGTAAAATGAGATTTAATAGTGACAAGAAAGTTTTCAGTGTATACGAATGCGAAAAGTAATATTATAATGATATTTGTAAAAAAAAATCAAACAAGTAGCTGGGGTATTTAGAAGAAGGAGAAATTATTATGATTATTGATAGGAACGTAATAAACAAAATTGATTGAGAATCGTAAAGAATTATAAATCCAATATTGTAATAGATTTAAAGTATTAAATGAGGAAAAAGTTTAAAATATCACAATTAACAATACTTTATAATCTTATGAAATGTTTGTTAAAATATATATTGCTACGAAAAGAATTTTTGAATTGGAAATACAAAGGTTTTGGTATAAGGATAAAGTAGAGTCAATAACGACAATTGTAGTGAAAGAATTTTAAAAAAGAAACAATATTATTATAAAAATACAATTTAAAGATAAGAAACGGAATATTATAGAAGAAATATTATTATTATAAAAATACAGTTTATGCAGAAGAATATTGGAGAGGAAAAGGAATAATAGATCATATTTTAAAGTGAAGGAAGACAAACGTAGTGACAGGAATATGATTGGAATCAAAACTGGAACGTTGATTAGTTTCAAAACAGGTTTAAAAAAATTGTTATATATAAGTATTTTTTATATGTAAAATAATTAATTTGACACATTAATAAATATTGAAATTAATACATTTAAAAGAAGATGAGATTTTATTTTTTTTAAGTTAAGAAATTCAATTTATATGTTAAAAACGACGAACCTGAGATAGTTAAATTATTTATTTAACGTGGTGTAACCACAATTGTTACATTTCTGACGCAGCAACGAGCTTCAATATTATTTAATTCAATTAAATATGTATATCATTACATTTTTGGCACCATCAACGTGGTGTTTTCTATTATTATAATTATATACAGTGTGGTCATAAAGTTTGGAACCAAGCTTATAACCGCATTATTTTACATTTTTAGGAAGAACGCTCTGACAGGTAAATTTTCTTTTTCAAAACGCTATCTTTTGACATACAATTTTTTTCTATGGCGTCATTGGTTTTCGAGTGATGACGTTATCAACACTTTCTTTAAATGGCAACCATATTATTTTTTTCTCGTTTTTGGTAGATCTTTATATCCACCAAATAGTGATATAAAACAATTGGTATGTAGCATCACAATTTTTTTGAAAAAATTATATAAATTTCGAAAAAAATACGAAAATTTTATTTTTGTACAAAATTAAAATTAAATTAAAAAAAATACATCTGAACTTAAATTTATTGTAACAGTTAACGTAAATTTTCAAAATGGACCCCACCAACCAACTGACACTGTCCCAGCCGATTGTAAACACTTCGTATACTCGCCTCAATTATGTCTGGGGATATTTGTGTAAGTTCTACGCGAATTCGTTCTTTTATATCTTCTAAATTGTTCGGTTTGTTAAAATACACTTTCGATTTCAAATAACCCCACAAAAAAATGTCTAACGGAGTCAGGTCAGGAGAACGAGGTGGCCATTCTATGGCGCCTCTCCGTCCAATCCATTTATTGGGAAATATTTCGTCAAGAGAGTGGCGAACCTCTACACCATAATGGGGAGGCGCCCCATCTTGTTGAAACCAAATATTTGGATGGGGGTACATCACCATCCTCGTGATTTGGGAAAATAACAGCGAGCGCTGGAACCAGTTCAAATCTTAAAAATTGTAAATATTGCACAGCAGTCAAATTTCCTTCAAAAAAATATGGTCCTAAAATGCGTCATCCAATCATTCCAACCCATACGTTAACTTTTCCTCTGCGCTGAGTATGACACGCTTGAGTCCAATGCGGATTGTTCTGCGACCAATATCTGCAATTATGGCGGTGAACAAATCCATTTAGGCAGAACGTAGCTTCATCTGAGAAGACGATGTTTTCCAAGAAATTTGGATTTTGGTCACAACGTAACATTACGTCTTCACAGAACTGCAGTCGACGATCTTCGTCATCCTCATGTAATTCCTGTACAAGTTGAACTTTGTAAGGACGATAGTGTTCTTTTTTAAATAAGTTGACGACAAATGAGTGAGCCACCTGATTGGCTAACGCAAGTTGTCTGGTGGAAACATGATGCCTTTCTTCTGCTTCTAGAAGCACATTTAATTTCACATCTTCTCCTACTTGAGGTCTACCTTGCCGTGGTCGATCTTTTACGGATCCAGTTTCGGTAAACTTTCCAACTAGTTTTGTCACCGTAGACCTGGTAATTGGAGGTCTATCAGGGTGTTCACGGTTAAACAAATCGCATGCTTCTGCATGCGTTCTTTGTCTGTCCCCATACCCAACCATAATTAAAATTTCGATTCTTTCTCGCTCAGATAAATGTGCCATTTTTTATATTAGCGAAAATTAACAATTTTTACGCAATATCTCAAAAATTTAACGTCAAAAATAGAAGTAAATAATTCAAGAATGTTGTCGCCATAGAAACAATTTCAAACTAAAATTTTTGTACATAAATTGTATAAAAAGAAGCAAGAATGTCATAAAGAAATATCTTGCAAAAAAGTGCGTGTTTTTGTTTTTGTAATTTTTTTGCATAATAACATGAGTACATGTGCTTTTGACGATCCGGTTTGTTCAAGAAGAATATTTAAGTCCTCACACAAGACAGAAGTGTGAAAAAACTTTATTTACATATTTCAGTAAATTTTGTAAGCTTAATTAGTTTTTGAAATCTTCAATTTTTGGGCGATAATTTTAATTAAGAAATGGTCTGCCACATCATGTCAATTTTTTAAATAAATTAAACTTCTTTGGCCCTTTTTTGTGAAACTATTTAATGATAAATAAGATTTTTTAATAAGTAATTGGCTGATTGGGAAGACGAATTTCTTTTGACCTGGAGCGAATAACGCAGATTACTATTGATCGCAAAGCATTTACACTCGGCTGGGACAGTGTCAGTTGGTTGGCGGTGTCCATTTTGAAAATTTACGTTAACAGTTACAATAAATTTAAGTTCAGATTTTTTTTTTAATTTAATTTTAATTTTGTACAAAAATAAAATTTTCGTATTTTTTTCTAAATTTATATCATTTTTTCAAAAAAATTGTGATGCAACATACCAATTGTTTTATATCACTATTTGGTGGAAATAAAGATCTACCAAAAACGAGAAAAAAATAATATGGTTGCCATTTAAAGAAAGTGTTGATAACGTCATCACTCGAAAACCAATGACGTCATAGAAAAAAATTGTATGTCAAAAGATGGCGTTTTAAAAAAGAAAATTTACCTGTCCGAGCGTTTTTCCAAAAAATGTAAAATAATGCGGTTATAAGCTTGGTTCCAAAGTTTATGACCACACTGTATAGTAAATCAGCTAAGATTTACCGGCGATAAATATGCGAAATATATCTCCAAACTTCCTACCCTTCGCGTCCCTGGCGCTAATGTACACTTTTGTCAATAATTTCTATATGTTACCTATAAATGAAAAAAAAATAATGGTTTAGTAATACAGGGCATTCAAGTTGCCTTTCCTTGCATTATCAAAAACAATGTTAAATAAATGTTCTTTTATAAATATGAAACATCCTATTTATTTACAAGTTACGTCGAAAATAATAAATATAATTCATTTAAAATATAAACATTAACATAGCCACATCATTTTCATGGCGTGGTGTTTATATTTGACACCTTAAATTTTTTACTCAGTTTGTACCATTCAAAACGACAGTGCTGCTCGACCGGTCAATCTTAAATGGTTTTACTATAGCTTTATTTAATTTCGACATTTCAGAACTAATCAGACTAATAATAACTTTAGAAATCTACGAAGTCTCTGAAGATACTTGAAATATCCAGTTTCGCGGCTAATTGGATTTAACGATTCGAGAATTCCGATATTTCCGAAAAAACTATTCACTCCCAGTTTACAAGGTAATGAAATCCAATCGCTGGATCGCTTCGAATTTCAGTTAAAATTGTTACAGTGCCCGCAGTGGGTGCACTCGCCCATATCGAAGATTATCGTTCACCTCGATGTGAACCGGTCTGGTTCTGGACTGCCCGTCGCTCTAATTAAATATAAATAAGATATGTTTTATTCAGCACGTTTAGAATCCCGATTCGAATTTATTACTGGACGTTCTCGAACTGATTTATAAAAGATTAGGGTTTCTCTGTCCAACTGCACAGGGTCGCAATCGTGCGTGTGTGTCTTTAGATTTACTCCAAATATGGCATGTTGTTTTGGGTCCAGCGCGACACTTTGAATTTATGGTCGTCTTTTGCATTTCCAAATCGGGCACTGGAATTACTGATTCCTTAAAATTCGATCTCCGCAAACTAGTTCTTCTGCTGCTACCGTAATGCGATTGTTTCTACGGATGGTCTCTTGAATAAAAACTACCCACTTACCTTTAAATATTTTTATCGTTGCAGGCTGTTTGTCCTTGTAAAAATTCATTACTTTTTGCTATTATTTTTTATATATTTAGTTAATGCAATCAAATAATAAATTGTAACGATCTTTATACAAGCTGCCCCGTATCGTTATGTTCAAATTTTAGGAGTGTAATGTAGACTTCATTTCAAGTAACAAAAACGCAAAACTGTATATCTATTTTTATTTGTCTCAAAGATACAAATCTATGAATGTGATTGTCAGATCATGAAAAAAAAATGTAATCTTAAAAGTCAATAAAAACTGATTTTATTTAAAAAAGTTCAATTAATAATATTTTCGAAATGTCCAGATCCTTGTTGACTGCAGGCTTGTGCCTGTAAGCCAACAGAAGAAGTACTTAACCGAATTTCATACTTTTTTTGTCGGATTTGCTCGGCAGCCAGATGAATACGATTCAACAACTCTTCTCTTGTGTTCGAAACTTGCGCGTAGACTAAATTTTTCATGTACCCCCATAAATAAAAGTCAAGGGGATTAAGATCGGGTGATCTGGGTGACCATGCAACAGGACCACGTCGACCAATCCATCTTGGATAATTGACGTTAACCCAATTTCGGACAGCAATTCCAAAATGAGGTGGTGCCCCATCTATGTGAAACCACATGTCTCGTCGAACATTCAAAGGGACATTCTCTAAAAGACCTGGCAATTCGTCAATAAGAAATTGAAGGTAATTGTCCGCATTTAACCCCCCAGGAAGAACGACTGGACTAATCAACAAGTCATCGATTAGGGCCGCCCAAACGTTAATAGAAAATTCATGTTGAAATTTAGATGGGCGTATAGCTTTGGGATTTTCTGATGACCACCTGTGCAGGTTTCTCAGATTTGTAACAGCACTTCTCGTGAACGTAAATTCATCTGTCCAGAGGACTGTTCTGCAGAAATTAAAATGAAGCCGTGGCTGTCTTAATATCCAGGTAGAATAAACTAGACGAGCATAGTGGTCTGCCTCAAGCAAACCGTGTCCCCTGCGATAGTGATATGGATATAAGCCCTCACGTTTTAAAATTCGCCAAACTATCGTTCGTGGCACTCCTAGTTGTCTGGCGATTCGACGTACACTGAGAGTTGGATCCCTTGTAACAATAGCTACTGCCTCTTCCTCTAAGTCTGCTGGCAAATTTACTCCTCAGTCGAAAAGATAATCACGCAGTCCGCATTCCCGAAATTGTCTGTGTATTTCCAGAAACGTTCTGTAATGAGGAATGCGCCTATGGGGAAACCGATGTCGGTATTCAATAACTGCTTGATGTGCACTGCCGTTACAGTAGCCATACACAAAATGCATGTACGCATACTTTTGAGAAGAAAATCGGTAAGGCATTTTGAATAAAGGAAACGTGTCCACTCACTAATAAGCTGTTGTATGAACTGAAACGTAATGTAATTCTTCATTAAAAAATGCAGCGTTAACAGTTTATTGTATGATATTCATGATTCAGCAGTTACGAAATAAGTAAGAACCTTTTTTATCATAAATCAATTTCCAGTACTCTTTTTTGTAGATCTCCAAGAAATTACTATATGCACTACGACACGTGTTTATTTATTTTAGGATAACATTTTATTATGCGACGTTAACAATCACAGGCCTGTTATTGAATCGTGTAACTTTTTTTAAATGAAGTCAGTTTGTATTGACTTTAGGATTACATTTTTTTCATGATCTGACAATCACGTTCATAGATCTATAACTTTGAAACAAATAAAAATGTCTGTGTATATAAAAGTCTTGCGTTTTTGTTACTTGAAATGAAGTCTACTTTACATTCCTAAAATTTGAACATAACGATACGGGACATCTTGTATAACGAAATTATACTTCCACACATAATTTAAAATGTAATAAAATAATTTGCTTTTTTTATTATTACTATTACAACTTTTATTTATGATCTGGTTTGTATTTCTCTTTATGGTAACTTTCCAAATGCGAAACCGCCTTCCTTCCTTCACGCACTTTACGAAGCCGCAACGTGTTGATGCCTTAATTGAAAATAAATAACATCAAATGTACAGATAGCCTTACACAAACCGTCACCTGTGCGCCGTTCTCGACTCCTAATTTACGGGTCTAGTTTGTGCCAAGCGCTTCTCGTGAAATAATGCATGTGGAATGATGACAGCGCAGCAAGTTTTGATTTATGAATTAATTAGTCGTGCTAGTAGAAGTAGTCGAGTGCACACGCCTCTGCGTAATCGCTAAACGTATACCGACGATTCATTCATTAGAGTAAACGAATCTACAGCTAAAAGACAATCAGTCCATGGGTTACTTATGAATTTAATGACTTTTAATAACATTGATTTGTGGTGAAACACAGAGGTTGTAATTTTGGCTGTGTAACAGATATAGGCTTCTCAACTAATATTCTTTACTAATATTATTGCAAATGAATGGTTTATATCAGTATCCGTCAACCTTTTTTTATTTCCAATATTAGTACAATTCAACAAAAAAATAATTAAATAAATAAAATTAAATCGAATTCCAAGAAAGGCTACTAACAAGAAAGCTGCAACCAAAGATTGTGCTTAAAAACAAATCCATAATCTATTTTTAAAATTTTATTTCATTATTTATTACTAAAGACAGGACACGAGAGGCCCATGACTCATCACCCACGGGCGTACTATTGAAAATTTGTATTTTTAAAGAGTTTTTAATTTTATTTATATAATTGGAAAACATCCGGGTGGTGATCAAATACGAAATACATTTTTATTTGTTCATTTTGTAGTTCAAGTTGAGTAAAGAAGTATTGATATTAACTAGAAATACTCTCTCAAGATTCTCTTCTGTAAAAAAACTAGTTTGAATATAAATGAACTAACAGTATTAGCCTATATGTGTAACAGTCACGTGGTTTATGAACGGACTAGTCACTTTATTTACGTCTTAACTGCTCCTAGGCCATATATCTATAACTATGACATTTAAATAATTGCCAGTAATTATTTTTCTATTTATTTGTACACAACAGACTACGACGGCGTTTACAGTTACATCAAACTTTCGTCTCTCGACAAGCGCATTTGTTTGACTGATACTTTGTTTTACAAGGACATTTTTTAAAGCCCTGTCCATGTTCGGTAGACTGAGCCGTAACTACCGATCTAAGAGATGCTTCATTCTCCTGGGGGACTTCATCAATTGTCACAATACTAGCAGGACATATATTAAATGCTGAACGACTATAAAATTTTGAAATAATTCCTTGTTTGGTATCCAATTTACTGCTTGGGTACCAAACAAGGAATCATTTCAAAATTTTATAGCCGTTCAGAATTTAGTTCACGTTCTGCTAGTATTGTGACAATTGGCTTTTGGTAATACTGCTAAAATTGACCGAGTATCGCCTATGCCACGATCAACTTCTGGAACAGGAATCCTCACAGTTGATCTAATGTTCGGTTTTGGATGGGTGCTGTCTGAAATCATTTTCATTCGTTTTGCTTGTTCCTCTAATCCATCGTGAGCACCTTTTCTGGCATCTGTTATGTTTCCTTTTCTACTGCAAATACTACAAACATATCCATTTTTCTTGGCATCTGAAACGTTGCCATTTATAGAATTCAAGCAAATGCTGCATTTGGGTTGCTGTTCATTTGCTAGAGATCAGCATGCCAATAGAGTTTATGAGTGTGTATATATGGCCTGTAACTTATTCATGTTCCTTTATTAGTCATTAGTTTATTATATTTGTTATTTTTGTGTTGATCGCCTGTTTTGGTATCTCCTGTTGAGGTATTAATAAAATATTATTACCAGAGAGCGGACTGAAACGATTGAATAACTAATTGCCCCTATAAAACCTTGTGGCGGCCTCAGGTATAATATGCATGTTACAACAGCGCCACTATTTGCTTGGTTGATTGCATTCTGTATTCCGCATTCGAGCAGGTAGTATTATTTCCGTCGTTATGAATTTGTCTATTGTATCTATTTATTAATAAATTCTATTTGACAGTGGCGTGTCAGACGGAATATACATTTATATATTATTTCGTTGAAATAATAATTTAAAAAATTATATCCGCTAATTTCCAAAGTGTAACCTCGTCTTTACATGCTGTTATACATTGTATATACATACAGGGTTAGTTAAAAGTATGGAGACGGCGATTTATTGTCGTTAATATTCATTTTAGGGAATTATGTTTAATATAAAACTTTGTTAGGATATTTTTATCTACATTTGAGAATATTTGAATTTTTTTTTTCTTCAATTGTTTTTTAGTTACGCCTGTCCGCGCAGTTTTTTTAAATGGGAACTAGTAAATTTTACTCTACCATTCGAGAGAGAATTTTTTTTCTCTTTACAATAATATTTTTGTTTCAATCAATTAGCGGCCAATTTCAATATTTCACAGTCATCGATCGTGTCATTTTTAAAAAACGAAAAATATAAACCTTATAAGGTACACCTTGTATACGAGTTAACGGAAGATGATTTTGATAGGAGATTACAATTTTCTAAAGAAATGTTAAATATTTGCAATAATAATGAAAATTTTGTCAACAATATTCTTTTCTCTGACGAAGCTACTTTTTGCCTTACTGGTGAAGTAAACAGGCATAAATGCAGATACTGGTCATCGGAAAATCCCTCCTGGTTTTTGGAGCACCATACGCAATCATATTATCGGTCCCTTTTTCATCAATGGCAATTTAACTTCGGCTCTGTATTTGCAGTTATTGCAAAATGAAATAATACCTGCTTGTGCTACGCTCTATCCTCATGAAAACAATGAACACCTGCCCAATGACAGTATCTGGTTCCAGAAAGATGGCGCCCCACCACATTATGGTGTAAATGTTCGTCAATATCTGGACAACGTTTTTCCCCACAGATGGATTCCCCACAGATGGATTGGAAGACGAGGAACCATTGAATGGCCAGCCCGTTCGCCAGATTTAAGTGCTTTAGATTTTTTTCTTTGGGGATACGTAAAAAACAAAGTTTACAAAGATAAGCCCAATAACGTCGAAGATTTACAAATCCGAATTACCAGAACGATACAAGAAATTCCACGAGATTTTTTACAGAACTCTGTTCGGGGTTTTGTAAATCGATTGGGTCATTGTCAAATTACTAATGGACGACAATTTGAACACTTTCTTTAATTTACTTTGTTTTTATTTTGTTTAATTTTTCTTGTAAAAAAGATATTAAAATGAATTTTAAAAATACAAAAATATTATTGTAAAGAGAAAAAAATTCTCTTTCGAATAGTAGAGCAAAATTTACCAGTTCCCATTTAAAAAAACTGCACGGACAGGCGTAACTAAAAAAAAATTGAAGAAAAAAAAATTCAAATATTCTCAAATGTAGATCAAAATATCTTAACAAACTTTTATATTGAACATAATTCCCTAAAATGAATATTAACGACAATAAATCGCCGTCTCCATACTTTTAACTAAGCCTGTATATGTATTTATTGTTCTTGAGATAGTATATTTTCTATTCTCTTCTATAAGGGATTGTTTCGTTTCTTTCAGTGTTATTTGGTTACAAATTTTAGTATTTAAAAAAATCTGTTTTATATTGTTATATTGTATATTTATCCTATAATTTTTTATAAATAATAAGTTTAATTTACTACCTTATTTTTGGAGTAGTTTTCATTTCTTGTTTTTAGTCCATTTCGTTCTATTCTTAGTATTTCTCTTTATTTTCATTAACTATGGAAAATTCTCGTAGGGCAACCATGGTAGCATGGATTAGAGGCCATACAGTTTGGTTGCATATTCGTAATGATACCGAGATATATTACAGTGCCTGTTCATTAAGTTTAAGGCGTTCACAAAAGTGCAATGTGCAGAGACATGCTTCTTTGAAAACTCGTCTAGATAACATATTGCAATGAATAGTGGTTTGAAAATTTATCACGCCACCATCCACAACTAGTTTTCCTAACTAGGTTTCTCAGCCGGTGAATTTTCAAATATGAGACTTCTAACTTCTCGGGTTCCACTTAGGAAAAGTGTTTCTACAAAGTAAGTTGAGCGCCAGTGAAATGTTCACAAAAATTTTACTTATTTTATATAAGTTAAGTTAGAATAGCAATATTGGTATTAGAAAATGAAACAAACGCAAGATAAAAATTTAAAATAAATATTTAATACAAAAATAAAAAATAAAAATCTATCTTTACAAAGTATAAAGATTCTGTATTATGCAAAAATACATGAGGTAAAAACATTAATTGAAAATTGACAGCTAAATGAATGGAAAACATCCTCTTAATGACACCGCTCAAAACTTATCTAAAAATAATCAAGTTAAATATTAATCTCTCCCCAGAGAACCACACTGTATAATCAGATACTGATACATGAACAAAAAAATAATACGTGTGCAAAAGACACGCACAAAAAACCCTGATTCCTCTCGAACAAACTTTTCAATTATAATATTAACATAGAATTTTAATATTTAACTGTATTATCTATATTCTTAATAATACCTAAATCTCTTATCTATAAGCTTCAATACAATGGAAATATAATTTAAATATTTATGACGTCATACAATATTAAATACTTACAAAAACTAAAATGGAGATTCTAACGAAGAAGGTGCTTATTCAACTTTAAACATCAAATACAATGAGAATTTTATCTCTATAATATCGGGACTTTAATACTTAAATTACATCAACAATAAAACACTCCCAAACTAATTAAATATATTTATGATATATTTCTCTTAAAAGAAAGCTACCTTCTTGTTCAAACTATAAATTTCATCTCCTTTAATTTACCTCGGCCTCTTCAAACTCGGAAAACAAGTTTTTCACTCTAGTTAAATTTATATACATTTTGAATATACACTTTATCTCACAAAATATGTACATTTTTAAATTAAATAATTTTTAGTTAAAAATCCATAGCAATATGTCCATCTGCACCTGACACTTTTAACGAAGAACTGTGTGAAGCTTTCATGGCGGCCAATATCCCATTCAAAAAAAGCTTAACAATCCAGTCCTCAAGAGGTTTCTTACAAAATATACTGTTTGTCACACACCAGATGAATCTATTTTACGTAAATACCACTTACCAAAATGTTATTTGAGAACCATTGAAAAAATACGAACCAACCTATCTGGGCATTATTTCTGGGTAGGTGCAGACGAAACAACGGATGTATTGGAAGGATATGTGTTAAATGTAGTTGTTGGTATTCTTCATCAAACAACTTCATACCAACCATACTTAATTGCAACTAAATTATTGCCAGTGGTAAATGGTGAAACAGTTGCAGAAGTAATTGGTTAAAGTATTCATAATATTCTACAATCGGATAACATAACTATAAAGACAAGATGCTATTATTTTTGAATGGTGCGGCAGCTTATATATTGAAAACAGGGAAGTTATTAAAGAAATCTTAATCCAATATACTACACGTTATCTGTGCAGCACATGCACTACACAGAGTATGTGAATGCATCAGGGGTCATTTTCCAAATGTTGATAGGTTAGTTTCGCCATTTAAAAATATATTTCCCATAATTGAGACAAAAAGTTGATGCCATATTTAGTAGAAATCCAGATTTGAATATATTATATCAATTCTGCACAGAGCCGATTGAAAAATCTATACATTCGAAGTATGGTGCAATTTTCAAACAGTTTAATAACGCACCCATCCCACCCAGTTGTAATGTGGAACGGATATTTTCTATTTTTAAAGACGTTTTAACATCTAAAAGATATAATTTAACACAGGAATAGATTAGACAAATTTTAGTTGTCAATTGTAATGTTTTACACTTTCAATGTTTCACAGAAGATACATAGTTTTGAGTTTTGTTCTTTGTAAATTATTTTTATTCAAAATTCGATACGCAATTCGCTTGTCATTATTACTTTTGTTTCAGCAGTAGTTGCTGCCAGTTACCAAACCGTTTATTACATTCGCTCGTTGTGCATTTACAAATAAATATAAACTGCATATGTAGGTATGTGCCACTTATGCATCTAGCTACACGTATCAAATTGTTCGAAACTCACGGATTGCTTACAGAAGCAAACCTATTGCGGATACAAGACATGGCCTATGGGCTATCAATCATCAATCGCTCGAGTCCGCTCTCTGATTATTACTATTATTGTTCGTTGCTAGATGTTCATAAAATGAATATGTTCCGATTTTGCAAACGTCACGGCAATTATTACCATCTTCAATTCCATAGTTAGACCAATACTTCTAGCCAATGCTGCCATATTATTTGGTCTTCTTACCAAATAAAACATATTAACAGAGTGGAACGGGTGGAAAGGAAATTAGTAAACTTTATTATGCATATTAATCAGGATCATCTGACTTATAATGAGCGGCTGAACCCACTGAACATAAAATCTCTTGATTCCCGTCTTGTTCGATTGCCCTTAAAATGGGATATTGGTTAATTCATAATTGTTTTGATTGCTCTAATTAGCATCTAATTCGCGTTCGAATTTTTAACTTTCGTCTGCATAATTAATTTTATATACCGTTTCATAGGACTGAACATAGTTGGCACAATCCTTTGGATAGGTTGTTAGTGCTTCTGAATTTATTTCCCGAGATATATTTATTCAATACTTCGTATAATTCTTTTGCATCTTTAGTGAACAGCACATGCTGAGTGTATCAGGTTTATGATTATACATTCCTTCTCTTGGTTTATTAACGTTTTGTTCTCATTTAAGTATATCCGAAATTGGTGGAGACTGTGGCTTGTAATTTGAAACAGAAATAAGAAAAACACCCTAACCACAATATATAACAATAAATACTATATACGTATTTCGGCAACTAAGTTGCCATCTTCAGTAGAATAACCTTAAAACCTGAAAAAAAGAGTGTTAAACGTAGCGTTCTTGGCTAAGGTAAACCTTAGAAGATATGCTCTTCACCAAATCGCCAGTGGGAGAACACTCTTTACTACGCCTACTATAAAGATATTTAATTTCTGAAGTCAGCCATTTCATTTTCGCGTAAAACGTTACTTTATCAATAATTTTACAATTCGATGTAACATTAACTTTCATAAATTTAGGAAAAACTTTACTTTGTTTGCACTGCGTCAAGAAATTAATATCGGCTTTCAATAAACTAATCTTACTCGTTAAACTATGAAATCTATTGTACTCCTTTGACCGGGAAGTCTTGGTGATCCGAAATTGGTGGAGACTGTGGCTTGTAATCTGAAACAGAAATAAGAAAAACACTCTAACCACAATATATAACAATAAATACTATATACGTATTTCGGCAACTAAGTTGCCATCTTCAGTAGAATAACCTTAAACTGAAAAAAAAGAGTGTTAAATGTAGCGTTTTTGACTAAGGTAAACCTTAGAAGATATGCTCTTCACCAAATCGCCAGTGGGATAGCACTCAGTGTTATCCCACTTATCGATTCTGGTAAGAAAAAAGTTGCCAAGTTCTTCCTGTATAAACCTTGTTATTGTCAAATTATTTGCCTTTGGCAACTGTTTGGATGGAATTAAATAAGATTTTGCTAGAACCGATACGTTAATTATACCAATCATCAAATGAACTATGTATCGGCCCACACTATTAGTAGTTTCATCTACGCATATATAAAGATAATTGTTTGCAACAACCTTCTTAATGCTATTCAATGTTTCTGCATAGATTCGGCGAATATAATTTTTCTTAACGTGCTCTCGTCGGGAATGTTATATTTGCTGATGTACTTTTGCAAAAATAACTTGACACTTAAATTGTTTAATTTATGTAGTGGAATATCTGCCGACACAAACATTTGACACAAATCTTAATTACATTAAATTGTTCTTGTTCCGATTTTTTGTAAGTTGATGGCAAATATTGCGGTATTGTTTGCTGACTCTTCTTCGCCAATTTCATCTTTGTTAGTTTTGCAGCATGAGATGGAGTTTTCATATGTTGGTCGACTTGGAACTTTCTCTCACTTGTAATCTGCAAAAATGTCACACCATCGGTTGTTTTCTTATAAAATAAATGTTAGTAAAAGATAAAGGAATAATTAAAAACTTAATTAATTCATTAATTAATAAGAGGAAATAAACTTAAAATTTTACTCACAATCTTGCAGCGTCTTTTATGTCTTAATTAAATGTCTTTTAAAATAAAATTACTTTCGAATATGGGAATAAATTTCTCCGAATAGCAAAGAAACACATATACTCCTAATTTCTGGTAAATTGTATTTTTTTATTTATTTAGAAGTTTTAAGGTATTAGCTTTTCCTGGAATTTTGTCTCGGTCTGGACGTATGGGACGAGCATTAATAAATTCTTGTAGACGCTTATCGGAAAAGTAACGGGAAGAGGCTTAATAAAATGCTTTTTTTTCTGTTTTAAGGTTATTCTACTGAAGATGGCAACTTAGTTGCCGAAATACGTATATAGTATTTATTGTTATATATTGTGGTTAGGGTGTTCTTCTTATTTCTGTTTCATTTAAGTATAGCTTAATTTTTTTAAATTTACTACAAACTTTCATTTAATTTTGTTATTCTCACAATTGTTTATAGATTTATGTTATTTGTACAGATTGTACTACTTGTACTTTATTTCCTTCAATGTAGAAATGAACAAATAAATAGACAAATAAAATACATGAATATAAACCTGTAATAAGGGCCATAACAGCTGGGTGGATGAACACGAAAATTCACGCTGAAGATTCCATTAACAAAAGAAATACATTACAACATAGTCTTCTTTCATAGTTAGTATATACTATTCATTTCCGCGTAAACTTCAGCGTGCTTAGTCAATTAATGCGTCGACAAATTAGTGTTCTAAACGCCAAGAAACATCCCATTATTCATAAAATGATCCTCTGGGGCCATGCACACATACCTACGAGCACCTCCCGTTGACAGATTTACAAATACGCGCAGTCAAACAGAAAGAGATAAAAGCGTCATTTGTGTATAGGAAACATATTGAAAAAAAAAGACAGATGCGATATTATTAGTAACGATAAAAAATCTCCTTTGACAGCTTTTTAAATTATGATCTATTCAACAAAGGCAATGCACCATATTCACCAGTACGTCGTGAAAAATGCATGGTGTCCTACTATATAATTTACGCACGTTACAATAAAGGTCGAACTAATGTACTACAAAAGCCGGATTAAGTACTGCGATAGAAACAGGACCGGATTTTATTTAAATGAAAAGACAAACGACAAATAACTTGTCGTAATTATTTAGTAGATAGATATTGAAACTATAAATGATTCGATTGTCTTCAATATTTATTGAAAATCAAAATTCACATACCATGTGGCCGCGTGCGTCTGCACTATAGCGATACCTGTAGTGTAAGCAAAACACACAGAAGTGTCCGTGTGTTAGTGTGTTAGAACGGTAAAGAAGTAGACGCAATGTTCCAATGTGTAGTCGCGCAAGCGCATTAGCCTGACGATATAAGCATTGCAACTAACACCCATATGCGGGAGCGACAGTTAATGCGCTTGCGCGACTACACATTGGAACATTGCGTCTACTTCTTTACCGTTCTAACACACGGACACCTCTGTGTGTTTTGCTTACACTACAGGTATCGCTATAGTGCAGACGCACGCGGCCACATGGTATAGGAAGGCCATTGCTAAAATTCGTGGAAAATTGTGAAATAAAACAAATTACGCTATGTCATTCGCTTTACTGTTTCTCAAGATATGTACTCTCCTTTAAGATGTACACACTTTTGCATCCTATAAAAACAATTTAATATTTATATATAAAAACTTAAAAAAGGTATATAACCCCTTACCACAATTATTAATCGTATCCTAAATACGTATTTCGACAACTAAGTTGTAATCATCAGTAGGTAAAACCACCAATCAAGGTGTCGCACATGGAGCACAGTAAAGCTAGCACAACTGATCACGCAACAACTTTACACAGCGTCCACGTATACACTGACTTAAAAATACAAATATATCGACTGAAAAGATCGACAAAAATTACCTCTCTTAAGGAAACGGCACCCATGTGTGCCATAATTATCTATGAAAAAAATTGTACAATCACATATTTCTCAAAGTTTTCAACAGAAAAATTGCGGCGCTTGTCTGAAAACATGTATTTGTATATTTAAAAGCTTCGCTCTACGTCGACGCTTGTTATAGGAGCATATTTAAAATTAGAAATTGTATCATCTATTGTCAACTCAATATTTTCAATTGAATCACCACAGAAGATTTTAGCAGTGTCCTTTAGCTTTTTAAAACCCTCATTTTTTCCTATTACACTTAAAAATTTTTCATACACGGACTGTCCCACTCCTCCTTTAACATCAAAACATGACTTTTCAAATTTGTTTATTATTTCAACGTTCTCGATTAGCGACATAAATTGTTTTTCCAACTGCAATATAGAAATGGAAATAAAACTGTAATTGGCTTTAATAAACGGCAACTGCTGAGGTAGTTCTTTACTCGAATATACTTTTGGGCGTCTATCACAGATTGTGCATCCCTACTATAATCCATACTAATTGTTTTTATTCCTTCATGATGATTTGCATGAAAAATAGCAGCCTCCAACCACGTTCCCCATCGTGTGATGTTGTTTGTAAAATTGAACCCGTAATGGTGCCTTTAAAAATACTTTCTTAAAACTACTAATTAAAGTATTTACTAAGGTAAAATGATTTCTGATTTCTTTTGCAACACGATTTAGTCCATACGCCAAGCAAGTTGTGTGAATTAAATTTTGGTAAAAGATTTTCAAGTTGAAAGCTGCCTTCACCATGTATGGTGCAGCATCCGTCAAAGACAATAGAATTTTCTCTGTTGGAATCGATTCTGGTAAGAAAAAAGTTGCCAGTTCTTCCTGTATAAACCTTGTTATTGTCAAATTATTTGCCTTTGCCAACTGTTTGGATGAAATTAAATAAGATTTTGTTTGAACCGATACGTTAATGATACCAATCATTAAATGAACTATGTATCGGCCCACACTTTCACTAGTTTCATCTACGCATATATAAAGATAATTGTTTGCAACAAACTTCTTAATGCTATTCAATGTTTCTGCATAGGTACAGCGATATATTTTTTTCTTAACGCGCTCCCGTCGGGAATGCTAAATTTGCTGATGTACTTTTGCAAAAATAACTTGACACTTAAATTGTTTAATTTATCTAGTGGAATATCTGCCGACACAAACATTTGACACAAATCTTAATTAAATTGTTCTTGTTCCGATTTTTTGTAAGTTGATGGCAAACATTGCGGTAATGTTTGCTGACTCTTGTTCGCCAATTTCATCTTTGTTAGTTTTGCAGCATGAGATGGAGTTTTCATATGTTGGTCGACTTGGAACTTTCTCTCACTTGTAATCTGCAAAAATGTCACACCATCGGTTGTTTTCTTATAAAATAAATGTTAGTAAAATATAAAGGAATAATTAAGAACTTAATTAATTAATAAAAAGAAATAAACTTAAAATTTTACTCACAATCTTGCAGCGTGCTACGCAAAGTACTTTTTCTCCATCCATACGCAATTTTGAATAAGGTGCAATCCATACAGGCACAGTCGCTGTTTTCGGCATTTTTGCTATTATATATCACAACTCACAAGTTTACACTTCGATAAGCCAACGTAAAATGTCTTTTAAAATAAAATTACTTTCGAATATGGGAATAAATTTCTCCGAATAGCAAAGAAACACATATACTCCTAATTTCTGGTAAATTGTATTTTTTTATTTATTTAGAAGTTTTAAGGTATTAGCTTTTCCTGGAATTTTGTCTCGGTCTGGACGTATGGGACGAGCATTAATAAATTCTTGGAGACGCTTATCGGAAAAGTAACGGGAAGAGGCTTAATAAAATGCTTTTTTAATTTAAAGAGAGATGTTTAGTTTTTGTTTGTTTGCTACATCCATTACATATTTTTAGTAATGCCTATAATAAATTTGATTTAGTAAATAAATAAAACTCGGATACTTAAAATATGCAAAAATGCTGAATTACTACGGAATATGCAAATAATATACAAAATGCATATATTATACAAATATGAACTGCATATAATTCGGCCTTTATTAATTACTAATGTTCAAAACTATAATACTTGCGGTGTGGAGAATTTTTACATAGGCACCTATAGAAGAACACAGACAACTAGAAAGATTTTGGTGAGTGGTCTAAGAATATACAATAATTTACCATATGAAATAAAAAAATAGTGAGAATATTAATATATTTAAGCGATTATTAATTAAGTGTATAGGAACACAAAATGTGATTAGTTAATAGTAAATTTATGTCAAAATATGTTTTTGTAAAAAGCAAATAACTTAATAAAGGTATTATTATTATTATTATTATTATTAATATGCAAGCTATTTTGTAAATGCTGCTGTCACGTTTAATTAAAAGCTTGAAATAGAATTTAATCGCTGATCCACCTATGGAAGTATATAGCTCCCAGTAATCAGTAATTTTCACCGTTTTAAATTTAAATTAATCTATTAAATATAAGATTAGGTGCATTGTAGATAAATAAAAAAAATATTCCGACGCGTATTGTAAAAAAACTGTTTTCATCAGCATTGTTACTAAATATGAATAAATCTATGCCTACATCCAAAGTGGCTCATTATCTGAGAATAAATAGAATAATTTATTATCCAATACGGTCCTGTTGAAGACCGTTGAGTTGAAAGGCAGTTTGACATCGTTCGATGATCATGAAAAGGAATTCAATTCTCGTATAGCAGTGAAGTGGGATTGACACATTAGTCCATAGAACTAGTAGTAAAACCAGTAGGTATAACAACTATCTTTCGTCGGGGTTAGAGAATGGGCGGATATCAAATTACTTACCTATACACAGCGTCTTAAAATCAACATTAGTTGCACTTTCGTAAGGTTTTGTGTAACCGTATGCACCTGACGTCTCCGCTATTATATTCGATGTGATACCGACCGTGCGGTGTTCATATTATAAGAGTGAAATGTAAGGATTGAATTCCTTATTACACGATATTAATATATTAGGTACATACATGAATGTGTGGGCTTAAATGACGTTTCCTTATTAATTATTGTTGCGTAATTTAAAGCTTGCGTTTAAAAGAATATGCGGTGTAATTACTTTAATGTTAATACTTATGCAACTATACATGTTTGGAAAGTAGATTATTTTCGCTTTTCCTCCACCTTTAATCTTTAAGTGCTATCGTGTTTTCAAGTACCACATATGCTATGGTGGGGTATTTCAACATCCCGCATTTCGTATTAATAGTTTTTCTATTTCGTATGGTTTAATATAATAAAATAGACATTTACCTCATGACCTTTACAAAAAAAATATTTAAATAACAATTTAGAATATTTAATGCTTAATTATAGAAAGTATTAAAAAAAAATGCTTGCATACAAAAGAAATTCGAAAACAAATTAATAATGGTTTCTTCTCGGGATATTTAACACTTTTCAGTTTTCCCAAAATATGGTCTCATTGCCTGTAAAAGAAAAATTCTATTACCATTACAAACAGAAATATTGACTGCTATACATAAATTTACCATCATACAGGGGAGAGTGGAGTACATTCAGCCAAATTTAGTTTAATTTCGTTTTTGTCAAAGTATATATCTCAAATTTGTGGAAATCAATTGCATTTTCACGAAGTGATGTGAATTACATAAATGCTTTCTACATATACAACGCTAATTAATCGAATTTTTTACTAAAACAAAAATTCGCCCTTAAGCAGGATTCGAACCTGCGTCCTCTAGTTTGCCGGACCACGCTCTTAACCCTTGAGCTATTAAGGGACTGAAGTTCTTTTAATTTAAGGGCTTTTCGGGATCTTTGCTCATTCTAATTCTACTTTTCTATAAAACAACGTTTCTTAAACTGTGTTCCGCGGAACCCCGGGGTTCCGTGGAGATCAGTCAGGGGTTCCGCGAAAGTTACGTGCTTTTTTTATAACATTCAAGGAAGTAACATAGAAAAAGTAATAAAAATTTAACGTCACTACTAAATTCCACTTAATAATCTGGATAGTCGGTGCAAATGCGACAGTCCGACGTCGCGAATTGTAACGGCGCCGTCGGGACAATTTTTGGTATTTAAAAGCAGCCGCCCTGGTATAATCACGGGAAATCCCGGTATCGGTGATTCCCCGGCTCAATTCTTTATTGATCATTACACTGCGAGTATCCGGGCATAATAGTCACTTGCCGATGTGTGTCTTATAAATAAAGTGATTGAAAATTAAAATAAAGTGATTGAAAGATAAATAAACTGATTGAAAGTTATTGATAAAGTGATTTTGTTTATTGATAAACTTTATTGGTTCTGTCTAAAACCAATTGTTTAAAACCAAACTGTCTAAAAACTGTGTTAAAACCTAGAAACTGTAATTGTTTGTTTAATATTTCACTGTTAAAAATAACATCAACGTAAGTAACCTTTAAACTTTATTCGGTCTTAAGGAGGAGTTCTCATTTTTTTAATAAAAACACGACGATTTTTAATAATTTTTTTTTAAAGAGGATTGTGTTTTTATATAAAGAAACCTTTTTTTAATGCGTTACGCATATCTTTGCAAAAACAAATTGTGTTTTAATTTGCCATAATTTGCCTCTGTAGCAGAGGGCGGTAAAGTTGACGCCCGAAAAACGAGATACCAAACGGTAGCAAAGATTACTTCTATTGAGTAAAATAGGATCTTTTCAAAAAATTAAAAATTATAAGAATGGCGTGCATTTTACTAAAAATTTGAAAAAACGACCATTTTAGATTAGGAAAAGTGGAATTAAAACTGAAATATAGCATCTTAATCAAAGATCCTAGTTTGCCCACTGGTGTACACGTTTACAAACATAATACAAAAAAATCTAGATCTAGATTGGTCAATTGGCGTCTGAGAAATTCTTGTTACCGATTTCAGAAACATCATTTTGGGAAAAATTTGCTTAAACTTTATACGAGTGATCTATACAGCTTGCATACAAGTGATACATAAAGCTATAACTTTTATACGAAACCGAGTACTTATTCTAGACACATACAGCATTCAGATAATAAAAGAAAAAAAAAACTTTTTTTAATTAAAAAATTAGAACTCCCTCTTAAAAGGTAACTGGTGCTGTTATTTTTGTCTTAAAACCATTTTCGATATTTTGTTGCAGGATGGAGAGGTGGCTTAAAGAAGGCACTTTAAAGCGTTCTGCTGCAGAACTTGACTCTTCTGTTTCGGACCCAGCAACTTTTGCTAAAGATAACTGTGCTAATAATAAAAGTGATGCAACTGAAATCGCCACAAACGAAATTAGGCCAGTAATGGCCTCTACAAGTAATCAACCCAGAGCAGTTACTAAAAAACTAAGGAAATATGATGAAAGTTATATATGTTTAGGATTCATGAACGATAATGATAATGTGTGTTATATGTAACAAAGTTCTACCAAATAGCTCTATGGCTCCAGCTAAAATGCGTCGTCATTTAGAATCTGTTCATGGCGAGCTTAAAGAAAAAAATGTTGAATTCTTCATTCGGAAGCGTGACGAACTTTTAAAATTAAAAACGGTTATGGTTCAAACCACAAAAACGGTGAATGAAAAAGCAAGTGAGGCTTCTTACTTAGTTAGCTATCTGATAGCTCAACGCGGTGAAGCATACTCAATTGCGGAAAATCTTATTAAACCTTCATGTATAGAGATGGTAAAATGTGTGTTAGGTGAAAAATCTGCAAAAGAAATGGCTAAGATTCCACTTTCGAATGACACGGTAGCTCAGCGCATCAGAGATTTGGCAGCCAATATAAAGAATGAACTTACTTTTCGTCTCAAATCATGCAAATTTTCATTACAAATGGATGACTCAACCGATGTATCTGGACTCGCCATATTAATTGTAATCGTTAGATATCAGCACGAAACGCATTATTGGAAGATCTTCTTTTATGCAAATCTCTACCAACACGTACTACTGGAGTCGAAATATTTGGTCTTCTAAATTCTTTTCTTGAAGAGAATAAAATACCATGGGACAACTGTATTGATATCTGTACCGATGGAGCAAAGGCCATGAGTGGCATAATTAATGGGGCTGTACAGCTTATTAAAAATATAGCTAAAAACTGTTCTAGTGGCCACTGCATGATCCATAGGCAGGCACTTGCTGCTAAAAAATTATCCCCCAGTTATAAGAATGCTCTTGATGAGGTCATCAAAATCATTAACTTCATAAAATCTCGATCGCTAAATAATCGTTTATTCAAAATACTCTGTGAGGAGATTGGAAGTGTACATACATCTCTTCTTTTACATACTGAAGTCAGATGGTTATCTCGAGGAAAGATACTAACCCGTTTTCTTGAGTTAAGGGACGAGGTGCGTGCTTTTTTTAGAACACAATTTTGAATTGAAAGGTCGATTATTTGATAGAAATTGGTTACTTAAAATTGCCTATTTAAGCGACATTTTTACAAAGATAAATGAACTTAATTTAACCCTCCAGGGCAAACAAGTAAATGTATTTATTGCCCACAAAAAAATTCTTGCTTTCAAGAAAAAAATAGAATTTTGGATAATTTGTATGCGCTCCAACGAGTTTGATTGTTTCCCAACAATAAAAGGCTTTTTAGAAGAAGAAGGGGTTGAAATGGAAGAGGCATTTATTGAAGAAATTATTCAACTTCTGAAAGGATTGAGTGAAGCTTTTAATAAGTATTTTCCAAATGAACAGCAGATTAAATATCAAAATGAATTGTGGATTAAAAACCCATTTATTTTCAATGCACGACCTTCGACCATGTCAACGGAAGAATACGAAACTTTTATTGAAACGGCATCTGATGTATCATTGCAAAATAAATTTAAATTAATGCCATTAACGGAATTCTGGTGCAGTATAAAAAATGAATATCCTCAATTGTCGCAAAAGGCCGTGTTGGTGCTTTTACCATTTGTAACCACATATATGTGCGAAACGGGGTTCTCAGCTTATTTGTCGACAAAAACTAAATACCGGAACAGACTTGATGCCGAACCAGACATAAGAATTCAACTTTCATCAATTAAGCCTAATATTAAGTATAATTGTGATAATAAAAAGCAATATCACTAATCCAATTAAAATTAAAATTTAAAAGTTCTGTAAATGTAAATGGGTAAGTGGGGTCCATTTTGAAAATTTACGTTAACTGTTACAATAAATTTAAGTTCAGATTTTTTTTAAATTTAATTTTAATTTTGTACAAAAATAAAATTTTCGTATTTTTTTATATATATATATATCATTTTTCCAAAAAAAATTGTGATGCAACATACCAATTGTTTTATATCACTATTTGGTGGATATAAAGATCTACCAAAAACGAGAAAAAAATAATATGGTTGCCATTTAAAGAATGTGTTGTTAACGTCATCACTCGAAAACCAATGACGTCATAGAAAAAAATTGTATGTCAAGAGATGGCGTTTTAAAAAAGAAAATTTTTTCAATGTCACCTTGTATATATATATATATATATGAAAAATTTTGTGAAAAACTTATCTGCGCGGAATGTGCATATATCGATATTTCACTGTTTTTTACAGATCATCAGTGCACCTTACCGAAGACAGACATGATATTCACTTCTATACTACGTGTATATATACGAACTGTAATGAACTTCATGTGTATGAGAATTAATAATTATTAAATCTCATTTTACATGCGATTGTCGCTATAATTTGTTGCATTTAATTCTACAATTCGGCAAATCACTTTTGCCCTAGATTGTAGACGCAACAAGCCGCGACATCAACTGTACAAGTTGTCAGTACAAATGAAAAATTTTGTGAAAAACTTATCTGCGCGGAATGTGCATATATCGATATTTCACTGTTTTTTACAGATCATCAGTGCACCTTACCGAAGACAGACATGATAAATGCAACAAATTATAGCGACAATCGCATGTAAAATGAGATTTAATAATTATTAATTCTCATACACATGAAGTTCATTACAGTTCAATCATGTCTGTCTTCGGTAAGGTGCACTGATGATCTGTAAAAAACAGTGAAATATCGATATATGCACATTCCGCGCAGATAAGTTTTTCACAAAATTTTTCATTTGTACTGACAACTTGTACAGTTGATGTCGCGGCTTGTTGCGTCTACAATCTAGGGCAAAAGTGATTTGCCGAATTGTAGAATTAAATGCAACAAATTATAGCGACAATCGCATGTAAAATGAGATTTAATAATTATTAATTCTCATACACATGAAGTTCATATATATATATATATATATATATATATATATATATATATATATAAATAACTTAAAAGAAATTATCAACCGTATTGGTTAATAATAAATTAAAAATGGACAAGTGGTCTGTCAATTAAAATTCATTTATTTTTTTATCTATATATTTCACAACGAGTTTGTTGCTTCTTCAGGAGAGAAGAATGTAGAGTTAAAAATGAAAGTAACATTAAAATTGATTAAATTAGATTAATATTTTTAATTTAATCAATTTTGGTGTAAAGTGCTGCATCAAATTTACTCTAATATGTATATGACTTTACCAGAATTTGGGTTAATATACCATGAAATAAAACGATTTGTTGCTACGTAACGTTTCGAAACTATATTTGTGTCTTCATAAGATCTAGTAGATTATCTACATATTAGCCATTTGTATATATCATACGTATTTTCATATCGTGTGGTGTTGTCGGAGGCGTATTGTACACAATTTCTTTTATGTATCCCCATAAAAAGAAATTCTATGGAGAGAAGTCTGGGGATCTGGGCTAATTTTGATACCCATTGCTTCCAATCCACCTATTTTGAATGTTTTGAATGACAATCAAGAATTGCTGAACCTCGCGATGATAATGAGGCGAAGCTCCATCCAATTGAAGCCATATGTTTGTTCTGATGTTTAAAGGGACTTTTTCTAATAATACTGGAAGCTGGGGTGAAAGAAAATCGAGATACATCTACCATTCAAAGGTCCTTCAAAAAAAATAGGATCCAATTTAATATGGGCCCAGTATTCTATCCCACACATTAATGGACCGCCTATTCTGATTTCTCATGACTCTGAATTCATGCTGATTCGAATTAATGGAAGTTGTGTCCATTCACGACGCCATTGTTATGAAAATTTACATTCTTCACTAAATAACACATTATCAAAAAAGTTTTCATTTTCGGCCACCTTATCTAACATCCACATACAAAATTCAATTCGATTGTCAAAATCATTTCCATAAAGTTCTTGACAACGCTGGATTTTATAAAGATGAAATTTGTGTTTTTCTAAGAATTTCTGAAATAATTGCTTGACTAATGTTGGTATTTTCGATAACTGAACCAACTACAGTAAAAACGTTTTCTGACAAATTTCCTTGTAATGGATTTTTACTTTCCTTAAACTCTCAAAAATGGTTGGGTTAGGGTGATTTCTTTCTGGAAACCTTTGGGTATAAACTCGGGAAGCTAATAAAACATAACAAGTGTTCATTTGAAAAGTCAATCTAGGTTACTTTGAAATTTTGATAGTATAAGACGCAAATATATTAGTATGTGTTTGTTGTCCGTAAACGTAAATCCAAATGACATTTGATAATGTCAATCACAAATATCAGTTAGTGCATGAAATAATCGTGCCTCGATTCTGGTTTACATAAATTGCTTCTCAGTTTTAAAATGGCTTTCACTTTAGAACATAATTTTTTTTTAGTCCAGGCTTATTTTCGAAGTGGTAATAAAATTGATGGTTTATGGATTTATTCAGTTCAAGATTGCATGGTAGAATTTCAAGTTGAGTTTCCACATTTTGTAATAGATTATATACAATTTAAGAATACTTTGGATAGAACTTTAAAACTTTTTTCTGAAACTGGTAGTCTCTTAAGAAAATCAGGCAGCGGAGCAGTTAAGAAACGTACACCTCAAGTTGTCAATCGTGTTGAAGGAATAATAGAAAATGAACCACAAACATCTGTTCGACATTTGAGTCAACAAATAAACCTTTCTGTTGGTACAACTCACAAGTTATTAAAAAAAGATATGCAACTTTATCCATACCGTGTCACAGCAGTACAAGAATTGTTAGAAATTGATTACCCACGTAGACTACAGTTTTGTAATTGGTTTGAAAATATGAACAATAATGGAGAATTTTCGCAAAGAGTCATCTTTACTGATGAAGCATGGTTTTATAAAACGGGATACCTAAATTCACAAAATACAAGAATTTGGAGTAGTGAAAATCTACATGTAATTAATGAAGAATCGCTACATCCAGAGAAAATTGGTGTTTGGGCAGCGATAAGCCAAAGGCGAATCATTGGACCAATATTTTTTCAGGGAACGTTAAATACTCAAAGGTACCGTACGGAAATTTTACAACCATTTGTCAATCAGTTGCATAATGATGAACTTCAAAATGCATATTTCCAACAAGACGGAGCACCTTGTCACTGTACTGCAGAATCTTTGGATTATTTAAGAGAATTTTTTGATGAGCGTATAATTAGTCGAAATACTGAAATTGGCTGGCCTGCACGTTCATGCGATTTAACACCTTGCGACTTCTTTTTGTGGCCTTATCTAAAAAATAACATATTTCGAACACCTATATTGAATTTGAATGATATGCTACAGAGAATCGAACAGAAATGCATGGAAATTAATAACAATCCAGTAATGTTGCAGAATATCATCAGAAATTTTTAACGGAGGATTTTAAAGTGCATTGATCTTGAAGGACAACATTTTCAACATTTGTTATAGTTTTCAATAAATACCTATTATTTGTTATTTATTTGTATGTATGAAACTGTCAAAATACGCGACTTCGTAGGTTAAGTAGTAAATTTTAATTTACGACATACTTCAAAATGTTCTCAGTAAATCACATGCTACTAGATTGACTTTTCAAATGGCGTTCTATTTAAATTAATCAAGTTATAGCCACTTAAATTTCTTATTTGATAAGTTTTAATTTTTGTACATCATGCATAAGATGGCAAGTTTATAACAATTTGGATATAAAATATGATCTAATATAAGCGAAATTTCGCTTACATAACTTAAATACTTCTTAATTATTTGAAACATGAAAATTAGGTTAGATTTTGACAAAATTCAAATTATTTAAAAAACCTTAAGGTTTAGGCGTTATAAACCTAATTAACACTTATTTTGATCGGAGAATCCAAAATGTAATAATATACAAGAGGTTCCGTCGTATACGATAGACTTTTAGCTTAGATAACTGTCTTCAAAATCTGTATCGGTCCTGTAACCGATTGGAAGATTTAATAAATATGATTCCACATCAATGCGGTATTTGTGCCGTTCCGAACGATTGATATTAATTAACGATTTTGTTATGAATTACGTTCGCTTTAACAAAATAAGTACATAAATGTAATTACAGTGTAGCTCACACCAGCTTGGTTACGCATTAAGTATGAAGGCGTAAATATCTTGGTAGCTTTCAGCTAACTATGTGCATACAGATAAGATCGAAGGCAAGGGCTCGAGTTCTCTTCACAGAACATACGTATACGTGTGTGTATTTGTTGTAATTTGTACATGTATTGTGTGTCGTTATCTATTATAGATCATTACAGTTATAAATTCGTGGTGCCTCTACCTGCAGCGTCTAGTTTTATTAACGCTTGTATTGTTGGAGTTGTACGCTGCGGGCTTTACAATAACTAATTATGTACTGCGCAAGATAAATGTATTGCTAAGAAAGATAATGCCGAATGATTCATGCGCTACTATTCCCGGAATAAATTTAACTGTTACATTATTATTAGATCTATTGATTCAATAAAAGTTTAGAAAGTGTTTTGTTTTTAATACAAAAAGGTAATTAAAACTATATGTACAGGTAACGTACGTGTTTTCAAATGAATAAAAGATACGAATTCAAAGAGGTTTTGTAATAGTATGTGTCAGAAGTAACCTCCTGGAGATTTTACTTTTAAGAGAGAGTCAAATAATACGAGGAATATTTGAAATGTTTCCGACCTTACCGACATAAGTAATTGTAGAAAAAAAAATATTTCGCCTTCAGATAGATATTCTCGACATATTTCTGTGTATTCCACTTTTGAGATAAATGAAATAAGTATATTAGAGAAATAATAATGAAATACATTTGAAACGGGTTAATTTTAAATGCATCTAACGTTAGAGCAAATTTAATGTTTATTACGTATAAAGATTTTCTATTATTATCTGTAATAGATTTAACGATTTAGCTTATAAATATTAAAATCTAGAATTTAAGAACATGCGATACGTACCAAAATTGAAAAGGATATTTAGAACATTATAATGGTAGCAAATTTTCTTCGATAAATAAACATTGTTTGTTTTGGCATTCAAGAAATACGTTAAATCTTAGTTATATAAGTGATCACTTATATAACTTTGACATTAATATAATGGGTGTTCGGAAACATTCGAAGTCAAAGTAGTCCTTGAAAATATGAAGTCATGTCTGAGATAGATTGATTTTTGACAGACAACAGTTGACATTTAATAATTATTACAAATCAGATACTTAAGTAAAGATATACGATTTTTTGTTCAGAGCCCACTTGACTTCGAATGTTTCTGAACACCCGTTACTGTTATTTATAATTTTTTGACAAAGGTAATATTTACCGAAACATGTAAGAGCTTATTTTAAATATACAGTCCTTCTCAAAAGTCCCCTCCCCCCTCTTATCTTTGGAACGATTATTCATACACATGTGAAATTTGGAAACTGAATATTATAGGTTATAAACTTCCCTACTAGTGATGATAGATGACGAAATCGTCATAGATGACGTCACAAGGCCAATGTGACCAATAATTTTAAATGGAACACTACGGCAAGCGACACCTCTTTTAAAAGGTATCGAAAAAGCCTATTCAATGATACTAATTTTGTTTGTGTTTGAGGCAGTTTTAATGGCTCATTAGTAAACATGAAAATTTAAATTCCATACAGTATGATATTAAATACAGATTTAAGAAACAGTATGTACTTAAAGAAATTGCTCGAAGTGACCTCCATTTACTTCTTGACAGTGAAATATCCTATTTTTAAACTCTTCTCGTACTTATTCAAATGTGTCTGCGGAAACAGCCTCACATTCTGCAACAATACGTTGTTTTAAAACGTCAATATTGTCAAGTTAATACTAAAATTCCAAATTCAAGCTCCGCCTATAGTTAGTTGTCAAATAATCTGACGTTTTTGTAAGTCTCCAATATTCGACGTTTTTGTAATTGTCCAAGTTTTTGTACATTTAATAATTTGTGTATTGTTGATCGAACGTCTCACTGTTTTTACAGCTTATGGTACTTTTAATATTTTTGTACATTTTAATAATTTGTTAAACTGTTGTGAGTCGAAAGTTTAAGTGCTTCAAGAAGCGAAGTGGTACGTGCTTTAGGTGATAAAGTAGCAGCGGTCCTAATTCTTGGTGAAACTAGCCAAATATTCATGCAGCAGAACGCATTTTTAATGAGAGGTTTCCCGATCGCCCCATTTCGAGGACTTATTTAAGGGAGCTTCTTCGTAAGTTTGAAACAACGGGTAGTATTAATGATGCGAAACGATCTGGCAGACCACAAATTTCTGATGAGAAAAGATTGATATACTGGCAGAAGTAAGAGTTAATCCTACTGCTTCAACAACTCAAGTTGCATCTACCTGTGAAGTTAGTCGAAGTACAGTACACAGGGTGTTGAAAAAATACAAATTTCATCCATACAAATTAAAAATGGTTCATCAACTCTCAGACGACGACCCAGACCGAAGACTAGAATTTTGTGAAAATATGGAAACTAAAATTAACCAACAGCCAGACTACGTCAAAACAATTTGTTTTAGTGACGAAAGTACTTTCTATCTAAATGGAAATGTAAATACACAGAATGTGAGGTATTGGAGTGACGCAAATCCTCACCTGTTTCGTGAAACACATAGCCAATTTCCCCAGAAGGTGAATGTTTGGGCAGGTATCCTGGGAAACCACATCGTTGGGCCTCTTTTTTAAAATACTAATTTAACTGGTGAGGTTTAACTGGAGATGTTGCAAAACGAAATAGAACCGTTAATCCTTGAAATTTTGGAAGATAATCCAGATGAATTCGGCAATTTGGAAATAACATTCCAACAGGATGGTGCTCCTCCACACTATTACGGTGTAGTAAGACGGTATTTGCATGAGGAGTATCCTGGTAGATGGATCGGACGACTAGGTTCAACGGAATGGCCACCTCGATCACCGGACCTCACACCTTTGGATTTTTTTCTGTGGGGGTACCTTAAATCGAAGGTTTACGCCACTGAACTTGACAATATTGACGTTTTAAAACAACGTATTGTTGCAGAATGTGATGCTGTTTCCGCAGACACATTTGAAGGAGTACGAGAAGAGTTTAAAAATAGGATATTTCACTGTCAGGAAGTAAATGGAGGTCACCTCGAGCAATTTCTTTAAGTACATACTGTTTCTTAAATCTGTATTTAATATCATACTGAACGGAATTTAAATTTTCATGTTTACTAATGAGCCATTAAAACTGCCTCAAACACAAACAAAATTTGTATCATTGAATAGGTTTTTTCGATACCTTTTAAAGGAGGTGTCGCTTGCCGTAGCGTTCCATTTAAAATTATTGGTCACAATGGCCTTGTGACGTCATCTATGACGATTTCATCATCTATCATCACTAGTAGGGAAGTTTATAACCTATAATATTCAGTTTCCAAATTTTACTTGTGTATGTATAATCGTTCCAAAGATAGGAGGGGGGGGACCTTTGAGAAGCACTGTATATATGGTTCGCCTTGCTATTAGAAACTGGAAGAAAAAGAACATTAATATTAGAAATAAGCGTTAGATTAAGAATTACGAATGAAGATCATATATAAGATATTAAACGAGTTAATACCGCGTATTTAATTATAAAATTTATTTGGAATAATTTTTATTACGTATGTAGATCATTTTTCATTATCAAAATTCACTAATTTATTTAAAGTTTCGAAAATATTTAACTTAATTAATAATATTAATATCATATGGATATCTATTTTATCGACCGTAATACTTTTTGATTTGAATTAACTTACCGCGGGAATCATCTATTTTATCTTGGGCGCATATGAAATTAATAGACACCCAAAAGAACATAATTTCTATTTTATAACCAATATTATTTATTATAACGGCAATATCAATTAATAGGTGATATAAAATAAGTCAAAAAGAACAAATACAAAATTAAATATGTACTTGTATTAAGCCAAAATAATAATATATATATATATATATATATATATATATATATATATATATAAATATATATCTTATGTTTTATTTAAATATCTGTACATTTGCTTATCATGCTGACAGTTCCGTGTTTGGATCCCTGACTGACTGTCCGAGTAGGTTTTCGTGATTTTCCTTCTCGTTTAAGGCGAATGCCGACAGCTTAACATCGTAAGCCCCTCCATGGGCGCATACATAATAATAACGCATGCCTTGCCATTTCCCGTTCTTGTTGTCTAACTATTTTTTGAATACTAAGGCATCATTTATTATTATTAAACTGTATGTATCTTTGAATAATTTTATCCATGACAACTACAAATGTATAAGTATGACATTAATATACTGTCATTTATATTTTAAATTCTTTGAGAAAGGCATCACTTGTCGAAACATGTAAGATTGTTTTAAATATATGCATTTTTAAGTAAAACCAAACCTTAAATCGCCAACTAATTAAATCTACCATAACATACAAAGGTCACGAAATAATTATCTTTATATGTATATATATTTATATATACCATTTGATAAATTCTTGCAGTTTTCGGCTTTTTATATTAAATATTTTCAAATTAATATGTATCAGAATAATTGAAACATACATGAGTAGGTAAACCCCACCAGTTTTGTATAATACAATGGTATTTTTAAAAATATAAATGTTAATATGTTATGCGAAGTAAATATTAATGTAAACATTGCTGTCTACAAATTACATTATATACACACACACATATATATATATATATATATATATATGAAAAATTTTGTGAAAAACTTATCTGCGCGGAATGTGCATATATCGATATTTCACTGTTTTTTACAGATCATCAGTGCACCTTACCGAAGACAGACATGATATTCACTTCTATACTACGTGTATATATACGAACTGTAATGAACTTCATGTGTATGAGAATTAATAATTATTAAATCTCATTTTACATGCGATTGTCGCTATAATTTATTGCATTTAATTCTACAATTCGGCAAATCACTTTTGCCCTAGATTGTAGACGCAACAAGCCGCGACATCAACTGTACAAGTTGTCAGCACAAATGAAAAATTTTGTGAAAAACTTATCTGCGCGGAATGTGCATATATCGATATTTCACTGTTTTTTACAGATCATCAGTGCACCTTACCGAAGACAGACATGATATTCACTTCTATACTACGTGTATATATACGAACTGTAATGAACTTCATGTGTATGAGAATTAATAATTATTAAATCTCATTTTACATGCGATTGTCGCTATAATTTATTGCATTTAATTCTACAATTCGGCAAATCACTTTTGCCCTAGATTGTAGACGCAACAAGCCGCGACATCAACTGTACAAGTTGTCAGCACAAATGAAAAATTTTGTGAAAAACTTATCTGCGCGGAATGTGCATATATCGATATTTCACTGTTTTTTACAGATCATCAGTGCACCTTACCGAAGACAGACATGATATTCACTTCTATACTACGTGTATATATACGAACTGTAATGAACTTTATGTGTATGAGAATTAATAATTATTAAATATATATATATATATATATATATCAAAAATTATTTAAATTCGGGTAAGCGGTCAATTAAAAAACTCCTTTATTAAATTACCCTATATTTCGCAACACTTTGTCGCTTCTTCTGGGGTAACTACAAGATTAATGAGAAAAATAACAAAAAATAAATAAGAGTATAAAACAGTAGTAAAGATACTTACAAAATGTAGAGTTAAAAAATAATAAAATTGACGTACAAAATATAAAAATGATTAGATATAAAAAATAAAGTAACTATAGAAACAAGCCTTAAGAAATTTTAAAAAACATATATATGAAAAGTTAAAACATGAAAAATAAAAAATATAATGCAATATAAATTAAAATAGCATATGGACCAAATAACAAAACGATTTAAGATCGTCAACTAACAGTCAAACCCAGTATATTAAAATAAATTATACTAAGACCATTAGTATTAGATCTATAATTTATGTTATTTGTCTCCCTGATGATGTGGACCATTTCTAAAAAGGTTCTTTTTTTATGGTTATTTTCAACCTCTAAGATTTTAACGTCAACAAAATTGAAAGTATGGTCACGATCAAGTGCATGGTCCACCAATGCACAAGATCTCTTACCAATACGGACATCACTTTTATGTTGAGTAATGCGCTGTTTTAGCCACTGTGATGTCTGACCTATATAAACGCCACAACAATCAGAACATGCTATCCTGTAGACAACGTGACTATTTAGAAAGAAAGGTGTTATATCTTTTATCTTACTATACAACTTCTTCAAGGTATGGGTGTTGTATTTAGCAATTTTAATGTTATTAAATTGTTTAAAATGTGATACAATTGTATGAGTAAGTAAACAGATATATTTACTTACCGAAAGTAAATAAAGGTTCCATTAATAACCATTTTAACATTGTAAGTAGGGAAGCTATATACACATTTTTTAAGCGTGGTTTGATTTATTAGAACCTATTTGTTTAAATAGCCAAATATTTGTCCCATTTCGGTAGATTCGATTAATTTTCCACCTATAAGAAATTCCACATAACCTTTAAACTTTATAATTATGTTTTCGATAAAAAAAATTAGTTCATCCATTGTTTATTCTGAATAATTTGTTAAATATTACCTAATATAATATATCTAATTAAATATTCAACTCATAAGTTAAGATTTTTCTTTTAATAAACAGAATTTAAGCTACCGAAGCAAGTCGTTTGTGTTCAATAAGTTTTAAATATTAATACTGAGATAAACAACTCACATACCTTTAATTTCTTTGTCAAACAAGAATCTTCACGACCCTGGAGATACTTAGAGAACTCATGTTCGTTATTTCTCCAAATTATATTAAATATCAAATTTTCTTTTAAACCAAAATACTATTTTAGTTGTTCAGGTTATAATCGTTAACTGAAAACGTTTACAATCAATTATAGGTCCTGCGCGGAAGTATATCATAATGCGTGGGTAAAGATGCGAATTTATTAATTAATTAATATTTTGACTTAAAAACTCTTTTTATGTGAACGTTTGACTCAAATAATATTATAATATATATATATATATATATATATATATATATATATATATATATATATTAATTACACATAAATATTAACATGCTATGTTTCATTTTGAGATAAAAATATAATCGCTAATGTTTATCATGTTCAAAAATTCATGTATGTTTTACAAGATGCGTACAATCAATGTATTAAATTTGATATATTGTCGTTTTATTTCTCTCCCTATTACATTGGATGCTAGGCCTAGTTACAAAAGAACCACTTTGATGACCCATTCTTAAGCGTCTAAACATTATATATGCGTGTGTAAGGATTCACGTTTAATAATTGGAGCCCATTTTAGAATCAAACTACACAGCAGATAATACTAAACTAAGCTCTTAAAATTGCAAGACATATCGATCATTAGTTTGTTTATGGTACGCTTTTAAAGTTGTCAGTAGACGTTATCGTTCAACGTTAGAGAAACTTGAGTGTTGCGCAGTAATAAAATTCCTTCATTTGAAAGTGAAAAAGACTCAGGAAATAAAAGATGAGTTAGACTATGTATACGGTGAACCCTCCCCTTCATTTACAACGATAAAACATTGGGTGGCCGAGTACAAACGTGGTCGTACGAGCATTCTAGGAGAAAAACGTTCCGGCCGTCCGAACTGACGAAATAGTCGATTCAGTGCATCAAACTGTGATGGAAGATCGTCGATTGATCGCGCAATGGGTGCCGCGCTTGTTGACGATTGACTAAAAGCGCATACGGACATGTCGGGCGAATGCCTTATTAAAAAAAATCCAGCGAAATTTTGATAGCTGGAGATGAAACCCGGGTGCATCATCATATACCCGAGACTAAGACAGCAGTCAATATAGTGGATTGCGGTGGGAGAACCAACTCCGAAGAAGGCAAAGGTCGTTTTCTCTGTAGGGAAAGTAACGGCGACAGTTTTTTGTGATCGCCGAGGAATAATTCTTGTCGGCTACCTTTCAAAGAGTTCACCAATCAGCAGACAGTACTACGCTGCATTGCTAGATAAATTGAAGGCCGCAATTATGAAAAAAGTCCACATTTGGGAAAGAAGAAAATCCTGTTTGACCAGGGTAATGCTCAAATTTACACGTGTATGGTTGCAATGTCAAAAATTGAACGAATTGAAGTTTGAATTGCTTCCGCAACCACTCTATTCGCCAGATTTAGTTCCCAGCAATTTTTTCCTGGTGCCTAATTTGAAAAAATATCTCAGCGAAAAAAATATGAGTTAAATGCTGTGGTTGAAAATTCTGTAAGTCAGTATTTTTCAGGATTGGACAATCAATTTTTTTCTGGTGGTTTGAAGGGATGGGAAAAACGTTGGACCAAATGTACCGAGTTGCAGCGGGATTAAGACGAAAAATGAATTTTGCTTTGTTTCTGATTATGTTTTGGTTAAAAATGCCGGAAACATTTCAAATATCACTCCTATCAACTTGGATTTTCATTTAATATCGGAATTTTCCTGTCTTATATGAAGACAAAATTACATGTTATTGAACTACATACAGGGTGATTCTAAATATATGCGACAAATTTTATGAACTGATTCCTGGGAATACTAAGTTCATAAAAGTTCATGTGTTCAAGTTCATACAATAAAACATACTAATATAACTAAATTAACTTATAAAAATTGTTAGAAATGACCGCCTTCAACTGCAATGCAAGCTTCTATTTTCTGTTGCAATAATAGGTGAGTGCGTTCAAGAAAACCACGAGGGTTTCGAATTGTCGACACAATTTTACAATATAATTTAAATCTGTGCAAATACGAGGTGCATTCAAGTTCTAAGGCCTCCGATTTTTTCTCTAACTTACTACTCGCCCGAAAACTATGAAACTGGTGTTACTTCTCGACGTAATCTTCCTGCAGACGTACACATTTTTCACAACGTCGACGCCATGATTCCATGGCCGCGGCGAGGGCTTCTTTAGGAGTCTGTTTCGACCACTGGAAAATCGCTGAAGCACTAGCAGCACGGCTGGTGAATGTGCGGCCACGGACAGTGTCTTTCATTGTTGGAAACAGCCAGAAGTCACTAGGAGCCAGGTCAGGTGAGTAGGGAGCATGAGAAATCACTTCAAAGTTGTTTTCACGAAGAAACTGTTGTGTAACGTTAGCCCGATGTGCGGGTGCGTTGTCTTGGTGAAACAGCACATGCGCAGTCTTTCCCGGACGTTTTTGTTGCAGTGCAGGAAGGAACTTGTTCTTCAAAACATTTTCGTAGGATGCACCTGTCACCGTAGTGCCCTTTGGAACACAATGGGTAAGGATTACGCCCTCACTGTCCCAGAACATGGACACCATAATTTTTTCAGCACTGGCGGTTACCCGAAACTTTTTTGGTGGCGGTGAATCTGTGTGCTTCCATTGAGCTGACTGGCGCTTTGTTTCTGGATTGAAAAATGGCATCCACGTCTCCATTGTCATAATCGACGAAAAGAAAGTCCCATTCATGCCTTGGTTGCGCGTCAACATTGCTTGGCAACATGCCACACGAGCAGCCTTGTGGTCGTCCGTCAGCATTCGTGGCACCCACCTGGAGGACACTTCGTATTTTCAGGTCGTCATGCAGGATTGTGTGCACAGAACCCACGGAAATGCTAACACTGGAGGTGATCTGTTCAACTGTCATTCGGCGATCCCCCAAAACAAGGCTCTCCACTTTCTCGATCATGTCGTCAGACCGGCTTGTGCGAGCCCGAGGTTGTTTCGGTTTGTTGTCACGCGATGTTCTGCTTTCATTAAACTGTCGCATCCACGAACGCACTTTCGACACATCCATAACTCCATCACCACATGTCTTCTTCAACTGTCGATGAATTTCAATTTGTGTCACACCACGCAAATTCAGAAAACGAATGATTGCACGCTGTTCAAGTAAGGAAAACGTAACCATTTTAAGTATCTAAAACAGTTCTCATTCTCGACGCTGCCGCTATAATTCCATTTGCCATCTCTGTGACGTATTGACAACGAACGCACGCTCATTTTAAAACAATGCACATGCTTCTATCTCTTTCCAGTCTGGAGAAAAAAAATCGAAGGCCTTAGAACTTGAATGCACCTCGTACAATAGACTACAACGGCAGATGAAGAAGTTGCCAAAAATTTTCCAGAAAAGTTAAACAAAATTATTGGAGAAGGTGGATATTATCCATACGTAGTATTTAATGCTGACGAAGCAGGACTGTTTCGAAAAATCTCAATCCGAATTTATATTGAAAACTCTGAGAGAAAGAAAGCCAGTGGATTTATCTTGATGTATATGGCATATTTATATTTTCTCCACGTGCCTGATAACGTGGCCTTAAAATATTTGTCTGAGTAACGTTTCGTACGTGTCCAACAACTACGAGCTAGCTTGCTCTACGGCCATTCTGACATCTTCAGGAATATTCTTCCAACTGTTTTTAGAGCCAAATGTTGAACTAATAATTTTTTTTTATAAACGACTGTTGATAATATTAACGTTCTGTGCACTCTTAATAAATAGTTTTTTCGTCCACAAACTCTCTGACCCAGCAGTAAAGGCTGCGCCAACAAAATTTTACTGTAAAATACTATCAAGCAAAAAAATTGAATCATTAAATCCAAAGGAGAATGATTAAAATATTACTTGATTCTGTATCTTATTTCACTAAAAAATTACTACAGTTTGCAAAATTAAGAAGTAGGCTTATTATTGATAATTACATTTAGTACTCGTTTGCCACCACATTTAGGTATATATACTTACGAGGTGTATTGTCCATGTGTACAGTTAAAGATATGTATATTGCATGTCTGTTTCATTTGTAACAAATGCGTAATACATGCATAACGTATTGATATACTTAAACCTTTTTGTATATATATATATATACTTAACATGAAAATAATTTTATCTCTGCGAATTCTGTAAATACTGCTGGCATTAATGTATTATTAAAGACGGTATGTGCTAAAAATTATGCATATTCACAAGCTTGAATGTTTCAACACATTTAAACTGTACAATGTACATACTATAACAAAGCATAATTAAATAATGTTCATGAAGAAACTAGTGTTGAATTTGCAAATTAACGAACAAAAGTCAAACTGAAAATTCTAAGGTATATATTGGCTGAGGAGTTTTGGTAGACGTATTGTTTGTAGATATTTAGAGAGTACACATAGGGTTGGGGAGTTTCTTGTACACAATCTCTAATGCTTTAACACCTGCTTTTGTCAATATTATAGGATATTTTACCTATGTATGTGGTTTTATTTAGAAATTCAGTCATTTGGAATTATATAAATGAATATTTTATTGTGCCGGATTTCTTCCTGCGTAGGTACTATTAGTGAATTAGTGAAGATTTATAATTGTAATTTCAAATAATAATGTTATAGTTAATTGACGAAGGAGATACTTGTTGAAAATTCATTATAACGCTAAGAAATAAGTAATTAAACATCTAGTTTCAAAAATTCTTTTATTGTAAATACCACTACAATATTGTTTCGCCATACAATGGCTTCATCAGGTGGATGAAATACTGAATATGTACAATACAAGTTTGAATATTTATGTGAAAATGATTGGGGAAATGGTGGTGGAAAATTTTTTTTTTTACAATCTTAAATTTAGTAGAGGGGAGTTGTTTCTATTATCGTTGTCCATTTTTGTTTCTGGGATTCCGGTCTGCAACCGTCTCCTTGGTATTGCCTCCTTTTTGCCCGACGTTTTGTCCATTCTTGCAAGGAACATCTTCAGGGCTTCTACAAATATTGCTGTACTGAAACTGTTAAGTCCTCCTTGCTTGAAGGAACGTGTATATCTTATATCTGGTCAAAGTACCGAATCTTGCATTGTACTCGATTCTCGAAGGACCATGTATAATTTTGTGTTTGACCCACCGGTCACGTTGGTTAAGTGGTTGGTGGCAGTTATATTGAGAGTTGGTGTGTTTTCTGAATGTTTTACTTATTTTACAAAAAAACTCTTAAGCCTAATTTCATAAGATAAATCTCGCACTTAATGTTAACTTAAACTTAATTCTTTAGTGTTTGATTGTTGTATATTGGATGTCTGTTGTATGCAAAATGGATTTTCGTAGATTGTATGTAGATTGTCTATGTTTGTTGTGTTACAAGTATATATAAAATATATCACCACCCCCTACCCTTACATAACTAAAATGTGTGTATGTGTTTTACGTTATTGTTGTGGAATTTACCTACATTATTACTTCTTAGAAATTATATCTACATGCAAATACCTAATGTTTCCGATATCTTAAAGATCTTACTGATAAATAAATATAATAACAAAATATAATTGCTAATTATGTATTAATAGGTAATAAATTTTCTTAATGGATTTCATCTGATTGGTTCATCAGTAATAAATTTGTATGATACATCCATATTTGGATTTCTTGAGCCTATTATGTATATTAATATAATTAACAATAGCAGGTATTGAAAGGTCGATTGAAATTGTTCACTAATTAATAGAGAACGGACACGCTTACCACATGACGCAAAGCCCAGTGCAGTACTGGCGAGAGGCTGTATTTCTAAAATATTTAATTTTATTTATATAATTGGAAAACGAACGGGTGGGGGATCTATAAAATTACGAAATACATATTTATTTGTTGAGAAGTTGTATTTATAAAGTTTTTAATTTTATTTATATAATTGGAAAACATACGGGTGGTGATCTATCTATCTAAAATTACGAAATACATATTTATTAATTAATTTTATTTATATAATTGGAAAACAAACGGATGGTGATCTATAAAATTACGAAATACATATGTATTTGTTGAAAAGTTGTATTTTTAAAGTTTTTAATTTTATTTCTATAATTGGACCATTTTTATTTGTTCATTTTGTCGTTCAAGTTGAGTAAAGGACTATTAATATTGACTAGCAATAGTTTCTCAAGGTTTTCTTCTGTCAATTTTGTTCTCTTTGAATTAAGTACATCCTTATAAATAGAAAACGTCCTTTCTACATCGCAACTGGTTATAGGTGCATACTGGAAATATTATTTTATTTCTTCATATTTAGCCGTTAGATTTTGTGGAATTGTCTCCATACATAATTGCTGCAATGTAATTAAATCTGGATTTCTATTAAGAATTGCTTCAAACTTTTGCCGAAGGCCACATCCGAAGTCACTTGGAATACTTTTCAAATTATTAACAGCCACATATAATGTGGTTAGTCCGTCATTTAATTTGAGATTTCGATTTTCAAAATAAGTGATTAGTTTTGGCAATTTTCCAAAGTGTTCGTGAAGAAAGTATTTTGGGATTTGCGTGAGCTCCTTGCACTCACCAGTACTTCTTGCATCCTCCTTTAGCAGTGTTACGAAATGTTTTAGACTATCGAAATTCTCAGCATAATAACTAGTAGCTTCCAGCCATGTTCCCCATCTAGTTATTACTGGAGTGGGAGGCAGTGACAGAGATGGAAATTTTTCCCTGAAAAGAGCTACTCTCAATGGTGCTTTTCTGAAAACTTTTTTAAAAGCTGATACAAGTCTATTAACTTCCGGAAAAGTGTCTCTGATATATTCACAGAGTCTGTGGAGAGCATGTGCTACACAAGTAATATGCAGCATATTAGGATATGTTTTCTTCAATAGTCTGCCTGCTTTTAACATATACGCAGCACTATCACTGACAAATAAAAGTATTTTTTCTTTGTACGTGGCGTCCGAATGAAGCATTTTTTGCATATTCTCCTTAATGGTTTCAGCAACTGTTTCCGCATCAACTCTATTTATAACACTTGTTGCTATTACATATGAGTTATAGGGAATAGTTGGATGTAGTACACCAGCTACAACATTTACCACACAGCGTCCTAACATATCCACCGTTTCGTCGGCGCTTATCCATATGTATTGATTTAAAAGATGGCTTCTAATGCGTTCTACTGTTCTCGTATAGCACCTAGAAACATAATATTTGCGTAAAGTTGATTCATCAGGAACATTTCGACCAGTATATTTTTGAAGAAACATTTTTAAAGTGGGATTGCTAAGTTTATTTAATGGAATATTAGCCGCCATAAAAGTTTTACAGAGTTCAGATGTGTTTGCGATCCTAAGTGACGAATTTTTGACGATATTTTACGGATTTTGTAATAAATTTCGGAATCACTGACAATGGACATACAATCAGTATGACCGTCAATCCAACTCGCCATTGTTTTACAATGCCGTTCTCGACATTCTTCCATATCATGTCTGAAAAAGTAACTTAAACAATGCTCTAGATCTAAATAAATGAAATCTAAAAATGTGTGCGTAAGTTATTGAAACTGAACGAAATTCAATGCACACTTACGTCGAAATAATTGGTAGAAATAGATTCAATCAAACGATATTAAACAGGATCTATCACAAAAATTACGATGTAATTAACAGTTAAAACTATGAAAACAAGAAACTTACTCACAGCACTTTATTTATCTTACGAAATATAAACTAATAAATAAAATATTTTATAAAAACCCCGCTTCTATCTACGCTCATGAAAACACTTTAAAAACACACATATTCTCCGAATACAATAGTTGAGTTGTCCATTGTTATCGTGCGATACCAGGTGGCCAAGTAAGTCAAACAAATACTTCATTGAATTACGCCGGGATGTACTGTGCGACGTTATACACAATTCCAATTGCCGATTGCGTTTTATGGAAATTGCATCCGTTCTCTACTAATTACCCTAGGCAATAAAGAAACGATCTAAATGTATAAAGCAGGTAATAAACAGATTAGAAAATGTAAATTCTCTGAATCAAAGGAAAGTATTACAATTTTGAATATGTTAATTAAATACGTTATATAGTGGTTTAGACTTGAAAATGCATGATGGATATTTATTAAGTTTGAAATGTCACACGTTCGTGGACCTACAAAAAGCATATGACACAGTCCCAGTATCAAGATTATGGAAGGTATTAGAACAATCTAACATCAATTACAACTATATAACGGCCCTTAAAGAGTTGTATAAAGACTCCACATCAAGAATTAAGATGGGTAAAGAACTCACAGATGCATTTACGGTAAATAAAGGACTACGCCAAGGATGCTGTATTTCTCCAACACTCTTTAAGATATATGTAGCGGTGGCACTAAGAAATTGGAAGAGGAAGGTCCAGAGAATGGGTATAGAGATAAATGACAGGTGCTTATTTACCCTTCAGTTTGCTGACGACCAGGTCATAGTGGCCAATGACAAGGAGGACATGCAATACATGGTGAGGAAAATGATGGAAGAATATCGAAAATGGGGCTTGACAGTCAATATAAACAAAACAAAATATCTATGTATTGGCAACCAGGACGGAAATCTGGAAGTGGACAATGGTCAAGAAATAATGCAATGTCAGGAATATGGATATCTGGGCGTAACTTTCGACAACACCGGAACAGATGTGAGAGAGATCGAAAAACGTATAGTCAAAGCAAAAAAAGTGATCGGATGCCTGAATGGAATTCTATGGAGCAAGGAAATAACAAAGAAGAGAAAATTTAACATATACGAGACTATGGTAAAGAGCAGCCTTCTATATGGAGCAGAAACCTGGAGGATTGCAGATAGACAAAGGAAGAAGGTTGAGGCGGTTGAAATGGATGCCATTAGAAGATCCATGCGAATTTCACGAGGAGAGAGAATAAGGAATGACTATATAAAGCAACAAATGGGAATAGAAGGCACGATAGTTCAAGACATCGAAAAGAAACAACTTACTTGGTACGGACACGTAGAACGAATGCAAAATAACAGGTGGCCTAAAATAATAATGCACTGGCACCCAAGAGGGAGAAGGAAACGGGGAAGACCGAAACTGGAATGGCAGAAGAGCATACAAAGATCCATGAGTGAAAGAAACCTCACACCAGAGGAGTGTGGCGATAGAAGAGGATGGAAGTTAGGTGTCGGACAACGAAGAAAAACGTTCTAAACCGGCATATATACAGGGTGTCCAGAAACTCTCCTGACAAACGAAGACCGGAGATTCCTCTGATAATTTTAAGACAATTAAACCCAAATTCACCTAGTCCGAAAATGCTTCCTAAGGGAGCTAGAGTTCTTTGAAGATGGCGCCTTGTATTTATTTTTTTTAAATTCCTCCAGAACGCTTCTATTTAGAAAAACAAAAACTGGTATGCTTATTTATCCTCCAGAGATGAATCGATTCCATCAATTGCGAATTTCTAGTACCGATCATAGGCGTCCGTTTTGGGTAGGTCCACGGTTATTTTAAGGCATAACTTTTTTGTTCTTTAACTTTTAAGCATTTGTGACACTAGATTATTAAATTTTCAGGTATTCCAGTACTAAAATATACTCTTACTTTAAGTCGGTAGGATACACCGTTTTCTAGAAAAATCGATTTGTAAATTTTTCGTTTTTTCTTCATTAAAGTTCCATTTATTATGTACCTACTTATTTTTAGCGACGAAGTTGGCTTGGACTATCAAGGCATGGATGAAAATTAATTTAATAAATTAAAAACAAATTATTTATTACAATGGAACGAAACTAACAAAAAAAGAACAAGTATTAAAGGTAGATTGTTACAAAAGTTGCTCGATGTGATGACCATTAGTCTCTATGCATAAGTTTACCCTTTTGCTTAGAGAACGCCGAATTCTTGCAAAAATTCCAAAGTTATTTCTAAATTCGTTGCAAGCATCTTGTATCCTTAGCCAGAGTTGTGCGCGATTTTGTATCGGAACGGAATAAACAAATGCTTTTATGTATCCCCAAACACAATAATCGCAAGGATTCAAATCCGGCGGCCTTGCTGGCCAAGCAACTGGACCGCCTCTTCCAATCCAATGGTCTTCGTAGTTATTATCTAGAAAGTCTCGTACATTCCTGCTAAAGTGGGCCAGACAGCCGTCCTGTAGAAACCATAAGTTTTGCCGAATATTTAAACGCACCTCATCTAACAAATCAGGTAAAATATTTTTCAGGAAATGTAAGTAATCAGCACCATTTAAACGAGCAGGTAATTCCACAGGTCCAAGTAGATAATCGTCAACTACTCCTATCCAGACGTTTATGCTAAACCTATGCTGATGCTTAAATTCTTGAACAACGTGGGGATTGTCACCAACGTACGAATAATAATGTGCATTATGTACATTAAAAATTCCATTTTTTGAGAATGTAGCTTCGTCACCAAGCAAAATGTTCCTGAAGAAATCTTTATCTTGATTTTTCTGATTTTGTAACCATCTAGCGAATTCTACGCGAGCAGGAAAATCTCCTTCTAGCAGTGCTTGCACCTTTGTAAAATGAAAAGGATATAAATTTTCTTTGTGTAAGATATTTCCTACGGAAGATTTTGAAATTGTGGGGTACATGGCAGATAGTCTTCGAACGCTAATTTCTGGATTTTCCTCAACTTCCATTAAAATAACATCTTCATGTTCTGCTGTTACATCATTATGTCTCCCTGTTTCATTATTTTTTGGGACCACTGAACCTGTTTCTCTTAATCGTTGATGAAGAGCTGTAAATGTTGAGTGCGTGGGATGCTGACGTTTGGGAAATTTTTCAGCGTATCTACGTTGCGCCGCTCGAGCGTTACACCTCATTTCGCCATAAACTAAATGCATATCGGCGTATTCCTCATTAGTAAAAAACATTTTTTTTTAAATTGAAATCGTTGTGTTTGAATAACACAAAGTAAAAAATGAAAAGATAAACTTCGCGAACTGACAACAATTTGACAATGTAAAACGTAGGTTTTACTTCTGTTGGCAGTTCAGAGCTAACTATTGCAAAAAATAAAAAATTGAACTTTAATGAAGAAAAAACGAAAAATTTACAAATCGATTTTTCTAGAAAACGGTGTATCCTACCGACTTAAAGTAAGAGTACCTTTTAGTACTGGAATACCTGAAAATTTAATAATCTAGTGTCGCAAATGCTTAAAAGTTAAAGACAAAAAAGTTATGCCTTAAAATAACCGTTGACCTACCCAAAACGGACGCCTATGACCGGTACTAGAAATTCGCAATTGATGGAATCGATTCATCTCTGGAGGATAAATAAGCATACCAGTTTTTGTTTTTCTAAATAGAAGCGTTCTGGAGGAATTTAAAAAAAAATAAATACAAGGCGCCATCTTCAAAGAACTCTAGCTCCCTTAGGAAGCATTTTCGGACTAGGTGAATTTGGGTTTAATTGTCTTAAAATTATCTGAGGAAACTCCGGTCTTCGTTTGTCAGGAGAGTTTCTGGACACCCTGTATATATATTGAAATGTTATTCTTTAATTCTGTTATACTAAATTTACTTATATATAACATATAAATATATACAATATAAGAAATTTCGTTTTATAACGAAACAAAAATTGTACTAGTTTCAGTGTAACAACAAATGTGAACTAAACTTTGGCCAAAAAGAAACCCCTAATTTTTTATATCATTACACTGTTTATTTCATTTTTAAATGCGTTAAATACTTATTTAGCCGATTTAAAACGTAAATCTTGCAACTTGTCCTTTACACGCGAAAATAAGGAAAAACGTGAGTTAGAGTTCCTTTGGTCGAGGGCTCAAATTCTGTTACTGACTTGTTATAGGTTTTTCGGGATCGGTTTTTTCCGTTGACAAAGTGAAAGTCAAATAAACATTTATACCCTCCGATGGTGAGGAAGTGTTGTATAAAGCCATGGAACACTTTACACACACCATATACACTCCAGATGGCCCTGGGATCTTGACAAGCTTTCAGCTTAAGACATTAATCACTGTGCACACACCACAAAAAGTTCATAGTAAATGTATATGAATGCTTCCAAATCGTTGGAGAAAGACAATATTGATGCCCTCCTTTTATTGGGACAGCATCGTCGTTGAGAAATTTTTAGCGGTTGGTAAGATAGTGACCGGAATTTAATATCATGATGAAGTGAATTTTAAGCTTAATTTAACGAATGGGGTTTGTACTATGAGAGTCACCTGAATGGGCATTGCATCATGGATGCAATGACACGGTTTCGTTCCTTGGTTCGCAGCTTCTACATATATTCTCTACAGTTGGCACTGGTGGACAAGTTTCTTTTTCTAATATTCAAGTCAGTAGTAAAGGAAAAGTGTTTTAACTCAATTAGATCGGTCAAGAAGGACGTGGCCGATTATTTAAAGAGCGTATTTCGAAAAATACAATGCAATAGGATAATTTTGGTATTGATCATACCGCGTATATTCGCCTTTTACTATTCTTCCGCTTCACCGCACTAATTTAATTCGGTGCAGTCTTCCTCCTTCCTCCGACCGAATGTTTACAATTCCACACGTTCGGAAAGTAAACAGACCATTTAGTAGCTTAAACGAGGGGTTGGAATCTTTCATTTTCGTAGACTCAAAGAATGCGTTAAAACGTTCATTCCACGCTTGCATATGTCTTAACCGTATCGGCTTTATAAAAATTCAAACAAGTGCCCCGGAGACAACACGCAACAACACAAAACACTCGTCCAGAATCGGGACGGAGGAGGGCGCAAGGATGGATAATATATAGCCTTTTTTGCTACTAAATTAGTCTTCCTTATCTGTCTTCTCGGTGGTCAGAGACTTAGGAAGAGGACTTAAAGCCGAGTGATGTATTCACCGCAATAACACGGCTGTAAATCTCTGAAATCAAATGTTTTTTTTTTGTTCCGTTCACCCGGTTTCGAAGATAAACCAAAAGAGAGAGTAATCTGTACCCTCTTTCGTAATGATGTGTATTTTAGGTCTCTTTCAGTTTTAAACGGTCATGTTTGAGCAGGAAATTAAAAGATCGCCAGAGAGTTTTTGTTTTTCATTCTTTTTCGAGCGAAATGAAAGCGCCCTGAAAGGGTACCTTCAGTAATTATTTTTTGTCGTGTTTTATTTTAGTAATGAATAAATTATGTTGTGTAAATTGCTTTGGCAAGTGATAAAAAAAGGGATCAAAGGGTTTAACGAATGTATAAATGCAGCCAATTTATCTGAAAATTAATTGTATGTAATTAAAAGGCTAAATGAATCCATGAATTAACCTATTTTCATTTTACGTTTTTTCTTTTTTTTTTTAATGGTAATATACAGTTGCACAATACAAAATACTTTCTTATTATCAGATTTAACAGGTCAATTATACGAGTCTCTTGCTATTTATGTATTCGATATAACAAACAACAACCAACATTTATCATTGTAAATGGTTTTATTGTTTTTGAAAATGTTCTCAATGATATTGGATTTTACTTTAGAATGCGCGTTTTTCTCCAGAATCTTAAATGTTTCCCGGAGCATATTTTTTTTTGTTTATTAAAAAAGTTAATATGTAATACAAGTGAGGTCTACTGTTGCCCCAGTTGCTGTTATTACTAGAGGTTCATTCTAGTAACATCCCTCCGGCGTCTCGTCCTAGCTCATATATATATTTTGTCACTCACCGTTCGAACATCGTTCAGTGCACATCGATTTATAATGTCACAAATAGCCAAAACAAGAGACCGTTTTTTGATGTAGTTGATAAATTGACTAAATTGATTTCCGAATTTAATGTACAATGGCAGTATAATAAAGTGTAAAGCGTGTACCGCTAATGTGTTCAAGGTAATTTCACTGCGAAACACATTTGAATAGTGTAATGCATAATCGCAAGAAAAGTGGTCAGACATTTTTGTGTAACTTCTATATTTTGTAATGTACCGTTTAAGTTAGTAAACAATGAATCATTTAGATTCATTTTGGAAGCACTACAGTAAAGGAACGTTACTTAGTAGGAAAATATTACCAAATTTTCTACCATCTTTCCATGAATCTATTGAACATATCGCACCCCAGCAAGAACAGTAACATACCTCAAAAATTCAGCATTTAAAAAATGAACTAAAAAAATTCTATAAAACTTATATTGAAATAGTGTAAGTTTCTTTTATAATTTAGGCAAGTAATATATGATCAAAAAGTCTTTGGATCGAGATAGCCATGAAGTGTAAAAACCATCTATAGAATTATTTACTTCTGTACTTTGAAGTACATATAGTCACAAATAAAATAGATTTTAGGTTGTGGTAATTAGTATTAGTATTAGTATTTTATATATATTTTATAACCAACTGACTTGAAAGTTGTCAAATAAATATCAAAACTAACATAGATATCTCGTAAATTCCACGGCAAGCGATTGGAGGCATTGCCGGGGTTGTGGGACTCGTTGGCTAAAGCTTATTCCGATAAAATAAAAAGAGCGGCTGCCCACCAAAAATTATTACAAGTTTTTAAAAAAATCAAGCCCACTGGTACCGTCGACGATGTTCGTAAGAAAATAAACTCGATGAGGTCGAATTACAGAAAGGAGCTGAAACGAATTGTTGACTCAAAACGTTCCGGTGCTGGTGCAGATGATGTATATACACCTAAATCATGGACATTTAAAGCTCTGCAATTTCTAGAAAAAAACCGAAAAGCCTGTTAATGTGGTAATGTGGTAAGTAAATTTTCGTTTACAACAATAAATAACAACTCTTTTTTTAAATCAGTTATATGCATATTTATTTTTCTTTGTTATAATATTTGCAAAAGTTATCCCTAATGGCTTTTGCACTTTTCATTGGGTTGCGCACAACATTTGACTGTATATTAGATAATTCAAAACTATCACCAATTGAATTTGATGATTGATAAAGCTGTTCTTTTTTCATTAAAAAGTTGTGTAAGTAACAGCATGCTGCTGTCACCTTTGTGTCTCTCGGGGGGCTTAGGCTAATAGCCTTTTGGAAAACCCCAAATTTTGATGCAAGTATACCAAAAGAGCACTCAATCACAGATCTTGCTCTGGATAAACGTCGGTTATAAATTTCTTCTTCTTTTGTAGCTTTCTTTTGGGGGTATGGCTTCATAAGATGTGTGTTTAAAGCGAAGGCCTCGTCTCCTATAAAAACATAGGGATATTATTCTACTGTGTAAGGTAGGGCAGACGGCGGTGGCAAATTCAAACGGCCTTGCTGCAGCCGTTCCCAAAACTTTGAATAATAAAGAACACCACCATCTGATACACGGCCATTGCATCCGATGTCTATCATTATAAATTATTTCCTAGCATTAGCAATGGCCATGAGGACGATACTATAGCTCCCTTTGTAATTATAATACAATGATCCTGTACCAGGTGGATGCTTAATTTTAATATGTTCCCCGTCTATTGCTCCTACACAGTTGTAAAAGTTGTGGAGTCTTTTAAAGTCATCTGCAATACTCCTCCACTCATCTGTTGTAGTTGGCATCTAAAAAGTTTAAAATAATTATTAGTCTATTTTAGGCTGTTCGTTAGATTATTTATATATAATATCAATAACGATTATTACTGATATATAATAAATACGAAAAATATTTTTAATTATTATATTTTCAGGTCGTGGTTTCTGAACATGAGAGTGATTCGGTAGAAATTAATACAAGAAGCCAGTCTCTGGAAGAATTAGACGACTCCTCTTTTTCGTCCATGAACTCTATACTTCCTCCGAAAAAAAAACTAAAGTTGGCTCTATAGCAAAACAAAATGAACTCATTGAAAAAGCGTGTTCACTACTGTCTGAGAAACCAGAATCGTTACCTAGTAACGCTAACGCCACAGCTATATATTGGAGTGAAAAATTGGAAAAGCTGCATCCAAAGCAAAGGATGTTCGCAGAAAAAGCCATCAATGACATTTTATTTGAAGCAGAGCTGGGCACGCTGAACAGAAATTCTGTACAAATAAACCAGAATTCAACATCAACGGTAAAACCGGAGCTATATGATGCACATCCAATGAGATGTGAACGGTTTATACCAGTATCATCGGAGTCAAATATTTTCGCATCCACATCTTCACCGGGATATGTTTTTGTGTCTCAATCCAAAGCGCACAACGGTTTACAGACTGAGTATTCACGTACGCAATCTCCGGATGTTATTTACCAAAGCGTGGGTGCAACTCAAGACGATTATACTGGTAACGCGCAAGATAATTCAATGAAATCACTATTTTCAAGTTTTAATGGTCAATAAAAACATGTTTTCCTACCAAAATTATTAATAAAACTTAAAAATTATTAAAACAAAACTTACGTTTTACTTACTTCAATATAATCTTTAAGGACGTACGCTTCACAAGTATCTTCGACAGCTTGGCTTATCGACTGCCTGGACATAATGGCGGTAAACCTCTCATTTTTAAAGTATCTGTAAAAAAAATAATGATGATAGGAAATGATAAAATAAGATACATTTACAATAAAATATACATAGTAAATACTTACGCGCCTGTTGCAAAATAATACAGAGTAATTGCCAACGTTTCCCTTGCCGAAATTGCTTCTCTCATCACTGTGTCTTTCTTCAATAAAAATGGGGTAACTAATTCCAAAATGTGTTTAAAATTATCATTAGACATGCGGAAATAATTTTCAAAATCCTCTATTTCTTTATAAAGAAGAATTGTGTCCATTAAACTTAAGTGAGTGTATTTTTCCGATCCTGCAACCACTTTTTATTAAATATTATATAGTAAGCCAAGCAATGTGTATGGTGATATAGTTGTCATATTTGATTAATGTAATAGATATAAAAAATATATTTATTATTCCTGTTAAAGCATTCAACATATAATAACTTATTATAATAAACTTTTATTGTTCAACAACTAAAGAATAGTCTTATCATTCAATAGGTTATGGGCCCAGATAACCACGTATTAAAACAACTAAAACTTGAATAATTCTGAAAACTAATAGAAACTTAAATAATATTGTAAAGCAACATCCACATTGAGGAGGAGTATTAAATATTATATAGTAAGCCAAGCAATGTGTATTGTGATATAGTTGTCATAGTTGATTAATATCATAGATATAAAAAATATATTTATTATTTCTGTTAAAGCATTCAACATATCAACAACTTATTATAATAAACTTTTATTGTTCAACAACTAAAGAATAGTCTTATCATTCAATAGGTTATGGGCCCAGATAACCACGTATTAAAACAACTAAAACTTGAATAATTCTGAAAAATAATAGAAACTTAAATAATATTGTAAAGCAACATCCACATTGAGGAGGAGTATTAAATATTATATAGTAAGCCAAGCAATGTGTATTGTGATATAGTTGTCATAGTTGATTAATGTCATAGATATAAAAAATATATTTATTATTCCTGTTAAAGCATTCAACATATCAACAACTTATTATAATAAACTTTTATTGTTCAACAACTAAAGAATAGTCTTATCATTCAATGGGTTATGGGCCCAGATAACCACGTATTAAAACAACTAAAACTTGAATAATTCTGAAAAATAATTGAAACTTAAATAATATTGTAAAGCAACATCCACATTGAGGAGGAGTATTAAATATTATATAGTAAACCAAGCAATGTGTATGGTGATATAGTTGTCATATTTGATTAATGTCATAGATATAAAAAATATATTTATTATTCCTGTTAAAGCATTCAACATATCAACAACTTATTATAATAAACTTTTATTGTTCAACAACTAAAGAATAGTCTTATCATTCAATACTTTTGCTCCAACTTTTTGTTTTCACGTTTTTCTTCAATGAAAAAGCAAACAAAATAGCTAAACAGGCTTTCTTTTGGTTTTCTAGCGACATTTTTTAATAAACGACCCGCACAGCACAAAAATAACGTAAATACTGACGCGATAAATATTGAACATGTAGCCATACGCGTGTGATCCATCAATCCATTAAAATGGATCGCGATCCAAATATCACAATATACATCACCGGCAAAATAATCGATCCACTCAAAAAATTGATGAAGTTTGTTCGTTAATAAGTTTGTTATTTTAAATTCGATTTGATTCATTTTTTTTTGCATATTGTAGGTAAATTTAAATGCAATCTATCACATCTTTGGAATTTTAAGAAAATTTGGCGTACATCATTTTATACAGGGTGACACAAAGTCTGTTTTTTTAAATCAACTTTAAAACCACATATGGATTGTCAAAGTTGCTCCACCTTGTATTTTCTTATTTTGTTAACAAGACACATAATTTCTTTACAATTTCTTTTTTTATTTATTACAATAGCTTAATTTTTGTAAAAGATACAAGGGTTTAAGAAAAATATTACATTTTTACATTTTTCCTATGGTACTAACAATAGGTTTACGAATTTATCGTTTTTGCATAGAGGGCTATTGAAATACTGTCAGTTGTGAAAACTAAAACTTGTCAATTACGTTTTTGAACATGTTTCTTGTCGAATAGTAATTTAAAATATGGATCTTTCTGTAACCGACGCAGCGAGAGCCGTTGCTTTGATTCAGGATGGTAGGTCACAGTATTATGTGGCCAGAGTGTTGGGAGTTTCAAGATGTAAAGTTCAAAGAGCTGTTAAACGGTTTAATGAATTTGGTGTATACACAAGAAGAAATCATTGTGGTCGAAAGAAATCTACTATTGAGCGAGATAATCGCTTTATAGCGTTAAATGTTTTGAGGGACAAAAAAGTTACTTCTGTGCAAATGAAAAACAGATTAGAGGACGTAAGGCAAGTTCAACTAAGTGATAGAACAATAAGAAGGCGGCTGTATGATATTGGACTGCGTTCTAGGAGACCTGCAACTGATCTAGAGTTATTGAGACACCATCGAGTTGAACGCCTTAGATTTGCTAGGGAACATGTAAATTGGGGTAACGAAGAATGGAGCAACATCCTATTCACGGATGAGTCCAGATTTTGTCTTAGAACACCAGATGGACGTGAAAGAATTTACCGGAGAACTGGTGAACGTTTCTTTCAAAACCATTTTTTCCTAGAGTAAGTTATGGAGGCGGTTCGATAATGGTGTGGGGTGGCATAAATTATGAAGCTCGGACGGACTTGGTTATAATTAACGGGGGAGCCATGACAGTCGATAGATACATAAGAGAAGTTTTAGAGCCACATATTGTTCCTTTTGCGCTGTTCATCGGAGATGATTTCATGCTGATGCATGATAATGCCCGACCGCATGTTGCCAGAATTGTACGCGAGTATTTAGCCGAGGTTGAAATCTCAGTAGTAAATTGGCCTGCTCTAAGCCCAGACCTAAACCCAATTGAGCATGTTTGGGATACACTTGGGAGGAAAATACGATCTCGTGTACCAACGCCTGCAAATTTACAGAAGCTTAGTGGCGTTCTAACTGAAGAATGGAATCAAATCAACCAGGCTTACATTCAAAAACATACAAAACTTAATTGAGAGCATGCCAAGACGAATTGCAGCTGTTATCCGTGCACGTGGAGGAAACACTTCGTATTAAGTCTTTTATGTTTTTCATTTTCTTTTCAATTCCTTTTCATTAAATTCGGTGTTAAGTTAAATTCGTAAACTTATTGTTAGTACCATAGAAAAAATGTAAAAATGTAAGATTTTTCTTAAACCCTTGTATCTTTTACAAAAATTAAGCTATTGTAATAAATAAAAAAAGAAATTGTAAAGAAATTATGTGTCTTGTTAACAAAATAAGAAAATACAAGGTGGAGCAACTTTGACAATCCATATGTGGTTTTAAAGTTGATTTAAAAAAACAGACTTTGTGTCACCCTGTATAAAATGATGTACGCCAAATTTTCTTAAAATTCCAAAGATGTGATAGATTACATTTAAATTTACCTACAATTTGCAAAAAAAATTGAATCAAATCGAATTTAAAATAACAAACTTATTAACGAACAAACTTCATCAATTTTTTGAGTGGATCGATTATTTTGCCGGTGAGTGTATATTGAACGTGTAGCAGTGCCCTGAGTGAAAATTTCATTGAAGGCATGGTATACGGAAATAAGCAAAGACCGATTTAAACTTTACTGTAAACTAGTGTAAACACTTTATGAACTGTATAATGAAGCTCTTAATGAAAATCATGAACAGTAAGGACCTTAGAATCGAGTTCAGGTATAGTTCCTACATATTTAAATATGTAATTTGAATAGTCTTATTCAAGATAGTATTCAAGCAATTGTATTCTAAGTAGCTTGGAATTTTATTCGTCTTAATATATTCATTAGTTTCTTTAATAAATGTGGGATCTACTTTAAGTTTAATACAGTATTTATATACATTCGTTTTCCAATATTCTTTTAAAGTACAAATTGGTAAAGTTTAATGGGAATAAAGTTCTTCTTCTCTGAAAATCTTTCTTTTGGTTGCCTGATCAAGTCATCCATCACCTTCGAAAGATCGAACGTTAGATGTGTTTCATTTGCCGGCGATTTAACAAAACGAGAATTTTATTCACCGATATTAAAGTTGAAATTGTATCGCGAAAGCGTGCGTGTTGGAATTTTTAAATGCCCCCGGAAATCTTCACCGGTTCGTTTACCGTCAGCCGGCACCCTTAAATTTGCGATTTCCGCTGGTGCTGGCGTTTAGTGCGCATTTTTTCCTTCCTTCTGGGATTTACTGTGGACACATTAAGCGTTCTTTGAATTAATTGTGTCTTCTTGTTTTGTCACGTACCATATAAAAGAGATGCTTTATCTTTTTAAATAATAAACTGCGCTTTTAAATGTACGATCACGCAGTTTCGTTAAAAGTGTTGTGTTGGGTTTATTAGTCAAAAAATTGTACTTTTAAATCTACAATTTAAAAAAAATTATGTGATATTAAGGGTGTGTTAGCATGACCTCATATTGCGGTAGGCTAGCGTATATTATTCAAACAATTTTTTTTACAAGTGTTCGTGCTAATTGTTGGAAGTTTATTTGCGTTTTCTTATATATTTCTTAGCATTTGTCATATAACTAAAGGGAAAAACTTGGAATATCAATTAAAAAAAAGTCAAAAACTATACAAAAAATTTAAAAAAATTAATTATAGAAATGTACACAAAATTTCACCTTTCCATCTTTTTTATTATGCTAGCAAAAGAGTTAGCAGCAGCTAAAGTTTAGTAGTTGGTGCAAAAGAATAGTAGAAAGTGGTACTAAAATTTTGAAAAACTAAAAAGCAATATTAAGAAAAAGGAAAAATATATTAAATTATATAGATTATTATAAAATTATAAAGATAGCCGCTTACAAATCGTTGTCAAAAAGTAATCTCAAAACATGGTCAGTAATTCAGTATACTGACAAGCAAGACGAAGATTGTGAAAGAACAAGCGAATTGCGTGACATTATTTTAATCTTCTCTGGAAAGAGATTATCAATAGAGAAATTAGTATCAATAAAACATGCGATTGCGAATATATCTTGCTTATATTTGAATGATGTAATAGCGGTGTTGTCGGTAGGATTAACTTATTACTTGCTGTGCGTCCAAGATAATTTATAGAAGCTAACAATGTAATTTATACTGTAACTTTTTGTAACAGGTAATGAAAATAAATTTATAATAGGCCTCGTACGAGTAACAGTAATAGAAATCTTGTGAAACACTACACTTATGTATATGATAAATTGATTATTTTTCTTCACGCACATAAATATAAAATGAATGTATGTATGTTATCTTAGTTGCTTAATTGGTTCTTAGAACTGCAGTAGACTGCTTCTAAGAATAATATACACACATCGCAACTCGCGTACCTAGTCTAGGTTAAGACTGAAATAAGCTTTCATAAATAATTTAATAAATACCATTCAAAGACGATAGCTATTAATTATAGAGCTGGCTATTTAATTACGTTTATTATGTTATAAGTTTTAGATCAGTAATCAAATAAATAGTACTGGATGTTTAGATATATGTTAGAACAAAGCTGGAATGTACATTGAATTAAAAAAGAATGTACACTGGATTAAAAAAGGCGAGATATTTCTAATTTACGTTTCTGGTTTCGCTAATATCATACTTGTATTAGAATTGATATTACACAAGATATTGCTATAAGTAAATAAAGAAATATCATAAGAAACTTGCCCAGTTCCTACTTATTATATTTTAATTGTGTATCTTTTTTATGACGACAAGTGAAGCTTTTAATGTCTCGCATCTCAATTCAAATTTACAGTACGAGGCGCGGTCATAAGATAACGAGATTGAGGCTGTAAAAGTTTTTAAATTTATACATATTTAATTATTATCTCCTTCAATATACGAGGGTAGTTTTTTTATGTTATCTACCTAGCCATGAAAACAATATGCTATCGTGACAATTTTCTTACGTCAAGTTTCTGTGACATTTTAGAGTGTCATCTCCAGGTTTGTTTCAAATCGCTTAACATTTGTTACTTTTACATTCGTTTAAAGAAAAGAAAATATAACAGGTGTCCGTTAATGATTGAAGCTTACAGTTTATGTCAAATTTTGATCACTATTGTACTTGAGTTCGACCGCAACAATTAACATTAGAAAATTCTTTCTTTGGAGACTGTGGTTAAGTAAAAACTTAAAAAAGGTATATAACCCCTTACCACAATTATTAATCGTATCCTAAATACGTATTTCGACAACTAAGTTGTCATCATCAGTAGGTAAAACCACTAATTAAAAGTCGCACATGGGGCACAGTAAAGCTAGAAAACCGCTTACGCAACAACTACTTTACACCGCGTCCACGTATAGACTAGTTTTAACATGCGAATATAAACTACGAAAAGACCGAAAAGCACTTACCTCTTAGGGAAAAGGCATTCACATATGTTTATTCTCCAAGTTGAAATATACCGAACGAAAGAACGACAAACATTCCTTTCTTAAAGGGAACGGCATTCAACATGTCCTAATAACTTCAATTTTAAAACGATGATGACACAATTATGGTAATAAAAATGGAGAAAAGAGACAACTGAAAGGAATCGGTGAGCTATCGCTATTCATGGAATATTGTTTATTTTTCGCGATATGTATACTTTCATAAGCATTAAGTTCGCGGGGTTTATTAATTCCTTTGACTAGCTTCAACCCTGTAATCGACACATTGTGTAGTGTGCTTAAAGCGTGGTTGGCAACGTTAGATTTTTCCGGTCTATTGTATTTAATATGTGATATGTGTCCTTTAAAACGGCTTATTATTGGTCGTTTTGTTTGGCCTATATATTTCAAATTACAATCCTCGCAACTAATTTCGTATATACCTGATTTCGAATTAAAATTTACTCTATCTTTAGTATTCCCTAGGAGACTTTTGATAGTATTTTCGAATCGAAAGGCAACCTGGAGACCTCTTTCTTTCACAACTTAATTAATGTCGTGACGGGGTGGTATGGTAAACACATGTACTTTTTCTCCTGGTTACTTTGAGATATCAAACTTGTGGATTCGCAGATTGTATTTTGATTTTTGTTTTTCTAATTAATTCATTGATTATTTCTGTGTCAAAGCCATTGTATGTCGCGATATTTTTAATGAAATCCAGTTCTATTTCATATCTCTCTTTTGTTAACGGAAAATTTAGTAACCGATTGACTAAGAAATTAAAGGAAGCTGTCTTATGTTTATAACTATGATTTGAATCCATGGCGATGAATTTATTAACATTGGTTTCTTTCCGGAAAATATCGATTTCTATTTTATGTTTATTCCTAATCAGTAAAGTATCTAAAAATGGTATTAACATTAGTGTATATGCGGTATCACTTTTGACGTAAATATAAAAATTGTTTTAGCACAATAACCTTACTTTTCGAAATGTTTATTGCCAATATTTGCTAATTTATTTATTTATTATTATCGAACAGGAACATAAATTACTTATTACAGGATAATGCTGTACATAGAATAAACATTTAGTACATTACTATAAATATAAACAAACCATACACAAACTATAGTATATAAATCAATTGCGTTTTCGCGAAGTAATGTAATTGTAAATATTCTTTCTACACTTTATCATTGCTCGACCACTGAGCTGTTGAGGTGTGAATTAGAAACTTTTATGGTGATGCTTTGAGTTATATCAAAGGAAACAGATGAATATATCTTGCCCGTAGTACGGCAGTTGTGCAAATTAATTGCGTATATAAACCAAATTTTATATTAAGTAGATCAACATCACTACAAAAAGAATTAACACTCCCACACATCAACATTACGGGTGACTGAGAAGGACGTACCTAAATTCGTCCCCAGAAATCAAATTCAGTAATTAGTTAAAACGCGTACATGAAAAGATATAGATAAACTTGTCCCCGAGAAGAATATGTTCACAAAAATAGCTTCATGAATTCGGCCCCGACTTTATCGCAGTATGAATCATCCATATACTTATTTACAATCTATAGGTAACATATTTATTTATGTAAGGAATGAAAAACTCAGCAAGTGCCACAAAACATATACGAGGTGCATTCAAGTTCTAAGGCCTCCGATTTTTTTTCTAACTAACTACTCACCCGAAAACTATGAAACTGGTGTTACTTCTCGACGTAATCTCCCTGCAGACGTACACATTTTTCACAACGTCGACGCCATGATTCCATGGCCGCGGCGAAGGCTTCTTTAGGAGCCCGTTCCGACCACTGGAGAATCGCTGAAGCACTAGCAGCACGGCTGGTGAATGTGCGGCAACGGACAGTGTCTTTCATTGTTGAAAACAGCCAGAAGTCACTAGGAGCCAGGTCAGGTGAGTAGGAAGCATGAGAAATCACTTCAAAGTTGTTTTCACGAAGAAACTGTTGCGTAACGTTAGCCCGATGTGCGCGTGCGTTGTCTTGGTGAAACAGCACACGCGCAGCCTTTCCCGGACGTTTTTGTTGCAGTGCAGGAAGGAACTTGTTCTTCAAAACATTTTCGTAGGATGCACCTGTCACCGTAGTGCCCTTTGGAACACAATGGGTAAGGATTACGCCCTCACTGTCCCAGAACATGGACACCATCATTTTTTCAGTACTGGCGGTTACCCGAAATTTTTTTGGTGCCGGTGAATCTGTGTGCTTCCATTGAGCTGACTGGCGCTTTGTTTCTGAATTAAAAAATGGCATCCACGCCTCATCCATTGTCACAATCGACGAAAAGAAAGTCCCATTCATGCCTTGGTTGCGCGTCAACATTGCTTGGCAACATGCCACACGAGCAACCTTGTGGTCGTCCGTCAGCATTCGTGGCACCCACCTGGAGGACACTTTTCGCATTTTCAGATCGTCATGCAGGATTGTGTGCACAGAACCCACGGAAATAATGCTAACACTGGAGGCGATCTGTTCAACTGTCATTCGGCGATCCCCCAAAACAAGTCTCTCCACTTTCTCGATCATGTCGTCAGACCGGCTTGTGCGAGCCCGAGGTTGTGTCGGTTTGTTGTCACACGATGTTCTGCCTTCATTAAACTGTCGCACCCACCAACGCACTTTCGACACATCCATAACTCCATCACCACATGTCTCCTTCAACTGTCGATGAATTGCAATTGGTGTCACACCACGCAAATTCAGAAAACGAATGATTGCACGCTGTTCAAGTAAGGAAAACGTAGGCATTTTAAGTATCTAAAACAGTTCTCATTCTCGACTCTGCCGCTACAATTCCATTTGCCGTACAGTGCTGCCATATCTGTGACGTATTGACAACAAACGCACGCTCATTTTAAAATAATGCACATGCTTCTATCTCTTTCCAGTCTGGCGAAAAAAAATCGGAGGCCTTAGAACTTGAATGCACCTCGTATTATGGATTAAGAATGGAATAGAAGTGCCTGCTCGTATTTTATACAAGTTAACGTTTACATTTAACATTTATAAAAATAATCTATACATTTAACAAAATCAAATCTCAAAATAGATCCTTTTTTATACTCATCGATTTTTCTAGTAACGCTTCAAAATTTCAATAAAATGAAAAAATTGATTGACAACTTTTTATTTATATTTCCAAGAAAGTATACATTTCTTAATCTCTTCTCTGGGGCCAAATTAAGGTAAGGTATTAAAACACCGTAATTAGCATGGGGGCGAATTAATGTAGCAGACATTAGATAGTACCTGCTCGGGGACGAGTTTAAGGCCGCCCACTGAGAATACTGTCGGGTACTGCATTGAGGAAGAAGACTCAATAGATCTGGAGTAAATGTATCACCATTAATTAATTTCCATATGAAAATAATCCCAGGTATAGTTCTATCACGCAAAGAGATAAACCCATACTCTCTCAGGAGATTATTGTTACAAAAGTATGTGGCAAAAATATTTTATTTTCGCGATAATATACAGTCTTGAGCATTTTCTTTTGTATCCTCGCAACCATATCCCCATAGTAGAAGTAGCCTGGATTCCATATAATTGAACAGTATTCCAACTTGAGACGGACTAATACATTATATGTTATAACCAAGGCCGTATTATTTAACTGTCTCGTATTTATCGTCAAAAAAACGAGTGTTTTAGATGCCTGCCCGCATATAAAGGCTGGGCAAATTTGAGGTTAGGAAGTAAATTGGCTTAAAAACACACTTTTTTTTTGACAAATTCAGTTTTATTGATACCAATGTAAAGTAGAAATATGGGAATTAATAATGGAATATGATGTCGGGCAAATGTCCACCTCTAGCACGTCGGCAGACGTCCGCTCTTTTCACAAAATTTTGAACCACATTTTGCAACAAAGCCTCGCTTATCTCGGCAATGCAGAACCGAATTTCATCTTTCAGAGCGTCAATTATTTGTGGTTTGTTCACGTAAACCCGGTCTTTCAAATGGCCCCAGAGAAAATAATCAAGCGGCGTTAAATCACAAGAACGAGGCGGCCAATTGATATCGCCAAATCGAGAAATTACGCGACCGGGAAATTTCTCATGCAATAACTGAATTGTTTGGCCGGCTGTGTGGCTTGTGGCACCGTCTTGCTGAAACCAAAGGTCATTGATGTCAACATTAGCCAATTGTGGCCGCAAAAAATCGGTTATCATGGTTTGGTAGCGCAGAGAATTCACGGTGACGGCGTTTCCTTACTCATTCTCGAAAAAATACGGGCCGATGATACCGCCTGACCACAAACCGCACCACACGGTTACTTTCTTTGGATGTAATGGTTTATCGAGGACTGTTTGTGGATTTTGTGAGCCCCATATGCGACAATTTTGTTTGTTTACATAACCGCCTAATTGAAAATGGGCCTCATCGCTAAAGATGATTTTGTTGAAAAATGCGTTGTTTTCGTTCAGTTTTTCAAACAGCCAATTCACAAACGTTCGACGCAAACAATGGTCGGCCGGCTTTAATTCTTGAACGAGTTGAACTTTATAAGCGTGAAGATGAAGATCTTTATGCAAAATGTTGCGCAAAGTGCCTCTGGTGATGCCCAATTGTTGCGAACGTCGACGAGTTGATGTTCCAGGCACATTCTCAACACTTTTCTGTACAGCGGCTATGTTTACATCACTACGGCCACTACGAGAGTATTGTTTTGATCTATTGTCAGCAACAGTACCGTGAGCCTCGAATTTAGCGATTAAATTACGCACAGCGGTCTCAGAAGGAGCCTGATTACGAGGAAAAGCTGCTCGAATTTTACGAAGTGATACAGTAAAATTTTCACCATTTTGATAGTAAATTTTCACAATTAAAATTCTTTGTTCAAGAGTGTAGCGTTCCATGGTTAAATTTTCCCAACTTTTTACTAAATAAATGTCAAAGGATGACAGCACAATTCTTGAAATTTCATCATTTGACAGCCAAATTAATTCCTAACCTCAAATTTGCCCACCCGTTATTAACAAATGGTCATTAAATGTTAGTTTTGGATCAAACAGCACTCTTAGATCTTTAAAATTTTCACATCTCTCAATGGGAGTTCCATGCAAACTGTAAATGTATAAAATCATATTTTGTTTTCTAGTAAAGGTTATAACGCTGCATTTTCCAAAGTTCAGCCATAAATAATTCTCGCGACACTATTTACAAAGCGATGCAAGATTACTCTGTAAAATATCGCAATTATTCATCTCATCTATTAGTTGATAAATTTTCAAATCATTCACATACAGCAAGCAGTGCGACGACCAAACATCCTTCGTAACATCGTCGATAAATATCAGAAACAACAAAGGTTCTAAAACAGATCCCTGAAGCACCCCGGAGACGGATTGATAACAATAAGATCTAAACCCTAGTCACAATTATTTAAGAAAATGTGATAGATTGACCCGCGTTCCAAACAGAAAATATGAAAAATAAAATCTCACGGAAAACAGGCACGTACGACTATGGCAAGATATGTTAAACATCAATTGACAATAATTGTAATTCTCAATGTGACAAATATTAAGCACAGAAATTTTCAAAATTTGACAAACGCCAGCTTCAAACTTAAACCGACACTCGATATTCGCGTTTTTAATTAATATAACATTTCTTGTAATATGCAGTATCTGTCGTAAATATGATATAAGCTATAGTGAAGGTGTAAATTAAAAATGCTCTCTTGTATGTAATATGTCTTAAGCTTGTCTTATATGTCTTAAGTTTTAAATCAAAGCAAAAACATGTGCTTCAGTTTTAACCTGTGCTTATAAATGCCATATAAAGTGCTTCAAACAAGGTAGGAAATCGATATATTCTCTACGATACGAACTCGGATTATTCACTTACTCAACTTTAATCTGGACAGTTTAAACTTACCAGTCTGCATTGTCTGAATATATGTATTATGTAGCATTAATAAAATACAAAACTGTATGGAACAAGTTTGTGTATTCGAAATTAGTCCTTTAACTCATAAACAGGAATTATAAGCTTTGCAAATTACAATAATCTGCTACGTTGTAATGTAATATATCTAGGTTATAAAAGAGCTTACTTGAGTTTAGTTCGATTGAAAATAGATTTGGTATGTGTAATACTGACTTAAATAGTTAATCCTAATATTTTTTAATAAATTAAAAATATTATTTAAAATCGGCTGTATACAAGTTCATATTTGTGTGAAAGTATCTTTCCATACATGCAGACACCTACTTCATCTTACTATAGAATCATCAGTATATGCTACTGGAGTGATACTTTCACCATAAATAACACCCTTATTGCATTACAAAAATTATTAAGATACATCGTAGAAGAACATTCGGCGCCGCTCATTGACTAATGTTAACATCACGACCACTAAAACAACCACTGCTGTCTTCATAACAAATGTAAGACTTAGCCAGGAGTTTTCATGTGAGTGACACAGCCGCAACTTGCGGAAATTGTATTAACGTGCCTCCATTCTATATCGGACACAACCGATAGCGTACACAGGGTGTAACTAAAATGAGGGGGACAAACATTGAGAGCTAGCTCTCCACACAAAATATGAAAAAAAGTTCATATCAACATATCGTCGACTTAAGATGCAACTGGCTTAACTCCAAAATCGAATATTTTTCAGGAGATGCAAAAAACAACTTAGAAAGTGAAAACATAATAAAACAAATATCGTTTGGGAAATAATTTTATTGGTTTGTTACTGGATTATAAAAAATAATCGTTATTGTCAAAAATGGATTTTATTAATGTGTAATAACCCAATTAAGTAATGCAGTGTACCTTTTATCTGAGTCAAGGCGCGGCCCCGTGTTTAATTCATATTATATCCAAAATATCCAAACATGGCCTCGCTCGACATAACTTACATACACAAGCGTTCTCAAGGTACGTTACACACTTTAAACACTCATGTTTATCTAGAGTAAGGACATGTAGTCGAAATGAGATCACTCTAACGATATATAAGGCGTCCCATCTGAATGAGAGGGGGTCTTAGCAGAGTCACAATACACAGACGGTACGACAATAGTGAGAGTGAGTTAGAGTCTCCTTTCGACTACCGTCTACATTTGTTAACTATGTAAATATCATCTTTGTTGAATCGTTATAAGTGTTGGTTAATTAAACTGTGTTAAACCCACTTTACTTGTGCATTATTTAACGCTACCACGATATCTGCGTAAAGACTCATCGATGTGTCCCTCAGGGCCGGGCCCACATCACATGGCGATCCTTGCCAGCCACTAAGGCACATTACGTGGCTTAAGTAACCAAGCCACATCACATGGCGATCCTTGCTAGCCCCTAAGGGCATAGGACATCACAAATGAAAATCCGGGAGTTAGGTAGTTTGCGATATACATATATTTTGTCTGAAGGAGATAGGCAGCTAGTACCTGTTTCCTTTTTAACTTAAATTACTTACTACATAGAAAACATATAAAAAAATAGTAACATTTTAATAATATATTATATCACTATTCGTTCTGTGACGGAAAACAAGAGTAGATTTACAAATGTGGTAAGCTGTCATAAAACAAATGAAAGTCCTGAGAAATAGAAGCTTTAAGATCCATTAAATGTTGAAATTTATCTTGTTTAATTGGTATAGGAGTTGGATACATCAACGGCAATTCCTCTAGATTCCAAATTTTTTTATCCTTTTTTGTCTGATTTTAAAGTGAATTTCGTTTTCATTATATTGAAGTGCTCTGATGTTAGTGACAGTCGGATCACCTGCTGTTCTGCCTGGACGTATGGAACTGATGTATTGGACACCTTGAAAAGTTTTTAAAATAGGTATGATCTTATAAGGTTTAGGATTTATGCGAGCAGTTTCACAAACATTAACGTAGTCTGCTGGGACATTAATAATTCTGGTTTTTAGTTTTCGCTCGATAGTGGATTGCATTTAATCGCATTCGATTTGAGTATGCCCTTTTTCTAAAAACTTTTGCTCAATTATGATTTTATTCGTTTGTGCAAGGTTCAAAAGTGCGTTGGAAAGAATTGCGTTTCGGTTTTATTCCGTACATCCATCACTGTATAAAATTACTTTTTCAAAAGAGTCTTTTTCCGGTATAAGTATGTCTCAAATAACTTGTAAATAATAGTAGAAAATGTGTTGGCTGTTAGTCCAGCATTGCCCTCATGCCAGAGGAAACGATATCCATCCAAGGATTGAATATCCATAATTGTAGAGTTATGCACAATTAACTTAGTCTTATAGTAAAGAGCACTAACATTAGATTTTGGGCTCATTAGCACCGATTGCAAATCCATCGTAAAAACTCTTACATCTTTTTTCCTTTTATCAACTTTTTGCTTTCGCGCCTCCTCCTTTTTCTCCTGATGTTCTTGATAGGTAGCCTCATCAACATTACCAGTTTTGTATCCTACACACGTGACGCATTCATCCTTTTTGTGTGAAAAGAGTGCTAAATTGAAATCGTCAAAACTATTGTTAAAAGTTGCAACTGATACTGGTGTTGATTCATTTTTTTTGCACCAATCATTTTTGTAAAATCGATATAACTCCATTTTTGTTCGCCAATTTCTCTCAATGTACAATTTCTTAGTTGATTTCCGACAATAATGTGATTCTAGTTTTGGCAGAATATTAAAGAAATTTGATAAATATTCTTTCTGTTCATTTATTTTTGCCGTTCTGGGATTAAGTTTCTCGGAGGAATTTTTATGTGTTCCGTTAAGGTCATCGTCGGCCATATCATCTGAAACATCGTATGTTTTATTCTTTTCAATCACCCAACGTCTGACAGTTCTAGGTGGAATAGCTAGTATGTTGCAAAACATCGTTTTACAGACTCTTACTTTTGATGTTGTGTCAAGGAAATAAACATAGGAGAATTCTCTTCTTGATTCGTTCTCCGTTTTCCTATCCCTAGTTCTGGAAATAGTTTTCTTTTCAACCAGCGTCCTTAGAAATAGTTGTTTTTCGTTCCACGAAAAATTCCAAAACCTTGTAAAAATAATTGTTCTTTGCTGATCTGTTATCTCGTTACATATCTTTACCGATTGACCAGTGCATTTGCACCTTGGTCCTATAGTTTTTAATCTTTTTTGAATTTTATAATTCCATTTTTCTTCTTGTTTTTTTTTACCAAAATATTATTTTCCTTCTTGCCTTAATATCTTATTTTTATTGTTCTTCCATTGTTTTTGATCTACATGACGTCTTTTCTTGCGTGTTCTTACAATGGTTTCGGTTAAGGTGTTTTTTTCTAGTTCCTCTGAGACTTCATATCTTTCTTCATGCTTGAAGTGGTTTCATTTTCACTCGGTTCATATGATTCATCAGAAGGATTAGAGGCTTCGAGTACATCGGAAATAGAGTTTTGGGATTGTTCGCTAGAGATTGGAACTAAGCCTTGCTGACCTTCTGGTTCAGTTTTATTTTTACTTTGAGGAGCATTTGAACACATAAAATCCAAGTTAGCAACTTCTATTTCAGCGAGGTTTAATAACTCTTTATCAATAATTAAACTGTCATCAGTTAATATGTGATCATTAGGTGCTGATATTAAATAATCTACTAGATTGCTACTATCTGTAAACAATGTAGAAAGGTCATCATCTTGAGCAGAAGCGGCACTAACTGTTAACACATTGTTTCTGTTTGCATCATTTTCTATATTGCCTTTTTTTTAATGTGTATTCCAGCCAGTGAAAGTATTTTAGACGCACCAGATTGAGGATTTGTTCTGAAATAGATAGGGTTCGTAAGAAATTTATGCCGAATGTCACAGTATGAGTAAATTTTTACTAGTGTGGATGCGTCTTAATATCACGCGAATAAAAATTTTATCGAACTACAAAACAGTTAAAGTAAAAAGGATAGCTACGTATTATTAATTTTATCTATCAACAGGCAAAATCTAAACAATAAACTTTAATTTTTTAGGTTATTTAGCTGTTCTAAATAGTACTTATCTAAAAAAAATTATCAGTACTTACCTTAAATATTGGTTTTTACACTTTAAATTACAGAGACGAATGTTCACGCATCACTGTCATAACACTAATGGGAGTTATGCCAATCGCGTATTGTTGTAGAATAGGCAGGAGATAGGCCAGATTCGAGTCGTGTTTTGTGGCGGCAATTTTGACATTTCGGGAGTCAGGCGTGTTTCAGTCGATGCGCATAATTTTTATACGCGTGATCAATTTAAAACGGCATTTTGAGCTAAAAGTGGAGTTCGGCCATTTGCATCTTAAGCCGACGATATGTCCAATGCACCAATGCACTATTCATAAGACAGAAAGAAAAACATAGTTACGTTCATGTATTATAAAAAATATAATTTCATTGTACCTATATAAAACAATTGTAAAAATATAATCTGCAGTACCTAAATGTTCGAAGTTCTGACTCAATGCACGCATGCACACGCCGCATCATTAACTGTCGCACGCTTTAGATCCCGAGGCGGTTACGAACAGATTCACGTAGCATTCACGATTCACGATTCATGTAGCATTTCTGCTTTATTAATTGGAACCGCATACATTGAAACTTTCCAACTTTAGCAATTCTGCTTTTCTAACAAGTTTTTTCAACACAATTAAAAAAATTACACTCGCCACCCTGGTTACATATTTCCAAATCCAACTTATTGCGTTTTGGAACAGTAGAGCATCCATAAATTTTTCAAAGCAAGTGAATCTCTTGAACTTCTTTTTAGAATTCAAAATCAACATTAAAAATTAAATTGATGCCCCGGATGATAAATTTTACAAATTAAATATGTGTACAGGGTGTTCGGGAAAATGTGGGAAATCTCTAGCATGCAGATAGAACATAAAAAATAAGATGACAAGTTCCCATAATTTTTTCTTCTACAGGCCCGTCCTGCCGAGATATGCGTCCCTGAAGGATGTCACTGGAAATCGGTTTTTCATGAATCTTTTTAAAAATATTTAATATAGACGCAGTGGTATTTCAGGAGGTAACTTATGTCCCAGGAGGCACCTTAACGAAATTATTGACAAATTCCATAAGAGGGTTCAACATGGGCTCTGTGTATTCCATACTTCGAATAAAGTCACAATTAAATTCACCACGAAATCATAAACTCAGTAAATTAATATTGAATTGAAAAAATAAATTAATGTGTCAGCGATGTGAAAGATGACAAATTCTAAAATGCTGGATATTTTATTTATTTCGTACCATAGTAACGTTTGCAACTGCAATAGGTTTTTTTGGTGTTGATAAAAACTAAAACGAACATTTTTTACGAAACATAGGTCGAACTTTTTCTCGTAAATAGTTCATTTTATCGACAATAAACAAGAGTAACTTTTTTTAATCTAAGGTTCAAGCTATCCAGTTTTATTTTTTTGAAGTCTTTATAATACAGGGTGTTAAAAATTTAGGCAATCAGTTGTAAGATTAACCCGTTCTTAGTAAATTAAAAAAAGGTAAAATGTTTCATGGACACTGTTTTAGTAGGTCCTTACTAGTTTCCATCACATTAAATTTTTATTAAATTATACAAGGTGTGTATAAATTGGCGGACCCACTATACGCGGCGATATTCTTCCTCAAATTCGGAGTCCAAAATCCTAATACGAAAATGTTGTACCATGCTCCATATCTTTGCACGAGGTTCCTAAAGTTCGGACTTTCAGTCTTGAAATAAGCATTATTACTCGATATTTGTTGACAGAAAGAGCTACAATTTAGAAGAAAGAAGAATTATCCTTTCGTTAAAGTTTTCTTTTTGATTTTAAAGTTTGTTTTTAATATTTGTTTATTAACTTATTTTATTAAATACATTACTACTGTCAAATTCATTCTGAAGACAAAGGAAGCCTGATACATCGTTTTAGGATTAGGACTTTTAACTCAAAATTTGACGAAGAATGTCGCCACGTGTAGTGGGTCCGCCAATTTATACACACCCTGTATAAAGTACTTGTAAATATGCTTTCTACACTTTATGACGCGATTTTAATGGATTTTTTCATAGAAAAAATTTCGCCCTTAAGTAGGATTCGATTTGCTATGAAAAATTCGAATAAAATAGCATCGTAAAGTGTAGAAAGCATATTTACATTTACATTACTTCGCGAAAATGCAATAAATTTGTACAACTGCCGTACTATGGGCAAGATACATATCATCTGTTTTCTTGTTGTAACTCAAGGCATCCCCAGAAAAGTTCCGAATGCACGCCTTTAATAGCTTAGTAGTAGAGCAATAGTCCGGCGAGCCAGAGGTCGTGGGTTCGAATCCTACTTAAAGGCGAATTCTTTTCTATGATAAATTCGAATAAAATAGCGTCGTAAAGTGTAGTAAGCATATTTACATTTACATTACTTCGCGAAAATTCAATAAATTTGTGTTTAAAAAAATTCAAGACAAACCGATTTCCAACGGCGTTCTTCAGGGACGTATATCTCCGTAGCAAGGGCCTGTAAGAAAATAAATTATAGAAAGTTTTCATCTAATTTTTTCATGTTCTATCTGAATCCGAGAGATTTCCCACATTTTCCCGGACACCCTGTATAAACATGATACATCTTACATACTAATCGGAATGTTGGATTTAAAATAATTTCTACTTAAAGGTATCTAAAATGTTATACACTATGCCTAATTCCAAATAAGAATGGACCATTGGTAAAGATAGGGGGGTTAGAGGGTAAAATAAAAGCTTGTGATTGGTTAAAAGATAGGACGAATTTACGCAGGCAAAATCAAGAATTTTATTTTGTTTTGTTAAATTTTCTTTTACTGTCTTTCGGTACTACCAACTTGCGTGTTTACTGCGCTATTTATTATTAATATTCATTAAAAATAGTTCGTTATAGAAATCGTAAGTAAACTACTCATTTTCTGAAGATATTTTACAACTTCTATTAATTTTTTATTTACATAATCGCAAACGTTTTAGTGTATAGATGACGCAGCTTTACCAGGTCCATCAAAAAATCCTAAAAGGAAATATGCAAAAAGGGGACAGATACATATGGTCTATAATGTGTATTTTCAGCACGAAGATAATATGTTCAAAACAGCTGGAGGGATTAGCAGAATACTATTTTTAACAAAGAAGTTGAAATGTCTGGAGTTTCACATTCTCCTAAAAAAACGAAGTTGCCAAGATGCTTACAATAAATTGGACGAAACATCAAAAAGGACGATTAGAAGGCACGTGCATGAATTTTTTTTAATGAGATACCAACTTGTACAAAAATATGTGAGGTTATTAATGAGGATGCGAGTTTATCTCCTATAAAACGAACATCACTTTGGACCGATCCTAAAGAAACTAGGATTCAGGAAAAAACGTACCCGAAACAAGGTATTAATTGAATAAAATGCTATTATCTTATGGAGATAACAATAAAGAGACAAATATAAGAAAGTTTCGTGCAAAAGGCAGAAAGATCTATTATTTAGATGAAACATGGGTAAACACAGCTAACACAAAACCAAAATCCAAGGCAAGCATTAAAGGTCTTTCTACTGGTTTAAAAGATCAACCTGGCAAAGAAAAGCTACTAATTTTGCTTCAACTTGTCAGCGAAACTGGTTCTGTGTATAGTGGTTCGTTATTATTTAAATACAAGAAAACTGGAGATTATCGTGAAGATATGAATAGCGAGGTGTTCATTGCACGGATGCAAAATACCTTCTCCTCAACCCAATTGTGTTATAGTAATGTATAATGCGTCTTATCATTCTATTAAAACAGAAAAGTCACCTACTTCATAATGGAAAACGGAGGCACTTATTAAATGGCTTTTAACAAAAGGAATTTTAGCAATGCTGAAGGTTGAATTGTCTGAGCTTGTCAAAAGCTACGCGTTCTGTCATCCAGTTTGAATAAAATTATTAAAGATTTTCTCAACTTTCTTAATAATATGTTAATAAACAAACGTAAATGTCAAAAAATAATCTTCTATGTAGATATGTATATCGCCTCAAGATATGACAGCAAAGATGTTTTACCTTTTTTGAAATTACAAAGTCTATTCTGCGTAAATTACACTCAGATTGTAGTGCCATCTGGTCCATTCTTAATTCGAATGAGGTATAGTTACAAATTTATAAATTCTTAATTTTAAAATAAAACTTTATTTGATACGAGTATAGCAAGCGCCAATTAAGTTGGCGCGAGGAGGAGGTGCGTAGAAGCCGTTTATAAAAACGTCCACTCACACTACTCAAGTAATTGTCAGAATACATTTGTCATTGACGATTGACGGAACATAATGTCTTTGCTAGGGGATCATAAAGTGATACACGCTCAAACGCGAGAAGTAGCCTTTAAGGTTTACAATTATTTTTATAAACATAAGAATACAAAGAGGAGTACGATTTACGAATCCTACAGCTGCAGCATTTACATCATTTTATTTATTTTCATCTTTTGGTTAAAAATTTTACCCTAAAACACTCAGTGGGTAGCAACTGCGAAAATGATAACATTATTTTCTTAAAAACTTAAAAAAGGTATATAACCCCTTACCACAATTATTAATCGTATCCTAAATACGTATTTCGACAACTAAGTTGTCATCATCAGTAGGTAAAACCACTAATCAAGGTGTCGCACATGGGGCACAGTAAAGCTAGCACAACAGCTTACGCAACAACTTTACACGGCATCCACGTATACACTTGAGTGTATCGTGGACGTGTGCAAGCTTTACTGTGCCCCATGTGCGACACCTTGATTAGTGGTTTTACCTACTGATGATGACAACTTAGTTGTCGAAATACGTATTTAGGATACGATTAATAATTGTGGTAAGGGGTTATATACCTTTTTTTAAGTTTTTACTTAACCACAGTCTCCAAAGAAAGACTTTTCATTATTTTCTTAAATCTGGAAAAATTTGTTCGAGTAGGTTAATATCTTATAACAATAATAATGATAGTACTTTTTGATGATATTTTACTTACATGTAAATAATAATAATTTTATTGTTTAAAGGCAGTTAGCAAAGATGTGAAGGAAACAAAAAAAAAACAAATATCACCATCACCTATGAATTTCTCTACAACAAAATTAGAAGAAAATATTGCTGCTTACGTGGCTGGATTTGTCACAAAAATAATAAATAAAATGATCAAGCAGTGTGATGTCTGCATAGAAAACATATACACGAGAAATACAGATGATAGTCATTTAAAATTTACGACAATGAAAGAGTAGAGTGCAACAAAACGATTAAACTATAAAGGTGTTTCAATAAGAGCGCAAGATTTTAAAGTTCAATAAAACATGGTTTTCTGTAGTAAAGTATTGAAATATTTATTGATTTATAATGTATACATTTGGGAATTATGTATGAAACAAAATATCTTGTAAATGACCGCCATGGCTTTGCTGGCATAGGCATACTCTTTCGACAAAATTCGCATTAACATTATTGTATACATATGGCGATATTACATTAATAGAGCCTCTAATTTCGACCTTCAATGCTTCGGTGATTGCGGGCTTAACGGCATAAACCCGTGACTTCAGATAGTCCCACAGCCAGAAACCCAAAGGTGTCAAATCGCGAGAACGTGACGGCTAATTATGGTCACCAAACTGGGAAATGACACGACTAGGAGCAAACTAGTGCAAGACAATGAATGTCTCACGGGCGGTATGACATGTGGCCTCGTCCTGTTGAAACCACATGTCGTCAAGAGCAATATCTTCCAATCGAGGCACAAAAAACTGCGTTATCGTATCACGACAATAATCTTCAAAGAAATACGGTCCAATTATTCCTTCAGACCACAATGCACACCAAACAGTAACATGTTTCGGATGCATTGCTTTTTGATGAATCATTCGTGGATTTTCTGAGCCCCTAATGCGTCAGTTTTGCCGATTTACGAAGCCATCAAGGTGGAAATCATTTTCAGTGACGAGGCCATCACTGAAAATGATTTTATTCGCAAAATCGGCAGTCACTTCTGTTTGCTCAAGTATCGAATTGGTGAACTCTCTTCACTGTGCATGGTCTGTTGGCAGAAGTTGTTGAATGTGGAGATGCAAATCTTGAGTCATAATACGCTGAAGAGTGACCTTTGTAATGCCCAATTCTTGTGCACGGTGACGAATCGACGTCTCTCGACTTTCGGCCACACTCTTGCCGTGATGTTTTGTTCTGAACGACCTCTACGAGCTCGTGTCGTGTGTTTCACATCACTAACCGCACCAGTCCTTTCGAATATTTCGATTATTTTTTTCGATGTAGCTGAATTAGATACATTCTGTCGACCGAATATTGGACGCACTTTATGAATGCTGGCAATCAAACTTTCATCATTTTGATAAAAATGTTTAACAATCAGTACGCGTTATTCTATCGTATAATGCTCCATGTTTACTAACTCCCATCTGTCAGTTTTCGATCTGTTACATCATAATCACGTATAATTATGACTATCAAACATGACAGGCAATTCAAATCTTGCACTCTTATTGAAACACCCATTATTAATGCTAGTTTATTCACCTCGTTAATACACATATATAGTCAGACAAAATCTTTATTGCCAGAAATAATATATAAACAAGGTTTTTATAATTGTTTGGTTGAATATTTCAAAAAAATATTAATTTTAAATTTAAATATTGTATTCACATAGCGGACACTATACATCATTAGAAAATTTGTGGAAGTATTAATTTTTAATTATATCAGACATATAAACAGAATTTTATTAGGCAAGGCATTAATTAAATTGGTAGCAGACCTTTTGTTTAAACGAAATAACTACTGGAAGTGTATTTCTGATAATTCAAAAGAATTCATTGTACGATTCATTACGATACATCCTTAGAGTTTACAGGAAATTGTAAGCTACGCGCGACTTCAGAATTGCATTTTGTACTTTCCCGACTTACGAGGCTTACAGATTTTGTTGCGATGCTTATAAAAAATCCTTAAAAACCTGTTTATACATTACAATCTCATTATTTATATCAAATTTTGAGTTTTATGTTTTTTAATCTGCTTAATTATGGTTTTTTTTTCGAAAAGGTTATACTTATCTAACATTGCCGCCTATAATATATTGAAATTTGATGTAAAATCAAATACAAATCTCCCGACTACTTCTAATCCTGCGCGAACTTACCCCTCCTCGCGCCAACTTAATTGGCGCTTGCTATCTATCTATTAAATTCAATATTCTGGTATATTATTAATTTTCGAGTATATACGGTAGGCAGGCGCGGCTCGTGATGAGGTATTTGGGAGTGCATGTACATTGATGCGAGTGCCTCGTGTGTTATCGGTGTTTACTAAGAAAACGCTACAGTTAGTACACGAGAATACACGAAGCACTCGCATCATTGTACATGCACTCCCAAATACGTCATCATGAGCCGCGCCTGACGGTAGGTTATATTTTCAAACCATTACATTATAACGAGCCATCGAAAAAATTCATAATTGGAGTAGACTGTGAAATTGGGTTGGTACTTTAGCCACTTCCACATAATGACACATTACTTGATGCTTGACAGTTTCATTTGGTTTCATTGTAAAAAAAGGTTATGGCATTGAAATGATACTACAACAAAAAAGAAAACAAATAATTTATTTAATATCGAAATCATAATCAAAATTTACATATAGCTACAGAAGTTGTTGAAAATGTTGTCCATTTACATCTAAACACAAACCAACTCTTCTCCGCAATCCAGCAAAACCTTTATGCAGCATTTGCAGTGAGTTGTTGATCTCTTCACACTTTTCTGTTATGCGAATTCTCAGTTGTTCCAGATTATGAATTGGCGTTGAATCAATCGAATTCTTGATGTACGGCCATACGAAAAAATCATATATGTTTAAATCGCAAGACCTAGTTGGATATGGGCTTTCAGTGTTCCTGCTTATTATTCTGTTATTAAAAAATTCTCTGAGATATTGAAGTGTTCCTCTGGTCGTATGTGCTGTTGCACCATCTTGTTGGAAATACCCATATTGTAATTCCTCATCATTCAGTTGATTTATGAATGAGCCGAGTATCTCATTGCGATATCGTGTAGCAGTAAGTGTACCTTCAAAAAAAATGGGACTCACCAATCTTCTTCGACATATTCCAACCTGAACACCAACTTTTTGGGGATGCAATATTTTTTCAACAAAAAAATGAGGATTTTCGGAGGACCAACACCTCATATTCTGTGAATTGACATATCCAGAAAGATAAAACCAGGCCTCATCCGTGAAAAAAACTGTGTTAAGGATATCCTGATTGTGTAGATTATTTTGAAACCATTGACAAAATTCCACTCGTCTTAAATAATCCACTGGATAAAGTTCATGAAAACATTGCAGCTTGTATGGATGACAATGTAAGACTGTTTTAAGAATGAATTGGCACGTACCATAACATAAATTTGTTTGTTGGGTTACTACTGAAATGGATGTTTTTGGATTTTCATCAATAATATGCTGAAAGGCTTCAATATTATCAGCTGTACGTTTAGATGGCCGTCCACTTCCAGTTTTTCGACCGACGCTACCAGTCTCTCTGAATAACTTTACACAATTTGTCAAAACATTGTAAAAATCATTGTAGTCAAACACTAATTCAGGATGTTCTTCACTAAAATCAGCCATGCATTCCGTAATTGAATACTGCCACTCTGCATTTACTTTCACACCTTTACGGAAGTAACATTCGATAATTTTTGCTTTTTGTTCTATGTTGAATACCATTTTTTAAATAAATTTAATTTTCTTAATAAGAGTTTTGAAAAATTTGACACGATCTTATAGTTTCAATGTCAAATAATAAATGTCATTATGTGGAAGTGGCTAAAGTACCAACCCAATTTCACAGTCTACTCTAATTATAAATTTTTTCGATGGCTCGTTATAGCAGTCCGGCGTCGTATCTGGTGCAAGATTTCTAATTGTTGCCGATAACTTAAGATTTGCAGGTAGATTCGTATTTGAACTATTATCCTGTTACATATCTTATTCTAAACCGTTGTTTAATAAAAGAAAATGGTAGTTAATAAAAGTTTTACATTTTTTTTTTCTGTCATAATATATCATGTCCTTAAATACCCTATTCTATACGTAGCGTCAGTAACATATTACGTGATCCGAATGATTAAACAAAAACCCATTAAAAGGAACTGAATTTCATGTTCATATAGTCATGGATCAATGTCCGGACGGCATATTCAAATAACATTTCTACTCTATCATGCTAACCTCGAATTCCACTTTTCCGCGGAAGAGGAGGAAAAAGTACGAAATCTTATATCTAATCCGTTCGCTCTATACAATGAAAATTCCTGGGTTAGAGATCTCGTGAAAAAAATTGTCGCATACTTTGTCGAATAATATATGAGGTAATTCATGCAATAGCATCGTGAATTAATCGTACATTAATGAAATATATAACATTGTTTTTTAATGAAATGTAATGTTGTCGGTCACGTTATAAATCGTTTGGCGTGTCTCTGACTCGGTGTGCGTGATGTTCCAATGAACTGCCGACAAGTATACAACAGACCTTGCGGGAAATAAGAGAAAAAGTTCATGTAGGCACAATAATTATACTGTTGATTTATTCGACGATAGGCGAGTGCATAAAATTTGAAATGAGTTGACAATATTGGTTAGACAATTCGGATCTTAGTTTACCATTCAAAGAAAGAATCAAAGAATATACGTACATACATATAACGTAGAAGAACATTTTTAGTTTATAATGTCACATAAGAGGTTAGTACAATTGTACTAAATTTAGTACAATTTGGGATCAATTTTGTGCATTTCTAAGATATTGATAAAATAAAAATATAAAAAATATATTTTTTTAATTTTATTAAAGAAACCTGTAAAATTACTTACTTGGCAGAAAATTTACTTGCTGCTCATCTACCCTATAAAGTGTCAATTAAGACTAATATCATGTTGTTTGTGAACTGTCATGTAGAAAATTAAGTTATTAGTATTACAAGTAAAATGGATTTATTTGAAGACATTATCGATATTTTAGACAACGATTTTGTCAATATTAATAATTTAGTGAATAGAGAGAGAAAACCCTATCAAACACGCAGTCGATATCGAATAGAAGACAATTTTAATAAATTTGATGATGACGAATTTGTTCGTTTGTAATGTTTATTACATAATCTGTGTGTGGTAAATAAAGTATTAATGTTCTAAAAAAAAATTTCATCTTTATTAGGTCATAATTTAGGTAATAATATAACATACCTTTTCTATATTAAAATATGTATTCTATATTAATAATGTTTATGAAAAAAGTAAAAATGGACAACACGTGATAACACACAACAAACGTTTGAGATTTAAGGTTATATCAGATGCACTCATTTGTCATGGCGGCAACTAGAATTTCAAATTACCGAAAGCTGTACATCCTTCTCTATACCATGTGTTAGTGGTATGTTTCATCTTTCTCTATTTTCCCCTAAACGTACTACTGTCGTAAAAACATCTAGTTCTTTCCAGTAACTAACCGACCTTTAAAATTATATGAATAAACCCAAAAATAATAAATGTGCCAAGTAAATTTAATTGTCAAGTAACTAACAGGTACTTTACTGGAAGGTGAATAAACCGGGCCGTAGAATAGTCCTGAGCGGTAGAAAATCTACCGCTCAGGACTACATATACAATGTGTCCGAGATAAAGTGGACCACTATGGGGATCTCGGAAACCTTAAGAGATACAGATTTGGTTAAATGGTAGAAGAGTTGCATAATCAAAGCTCTAAGAAATTGGCGTTTAGATTTTTCTGAAAAATTTTTTAGTTTTTGAGAAATTTTGAAAAAATAGAATTTTTCGATTTTACAAACTATTTTTTCCTGGCGTTAATAGCAAAACCAATGACACTTCTCCACAGCAACTTTTAATGTTGTTTAAGGTGGAGTTACTAGATTTTTAATCGAACATTTCGTCTTTGCGGAACTATCATAAACTTAATTTTTTTAAATACGGTCCTGATGTGTTTATATTAGATTATGAAAACCCTTTTTATTGCGAATTCAACGACTTATCATATTTTATCATTTAATTGCGGTTTCGGCATTTTTTCGAACTTAACCAAGAAAATTCCTAGTACGGACTTGTACCATGTTTTTAAAATTTTTTAAGAATAAATGATTTGTTATGTTCATTAACAGTTTATTTCATTTATATATTTGATAGCAATCCAATGCTAGATTTAAAAAAAGACAAAGAACAAATCAAATTAAATTAACAGAATACATAAAAAATAAAATACAACAACAAACGAATATGAACAAAGCAACTAAGTTTAGAGCATATGTTCGAAAAGAATTCCATTATTTTCCAGGCACAGATAGCACCTTCTCGCCGTCGATTCTAACACCCTAATAAGCATTTGTAGAGTAATAATGGCAAATGGTTCCATAACTAACCCCCTCAGTTCTTCATCTGTTGCTAAATTTTGCTGATAATGATGATTCTTAACGAATTTCTATACGAAAAAATCAAGCGGAGTTATATCGGGTGAACGCGCTGGCCAGGGTGTTTCCGAATGCGTGCTAATGATTTTCTCTGTAAATCTCATTGAAAGATATTCCCAAACGGCTCTAGAATTATGGGCAGGTGCACCATCTTGCTGTATCCAAGAGTTATGAATCATTGCTAGGGGCATGCTATCGAGAGCATCCTCTAAATCGTTTTGCAGCAAATGTAGGTAACGCTCTGATGTTAAGGTATGGTGGTAAATAAACGGTCCTACAATCGTTGTACCGAAAATACCAGCCCACATATTAAAACCAAAACGGTGTTGTTGTCTTGAGCTTTTGTTTAAACGTGGATTGGTTCCAGACCAATAATGGACATTTCGTCTATTAAAAATGCCATTATTCGTAATCATACTCTCATCAGACCATATTATTTGATAAGGAAAATTCATATTCTCTTGACATTTTCTTGTGTACCTGGTCTAAGTCCTTGACAAATTCTGTACTTGCACGTATGTAATTTTTGTTTCTTTTAAATACAATGTGTCGTTGATTTTGGTATACCAATGTTTTGTTCAATCCGCCGGACTGATGTACCGGGATCCTCAGTGACGGCCAGCAGTACATTTTGTACGGTTTACAGGTTTTCTAAAAGAACCAGGTTACAGGTTTTCTAAAAGAACCATATGCTTTAAGGTTTGCTAGAAATTTTCTAAAAGTTCTTTTATTTGGCTGCCTCCTTTCAGGATACTTCTGCAAATACATACGCTCTGGAACAGAACAATTTTGGTTGGATGAAATGAAACATGCCACCATGTCAAACTTTTCTTCGTTAGAAAAAATAATTAATAGAAAAAAATTTAAATTACAGCACAAAAAATTAAACACCAAACTAATATGTCGAAAAGCCAACGCAACTGTTAATCCAAATACAACAGTACCATATTTGCTTTCCAAAGCTTGCTTTGGTCTTGGTGATAATGGCGTATCATGCATTTGGAAAACCCAAAAAAATCAAAAAAATGACGAAACCGCAAATAAATGATAAAGTATGATAGGTTGTTGAATTCGCAATGTAATGGGTTTTCAGAATCTAATATAAACACATCAGGGCCGTATTTAAAAAAATTAAATTTATGATGGTTCCGCAAAGACGAAACGTTGGATTAAAAAACTAACAACGCTACCTTAAACAGCATTAGTAGTTGCTGTAGAGAAGTGTCATTGGTTTTGCTCTAGGTCAAATATTAACGCCAGGAAAGAATAGTTTGTAAAATCGAAAAATTCAATTTTTTCAAAATTTCTCAAAAACTAAACAATTTTTCAGGGAAATCTAAACGCCAATTTCTTAGACTTTTGATTACACAACTTTTCTCCCATTTAACCAAATCTGTATCTTTTAAGGTTTCGAGATCCCATAGTGGCTCTCTTTATCTCGGACACATCGTACAGTGTTAGTAAAAAGTAAGGAAACCGCTGAGTATCTCTAGAACGGTTCATTCATTTTAAATAAAATTAGTTATACCTTAGTAAAAAGATTCAGGGATTCTAAAAAATAATATCAAATTTTCTGTGTCACTTCTGGTTATACCGGAAATATACATCGAATTTGTTATTTTAAATGGAACACGTGTATATTTTTACATTTTTGAATGCTTTATTAAATTCTGGATACAGTAAACCTCCACATTGCTATTGAGGTCAAAACAATACTTCCTGAAAATAAGTTTTCATGAGTATCATAATAAGCCGCGAATGAATTGGTAAAATAGCTAATTTCCAAAAAACGAGTCCTTTAAACTCGGGATTTTAACAATTTATTTATTTTAACAAAAAAAAACAATAATTTTCTGACTAGATTAAATGTTCAAAATTTTGCCCTTCTACTAACTGACAATATCCTAAACGGTCTTCAAATTAGCACAAAGAAATTTTAAAATTAAAAAAAAAGGATGTATCTCGGGTCTTTTATTTATAGGTTGAGGGTTGAGGGTTTAGGGAATGAGTTTTTATAGAAATACTATATTTAAAAATAATTAACATTTACAAAATAAGCGTTATTAATATTAATTAATTTTATCTACCACTAGATGTCGCTAAAAAACAATTATAACTGTAAATAGTATTAAATGTATATAACCAATAAAAAATGTATTTATTTAACTTGGAATTATAAATGTATTGTTAATAATTAACTAAGAAAATTTGTAATCTAGAAATATAAATCATATAACCCATATATTTTGAAATATTTGAATCTGAAACTTGAAAATCTGGACATCAGCTAAACTTTTTTTCCTTTAACTTCAGGTAATTATTTTCTTACTTTTGCTTAATTTTATAATTGCGCACTGCTTTACATAATTTACTACACTTACTCTACATATACTTCATTTCTAGGCTTGCCCATTTCATTTTCGCATATGAAATGACTTTATCGTTCTTTTTACAGTTTGTCGTTACATTTACGTTCATGAATTTAGGTAAAATATTGTTATTTTTACATCGTTTCTGCGTGTTTATTGTGCTCCATATACAACACTTTGATTAGTGGTTTTACTTACTAATGATGACAACTTAGTTGCCGAAATACGTATTTAGGATACGATTATTAGAAAGGAAATATCACTTGTCAAACATAATAGTTGTTATTTTCATAGCTTACTTAATAATGTTAACTTTTCCATAATTACAGTAACTACGATATTCGACATTTAATAGCTCGCAAACGGTTTAAGATACGGATATCATATGGTATATTTTTGAAATCAGAAAAAAAAGGTCATTATAAAAATTTAATACCTATATATATAGTGTAAGTGTAGCTTAACAGGCCATTTAGGCCCAGAGCTGTGTAATACTTTTCCATATCATTTGATCCTTCGCTTTTATCTTCCAGTTCACCACATTTTTTCTCTCAGGTTTAGCACTGCTTCCCTCCATGTTTTTCTTGGTCTTCTTATTTTCTTCTTACCGACCGGCTCTCTCCACGCTATCCTATCATCCGTCATCCTTTCCAAATGTCCCAGCCATCTCAGTCTCCTAGCTATTATTATTTCGCTTATTTTTAGTCCTCGATATATGCTATATACTTCTTCGTTCGTTCTTCTTATATAACCCTCTTCCGTTTCCCTCCAAGGATTCTTCTCTCCCATATCATTACTCTTTCTTTCTGATTTATTTTTATTTATCACCCATGTCTCACAACTATATAGTATTACAAACGGCGGCTTGGTGCTGGTGATCGGGAATGTATGGATGTGCCGATAATAATAGTAATAAAATTATTTTATAATAAAACAATTAATTGGTGCTGGTAAAGTTTCTTCAAAGGTCCAGGACGTGCGTGATGATTGTTAATTAAAATATACATATAACTTACTTACTTACTAAATAAAACACATGTTGTCCTTAAAGTTTGTATTTATATTTACATAAGAAGAAATTTAAATTGATATATTTAAAAGTAATTAATCAATGTAATATGTACACGAGGAGCGGTAATTAAGTAACTGAAAATTAACACAAAAATACTCTGGAACGAACGTTTAATTGAGCAGTAAATTAAGGGTTAATTGAATACGATTAATATAAAATAATCTCTGTATCGAACAATACAGAGTTACCTTTGATTTGCGGCGATGGGCGGCCACGTGGTGCGTCGTATACCTGGAACAGGAAATTAATTAGTTTAATTAATATGGATTCGCTTCAAAGAATAATATATATAACAATACAGGATTACCTTAGAAGCGAAAGACACCGGGCGGCATCGTGGCGTGTACTTTAACAGTACCGTGCGTAAGATGTGTGTGTAACTCACGAAGATTCTAAAGAGAAGCCCGGACTGATAGTTTTGTATCGAAAAGAACACTGGTTTTGAAAACGGTCTGTTTTATGACCTGAGTCGAAGAGAGGGGTGGATATCTTGAATTCTAATTAATTAAGAAGCGGGACCTGAAGATGTGTTTTATCGATAAATATTATTAAAATAACCCTTGTGACATAAGCTTTCTAATGATATGAAACACAACATATAAAAGAAGATGTATGTAATTTTATTAAAACAATTTAATGAAATGTAAATAGAAAGAAATTCCACACTAACATTATTGGGTCAGGTAGAAAAGTAAGGGTCTCGGTCAAGAATATAACAAAAGAGATGCTTTCTCTTTGGACACGAATACACAGAAAAATGTCTAAGTTAAATATTTTAAAATCGGGATATTCAAAGAAGAAATATATTTAAAAATAGATTAAAATATTTTTATATGCTAAGCGTAACAATAGTAATGTGGGTCTTAAAATAGTTTTATAGATTCTGCATTTAGTTTTTCTTGATAGGGGATTTGTTCTGATTAGATGGTTTAACATTCCTGCACTTTTATTAGCTTTTATTATTCTCATGTTGATTTCTTTTTCTTCTTCGCATCGGGCTGTTATTAGCGCCTCCATGTAATTAAATTCTTCCACTGTTTCAAATTCCAAACTTCCTTCTTGAGTCCTTACTTTACAGATTCCATCATTATGTTGCTTGCCAATCCTCATTATTTTACTTTTTTCTTGATTTATCTCTAAACCCATCTTACGCGCCACTTCTGTTTGCCATTTTGTTATTTCTAACAATTCATATTTCTTTCCTTGCTATTATCGCCATGTCATCTGCATAGCAAATGACATGATGACTTTTGTACATTAAGTGTTCCTCTCTACTAAGGTTGCTATCTCTTATAATCTTTTCTAACGCCAGATTAAAAAGCACCGTCGATAGGAGATTTCTTTGTCTGAGTCCAGTCGCAATATCAATTTAACACTAAAACTAAAAGATATGTAATCTTTTTGTATCCCTTTGAATCTGCATGCCATTGTGTTTTTGATGCATGTAAAGAAAATTTTATTTGAAACATTTGTTATGTATATGCAGTAATAACCATGATAAAGAGTGGGTAATTTATAATGAATAACCCTGTATATATAATTGTAATTTATAGAGAAAAATTCCTGCGTTGGACTTAAAGTGAAAATAGGAAAGACGAATATCGGGCTTTAATTTAAAGTTTCACTATTTCATGCGGACTGAAACTCTAAAAGCGACAAAGAAAAATATACGATATGTGTAAACTTTCCTTGAACACCTATCAGTAGCGGGAGCGTAACGTTTATTTGCATTCAGTATCCGGAAACGAAATATATATTGTGGACAACCGCAAACTCGATTGCCCTCGTGCGCGTTCACGTTAGTACGCCAGTCCCTTTTTTTTACTACGTCTTTCCTTTAAATGTCCCGAAACATCGTAAACACTGAGAAATTTATGTCCGCGAAAGAATGAAAAATAAAATATTTATGACTGGACGTAAACTGACGGTTGTTACAGGCACTTTGACGGTATTAATCGCCGTTATCATTTATACCGGGTCGGTCTTGCTCGACGTTGTCATTGTCATTATCGAGAAAAGGGAAATATAACGGTTTAATTGCCTGGAAATTTCCTAATAACGAACCTTTCGGGAAATACAATGCAACGCTGTTTGTTGAAAGTTAATTTCACTTGTTAAAGAGCATTATTAAAGAGGAACTAAATGTAGCATGAAAATAACGTTTTGTTAATTTTATCTTTGCATTGATCCTTTTGTAATTTTTAATTATCAGGGTATTATCTTGAAATATCTTTAATTTCTTTTAGCGGTCAGAGCTACATCATCGTAGAATACAGTAATACAGAGTTAATATGAGAGTTGATGATATAAATTATAGAAACCCATTGAAATATGTCAATATGAACAAGGACAGAGGAGTAGTTAAGGTAATTAAAATCTATCGATATGTTTAAGAAGAAATAAAAGAATACTTTTTGATAGATTGGATATGGTGATAAATAATAATAATACTCGTATGCTACAGGTAAATAGCAAAAATAGATGTCACAAAATTGGCTTCTGATACTTTACGATATAATGCAGAAACACTGCAGACATCCAAAGAATTACTTGTGTGAGTGGGTTGATAGTAGTAAAGATAGAATTTAACTAGCCAGGTTCAGACTACGCTCAGTGAAGACGGTGGCGTTATTATCGAAACGTTAGTGAGTGTCTGACTATAACGAAAAGGGTGCTTTGTATTGCGGTTAAATTATGACAAAAGTTCATACGTCACGCGGAGGAAATGTATCTTGGAACGTACTCACAAGGCATAAGATCTATAAAAGGTATTCCAATACAACATAAAATCAATACAACGGCGCAAAGACAAAATACCGTAACAATATTTTTCTATTCCGGTGTCGTAAAGTGTTAATTACGATACCCCGTTGCTTGGTTACACAGTATCGTAATGTATTACTTTGGCGCACTCTTCTTTTTTCGAAGTTGGTCACAAGTGTAATAAGTAACTAAATCATAGAACTAAATCGTTTTAAAATTTAGATATGGTTAGATATGAACATTTGACAGTGATAATAATGTAAATAAAAATTATAGAGAGAATAGTAGAGACATTTACCAAAACTTTATTAGTACTAATTATACATAATAATACATATAATAACAAAATAATGTCCAAAATTAGTAAAATACTACTATAATTATGTTTTTATTACTTACTTTCATTGCCAAATATGTTTTATCATCTGCTTCTATATAAATCGGTTAATGTGCTCTATTTCTAAAATCTTCGATTTCTTAGGCTCATAGCCTTCAGATAATCTTTTTAAATATGCTATTAGTTTAGAAAATTTTGAGATATCTGTATTTTTGTAAGTATTCAAACAACATTTTAACATCGAATATTTGGACCACAAGGAAGATGCCTTTTTTATTTTACTTTCTATGTCAAAATAGGCAATCATAATGTTTTCTGTAATAGTCACGATGTTATTTTCTTTACACCAAGTTATAAATTGGTTATATTCCTTTTTATAAATGTGTCGGGATTTTTTTGGCAGAAGATTTTCCAAATTGTCTTCTGCAATTTTCCGAAGCTCTGCCGGCGTGCAATTATTTATTTCGTCCATTTTGATGTTAGATAGTTATATAAATTAGTCTAAGATTTAAATTTCAAAACACATAACAATATTTAAAATATTTGAAATGTTAAAATTATAAGTCAGCGTAACGAACGTTAAAAAAATAAAATATCTAAAATATTCGTATTGAACATGATTATATTATTATTTTAGACATTTTTTAATATTTAAAAGGCGGAATAGAAAAAATAGTATAAAATACACGTTTCATAAGACATTTTTGCGCACTCGTTCATTAGAAACCTCGTGCGCAAAAATCATGTCTTATGAAACTTGTATCTTAATATACTATCATTAAATACGTTTTCCCAAAATGTCTCAAGAAATTAGAGATGTGTAAATATATAAAAATGAGGTATACTAAAACTTGAACATTCCTGAAGCGACAATCATGATTACTGGAGATCTCGGCTAATGTACATAAGGTACATACATACAAATTTACGAAAATAATTGTGAACTATGAACTATTTAAACTGAAATTATTAACTGCAAATATTAATATATAAATAAACTGTTAAATGCAAATACTAACATATATGATGTGAACTAGATTTATATTTGTGGTAATACCTGAAATATTAGCTAGTCATGAAACAAGAAAAGAAATACCTCTACAATACACTTATCTGCATATTGCAGTGAACTGTGCCTTTGCTTATGAGGTCAGCTCACAACAATTGTCGGGATGCTTACAGTCGTAGATACTTTTGCTAGAAACTTCCTTCTCTCGAGCTTTCGCTGATTTCTCCCCAGTGAAAGATGTGGAAAATAACACCAGTCAAATAAAATTCACACTACTACTTAACTAATTTATTTTAAAAAAAAATAAAAGAAAAAAAAATCTCTTTTCAAAGTGCAAAGAGAGCTAAAGCAATATAAACAGTAGCTTGGAGGAAACAGTCTGTGTGATAAACTACACGCACACAGAGAAAAACCTCCTATGAATCGCGAGCAATAATTAATACTAATAAATAATTAAGAAAATTGTCAAATTCAAATATTTACTTTATCCCCAAACTTCAAACGTCAACAGAGACCAACTGTTAACCACGCGTGTCAATGATCAGATCATGCGCAACATAAACATGATAAAATATTCCCTCCAAAATACTGACTAAAATAGTTCTAGAAATCTTGACATAAAAAAACTCCCTCACAAAAACATGATAATTTTCTTAAATATCCATATAATACTCTACTATCAACAATAATGAAAATTTAAGATATAAGCACAGATATCAAAGAATTATCTCGAAATAGAAATTTATACAAATCAAATGTGTGAAGTACTTACATCGATATAAACACCTTTACACAAAAACTAGGGCGAGAGATGCCAAATATATTTAAATTTAAAACAAACGAGATCATCAACTCTCGTAAAATTCGTAAATGAAATTAAATACACATCAGAAACACAATAAAATAAAATAAACCGACTTTAAATCCAAAAACCTGAATGTAAAAAATGATGTTTTTTACACTCGACTATTCAAGGCAACGAAGTTGATATCTCCACTTTTATCGGATGCATGATCCGGCATCAAACGAAAAAGCTACAGAATCGGACCGCGAGACGGACTCTTTCCTGTAAAGTTTCAAATAGTGTACAGTCACTGTCTTAATAAATAGCTAAAAAATATAAACATGTGAATATACCTAGAAATAAAACAAATATGCATGTTAAATAAATGTACTAAATTTTCTTATAAGTTCAATATAATTCTTCTTTTTCTTTGGGGAAAAAATCATTGCAATATGTATGATCGTAGAACGATCCCAATATGGTCCTGCGCGAAGGTAATTCACAGCTACGCCAGACGGCTGATTAAAAGAAGGAGGCACAGTTCCCTTTTTTGGATCGGGAATATTTCGTAGAGAATTCTCTAACTAGCATTCTCTAAGTATTTTGTAATTAGTTAACTGTTAACTGCTCTTCTAATGAGCCTTCTCAATCTAGCTCCCTAAGTTACAATACGAAACGAGCATTAGTAAACCTTATAACGAGAATAAGTATAATAAAAATGGCGGTTTAAAGTTTAGATGATTACGGACATATATCGATGACTGGGTGTAGTTGAATAAACGAGTTTTCGCTATAATCTTGAATTTTCATTATATTTTGTTATCCGATGAGGGTCATTTCAACCAACAAGGACTTTTCAATCACCACTACCTTCATTATTAACACTCCGAGAATCCTCGTATTGTACTTTGGCGGAATCAGCAGAGATGTTGGTCCGTTAATGTTTGGATAGGCATTTTTGGAAAAAGAATCATGGGTTTATATTTTTTGTCAAGAATATCGAAGGATTAAAATTACAGTAATTTTTACAAGATCGTTTCACCAGGTCTGTTAGAGGATATTTTTTTACAAGAACGTGCAATATTTCAACACGATAGAGTGGCTACACATACTGCATATTAAACGTACGAGAAATTTTGAATCGCCGTCTTTCTAATAAATGGATTGGTCGGGGTGGACCAATAGCGTGACCACGTCGATCTCCTAACTTAAGTCCAATAGATTTTTAGCTGCGGGTACACATAAGTTAAAGGTTTATGTTACTGTGCCTGCCGGATGACGTTATTGCCCGGATTCATAAAGCAATAGCAGATATAAATGAGGATAATTTCAATTCTGTAGCCAAAAAACGTCAGCCATACGTGTATTAATGAAAAATGAATATTAGTTTTGAAGTTTTGCTAAGGAATTAGAAGTTTTGTTTCCGTTTCGCTTAGCTCGACCCAAATAGTTTTTATTTTTGTAATATTACAAGCTTTTTTGTATTTGTACTTCTTTAGGAATAATTAAAAAATTAAAAAATGTAAATTTTTTATTTAAATTTCACTTGAAAACGCCTTCACTTTCGGAATTTTAGTATTCTTTATTTTTGTCCTATTTCTAATTGTAGATAGATCATATATCCGAGAGCTGGGGTGAATATTGATTAACCTTGTATAAATAGTGAAAATATAAAAAAAAATAGTCACAAAAAATAAATGTCCAGCATGAAATTACATTTTTGTAACACACACAAAGGTTCTTCATATATTAATTCAGAATGCAATTTGACGTCATGGCGTCGCGGTACAGTGAAAAGAGAAAAAGACCAGCAGGAAGAGTGATTTCCACCAACCAGACAACAGAACTCATATATTCCAGTTAGTATGATCTATGCGAAAGTACTAAACGATACAAAAGCACAATCTGTAGTCAGTAGCGTAGATATATGACGTGATAAATGGTGGGGCAGATAAGAGTTTACGATTTAGTGCATACAATTTTTTGATATAAAAATGATCTCTTCATTGAATTTTGTCAGCGAAAGGAATTATCTTGCCATGCATGTATATACACATATTAGGATATACCGGGTGAGCAATGTCAAGTGTTCGCAGTTTGGCCGTAGAATATTTAGGTTGGCGTCAATGTAATATAAGATATACTATACAAAAAAGTTTAAGTAAGTATATCAATACGTTAAGCACGTATTACGCATTTGTTACAAATGAAACAGACATGCAATATACACATCTGTAACTGGACAATACACCTCGTATTTTACAGTACTTACTTCTGCTTAAGACACGTGTTTCTGCCATCTATAGGCGTCATCAGTCAAGCTAGTGAAGCAATGTAATACAAAATAATACAAATCTATTAAATCGTCTTGTGGGCGATTTAAGCTTAAATGTATATACAGATACAAATCTGTTTTTTAAATAGATGCATTAAATTAATTAAATTTTAGGCTATAAAGTGCCTAATATGTGAAAGAAAAAAAATAGATGCACATAAAATCAGGTGCTTTAGATAGATTTTAAAAATTAAATCATAAGATTTAATAAAAAAATAAGGTCAATGTATGTAATGAATTTACCAATAATGATTAGTAATTAAATTAACTAAGATTCTTAATCTAAGAAATGCATAAATAATTTATCAAATATCTTTAATAAATCTCCCATCGAGATGGATACACACTGTATATGCAATAATTCATTTATATTTAACACACAATTAATTATTTAACTGCGTAAATTTCAAGTTACGAAAAATTTGTAGAAAATAAAGCTTAAAGATTAGTCAACACTGTATATGTCAAAAATATATCAATTATAGTAGAAAATGAAAGGTTTATTAATTTAAGTTATATTAATAAAGAAAATTATATTACACTAATTATTCCAAAAATTAGGTTTTCACGGATAGGTAGAAATGATTATGTAATTACAAAAAAAAATTTAATAATAAATCCACTAAATTCTTTTCACTAAGAAAATTGGCAAAAGGTATGACGCTCTGACAATTATACATGAAATTTAGTGATTCTAAATTATATCTAGCATAAAAAAATAGGCAATAATTAGCTCTATACTCAAGATAATTAATCTTACAATTATTTAACTTAAACAGATCGAGAGGAACAACACCCTAGGTCTATGAATTATATTTAATGAATTTATATCAGAAAGAAAAATGTGCTTAGCGAATTAGTGTTTTAATACAAATGAAAAAAAAAAAATTAACAATTTATATTTTGTATCCACAATTTATACCAAATATTACACCAATGTTGGTCCTCAGTAATTAACGTAGTGGTATTACCTTAGCACGTGGTTCTTGCAGGAAGGAAAAAAAAGGCGATCTCGTGGTTCACAGTAATTATTTGGAAATTTTTAGCTCATCGGGTACTAAAAACGTTCAATTTTAGTGATACTAGGCCCCAAACCAACTTCTCTGTTAGATAAAAAGGAAAGAGAACAATATATAAGAAATCGAACTGCCTAATTAAGATAACGATGGCTTCTACAAGATATTCTCAAGAATCACTCACCTTGTTCAACGATTTTTGCAGTATACAAAATGACGAATTCACCACATGGCCGAAAAATGTATCTTCTTTAATCCGACAAATAACGGTATGACTAATTCCGTGTTATTTCCACCATACTAATTAGAATTTATAAACCGATATTGCGAACAGAGAACACTGTTTCATAACATTCTAATCATTAAGACAATTTATCACCGTAAAGTAACGGAACTAATAACTCAGACACGAACAAGAGCAAAATGAGAGAGAACATTGCCTGATTCGCATTTTTATATCATACAGTCGCGACGTCATACGAAAAAAACAATATTTGAAAGAATATGCCAATTACCCTATATTTATTTATTTTCAACAAGTAAATCAGAAGCCAACACAACTCTAAAGCTAGGTCAAGAGGTACAAATTAAGTATCATTAAATAAGACCGATAAATGAATAACTAATACATATACTATATATAATAATACATATACTATAACACAAATAACTACGTACAGTCACTAATGTCACTAATTTTCAAATTCCACACCGAAATACAAATAAAAGTCATAACTGACGTCTTCAAAAATTCTCATAATTACTTAAGATTCCTTTTAGTTAGAAATACTACATTAAAACAACGTTTATTAATTTATAGAAATCGAAATGACTTGCATTTATATACACACACACATATATGCATTCCATGTCCTTGAGGATACAAAGCCCATGTACGCCTCATTTGAAAAGTTCACATTCTTAATTCAAATAATGACAGCCAAGTAAAAATTTATATAAGCATTCCTTAGAATGGCACAAAAAGACGAAGGTATTTATACAATGAGATCTAATAAATGTGTAAACTATTCCTACGAACAAAATTAGCGAACCTATTATATACACCCAGTGGTTCAATAATAACCAACCAACCAAAATGGAAAATCAAGTAATGTAAATTTAATCATTTAAGTAGTACGATAGATTAGTAATTATAGAAGATACTAAAAATATACAGGGGTCGAAATCGACGTATAACACTATACCCAAGAATTACTTATATTTAACAACAAAAATTTTTTTAAATTAAAATATTACAAAATGTTATTAAATGTATCCTCAACAATAGGTTAAGAAAATATTCCATGATTCCATAACATTAAGCTGAAGATTATAAATTTAATTTAATAGGATATGTAATGCAGTGATTTTAATACAAAATATATCATAAAGTGCAAATGTTAAAAATTTCACTGCGCCAATGACCTGGGGCTTCGGTTAATAATGGCTAATAACGTACAGCACACAAAACACATAATCTCGCTTGGTCATGACATTTTAGTTGGAAGGGTCGTGATTAAGTTACACGTATTCTGTAAATAAACCTAACCGGTGGCAGTGTTGCAACTGCGGCACCGAATTTACTAAAGTCAATACTGTGACGTGACAGAACAATGATGGATTCAATCAATTACCGTCAACTCAACGAGTGCAAAAATAATAGCGGAGGTACACAAACATACATAGGTAGGTATTTCACAAGGGCGGGAGGATAAATTACATTACCATACTAACCCCTGCATAGAGAAATTCGTATTATTTTTTTTTATTAAAGTATCACCGTTGAAGAACCTATGGTAACGAGCTTGGTTATGAATGTAAGCGTCGAATTTAACAAATGGGAACCGACAGATGTTGACGTTTAATTTGGAATTTTGTTTGAATAATATATTTAAATGGAGCGAAAACGTAAAAAAAATGTAGGGTTTTTAAATTTTTTCCGTCGTTGAAGAGAGAGAGAGAAGAGAAACCCAGCCGGATCTATCGAGAGCACGAAAATAAATGAATTTGGATGAATGAGGTAATACATATTTAATTTTGGAATTAATAGAGAGAACGAATGAGAAATTTTCACCGATCATTGGCTGACTTTTACGTTTTTCATATTCAAATTCGTATTAAAAGTGATTGAAATTGGAAATACGAAAAGGTATTTCAATTAATTTTCGAACCGAGGAATTGAAGATTTAAACTTCGTAAATATGAATCTGTGCATTTTATTTACGGAGGATGTGTTTTGCAGTAGAATCACGAACATGGAATTTATGACGTTTAAATAAAGTGCTCATTTAAAATACATTTCTATTTTAATTTAATCTCTGAAAATTGAACGTGTAAACTCTACGTTAGTTTATTTCGTTATGTTTTTAGTCTCTCTCTATAGGATTCGCAAACGAAAATAACTTGTATTCGATCTCTAGTAATGGCAGTAGGATATATCTTTCCCCTATCATTGTTGTCAAATTCTTGCATTTTATTATCAAGTCTAGGACACCGTCTTCAGCTTCTTGTTCTTCTTTTTCTTAGGGTTAGACGGCAGTAAGTCCAGGAACTTAGCACACTGTTCTTTGTACCGTCCTTAATAGATCTTTCAGTTCCACTAAATCGGTAGCAAAACGAAAACTGTAACAACAAATCACTACTTTCGAGGCATAAAATTTTCACACTCGTTTTATTTCTAAACACAAATGATGGCGAAAAAACTGTAGGTTAACAGTGGTGGATATACAAACTACTTTAATGTATTTTGTTCCAAGGTAGACTATGCTCAATGTACAACAGTCTACCCTACAGTAACGCTCATATGGTAGACTCACAAAACAAATAGCAAAGGTCCCTAATTTGATCCCCGAGGAACACCAGAAGACAGAACAAAATCATCGGAGCAGAACCCATTGTATGTCACGTCGCATTTTCTTTGAAATAGATAAGACAGAAGAAGACTGATAGAAGTTGGAACTTATTTAGTAAAATCTAACGATCAATTGAATCAAAAGCCTTGGATAGGTCAGTATAAATTACATCAACCTGACCTCTGCCGTCCAAAACCTCACCGATATGCTGAACAATCTATGCCAAATTGGTGACAGTAGATCCACCCCTGACAAAGCCATGTTGGTTCGCTGAGATATGAGAGCGCGTGCCACTAAATAGTCTGGTGTATAATACCTTTTCATACAGTTTGGCAAAGTTAGAAATAATAGAGATCGGCCTGTAATTATTCATCAACGCACGATCTCCTTTATTATGCATAGGGATAATTCTAGTGTTCTTCCACCGATTAGAAAAGATATTAGTTGCTATAGATAGACTTTATACAACATTATTAATTCTTCAATACCAACATATTACAGAAAATCTAGTAATCACTGTTATCTACCATGATTTGACTCTGATGTGATACGGTGCATCCGCGGCAAAGATAATGCACACAGAAAATATAAAAAGTATGGTACAGACTTCTATAATGAACGCTTCAAAATTCTTAAAACAAGGTGCAAGTCTTTGATAAATGTTTTCTACAACAACTACATCGGTAATGTCCAGCAATCCATTACTCAAAAGCCGAAGGACCTGTGGAGGTATGTAAACAAAAAGCGTGGGCGGAAAAGAATTCCGGGGGTTATGAGTAGAGAACGGATGCAATTTCCATAAAACGCAATCGGCAATTGGAATTGTGTATAACGTCGATCAGTACATCCCGGCGTAATTCAATGAAGTATTTGTTTGACTTACTCGCTCACCTGGTCTCGCAGCGATAACAATGGACAACCCAGCTATTGTATTCGGAGAATATAGTGTTTTCAGTGGTGTCGTGTACGTAGATAAAATAAATAAGTTGATCGTATTTCGTAAGAGAAATAGCACGTACATTCCTTTTCTTTTCATTTAAACAACATCTTCCAATTATTTTCACGTAAGTGTGCATAAAATTTCGTTATTTAATTTCGTTTATTTGGATCTAGAATATTCTTACTTTTTCAGACAATGGAAGAGCGTCGAGAATGGCATCGTGAAACAATGGCAAATTGGATTGAGGGCCATACTGATTGTATGTACATTGCCAGTGATTCCGAAATTTATTGTGAAGTGTGTGAAACGTTATTGAAAAATTGCAATAAATCAACCGTAAAACGTCACGTAGGATCGTTAAAGCACGAAAAGAAATTGAACCCGATAGAATCTGACAATTTTAACGAAGAACTCTGCGAAACTTTTATGGCAGCTAATATTCCATTATTTAAATTGAACAATCCAATTTTGAAGACATTTCTGAAAAAATATACTGGTCGAAATGTTCCTGATGAATCAACTTTACGCAAATATTATGTTTCTAGGTGCTATACGAGAACAGTAGAACGCATTAGAAGCCATCTTTTAAATCAATACATATGGATAAGCGCCGACGAAACGGTGGATATGTTAGGACGCTGTGTGGTAAATGTTGTAGCTGGTGTACTACATCCAACTATTCCCTATAACTCATATGTAATAGCAACAAGTGTTATAAATAGAGTTGATGCGGAAACAGTTGCTGAAACCATTAAGGAGAATATGCAAAAAATGCTTCATTCGGACGCCACGTACAAAGAAAAAATACTTTTATTTGTCAGTGATAGTGCTGCGTATATGTTAAAAACAGGCAGACTATTGAAGAAAACATATCCTAATATGCTGCATATTACTTGTGTAGCACATGCTCTCCACAGAATCTGTGAATATATCAGAGACACTTTTCCGGAAGTTGATAGACTTGTATCAGCATTTAAAAAAGTTTTCAGAAAAGCACCATTGAGAGTAGCTCTTTTCAGGGAAAAATTTCCGTCTCTGTCACTGCCTCCCACTCCAGTAATAACTAGATGGGGAACATGGCTGGAAGCTACTAGTTATTATGCTGAGAATTTTGATAGTCTAAAACATTTCGTAACACTGCTAAAGGAGGATGCTAGAAGTGCTTTGGTGAGTGCAAGGAGCTCACACAAATCCCAAATTTAAAAAATCAGTTGTACTTTCTTCACGAACACTTTGGAAAATTGCCAAAACTAATCACTTATTTTGAAAATCGAAATCTCAAATTAAATGACGGATTAACCACATTAGATGTGGCTGTTAATAATTTGAAAAGTATTCCAAGTGACTTTGGATGTGGCCTTCGGCAAAAGTTTAAGCAATTCTTAATAGAAATTCAGATTTAATTACATTGCAGCAATTATGTATGGAGACAATTCCACAAAATCTAACTGCTAAATATGAAGAAATAAAAGAATATTTCCAGTATGCACCTATAACCAGTTGCGATGTAGAAAGGACGCTTTCTATTTATAAGGATGTACTTAATTCAAAGAGAACAAAATTGACAGAAGAAAACCTTGAGAAACTATTGCTAGTCAATATTAATACTCCTTTACTCAACTTGAACGACAAAATGAACAAATAAAAATGTTCCAATTATAGAAATAAAATTAAAAACTTTAAAAATACAACTTTTCAACAAATACATGTATTTCGTAATTTTATAGATCACCACCCGTTTGTTTTCCAATTATATAAATAAAATTAATTAATAAATATGTATTTCGTAATTTTAGATAGATAGATCACCACCTGTATGTTTTCCAATTATATAAATAAAATTAAAAACTTTATAAATACAACTTTTCAACAAATAAATATGTATTTCGTAATTTTATAGAGCACCACCCCTTCGTTTTCCAATTATATAAATAAAATTAAATATTTTAGAAATACAGCCTTTCGCCAATACTACACTGGGCTCTGCGTCATGTGGTAAGCGTGTCCGTTCTCTAGTTATGAGGTATGGAGAAGGCGAGGTGGACACACCACAGGAAATCATTTACAATTTACATATTGAGAATGTCGAGTCAATTCGAAGACGTTTTTTAAGATATATGATATTTGTCGAGGACGGAGTTTATCCCGCCAGAGGCATTGACTCTACGCTAATGCTGAACAGGTTGCATTTTGTGTACAAAATCTTGCATAACGATATTGACTGCCCTGCTTTGTTACATAAAATCAATTTTATTGTGCCTCGATTCAATAACTACCAAAGCAACTTTTTTTATTGTTCCTCAAGTAGAACCAATATAATGCTAAAGATTTGTTGACCTATGTCATCGGACCAAAAGTGTTTCATAATTAAGATAACACTCTTCAAAGATGCGGATATTTAGGATATATTGGATCATTTTAACCAGATTAGATGCGTCGATATGCTTCTCTTGAAAATGTTTGAATGATTATACCCATTAGTCAATGAAGTCAATTTGGATCGTCGTTAAACTTCGCCCTTCATTTTTTGACGCAAAAAAGTTTTTGCTAGTGAAAACACTATTTTGTTATAAAAGCTGTTTATATATAATTTAAATGATCAATCAATCAAAAGATATTTACTATTATTCATATGTTATGATTATAAATAATCGGAAGTATATTAAACGTAAGATGACAAATGTTTGTTTACAACTAATGTATAAATACTTATGGTACATACATATGTATGTCTATGTTTGTTGTTTCAGTAGACTATAGACGCCTGGAAGGTTACGCTCTTTCTGATAAAATATGAATGCTCCTGAAATATATTCTAATAATAGAATATGTAAATTCTAAACAGTAATTAGTATAATATAATTTGTCAGTTGAATGCAGTAGGAACTAAACAAGTTTATCTTCAGACATATAACTTATTTAAATTATTAAAAAAATACTAAATAAACGTCTGTAATGAAGTGCAGAACGTGAAAATGACCAAAGGAACACCAAGGCAATGCAATGGGTTTCTTTTTTGTTTAGTGTACACGAGTATTCAAGAAGTTCCAGGACCGGTTACTTTACAAACGTAAAAATAGCACTACCTATACTTCGACGACGCAATTATTTAGTTTGACCAATGTTCCAATTACATATAAAAAGTTGGTTGCTTAAAGATCTTTATTTACATGACTTGCAGAAGTTATAAAATGTTCCAAAAGTTAAAACAAGTTTTGTGTGGAAATGTTACTAAATAACAAAGAAGTTAGGTTTGTAGTAGAGAAGTATATACCAAACAACATTATATGCGGCTTGGGCAATATTTTTGCCATGAATCTATTTAATTGCTAAAGCAGATGTGGAGGAAGCCTGTTAAAGTTAATGCGATAATATCTAAAAATATTTTCAATACATTCTATAAATGTATAGTAAGGAACAAGAGGAAATATTTTCATTACAATTCTATATATGGGGATTAATGAAATAAGATGAGAAATAAAAGAGTTTTATTGGAGTAGTATCAGGTTGATGTAATTCGATTTCTAGAATCAACGCCTTGAAAAACAAATTAGGCATATCTCAAGGTTATTTTAATATCGTATTATTGTTTAATTGAATAGTTTTTGAATTTGCGAATTTGTGCAAAGATTGTGTAAAGAATTGCGTTGGAACTTTGATTTATTTTTTATTGGATAATAAAAATGCACTTTTAACTAAAATAATTCTATTTTGTATCCAACATTCAACGTTTGATGTATATACTTAATTTGTTTGGTGATGTGCAGAGACCGGACACATTGGGCTGAAATGAACGTCATCTGTGCAACATCTGTAAGAACTTAACGCAGTTGTTGAATAGCATTATTCATTCGGTTAACTGCACATCTATTTTTTGTGTGCGGTTAACCGAATGAATAGTGCTATTCAATAACTGCGTGATGTACTTACAGATGTTGGAGACTATTTATATCGTTCGTTGTAATGTCGTCATTTCAGCCCGATGTCTCCGGTCTCTAGTGATGAATGAATGTTTCTTACTTGTTGTTAAGATGAGACTTTGGTTCCTGCTGTTCTACTGTTCTAAAAATACTACAATCAGGCAAAATTTGTAATTCCCTCACAAACTATTATATAACTAATAACGTGGAATGTATCGATTATACGGCCAGGTAATATTGAAGGTCTTGTTAGATGGTACCTGCTAACAATAATACCCGTCAATATACTTTTAAACTATGCTATCATCTTATTAAATTTTATTACACGTCATTTAAGAAACGTAAAATTATTAATATATAGGGAGATTGAAAACTGGGTATTGAATACGTTCCACAATTGAATCATAAATAAAGGTAGAAATAGTCTAATAAAAAGGGTAATAAAGTTGTAAATACAAACGATGTCGATTCTTAGAATAGAGGTAAAGATTTAAAATTTTAATAAGATAATTAATATTTTGGTATACAGGGTGTCAATTTGAAGCGAACATTATTTAATTCTAAATAACTATACATATATTTAAGAAAAATAAACAAAAGCAAACAAAAATTATTGTTCTCGCGCTTAACAGTTTGTATTAATTATTAATATCAAGTAGAAAAAAGGGCAATTTCGACATACGCTTTTCTTCGATTTTAACAGAGGAGATAATGGACTGGAGGACACTGGAAGCATTTGTACCATTTACTGAGAAAATGTAATTAGATAGAGTACAGTATCAAAAATGTTGTCTCATTTTAAAGAGGGCCATTTTGACAAAAAACGGTGGTAATCATCTAAACATTTCAATTCATGATGATTCACACCATAATGATCAACTCAGAATTTGGACATTATCATGAATTGTAACCAAACTATATGACAAGAAAAAAGCAAGAGAAGGGAGACAATGAGAATGAGCATATCAACATTTGTGTGTCTTTGCTAACTCGTCATCGTTCAGTTGTCCCACACAATGGCGACGAAAAACGGTTTCTTCATGTTAACATCAAGAACAGAAAAGCAAAAGCTGATACCCATCTGCGTAAACAGATGTCGTGCCGTTGGTGGAAGGAAGGCATCGTCTTCTACGAAGTGCTTTCGAAAAATGTAACTAACAGTACTGAGATTTATTGGCAATAGTTCGTCGACTTGAGGGCGCAACTGAAGAAAAAAATACCGAGATGATATCAACAAGTCGTTTGGCAGCATGCAAAGAGTAAGTTTTTAATTGTCTATCTGAACTATTAGAAACTTTACATAATTATATCTACACTATTCACTTCAAAATAATATTTACAATAGAAACAGAAATAAATAAAAGCATTAGTTTTCTAGACTTAACCATAACATACAAAACTAATAAACACGAATTCGCCATATACCATATACAAACACATACAGACACCACAATACACCCTAATTCATTCCATCCTATAACACAAAAATTATCAGCATAACAATCAATGGTGTATAGATTAATTAACGTACCTATGAGTAAAAGTAATTTCGACCTCAAACTCAACAGGATATACACAATAGCATTAAACAATGGTTACTCTATAAATGTTATCAATAACGTCCTGCATACTCAACAAAAAACTAAAACCCTTTCTTTAGTTTACCCAAAATTAAAAAAAAACAATATAACTAATTCCGACAATTTAGTTACTTAGGAAAAATGTCAGAAAAAGATAGTACTTTCATTAAAAAACAATACTATGCAGAACATTATTAAAAACAGCAAAGATAAAATAGACAAAGAATCAAACTCTGGTGTATATAAGTTTACATGTGAAGATTGTAATAAGGTATAAATAGGACAAACGTGGAGGACATTCAAAATTAGGATGAAGAACACAAGAGAAGTCATAAAGAAAAGAAAAAAGATTTAACTTTCGCAAATTATTGTTTAGGTATTAATCATAGATTTAATATAGATTTCAAAGATTTACATATTCAAGATAAAAGCAAAAAACTTAGAAATTAATAGACATCATAATTTAGGATTCGAGTAGATTTAAACAACTCCCCTCTACTAAATTAAAGATTGTAAAAATGTTTCAACCACAATTTTTCTCATTAACCCTTCGTTGATGTGGTCAAAAATTCAAAAATTAAAGTAATTTTGTGCTAGATGTCATTGTAGCACCCTCTGATTTTCAATTCCTGTAGATAAAAGATCAAGCTTTCAAGTTGTGAAGAGAGATCTGCAATTTTAATGTTATCGGCTGAACAATATTGCAGAAACCTTGTTTTGAGTATGCCACACCCCACCACACCAGTCGCGTAACTTTTTGAAAGGCCGACACGTGAATGTCTTTTACTACTAGAAAGGATTGAGATCGATAAACAGAAATGTGGAGTTACGAGAAAGACCACGAGAGACTTGCACAATTGTGGGAAGAATTTGAGAGTGATAGTGAAGATGAAAAGAAGGAAATTTGTGATAGTGAGAACGTGTCTGATCATCTTAGCGAGAGTTAAGTTAGCGGATGAAGCCGAACAAGCGCAAGGATCTTACTGGGGAAAAGATAAACGTACGAAGTGGACAAATGTACATAGCATCCCTACTGTCCAAACAAGAACAGAAAATATTATTATCTATTTGCCAGGCGTAAAACAATACGCCAAAGGCGCTGAAACTATACGTGACTGTTGGAATTTATTTGTAGATCAAGTGATTATAGAGGATATAGCAAAATGCACCAATTACAAAATTAACTCTATCAGAGAACATTACGATGACGATCACCAGTACAGCGTAAGAGAAATTAACGGCGAAGAAATGAAAGCTGTATTTCGGTTGCTGTATCATGGAGGCATCAATAAAAGTTCTCGACAGAGTCTAGAGGATATGCGGTCAAGTGATGACAAAGTAATACCGATATTAGAAAAAAACATGCATCTGAAACGTTTTCAATTATTATTGCAGTGCATGCATTTGGACAATCAGGACACACGTGAAGAACGCAAGTCAGTCGATATAAGCTGGCTCCAATTAGAGCTGTCTTCAAGAGGATAGTAGAAAATTTTCAAGCAGCCTCTACGCCTGGTGCTTATCTGACAATTGACAAGAAGCTTGAAGCTTTCCGTGGACGGTGCTCTTTTCGGCAATATATGCCGATGAAACTTGCTCGTTACGGTATTAAAATATTTGCAGTAGCAGATTCGCGATGTTATTATACATTAAATTTGGAGCTATATTGTGGTACACAACCAGAGGGTCCGTACAAAATGACCAATAAAACGGAGGATCTTGTTTTAGGTTTGATTTCGCCATACACTCGTAGTAAAAGAAATATAACCTTTGATAATTGGTTTACTAGTTATCCTTTTTTGATTCGACCGTTAAAAATGATTAAAAAAATTACAGAGAATTACCGGCAGCATTTTTGAACACGAGATCTCTGGAAATACCTATATCACTGTTTGGCTTTAGTATCATATCAACAGAGAAAAGCTTTTTTCAACAGTACATCACGATAATTCAATCGATGAAGCTACAGGAGAAGCTGCGAAACCCGAAATCGTCACTTTTTATAATTTCCCTAGAAATGGAATTGACACCATTGACTAGATGTGCGCCAACTTTGATGTATCTCGTAAGAGCCAAAGATGGCCTCTGACGGTTATCTTTATGTTGCTGAACGTTTCCGGTATTAATGCCCAAGTTATATATAAACTGAATATGCAAGATTATCAATTAAAACATCGAACTTTGTTGACGTTGGTATCGGATAGCAACGTCGACAAAATCCGAGAATATCTAGACAACTGAGGGACGAACAGCATCCAAAAGCTCTCGATAGGCCAAAACGACAGAAGACACAAAATACTCGTAAATCTGCAGTGTGCTCTCGAACACGAAATAGAAAAGAGGTATTACACAAACGATATGTTTGTATAAAACACTTCGTCATAAAATGTGATTTTTGTGTCACTACGGAAACTGAATAAAAAGCATTTTATAAACGATATACAGGGTTAGTTAAAAGTATGGAGACGGCGATTTATTGTCGTTAATATTCATTTTAGGGATTTATGTTCAATATAAAAGTTTGTTAGGATATCTTGATCTACATTTGAGAATATTTGATTTTTTTTTTCTTCAATTGTTTTTTAGTTACGCCTATCCGCGCATTTTTTTTAAATGGGAACTAGTAAATTTTACTCTACCATTCGATAGAGATTTTTTTTCTCTTTACAAAATTTTTTTTTGTTTTTTTAAAATTCATTTTAATAACTTTTTTATGAGAAAAAGCCGGTTCATGTGTTTAACAGATGTTCGGTACATCGCAGATAGACAGAAGCGTAGCGATAAACAAACTTGAGCGACATAATTTTATCAGTGGTTATTGTGTACGTCAAATCTTTGACAGAAATAATTCATTTGTGCAATTTGTTGCTGTTAATATTAACAATGGCGAGTTTAAGTGAACATGAACGAATTGAAATACTTATGATGTTGGGTTATGAAGATAGACGCAGAAGTTTACAAGATGTTAGTAATTTATTTAATGATACGCATCCAAATAGAAATCCAATTTCTAAATCCGTTGTTGGTAAAACTTTAAGACGCTTTGAACAAATGGGTAGCGTTAAAGATTTGCCAAGGAGTGGTAGACCTAGAACAGCAAAAAGCGATTATAACAAACTGGATATTTTATTGGCTATATCTGAATATCCCCATTTATCAACCAATCAATTAGCGGCCAATTTCAATATTTCACAGTCATCGATCGTGTCGTTTTTAAAAAGTGAAAAGTATAAACCTTATGAGGTACACCTTGTACACGAGTTAACGGAAGATGATTTTGATAGGAGATTACAATTTTCTTAAGAAATGTTAAATATTTGCAATAATAATGAAAATTTTGTCAACAATATTCTTTTGTCAGACAAAGCTACTTTTTGCTTTACCGGTGAAGTAAACAGACATAACTGCAGATACTGGTCATCGGAAAATCACTCTTGGTTTTTGGAGCACCATACGCAGTACCCTCAAAAGGTTAATGTTTGGGTTGGCATTCTAGGTGGTCATATTATCGCTCCCTTTTTCATCAATGGCAATTTAACTTCGGCTCTGTATTTGCAGTTATTGCAAAATGAAATAATATCTGCTAGTGCTACGCTCTATCCTCATGAAAACAATGAACACCTGCCCAATGACAGTATGTGGTTCCAGGAAGATGGCGCCCAACCACATTATGGTGTAAATGATCGTCAATATCTGGACAACGTTTTTCCCCACAGATGGATTGGAAGACGAGGAACCATTGAATGGCCAGCCCGTTCGCCAGATTTAAGTCCTTTAGATTTTTTTCTTTGGAGATACGTAAAAAACAAAGTTTACAAAGAAAAGCCCGATAACATCGAAGATTTACAAATTCGAATTACCAGAACGATACAAGAAATTCCCCGAAATTTTTTACCGAACTCTGTTCGGGGTTTTGTAAATCGATTGGGTCATTGTCAAATTACTAATGGACGACAATTTGAACACTTACTTCAATTTACTTTGTTATTAATATCTTGAATTTTTCTTGTAAAAAAGTTATTAAAATGAATTAAAAAAAAAAAAAATTATTGTAAAGAGAAAAAAAACCCTTTCGAATGGTAGAGTAACATTTACTAGTTCCCATTTAAAAAAAATGCGCGGACAGGCGTAACTAAAAAACAATTGAAGAAAAAAAAATCAAATATTCGCAAATGTAGATCAAAATATCCTAACAAACTTTTATATTGAACATAAATCCCTAAAATGAATATTAACGACAATAAATCGCCGTCTCCATACTTTTAACTAACCCTGTATATAAACTGAATGTGCAAGATTATCAATTAAAGCATCGAACTTTTTTGACGTTGGTATCGGATTATAAGGAGCAACGTCGACAAAATCCGAGAATATCTAGACAACTGAGGGACGAACAGCATCCAAAAGCTCTCGATAGGCCAAAACGACAGAAGACACAAAATAAATCTGCAGTGTGCTCTCGAACACGAGACAGAAAAGAGGTATTACACAAACGATATGTTTGTATAGAACACTTCGTCATAAAATGTGATTTTTGTGTCACTACGGAAACTGAATAAAAAGCATTTTATAAACGATATATGTATTTTATAAGATTGTTCAATAACTATTGTATGTAAAAATAACAAATATGTCTTTAAAATTTAATCGTCCACGTCTTGTAGAAATTAAAAGAAAATGTAGTCTTTTTTATTTTTCTAAAAATACGTTGTTTAAATTTTCCTTTTTTTTTTAATAAACAAAATTAAAACTGAGTTTTTTATTACAAGACCCTATTATGCAGTCTAGAGATAATATAAAACAGAAAATATTTACGAAACGTTATTACAATAACAAAAAAATTGTGGGGTACCACATACCCCACCACACCACTCGCATGATTTTTATTCAGCACACCAACGAAGGGTTAATTTCTACATAAATATTCAAACTTGTATTTTAAATATTCAGTATTTCATCTATCTGATGAAGCCATTGTATGGCGAAACAATATTGTAATGAATTTACAATAAAATGTTTGAAACTAGATGTTTAGTACTTATTTCTTATCGTTATAATGAAGTTTTAACAAGTATCTCCTTTGTTAATCAAGGATTGGATATTATTAAGTTAATTTAGCCTTTTGCAAATTTATCAAAACTTTACTACCAACGCGTCCTCTTATAATTTGAAGAGTGGCAAATGAACTATAGTCTATTTTTAAACTAAGAGGAGTAAATGGAAAAGCCACATTTACACTGTAAAAGTTACCAAAATTCTGAATGTTTTTTTAAATTTTCGTATTTGATTAGTTTTTCTTTATTCATTGAGCTCAAAGGCAAGATTTAATTTAGCGTTATTTCCCGCTTAATTTTAAATATAAACTCTACATCAATAAAGTCACAAAGTAATTAAACATTTATTAAAAATTATTTACATTAAACACAAAAATAACATAAATAAAGGATTTAAAGAAATCAAAGGCTCCGTTAACTACTTGTTACTTGCAAAAATTAAACAAAATAATCTATTCTAAATCTGAACTGTCTGAGAAAGTATCACTGTCACTATCAGCACCAATAGAAATAATAAACGGTTCGATTAGATCATCTACGATGCCATCTAGTGTAGCCATTTTTATTTCTTCCTTAATTATATGCTCAACACAACTTTTCCAATTAACATTTTGAACATTTTCGATAGCTTGCAATAACAGCCCCCTCACTTCTGTCAATTTAAATGTGATGTTCTTCGTACTTGAAGTTAATTTGCTTCATAAATTTGTACAATGACGAACGGGACATTTGTGGTAAATCTGGACGTTTCTTTATTTCCATCAAAATTTTGTCAACGTAGGTAATTCGTTTTTATAAAAGAAAGCATGCACTATTTGCCGCACCGACTGTTTAACTACTTCATCGTATGCAGCAACATTACCAGGTCGTCCTCCATAGTGTTTAGATGCAGTAACTGTACCAGTCTCATTATACTCTTTTATGGTGCGATATACTGTCGATTGTGCAACGCCTAAAAGCAGAACATTATCAAATTGGTTACATTATTCAATCCATGAAAACTTACCCACGGTGTTACTAATTTTAGAAACAATAACAGTTTTTTTAAGATTCGGTTCATCAGTTCGCAGCTGTTTATACATATTTAAAACACATTGCTTTTCAGCAACAGATAAATGCCCTATATCAAAACGTTTGCGTTTTTTCGGAGGTGAAAATGATGCTGAACTTGTTGCAACAGTATCCATATTTATATGAATATTGAATAATTATCAATAACTACAGAAGGGTATCTTAAAGGTTTCGCAAATTATAAAAAGAACGGATTTATTTACGTTAATACAACAATACAACTGAATAGAACAACGGGAACACAACAGAAAACGTAATTTGACAAGCGTTTGACATCGATAGGTCAACACGCAATTTTTGCATAACGTAATCCTACCTCTGAAGCAACCAATCACGCATAGTAATTTTGGCGCGATTAATTTAAAACGCTCCTCTTAGTTTAAAAATAGACTATAGAGTATTCGTTTCACTTAATGGTAATTTCTAGTAATATTGATTAGTATATAAATGTAATATTCGATGGTATTTCGTACAAAATAGAATTTATGGAAGCTCTTTCCAATAAAGAAAGGGAGCACCCTTCACTGCCAGCCACTTATGTCTTTGGATCGGATGAAACATCAGGCGTAGACAATAAATTCAACAATGCAGACAAGAAAACAGACCACATGGTGACGTGTTCTCCTCCATCTAACGCACGTAATCATAATCTACTGATGGCGAAGTTGTAAATAACCCTTTTGTGTTTCGGACAAGCGGATCTCTTTCACGGTCCCAGCGCTGCTACGCTGGTTTGCCACCGCAGCACAGACTAGACCCGTTATAAATATCCAGTATATCCATTATGGCGAGAACAGCCCCCGAAACAGTTGCCGGCCGACGATGCACTGATGCATCTAGTTATGGGGAATGACTCACTGTGGCCACCAACAGAATTTATGGTCTCCTGCTTGAACTCTGATCACATTAAAGTGTCCGTAATGCGTGGGACGATATCGGAAATGCCGGAGGGGGTGATGTGATTTGCTCGGATCTCGCCTTGTTTTGGCGTTCGGTTAAATTAAGTAAAGTGTAGAATTTATTACTATCGGTGCCTACTACGGAATTTTTCCTAAGGGTGTGTGTGCGTGTCGGTTGCGTGTCGACGACGTGCCTTTCCCATGAAACATCGGATGAGATCCATATAAATTAATATATGAGAATTAACAATAGAAAGAGCAGAATCTATTGATATAGGGGTTGCTATCATTTAAAAGCAATTTTTTACTAAGTTGAAAGTTATATTTTCACCTACTTCTGGTATATCTAATAATGATTTGATTGACTTAAAATATTAATTTAACATTGGTTAAAAATACCATGAACTGCTGCTGTATTATACAAGGGTGATTCGTAAAGTAAGTTCCTTTTGGTTATTAAAAAGAACACGGGTTTTTATTATATACAACTTAAAGCTACTACTCTCAGTTATTTTTCTACATAGTTGCCATTAAGATTGAGACATTTGTCATAGCGACGAACCAGCTTTTTAAGGCCCTCTTTGTAGAACTCTGCCGCCTGTGAATTAAGCCATGCTGTAACACAGGCTATTGTTGTCTGTCGTTCCACAAAGTCTACAAAAAGGACACATTTCTTGTCCCAAAAGACAATGACCATGATATTTCTTGCAGAAACAGTTTGACGACACTTTAAAGGTTTCCTCGTAGGCGAGATGGAGCGACCCCACTGCATTGACAGTATTTTTGCCTCAACGTTTACATAGGCGACCCAACTCTCATCACCTGTTACGATATGGCTGAGGAAATCTCACCTTCAACTCGTAAGGTGTCGAAAAGAAAAGTGTGCCGATTCCATTCTTTTTGTTTTATGGTTTTCGGTACGAAGGTTTGGCACCCATCCTGAACAAAATTTGTGGTAATCTAGATGTTCAACCTCGTACAAAACTGTACGTGAAATTTGAGGGAAAAAGGCACTCAGTTCTGTGATTGTGAATCGTCGATTTTCACGACATTTTTCTTCGACATTAACCAGAAGTTCATTCGTTACAACAATTGGTCTTCCACTCCGTTCGTCATCATGGACATTAGTCCTTCTCGAAAGATGCGGTACAATTTTCAAACTATATTGTCACTCATAACATTTTCAACATAAACTTAACAAAGTTCACGATGAATTCCAGCAGCTTTCATGTTCCTTGCACACATAAATCAGATAAAACTACGCAATTCACAGTCGGCAAGACTTTCAATTGCAGCAGCCATTGTAAACTACCAAAATAGCGCGATAGAATGTCCGAACCATTCTCTCACTGGTATTGCCAGACTCACACTGAACCAGACTGCACCACAGCGCTGCGATCGCGCCGATATCCCCACTCTGCTCACTAGGTGGAAACTTACTTTATGAATCGCACTCGTATTTATTTTTGTATACATTATTCCTTTCATTTCTTATTAATATATAATATATATATATATATATATATATATATATATATATATATATATATATAGTATATTCGTGACCTTGGTATGATAAGGTAAACTTAATTAGTCGGCGATTAAAGGTCTGGTTATTACTTCAAAGTGTATATATTTAAAATAATCCTACATGTTTCGGCAACGATGCCTTTGTCAAGGATATAAAAAATATAAATGATATATATTTATATAATATGATTTATATTTTTTATATCCTTGACAAAGGCATCATTGCCGAAACATGTAGGATTATTTTAAATATATACACTTTGAAGTAATAACCAGACCTTTAATCGCCGACTAATTAAGTTTACCTTATATATATATATATATATATATATATATATGGAAAGGATCATCGTTTTTTTGGGGGGAATCCAGCAAAATTAAACTCTATTACTTAAGTCAGTTCTTAATTTTTTTATCCCAATATTGCGCATCGAATCCGTATGCTTCCTCAGGGGATCACTTTAAGAGTAGATGGACATAAATTAAGTACTTATTAACAAAAGAAAGTAGTTAATACTTACAAATGTGAACTTGTTTTTTTTGGAGAATTACTCATATGTTTGTAATATTCTAAATTAATATAGCTGATATCAACGGACGTACACTTAAGTTATAATGAAATTACATTTAAAAAAACAGGACAAACACATCTAAAAGAAAGCCACATGTGCAATATTGGCGAACAGAAGAAATAATCGCACAAACACATGTTCTTGTCTTTTATTTCTTCTGTTCGCCAATATTGCACATGTGGCTTTCTTTTAGATGTGTTTGTCCTGTTTTTTAAAATGTAATTCATTTAAAAGAAGATCGCAAAATATCGCAGAAGATCTTTTGAGTTTTCAACAGAGGGAAAAAAATCTTTAAAATCTTGTGCGTTTCAAGCTGGTATTATGTGGTATCACTTTTTAAAATCTCCACTAAAATTAAAAATGTAAATTTAACTTACTTCTTAAAACTCACTTTTTCCACGAACAAATCACACACGAGCAAGGAAAGATTTTGCAATTAATTAAATGCCAATAATTGACATTTTTCTAATAAAATACATGAAGAAAAAATCTTGGCCTACTGATTTGCCATTTGTATGTACCACTCTATTAACTTTAACAAATCGAATAGCTTTCTATAGGCAAAAAGTATGATTGAATAAGTAATGCGAATTTCAGGTGCATTTTGCGGTTCTTTCGCAGGGTAAATCCCCAAACTGAGTATGAGGTTTTAGAGGCGGGGTATTTACCTAACAAAATAATAAATAATCTTATGCATTTTACGTATTTCAAAAATTGAATAAAGTTCCGCTAAACTTCCTAAATTTCGCACTGTGCGGCGTGGTAAATTGAATGCAATTGACGACATCTTCTTGTGAAATGTTTTCTCATTCCTCACCAAGAGATATTCGAAGATCCCGAATTTTTACCGATATGAGTTGTCGGTGCCGAATACGTCACCCTAATAAATCTCAGAGATTTTAAATAGGATTAAAACCCGAGCTTTGAGCTGGCCATTGCAAACGGCGAAAGTTAATCGCATCCAAATATTGCTCAGTCACTCGTGTGGTGTGATGTTGCGCGTTGCTGTGCATTAGAACAAAGTTCTCTTTTACGAATTGAGCAAATAGCACCACGTGATCAGCTAAACACCCGTTTTTGTACCTAACAGCCATCATTGTACCATTTTTAATGAGAACAAGCTCAGTTTTCGCGTACAGTGAAATGCCAGCCCAAACCATCATACCGCCTCCTCAAAATACCATTCCTGGAGATATAAAACACGCTGAAAATCGTTCGTCAGGCCTTTTCTACACCCGTTCTCGTCCATCTGGTGGACGCAGACAAAAATGAGACTTATCTGTGAACAATACTCCATTGATCCATTGTCCAATATCTATGTCCACGGGCAAATCGTAGTCGCTGAACACGATGAGTTGGTAGCAAAAGTAGACAAGCAGCGGGTTTTCTTTCACACTGACACCCTTCAATATTCGGCGAACTGTAGAAGCTGCAGTACCGTAAACGTCTTCGACTTGGCGAGACGCAATTGTTGATGGTAAACCACGATAACGTAGTGTAGATAACACCATAAAATAGTATTCTCGCCGGTTTGTGGTGCGAATTCTGTCTGATTCTGGCCTTCTTGTGTGTTCCTCAGTTTGACGATTGGCTGTATTGCGGCTTAGACAGTACTTCTGGGAATATTCAAGACACAGCAGCGATGTATCGGATGCTGCGCCCATCTTGGTTCAGAGTTACTGCCCAGCCCACCTTTTCTGCTCGCATTTTGTCAACCATTAAGTACTGACAGTTAAAATGTTATTTCACCATAACAAATAAAAGATGAATAAAGGAATTTAATCTTAATTATTTAATTAATGTTAATTATGATAACATTTACTTCAGTGTCCGAGATTTTTGTCCGCGAGTGTAGTTACTGTAAGCTAGTGTATTTATATTCAAAACTATCCTAGTACATCTCGTAATACGAATTTATATCACAAGTAGCTAATGAGAACGTAAAACAGCAAAATAAAATATCTCCTTTCAACGGATATTCGTATATATATTCAAAAGAATTTAAAAAAACAAGGTAATTTACCTTTATACTCGCAATCCGAAATGAACGTATTCATCTCTCATAGTTGCATAAAGCCCCCAGTACTTTCTTTTGCCTAATTGCATGAACTATCTTTTACGAAGCTGGAAAATGCAACTTCGAGTGTTCAAGTATCCGGTCTTCGTTTCATATTTCAAGTATATATTATCAATTGAAAGGTCCAGAAGTAAAGTACATTTAGAAACTCTACTTTTAGACCTTCATTTACTCCAACTGTATAATACGAACCACCAGGCAGAGGAGAATCGCTTTTCATATTAATACTTTTTACGTTGACATCAAATAGAAGTTAAACGGGAAAATTTTAAAAGAAGTACATTAGCAACAAAAGGGAAAATGATAAGAGCTACTAGCGTTCTTACAATGAAAACAAGACGTATTAAGGATTTCATTTTAAGGTGAAAAATCGTCCCACTTTGTTACTTTCCACTGTATTAGCACGCTAGAGTTGTACGCCGTACAATATTTCATAACATGAGACGCCAATGTTGCTTATCGAAATATACATGGCTCATACTTTATTACATCACATATTTGTTGTACTACGTATGCATCATATTTAGATTATTACGCCACCATTATTTGTGAAATGTGATATTTATCTTCGTTTGCGTATTACTTTAACATTGGAAGCCACGATTGTTTTACGATTTGTCTATGTAATAAAGAGGGAATCAATTAATGAAGCATAAGTATCTTCAATATCTTGGAATTAAGACTAGAGAAACAAGCTGACAAGAAGTTAAGTTAAACAAATGGGATCAGGGTCGATCTGGATACTAATCAAATACGAATGGTTAAAAGACAAATACATTAAAAAGCAGCATATACCGTGGAAGTTGCCATGACAACCTCACGTATATAATTATGATATTAATATGCTGTCATTTATAATTTAAAATTCTTTGAAACAGGCAGTAATTTCAGAAAAATGTAAGAAATTATTATTACATTAAATATAAAATGAAAAAATGTGTGAAAGTCGTATCCATCCGGGATACGACTTTCACACATTTTTTCATTTTCCCGGACAACCTGGACGGTTGACGCCGTGACACGTTGCAGCTACATTCTTATATATATATATATATATATATATATATATATATATATAATAACTTCGTGACCTTGGTATGATATGGTAAACCTAATCAGTAGGCGATTAAAGGTCTGTATATTACTTCAAAATATATGTATTTAAAAAACTCTACATGTTTCGGCGGTACGCCTTTATCAAGAGTATACAAAATATAAATGACATTTATATTCTGTCATTTATATTTTGTATACTCTTGATAAAGGCGTACCGCCGAAACATGTAGAGTTTTTTAAATACATATATTTTGAAGTAATATACAGACCTTTAATCGCCTACTGATTAGGTTTACCATATATATATATATATATATATATATATATATATATATATATATATATATTTAGATAATTTCTTAGCCGTTCATTTAATATATCAATTGATAAATTCTTTGAGTTTTTCGGCTTTTATATTAAATATTTATAAATATTATCAAATTAGTATCTAATTGCGAAGTAAATGTGAATGTAAACATTGCTGTCTACAAATTACAACGCAAGGCATACGAAATTTAATTGAAAAATTCTGTCTACGTTGGGACTTGAACCCATGTATACGGTTTGCCGGACCGTCGCTTTAACCAATTAAGCGGCGATTGAAGGTCTGTTTTATATTAATATGTATATATTTAAAATAAGATCTTACATGTTTATATTTTATCAAAGAATTATAAATGACAGATATTAATATCTGTAGATTGTAGCTTATCCCTCGTATTTATGTGTGCTCAAATTTTTGTCTTTAGATTTAGTAAAAAGACTTTCTTTGGAGACTTTGGTTAAACAAAAACTATAAGGAAAGGTATAAAACTCCTTACCACAATTAATACTGGTATCCTAAATACGCATTTCGACAACTATGTTGTCATTCTCAGTAAGTAAAAATAATAATCACAGTGTCGAACATGAGGCATAGTAAAGCTAACACAAAGAATATTGAAACACTTTACAAGACGTCCACGTTGTATACACTGTGTCCCATGTTTAACACTGTGATTATTATTTTTACCTACTGAGGATGGCACCTTAGTTATCGAAATACATATTTAGGATGTGAGTATTAATTGTAATGAGGGGTTTTATACTTTTTTAAGAATTTTAGATACAGTATTTCTTTTATCACATTTATTTCAAGTTAAATTAATTTTCCTTGTTTAAACAATTCTAAACTTAGCATAAACAACACCGAAAATCAATAAACTGCACTTCGCGCAAACTTTTGCCAAAACAAATGAACACATACATAGCTAACGTAGTATGATATCTACTTGCACATACGGTCGCATAAAATAACAAAGGGGAATTCTAATAAAAATAGAATTAACGCAATAATCCATCAACCGTAAAGCGATTTACTTAAAATTAACCCTTATCGCTAAGTGCAATGGCGTCACAACGTTACAATTCATCATTCACTTTGATAAGGCAACATGCGACACCGGAATCACTTAACACCACATTTTGGGATGTCTGAGAGGTGGTGGAAAAATAAAATACATTTCGAAAGCTCGCCACTTATAACCTACTCTGTATGTTGAATATCGTTGTGAAAGAGCGAACGAAAATATTTCGGGATGAAATGAAACTACCCTGAACGACATCAATGCAATGTGTACAGATGTGTGGTTTATTCTTTTTTCCTAGTTTACGCTCAGTTTTATGCATGCTCGTCTATCTAAGAATATTGTGTTTCATATGATGTAAAAATGTAATTTATTCATGGCAGTTATTTTTATGGTATGTAATATGCGAGGGTGAATGATATGTTTTTAGATTCTAACGTTATATTGTCACAGACAAGATTTTCTAAATGAATGTTTCGATTAAAACCCTACGAGTTTTTTATGTGCATGTATAGGGGGCGGAAGCAATATTAAATAATTAATATTATATTCACGTTAGCTATTATTTATCAATTAATTTAAACAAACATTTTTTAAACTTAATTAAAATTAAAACAATAAGAAAATTAACTTCAGTATTGTTTTTAAATTGTAAAAAACATTTTTGTATCCGGCATCTTTGAAAGAAAAAGACAACGTATAAAAAATGGAAAGAAGTAATTATACAGGCTGATCAAAATTAAGTGTTCACCATCGCTATCTTTGTTATTGTAGTGTTACGCTTAGCATATAGAAAAGTTTTAATCTATTTTTAAATTCTATTTCTTCCTTAAAATATCTCGTTTTAAAATATATTTAACTTAAGACATTTTTACATTTGTACAACTGTACATATTCGTACAAAGAGAAAGCATTTCTTTTGTCATATTCCGAAGCGAAACCTTAAGTTTCTACCTGAACCGATACCGTCACTATGGAATTTCTTTCTATTTACATTTCTTTTTTTTAGATTGTTTTAATTAATTATATCTTCTTTTATATGTGGTGTTTCATATCATTAGGAAGCTTATGTCACAAGGGTTATTCTAATAATATTTATGACATCGATAGACCACGTCTTCAGGTCGCGCTTCTTATTAACTATTATTCAAGATATCGACCCCTCTCTTCGATGGATCATAAAACAGACCGTTTTCTAGACCTTTTCTATCGACACAAAAACTATAAGTCCTTCTTCTCTTTCGAACGTTCGTGAGTTACATACGCATCGCTCATCGTGCTGTCCAAGCTCACGATGTCACGCTGTCCGGTGTCTCTTCGCTTCTAAGGTAAACTGTATTGTTCTATACATATTATTCTTGTAAGCGAATCCATATTAATTCACATTAATTTAAACTACTTAATTTCTTATTCCTCCGGCCAACACCGCTCTACATATACTCAACCAGGTATATATATCTTCGAAGACCACGTGCCCAACTTGGCAACTCAAGGTAACTTTGTATTATTCTATACAGAGATTATTTTATATTCATCGTAATTAATTAACCCTTAATTTACTACTCCAATTAAACGTTCGTTTCAGAGTATGTTTTTGTGTTAATTTTTAATCTACTTATCTACTGCTCCGCATGTATATAGTACTTTGTTTTTATTACTGTTTTATTTTATTACTGTTTTAATTACTTTTAAATATACGAATTTCAATTTCTTATTATGTAAATATAAATACAAACTTTAAGGACGCCGCTGTGTTTTATTTTATTTATTAAGTTTTTGTGTATTTATTTTAATTAACCATCATCACACACGTCCTGGACCTTTGAAGGAACTTCATCACCAGCACCATCTAATTATTGTATTACAAAATAATTTCCTTATTATTAGCCCAAGCCGCCGTTTGTAATAAGTGTCGCCCCCCCCCTAATTTGTAATAGTAGGAGCTACGTAGTACGTTAAATTAGGAAAGTTGTATTTTTTTTCCGCTAATTACGATAGTAAAAACAGAAAAACAATTGAACGTATAGGTTCCCAATTATTTTAAAAATGTATATTTTTCTACTGAACCATCCAGTATAATATTATACCAATCGATGCAATGCCAAGGGTTTTATATGAGTTTTCTTACAAAAGTTGAAAATAACGGAGGCAATTCAAAAGCAAGGTGTCTGTCCTTTAATAAAGGCACGGAGCTAAATATCTAAGAAGACATGGAGAGTAATAAAATAAAAAGCATAAGTACCCTGAAAATTATTTCTTGGAGACTGTGGTTAAGTAAAAACTTAAAAAGGTTTATAACCCCTTACCACACTTATTAATCGTATCCTAAATACGTATTTCGACAACTAAGTTGTCATCATCAGTAGGTAAAAACCACTAATTCAAAAGTCGCACATGGGGCACAGTAAAGCTAGATAACCGCTTACGCAACAACTACTTTACACCGCGTCCACGTATAGACTAATTTTACCATGCAAATATAAACTAGTCCTTTTCCTAGTTTATATTTGCATGGTAAAATTAGTCTATACGTGGACGCGGTGTAAAGTAGTTGTTGCGTAAGCGGTTATCTAGCTTTACTGTGCCCCATGTGCGACTTTTTAATTAGTGGTTTTTACCTACTGATGATGACAACTTAGTTGTCGAAATACGTATTTAGGATACGATTAATAATTGTGGTAAGGGGTTATATACCTTTTTAAGTTTTTACTTAAACACAGTCTCCAAGAAAGAATTTTCACAATGACTTCCCGGTCAAAGGAGTTTAATAGATTTCATAAGTTATATATTAAAGTTAAACTTATAAGTACAGATATCAATTTCCTTAAACGGTGTAAAAGTAACAATGTTTTTCCTAAATTCATGAACGTAAATGTAACGACAAATTGTAGAAATAACGATAAGGTCATTTCATATGCAAAAATGAAATGTTTGAACCTAGAAATGAAATATCTGTACAGTAAACGTAGTAAATTAGAATTAGAACTATATAATTTGCATTTAAAAGGCCTTTTTTTCCTTAAGACGTAAGTGCTCTTCGACCTTTTCCTAGTTTATATTTGCATGGTAAAATTAGTCTATACGTGGACGCGGTGTAAAGTAGTTGTTGCGTAAGCGGTTATCTAGCTTTACTGTGCCCCATGTGCAACTTTTTAATTAGTGGTTTTTACCTACTGATGATGACAACTTAGTTGTCGAAATACGTATATAGGATACGATTAATAATTGTGGTAAGGGGTTATATACGTTTTTAAGTTCATAAGTACCCTATTTAGTGATGTGTGTGGACTAATACCATCCTATTTGGATTCTATTATATTTACAGCTTGATTTGATTAGGGTGAAATTAGTCCACACACATCCCTAAATAAAACTGAATTTATTGGAGGTATACATTTCCGTCTCGGCAACACGTACATATTTCCAATACAAAAATTCTCTTTACAGCCAAACATTTGGTATTGCAATGGACTCTCCTTTAGCTGCCCCTATTGCTAATCTGGTAATAGAACATGTAGAATAAAACGTTATCAATTCATTATACTTCAACCCCATCTTCTTTAAAAGACGACATCATAACATGTATACCGATAAATAAAATGAACAACCTTTTAAATAAATTCAACAACTTTCACAACAAATCAAAATTCACAATTGAAGAAGAAATTAATAGCAGATAGTAACTATCCACCACAACTTATAGAGCAAACAATTAAAAAAAGAATCTACCAAATATACAACACCGCAGACACCAATAACAATTTAAGCAATGAAACAACATATATCACGATTCCATATATTCCACAATTATCAGAAAAAAAATATATACTTTAAAAAAATATGATATAGTTACAACATATAAACTTAGTAATACTAATAAACATCTATTTTTAAAACTAAATCCTGAAATAGAAAAAAATCGAGAAACACATGTCATCTATAAAAAAAACCATGTCGCGATTGTGTGTGATAGTTACTACAAGGCCAAAGTAAACAATATTTTTTGTATGAATACAAGCCCACAAATACTCCAAAACAGACAAAAATGCTTTATTTACACATAAATTACAACGCGATCACGTTTCGATTTTTAAAACACAGCTAATCGATGAAGAACAACACACAATGAAAAGGGAAATTAAAGAAATCATTAATATTAAACAAGAAAAAAATTCAATTAACAACAGAAGTGATAAATAGAATCTAAGCAGTATATATTATAACCTAATAATATAACGATCTGCAATATACCATCATGAATATATGTTGTTATTATATAAATATCTATCATATGTTATTTAAATATCTGTACACTGGCTTATCATGCTGACAGTTCGGTGTTTGGATCCCTGACTAGGCTGCCCAAGTAGGTTTTCGAGGTTTTCCTTCTCGTTCAAGGGGAATGCCGACAGCTTAACATCTTAAGTCGCTCCACGGGCGCGGACATAATCATAACTCATGGCTTGCCAATCCCCCGCAATTGACGTCTTGCTGTCAAGTGTTCTGAGGCATGAATTATTATTAAACTTGAATGTATCCTTAAATATTTTAATTTCTTTGAAAATGGCACTATGTTCCGAAACATGTAAGATTATTTTAAATATATACATATCAAAGTAAAACATACTTTAAATTGCCGACTAATTTAATCTAATATATATATATATATATATATATATATATATATATCTATATATATATATATATATATGTTGTAACTGGATTCCGGGTTTTCTTCCGCGTTTCTACTGTTTGGTCGTGGCAAAGACCGGTGCTGGTTTCTGGACGACGTTTCAGCAAAATCACATTTGCCATCTTCAGGTCTGCGATAACTGTTAGCTTCTGGTTACTCGTAAACTGTAAGTTTACAAGTAACCAGAAGCAGAAGCAGACTAATTTAATCTACTATATATATATATATATATATATATATATATGAAAGTGTAAGTTTGTCGGGTTCTTGGCCGCGTGTGAGTTTTGTCCTGAAAAGGACTATTTACTCTACGTTTCAACGAGATCGCACCCGTCATCTTCAGGAGCTAGTCGGTCTGTCGCTGGTTAGAGCCGGAGATCGTATATATATATATATAATATTTTCGTGACCTTGGTATGATAAGGTAAACGTAATAAGCCGGCGATTAAAGGTCTGGTTCATTACTTCAAAGTATATATATTTAAAACAACCCTACATGTTTCGGCAATGATGCCTTTGTCAAGGGATTACAAAATATAAATGACAGAATATAAATGTCAAATAATTAAGTTGCTATTGTTTAAATTATTCAAAGATACATTCCAATAATAATAATAAATCATGCCTTAGTATTCCAAAAAATAGATAGCAAGGTGTGAACATATGTGTTGTTCGCTGCCAGAAGCTTGTGTCTCTTTCTGGGTATGAACCTGTGTGTTGGTTGCTGCTGGCAGCTTGCGTATCTATCTGGGTGTGTGATTTTGTATTTGTGTGACCGCGTAAGTGTAGGGTTTTGTATGTTAGTGCGCTCGTGCGTGTGTTTAGTGACCGGTCACGTAAATTTAGAGAGATCGGATAACCAGCCGTTGCGTAGGGCCGCCAACCCTTTCCCGGCAACTTCTTTACTTTTCCGAGCAGTACTTCGACGGCCCGACCCCCGCCCCAACGAGGCAAGGCGCAGACCAGCGAAGCGCACCCTGCACGGGGTTGCTCATCGCCAACCGAGGGAACACTCTTAGTGGCTACCTCAGCCGACGACGGTCACACTTTGTGCCATCTTAACGATTTCCGCAGAAGCGGGGGCAATGCACACACGTCGAACCTGTGTGTGCTGTTATAGGACCGGTCCTGGGCGGCAACCTGGCTAGGCTGCTGTTAACAGCACACACACGTTCGACGTGTGTGCATTGCCCCCGCTTCTGCGGAAATCGTTAAGATGGCACAAAGTGTGACCGTCGTCGACTGAGGTAGCCACTAAGAGTGTTCCCTCGGTTGGCGATGAGCAACCCCGTGCAGGGTGCGCTTCGCTGGTCTGCGCCTTGCCTCGTTGGGGCGGGGGTCTGGCCGTCGAAGTACTGCTCGGAAAAGTAAAGAAGTTGCTGGGAAAGGGGTGGCGGCCCTACGCAGCGGCTGGTTATCCGATCTCTCTAAATTTACGCGACCGGTCACTAAACACACGCACGAGCGCACTAACATACAAAACCCTACACTTACGCGGTCACACAAATACAAAATCACACACCCAGAGAGAGACGCAAGCTGCCAGCAGCAACCAACACACAGGTTCATACCCAGAAAGAGACACAAGCTTCTGGCAGCGAACAACACATATGTTCACACCTTGCTATCTATTTTTTGGAATACTAAGGCATGATTTATTATTATTATTATTGGAATGTATCTTTGAATAATTTAAACCATAGCAACTTAATTATTTGACATTTATATTCTGTTATTTATATTTTGTAATCCCTTGACAAAGGCATCATTGCCGAAACATGTAGGGTTGTTTTAAATATATATACTTTGAAGTAATGAACCAGACCTTTAATCGCCGACTTATTAAGTTTACCTTATATATATATATATATATATATATATATATATATATATTACTTATTTTTTATATTAATTAGAATGTTTATTTGCTTTGATATTTAATATTACAATATTACATTAATGTCCTGTAAATGGGGATCACCTCTTGGGCATTAAAGACTATTATTATTGTGAAGTATATTTACCTTTTTTCTGTCCTATCATCGGGGAATCTTACAATAAACTAGTCAGTATATATTTTATAACAACTGTAATGTTTGCATCCAATGTAAGACCACGGCATTAGTTTTTAATTAAAAGCTGTGGTACTTTTCACATACGGTTTTATAATATCTATATAATATCTTGTATATAACTTTCCGAGAAAATGCCCATTCTTTAAAGTTTATTGCTTTCGTAAAAGCGATAATGAACTACAGTATCATTAGTCAAAATAATGGACATCATGAATTTTTACAACTTCTATACATAAAAAAGTTATCTTCTTGGAGACAATTTTAATGTTATCACCGTAATAATCATAAAACTATACGTGCTGGTGCCTTGTACTGCTGAAACAATCAGACGTATTTTTAATTGTTATCGAACGACTAGGAAAAAAAATGAAATGTCTATACGAATCAATAAAGGTTCAACATAAAATGTCATTGTTATTAATCATTGAGACGTTATCAGCTTATTAAAAAAAATCTCCGTTATTTTATATAAGAATTAATGAGTATGTGTGACTATTGTTATTAATTTCTTTTTGTAAGCGACGTCACTTCTCAAAAAACCTTGACATCTCGTTACAATATGGGGTGTATCCGGGCTAAAATGGAATAAATTACCCTTGAACACGAAACAAATTATAATCGCATAAAATAGTATGGGTGTATATAAATAATGCGACAATAAATCAAGGTACATATCGATTTCGACAGGTCTAATCTTTAGCATGGGAATCTAGTTAGATTTAAATGCGCAGTCAGGGACTATGTAAAGCTTTCACATCTCAGAGTTATGACTTGGTATAAGTGGTCGTATTGTTGAAAATAGCTAAAACTGGAACGTAAATTTCAAACAGCTTCAGGTAAAGATATAATTAGATGTTTTGCGAGTTGTATTTTATATTTCTGGAGTTAAATCAATTCGTCCTATACAAGGAGTATGTATGATGAAGTTATGGAATTAGGGAATGAATTTTATGTTAGAAGTAATAGCATATTTTTCCTATAAGTGAATCAAAATAGAATGGAATAGCATATAACTATACAGATGACCTTGAAATAAAGAGAAAATATATCAAAAAACGGAAAGATGTCGCTATATAGAATATAAATGCAAAATATTTTCCCTCTCATAATACGAGGGAACATCGGAAAGTTTCTAGAACGAACCAGAAGATGGCTTGTGCGCGCGTACCGGTCATGTCTTTTGAGTGCCTCATCTATTATATAACTGGTGTCAAATTTTTAGTTGTTATAACCAAGCAAAATAAATAGTGTGCGCATTTTCTTAATCATGAATAAAATCGAATTCCGTGCACTTATAAATTCTAAAGAAATAAAAACGGAATTAGACGAAGTTCGTGGAAAGTCTTCATCGTCGTATGCAACCGTTGCGAACTGTATTGGTGAATTTAAACGAAGTCGAACAAGCATAGAAGATGCATCGCGTTCTGGGAGACCAAAAACATCTACCGATGAAGAAACCATTGGAAAAGTTCACGGAATCGTTATGAATATTGCCGATTAAAGTTGAGAGAGATAGCAGAGGCAGTTCGTTTATTTGTCTCCAATTCTTCATGATTCCCTTAATCACATTTATTTTAAAATAATTCAACTCTCTCTTGCTCCACGGCATAATTATTTTTTGGGAAATCACTGATTCGTGAATTATCCTTGACAATACATATTTTCTGTATGTCATGTTTTGCGAAGAAATTCTTGAGGACAGTAAACGATGCACGCACTGCTGATTTAATTGTAACTGCGTTCTCTTTTACTTCTATGCAGAAATTCTTGAGGGCAATCAACGATGCACATACTGCTGATTTCTTTGTAACTGCGTTCTCTTCTATAAAAATTGTGAGGGAATTTCCTAGAAGTGCATGCCTGCTTAATTACGACATTGGAGCGAATCAAAGTTTGCTTTTCTATAACTCGACGTTCTATAAATCCCGTCGGTTTTCTTTTTAACAATTCTACAACCCTGAGATGATCTGTCCTAGTTTCGCCGGATTTTGTCCTTGTCGGTTCCGTAGGGGTGCAATAGGCAGACCTCTGCCTTCGATTGAGACCGTGTCGTGACGAAAATGCTATCCGTCGCTCTAATTGCAAGTAATTGTATGACTCACACATTTTTCATATATATATATATATATATATATATATATATATATTAAGTATTACATTGAATGTGTGGAAAGAGGAGTCCTACTTTAGTTATCACACTTCTTTCTAATTTCGAACCTCAAGAAATGGTTTGGCTGAAAAGAAATTCTCATAGAATAATGAAATCATCGAAGCTGTAATTGAACATTTGGAAGGTTTTTGATAGTTCTTATTTTTCTGCATGAATGGAAGGTCTTGAAAAACGTTGGACTAAATGTATAGAGTTACTAGAAGACTATGTAGAAAAATAAATATGATTTTACCCAGAAAAGTGGTGTTGTGTTTCGTTCTAGAAAGTTTCCGATCTTCCCTCGTAATAAGTCACTGAACACGTCGTTACGATATGAAAAAACTCTCTCATTACCATCAAACCTTCCTTTTCGCTCCTTGTAGTAATAAAAATACCCATTGGAATTGTATTGCTTTTACGGAACAGTCTATATAGGAATATCAAAATTTTTGAACGTATGTAAAATTAGAACATAAAGTTAATGAATTCGACATTCCTTCCTACCTCTGCCTTAGTGGATTTACCTTTAACCGTTAGCCGCTTTGGTGTGCGTCAATAGCAAAGTTGTTTCGATAGGTCTCGAAGTGTCAATTGTATCTTTTCTAATGTCAAAATTTCTAGCTTTTATTTATGCTTTTTCATTACTTTACTAAACACAAAAATTTACTCGGTATGCTTATGGACAAGGATTTCGAAGAGTCTTTATTAAAAAAAAGTAAAACAAAAAATAAGCTCTAAATCAATCACAACATAATCGTTTTCTACACATCCGCATTTAAATTCCTTTTTTGAAACCCCTTCAGGACGTTTGTAATAATTCAGATATTTTATTCATATCCATCTCCTTTCATTAACCGCAACTCAATCTCAATCACTCGTTTGAAAAATGATTCAGTTAATGTTAGATGTTGATGATTTCCTTAGGGTAAAACCTAATGTCACAACTCGCGCGTTTGTTCCTTTTATTTTTGTTAAACCGTAAGTTTACACGATTTATTACCGACTACATTTATTGAATGTGTCAACATAAAATTTATGATACCGAGAAATAGACTTATAATTTATGGCTTTCTTTGCTATTATCTGCAAGAAACCTCGTTGAACACCTTATATGCTTTTGTTGGCTAACTGCTTTCTATACGAAATATTTAATGTTTTATTAATACAAATTTAAATTATCATCATATACCGGGTTATTTTTTTATCACTACACATACATCGCCCTATATGTAAAGTTAAACAAAGAAAAGTCAATGAATTGAAGGCATAGTAGGCAACCAGTTATACTTATATAGCAGTGACGTATTTTTCTAGGTGCCAAATATTTCTGATTTTTCATTCATACTTAAATCTTAAATTAAATGCATTTTATTGAAAAATAGATAGTATAATTTATTTAAAATAGTTTATTATCCTAACAGGCGTATATCTTGGGCGAAGACGATTTTAAATATTTTTAACAAATTCAAAGAAGATAGATCTTTAAGGATGAAATATATCTAAGTTAGTAAAATTAGTGTATCAAAAAAGGTAGAAAATAGTAAAGTGGTGATAACAAAAGAGTACAAGTTAGATTTTACCATTTTATGAGATTGTACAACGTTCTCACATAACATCTAATGAATTACCGAACGTAACCTACATATTGGGGGCATTTCAGTAACACGATAAAAACAAATAATATACCACGAGATGTTATTTGTCTTACGAATGTTACGAATAAGTGGTTTTATAAAATGAAGAAATTTATCTTAAAAAGCAGTTGTGAAAAATTCTTGTAGGTAATAAATATGTTACCATTTCTTTAGTAATCAACTTCTGGACTGTACAATTATCTGACATAATCACAACGGGAATTAAAGATTGAAGAAGGTAAGACATTATGCAACAAACTTTTGGAATCTGTTTAAAGTAATGCTATTTTCATATGAAAGACGATCAGTTACTAGAGTAGCAACTGTTTTAAACCCTCGATTTAAAAGAGAAGGTTTTCGTAGTACTGAAAATGCTACTTTTCTAGAACAAGAAATGTTTAATGTTGTAAAGAAAATTGATCCTGGAAATAAAGAACAAATGCCTGTAACCAAAACAGACATTAGTCTACATGAGAAGTCACTTTCATTATTTGTATTTTTGCAAGAAAGAATAAGAGAAAGTAAAATTAATTACAGCTGATGTATTAATAACTAAAAGACAATACCTCGAAAAGCCCAATTCAAATCAGGACGTAGATCCTCTTTTATTTTGGAAGGTAGTTTAAAAAAAAGGTAATTGCATTTTTATTTGGATTTTCTTTTAGGTAAAGAAATGGAGCCGAAACCCTTAAAATAATGTGCTAGGAAATACTTCTGTATTCCATGCTGAACTCGCCAGCAGAAAGTGAAATAATGTTTAGTACAGCTCGTATAATAATAGAACAAAGGCGTGCAAGAGTAAAACCGAAAAATGTTAATATGATAATGTGCCGAAATAAAAATTTTAAAAATATTAATAAGTAACCTATAAGTATTTATTTTATTAAAATTACACCCAACCTTTTTCTATTAGCTAAAGAAATAACTCAATGGGTTTCATTTTACTATGCTTTCTAACTATTAAAGATTTGTGTCTTTCTGCGGGTTCTTAAATAAAACTAACGGTAACTTTAGACACACTATATTAATAATAAAAACGAATAACAATATAAAACTAATTACTAACAATAAGCACATTTATGTATTTATATTTATGTAAGTTCACTCGGTGATAATTTGGTATCGAATGAATTTAAATCCCTTCCTCGACGGCTTATACCGCATGTGTCAAATATCATTAAGCATAGGGAATACGTATGAGTACATACGATGTATATGTATATGGAAAAGCCGATCCAATGCCGGCGAAGACCGCGACGGCCGGCAACGATTGTCTCAGATTGTTTCGCAAATACAAGTTAGCAGTAATCATTTGACCATCGACATAGGTACTTGTAATGCGTTCTAAAATAACATTTACGAATTGCAAGGGATTTGCTTTTCTTATTTCTTTCAGTAGATGAAGGAAGTTTTTAAGCTGCGGTGCGTCGCATAAACAAAAGCGTAATTCTAATAAAATTAAAGAATAATCTTAATAAAATAAATAAAAAAGGATTCTAAAAATATAATAAATTATACAAGAGGTTCAAAAATTCCTCCTTGCACAGCAAGACATTGTCCTAGGCGGTCGTAGAAATTAGCTCTTACATTTGCTAACATGTCGGCAGTTAATGAATTAGCAGTCTCAGTTATTTTTTCTCTCAAGGCAACTAGATTTTCTGCTCTACCAGCTTCATGAGTATAAATAATATTCTTTAGATATCCCCACAAAAAGAAATCATTTGGAGATAGATCAGGAGATCAGGGCCATTTAATGTTTCCTGTTCCAGTAATAAGACGGTCAGGAAAAGTATTTCCTAGAAATTCCTTTACCCTCACTGTATTATGTGCTGGACTGCCATCATGTTGAAACCAAACTATTTCCTGATTTATTCCAATGTTTTGAATGGCGGGAAGTATTTGATTTTTCAGTAATTCGAGATACTTGTTGGCATTTAATACCATCAATAAAATAGGAGCCTATAGAATGGTCACCTAAAATACCTGCCCAAACGTTTAGTTTTTGAGGATACTGAGTGCGATTTGCAAAATGCCGGTGTTGATTTTCCGAAGCACAATATCGAAGAACAGAGGGATTGTGCTTTCCGTGTAATGAAAAAATGGAAAAGTTGATTCATCGGTGAAGAGAATATTTTTAACGAAATTTTCATCTCGATGTATCTTTTCCATAACGTCTTGACAAAACTCCATTCTCCGAAAATTGTCCTCGGGAAATATTTCTTGAGTTTTCGAATATTTGAAACATTTTAAACCACTACGTTTCCAAATACGTGAAATAGTTGTGTTACTTGTACCCAATTCCTCGGCAGCACTTCTAGTAGATTCCGTGTTATCAATTTCCACAATACTACAAATTAATACTCTTTCCTTAATTTTTTGAGGTGATACCTCTCTTGGTTTGCATTTCGTACAGTTATTGAGACAGAAACAAGTTTCAAATTTATTTATAATATTATAAATTGTTTGTCTGCAAGATACAGAACGGTCTGCAAAAGTCAGCGCAAACGATTTCATGCTCTCTATTGCAGACTTGCCAGCATAAAACCATTTTACTAACTGAAGCTTTTCAGTGGGTGTATAAAGAGCCATTATACATTAATTTTATTATACGCTTTCAAACTGTAACGGCCGCAGCTAGACTGAATGCAAAATTTCCAGTCAATCGGTATAGGAGACAATCGTCAGTCGCCGCAGTCTTCGCTGGCATTGGACTGGCTTTCTCATGTACGTACTCATACGTTGATTCTCTATGTCTAATGATATTTACCACATACGGTATATCGGCCACCGAGCCTGTCGTGTTTTCTTTAGTCTCGGTCTTTCCGTTTCTAGATTTGTTGAGAAGGCGCTAGGGGCGTGGCGTATCGTTCGATGAGTCATCACAATATGAACGTTTAAGCATACAAAGGTAAATGATTTAGATTGCCATATAGAATGTACATGAAACTCTTTAAATTTATTACGGAACTGTTTGCTTTATCAGTAAAAATTATTTTATTTAAACTTTCTTCGTTTTCATTTAACAAATTAAACATTATATTACAAAAATCAGTTCGTTTTACTTTATCTTCCTCGAAAAACTTTCGATGGTTTGACATCTTGTACGGCTTATATTTGGTTTATATATACATGCTACAAAATGGCCTGGCTACATCTAAAAGCGATCTTACATAACGCAGAATATCCAGCTTCATGTGTTCTGTTAACACGTGATTGGTTTTATTTTTTTTGTGGGAATTTAGAAAACAACCATCTTTTTTGAATTTATTAAAAATATTTAAAATTGTCTTAGCACATGGTATACGCCTGTTAATTAATTGTTTTAAATAAATTATCTATTTTTCAATAAAATATATTTAATTTAAAATTTATGTATGAATAAAAAATCAGAAATATTTGACAAGTGGAATTATACTCATTGATGTATAATTGGTTGCATACTTTACCACCAATGCATTGCCTTTTCTTTTATTAGATTTACACATAGGGCGATGTATTTTATCCAGCGACAAAAAAATTACGAGCCCTCAAGGCGATTGATTTTTATCATTAGCCCTCAAGGTCACAAGGTCATTTTTTCTTGTGGGACCATCTCAAAAACAATACGTATTTTTCAATAAAATATATTTAATTTAAAATTTATGTATGAATAAAAAATCAGAAATATTTGACAAGTGGAATTATACTCATTGATGTATAATTGGTTGCATACTTTACCACCAATGCATTGCCTTTTCTTTTATTAGATTTACACATAGGGCGATGTATTTTATCCAGCGACAAAAAAATTACGAGCCCTCAAGGCGATTGATTTTTATCATTAGCCCTCAAGGTCACAAGGTCATTTTTTCTTGTGGGACCATCTCAAAAACAATACGTAACATATGGTCCCAAAGTTTGCGGAAAAATTTTAGATATCGATAATTTTCCTAAACTGGATTGCTTTATAAATTATATATTACAACAATTAACAATAAATACTTAATCCTCAAATAATTGATAGTGGGCCATTATCTTCGATGGTCCTCTGTTTTCTTCTGACTTATCCCATCTTCAGCAGGATCAATTTCTGGCATTTTTCTTTAATTAGACTTCATAATTGGTCTTCATTTGCAGCTTCTCATCCAGTTACAAACACTTTTCGGGTCAATATCTACGAAAATTCCTCTACTAGCCGAGCCTGACGTACTATACACCTATATACGTATTTTTTCGCTCCTGTACCGACATAGCCAGTCAAGAGAAAATTTCCACTTTCGGCAGAGTCTCTTTTGTCCGTCAGATGTCACTAGATTATATGGTGCCACCTGATAGGACAAAATTTGCTATACCTTATCAGGCGGTTTTTTAAGCGTTACTTCACTAGCTTAACTGATGAATTCCGATACTATGACAGAAACACTTGTCTTACGCAGAAGTAAATGTTGGAAAGTACGAGGCGTATGTCCATGTGTACTAGGATGGTCCTCATTTTTCAACTTTGTTGTTTTGACCGTAACTCCCCCTCAAAATGTTCGCTATAGTATAAAAATACGGTGTGCAAAAAATTATCCCATTGGGCGTGGTTAAGACGTGGCGCATCGCTCTTGAAATTTGGTTCAAAAATATTAAAAATAAAATTTTCTTGGTTGTAAAAAATATATTATTTACACTAAAAAATATATTTAAAAAATATATTTTACTTTAATTTTAACAATTTTAAATCTCCTTGAGACGATGTCGTCTTAAAGCTTCTCTGGTTTTCATTTATAGCAAAATTTTTAAGGACTAGAATACAAAGTAAAATCTATGTACTTATATACATATATGATGACATATTTCTTAAGAAAATAAATGAAAATGAATAAAAAGATAGAAGAATGGTTTACTTTTGGAAAACATAGTTAATAAATAGGAAAAACATAAAACATTCACTTATACCTTGTGGCCACAGATTTGATAATGTTACAAGGTCTCTATCTGACAAGGTATAAATAAAAATGCTTTGCTTTTAGTTATTTATATGTTATTTTATTTCAAAAGAGAATATTTGTTCAGTGTCCGATAATCCGCAACAATTTGCACTATCTATTGCTTTTCTTCTTCATCTTAGGATAACACTAAATTAAAATCTTCCATTAGCTTAACTGCTCGTTCTGCCGAGTCATTAACAACATTCATATTTTCAACGATATTAAGGCCAACGTTAAATCTAGGTTCATTTACCCACTTCTTTGGATCTTTTGTTAAAAAGTCCGTTGGAATACCAAACCTTTTAAAAAAATTACGTGATTTTTGGGTTATAAAATATTCGATCTTCTTATTAAGATATTGGCTTATAGTATGAGGAGTTACGATCAATTTTTTTAATTCGCAATCAGTAGGGTTATCCAGAGCTTGCACCATAAGATTCTTTGACTCATATGTAACATTTGGATCACAAAAAGACAACGCTGCTGTTTCTGGGGTTAAATACCACAAATGATTACTTAATTTGCTTAGTGACGCACGACTAATCTTCTCATCAACAATTTTATAAGCTTGTAGATCTTTTCGCAATCTTAAATCCTGCATAGGGGCATCTGCTCTAACTGGTGCTAGTATCCAATTTTTTAAATACACCCTAATAACAAAGATGCAAATGTCACGAATACTAGTTATCTCCAATTGTGTCATTTTAAATTAGTTTCGAAATAAATATAATTTAGGGCAATAAATAGCTTTCGACATCCAACGAGCGTGATGAAATGCTCCAGGCTTTTTGAAGGTAAATTCCAGAACTGTACCACCAAGAAAAACTATACTTAATTGAAGAAGCTCTTTTTAATCATCACGTGGTTGCTTTACTTCAAGATTTTGAGATGCAAATTTTATAATCTCGGATACACTCCCAACTGCATCCTTCACTTACTGATCTTCAACACCACTCATAAAGTTAATTTTGTCAATTTTGATCCAAGCGTCTCTAAATCTGCTCAACATATGTACGTTAGGGCCTGATGATTTTTGCATTTTTTAATCGAAAACACTTATTAAAATTATTTTATAGATGTGATGACGGCATAGTAAATATGAAAGATCTTTTCCGATCGCTTGCTCTAAAAGAACACAAGCACCTTGAAGTCGGCCTAAGTTAGAAGCTGTGATATCGCAACATAGAGCTTCTACTTTTTCAATTATTTTCCATTCTTGCAATAGGTCGTACACTACTTCTGCTTGTTGCTTTCCCGTTCCAGATGATAGTGCTGGAATTCCAAGTAATTGTTCCTTGCCATTGTATGATATAACTACTGGAATCCGATCAATAGATTCGTTTCCTATTAACGATGGCAAAATTTTACCATCCCAGTGAACTGTAGTGCTACGAATTTCTTCTTCATCAAATTTGTCTTCAATTCTTTGTCCAGTTTCAACTCGAAGTTTTGAACGGATTTTGCGAATATTTATTACTAACTCATCCACTTCTTGATTTAGAGCTTGAGCGGTTGCTACAAGTATTCGCACAGCATCGCGGTCACTAACTTTACATTTGTCCAAAACTGTTACAAGGTTTGCCGTTATAAAATTATTTTGTGCCTCGTTTTCTTTTAGGTTTACTTGGTCTTGGTTCATTTTCCGATTCCTTCGTAACATCAAACTCAAACTGCTCAGTTATTTCATCTTCACTATCGGTTACATTGAAGTTCAGTTCGACTTTTTTTCTGGAAAAAATGTTTGATAAGGCATTAATAACATTAACATCCAAAAAAGAATTTGACAATTTCGAACAAAAATTTAAAAAAATCTTTATAGTAAGCAATTAAATAATCTAGAAAACGAACATGAAAAATATTTTATTTTTGAGTGATTTTTACACAAATTTTCCAAATGTTTTGATTTTAATCAATTGTCATTTTATAGGGGAAGTCCCTTTTTAATTTTCTTAAATGCTGCACCACAGTGATGCCAGTTTTCTTAACAAAAACGCGTAAGAGTATTCGAAAAAAGGGATAAAAAAGCTATATTTAGAACTCGTTGGGTTAAAAAAATATCTATGCTTGTAAAATATTATCAGGATATATAAATAATTTAGTTGCCGCCGCAATTTTTGAAATTTGATTCCAATTTAATTTTTATAATCAAATTTTTGTTACAAATCGTGGCAGTTACCGTAAATTTAATTAAGTTATAATAATAAAATTATAGGTATATTGTATACTAAAAAATATAAATACATAAATAAAATTATATTTCTGTTCATTTTACCAACAGGGGTCACCTTGAGAGGCGGTGGGCCACGCCTTCCCTTTGTTCGATACGCATAATTTATTGCATACCGTATTTTTACATAAAAACAAACATTTCTAGAGTGAGTTACGGTCTATAACTTCAAAAAATGTTTCTTCTACATCTAAAGACCACACTAATGTGTACAGTTACAGACGTGTATATTGCATGTCTGTTTCATTTGTAACAAACGCGTAATACGTGCCTAACGTATTGTTATACTTAAACTTTTTTGAAAACTTACACTAACTGTTGTTCAGATAGCAAAGTTTTGTTTGCAATGTCACTTTGACAGAAAACTAAAAACAAAATGTATCAGGCGGCTGTGCGCCACCTTTTATTTCAAAGTGCTATGTATACTCAGCGTTTGCTTCCAGGAATGCATACGTTCGAATGGTCATCCTCTTATGGGCATTATTTTTAGAAATTGAAATTATTTTGTTAGGACGCTTAATGGCATGTAATTTACGTTTTTTTTTTTTGTAATAAAACTTGAAAATTATTTTCTTTTTATTTTGTGTTAAACACTTCAAAATTACCCGTTTCCCTGTGCTACCCTGTATAAACGTCGACTAAATACTAGACCACCGAGCACTATAATACGAAACTTCTAAGACTGGTACGCCTTAATTTCTTTAGGTCGATAATATCGCCGACATTCCGTGCCGAACTGTTTCTAAGAAGACGGTAAAAACTTAAAAACCTTACCACAATTACTAATCGTATCCTAAATACGTATTTCGACAACTAAGTCGTCAGCATCAGTACCCTATATGCGACACTTTTATTAATGGTTTTTACCTACTGATGATGACAACTTAGTTGTCGAAACACGTATTTAGGATACGATTAGTAATTGTGGTAAGGGGTTACATACCTTTTTTTGAGTTTTTATTTAACCACAGTCTCCAAAGGAAGACGCTTTTAACACAATTTACGGTTACACTTATCAATGGGTATAAATTTTTTTGTGATACAATACGGAAACAGTGAAAGAAGTAACAAAATAAAATTAAAATTAAACATATTTTAAGATTCAATAATTAATTGTGGTCGTTTAAAGAATACTTTTGACACATACTTGTTTATAGGCTATCTAGCAACCAAAGTGAAAAAAAAAGAAAATATTAAGCAAATTAAAAGCAAATAAATAAAATAAAAATTGATATCCTTAGATTATGTTAATGTGTGTAGTTGACAAATACTTATATTTTCACGAAAAAAAATTAAAAAAATTAAAAAAATTAAAGATAATTTTATGAATTGTTAGAGGCTGAGAGACCTGAAATCTGAAGCGGATATAAACAAGAAATATCGCTAACCACAAAACAAATCAATAGATTCTAAATACGTATTTCGACAACTAAGTTGCAATCTTCAGTACAAGAAACTGACAAGGAAAAATAGTGTTAAATATAGCGTCTTTGGCTGACGTGCAACTTTTGAAGATATGCTCTTCATTAAAACACCAGTCCGATAACACTGAGTGTATCCCACTTAAACATATTGTGATGACTCACCCAACGATACATCACGTATCATTCCTCTGGCGGCTTCACGAAGGATCTAGAAACGGAAAGACCGAGACTAAGAAAAACACGAGAGAGTGCCGCGGTTGATATATAAGCCGTCGAGGAAGGTATTTGATTCATTCGATACCAAATTATCGCCGAGTGAACTTATATAAATATAAATACATAAATGTGCTTATTGTTAGTAATTAGTTTTTATATTGTTATTCGTTTCTTTATTATTAATATAGTGTGTGCTTAAGTTACCGTTAGTTTTATTTAAGAACCCGAAAAGACAAATACTTTACAATATCTTCAAAGGTGTACTTTAGTCAAATACGCTACGTTTATCACTATTATTCTTTTTCAGTTTGTTCTACTGAAGATGGCAACTTAGTTGCCGAAATTGTATTTAAAACTTACAAATTTGTATTGTGATTAGGGATATTTCATATTTCTATCTGTTTCAATAATAATTTTGAAAAATGCAATCATATTAACATGAATCTATCTTGCAAAACAATATTAGTGTTGATTTCAAAATTAAGAAAAAATATGAAATCAGTTACCTAAGACATATCTTTCGACCGACGTTCTTCAATTTTTTTTTGTTTTTCTATAATCCCATTACAGTATCTATTAGCGCTCCTTCAAATTAGTCTTTTTGGAATTATTCTGTAATTTCAAAATTTATTTGCTTGCTTTTAGCTTTTTCCTCTGCTTTCATTTTTAGTTTTTCCATTCGCAATTTTTTTCCTTTTGGAAGTTATTATAAACTTTGCTTAAATTTAAAACAACTCCAACTAATCGTGAATAAATTCTAAATTTAAATAAATAACTGAACCAAGATAATTTATCCAGTATGAGATTAATTTGATGTCCAATGAAATACTTATTTGAATACACTAATGGAAAAAAGTAACGAGCACACCCTGAATGGTCATCCTCTTATGGGCATTATTTTTAGAAATTGAAATTATTTTGTTAGGACGCTTAATGGCATGTAATTTACGTTTTTTTTTTGGTAATAAAACTTGAAAATTCTTTTCATTTTATTTTGTGTTAAACACTTCAAAATTACCCGTTTCCCTGTGCTACCCTGTATAAACGTCGACTAAATACTAGACCACCGAACACTATAATACGAAACTTCTAAGACTGGTACGCCTTAATTTCTTTAGGTCGATAATATCGCCGACATTCCATGCCGAACTGTTTCTAAGAAGACGGTAAAAACTTAAAAAGCACGGACACACATACAACATTTATATACAAAGACTTTGGTTTATTTGTTCAAGGACCTCTAGCGGCGACCGAGTTATTTTTTTATTTGTACAGTGAGTTCATATTTCTTTCCGTCACTCGGCGAGAAGAGAAACTTTCGAAGAACATCTTCTGACCCGCGTGTTTTATTAACTGCACCCGTAAAGAAACAAACAGATTGCAGAAGAATAAAGTTTCCGTCTCTCGAGTTTGAAAAATGATCTGGTAATTACCGAGAAAAGAATATCTAGTTTATGAAACGTGAATTGTTGCTGCTGTTACCGCTACCACCTCCGCACCAAAGAAACGGATTTCATTCGCGCGGGGTTTACAAAGTGGAAAGTTTGCTTGTTAGGAGAAGTATGAGAGTGTACCGTTACTAATGTAAATAATATAAACCTACTATGTACATCGAAGTTTCCCCCTTTTTTGACGCGCGGTATACAACGCTTCAAAAAGGACACCCTCATCTTTTGACACACGGGTGACTGAATGCTTTAATGTTCAAATGGTCACTAAACTATGTTAATTAAAGTAAATACTATTTAACATTTTTCATTTCATTTAGAAGTAGAATATTAAAGTAATTAAACTGTATAAGCTGTGTATTTTATTGTTTTGATAAGACGTACAGTATTAATCCTTTTTTAACCAAATTTCATGACGACAAAATTATTTCGAGATTGTTTTTAGTGTTGTTCAGGACACTAGTCCTACTTCATCTTTCTTCTAGGAATTTCTAGGGTCTTCTTAACAATAATAATAATAATAATAATTATAATTAATAGTAATATTTACGTATTTATTTGTAACCAACAGTGAAAGCCAAAACACATTGCAACAACAAATTACATATTGCTGTGGACTTGGATGTTATATAATTTAGATGCGTTCTTTCTTTTATGCTTTGTCAAACAATCATATACAGTGAAATATCCCTTGGGACACCAACTGGAACGACTGAAAGTGTCCGTTCAGGAGGGATGTCCGCCTAACAGAAATACGAAAAAAAATCGTTTTTTTTAATGAAAACTGAAATTAAAGAAATTGGAACATTTAAAACACAGGGTTTTTCTTTTGTCATTACACATAGGTATACTGCATTGACCGACTTATTTTCATTTCCAATTACACATAGTAATCAATACACAGGCTTAGTCAAAAGTATGGAGACGGCGATTTATTGTCGTTAATATTCATTTTAGGGAATTATGTTCAATATAAAAGTTTGTTAGGATATTTTGATCTACATTTGAGAATATTTGAATTTTTTTTTTCTTCAATTGTTTTTTAGTTACCCCTGTCCGCGCAGTTTTTTTTAAATGGGAACTAGTAAATTTTACTGTACCATTCGATAGAGAATTTATTTCTCTTTACAATAATATTTTTGTTTCTTTAAAATTAATTTTAATAACTTTTTTACAAGAAAAATTAAACAAATTAATAACAAAGTAAATTAAAGTAAGTGTTCAAATTGTCGTCCATTAGTAATTTGACAATGACCCAATCGATTTACAAAACCCCGAACAGAGTTCTGTAAAAAATCTCGGGGAATTTCTTGTATCGTTCTGGTAATTTGGATTTGTAAATCTTCGACGTTATCGGGCTTATCTTTGTAAACTTTGTTTTTTACATATCCCCAAAGAAAAAAATCTAAAGGGCTAAATCTGGCGAACGGGCTGGCCATTCAATGGTTCCTCGTCTTCCAATCCATCTGTGGGGAAAAACGTTGTCTAGATATTGACGAACATTTACACCATAATGTGGCGGGGCGCCATCTTGCTGGAACCAGATACTGTCATTGGGCAGGTGCTCATTGTTTTCATGAGGATAGAGCGTAGCACAAGCAGGTATTATTTCATTTTGCAATAACTGCAAATACAGAGCCGAAGTTAAATTGCCATTGATGAAAAAGGGACCGATAATATGACCGCCTAGAATGCCAACCCAAACATTAACCTGTTGGGGGTACTGCGTATGGTGCTCCAAAAACCAAGAGGGATTTTCCGATGACCAGTATCTGCAGTTATGTCTGTTTACTTCACCGATAAGGCAAAAAGTAGCTTCGTCTGAGAAAAGAATATTGTTGACAAAATTTTCATTATTATTGCAAATATTTAACATTTCTTCAGAAAATTGTAATCTATCAAAATCATCTTCCGTTAACTCGTGTACAAGGTGTACCTTATAAGGTTTATACTTTTCACTTTTTAAAAATGACACGATCGATGACTGTGAAATATTGAAATTGATTGGTTGATAAATGGGGATATTCAGATACACCCAATAAAATATTCAGTTTGTTATCATCGCTTTTTGCTGTTCTAGGTCAACCATTCCTTGGCAAATCTTAAACGCTACCCGTTTGTTCAAAGCGTCTTAAAGTTTTACCAACAACGGATTTAGAAATTGGATTTCTATTTGGATGCGTATCATTAAATAAATTACAAACGTCTTGTAAACTTCTGCGTCTATCTCCATAACCCAACATCATAAGTATTTCAATTCGTTCATGTTTACTTAAACTCGCCATTGTTAATATTAACAGCAACAAATTGCACAAATTAATTATTTCTGTCAAAGATTTGACGTACACAATAACCACTGATAAAATTATGTCGCTCAAGTTTGTTTATCGCTACGCTTCTGTCTCTCTGCGATGTACCGAACATCTGTTAAACACATGAACCGGCCTTTTCTTGTAAAAAAGTTATTAAAATGAATTTTAAAAAAACAAAAATATTATTGTAAAGAGAAAAAAATTCTCTATCGACTGGTAGAGTAAAATTTAATAATTCCCATTTAAAAAAACTGCGCGGACAGGCGTAACTAAAAAACAATTGAAGAAAAAAAAATACAAATATTCTCAAATGTAGATCAAAATATCCTAACAAACTTTTATATTGAACATAATTACCTAAAATGAATATTAACGACAATAAATCGCCGTCTCTATACTTTTAACTAACCCTGTATGGTGCCGTAGGCAACCAATTATACACATTTTCAAACTGTCAAAAATTTCTGTTTTACGTTCATACTTAAATCTTAAATTAAATACATTTTATTGGATAATTCATAATTTATTAATTATTCCAACAGGCGTATAACTTGTGCGAAGATAATTTTAAATATTTTTAACAAATTCAAAGAAGATGAAGGTTGAAATACCTATATCTAAGATAGTAAAATTCAAAAGGTAGAAAATGTAACAAAAATTCTTGTAGGTTATAAATATATTCTATTTCTTTAATAATCACAATAACATTTGGACTGTACAATTATTTGACAGCATCACTACTGGAATTAAAGATTGAGGTAGGAAAGCAAGGCTATTTTCATATGAAGGAGGATCAGTTACTAGAGTAGCAACTGTTTGAGAACCAGGATTTAAAGAGAAAGTTTTCGTTGTACTGAAAATGCTACCGGGGGTACTTCTTCGCTAGATCAAGAAATGTTTAATATTATGAAGAAAGTAGATCCTGAAAATAAATAACAAATGCCTGTAATCGAAATAGACATTAGTCCCATCAAAAGTTACTTTCATTATTTGGATTTTTGCAAGAAATAATAAGAGAAAGTAAAATCAATTTCAGCCGATGTAATAATAACTATAGGGCAATACTCCGAAAGGTGAAATTCAAATCAGGACGTAGATCCTCTTTAATTTTGGAAAGTAAATTTTAAGAAAAAAGAGTAAATACATTTTTTATTTGGATTTTCTTTTAGGCAACAGGAATGAAACTCTAAAAACAATGTGCTACGAAATACTTCTGTATTCGAGCAATTTCAGCAGAAAGTGAGAGTGTATGGTACAGCTCGTTTAATAATAGAACAAATGTGTGCAAGACTAAAACCAAAAAATCTCAATGAAATGTTGTTCCTAAATAAAAATATTAATAAGTAAACTAAGTATTTATTTTATTAAAATTACACCCAAACTTTTCCTATTAGCTAAAGATATAACTCAATGAGTTTCATCTTACTATACTTTCTAACTACTTAAAGATATAAATGTTTAAGCATTCAAAGAGAAATTATTTAGATTGCCATACAGAATGTACTATCGTGAGCAATTGAAAGTAAACGCACTATTATAGCTGCGTAAATTTTACCAAATTGTCAAGCTCATGTCATTTATGTTATGATTAAATGCTGACACTGACACTTCAAAAGTACTGTATACATTAGATAAATTTTGAAATTTCGACATGCCAACATAATAAAGTGTTAACTTTCAATTGCTCACGATAGTACATGAAACTCTTTAAATCTATTTCAAAACTTAAAATTTATCGCGAAAGTATTCTAGAATCTAGTGATTGGATTGTTACTTTAGTCAATTTCCTCCTCGCTAGAAGGTAACCCTGTACTCCATTTCGTCTCTTTCTTCTTCCTCTGAATCTTGCGCTGTTTGTTCACTATCGCTATTGTGATGTGATCACTCATTATATAGGTTCTGTATCACTGTCACTGTCACTGAAATTGTCGTCATCACATTCTTCATACTACCGTTTAACTGTTTCTTCAAAATCTGGATCGAGTGCACGAACACGTTTTCTAGATGGGCTTGGTAGAGAATCCATTTCACTGAAACAAAAAGCAGGGATTTGGCTTATAGATAATAATTATTCTTTATACTTCAATACTAAGAACAAACTTATGGATATTTTATAGTTTTACAATATTTTAATGGATTTTGCACATTATTCTACAATTTCAAAATCATAAAAACATAGAGGTTATAATTAATGTCATACAAATAAATCGAAATTGCATAACCTACAATTTTATTACTAATTATTTTTCTAACATACCTACAGAAGTGGAGTCAATTTGACTCCGGACTTGGTGCCAACGAATTCAAATTGACGTACACTACACAAACGTGAATACTAATTATTCCAACCTGCAGAGTACACTGACTATAACTAGATTTGAAGATAGACACCCGGCAGAGTAAAAAAGCTAACAGAGCACTGCAAGATTCGCCGAAATTTACACTCGCGGAGTCAACCTGACTCCCGTCTGTGGTTAAGGGTTAAAGTTTGAAACGAGGAGTAAACTTGCGGTTAAAAAATATTGGTGGACATTTTCAACGGTTTTGCAAAAATAAAGTATTTTTCTATCATTAGTGTTCTTTTCATTAAATAAAGCATTTGTTGCATACTCAATTAACAAATTCACATAAACATAACCTTAGTGTTGGTGTAGGTTTCCGCGGTCGTTCTCTAGATGTAGATCTCGGTTTCAGGGTTGGAACCGAGATCTACATAACCTTAGTCTTTATTATTAATATTGCCACCAACCCTAGAAAAATAAAATCCATCGTACCAACATAATTAGCATACGATCACTTACAGACACACGTTATATTGCATCCATTATTCGAAATGTAAAATGTTCATGTTTTGATATTGTTCTAGCAAAGTTCATTTGTGTTTATTATTCTTATTTGATTTTAGTACCATTCAAGGAATGTTTCAGCATAGAACTTATTACTATTTGACTAATTACTCGGTTTAATAATCCTTACAAATCTAGGAAAACATTTCTTCTATTTATATCTCACACAGAGACGTACAAAAGCGTTACGATGCACTCTGCTAAATGAAATACGTTGATTTCCTTCAGTACAGTTATTGCCAACACCAATTCTCACAGAAAGGCAACGCATTCCATCAATCTCGTGATTGTATACAATATATGCATATACATATACAGGCTTAGTTAAAAGTATGGAGATGGCGATTTATTGTCGTTAATATTCATTTTAGGGAATTATGTTCAATACAAAAGTTTGTTAAGATATTTTGATCTACATTTGAGAATATTTGAATTTTTTTTTTCTTCAATTGTTTTTTAGTTACGCCTGTCCGCGTAGTTTTTTTAAATGGGAACTAGTAAATTTTACTCTACCATTCGATAGAGAATTTTTTTCTCTTTACTATAATATTTTTGTTTTTTTAAAATTCATTTTAATAACCTTTTTATAAGAAAAGGCCGGTTCATGTGTTGAACAGATGTTCGGTACATCGCAGATAGACAGAAGCGTAGCGATAAACAAACTTGAGCGACATAATTTTATCAGTGGTTATTGTGTACGTCAAATCTTTGACAGAAATAATTCATTTGTGCAATTTGTTGCTGTTAATATTAACAATGGCAAGTTTAAGTGAACATGAACGAATTGAAATACTTATGATGTTGGGTTATGGAGATAGACGCAGAAGTTTACAAGACGTTTGTAATTTATTTAGTGATACGCATCCAAATAGAAATCCAATTTCTAAACCCGTTGTTGGTAAAACTTTAAGACGCTTTGAACAAACGGGTAGCGTTAAAGATTTACCAAGGAGTGGTATACCTAGAACAACAAAAAGCGATGATAACAAACTGGATATTTTATTGGCTGTATCTGAATATCCCCATTTATCAACCAATCAATTAGCGGCCAATTTCAATATTTCACAGTCATCGATCGTGTCATTTTTAAAAAGTTAAAAGTATAAACCTTATAAGGTACACCTTGTACACGAGTTAACGGAAGATGATTTTGATAGGAGATTACAATTTTCTTAGGAAATGTTAAATATTTGCAATAATAATGAAAATTTTGTCAACAATATTCTTTTCTCTGACGAAGCTACTTTTTGCCTTACTGGTGAAGTAAACAGACATAACTGCAGATACTGGTCATCGGAAAATCCCTCTTGGTTTTTGGAGCACCGTACGCAGTACCCCCAACAGGTTAATGTTTGGGTTGGCATTCTAGGCGGTCATATTATCGGTCCCTTTTTCATCAATGGCAATTTAACTTCGGCTCTGTATTTGCAGTTATTGCAAAATGAAATAATACCTGCTTGTGCTACGCTCTATCCTCATGAAAACAATGAGCACCTGCCCAATGACAGTATCTGGTTCCAGCAGGATGGCGCCCCACCACATTATGGTGTAAATATTCGTCAATATCTGGACAACGTTTTTCCCCATAGATGGATTGGAAGACGAGGAACCATTGAATGGCCAGCCCGTTCGCCAGATTTAAGTCCTTTAGATTTTTTTCTTTGGGGATACGTAAAAAACAAAGTTTACAAAGATAAGCCCGATAACGTCGAAGATTTACAAATCCGAATTACCAGAACGATACAAGAAATTCCCCGAGATTTTTTACAGAACTCTGTTCGGGGTTTTGTAAATCGATTGGGTCATTGTCAAATTACTAATGGACGACAATTTTAACACTTACTTTAATTTACTTTGTTATTAATTTGTTTAATTTTTCTTCTTGTAAAAAAGTTATTAAAATGAATTTAAAAGATACAGAAATATTATTGTAAAGAGAAAAGAATTCTCTATCGAATGGTAGAGCAAAATTCACCAGTTCCCATTAAAAAAAAAATGCGCGAACAGGCGTATCTAAAAAAACAATTGAAAAAAAAAATCAAATATTCTCAAATGTTGATCAAAATATCTTAACAAACTTTTATATTGAACATAATTCCCTAAAATCAATATTAACGATAATAAATCGCCGTCTCCATACTTTTAACTAACCCTGTATGTAGATGCATAGGTGCACGCAGATTTAAGCTTGGAATAATATTTTCAGTTTTTTTTCAGTTTAACAAACTGATAGATTTGTTAAATTCAATATTAGTTGTGTCTAGTGGCACTTGTTGATAATATTTCAATCTGCTGAACCAACACTTCACAATCCAGTTCAAATTTTGTTTTTGTTTGCAATTGGAATATTTTAGATTTTAATTTATAGATTTTCATTGAAACAGCTATTGAAATCATTTTCATCATGTTTAAATTTGTCTGAACAGAAAAATACTAATTTACCTTTTATATATAGTAATAAATATATTAATAAATAAATAAATGGGGGATATGAGATCGTGTGTTTAAAAAAAATTCCCTCTAGTGAGCCATGATTTCTAAGTAACATCAAAAAGCATGTAGTAACTTTACTAATAAAATACAAAAGTATTTTTAATAATATAAAATATTATTAAAAATGGGATGTGAAGAGCACAATACAAGTTATATATTTGTGAATGTATCTCCTCTCCAGAGACGCAGATACGTATTTCACCTTTCTACAGGATCGTCGGTACGCCCCTGTTGGAGAAGAGATACATTCAACCAAACACAACTACCTTGCTATCAACCAGAAATTATTAAGACAGAGCGTGAAAGAATATTCAGCGCTGTCTACATAATAACTGCCGAACTAAGCAACGTGTTTTTCTATAGACGGTAACAACCATATCTATAAAAAACTGTATTATCGTGTCTTCACTACTTGTCGGGCGAACCGAATGCGTATATAACAAAATAATTTGAAACATACATAAGTGGGTAAAAACCACACCAATTTGTATAATACAAAAGTATTTTTAATAATATAAAATATTATTAAAAATGGGGTGTGAAGAGCACAATACAAGTTATATATTTGTGAATGTATCTCCTCTCCAGAGACGCAGATACGTATTTGACCTTTCTACGGGATCGTCGGTACGCCCCTTCACAAATATATAACTTGTATTGTGCTCTTCACACCCCATTTTTAATAATATTTTATATTATTAAAAATACTTTTGTATTATACAAATTGGTGTGGTTTTTACCCACTCATGTATGTTTCAAATTATTTTGTTATATACGCATTCGGTTCGCCCGACAAGTAGTGAAGACACGATAATACAGTTTTTTATAGATATGGTTGTTACCGTCTATAGAAACACGTTGCTTAGTTCGGCAGTTATCATGTAGACAGCGCTGAATATTCTTTCACGCTCTGTCTTAATAATTTCTGGTTGATAGCAAGGTAGTTGTGTTTGGTTGAATGTATCTCTTCTCCATCAGGGGCGTACCGACGATCCTGTAGAAAGGTGAAATACGTATCTGCGTCTCTGGAGAGGAGATACATTCGCAAATATATAACTTGTATTTTGCTCTTCACACCCCATTTTTAATCATATTTTATATTATTAAAAATACTTTTGTATTATACAAATTGGTGTGGTTTTTACCCACTCATGTATGTTTCAAATTATTTTGTTACTAATAAAAATTTCTTAAATGACAGTTACATCTAAATGACAGACGGCTTTAGAAAATTGCAAGGTTAATTGCTAGGTTATAATCTTCCTGTCATGAACAAATAAATTTTCGTGTTATCGTTTTTATTAGATGACACTAATGATATTAACATTTAAGTCTAACAATTCAGAGCAGTGCGGTTAAGTTCCGACTTATTTAAAAATTTCGTGGTCAACTTTGAGGCTATTTTCTTTGAACGCCCGATATAAACCGTCCAAGAATCTTAATAATACTGTGAAATAAGTATACAACAAGAAAGTTGCGGTACCCACAATCATTCAAAAACGTATATACATAAATGTACATATACATATAGGTATGTACATTTATTTATTTATTTTTTCATTTACTCCTTTTTCATGTCGTTTGACCTACCGTCTGACAGTTTTAAGGTAGGCCGTAGCTTGCTTGGTGTCTGTGTTTTGAGAGCGAGTGGGGCCGCGGACGCCCGCCTTCTGTGTTTATATGAAAGTGTGGATTTTGCCTGGCCGATCGAGCCGCCTTTAGCCATACCCAGGATTTTTATTTCTGCGTATGCAGTTACCTGGGCTTCGATTCCGTCTCCACCACGAGGAGGTGGAGGTTATAGATGATCGTATGATCGAATGGCGAAGATGTAAGGTTGCCGGTGAGCTCCCTACATGCCCCCGTCGCTCCCCCAGCTCAATTCATGCAGCATGCAACCCCTCTATGGGAGTTTCTACTTTCGTTGTTAGTTAGTAATAGTTGTTTGTATACAAGGTTCAGGTACATGCTACAGAAGTCTACATATTCTACATTTAGACAATTAATAAAGGAAAGGTTTTGGTGACTTATTCTACTAAGATGAAAAAAAAAACTAATGAAAAAACTAATACAACTAATAAGAAGCTACTACATGCAAAAAACTAAAAGAACACTTAAAAAGCTAAATATAATAAAAATCCTCCTCATGCATGACACGCCGCTATAACTAATGTAAGTGTGCCCCCGCATGCAGGTTCTTCACAACTTCCCGGCTCCGGAATAACGCATCGAGGACCGAACATCAAAAACTTTCGTTTCTGGAACTCCAGGCCCCCAGGATCCATCGGAACCGGTGGTATGAAACTCGTCTCTTGTTGGTGTTACTCGCAATCTGGTGGTGTTTGTGTATAAGGTTTTTTGGTCTAGATCGGGTTCTTGGTCATTGTCTTGTGTTCGCTCCGTTTATTGATCTGGCATGGATTGTTTTGCTTGTCTTACCAGCGAGGAGGTCCAGCTTGTGGAAACCCACCTCGCTCCTCAGTAGCTGGTATATGTTCTTTCCCCTCAGCCGTGCCCTGGTCACGGGGGCGACGCCATCCAGTTCGTGGCACTCGAAGAGAACATGCTCCGGCGTGCCCAGGTCTCCTCTGGCGCACTCATCGCCCAGGGCTAGCCCCCTTTCGCCCAAGTAAGTGGCGTACGGGCCGTGACCAGTGAATATACAGGTATGTACAGTCAAACTTCGCTAAATCTTGTGAAAAAGTTTGTTATAAGGAAATTTCGTTAAATGGAAATAAGTTTTATCCTTACATCACAGTCCACTAAAAAAGCACAATGAAAAGGGCACTAAGAAAAAGCACTATAAAAATACAAGAAAATAGCACTTTGCCTTTTCTAGGCGTACTAAGGAGACGCATAAACGGCAACATACTGAAGCATGGTAGATATTACAAGAAAACACACACAGCCCGATATCTACATAGATATCACTATCACCCTCAATACAAGAGGCCTCTGATTACCGCAGTTTTAAACGCAATAAATAAATAATAAATAAATAAAACAAATACATATAATGGTATTTACATCCTATAACTACATACGTACATTAATTAGTAAAAAAGTCGGTAATTTTACTTTGCCCAGAACGGTTAAAAAATTTCTCTCTCTCATAATAGATCTCGCACTTGTTCAAGGCATTAAAATATTTTCAGGAACATTTTCTAAATATTGTAATCCATGACGAATTGTTTGAAAAGCTTTGACCATGTCTTCGTTTGTAAGATTTCGTAGAGGTTCATCCCAATCGTCTTCTTCGTCATCATCGTTTGATGCTATTTCAGTACTCTGGTTACTTGCTACAATCTTCAGGATGTCATCATCACTTGGATATTCAGTTGTTACAATATCTTCATCAACGCCAAGATAATCTTTTACAGTAAAATTCCTATCAATATTACCAGATATTTCTATTGATCTCCAATAATTTCTTACTTCGGAAAGCAGCAATTCATCTTCTGGGTCCCAATTTACTGCAACTTCAGAGAAGCCTGCTTTTGAGAAGCAATGCTGAATAGTAGATTCACTAACTTCGTGGGTCCACACTTTTGGCAACTCAGAAATGCATTCTCGCAGGTCAATTATCTGCTTAATAACTGTGGTGTTGTCTTTTTCAATTGCATTTATCGTTTTTACTTTTGCGATAATGAAATTTGACATTCTTTATTATTCCCTGATCCATTGGCTAAAGTTTAGACGTCATGTTTGGGGGGAAATAGATGAGGTCTATGCTTGTCTGTGTTATCTGTTTGAAATTATAGAAAGTTGCACAGGACAGTTGTTAACAATTAAAGCTATCTTTCTGTGTTGCATACTCATCTGTTGATCTAATTTTAGTAACCAGTTTTCAAAAATCTCGCTTGTCATCCAGGCTTTCTTATTGAAATGATAATCTACTTCTAACGACTTTGTACCTTTGAAACACCTTGGATTTTTGTTTTTTCCAATAACCAAGAGTTTCAATTTCTCGCTTCCTGTCATATTTGCTCCAATCATTACATTAATTCTCTTTGCTTTGTTTTCCACCGAAACATTTATTATTTTTAAAGGTGAGAGTTCTACTTGGTATACATTTGAAAATAAGACTGGTTTCGTCGGCATTAAAAACGTTTCTAGCTTCGTACTGTTTTAGTATTCGTTTCAATGTTTTATTCCTCCAATCATTGCAATCTGCTTCATTAACATCCGCGCTTTCTCCACTAATAACTTTCTCAACAATACCGTGCCTTTTTTTGAATTTATCGAGCCAACCGTTGCTTGCTAGTTTAGAGGTCCAAGGGATTGAGCGAGCTTCGAAGCTTGTTGTTTGACTAGAGAGCCTGATAGTGGAACATTCTTGTTACGAACGACATGTACCCATTTTAAAACTGCCTGATCAACGTCTTCAAAAACACATTTTACCGTTTTTAACCGTTTTCTCTCACGTCTTGCATTATCACTAGAGTCTAAAATTGAATCTAGATTTTTAATTATTGTCGATAAACTACTTGGAGGTATACCGAATTTTTCCGCAACGTCAATTTTCTTACAACCTTTATCGATGCTTTCTAACACTTTCTAACACTAAGTGTGTCGTTTATATTCAAACATTTTCTTTTCGATATTTTCGCAGTCGTTACAACAACCCATCGATTTAAAATGCAACGAACTACTAAAGTACCCGAACTAAATTGTGCTTTTAGTCTGGCTGACAATTTCTTAGAAATCTTTTATTATATTCGTTAATTAAAAAATTCCCCTGAAAATTCGCTATATAATGGGTGTTTCAACAAGGGCGCAAGGTTTGAATTGCGCGCCACGTTTGACAGTCATAATGTCACATGATTATGACGTGGCAGATCGAAAGTTGACAGATGGGAGTTAGTAAACATTTAGCATTACACGGTAGAACAACGCGTCCTGATTGTCAAACATTATTATGAAAATGGTGAAAGTTTAATTGCCACTATTCGTAAAGTGCGTCCAATGTTCGGTCGAAATAATGTGCCTAATTCATCTACGGTTAAACGAATAATCGAAAAATTCGAAAGTATCGGTTCGGTTAGTGATGTGAAACACACGATACGAGCTCGTAGAAGTCGTTCAGAACGAAACATCACGGCAGTTCGCGAGAGTGTGACAGAAAGGCCAGAGACGTCAATTCGCCATCGGGCACAAGAATTGGACATTTCAACAGGCACTCTTCAGCGAATTCTCACTAAAGATTTACAGCTGCATGCCTACAAAATCCAACTGACTCAACAACTTCTGCCAGTGGACCATGAACAGCGAAGAGAATTCACCAATTGGATCCTTGAGCAACCTGCTGATTTTGCAAACAAAATCATTTTCAGTGATGAGGCCCATTTTCACCTCGATGGCTTCGTTAATAGGCAAAACTGTCGCATTTGGGGCTTAGAAAATCTACGAATGATTCATCAGAAAGCAATGCATCCACAACGGGTAACTGTATGGTGTGCATTATGGTCTGGAGGAATAATTGGACCGTTTTTCTTCGAAAACGAAGAAGGTAATGCAGTAACGGTGAATGGCGAACGTTATCGTGCTATGATAACACAGTTTCTTGTGCCTCATTTGGAAGCTATTGATCTTGACGACATGTGGTTTCAGCAGGACGGTGCCACATGTCACACCGCCCGTGAAACATTGACGATCTTGCACGAGTTTGCTCCTGGTCGTGTCATTTCCCGATTTGGTGACCAGAATTGGCCTCCACGCTCTTTCGATTTAAAGCCTTTAGACTTCTGGCTGTGGGGTTATCTGAAGTCACAGGTTTATGCCAATAAGCCTGCAACCATCGATGTATTGAAAGCCGAAATTAGACGCTGTATCAATGAAATACCACCACATGTATTCAATAACTTTATTGAAAATTTCGTCAAAAGGGTACGCATATGCCAGCAAAGCCGTGGCGGCCATTTACAAGATATTTTGTTTCATACATAATTCCCAAATGTATATTTTCTAAATCAATAAATATTTCAATACTTTGCTACAGAAAACCATGTTTTATTGAACACTGAAATCTTGCGCTCTTATTGAAACACCTTTAGAAATCCGAGGTTTGCAATTTCAATTCAAGTGCTATGTTTGCGGAAAAAATTCGTTAAATAGAGAAATTCGCTATTTGGAAGTTCGTAATGTGGAAGTTCCACTGCATATATATATATATATATATATATATATATATATATATATATATATATGTATAATTGAAACGAAATTATCGACCGTGATATATTATAAAAAAATTAATTTAAATTCGGGTAAGCGGTCTGTCAATAAAAAACCTCCTTTATTAAATAACCCTATATTTCGCAACAGAATTTGTTGCTTCTTCTGGGGAAAAGAAGTAGAGTTGAAAAATAATAAAATTGACGTACAAAAGAAATCATCATCTAATAATTTTTATTTTTTGTACGTCAATTTTATTATTTTTCAACTCTACATTTTTTTCCCCAGAAGAAGCAACAAATTCTGTTGCGAAATATAGGGTTATTTAATAAAGGAGTTTTTTTATTGACAGACCACTTACCCGAATTTAAATTAATTTGTTTTTATATATGTATATATATACATGTGCATGTACATACAGGATGTATATATGTTTTTAAAACGTTAGTTAATTTAGAGCTAGTTAATTTAGTGTAAATTAATCGATTTTGACATGTTTAGTTACGTTACTACTAATTTTTAACCCTGTTTTTCTTCTCCTGAAAAAGTAACCATTGCTAACGAAATATAGGGGTTGAAATAAATAAGCTTTCATTTGACAGATCGCTTAAAGTTTGTTGTACTTTAATATGTATATATTTAAAATAATCTCTTACATGTTTCTAACCTGTTAATGTAACAATATGTTTTTTTTTTAATTTTTGAAATTAGTTACCTAGTTAAATATGCAAAGTTACTGTATACGGTTTGGTACAACTTTACCTCTGGAGTATTTGATCCCATTTAACTAAATCTCTATCTCTTATAATAAGCGGAAACCCCATGTTGAGAATGAATTTCTGAGCACACTGTATATATAATATATACTTACATTTTTAGGGTGAATAATGTTTAACGCTAAAATCAAATAAAATTATTTTAATATATTAATCAAATTATATTCAGTGAAACATAATTACTTCTCTGCTTAAGAAAATCTAATTTCTCTTAATACCGTTGATTACCTCATTTACAAATTTTCTTGGTACTTGCGGCAAGAGGTAGCGGATAGTCCCGTATAATCCTTTTAAGTCCTAAAACGTAGGATCGTTATATTAATGGACAGATTATACCATCTTCATTTTCACTTCCAAAATAGACCATTACAATAAATTTATTTTACAAGAAGGTAAAAACTATTTTGAAAGTAAGAAGAACAAATTGTTTTATTTCTCTTCTTATTGGACTTTTACATCGTCAAATTTAAATTAAATATTAGGCATGTCAGCTTAAATTTACAGAATTCTTGCCAGTTTAAGAAAAAAATGTTCAATCATTTATAGCCACCCGTTACATAAATGTAACTTTTTTTACTAAAGCGCCTTCAATTTATTAACTACCGATTTTATTACATTGAATTCTTCCAAAAGAAAACTGTTGTTCTGCAAGTTATTTTCGAAATTAATTTAGAAAAGCTTTTTAAAGAATGTCTTTTTTTCGAATGGCTAATTTTATTTCTTGTTTCAGAGATGGAAAACAGTCGAACGCAATCGGGGAAGAGAAAAACACCGCTACCTGTCTTGCCACCGAGGATTCCCACCCCGATGCCGCTCGCTAACAACAATAATCTTACAAAGTAAGAATGTGTAGAATTTTCTAATTAAAAATTCAATTCGTTCCTCGCGAATTTAAACCTATGATGGGCCCGGCAATTCGTTGAATCTTCCCGAAACGGATTTTTATCAAACTCTACGAGTTTCTTTATTAAATTGTTGTCGGTTTGTTTGATTATTTTAGGGAAAAAAATGCAGGAGCTCCCGTTTTGTATTTTACCTTTTGTCCGCATTCATGATGCCTACGGAATATTTAAATATTTATGAAGAATTTAAAGAATGAGTTAATTTGTAATCTAAATATACTTTTTTTGCTTACATAAATTAGGCTATGTTGTCTCTAGCAGCGAGAAAAACTCATTTAGCTTATTAGAATATGTGTATTTTAAACGCTTGACTTCACGAAAGTTTTAAAATCAACGTTTTGCGCTGTGAAATGTTTATATTTTCATTATTATATATATTATTATATATATTATTATATATTTTCATTGTGTATTTAAGAAGATATTGTACTAGGGTAGTGTGAAATAATTTCCGGTAAAATAGTATCCCACCCCAAGAAGTAATAGATTTAATCACTTCACAACTAGAACGCAATAACACGAACATTGTCACAAAGACTGAAATTTTCAGCTTTTAAAAACGTGCCTTGAACAAAATTATTTTCAGTTCAGAAAGAAATTTTATAAATAAACAGAAGGTCTGGCAATGGGGAGCCCACTAAGCCCCTTCTTCTTCTGTTTTGGGTTAGACGCCAGCACGTCCAGGCACTTGAGCACACTGCTCTTTGTACTATCCCCAATAGATCACTGTTAGTCTTGTGTCCTCGATAAAAGCCACTATCCTCAGGGTAATTTAGAGTATACTCGTAGGATCTAATAGATCTTTCCTGAAATATTTCTGTCTGAGTTCCTTCAGCTCCTCACACGTGCATATTACATGAAGGCTAGTTTCCTCCTGTTTTTCACATCTCCTACACCAGGGCTCGCTAACCAAGCTCATGCTGTACAAATGCTTCCTTAAAGGACAATTTCCGATTATTAACCCGGTAATTATTTTAATTTCTTCTTTGTTCCTACGAATTAGGTTGGCTGAAAACTTTCCGTCCAGCTACCTTAGTAGTGTTTTGGTTTGGAGTTGACCTTCCGTTAACCTCCATTTATTTTTATGTTCTTTTTCTAGCCATAACCAGATTTCCGTTTTAGCGGAATCCTTAGCGATTTCACATACAGGTTCTGGTCCTATGAAGTTACTATTAGTACCATATCAGCGACACTGTATTGTGTTGTGCCAGTTTATTGAGGACCTGTTTACAATATTTCACCAGCTTAGACCTGGTAGATAGGTTCATAATGACTTTAATAGCTGCCTGACTATCAGTCATTATGCTTCCCGAATTTCCGCGGCGCAGACTGCGATTGCAAACAATTCGGTCTGGAAAACCTTAGTATGTTGCCCCAGACATATTGATATCTTCCTTCTAGGGCACATTCCGCATATGCCTGCACCTGCCCTCTGACTAGATTGTGATCCATCAGTGTACCAAGTGTCGGCACCATAATCGCTCAAAGCGACTTTTTGCCTGCTCCCTGGTCGGTATACATATGTTCAGCTTAGCTGTAAACATAACCTCGGGTGCCATACTGTCCGCCGGCATTTGAAATATCGGCTCTTCCAGTATAGTTCATGTGATATCTGTATGGCTCCCTACAAATTTAATAGGACACCATACGTCATTGGCCTTCAGCCTCAGCATCGCAGCCTCAGCTTCCGCCTTTACAAATAGTTCCAGCAGAGGGAGACCCACGATGGCCTCCATGGAGGTGGTTCCTGTGCTGTTCATAGCTCCCGTGATTCCCAACAGAGCCTATCGCTGGAGAGTCGTGAGGAGCCCCACCGACGATGTCCGCTCCGTCCTCCTCCACCAGATATCTGCTCCATAGGTAATCGTTGGTCTTATTACTACTGTGTACAACCAGTGTACCACATTTGGTTTTAGTCCCCAGGTCTTGCCAACAGCTCTTCTGCATCTCCAGAAGAGCTGCGTCGCCCTGTCTGCCACTTTGACTAGGTGTCTGCTTCAATTCAGTTTCGCATCAAGTGTTATGCCTAGATACTTTACTTCATCGGTTAGTTCTAACTCTTATCCAAACTGCCTTACGCTGCCCAGATCATTTAGTTTTCTCATGTTGGTAAAGGCTACCAACTTGGTTTTTTTTGAGAATTGACAGTTAATCCCTCCTCAAGGCACCATTTTCTACAATTCGCAGAGCATTTCGCATGATGCTCGCCACTGTCCCTGGGAATTTCCCCTCGGACACTATGACAATGTTATCGGCCAACCCCTACGTCCATATTCCCTGGTCATTTAATGTCCTGAGGAGATTATCCACTTCTAGACTCCATAGTAGCGGTGACAATACGCCTCCTTGAGAACACCCTTTTGTTGTCCTCATGGAGATCGTTTTGTTTTGCATTTGGGCATGAACTACTCTGCTACGCAGCATTTTATGAACCCAGTTGCATGTGGTGTTTTTTATTTTTCGATCTCTTAGAGATCGAATAATAGAAGACGTCGAGGTGTTATCGAAAGCTCCATCTATGTCTAAAAAGACTGCAAGTGCAATTTCCTTGTAGTGTAGGCTCCTTTCGAGCCTTCTCACCAGACTATGCAGGGCATCCTCACCTGATTTTCCCATCTGGTATGCCCATTGCAGTGGATGTAGAGGAGATTTATACAGAGCCCCTTCTTTAATATTTAAATATATAATTTTTTCCATAGTCTTCAACATAAAAGAGGTAAGACTAATAGTCTAAATGATTTAGGATGGGTATATGTTCCCTTTCCGGGCTTCGGAATAAACACTACCCTAATTTTTCTCCATGCCCTAGGAATATAACTCATAGCATGGCTAGACCTGAAAATCCCCAATAGAGGACCCATAATTTCCCCAATTCCCTCGTGAAGGAGCTTGGGAAACACCACGTCTGGTCCTGCGGATTTATATGTTTCAAACGATCCTATTGCCCATCTAATTAAATGAGCACTAAGCCCCTTATTAGCCGACATTTTCATGAACTATTTAGAAATTTAAATAAGTGCATATACTTTGTTTAGTAATTGTCTATTGGTTTAGGTATGTTGACGACATATTAATTTGCTTCACATCATTATATCAACACTATTCACCCCAAAATAACATTTACAATAGAAACAGAAATAAATAAAAGCATTAATTTTCTAGATTTAACCATAACACACAGATCTAATAAACACGAGTTCACTATATACCATAAACCAACACATTCAGACACCACAATACATGCTAATTCATTTCATCCTGTAACACAAAAATTATCAGCATAATAATCCATGGTGTATAGATTAATTAACGTAACTATGAGTAAAATTAATTTCGATCTCGAACTAAACAGGATATACACAATAAGATTAAATAATAGTTACTCTATAAATATTATCAATAAAATCCTGAATAGTTAACAAAAATCTAAAGCCCTTTCTTTAGTTTACCCAAAATTAAAAAAATAGTATAACTAATTCCTACAATTCAATCACTTACTTAGGAAAAATTTCGGCAAAAATTTGTACTTTCATTAAAAAACTTAATAGCGAACGTATATCGTTTAAAATAGAGAACATTATTAAAAACAACAAAGATAAAATAGACAAAGAATCAAACTTTGGTGTATATAAGTTAACAAGTGAAGATTGTGATAAGGTATAGATAGGAGAATCGGGGAGCACGTTTAAAATTAGGATGAAAGAACACTAGAGAAGTCATAAAGAAAAAAAAACAGATTAAACTTTCGCAAATCATTATTTAGATATTAATCATAGATTTAATATATATTTCAAAATTTTACATATTCAAGAGAAAAGCAAAACACTTAAATTGTTAGTCAACTTAGAAATTAATAGATATACTAATTTAGGATTAAATTTAAATGACCACTTAGATTTAAACAACTACCATTTATTAAATTTAAGTTTGTAAAAATTTTTCCACCATTATTTTTCCTCAATAATTTTGTATATAAATATTCAAACTTGCATTTTAAATATTCAGTATTTCATCCACCTGATGAAGCCATTGTATGGCGAAACAATATTGTAGTGGAGTTTTTTTCCTTTTTCGGAGCAGATTAACACTTTGCAATCCACTGTTTTGACTGTTCTTTCGTCTCCGGAGTAAAAAATCCTTATATGCATCCCTGATAGAATAAACCCATTCACCATTAATTTTACTACCATTTCTAAAATAAATTTCAACCATGTGTCAATTCTGTTGTCCGTTAAATACAAAAGGCCGTTATTAAATAGTTATTAAATTGCAAAAATATTTTCCATCTTGTCAATTTAACTTATGATTATTTACAAACGACACTTCGTCAATTCTCTAAGGCTAAGAGAATAATATAATAGCTAATACAGAAGAGCAATTTGCTACGAAATCGAAAAGTTTTCAGTATTTTTCTATAGCACTCGATGAATCTACAGATATAAGTTCCACTACTCAACTCTTAATATTTTTACGAGGTGTAACGCAAAATTTTTAAGTGAGTGAAGAACTGATTGGTATGAGTTCTTTGACAAGTCAAACCAAGGGGAGTCACATGCCCAAAGCTCTTCTGGGAAAATGTTCTATAATGGATTTGGATTTAACGAAATTATCTGGAATTACGACCGACGGAGCACCTTCAATGGTTGGAAGTAAATCTGGGGTAATAACTATGTTAGAAGAGTATTTACAAACTAAAAACATAGATACCAAGGAATTAATGCAGTTTCATTACATTATACATCAAGAGGCCCTCTGTTCAAAATGATTGGGATTTGAAAATGTGATGAAAGTTGCAGTACCTACTGTAAACTTTATAAAATCACGAGGTCTCAATCACCGACAATTCACACAATTTCTCGAGGATATTGAAAGCGAATATGGTGATCTTCTGTTTTACACTGAAGTAAGGTGGCTAAGTCGTGGGTTGTCACTAGAGCGGTTTCTTAACTTGTTTGAAGAAATCAAAATATTTCTGGCGGAAAAGAAAAATGGCGTCTCCGAACTCGACAACCCTGATTGGCTGTGTGACTTAGCGTTTCTTGTAGACATCACAAATCACTTGAATGTCTTAAATACGCGATTCCAAGGCAAAGATCAATTAATTTCCCAGTTATACTCTCATGTTTCGTCCTTTCAATGCAAATTGAGTCTTTTCAGGACACAAATCAATTCAGCCAATTACAGCCATTTTCCGAACTACAAAAAAATTATGGAGAAATTCAATAAAACTGTCAATTTCGCTTGTGTTGAAAAAATTAATATTTTAATACAAGCTTTTCGTGATCGTTTTCTAGTCTTCAAAAATGTTAAACCTCTATTAGACATTTTCAGCAATCCTTTCAATATTTCACCTGAAAATGCACCGGAATAAATACAGCTGGATTTGATAGACATGCAAAATGATGATAATTTACGAAACAAGTTTAATGAAGGTAATTTACTCAACTCTTACCGTTACGTTGACAAAACCGCTTACAAAGAGTTGCAAATAAATGCATTTAAATGTGCAAGCTTATTTGGATCGACGTATATTTGTGAGCAAACGTTTTCAGTGATGAAACTTAACAAAACAAAAAATCGAAACCGTCTGGCAAATGAAAATCGGGAAACAATTTTACGTGTGGCGACAAGTAATGTGGAGCCAAACATAAACAAAATTGTTAGGTCAATGCAATGTCATGCATCAAAATAATAAAACATGAAATATTACAATGTAATGATTAGATTACATTACGATTACATAATTACAACAAACATTTTTGAATGTTCTTTTATTTTTATCATTTGTAGTAATTCATACTATTTAAAAATAAAAATATTTGTGTTAATAAGTATTCTTTGTAGTAGTCCGTCCTTGGTTTATAATTTTCCCGAGTGGCCCCTGTTCCCTATAAGTCTGTGCATCCCTGCTCTAAGCTCAGACATAACTTATATGTCTATCTCAGTCGTTCATGGCCTACGTAGGATACGAATTTTGTGGCTCACTTGATATGTTTCAAATTATTTTGTTAATAATATTATTTTCGTTTGTTTATGAAATAAAATGTTAGAATATGGGAAATTGCTTGTACAATAGAGATATAGCGCATAGCCTATAAAACCAACGTGAATATTTAATAAGCATTTAATATCCTTTTAATAATTAAAGGATTTTCGTTTTATTATCGCTTCTTTAAACATCAAGACAAAGAATATAGAAGAGTTAATTTATGTGCAAACTCAATGGCTTTCCAGTCGCGAGTATTCCCCAGTATTCATTAAAGATATTTGCTTCGTCGTTAAACGCAGAAAAGGACGGTTGCGCAGCGAACATGGTTTATCATAGATACTTGATTTTAGTTAAATTCATTTAACAAATGAAATGCTCCCACTTGGACGTCTATTCGACTAACAAAGCGATGTCTGCTTTTAATGTCAAAGCAATGTGCTTCACCGTATGATATGCATTTAACTTCAAAAGGTTATGAGACGATAGTAGAGTATTTGCAGGTACCTTTTTATGTCTTTTTTTCGCTGTTTGTTGTGGACGAATCTTTGATATGTGTGTTCTTTTATGCTCGCGAAATTACATATAGGAATATGTTCTTTGTGTTTTTATATTAGGTAATTATATAATTGACAGACTGCTGTTTTATATACGGTAATTAGTTGATTGGGGGCGCTTTTCTTGATGTTGGTATTTTGTCAGATTTTAAATTTTTCAGTGAAGTATATTATTCTGTCGAACAAAGTACATATTTTTAAAATCAATATATTCGCGTATATGGTACAGTAAAATCTGGTAATAACGGCTACCAAAAAAAGAAACGGTATTGGCCGTTATATAAAGGTGGCAGTAACTGTCAGGATTTTCATCTTAAAAGTAAAATTCATAACTAAAGATCGGATTATATGCATAGAAAAATTTAAATATATGCGCATATACAGTATGACTGAAGTTTCCTTTTGTTAACTTAAATAACATAAAACACACTTTAAAACAATAACATTTTTTAATTAAAAAAAAAAAAAAATTATTAATAATAGTAAAAAAAACGATATTTTTAGGATAGTTAATACGTGCTTTACATGTCTACAACAGGTGTTCGAAGTTTCCCCCACCGACTCGCACACACAACTCCAAACGTCGAATGAGTGCTTCGTTGACACGCTGAAAGACATTTTGCTCCCGTATTAAAGTACTTGCTTCATTCACACGATTTTGCAATTCATCGATGGTATCTACTTCATTCACATACACCAGTTGTTTTAAATAGCCCCAGAAGAAAAAGTCCAACTGATTTAAGTCAGGAGAACGCGGTGGCCATGCGACAGTACCCCCGCGTCAAATCCAATGATCTTGATACACAGTATTTAAATGTCTACGAACAGTATGTGTAAAATGTGCCGGAGCACCATCATGTTGAAACCACATCCGATATCTAATATTAAGGGGGACATCTTCTAACAGCGGTTGTAAATTATGTTGTAAGAATTCTAAATAAGTTTGGCCATTAACATGAGCAAGGAGAATAAACGGGCCGACGATAAAGTTATCTATTATTCCCGCCCATAAATTTATCGAAAATCGCTGTTGATTATGTACACGAAAGACCGCACGAGGATTGTCTATTGCCCACTGATGCAGATTACGCAGATTATAAGTCCCTTCACGTGTAAAAGTAGCTTCGTCTGTAAAGAGAATATTAAATAAAAAATTTTCGTCCTCGCGATTTCTTTGAAGTAACCATTCACAAAATTGCACCCGGGCCGGATAATCGCGAGGGTTTAATGTTTGCACTCGTTGGTAGTGAAAAGGATAAAGTTGAGCTTCTCTTAAGGTTCGCCAAACAACAAACTGTGATACGTTAAACCGATTAGCAAGGTGTCGTGTGCTTAACGTTGGATCATTTTCTATTGCCTCCAAAATCTCTTCTTCAGCAGCTAGAACGTTTTCAGCACGTCCTGGACCAGTATCTCGGCGTCGAGGTTGTAATTCTCCGGTATCGCGAGCCCGTTGAACATCTGCTATAAACGTATTTGCCGACAGTAAATGTCGACTCGGAAATAATTCAGAATATCTACGACGCGCTGCATGACTATTCTGTTGACATTCACCGTAAATCAAAATAATATCAACTAACTCACTATTGGTAAAGTGGTATGCCATTTTATGTTCATACAAAAATATTTTTCAACTAGCAATAAAGCAAAACTAACGTCTTATTACTACGAAAAATACCGTTGAACTAATATTTTATCTGCGAAAAATTGCACGCATTGTTTCGCTTGACGTCACTAAGTATACAAATAAACCGGGCATTTCGTTCTATCACATGTACCAAGTAAACTGCAGTCTCACATATTAAACTTGACCACGACACAGTTTGATATCGTTACGGCCACTCATCGGTTACTGACCTATTATGTATGAAATTTGTACAGTGAAACTTGAAAACATTGGGTTGTTATAAATTTTTTTTTGGTGTTACTAGACAACTTTTATTAGAAAAAATTTTTACTATTTTATTTGTTGAATTTTTTGGAATATATCCCCAAAAAAACAAAATGAAACTTCAGTCATACTTTATATGCATCTATTTTCAGGAAATATGTATAAATTTCGGCCATATATGAAAAAATTGCGAAAATATCTACAAATTTTAACCTAAAATAAATAAAAGCAGAAATTTAAACACACAAAAATTTTTAAACAACGTATTTCTAAAACAATTTATAATTAAATGTTATTCAAAATTGTGTCAAAAATAGTTTTGTCTTCTATCGGAATAGATATTTTTAGAAATTGAAAAGCTTCTTTCAACATGCGCAGACGTAATTGGTGCATTTTTAAACTTTGCAATACATTCTAAATCAAAATTGAAGTCGAAATTATCTTCTGTCTCACATTTAAAAATGTTGTTAATTTTGTTCAATTTTAAATACCCCCCATTTTTGTTTATTACTTTTTTTAATTTTTCGTATATTGTACCATTAACCTTCATACATATCATATCAAATTCGTCTACTATTTCAGTTGATTCTGAGAGCGACACCTCATGCGTTTCTAGTCTTAAAAGCGAAACAGCTAAAAAGTATTCCATTTTGTTTAATACCCTCTCAATGCAGCTACACACACAGGACACTAGAATGTCCACGAGAACAGTATAGCTCCAACATGAAAACTTTTCAAGGCACTCTCGTCCTAGAAATCAAGAACGCTAGTATCTTATGCGTGAACTTGATAATTACGTTAAGTAAAGGTATAAAATCCCCTTAATACCACATTAATATTCGTATCCTATAGTATACAGGATGTAAATGAAATATGCCGACGTTCGCTAATATATAATTGATACGCAAGACGGCCAATCAAATCTGCAAAAAATTTATTCTGTCGAAACTTTAATTTTTGCGGAAGTTTAGAAACACAAACGTTTCAAATACGGTGTATGTATTCAGATTGAATCTAAATATCTAAACGGAAATTATATGTTTATATGTTGTCGATTCAACAAACAAATAAACATTTATTTGTTCAAGTTCACAAAATCCTCTTCACATTTCAATAATGTAATACGCGTTTGTGTGAAAAGTTTATAAACATGTATTCATTCATTTCCTAGATATAAATTTTCTAATGCATCAGCTGTCTTGTTGTCATTTATAAGTAGATTAATGGCCTGATCTCTATAATATCCCGAAAAAAATGCAATATGGAGTTTCTTTAAATGTCTATTAAATTCATGTTGAGAAATAATAATGAAATTTTTTTCGGTGTTCTATTTTTCTATTTTTTTTAATGACAATTTCTTTGCTAAAAAAAGGGTAGATTTGTGAGAAGCAGGTGGAAAGCTTAAAGGAGGTGTTCACTGTGGTTGCCATTTGCATAAATACAAGTTTCTAGCCGATTGGCAAATTTTGGAAGTATGTAATTTAGCACGGCTCGATCTTCTCGGATATGGGCCGCAGCTTGAGAAATACGTTTCCGAAGATCGTTTTTCATCGCTACGGCTTCACAATTTGGATGTAATGTATCGCGATCTCACAATCCGTACACGATTTGTAAAATTAAATTATTCGATGGATATCTTCAATTCGGAAACCGTCCTTCATAAATACGTCTAGTAGCCTTAACATTTCCACCTGTTTCACTGTATAGCAAAACCATATCTGTTAATTCGTAATTTGAATAAGTCATATTTCACGCAAGGTAATAACAGACTGACTTCTGACTTAACAGTAGGCATTATCGCATTTATAACTCCCACCATTACGCTTCAGTAGGGGTAGCGTTGTAGTTATAAAGGAATACTAAATTTACCAGTTGGGTCGAGCCATGTGCGTTTATTAATTTTTTTTTCTTTGATCTCGTTCGAGATAGAGTTGTCGTACATTATCATTTTATGCTTAATATTATTACAGCTATTACATACTAAAGTAAATCGACATATTTAGTTTACAGTGCGCTCGCCTAATTGTGACAGGCAGGTAAATGTGACACTTGTTAATAATTATTTGAAAAACCCGCGCCATTATAATGAATTCCACGCTATCTGACCGTTGGCATGCGCAATACTCACCAGCAACAGTCAAAGTGCGGGAAAAATTGCTGCATGGTAAGTTCTTGATTTCATTTTTATACGGTGATTTTCTTAAGTTTGAGACAGTAGTCCACGAAATTCAATGCCTCCTCCAGTTCTCAAATACTTCAGTGTTAATTTTTCAACACTTGTAGCTAAAAGTACGCTCTTTCAAATGCCATGTGTTACCTAACCTCAAATCATTGTTTCTTTCCATTGGAGGTAGTGTCACATTTACCCACCCAAAATTATCGTCGTGGCTAAATGTGACAAATTTCTGTTTAAAATGTGACAGTACTTTTAATTTGAGATACTTATCTGCACAGACAAGAAAAATGTCAGAAACAAAGAAAATTCGCAAACCGCGAAGAAAGCTAGATACAAAAAAAGCCATGGAGCGTGCCAAGGAGCTAACCGAAAATGGATGGACTGTGAAAAGAGCAGCTGACGCATTCAATATTCCTTGGTCCACTCTGATATTACATTTAAAAGGGTGGAAAAATCGTAGAAAAGTCACAAACAGTAAGGTGGGAAGGCAAGTGGAAATGGCAGAGGAGATTGAAAGCTGCATAGCGGAAGATTTGCAAGTCCTAAACAAATGGGGATTTGGACTTACCAGGAAAGAAGTTATCGATTTGGTCGAAGCCTATCTCAGGGAGAATAAGATTGAAAAAAGGTTTAAGAACAATCGGCCAGGCAAGGTCTGGTTTATTTTTCGATCTGTTTGAAGAAACAATTGCAGAATTGGGCTTGAACGACAAACCCTCTTGCATATTCAATTTAGACAAGACTTCGATATGTCATGATCCGCAAAATACTAAGGTTGTAGCGACAAAAAACAAAGCTGTTTTCCGGACAACACAGGGGACAGGCAGAGCAAATACATCCGTCCTTTTTTGTATTTCTGCCAATGGCGATAAATTACCACCTTTTATCCTATATAAAGCAAAATACCTATGGGATTCATGGATGCCAGCAGATGCATATCCCGGCACAGAATATATCGCTACACCAAGCGGATGGATGACATCAGAAGCCTTCTATATTTGGTTCAAAACTAGATTTCTGAAACACTGCCCCAAAGAACGACCACTTCTGGTTCTATTTGATGGTCACAAATCACACCTGACCATCGAACTTATTAAATTGGCTCGGAACGAAGATATTACACTGTTGAAACTGCCACCGCATACTACTCATATTCTACAATCCCTTGACAACATACCATTTAACGTTTTCAAGAAAAAATGGGACGAAATGCTGGTTTCTTGGCAAAGAGAACATTACGGCCAAACGCTTGGAAAAAGCGATTTTGCAATTTTGCTGGGAAAAGCTTGGATTGAAGTGAGCCCTTCTACCTTAAAGAAAGGGTTTGAGAACACTGGTATTTTTCCCCTCAATCGTCAGAAAATCAAAACGGAGATCTTCAAGCCAGCAGAACTGCAGGAATTCAATGAAAAAAGATCCAACATTGAACATAATGTCAATGATACCGTTTTGGAACAGTCTGTAGTGAACAGGAGCGATGCTCGTCCAATAGCTACCGCTTCGCAACTTCCAAGTCCATCCTCAAGTTCAGTAAGCCTGGAGTCGTTGATTTTACAAAAAATTGCAGAAAAAGGTCAAACCAATCAGAAGAAGTCTAAAGCGACGACTAAACTAGCAGAGGTTTTAACGAGAGAAGAATATCTCGAATCGCTGAAGTCCTCTGCTTTGAATGTGCAAAAGACAAAAAGAGTGCGAAAGCAGGTGGTAGAAACAGATAGTTCAGATGCCAACTATTCAGTCCGTGATTCAAATTCTTCAACGGGTCCATTAGTTGAAGTAGAATCAGATGTTGATGATCCAAACATGGGACAGTCACCTGTTTCTTCTGATGTTTCAACCTATTCGATGAGAGATATAGATGAACGAAATTTGGTTCAATCGCCTTTTCCTCAAGATGTCTTACAATCTTGTTCATGGGTCGTGGTCGACTATTCAACAAAGAAATCAAAAGTTTACTATATAGGAACAGTCCTAAACAAGACTGATGATGCACTCGAAATAAAATTTTTAAGAAGGAAGAAGGAATATTATGTGTGGCCAGACATAGAAGACATCGATACAATATCTGCAGATCGGGTAATCACAGTTTTAACATCGCCTCGAAAAGACAGACGCGATAGATTTTCTTTCGTCGAAAAAATTGACAAATGTGTTTTGTAATCTTCAAGATTTCCTTATGATAATTTATTGTTTTTGTTTATAGTTAAGAGAGTTGATGTTTTTTATTCATGTTTTTTATGAAGCAGATTAGTTTTCGTTTATGTTATGTTGTTTGTTTAATGTTCTAATAAACCAATTTTTTTATTTCCCAAAGTCACATTTAGACCCCTTAGGTGTGTCACTATTAAAACTGGCGAATATATAGCGAAACAATGAGAGTTTACCCGTGTGTCACATTTATAATTAAGAAGTGTCACATTTGTAATTTTGTCGGATAAATGTGACACCTACAACAATTTAAAAAAATATATATAATTCGGCATTTCGAATACAATGAGGTCATTTTAAATGTCCAGATGAATGCAGGTATGCTTACTCGGTAAGGATGACACGGCAAAGTTCTTATAGAAACTATCACGAATAAGATTTTGAATATTTTGTTCAACATGTAGAAATCGTGTCACAATTAGGCGAGTGTACTGTACACTCTGTACTTCGACAACTAAGGTAAGTAAAAATGTGTGTATGCATAGATGTCTTGCAAAGTTATTTGCGATTTTTACGATAGCTTTGCCGTTCTCCATGTTCAACATCGTGATTATTATCTTTACCTACTGATGATGGCAACTTACTTGTGGAAATACGTATTTAGTATACGAATATTTTTTTTTTTTAATTTTTAATTAGCAACAGTCGCAAAAGGAAGACTTTTGATAATTACCTTTAATAAATAATAAGTTAAAATAAACCTTAGGTAACTGTATTATACTCATTAAAGTTAATATCAGTTTAAATTAATAGAATTATGCGAGTACCCTAAAATTTTCCCGTCATATTAATTCTTCAAAGTGCGTCAAACAACCAAAATTTAAATCATATTTCGTCTTGACAGCGTTACTGTCTTACTAATATTATACTTAATATACAAATAGTTCAAAGTTTCTAGCTGGGATATTAGGTGAGACTTAGGAGAACCCTAATGGTATCATCGGGAGTACTATCTCTTAAGTTTCTACAGTTATCTGAGTTCTTGACCCGTGTTGCCGTAAATATCCCAACTAAAGGATTTAATCTTTACGGGAGACATAAAATTAAAATTAGTATATGTGCATCTATAACAAAAGTCAAGGAGGCATGTAATTAGATTGTGTTTTATCATGTCTTGAAATGTTTACTTTGAATTTTACGAATAGATATCATTATCTCATTATACGTATCTGTGAGTTGGTTATAAATTACTCTAATCGACTTTTGCCATTGTTTTCAGAACGTGAAAGATAGCCTAGCATTATTGTCCTGAAAAATATATGGGTATCTATCTATGCCTTTAAATTATAAAATTCATTTAATTAGTAACGAGATTCAGATATTTAAAAGTATATACATATAATGCATGTCACGCATTCGCTAATCAAAATTATAATTGTGTTGAATTGAAAGAGAAAATTTATTATAATCCGAAATGATAATTAAATATGTTTCACTATAGTTCATAGTTAAAATATACGCGAAACATTCACAAAGTATTGCGATCGACTTTTATGAACGAAATAAAGTTTTTTTACTTAATTTTATACATGGCTCTTTTTCCATGATGACATTGATTTGCACTGATAGCATTCGAATACATATTCGCTCATTAATAAACACAACATATTATTTTTAATATTGGAAGTGAAAAATCGTCCATTTCTATCATCCGTCTTTCAGTAATGCATAACTTTTTTTAAACCGAGAATACCATATAAATACCCTAAAACTTAAAAAAAATGTGTCAATATGCTGTTAACGTTTTAGACACATTTTTAGAGTAAAACATTATTGGAACTCTTTGTTCTATTGGAGAAATGGTGCCATGTAGTTATAAAGATCTGTATTTGGTTATATAATAAAGTAATTTGTAACATACTTGAGTAGGTAAAATCTTACCAAATTTTGTATAAAATAAAAAATATTTTTAATAATATGAAATTGATATTATCAAAAATCGGGTGTGGAGAACACAATATAAGTTCATATTTGTATGAAAGTATCTCTCCACGTACGCAGACACGTTTTTCATCTTATTACAGAATCCTCAGTGTACACCACTTGGGAGATACTTTCACCGTAATAAGACTCTTACATATTGTAAAAGTTATTAAGAGGTTTCCATCTGACGTCTGCAACCGTAACTTGCAGAAACTGTATTAACGTATATAATACGTAACGAGCCATCCAAAAAATTCATAATTGGAGTAGACTGTGATATTGGGTTGGTACTTTAGCCACTTCCACATAATGACATTTATTATTTGACATTGAAACTATAAGTTTGTGTCAAACTTTTCAAAACTCTTATTAAGAAAATTAAATTTATTTAAAAAATGGTATTCAACGTAGAACAAAAAGCAAAAATTATCGAATGTTACTTCCGTACAGGTGTGAAAGTAAATGGCAAGTGGCAGTATTCAATTACGGAATGCATGGCTGATTTTAGTGAAGAACATCCTGAATTAGTGTTTGACTACAATGATTTTTACAATGTTTTGACAAATTGTGTAAAGTTATCCAGAGAGACTGGTAGCGTCGGTCGAAAAACTGGAAGTGGACGGCCATCTAAACGTACAGCTGATAATATTGAAGCCCTTCAGCATATTATTGATGAAAATCCAAAAACATCCATTTCAGTAGTGACCCAACAATCAAATTTGTCTTATGGTACGTGCCAATTCATTCTTAAAAAAGTCTTACATTGTCATCCATATAAGCTGCAATGTTTTCATGAACTTTATACAGTGGATTATTTAAGACGAGTGGAATTTTGTCATTGTATATCGGCGCAGATCTCAAACTTGTAGCAATTCTACTCGATTTACAACTAGAGTATACAAAGAATTGCTGTTTTCTTTGTGAGCGGGAGAGTTTATCGAGAAATTCCTATTACATTGTCGAAGACTGGCCAGTCAGGCCTCAGCATATCCCTGGATAAAAAATATATCTCATAAATCACTAGTTGAACCTGATGAAATACTTCTATTGCCATTACACATAAAATTAGGTTTGGGAGAAATTCCGTAGAGAGGCCTTAGATTCCAATACCTTAAATAAAAATTGCCCAAAATTTCAGATGCAAAATTTAAAGAGGGAATTTTTGTAGCTCCCGAAATTAAACTTGTACAACAAGAAACTCAGAAAAGGCATAAAACCTCTTACCACAATTAATAATCGCATATTAAATACGTACTTCGACAACTAAGTAGTAATCATCAGTAGGTAAAACCACTAGTCAAAGTATCGCACATGGGGCAGTAAAGCTTACACATATAATAACGCAACAACTTTACACGGCGTCCACGTATTCACTGACTTTAAAATAAAAATACACAGACCAAAAATTACGGAAACTTACCTCTCTTAGGCAAACGGGAACACAATGTGTTTATTCTCTATTTTCACGCCCTCAACCTTTTCTACCTCTTTTCTAAGAAAGAAAAAAGACAACTGTATGGGAAATGTATGGAAATTTATTGCCATTACTTATTATTAGAATTATAAAAGAAACGAACATTGTACATTGTTTCTAAGGAAAAATATTTAAAAAATTAAAATTTGTTGATTAGTCTAATTTAAATATAATTGAGGCATTTTGTTGCAGCAGAATAATTCTTAATTTCGAATAATTAATTTTTTTGTAGTATATCTTATAATTATTTCAGTCTGTATATTTTTAATTTAAAGTCAGTGTATACGTGGACGCCGTGTAAAGTTTACTGTACCCCAGATGCGACACTTTGATTAGTGGTTTTACCTACTGATGATGACAACTTAGTTGTCGAAATATGTATTTAGAACACTATTATTAATTGTGGTAAGGGGTTTTATACCTTTTTTGAGTTTTTACTTAACCACAGTCTCCAAAGAAAGATTTTTCTACAAGAGATAAAAAATTTGAAGAAATCTTTAGTCACTTGGAGCGTGTTGCTTGAAATGCTCTTAAAAATGTGACCTACAATTTCCTAGGAAACAGAAAATGTGATATATTGAAATAATGGAGAGTCATTATTGTTCAGTGAAAAATAATGCACACAAATTTGAAATGTATTTTTTCTACAAACACCGTTAAAAGTTGACATTTTGACACGGCTAACTTCAATTAAAAATGCGATTTTATAGCGTAGCGTGTTAAAAGTAGTACTTTTAACACTAGTGTTAAAAGTAAATTGACATGACAGTTTGTCAAAAATGACAACATATATTAAAATGATTGAAAATTACATATTTCTTGGATAATTAATATTAAATGTACAGTTTGTGTAATTCGAGATATTTATTTCCTGTGTTGCAGTACTTTCAGAATTATTATTCTCGCTATTACTTCATTTTCTTTATTAAAATGCGAACTCATCTTTTGTATGAATTGTGACTTAATTTGACGTAATTTAACGGCTGCGTCCAGTTGTGTCAAAACGTATTCATGAGCTGTCAAATTTGGTCAGTGGAGTTTCTTTATAGTTTATAATAAAAAATGTGTTTGTAGAAAAAATATTGTACGATACACATGTTAAAAATGCTACTGTCTTGAGCAAAAAAAAACGGGACACTGTTTCTGCGTGGGTTTAAATTGTGACTACTAAAGTGGCTATCTTTACTCATAATAGTAAGTCAGGAATTGTCAAAAATGTGTATTTCATTGACATTTATTAAACATTTTTAAAATAAATGTAAATAAAAATTACTAAAAACGATAGAGAAAGATTATTTATTGAATTAAAATAATTATTACATTAAAATAATTAGTATTTTGTCATTCCACCGTTATTATTAACTGCATCTAATCTTGTAGACATTGAAGCGACAATATTTTGTACAAAATTTGTAGAAATTTGATGCCAAGTAGTATTATGAACAATCTCCCAAAATTCTTCCTGGGTAGAAGCTGTATCTCATTAATCCCCAAACATTTTCAATGGGATTTAGATAAGGACTGTAGAGCTGGATATTTCAAGTTTCAATTTCATTCTCTAGTAACCATTGTGTTACAAGATGAGACAGGAAAGTGTGTTGTTCTTATAGCTTCCTTTAATGTTTTGAAAGGGTTGGGCCTAATCTCAGTAACTAATGTTTCATCTTCCTGCGTATTCGAAATTTTACGTGCGGAAATTATTTTCCGATTTAAATTATCCTCTTCCCTCCATTTTTTTTATATATTCTTGCGGCTGAACTTTTACCAATATTAAAGTGAACCGATATATTTCTTAATGATTTCCCATTTTTCAAACTAGTAACAAGTCTAGCTTTATCTGTTTTCGAAAGATGCGGCATTTTCAATTTTGAATTATTAACTATGATATATAGTTTGACGTAGAGTTTGAAAGTTAATCAAATGTTAAAATTACAACGCTAAAAAATCAAGGAAATTGACATAACGATTTTGACACTGTCCCGTTTTTTTTGCTCGCGACAATATTTTATTTCACTCGTAAATTGCGACACTCGCTAACGCTCGTGTCGCAAACTTTTACTTTACAATAATCAGAAAAAGTACCAAAAGAATTGAATCTTCTGTATTTCCCTTATATTTACTACATTTATGCTGTAGCGAGGGATATTTTCTGGTTTCCGGAAGGTTGACATCTAATTTTGTTTACGATCAGAATAATTGGACCACACCTGTATTATCAAGTTTATCTATTGAGAGCTACTAAAGGAATTGGTTCTTCATTGGGCGATCACAATATATTTTAATATCTCGAACCTGTGGTACTGTATTTTATATTCAGAGCAATTCCAGGTTTGCTTTAGTTCCAGTCCGAATACTTGGCGCCCAACGTGGGGCGTGTATCGTATTAACTTGGCGCCCAACGTGAGAAATTTAATCGGTTCTATGCCCAAAAGATTTAGAAATGCTTTAAATAAACATGAGGGCTCCACAAAATATTAAAACTTAATTGAATCGGCCGATACTTGCTGGAAATCCATAATATGTAAATGGGATTTAAGTAAAACACTTATACTAATTTCCAGTATATATTACACTTTATTAAATGTATTAATAAATTGACAACATGTTTCGCTACGATGTAGCTTCTCCAGATCTTATATTACTACTGAACACGCTCTTCACAAATGTATGGCTTTTTTCTAAACTATTTCAACGGGTTACACTTGTCTACATTAGAATCGTCTCTTACCAATATATCGTCTAAAGTTATTGTTATCTTAATATTTGATGAAACCAGTTTAAAAGTGGGGAATTATTAAGGTCTAATTGGTCATTTAACAATATATCTGCATATTTAAGTTTATTTATTTCTAAGGATTCCAGTAAATTTAACTTTAATCCTTTTTGCTCTGACTGTAAAATTTCAAAATCTGTATTGAAACTATGATTATTTTCCAACAAATGAAGTGCATAATTGGAATCTGTCTTTTTGTTAATAAAACTTTTAAAATGTTCCTGTATTCTTTTCTCAAAGCTCCTACTAGTTTGGCCTATGTATGTTTTAGGGCACTCTTTACATGTTAGTTTGTATACTCCGGATTTATTACTATTGCTTGTCTTGGATTTATTATTTTTTATGAATTTCCCTAAAGAATTATTATTTTTATAAGCTACATTTATATCTGTTTTTCGTAAACTTTTTCCTATTTTTTTACTTATCGGTCCTATGTATGTTACTAATTTATAATTGCTTGGTTTATCTTTTATTATGGGTACACATTTTCTATTGCTTTCCTATATTTCTTTTTTCTTAAAATTCTATCTACTATATTTGGGTTATATCCATTATTTTGCGCTATTTGTTTAATGATATTTAATTCTTTAAAGAAGTTTTCATTATTTAAAGGTACTGATATTAATCTGTGCATCATACAATGGAATGATGCTAGTTTATGACTAACCGGGTGACAGGAACTATTGTGAATGATAACATCTGTGTGTGAGGGTTAGTGATATATTGAAAATACATGTTATTATTATATGTATTATTTTGTCTAGAAATTGTAAGGTCCAAGAAGTTTATACTATGATCTAATTCTTTTTCTATGGTGAACTTAATGTTTTGGTGTAGATTATTTATGTGTTCAAAAAATTGGTTTAATTGTCTATCTGTGCCTCTGAAACAAGCTAATACGTCATCTACATATCTGTGCCAGTATATAAAATATTTAAAATTGGGATGTTCTTTAATTTGACTTTCTAAATTATCCATAAAAATCTCTGATAATAACGGACTTAATGGGTTGCCCATTATTAGGCCATCATTACACGAATTACTGTCAAATTCAAAATAGTTTTGATCTAAACAGATAGTTTTAAGACAACTTATGATATCTAATTTTTTAACTACATTAACATTTTGAAATTCATAAAAAATAATAAATCCAAGACAAGCAAAAGTAATAAATCCGGAGTACACAAACTAACATGTAAAGAGTGCCCTAAAACATACATAGGCCAAACTGGTAGGAGCTTTGAGAAAAGAATATAGGAGCATTTTAAAAGTTTTATTAACAAAAAGACAGATTCCAATTATGCACTTCATTTGTTGGAAAATAATCATAGTGTCAATACAGATTTTGAAAGTTTACAGTCACAACAAAAAGGATTAAAGTTAAATTTACTGGAATCCTTAGAAATAAATAAACTTAAATATGCAGATATATTGTTAAATGACCAATTAGACCTTACTAATTCCCCACTTTTAAACTGGTTTCATCAAATATTAAGATAACAATAACTTTAGATGATATATCGGTAAGAGACGATTCTAATGTAGACAAGTGCAAACCATTGAAATAGTATAAAAGAAAGCCATACATTTGTGAAGAGCGTGTTCAGTAGTAATATAAGATCTGAAGAAGCTACATCGTAGCGAAACATGTCGTCAATTTATTAATACATATAATAATGTGTAATACCTATATACTGGAAATTAGTATAAGTGTTTTACTTAAATCCCATACACAAAATATTAAAACAGTTCTCTATTTACATGAAAGCAATTTTTTCAAGTTTGTATTCCTTTATTTTATAAGAAAATTCAAAATGAATATTTATCAGAAAAATGACTGGATTTGTGGGTGTGAAATTAAAAATACTTTGTTTTATTTTCCGTGTCTTTTGTTTGGTGGTGAACCGTCTTGGTCAAAGAACGGAATAAGAGACTTAATTCATCTTAGTGCTAAAATTATTAAACATGAAAATTCCGAAGGGCATTTGAAAAATATATTTAGTCTAAGAATGTTAGGAAAAAATAACATTCAGAATGTTTTAGATTCATCATATAGATAAGCAATTCAACAACACAATGAAAAGGTAACAAAAAATAGGCATGTGTTAAATTTAATAATAAATTGCATTAGATTTTGTGGCGCGTTTGAACTGGCACTTCGGGGTCATGATCAACAGCAAACGTCGAATAACAAGGGCATTTTCGGGAATTGATAAATTTTACGGCAGAATTGGATATATCGCTCAGAGATCACATCGAAGCAGCACCGGTTTTTAAGGGATTATCAAAAACGATACAGAATGAGCTGCTTGATGCAATGTTGAACGTGTATCATGAACAAGTTGCCAGTGAAATTAAAGCAACCGACTTCATATCTGTGATAGCTGATGAAACCACAGATGTGTCCAATCAGTTTCAGTTCGTGGTTGTTTTATGATATATTGTGAACGCGAGACCGGTCGAAAGATTTTCGAAATTTCTTCTGCCTAGTGGACATGATGCTAATTCTTTATCTGCCTCCATTCTTAACGAAATTAGTTTGCTTGTTGATGACCCAGAAAAACTGATTGCACAGAGCTATGATGGTGCAGCAGTGGTGCTATTAACGGCGTGCAAAGACATGTCCAAGACCAGTATCCAAAGACTAATTTTGTACATTGTTATGCACATCAGACAAATCTAATTATGTCACATGCTACATCGAGCAGTAGTAATTGCAGAATTTTTTTTGCCAATCTGACGGGATTATGTACATTTTTCTCCACTTTACCACAACGAGCTGCAAGATTGGAAGAATTTCTTCAGAGAAAAAGCTTACCTCCTTCTTCAAAAATAAGATGGAACTTCAATTCTAGGACAGTGAATACAATATATGAGCACCGAGAAGAAATAATTGAAGCTCTAGAACAAATCGAGTGAGAAGCTAGTTTACAAACTACCATTCATCAAGCTAGTGCCAATTTGCGAATTTTAGAGGAGGAAAATTTTATCTATTGGTTGACTTTCTTTCATAAAATTATGCCACATGTGGACAAATTGTTTAATCAATTACAAAATGTCAATACAGATGCATTAAAAATCAAGAATAATTTAGATAATTTTGAACGCGCTATTGGAAAAATTTGAACCGAAATCGCTGACACAGATAATCAGTTGTTTAAACAAAATGACCCAGAACTGACTCTTCGACCATCAAAGCGGCGAAGAGTAAACTGATGGTAGCCAAAGAAGGAGGGAAACTATTGAAGTGTGCGATATTATTTTGCTAGAAATAAAAACCAGATTGCGGTATACAGGGCACTTAATATTAGCAAACTTAATTTCTTTTAAACAGTTCTCCTCTTTTCAAAAAAAAATTCCGGAAGATTGCCTTAAAGAAGCAGTAAAATTTTATCCATGCCTCAATGAAAGCAGACTACGAACTGAATTAAGCGTTCTATATTCTAGAGAAGAATTTAGGCAAAATACAGAAGTCGGTGCTGTAGGTCTGCTAGGTGTTCTGCTGGATGGGATTAAGCGAAACCTTTAATGAAGTTGTTACGCTTTTAAAAATTGTCATTACAATCCCAATGACAACGTCCGAAGCGGAACGCCAGTTTTCACGGCTGAAGAGAATAAAACCTTTCCTGAGAAATACAATGAAAGAAGAGAGATTAAATGCCCTTACTATGTTATCTTCTAAATTATCCATAAAAATCTCTGATAATAACGGACTTAATGGGTTGCCCATTATTAGGCCATCATTACATGAATATATCTTATTGTCAAATTCAAAATAGTTTTGATCTAAACAGATAGTTTTAAGACTACTTATGATATCTAATTTTTTAACTGCATTAACATTTTGAAATTCATAAAAAATAATAAATCCAAGACAAGCAAAAGTAATAAATCCGGAGTATACAAACTAACATGTAAAGAGTGCCCTAAAACATACATAGGCCAAACTGGTAGGAGCTTTGAGAAAAGAATATAGGAGCATTTTAAAAGTTTTATTAACAAAAAGACAGGTTCCAATTATGCACTTCATTTGTAGGAAAATAATCATAGTTTCAATACAGATTTTGAAATTTTACAGTCACAACAAAAAGGATTAAAGTTGAATTTACTGGAATCCTTAGAAATAAATAAACTTAAATATGCAGATATATTGTTAAATGACCAATTAGACCTTAATAATTCTCCACTTTTAAACTGGTTTCATCAAATATTAAGATAACAATAACTTTAGACCATATATCGGTAAGAGACGATTCTAATGTAGACAAGTGCAACCCATTGAAATAGTTTAGAAAAAAACCATACATTTGTGAAGAGCATGTTCAGTAGTAATATAAGGTCTGAAGAAGCTACATCGTAGCGAAACATGTCGTCAATTTATTAATACATATAATAAAGTGTAATATATACTGGAAATTAGTATAAGTATTTTACTTACATCCCATTTACACAAAATATTAAAACAGTTCTCTATTTACATGAAAGCAATTTTTTCAAGTTTGTATTCCCTTATTTTAGTGATACGCGAAATATATTCTGTCAGAATATTATGCCTGAATAAATTTGTTGTTATTACTATTGTTAGAACTATAAAGGAAACAAAAATTGTACATTGTTTCTAAGGAAAAATTTAAAAAAAATTAAAGTTTGTTGATCAGTCTAATTTAAATATAATTTAGTCTTTTTATTGCATTTATTTATTTAATTTCGAATAATTCATTTCTTTGTAGTATACTTTCCCATCTTTATAAATTTTAATTTTAAATATTTTGCAATAAATTTATTATTCTTTTTCAATATGTGTAGTAATAACAAGAAGAAGTTATAAAAATATTAACAGTTTTAGAGTCTCCAAAGGATTAAACTCATGTCGCAGCGTTACTCGAGATACTTCTATTCTTGCGATACAAGAAGCCATTACTTTTTTTACATACACACGTCTATGCTATATAGGATCCATTATACTTCTCATTTTATTCTTGACTTTCGATAATGGTTTTTCTTTTTTTTTTCGTAAACTACCCCATTTTACAGTCGAACAACAAAAGAAAAAGAAATGCGAACACGCCTGAAAGCGATTCACTTTATTATTACGGGAGATCGAACATAAATCAGATAAATTTATTTCGATTGCATTTTTACGACATCCATTAGAAAAGAGTTCGAGTGTCGACAGTAACTGCTTCAGGAGTGGATCTGCCTTACCTTTGGCACTTAAACTCGGATAAATAACTCATATTTTACTTGCATAACTCGACATAGATGAACTCGTAACTTTTCCGAACAGATCCATAAACTTCTTTGACGTAAAAAAAAACATTTATCACATGCCGAGTACTCTCTTTTGCTATTACCAGTGCTAAATATATCCATCATAAGACCAACAGTACTTGGAAAATTACTTCCATTTTTATTGTGCGTGTGATAAACCAATTTTGAAGTTTATGTGCCCTTGATTTATGTTAGTGGTAGAGACATGTTAAAGACATGTATATCCAGGTCTAAAAGTACGATCTTAAGGTGAAAAATAAGAATTCCACGTGCTTATATTAATTGATATACGAGGGCTGTTCTTTTAATATTAAACCTAGACATAATTTTTATTTCATAATTGAGTTTAACAAACATAATTTTGTTTTGCTGCTGTACATAATTTAAAACATTGTAATAATGTTTTGAATCACAACAATAGACTTCTGGATCTTGTTTTGGGTGGGACTGACTACATTTGCGAGGTTGAGCGAAGTCTGGAGGGTCTTGTTGAGGAAGATATACATCATCCGCCTTTAGAGTGTTTAATCCAAATTGGAAACGTTGCTGAGTATGGTTTTAATAGTCAAGTCATATGGCGATATAACTTCAAGAAAGCCGATCTTAATGGCCTATATACTTGTATTGCTGATGTTAATTGGGAGGCGCTTGAGATGTATGCTACGAATTCTGATGTCAATGGTATGTGTGACGTTTTCTATAGGATACTGTATGCGGCCATTAATAAATATGTACCCAAGCTTAAACTAATTAGGAACCAACCATTTTCTGGCGTGGTTTAATGGAGCTATTATTAAGGATATAAAGCGTAAAAATCATTATCACAAGATGTATAAAAGATACGGAGCGAATTATTATAAGCATCGCTTTTGTGCTCTCCGCTCATCCATTAAAACCAGCATTAGACTTAGTTACTCCAGCTATGTACAAACTCTGGTCATTCATTAATTTAAAAAAGGGACAGTCACGCATATCGGGCCACATGATCAGCAATGACCAAGTGATATCGAAGCCTTTGGATATTGTGCAGGAATTTGCAACCTTCTTTAGTTCAGTCTACGATGCAAGTGGTCCTCGGGATTCGAGTTTGCTACAGTTGCAGACTACTATTACCAGCATTGATACATTGCCATTGTCCAGTGTCTCTGATCGTGATGTTCGCAATGCCATTAGGAAACTGAAGGGTACAATGACTACGGGTCCAGATGCTATTCCTTCATTTTTCGTGAAGGATTGTGCTGAGTGTTTGATAAAGCCGTTGACACTCATTTACAATTCAATCATTTGTCAGAGGGTATTCCCGGATGAGTGGAAAAGAGCGAGAGTGACACCTGTGCTTAAGTCTGGATCGCGTGCGGATATAAGAAATTATCGGCCCATTTCCTTGATCTCCAACTTTGCTAAGATTTTTGAGATAATACTGTACACTGAAATCTATAATCATGTAAAGCCATGTATCTGTAATAATCAGCATGGATTTTTGAAGGGCCTATCAACCGCGACCAATTTAAGCAACTTTGCCCAGCTAGTATCTGAGGCCCTTGATGAGCGAAAACAGGTTGATGTCATTTTTACAGACTTTAGTAAAGCTTTTGATTGTGTACAACATCATATACTTCTGCGGAAGTTGGAGCGGTTTGGACTCCATACCGACTAACTGCTTTTACTCAGAGGTTATTTAACTGGGAGGCAGCAATACGTTGAATATGAGGGAATCAGGTCACGAACTTATCTTGCCCGGGGTGGAGTTGCACAAGGTTCGAATCTAGGTCCACTGTTGTTCATACTATTTATAAATGATGTGTGTGATAAATTTGATTCTACCTGTTTACTTTATGCTGACGATTTAAAAATTTATCGGATAATAAATACTTCTGCTGACTGTGATATCCTGCAGAGTGATTTGGATCATTGTGTGCTTGGTGTCAAAGAAATTGTATAAATCTTAATGTTGGAAAATTAAAAGTAATGACATTTTCTCGAAAAGCTGTCAATGTTGAATAAAACTATGAAATTAACAGTGTAAATCTTCAGGGATATACGGAGGTTACAGATTTGGGAGTACTATTTGATAGTAGATTAACCTTTAATAAACATATCTTTCATATTTATTCTCACTGCTGCAAATTGCTAGCTTTTATAATGCGATCTTGCAAAGACTTTGTAAATATTGACACCATTACTATTTTGTATAATTCCTTGGTTCGTAGCAGGCTTGAGTATTGTTGTGTAGTTTGGTCACCAGCGTACTTGAAATATGTTAACCTGCTTGAGTCACTACAGAAGAGATTTTTAAAATATTTGTATTTCAAAAGGCATGGTGTATATTCTGCCTTATCATATGATAATTTGCTGGAACAATTTGGTTTTAATGGTTTATCTAATAATAGAAAAATTATTGCGTTACTACATTTGTATAAGTTGGTTCATAATATTATAGATGATCCGGTGTTTTTGTCACGGCTTCGGTTTTATATTCCTCGTTTCAACATTAGAAACTCAATTACTTTCTTAAACAGACAGGCTGCAACTAATTCATATAAAAACTCCCCACTTTATAGAATGTCCCATTTATATAATTCATGTAATTATAATTTAGATGTATTTGGCGATAATTACTGCAGGTATTTGGTTTCTGTGAAAGAATGTATTTGTTTGACTTCTTAGATTTAATTTAATTTAGGATAATTTTTCCATTGATACGCACGTTATGTTTAATGCTTATATACATGTTTTTATATTTATAACCCCATAATTGGATGTATTCTGTTGGGTTAATAAACGGTTTATTATTATTATTTATTATAATAGATCGAAGAAATGTTGTGGAATTTTGAAGTTCCACGTCCAGATAATCTGAAGAATTTATTTAATGCAGTATGTACTTCCATTTTAGTACAATTGTTCTAAATTTAGTACATTTTAGCTATCGTAGTACATAAGGGACGTTTTGGGTAAAAGTAGATTATTTGTATTGTCGATTTAGGATATCCGATAGCTTAATGTGAATTAAACTGATCAAATAATTCTCGTACGCGTTATTTCATGATATCCTTACTTGAATTAAAACGTTGTTATTGACAACAAAATTTAGGTTTAAAAGCAGTAGTTGTTTGGGTTTCCCAAAGTGAATCTACTTAACAAAAGTCGTTCTTAAGAAATCCGTGGCAGGAAGCTAATTTCTTCAGTACCGCCGAGCATATTGCATTTACGTATATGGAAGATATTTCATAGTTTAATGCCAGTTCAAAAGGTCGATTCCGTCAATTGATCCAAAGGTGACGAATCCTTTCATATGGTGATCTTTCGCAATCTTCGTATTTATGGAAAAAGAAAACCATAGCAGTAAAGACATCCGCCACATTTTTTTTTTGATAACTAAATATTTTCTTTATAATATGATTATCTAACGTTACGCGATGTTAAGCGGCTCTGAGATTGCTCGAAGTTCTTAGAAAGAGTTATACTACACGCTAATATACTACCACTTTGAAATAGAACTATTTAAACAATTGAATTAATTAACATTCACCATTCGGACTTGAAATATAAACGAAGTGTTCTTTTAATTTCTGCCTGTGACAGATAGGTTGCAGAAAATAGGTCTTCTTCGGTCTAGGGAGCTATCGATACTTCCAAAAGAAAAATATATTTTCAGAAATAATTTTCTTCTTTTATCAAACGTTCTTTCCGATACTTACACTATGTTTCTATAGTCTTTACTTAGATTAACGTTTAATTTCAGCTTAACTTAACCTAGCTATATTATGTATCTTTATATATGGAGATACACCTCGTATTTTAACAACGTACACTTCAAGGACACGTGCTTCTGTCTTATGAAGTCATAAGTCTGGCTAATGAAACGTTTAACAGTTCGCCCTTCGAAACAAATAGCAAATTTTGAGCAAATCAGATGGCATTTGACGGACAAAAGAGACTACGCCGATAATATAATATAATAATAAGCCTATACGCAAAGAAGAAAAAATATGTAAATTGGTGCACTCCATTAACTCGCAATAGACCACAGAAATTTAGTATATCAATACGTAAACCGCATTAAGCACTTGTTACAAATGATATAAATTGTATTATTTGTAATTGGTGTTCCTTAGCTTCTGATTCGTAGACTTGCTCACATACTGTTATTGTACTCTTTATCTAAATAATTTTATTATCTTAATTCAACACTTTATAATCGTGTTATAAGAAGAGTGTAGCGCGCTGAAATCGTTCCTTGTTCATTTCTAGTCCTTTATTCAAAATTTTTGAGCGGACCTGTATATGGTAAGATTTTCCTCTATATTTCGTAAATTTTGATATTAAAAATTTGAATATTTTCTTTTGCGGATATTTATTCTAGTGTTAGTTAAAATTAAAAATTTCATTATAGTAGTTTTATAAGTTGACTTAAATTTAATTAAAAATTGCGATATATTTTACGTTGATGTTGTTTTCAGTATAGGTTGGTTTAATATAGTTCGTATTTTATGCGAGTAGATGGCGTTAGAGTTATCGATAAAAATTGTCGAGTTAGTAAATTCTGCACAGTTAATTTGTTAATTCGTTTAAATTATAACAAGTTTTGTACGAATCTTTATCTTAAAATTAATTGGAAATTTTACGTTTTTATTTGTAGTGAATTCCGTTAGAATTGACATTGGTATTTTCATTTAAGATCTCCTTGGTTATTGAAGCATCAGCGTCATCTCGTGTCTATTTTTCTGGACTACAGGTTGACTTTGATTACTAAGACCGTAATTAGTTAATATTTTTTATCAATTAGGTTCCGAATTTTATTGTCTTAATTTTAATGTAGTGAAATAATTTACTAAATATATAAATAATTCTTCATTAATTTCTTCTCTACCAATAGCTTCGCCTATCAGTTAATTTTGTAAGAACTACGTATCTTATCGTATAAAAATATCGAGTTCAGGAATTTTAGTCCTCTTTTCCTGTTGAAGTTTCATCAAGTAATACGTTGTACTGAAAATGTGCTTTGTAATTTTTAATGGCTTTTTAAAAGTAGTTTGATTTACTTCGCTAATGCGGTTTTTGAGGTCATTATGATTCATTTGAACGTCAGTTGATTATTTGAGATACGGAAACTGCTGTTTCGTTATAGTTTTGAATGAAATTGGTTTCCATGTGAACCACGTGTTCGTAGATTTTCCCTATGGTACTAGGGGAATTTTTTTCCTACGATGTCAACGTGTAACGGCATTGTTCATTTATTAATTTTATTGGAATTTAACAAGGTACCAGTATTAGGTTAAACGCAAACACGTGGTACTTTTACAAGTATGTGGCTTTAAAATGTATGCACCACGAATTAAAATTTAATCACGAAGTTCTAAATTTCAAGCTCTAGATATCAGATGCAGCAAGAAACGTTAAATTCCTTTTGTGAATGTTAGATAGAAGCTGAACATTGTCTAAGAAACATTGCATTCACTAAGGAAGGAACTACTGTTACTAGATACTACAGCCATTCAAATTAGCTCATTACGAAGACTTGTTGGTTTTAACTGCATATATTATCGTAATTTGTAGTCACAGTTTTCTTTGTTTAATTAATAAATTTAGAGTCAATAGATAACCCTTAATTTTGTTTGCACAGGGTAATTGAAATTTTATTACATACCAGGGTCATGTCATATTTTTTTTATTCGATTAATTGTTGATAACATAAAAAACTTTTCTAAATTTAAAATATTAATTATCACTTTGTAGATTGGTATAGACCATCGTATGTCTAAATTTTATAGTACATTTTCACTGTTCAATTTTCTTTATTACGATTGAAAATTGTAGATTAATTGTTGTTTTCTTTTCTAATATTTAGTATTCTAATTATTATACTGAATGTACAAGAATCTCGATGTGAGATTTATATCTTTAGATAAATTACCAATCAATTTATTATCGATACTAAGCATACCATTTACTTACTTATGGCTTAATGATTTAAATACTGAGATCTTATTGCTTATGTGTAACACTTTTATTTTATTTTTTTAATTCATTAATATACATTATTATATATGCATGATATGATATATGCATGATATCACTAAGTCAGTACCACTTTACATATTTATTTCAATTTATTTATATAAAATTAGTATTCTTTAAGAATGTTGGTCATTGATATTTGTTTTAATTTCTAATTCATTATTACTTGTGACTTGTAAGCCTTGTTAAGATTTTGAATATTTTAACATATGGACTTATCTACGACTTTGTTGTTAACTATAAAGGCTTGTTCATTATCTAGTGGTTGTGAATAAATTACTTCTTGTTATTGTTATCTTAGTTCGTGTTTTATTGTTAAGGTATCTATTTTCTACGTAATTACCTGCGATTTAGTTAACTTACTGTCGGCGGTGTCTTTGTTTACTGTACCGGCTCGAGAATATAAACACGGTGGTGCCAATTATAAAAGAACCTTCCCTAGCTCACCTCTTAACTGAGCTGGTATCTTAGACAAATATATCCGGGACAATCGTGTTATTGGGATAAGTTGGTAAATCAAGTAGGTATTACATTGTGTAAGTAGGCGCAGAACTAGTGCTTGAAAGAGCACGTAGCAAGAGTCAGAAGTTAAAATGTTTGAACATTTATGTAATTGTGGATACTTTCTTCAGAGCCCTGGGTCAGTTTTCTAGAAAAAGAGTTTATTTTTAAGTTTAGATGTCCACAAGCATAGGAAAAAATGTTTTAGAACTTAGTTCCATCGAGTGCCGAAGTGAATACTGTATATAATGTAATAAAATTATTATTATTTTTTGTGATATGTACACAGAGGCTCAATGTCTTCGGCGAAAGCTTGTCAAAACTCCAATAATTAGTGACTAAAAACAATATACACAGAACATCCCTCGTATAAGATACCCCTTTCACCTTTTTTACTTATTAAATAATATTAATTAAGTTAAATTTATACAAAAAACAGTGCAGATGCAAATATCAAGTACACTCTTTGAAGTAACAATAAAATTATTGCTGTCAATGCTAAAATAATTGTAATAATTGTTTTATGTAAATTTGTTGATTTGTTGTAAACTTTCAAAAAATGTTTTTAATATTTTTAAAATTTAACTCATCACAAGTGGCCGTAGGCGCCTTTAGGGCCTTGGCGCCGTTGTGCGCTGCACGACCTTGCCCATATGGACGGCGCGTCACTGGCTACAGTTACAAGTCAATACTCACACAGACAATTGATATATAACTATACTTATTGGAAATGTTTTCCCCTCAAAAGTTTTTAACAAAGATCCAATACATATATTCATATATGTAAGAATGGTATATATATATACACCAAAAATAAAAATATGAACAAATAATCAATAGATGAAAAAATGAAAGGACCTGTCCATACACCAATAAAATTAACAGATATACAATGCATAAGAATATGAAAGGACCTCTATATATTCGACAGAAGTTAAGTAGGTAATATTGCAGCGGTTACATGCCTGATGGGTGGGTAAAGATGTCGGAGATCTCCCCGATCGTACATATCAAACTTTACAGTAATAAATGCGAAATATAGGCTTAATAAAATTAACAGAAAACTGTAATTGTGTTATAATGTTGACTACAAAATGTTAAGATTAGTCATCAATGAAAGTTGTAATATACAATATTGACCACAAGAGATTAAGATTAATCATTAATTATAAAATGCATAAGTTCTAATATACAATATTGACCACAATGTGTTAAAAATAATTATTAATGAATATATATTTATTTCTTGGTTCGAATATTAAAAGAAAGGGTAAGAATGAACTTTAGACCAAGGTTATGTGTGTCTCACACACTTGAAATATCAATTATAGGTAGTTTTAAATTAATTGTAACTTCTTGGTACAAGAATGAATAGAAATCTTTTTTCGAACAGTGTAGTCTGCTTTAAGCTACGGCATACGGCGATTCAGCAGGTCATGAATCCGATCACGTGGACGGTACTCTACTACTCAATTCTCATAGCATTTTAATCTGCAATAATCCGGACCAGGTCCAGGTCTTTTCTAAATCCAGGCTGGTTAACGGTAACTTAGTATCTTTAGCGATAGCTTAGTGCTCTAAACGTCCAATATAACGCGTGTATTAGGAAATCGCACATGAACAAACGTAACGAGAAAATGGCGTCGGCTTACTGTTTTAGATGTTTGGGGGTCTATATCGCACATACTGTGTGTGTTGAATCCAACAAAAGATTCAACAGAAAATTTAGGCCAAATATCCACTTCAACAGGTGTTCGACTCGCAATTTGCACGATACACTACACCAAATACAAAATGGTCATAAAGTTTTTACACGACCAGCTTGTTCGATATTTCAAACGGAAGTGCTACACAAAGAAACCATCTCGATGTTCCTACACTACTAAAATCGCCAATTGATCGAATATGATCGCAATATATAGCAATACGTGTATACGAGGGTAGTTGATAAAATAACGTAACGCACTGATACTGTCATAGTTCAAATTAAAGTTTAGATGTCCACAAGCATAGGAAAAAATGTTTTAGAACTTAGTTCCATCGAGTGCCGAAGTGAATACTGTATATAATGTAATAAAATTATTATTATTTTTTGTGATATGTACACAGAGGCTCAATGTCTTCGGCGAAAGCTTGTCAAAACTCCAATAATTAGTGACTAAAAACAATATACACAGAACATCCCTCGTATGATTATTAACACTGTTGTAGTATAAGAAACATTTGATCAAAAACGTAATTAAGAAAATATCAGGTAAACTGATTAAAAATGTTTCTAGCTTACGCAATGCGAACTTAAATTTATATGTAACTTTACGTAATATGGATTTGCAAATTTTATTCTCTAATATAACAATATATCATATCTCTACTTATTAACAATTTGCTACTGTATATAAACACTTAAGAAGCAGAGCATTAAAACATGTTTGGCAAACTATAGACAACATCAAAGTGTTTGGCATTGTTTCAGAACTACTTTCTCTTAATTACTGAGTATGTAGTCTTCACTTGAAATGATTAGTCGTGTCAGGAAAACTATTAGTTTGCGTTGTATTTAGCATTTAAATGAAAAATATGCTAATGTTTAATCTAGACGTAACATTTTACTTGCATACGTCCTAACATTAATATGTTAATTTTAATGAAAGAGCGCTGGATTTATAGCGTACATACAAGGGTTGCTGGAAAAATTCCTGAAATCTAGTAGAATAAGGGGGTGGCCATATTTTTCAAATGTCATGTTCGTAATATTTGAGATTTTCAATCTATGATTAAGTTGACAGTTTGCACTTAAGTGAACTAGTTTAGTTCTCACAGGATTTAGAAGAAATAAGTTTTGCGCAAAAATAAGCTAAGACTTTCTGATAATTCTGTGGTTTAATGTCAAAACAATGTATAGATCGACTTTTTTTGGTTTTTGGGAATCAAGCGCCATCAAAGAATAGTGTTTACAGTTGCTGTGCCGCATTTCAACGTGGACGCACCACTCGCGTAGACGAAAAAGTTTTTTTAATTCTATGATACATAGAGCATTAAATATTCCTTTGTCTAATGAATCCTTTGTTCGTGAAATCAATACTATAAAACAAATAGCGGTAAACAATAGTTATAAAAGTTGCGTAATTGACAGTATACTAAAGAACTTACTTCGGTAAAATAAGCGAGCAAATTGGAAATATAATTTCAAAAAATAATAGTAATGTTAGTATAGCTTACAAACCATATGTAAAAACAAGTAATTTCATTTTTAACGCAAAACCTAAAACAGATATCAATAATAAATCAGGAGTGTATAAATTATATTGTAATGATTGTAAAAGTGTATATATAGGTCAGACTGGTCGAAGTTTTATTATACGGGTAAAAGAACACATGAGGTCATATAAACTAAAGAAGACAGATTCAACATTCGCAAACCATCTTATTACAGAAAGGCATACATTTGGTCATCATAAAATATTGCATTTGGCCGCGAAAGGTCGTAAATTAAATCTTTTAGAGTCACTAGAAATTTTTAAAAGCCGAAACAACACAATAGATATTGTTTTGAACGACCAGTTGGATCTTATATATACACCTCTTTTCCAATGTTGTATATAATAGTTAAGTATACAGGGCAATCCAAATTAAGTGTTCACCATTGGTAACTTTGTTATTATTAGATACAAGATTGTTTAAATTAGCAAACTAGTAGTACTTTTAACGCTCTTTAAGATGGAAGAATTTAAAAAAAAAGAGCAACGCGTTTTCGAGTTTTCCCGAAAAATATGTTTTTTTCAAATGGAAACCCCTGTATATTATATCATTTTCTGTTAGAAATTCAATTTTTAAACAAAAAATCTTACAAGAACTTTTTTACTGGGATTAAAAACACTTGAGTTATAATGTATAAACAAAAACAGCTAAATAATTTTTATAAACTTTAGTTAATACATAAACATATCATTAAAAGAAAATAAAAATCACTGATTTTTTCATAGAAGATGTTCAAAAATACCACCTTGTTGTTCAATACATTTTTGAACACGTTTCTGAACTTGTCGAACTGCTTTTAGTATGGTCCTACCATCTATTTGGTTTATCTTTTCACTAACTGCAATTTTTAGGGCGTTTACGTTTTCGTACCTTTGCTTATAAATCTCTGTCTTTAAATAACCCCATAAAAAAAAATCAAGCGGTGTTAAATCTGGCGATCGGGGAGGCCACTGAATAGGACCATTTGTTCCTATCCATTAATTGTTTAAAATAGTATTTAAAATTTGATGAGTACCTCTGTAGTTGTGCGCAGGTGCGCCATCCTGCTGAAAATGCAGCTTCTGTCTACTTATGAGATCAATATCGTCTAAGAAATTATTCAAAATTTCAGTCAAAAATTCTATGTACCTTCCACCAGTTAGAGTGCCCTCATAAAAGAAAGGACCAACAATCCTTGAACCAATTAAACCGCACCAAACATTAAAACTGTAACGGACTTGCGGGCGTCTTGGATGTACTAAAAGAAGATTTTCCTTTGACCAGTAATGATGATTTTTTTGTATTGTACATTCCAGAATTTGAGAAATTTGATTCATCGGTCCATAAAATATAACGAAAGTTGTTTACATTTTGGCGACAAAAGTTAAGATACCAGTGGCAAAAAAACATTCTTCTCTCTGGATCCCCTGGCAAGAAAACTTGAACTGGTTTGTACTTATAAGGAATGAATTTGTGTTTCTTCAGAATCCTATGCACAGTACCGTGACTCAAATCGATTCCTTGATAATATCTAGTATGGAATTCTCACGGTTGGCCTCAAAATATGCAAGAACTAGAATTTCCGTGGCCTCGCTTATTATAAAAGTCCTTCTTGTTCTTGTTTTGGCAAAAACACTCTCATTGCCTCTAAATTTTCGGTACAGTCTCAGAAAAAATTGCTCATTTGGTTGTGTTCGGAGTGGATATAATTCAGCGTAGTGTTCTTTTGCCCTCCTAGAGGATTTTCAGCACACTAAATAAGATTCTAACATATCATACTTTTCTGCATGGGTAAAAATCATTTTCTTGTCAAATTAATAACTAGCAAAATGAAATTTATGAGTTAAAGACTAATAAAACTGTACTAATATTTGACGTTTACTAGAAAGAATTAACGTCGTTATCATAGAAACATAGAAATGCACTTGACTTAGCTGTTTTTGTTTATTCACTATAACTCAAGTATTTTTAATCCCAGTAAAAAATTTCTTATAAGATTTTTTGTTTAAAAATTGAATTTCTAACAGAAAATGATACAATATACAGGGGTTTCTATTTGAAAAAAACATATTTTTCGGGAAAACTCGAAATCGCGCTGCTCTTTTTTTTTAAATTCTTCCATCTTAAAGAGCGTTAAAAGTACTATTAGTTTGCTAATTGAAACAATCTTGTATCTTTAATAATAACAAAGTTACCAATGGTGAACACTTAATTTGGATTGCCCTGTATATGTAGTAGTAATTTTAAATAACATCATAAACCACCCCCATATATGTTTGTGTCATTTATAAGATCTATGTAGGCATGTAACTTTTGCAGTTTAATAATGACATTGTATGTCGAAACCGCGGTCACTATTACATGTGAATAAAGTGGTATAACAAAGTTATTGTTTTATTTTATTTTAGTATCGTGAGAAAGTTAATTTTTTAACGAAACTTTGATTACTAGAAAATCACAAGTGAAAGTAAGAAACTCGACATTAAGAATATTCGAAGCCTCTGTATAAGAATGCGTTACACTTGCTTGGTGTTTTGTAATTCCATTAGCACTGATGAATAAATAATAATGTTAAGTTTGTTATTCTTTGTGTTTGCTTCGTATGCGGCTGCGGTATATTTACAAAACCGCGTACATTTGTATTCCGGACAAATGCACGTTACTTTGAACAAAACAGCACTAAAATTTACGATGGCTCAGTACTAACATTACTTTCGGTCCGTGTTTGTATTCAAGGGTCAGTTTTAGGACATCATTTAATTTACTGCGAACAACGTGGACTTCAAATTAGTTACCGAAGCTTCTCGTTTTATGATATAATATATTAATATTGTGAACCAATTCCTGGATGCCAACGATATAGTTTAAACATTGTTAGTTAATCCTTGTAAGCAGTGCAAGTTATAAATATTATTTTCGCAGAATGAAATTCGTTACTATTTATAAAAATTCGAGTAACGTGCTTTCAAAAACTTTCCTCAATAGAGACAGCCATGCTTTTTTTTAATGGTTGTGACAGTGCATGTATTCTGTCACAAAAGTATATTTCTGATGGTTTGGGCTATGTCATGTAAGTGTGTATAATAATTAGTAATTTATATTTTTTGAAAAAATTTTGTTGCAATAGTCTAAATTAAAATGAAATAATATTAAAGCAGATGTTGAAATATTGACCATTATTTTGAAGACAAAGTTAAACTCTACGCTTCATGTTTTCAAAAGCATTTATTAGGATTTCTTGGGTTGTGTCAGCACAAGAATTCTCAATAGCATTACGAAGCTCTTCGATTGTGTTATGTCTTGAAAATGGAATTCTTTAAATATGGTAAAATAAGATCTTGTGGGAAAATTAATAATTCTTGTATCAAAAAATTCTTGCAAAAAGGCTATTGTTTCTTGATATTTTTGCGCTGGTGCATTATCTTGCTGGAAATATCCTCCGTAAGTTCATCACCTGGGCAATGGAGGGGTGGATTGAGTAGCTCCAAAATTGTCTCAGCCGGTCCCAAGTCCGGGTAAAGTGAGGAGGGATGTATCGACAGACCAGCTCTCTGTCAAACGTAAAAAAAGTACTGCTAAAAATCCAAGCGCGCAGCCCCGGAACCAGGACGGATCTCATGGAAAACGACAAAAGCAATGAAAAAGGCAAATGAATATAGGATGCTGGAACATTAGAGGGATAAGTACAAAAGAAAGCCAGGTCTTTAGAGAGCTTCACTCATACAATATTGACATTGCTGTACTTACTGAGACGAAAAAGAAAGGACAAGGTAATAAGTATGTGGACGAATACATATACTTTTGGAGCGGATTGGAGAAAACAGAAAGAGCAAAGTCTGGTGTGATAGTAGCTGTAAAGAAGAAACTAGAAACAAGCATAGTGAGCTGGAACCCGATTGATGAAAGAATACTAACAGTTGACTTAGAACTTAAAGGAAGAAAAGTGAAAATCATTGGAATTTACGCACCCACTGACGACGCTGAAAAAACGATAAAAGAAGGATTTTTTGATAAACTAGCGGAGGAATTAGATAAATCTAAAAACATACAAGAAATTATAATGTTAGGTGATCTTAACGGAAGGGTCGGTAAAGCCCTTGACAGCAAAATTATTGGACTACGGGGAAGATGTGGTGAATGATAACGGAACAAGATGGATAGAGCTCTGTGAAGGTCACTCCCTGAAAATTTTAAATGGGTTTTTTCAACATAAAGATATTAATAAATATACTTGGATCCAGAAAACGAATGAATTAAGATCAATATTAGACTATATCGTTATAAAACAGAATTCGATAATAAGAACTTTTGACGTAAAAGGGATGAGAGGAGCAGAATGTGGATCAGACCATTTGTTGGTCAAATCTATTATGGATATAAAATATGAAAACAACAAGAAAGGGAAACGTGATCAGACCCAAAATACTGAAAAACCAAAAGTCTATAATTTAGATAGTCTTAAAAATGAATCCACTAGCTTTCGATACAAATTACGATTGGCTCGAAAACTTGACGAAGAAATTACTGGAACAGCACACGAACTGTATGAAACTCTAAAACAAAAACTACATGAGACAGCCCTAGAGGCTTTAGGAATAAAAGAGAAAAAAATAAGAGATTTCTGTTGGTCAGACGAACTAGTCGAATTAGTAGAAGAAAAAAATAAGTTATATCTCAAATGGTTGGCTACCAAAGAGGAAGAAGATCGAAAACAATATAACAGATACAAGTACATGGTTAAGAAGGAAATAAAAAAGATTAAAAATAAAGCATGGAACAACAAATGTGCACAAATAAACTCAATGGTAGGTGGATCTAAGTCCAGAGCAGCTTGGACAACAATAAACAATTTAAGGAAAAATACAAATGAAATAAGAAAAATCAACCCTATAAAAACAGAAGTATGGAAAGACGACTACAGTGATCTACTGATAGAGAAGAGACAAGAATATTTAGACACTGGCTTAAAAAATGGAAAAGTAGAAGAACATACAATAGAGGAGATTGCGATAGAAGAAGTAAAAAAGGAGTTACAGAAAATGAGAAATAATAAAGCACCTGGACCAGGTGATTTGCCTGTTGAGCTACTAAAACATGCAACAACAGAAGCATTGAAAGTAATATGTCGTATATTTAATAAATGTCTAATTGGAGAAGATATACCCCATGACTGGACAATCTCCCACATAAATTCAATATATAAGAAGGGCGACAGAAACAAATGTGGGAACTATAGAGGTATAAGCATCACTTCATCCACTGGTAGACTGTATGGAAGAATCCTTAAAGCTAGAATAGAGAAAGAAATCAGAGAAATATAAGAACAAAGTGGCTTTAGACCGGGAAGATCCTGTACGGACAATACATTCACCCTAAGACATCTAGCAGAAAAAAGCATAATAAAAGATGGAGAACTCCATATTACATTCATAGATCTAAAAAAGGCATTTGATTCCGTCCCTCTTCAGAAATTATGGATTACACTGGAAGAACAAGGCATAAATAAAGATTATATAAACGCAATAAAAATCCTCTACAGAGAAAATCAAGCCGTGGTCAAAGTCGGAAAACAGACATCTGCACCCTTCCAAGTAACAAGAGGCGTGAAACAGGGTTGCTGCTTGTCCCCTACTCTTTTCAAAATCTACTTAGGAGCGGCTCTAAAGCATTGGAGTAGGAAATGCAGCCCCATGGGGATACATCTGGAAAGTAGCCGTCTACAAACAATTCTCTTCGGAGACGACCAAGTAGTAATTGCTGAAGACCAACAAGACATGGAATATATGCTTACTAGATTCATAGAAGAATAAAATAAATGGGGCTTAGAAGTAAATACGGAAAAAACCCAGTATATGGTTATAGGAGGAAGGGGACAAGATTTGAAATTGGAAAGTGGAGTAATAAAAAATGTAAAGGAGTATGAATATCTTGGGGTCACCTTCTGCGGAGATGGGAGGGATGAGAAGGACATATTGAAGAAAATAGGTAGAGGAAAGAATATGACTAGAGCACTGCATCCGATCCTGTGGAATAATAACTTGACAAAAAAACAAAAAAAAATATATATCAAACACTAATTGAACCGGTTATGACGTATGGGTCGGAGGTGTGGGTCATGAATAAAAACATCAACCAGAAAATACTTTCAGCAGAGATGTCTTATTGGAGACGATGCTGTAGCTTAACTTTATTCGACCACGTTAGGAATGAGAACATTAGAGAAAGAATGAAGGCTACAGATACTATCTTGGACACAATAAATGAAAAACAGCTAAAGTGGTACGGCCACCTGCGTCGCATGAGTGACGAAAGGATTCCCAGAAAAGTATGGGAATGGATTCCTCCACGAAGAAACAAACGGGGAAGACCACGGAAAGGATGGGCACAAAATATACACAAAGAGATGAAAGAACGAGATCTGCAAGAGGGAGACTGGAGTGATAAGGAGCGTTGGCGCTTAGGATGCGAGAAGCGGCATTAAAGCTGCAAAGCCTCGCTATATATATATATATATATATATATATATATATATATATATACATAAGTTCATCATCATAAATGTAATAACGCAATGCAGTTATGTGTATGCAAACACTCTCAATGAGGCCACAGCCTCGAGCCCGTAATACAAATGTAACGTGTTTTACAAATACGACCTCGCTAACGCGTGGTGTTTGCAAACACAAACTATATGTCAGGGTTTGTAGTATATTCATAAGGAGTACAAGGATCACCTGGGAGATATATAACGAGAGTAATGCAAGTGAGAGGATTCAGTCTTATTCAGATTCAGAGTCAGATTCTTATTCAGAATCATGTCCACATTCATACTCACTTTCAGATAGACAGTAACAGTCTTAATGATAGTTAGATCATCGTAATAATGTATATAATTGTTATCCAGTTTATAAGTGTTATATATTAAATTATAATATGTTACCCGAACTTTGTGTATTATTTAACGGGACAACGATATCTGCGTGAAGACTCACCGATGTAGCCCTCAGGACCAGGCTAACATCACATGGCGTTCTGCCACGAACTTGCACAAACGGCCTAACATCACATGCCGATCCTCCAGGCACTTAGGGCTTAAGGCCCACATTATCACATAAAGTTCACCAATGAACAGCTCTAATAATTCATTTCAATATCTTTCAGCAGTTATGGTTTGATCAGAAAATATAGGTTAGTCAATATTCACTCCCCAGTTCTCGGATATATGTTCTACAATTAAAAATAAGACCAAAATGACGAATAAGCACTGAATCCTAGGAAACTGCATAAAATGCTTTTACACTCTCCTGAAGTGACGGTTTGGTATGGAGACGGAGCTTTCGGAATTGTAGGCCCGTATTCCTTTGAAAATAACAATGAACAAACAGTGACTATTGATTCAGAATGTTAAGTGACTATGTTAGAGGGCTTTATTGAACCCATGCTACGACAGCTTGGAATTATCACTACGAACTTTATATTTCCAGCAGGATGGAGCAACAACTCACACCACGCGAAACAGTATGGTTGTAGTTCGTCGAATATTCAGAGCTGTTATCTCTTGTTTCGGGGAAATTGTTTGGTCAGCTCGGTCACTCGACCTCAGTATACCAGACTCTTTCCTGTAGTGGTTCCTGAAAAACCGTTTGTTGCAAAAGCGTATCATGCGCATTCAAGAACTCAAACGCAAAACATTGTTGACGAAGTTGCAGCCATTGACGAAGACCTACGAAGGCGCATGTACGACAAATTCACGAAACTTTTGCAACAATGTATTGATACAAACTGAGCCCAACTGCCTGATGTAGTTTTCAAAAAATAACCTTCTAATCTATGGTTAATAAATGGCATACTTGGTCGTATTTAAAGAAATTTTTATTTAGTTTTTCCCTGCTTCCGTATATAATATATATTTCAAAAATATCAGTTATCTCCGCGCCAGACTTTATAACAAAAATTGTTCTTCAGGTTGGTGAGAAATATAAACCAAACCATCAATAGCAAAGGTAGATTTAGATTCGCACATCCAAAAAATTTTCAAACCAGTTTTGATGGTTTACTTGGATAATACTGAACGAATTCTCATCTGCCTCTGAAGCCAACAAGTTGTTCCTAAATTGTTACAGTGGTATTTGATATGATGCCACGTTTTGTATTGGATAAACAAATCCCAATTGTAAGATACAATTCCTCATTTATTGGTTTCTAAAGGTATTTTTCGAGTTCTCTTATCGTCAAATTTAATAAATCTTCGCCCTTCTTCAAATCTAAATATTGAAATCATGGCTCGATATATAGGATTACCAAATTCATCAGAAAAGAAGTTATATAAGTATGTGTCAACTCCAGCATAAATAAATAATACCCAAAATGCATGAAGTTCCTCAATATAATAACATCAGTCACAAATAACTGAAAAGCGTCTTTTAGTAGAGCAGTCATATGTTTCTGTGCCAAGGCAGGTGTACGCCGATTAATATTATGTTGTCGAATTTGATTTTTATCTGGAAGTTCTATTCGCCACTCCAGGCTGCTTGGAGAAATATAAAAACATGCAGTTGCAAGATTCGGGTTCGGATTATCACTATAACTAATATTTTCTACATTAGTGTTATCACCATAGTCATCGCTACAGGATCTAGAGCCCTCATCACAACTTGCTTCGAAATCACTGTTTATTATGTCATCATTTTCTACTTCTGAAACATCACTTTCTCCGGAAGGTGGATCATATCACTTATTTGCCCATTGCAATACTGTTTCCTCGAACTTCGCATCACTAGATCACTGTTTTCACAGTATTACTGTTACAATGAATTTAAAAGGCTTCGTGCTCTAGCTAAGAATCTAATATCCGATTCTTACAAAAAATATATGAAGAATGTCGAGCAACTAATTAAATCTCATCCTCGTTGTATCTGGTCTTTCTTGCAATCACTCCAAGGAACTACTCGCATTTCTGGAGTTATGCATGGTGATCTGCCTCAGCCCAGGCGGGTGTGGAGACCCCGAGGTATGATAACCAAAATTACCAAACAGGTGGCTAGGGCGCCACTGAATTTTGTGCCGCTGGACGACACAAATTCGGAAAACGGTGTTGTATCTCGATATAAAAAAAGACAAGTCGCGCACGGGCAAATGGTTCAATCCCGCCGACCGAAACCAGATCCCACTCCGAGGATTGAAAGAAAATTCGTTTCTGCAAAGATTCACTCTATTTACTATTAACGGCAACCGATACGTTCAGGATACCAATCATTAAATGAACTATGTATCGATATGTATCTGTATGTTGGCAACGTTAACACTTCAATTGATACAAGCCAAAGAAAGGCAATAAAGTCCTATATTAGGATTAATATATGGCTATGTTTATCTGTATATGAATATATATATATATATATATATATATATATATACAAGGTGTGTATAAATTGGCGGACCCACTACACGCGACGATGTTCTTCGTTAAATTCGGAGCCCAAAATCCTAATACGAAAATTTTGTACCATGCTCCATATCTTTGCACGACGTTCCTAAAGTTCGGACTTTCAGTCTTGAAATAAGCATTATTACTCGATATTTGTTGACAGAAAGAGCTACAATTTCGAAGAAAGAAGAATTGTTGTTATTATCCTTTCGTTAAAGTTTTCTTTTTGATTTTAAAGTTTGTTTTAATATTTGTTTATTAACTTATTTTGACGAAAAACACATCTGACAACGTTGTAAAACAATAAGTAGGCAGCCTAATGTTGTTCTAGTCAAATACATTACCACTGTCAAATTTTGACACTTATGTAATCTACCTATTTCATTCGACTTGCTTATTTTTCGTATTTATTTGTATAATTTTGTTTAGTTTTCCGATGGATTTCAATTCGAACAATTATGTAGGTAATAATTACATTGATTTCTATCAAGAAGATGTACAAAAATTAGTCAATATTTTCAAAAATTTTTAAAACTTTGTAATATTTTCGTAATAAATATGTAATCTAAGAAACCAATTTTATTTCGTTTGTTTCTTTTTTAAATTTAAAATGTAAGGTTCACATGACGACGTGTAAAAATGTTCCGAAGATTATAACTAGCACATGCGTGTTCAATGTTGCCAAATGTATGTTTCTTTCAAATTCATTCTGAAGACAAAGGAAGCCTGATACATCGTTTTAGGATTAGGACTTTTAACCCAAAATTTGACCAAGAATGTCGCCACGTATAGTGGGTCCGCCAATTTATACACACCTTGTATATATATATATATATATATATATATATATATATATATATACGGACTATAGAGAGAGATAAAAAAATACAAAAAAACAAGTACTTAACTAATTATACTAATTGAAAATTAAGAGGGGAAAAAGATAAAAGAATAAAAACAACCAAAATGGCAGATGGCCTTATAAGTAACAAACTATATTAACAATTGAACGGTGTGCACAAAACAATATATCACCCTGTACAAAAAAAATACATATTCTTTTGACCAGTTCACAAATTTCTGGTTAAATGGAAATTAATAAAATTATCGCAGTATCACCGCTCTAAATTAAACACTAGAATTCGCGGAATAAATCTAATCAAATAATTAAATTTAAAATGAATAATTTTACTCAAAATTAAGCTCGTAAAAAATTACTAAATGATACGCGTATAAATTGCATTAAAAGAAGCAGTCAATTAGGCATTTTCGAAGTGATATGTTTGTGTAGCAAACCCCCCAAAAAAAAAAACAAAGCGAAAGAAACAGGTTATTTCTTACCACAAAAGAAACACATGTACGAATTTTAATATTAACAATAAGCACATGTATTTTTAGATAAAATGTTTAAGAATATATGTAAGGAAAATGAAGATTTAAAATCACAGTTCGTTAATTATTGACAGGTAACGCTTATCTGAATAGTCCGGGGACTCCTAGTGCGTTCCTACGATGGATGTCCACCCTGGAGCGTAACACAAGGGACGGTAATTTGATGACTAATGTTCGTCCGTAGGTAGGACCATCTAAAGTAAGAAATCAAATAGCGAATAAGCAAAAGAACATTAAGTGAAACTCAAATTTCATACCGAAACGTGTCTTTCGATGGAATTGCAGAGACTCTAATTAGTTGTCGACGCGTTCTTCAATCAACCACCAAAATCCTCCCAAGGAGAAATCGCTCAGCGCGACTAATTGAGGTATCTATTAAATTAAAAACCTTAAACCACATTTAAAGACACCGGTGATCGAAGAACGGTCACATCTGCACAAGATAGTCAAGAACTTACGTTTGCGTACGAAGAGAGAGTATCGTACTTCCAAAAAACAAGAACCGGAGTAAGGGATAAAAATACTTGAAAGAAACCAAATATATTACACAAATAAACGACGGTCGATACATATACAGGTAGGTTCGCTGGAAACGGAGCTAAATAAAATAAAGAGAATACTAATTTACAACAAAATAAATGACAGTTACGGACAACGGTCATGTATTTTGTTGTAAATTAGCATTCTCTTTATTTTATTTTATATTGACACGTAACAGGTTCCCCAAAGTTCCAATCAAGGGCCCTTATTATTCTTACTGTTTATAAATGATTTACTTGTAAGTCTGTTCTGACTTCTAATGCCTTGGATTATGCTGAAGATCTTAAAATTAAAAAAAAAATCTTCAATGTAGTGTCGTTGCAATTTTTGTTTTTGTAATACAACTTCACTCAATACTGCTTGAGTTTCAACTGAATGACAAAGTATGTTGCACAGGTTTTCATATATTCTGAAATAACCTAATTTCCTAGAGTTCTGTTAAATCTATATTAGTTCTGGACATAAGATTTAGATGGTGCTGAAAACTGGTTTTATATTTTTTAATAATTTTGTTAATTGTTTTTTTAATATATATATATTTTTAATGATTATTTAATATCTATGGCATTCGATGAATTTAGACGAAGACAATTGGCATAATACAAATATTTTATGCAGATGTATTTAATAAACGTTTGGCGAGTTATGTCCTAAATTCTGAATAAACCTGGAATGTATTATAAATAGCAAATTATTTCAAAGATAACCTATTAATTACTAAATAAAAAAAGAGGTTAACTTGTTATTTGTGTTAGTTTGCTATTTTATAATAGATTTCATGTTTGCTTAAAATTTAGTGCATAATTCACTATAACTAATATTTCAAATTTCGCGGTTACAATAAATCTACAAACCTAGAAAGAATGTAACTATAGATTTCTATTTGTTACGCTCGCAGAATCAGAGGATGGCGCTGTTGTCTATCTAACGTCTCCTTTTAAGAAGTTGGTTCATTTAGGTAGTATTTTTCTATAATCCAGGGTATGTGCATTTTGCAACTTGTACAAACATGCAGATTCGTTTGCTTCAAATTGTCTGACACACGCCAGAGCTGTGTCAGTTCAAGAAAATGGCTTATGGCCTTCGCAGGCCTGGTTTATGTAAATGCTGGATAGTGTAGATTAAAAATTATTTTTTAATTTAAAAAAATAAATAAAAATTATTTGACCTGAAGCAGTTGAATGAATACCTGTTTAGATCATTGCAAAACCTTGGATTAATTTAAGAGTAATTAATACAAATTGGAAACAATCAAATATTACGCCAGGTCTGATAGGTCCGGTTTATGTATTTTAACGTTAATGTTTCAATATTATTATAAACATAAAACATGTAAGAATAAATAAAAACAGTGCGTGTTACACTTCTGATTAATTCCCACAATTTTCTTTCCTTAACAGACGTGTTGGCGTCTACAAGTTATAAAATGTTTAATAGCTGATTGAGGGAGCTACCCCGATATTGCGAAATTTACTTTCATTTGCTTTCCTTAGATTCAAAAAGCTGTTTTATAATAAAAAAAAAAGTAAATTTTTAAGGAGGTTAAATATAAAATATCTAATATTTTAATCCTATTCAATATCTAGGGATTCACGATTCACAGGGTAAAACGTAATTTTCAACCGTCGTAAAATATGTAGAGAATTAAAAAACTCATTTTCCCTAAATGACATGTCAACGAAAGCATTCCGTATTTTTCCGCCCCCAACATTACCGTGCTTATAGCCCAGCTAAAAAACTTATTTGCCTCGGCTGTATGAAACAGAAATCCGCGCGGCTCAGTCGGTAAATAAGTATCTAAAAGTCTGCAAAAAAAATGCAGGCTTCAAATAGTTCCCCATTGTTGGCATAGAACGTAATTTGATATTGGTTAGTCTTACCGTAGAGTCATAAACTAGTAGATGTTATTGCCTTATGTTTTTACATTTCCTGACGGTGCCGGAAACACGCAATTGCCTATTAGAAAAGCTCACGGTTGACAATCGATTTCTTCTTTACAAGCGTATGAAATGCCGACATTTTTATTACATAAATAGTGTATGATTTTGAAATCTAAGCAACGTATTTGTTTTTATAGTTTGTAACCATAGTACCTTGAATACAAAATAGATAAAATCTTAAAGAAATATAGTTTTACGAAACTAATTCTATAATTCGAATGTATAGAATGTTTTCGAAATAAAACGACAAAATCTAAATAAGTTACCGCAGTTTTAATGATAATAGGTGCCGTCGACATGCCTTGAATACTTTGTAACAGAGCATACGCATCAATAACCTAATTATATGTTTAAAATAAATTACTTGCATTGATTTTATAATAACACGAATTAAACTTAAACTGAACAAACGCCATAGAATTAGGCGGTTAGGAATACAAATTTTGGGCCTACACGCTAGACTACTATGGCGCAGTTACTAACTTTCTTTTTCTTATATGACACTACCAAGTTAAGCCCTGGAGTTCTCTAGTTTTTGCCTTCACCCCTATTTGTCTGGCTGGTCTCCTACAACTAAAGACAACTCCTACAAAGTTCTTGTGATTTTTCGGTCATAGGGCTGTACAACACGTCTCCTGTCATGCATTCTTCTGTTGTACTGTAACTTTACTATACCTAAATCCAGTATACAGGGTAGTTTGTCTGATTGTAGTTATGAACGCATCACATAAATCGACATTTTCATGTAAGAATGAGATTTAATATTCATTAATTCTCACTTGCAGTAAGTTCCAAATGTTAACTATACAGGGTTAGTATAAAGTCCATAACTTTGTTTCTCCAGAAGTAATTTTTTTGAAAGTTATTATTGATATATGTATAGTTAAAAATTACGAATTTACTCAAGACATTTATATTTATTTTCTATTCCCGGTTTGACCGGAAATTATTCCTACAATCTTTTTTAATGGAATACCCTGTACATTATTGCAATATCGAAAAGAGAATTAAAAACTAAATTCAGAAATGTAAAAAAAAATTCTTTATCTTAAACTTAAACTAACAGAAAAATTTAAAAAAATTTAGTTAACCTGAAATAAAAAAGTATTAATAAATAGATTTACAGACTACAATCAATGTTGAAATTGTGTCCGTTAACCCTTGGGCAGTAATATAATCTATCAACAAAATGTTTTAGTGAATTATGTAAAACTTGCGTTCTGATACTATTGATTTCTTCAGTTATTCGTCCTTCTAATTCCTCTAGATTATTTGGTCTATTTTTATACACTTGACAAATGATTCCACAAGAAGAAATCAAGTGCCGATAAGTCTGAGGAACGGGCTGACCATTCGATTGCTCCTCAGTGTCCAATCCAGCGTGCAGGAAATACGTCGTCCAGATCCCAATCCTGTTGGAACCAAATAGATTCGTTTGGTAGATTAAGTCTATTTGGATTTGGAAATAGTGCTGTAATTGCTGGTACGATATTGCTCCGCAATAAATTAAAATATTTATTACCATTTAAAGTTTCTTTTATGAAAAAAGGGCCTATTATTTGAATTCCCAGTATACCAGCCCACACATTCACTTTTTGTGAGTGCTGTGTATGGACTTCTTCTATCCAGTGAAAATTTTCTGTTGACCAGTAACGACAGTTGTGTCTGTTGACCGTACCATTGAGACAAAACGTTGCTTCGTCGGAAAAGATTATTTGATTTACAAAATTTGGTTGATCTGTGATTAATGGTGTCACTATTTCGCAAAAATGTAATCTTCGCTCTGGATCATATTCCAACAATTCATGAACGATTTGCATTTTATAAGGTTTCAGTTTTGCAGATTGGAGGATTTAATATTGTCTACGTTGGGATTTGAACCCAAGTCTACAGTTTGCCGGACTGTCGCTTTTACCACTTAACCCACGATAGACCTTGGTTCAAGCTATTTAGAAATGCATTATAAAATAACAGTGTTAATGAATCAGATGTCAGTTATTAAACGTAGATGTCAAGTTGAAAGCAAAAGTCAGTTTTGAAAGCTAATGTTAGTTTTGATAGCAGATGTCAGTTATTGAAAGCAAATGTCAGTTATTGAAAGCAGATGTCTGTTTTGAAAGCAGATGTCTGTTATGAAAGCAAACGTCAGATTTGAAAGCAGATGCCTGTTTTGAAAGCAGCTGTCAGTTATTGAAAGAAGATGTCCGTATTTTGAGAGCAGATGTCAGTTTTGAAGGTTTGAAATTGCTAATTATTACTCCATAGCGATATGAGTGTTTAGATAATTTTTTAGCCATTTATTAAGTATATCAATTGATAAATTATTGGAGTTTTTCGGCTTTTATCTAAACACTCATATAGCTATGGAGTAATAATTAGCAATTTCAAACATTCAAAGCTGACATTTGCTCCCAAAATACTGACATCTGCTTTCAATAACTGACATCTGCTTTCAAAACAGGCATCTGCTTTCAAATCTGACGTTTGCTTTCATAACAGACATCTGCTTTCAAAAAACAGACATCTGCTTTCAATAACTGACATCTGCTATCAAAACTGACATCAGCTTTCAAAACTGACTTCTGCTTTCAACTTGACATCTACATTCAATAACTGAAATCTGACTCATTAACACTGTTACTTTATAATGCATTTCTAAATAGCTTGAACCAAGGTCTATCGTTGCTTAAGTGGTGAAAGTGACAGTCCGGCAAACTGTAGACTTGGGTTCAAGTCCAAACGTAGACAATATTTTTCAATGAAAAATTTCGTATGATTTGCTTTGTAATTTGTAGACAGCAATGTTTACATCTCCACTTACTTTGCAGTTACATACATACTAATTTGATATTTGTAAATATTTCATATAAAAGCCGAAAAACTCCAATAATTTATCAATTGATATATATATAGATATTCTAACCCACAAAAAATAAATAAAAAGTTAATGACCAGGCAAGTCAATTTCTACGGGTTGTCAAATTAAACGTTTACTTCAATTATTTATTTCCTCGGTATTTAGCAATTGAAATTGTTTATCCAACACTTGCGACTACGAGTTCTCAAATTGCAGTATCAATTTTTTATTTAATCCTTTCATATCGGATTTAGAGCATATACCATAGAAATACCTGAAATACTCATCCTTGATTCTTTATGTGTGGTCTTGGTGATGCAAGTGTATATACAAAAAAGACATTCTAATTTTGTCTTCTGCGAATTTAGCAAAACACATAGGCAGGCGTGCAACCTAAAAACAAGAAACCTGTAGTATTCGATTTCCGTACGTGATACACATATTAATTGCTCTAGTCTGCATTCCTTGCCTATACTGTTTCTTTTAGTCTTGAATTTAAAAATAAATAACAAGTTTAGCAGTAATTGCTTTGATATAAATACAGAAATTTATACTTTAATTTCGTGCGAGTCCTGCGATTTTCTCTTCAATTTATTGTTAGAAAGTTTCACAATTTACTTGAAAAACGGTATGCGAATAGAAGAATTCCTAATTAAGTGGAAAGTTCGAAGGTACATGCACTCTCGGAAAGATAATCCCCTCGTTCTTATGTATTTCGCAACAGACAAAGAGATAAGTGGCAGAAACATCAAAGAAAAGAAACGACCAAAAATTTATATAAGGAGAACATAACAAAGTTTCGGCAAAGCATCCGACCTTTACTCGTATTACATGATACACAAGAAGAACAAAGAAAAACAAACAAGAAACATGAAGAGAAAGAGTAAGACATACATCTACAAGTAAATCTTATTTACATGTCTCTAGATTAAATTTATCCATGTATCAAGTATCAAACCAACACGGGTTGTTAATCACTGAATGGTCGGTTAATGTCAGTTTGTTCGTGGTTATTTTTTGTGTGTTCGTTCGCTTAGTTCCTTTTACAACGATGATTGCGAAGACAAGGTAATAAATACCGATTATGTGAATGATACTGAACAGCGCTGTTTTTAATTTGTATACAAGTAGAATGCCTTTTATTTTTTACGCAAAGCTAAATAATTTGATGAACTGTGTGAAAGTTAGCAGATTATATACAAATTTCTTGTTCCTTACACATTTCAACACAAGAATTCCTTTGCGAAAGCTTTGAATGGACTGTAGGTAATGTTGACCAAAAGGTAATCTTATAATTTATATATACCGGGTGTCCACACGAATACTTAATATTGAATTATTTCTGGTGTTTTTGAGGAAAAAAATTTGAAATTTTGGGTGGTTGTTCAGGATATAGGGAAGCAATGAACAGCCGCCACCTCCCGCCATCCCCACTCCAAGATTTTAAATGACACTCTGTGTCCTTTTTAGTTGATTTTGAAAGAACACAACTTTCTTGATATTCCTATGTGGCAAAACTAGTTACTTCCATCATGAAATTTATTTCTCACATCAGGTGCATACACGAATAAATTTCTCGGTTTGCAAGCGTGAACAGGCCACCCTACAGCTGTCTATGCGAGAAGCATGGATTTTGTAAATTCAATCCACACACTTGAAGCGATTATCTCTGTGCGTTATTGAGTGTCATTGCGAAGGCGAGTTGAATTGGCGATTGCTGTCTTTTGGATTCAAGTGTCATATTTGTCGATATCGTAGGTAGGTAGAGTAAAATCGCTTTGGGAAGACACCAATCTGCGCGAGCGAATCGCGCAACCTGAGTATTAACGCTCTCAAAAACATAGGTCGGGCTGGGTCTAAATTAGCGTGCAATTTAAAATTCGAATTTTACGTAAAACGTTTTGTATTTTTATTTCGTGTGCAGCGGAAACAACATATTTCATTTATTATGTTCGTTTGCCATGAAACATAATTTCATAAACACATTCTATTGTTTGAATGAATAATAAAGCGTTATTATTTTATTTATTTTCAAGTGGGATTTTTAACAGAGATACAACCAACAATTTCTGGTTCAATTATTTATTTTCATTATAATTTAAACATTTACATATATCACAGTTTTTCTTCTTTTACCAAGATTTTATTCATTATATTTGTAAATTTATGAATATTCATTCGGAGTAAAAACAATTTGTTGTTTAGACGTCGTAAAGAGTAAAACTTAATTTACTATTAAAAATATTCCCTACAAACAATATTTATTTCTTGCTATCGTTTATCATTGCTTGCAATAACTTAAAAAAGGTATATAACCCCTTACCACAATTATTAATCGTATCCTAAATACGTATTTCGACAACTAGGTTGTCATCATCAGTAGGTAAAAACCACTAATTAAAAAGTCGCACATGGGGCATAGTAAAGCTAGCGAACCGCTTGCGCAAACAACTACTTTTCACCGCGTCCACGTATAAAAGTAGTTTTGAAAAGTAGTTGTTTGCGTAAGCGGTTCGCTAGCTTTACTGTGACCCATGTGCGACTTTTTAATTAGTGGTTTTTACCTACTGATGATGACAACTTGGTTGTCGAAATACATATTTAGGATACGATTAATAATTGTGGTAAGGGGTTATATACCTTTTTTTAAGTTTTTACTTAACCACAGTCTCCAAAGAAAGAATTGCTTGCAATATACGACAAAAATTACATTATGACAGCTTAAAGAGTAAAACATAATTTACCATTCATATTTCTCTTTTTGATAAAATTGTACACGTTATGAATGATTTCCCGTGATTGTTCTGCTATTATTTGTCTTTTTTTCACTGGTATTTCAACATCTGCTGGATCACGACATCCAGATGTGGACGGTAAACTAGACATAATAATCTATAACAAATAAAGTACATGTTTCAACAAATCCTACTAAAAATTCATGAAAAATAATGTAATACCTACAGATATAAAGGCCTTCTATTCCAAATAGTTGTGAGAACAACTGATTTTGTAATAAAATAAACTCAAACAACTGATTTTGTAATAAAATTAACTCAAAAAACACGATCGACACCTTACGGGCGCTAGAAGACAACTGGAGAATATTACAGTCAATGTTATTCGGCCTGTCTATACATGCAAGAACTATGTCTTTCTCTCTCGTTTGGGGTACACTTTTCTTTATAAGTTCCAAATTGGTTTCTGCGTCAGTGTCTTCCCAAATTGACACTACTTTATACGTAACAGTCTCACATCTTCTCCTTAATATTTACCGTTCAATATTGTCGCTTCGATTATGTTCATCAACTGTTTGACTGCAAAATCGTGGAGGATCGATGCTTCGAAGCAGAATTATTGGTACACCAATTTTCAATGTCAAAACGTGCAGTGGCAAGCCTAGCAAATCTAGTGAATTCCGGAATTCTACAGAATAATTCATAACTTTGCCTTGATATATAACATAATCAATTTCATCACACGATCTTGAATTGTCAAATATTTTATTTTTAATGGCCGTCTTTATTAGGTTGACGTCATTGTTCTTGCCTACCAATATTATTTGTTCGCATAGACACTGATGGTATAAATCATTAGCGAAGGTTTAAAAGGTTCAGGTGGTCATAAAGCCTTCTTCACTGCCACCTTAACAGATCTGTTGTGGTCTTCATTTCTAGTACATCTCAATCCTTATACCTTTAATTAGATTTAATTGCTTGGCAGTCCTGAAGTTGCTTCTTTTCATTTGATTGGTGAAGTCGGCTTCGATCACGGCTTTTTTAACCTGTTGTTTAACCTTAGTTTTAAAAATTAAAGATAGTTTACATGATTGGATGTCTCTGTCAGACATCAAATCCAATTCCTCTACGGTATTAATCCTCACGGCTTTATGTATTTACGTCAGTAGATGACCTTGCGCTTTATTTTGGCTTTGATCCAGGTTTACCTATCAGAACTTCTGAATTATCCAGCCTTATTCCTTTAATTATAGCCAACAGCTTCGAGAGAATAACCTCCTTGATACGTGGATTTGCATGGTTGCATGGTTCCTTTGTATGTGACTGCTGAAGTTGACCTTGCCAGCGACTTTTTCCGACACAATGTAATCCTGGCCCTGTTTTCCCAAGCCTTACATGTTATTCCTGCAAATTCTAGACAATTTAGCTGATCGGGTCTCCCCTATGTACATAAAATCATTTTCCGCCACGGTTTTGACCTTCACAGCCCTATGTATTTATTTCGATAGATTACTCCAGTTCAATCTTGCTTTCCCGATTTGATTTACAAATGGGGGCTTACTGCCTTGCAGCTTTAAAAGTTCTTGCGTCGTCCTTTATTCATATTGTTCGCATAGCAAAGCGTTGGATCAGAGCCTCATTTTATCGGATAAGGCTGAATACAGGAGGGGTGTCTCCAGGGAATTTAGGATAGAACAAAATAATTTATTACTCTGGGCTAAATATTATAAAAGGTGTACCGTATCGTTATGTTCAAATTTTAGGAGTGTAAGGTAGACTTCATTTCAAGTAACAAAAAAACGCAAAACTTGTATATCCCTTTTTATTGGTTTCAAAGTTACAGATCTATGAATGTGATTGTCAGATCATGAAAAAAAATGTAATCCTAAAGTCAATAAAAACTGATTTTATTTAAAAAAGTTCAATTAATAATATTTTCGAAATGTCCTCCTTTTTGCTGAACAGAATAAGTACTTATCCGAATTTCATACTTGTTTTGTTGGATTTGCTCGGCAGCCAGGTGAATACGATCCAACAACTCTTCTCTTGTATTCGAAACTTGCAGGTAGACTAAATTTTTCATGTACACCCATAAATAAAAGTCAAGGGGATTAAGATCGGGTGATCTGGGTGGCCATGCAACAGGACCACCTCGACCAATCCATCTTGGACAATTGACGTTAACCCAATTTCTGACAGCAATTTCGAAATGTGATGGTCCCCAATCCATGTGAAACCATATGTCTCGTCGAACATTCAGTGGGACATCCTCCAAAAGACCTGGCAGTTCGTCAATAAGAAATTGAACTTCCCAGGAATAACGACAGGACCAATCAAGAAGTCATTGATTAGGGCCGCCCGAACGCTACCAGAAAATTAATGTTGAAATTTAGGTGGGCGTATAGCTTTGGGATTTTCTGATGACCACCTGTGCAGGTTTATCAGATTTGTAACACCAGTTCTCGTGAACGTAGATTCATCTGTCTAGAGGACTGTTCTGCAGAAATTAAAATGAAGGCGTGACTGTCTTAATATCCAGGTAGAATAAACTAAACGAGCATAGTGGTCTGCCTCAAGCAAACCGTGTCCCCTGCGATAGTGATATAGATATTAGCCCTCACGTTTTAAAACTCGCCAAACTGTTGTTTGTGGCACTCCTAGTTGTCTAGCGATTCAACGCACACTGAGAGTTGGATCCCTTGTAACCAGTGGCGGTTTCTGCTATGGTTTGCAAGTTTGCGCAACCACCAAAACTAATAGATTTAATTTAATGAAAAAAAGCGTAATTCTACATTTTTTAAATTAAAAATTTGTACTACCTCACAGAATAAATGAACTATTATAAATTACTTATAATAGGTATATCTAATTGGATATGAATACGTTAAATAAATGAGAGAATAATTGGTTTGCAGACTCATTGCAATCCACGAACGTATATATCCCTATACGGCTGACGAACTTTGTCGAACGTCTTTCGGGTATATCTCCATAAATGACAATAGTGTTGCAGCAGCAGTGCAACCAAAACATTAGACATATTTCTTGCTTACGGTGCAACGGTATAAAAGCGAATAAAAAAGTTGTATTTGTGTGTTTAAAAGTGTTTATGCTCTTTATTTTTAAATAATAATGAATTCAGTGCAGAGTTTAATAGTGGATCCGTTCTATAAAAGAACGTACGCCGAAAAAATTGAAATAAAGCGGTTGGGCAGACCTGTTCCGAATTTAAATCTGAAACATACGATTTCCAGTAAGACGCGAACTTTTAATAGACTATTTAATAAGGATATTTATAATAAACATTTGTGGATTTGCGGTTGTAGTATAAAAAATGCATTATTCTGCTTTCCTTGCTTACTATTTGAAGGTGAAGAATTATGGACGAAAATGGGTTTAACTGATTTAAATCATTCAAGCGATCGAATTAAAAAACACAGTATATAACAAAGGCATATGAAAAATGTAGTCCAATTATCGCTTTTTGGGAATGTGGATATTGCTGCTCAGATGGATAGTGCATATCGAAGAAATATAGCATTGCACAACGAGAAAGTTAAGTACAATCGATATGTAGTGAACATTATAATTAATTGTGTAAGTATTTGTGGAGCTTTTGAACTTGCTTTCTCAAGAAAGATAAATTTGCGACTGCGAAAGATCGTCGCATGGATTTTTTGCTTCAATAAAATCAGGATCAGAATCAGTGAGTTTTAAAAGCCTTTTTTCTTCTTTATATGTACCTTAGCAAAATTACTTTTAATAAAACATACTTAGTGACCTACCTTGTTTACCTACTGTAAAAAGTATTAGTATTCACTAAATTTGCAACCCCCACATTTTTGATGCACGAGCCGCCGCTGCTTGTAACAATATCTACTGCTTCTTCCTCTAAGTCTGCTGGCAAATTTACTCCTCGGTCGAAAAGATAATCACGCAGTCCGCCTTCCCGAAATTGTCTGTGTACTTCCAGTTCTGTACGTTCTGTAATGAGGAATGCGCCTATCGGGAAACCGATGTCTGTATCAATAACTGCTTGATGTGCACTGCCGTTACAGTAGCCATACACAAAATGCATGTCGGCATACTCTTGAGAAGAAAATCGGTAAGGTATTTTGAACAAAGAAAACGTGTCCACTCACTAATAAGCTGTTTTATGAACTGAAACGTAATGTAATCCTTTATTAAAAAATGCAACGTTAACAGTCATCTGAACATTTGTTTATTGTATGATATTCATGGTTCAACACTTACGAAATAAGTAAGAACCTTCTTTATCATAAATCAATTTCCAGTACTCTTTTTTGTAGCTCTCCAAGAAATTACTGTATGAACTACGACACGTGTTTATTTATTTTAGGATAACATTTTATTATGCGACGTTAACAATCACAGGCTTGTTATTGAATCGTATACCTTTTCTTAAATAAAATCAGTTTGAATTGACTTTAGGATTACATTTTTTTCATGATCTGACAATCACATTCATAGATATGTAACTTTGAAACAAATAAAAATGGATAAACAAGTTTTGCGTTTTTTGTTACTTGAAATGAAGTCTACTTTACAGTCCTAAAATTTGAACATAACGATAGGGCACACTTGTATACTTACGAGAAAATTGAAATACGTTACTCTAGTGGGGCATCCTTACTCGATATACTTTGCAGTCCAATGTATACAAAAGAAATATTTATAGTAATATTATTTGCGTGACCGACAGGCCTGAAAAAATATATACGTTAAATAGATAAATGATATACTAGTATGTATTAGTACATGGTGCGGCAAAATAACATCCCTATTTTTTGACGTAAATAATAAAGCATTTTTCCAGATAAAACAATTTTATTTTTACAAACTTATTCTTTAACACGGGAATTTTTATTTACTTGGTTTTGAAAATAATATCTGACAAATGGTGTCCGTGACTGTTGATACACTGCTGCAAGCGAACATTGAAGCACTCGTGGACTCTCTCAAGCATCGCTTGAGGTATGTGATGAATTTCCTCGCGAATTGCTTCTTTCAGGTCTAGCAGGTTTCCGGGACGATATTTGAACAATGCTGATGAGTTGACATGCTTCCGTGCGACTCTGGCAATCACGTTGTGACAGTTCTTGCACAACAACCATCTTGTAAGGATGGAAATGAAGATCCTTGTGTAGGATTCGACGAACACTACGGTCAGACATTCGAAGGGCGGCTGCATGTTTACGAGCTGATCTTTTAGGAGACTGCAAAACTGATTGTCTAACCGCATTGATGTTTTCAGGTGTACGGGCACTACGAGGTCTTCCACTCCGTTTTTTAACAACAGAACCAGTCTCTTTAAAGTTTTTTACCCACAACAATATAGACTTTCTGTCCGGTACCGGCTCACGCGGAGGAATTTGAAATCGCGTTCGAAAAGCACGCTGTGCCGTGACAACCGACTCATTGTTGCGAATGAACGCTTCCACCGCATAAGCTCTGTGCTCGTTCATCCACGCCATTATGGCGACTGGTGCCTACGTGCCGAATGCAACGTAAACTTCCCACTCTCCTGCGTCGACTGCTGCTATCCCCACTACTCTAAGTGTCTCCTGTTACTTACTACCGAGCATCGAAAATAGGGAGGTTATTTTGCAGCACCCTGTATATTTGGTGATGGTATTGGCTAAAATGTCGTAATTTTCAATTTGTATGAGGGACATGGATTTATATTTTTTTAATCTCTTAGCTAATGAATTTAATTATCCTGCCTCAATTAACATGCATAAGCACTAGTGGAAATATGTGCATTAATTGCTGTTGACTATAAAATAATATTACGTTAAAATTATACAACATTTGTTTTTTTATTTAACATGTACAATTTTGTATGTACACATTTTCTATTTTTGTCCAGTTTATAACAAATTTATTACAAAATTTAACTGAACCGTAAAATAATTATTTTATCATGTTTTTAAATTGCATTGATTTAAATAATTTACTCTATTTTAACTCCATTATTTTTGGACCTTCTGATAATAAAAACGTATTAGTTACGTGCGCAGATAATGAATTTTTAAATGTGTATTCACTATATGTTAAATTATGTTGAAAAAGTACTTCCTGAATATTAATAAAACTTTATTTCTATCAATTTTCGACGTGGCAATTTTTGTATTATTTTCATGATCAACAAAATATGCAAAATAATACACGATTTCATGCGCAAATTTTTATTTTATCCAAATAAATAAAAATGACGTTAGTAATTAATAACTTATTAACTACTAAACGTTAAGCGATTCAATCTAATTTTTTTTTTTATTTTGTTTTACGTTTCTATTTACTAACCATACATACATAAGTGAAGAAAAAACAAAAACCTATATCTGAAACAAAAGAACAACACACAATGCGAATGGGGAGAAGGGCAATGGAGCAAACGGAAAAATTTAAATATTTGGATCCAATTATATCAAAAAATGGGTGATGGAATATGAACGCTACTAGACAACAAAACTCGTACTTTCAAAATTGCCCGAAGAAATTCCCTTAATGTATCACAGTATGTATGCAATAATGGTGCCTCTTCGAGTACTAAATTTCGTTTCAATTTTATTTATTTTAAATTTTGAACTGCATTTTTATTTATTATTTATAAATAAATGCAAGAAATACGATTGGTAATAATAATAAATACATTCTCGAAAATTTGAGTGGTACGCGAAAGAGTTAAAAACAAACTGACGAGTGACGATGGCGGCATTGCTATAAAATTACAACAATTGACTTCTAAACCAATAACGAGATCAGTTATCGAAAAACGAAATATGTCGAATTAACGGAATTGTGCTACGGGGATGACATGGTATTAATAGCCAAAGACGAAATCATGTACAATATAACGTGTGTTCATTTGAAAAGTCAATCTAGGGTTACTTTGAAATTTTGTTAGAATAAGACGCAAATATATTAATATGTGTTTGTTGTTCCGTAAACGTAAATCCAAATGACATTTGATAATGCCAATCACAAATATCAGTTAGTGCATAAAATACTCGTGCGTCGATTTTGGTTTAAATAAATTGCTTCTCAGTTTTAAAATGGCTTTCACTTTAGAACATAAAATTTTTTTAGTCCAGGATTATTTACGAAGTGGTAATAAAATTGATGGTTTATCGGTTTATTCAGTTCAAGATTGCATGGTAGAATTTCAAGTTGAGTTTCCACATTTTGTAATAGATTATATACAATTTAAGAATACTTTGGAAAGAACTTTAAAACTTTTATCTGAAACTGGTAGTCTCTTAAGAAAATCAGGCAGCGGAGCAGTTAAGAAACGTACACCTCAAGTTGACAATCGTGTTGAAGAAATAATGCAAAATGAACCAAAACATCTGTTCGACATTTGGGTCAACAAATAAACCTTTCTGTTGGTACAACTCACAGTTATTAAAAAAAGATATGCAACTTTATCCATACCGTGTCACAGCAGTACAAGAATTGCTAGAAATTGATTACCCACGTAGACTACAGTTTTGTAATTGGTTTGTAAATATGAACAATAATGGAGAACTTTCGCAAAATGTCATCTTTACTGATGAAGCATGGTTTTATAAAACGGGATACCTAAATTCACAAAATACAAGAATTTGGAGTAGTGAAAATCCACATGTAATTAATGAAGAATCGCTACATCCAGAGAAAATTGGTGTTTGGGCAGCGATAAGCCAAAGGCGAATCATTGGACCAATATTTTTTCAGGGATGGTTAACTGCTCAAAGGTACCGTACGGAAATTTTACAACCATTTGTCAATCAGTTGCATGATGATGAACTTCAAAATGCATATTTCCAACAAGACGGAGCACCTTGTCACTGTACTGCAGAATCTTTGGATTATTTAAGAGAATTTTTTGATGAGCGTATAATTAGTCGAAATACTGAAATTGCATGGCCTGCACGTTGATGCGATTTAACACCTTGCGACTTCTTTTTGTGGCCTTATCAAAAAAAATAACATATTTCGAACACCTATTGAATTTGAATGATATGCTACAGAGAATCGAAAAGAAATGCATGGAAATTAATAACAATCCAGTAATGTTGCAGAATATCATCAGAAATTTTGAACGGAGGATTTTAAAGTGCATTGATCTTGAAGAACAACATTTTCAACATTTGCTATAGTTTTCAATAAATACCTATTTACAAAAAGGTTTAAGTATATCAATACGTTATGCACGTATTACGCATTTGTTACAAATGAAACAGAATATTGCATGTCTGTTTCATTTGTAACAAATGCGTAATACGTGCATAACGTATTGATATACTTAAACCTTTTTGTATATTTACCGCCATCTGGCTCGTGTTAATGGACTACACCTATACGTATTTTTTCGTTTATGTACCAGCATAGCTGGTCAAGCGAAAGGTCGCCTTTTTCGGCATAGTCTCTTTCGTCCATCACATGTCACTTATTAAATAGTGCCACCTTATAGGACGAAATTTGCTATATCTTGTAGGCGATTTCAGCGTAAATGTATATACAGAGACAAATCTGTTCTTAAAAAGATTTGTATCATTTGTATTACATTGCTTCACTAGCTTGACTGATGACGCCTATAGATGGCAGAAACACGTGTCTTAAGCAGAAGTAAATGCTGAAAATACGAGGTGTATTGTCCATGTGTACAGTTACAGATACGTATATTGTATGTCTGTTTCATTTGTAACAAATACCTATTATTTGTTATTTATTTGTTTGTATGAAACTGTCAAAATATACGACTTCGTAGGTTAAGTAGTAAATTTTAATTTACGACATACTTCAAAATATTCTCAGTAAATCACATGATACTAGATTGATAAATCAAATATAATTATATAATAATGTTTACTATATAAATTCATGAGATTATAAGTTGTTTCAGGTCCTCAGAAATTGTTCGACGTCCTGGGTCTCAAGTAACTACGAGATATTGTGATAATCGCAGAATATTAATGAAATTTCTAAGTAGGAAATGATTGTATAATTTTTTTAATGTAATTATGTAAGTGTAGGTAAAAGATGTAATGTACATTATGCTAATAAAAGAGGGGTTTACACTCATTGTGTTCAGACATTTACGAAAATATTGTTTTTACTGAACACACGGAGTTTCCCATCAAAGCAATTTTTCTTTTTATTTATTCTTATTTTTTTCAAGTACATTGAAATCTGAAACCGTAATCAAGCCATATTTCTACTAAAAGCAAAAAAAAATCATAGTACGATAGTAGCAATTTATTTCATACATAACCAAAAAAGTAAGTATTAATCAGCCAAATCTTGGAATAAACTAACGAACACATGTTTAACCAAATACTGAAACTGGAAAATTGCTTACGATTTACCTATCTTTTGGCGCTAAACTGCTGTTTTACCCATTTTAATATGTACTTACTTATTTTAGTAAAATGAAAATATTTTTAAATACCTTTTTTAGATGCATAAAAATTTTTATCCAAATTATGTGAAATGATGTGCAATTAAATGAATTTTCTTATTGCTCTCTCATTATAGATACTATTAAAATAACTGTATTTTGTAAAATGCTATATTCTTTAAGTTAAACGATACACAAAGTCACCATCAATCCTTTAAATTTATTAGTTTCACATTTACACAAAAGTTTTGTTCTCTAATAAAATCAAAGAAAGACGTAAATATTTCTCCTGTAATAATTTTAACACATTCTCACTGTATTAATGCACAAATTTATTATAGATGCAACACCTTCAAACAATAAATAACAGATTATAAGATATTGATTGAAATATTTTATATAAGTCTAATACCTTGCATTGGTATATATTTTCCGCTTATTGCTTGAATAAAATTATTAAAGTCTAAGATTTCTTAATAATAAATATGTTAATAAGCAAACGTCAAAATAATCTTTTATATACAGGCTGGTCCTTAAGTTCGTCGAGAAATTTTAGGGTGCGATTCCTTGGGTTATCTCGAGAGAAATAGTTCCTATAAACATTTGTCCTAAAGTTTTCCGTTGTAGAGACACAGGCTGTTTAATTTTTCAAAAAAAAAATTTTTATTTCAAAAATTTAAGAAACGGTTACAATAAACCCTAAAGGTACTGTTGAAAATGACCACCAACAGCTAATATGCAGGCTTCTATCCTCCTATTCAATTGCATACTCACACGCTGAAGAAGTCCGGGAGTGTTTCGAATTGTTTCGCATCCAACAATTATGCGATTTCTTAGGTCATCGAGATCTTGAATTGGCGAAGTATAAACAAGGGATTTTAAATGTCCCCACAAAAAAAGTCTAGAGGGTTCAAATCAGGTGACCTTAGAGGCCACGGCTGATTCGGAACTTCCACTCCTCGACCTATCCATCTATTCTGATATGTCCTATTTAAAAATTGCCTAGCTTGTAAACTAAAGTGTGCTGGAGCGCCGTCATGCATAAACCAAAGTTCATTTCGGATCAAAAGTGGAATATCTTCTAAAAGGCCAGGCAACTCGTTTTCAAGAAATAGCCGATATGATGCACCATTAAGTCTTATAGGAAGGAAAAAGGGACCAATTAAATAATTATTAATTATCCCCGCCCATACATTTAAGGAAAATTGCTCTTGAAAGTGCATCTCCCTTATGGCATGCGGATTTTCATCTGACCATAAATGGTTGTTGTGGAAATTCCTAATACCATTTCTGGAGAAGTTCGCCTCGTCAGTAAATAGAATCTAGGTTAGAAATTGTGCATTTTGGGCAATTTTTTGTCGGAACCAATCACAAAGGACTAAGCGTTGCGGAAAGTCACGCGGAAGAAGAGCCTGTACTCTTTGAATATGGAAAGGATATAATTGTTGATCGTGTAATATCCTTAAGATGGTTTGATGGCTTGCGTTTACCGTTACACCAATCTTTCTTGTACTGGTTTCTGGATGTTCATCGATTATCTGCAGAACAGCTTCCTCTAAATCGGGTGTTCTTTTAGTTTGAGGTCTTCCCAGAGTATTTTTGTTTCTCTCAAATGTACCAGTTTCTGCTAGACGACGGTTAATATTACTGAAGGTTTCCGCACAAGGTTCAAGTCGTCGAGGATATTTTTGTTGGTAAGTACGCCTTGCTTCATAACTATTTCCATTAGCTAGACCGTACACAAAATGCATATCTGCCATTTCAGCATTTGTATAATTCACCATAATTACAAAAAAAGATTTGTAGGTACGAACTTTCAAATTAATTATTGTTTGACAATACTTATGACAGTTACGTAAGTACAAATAAATGCTGTAAACATGACAACCAACACAACAGTTCCCTAAATCGAATTCTAAATTTTTGAAATAAAATTTTTTGTTTTGAAAAATTTAACAACCTGTATCTCTACAACGGAAAACTTTAGGACAAATGTTTATAGGAACTATTTCTCTCGAGATAACGCAACGAATCGCACCCTAAAATTTCTCGACAAACTTAAGGACCACCTGTAGGTTAGTAGGTATATAACCTCACATACAAATGATCTACTTTTTTGAAATTCCTGTGTAAATTATACTCAGATTACCGCGCCATCTGGTCCTTTCTTAATTGAAGTGCATAATAGTCTATGTTTTGTAGATATTACACACATTAAAATAGATTTAGTTTTCCGTATTCATACGTGCGTGTATTTATATAATATTTACTTTAATTAATAAAATAAAGAAAAAGTCTTAAAAAACAATCATGTATTTTATTTCTAAGATGAAAAACCTGACAATTACGGCCACCTTTATATAACGGCCAATATTATTTCTTTTTTTGGTGGATGTTATTGACAGGCTTTACTGTAGTATCGTTTGTAGTTTCTTAATTATATTGAATGGCAAAAACCAGATAGAGAAATAAGAATATATTTGGAGTAACGCGAAGTATTTTAAGTTATGATTTATTAGTGATATAAATCTTAAGTTAAATCGGAAGTTATAATGAACATATTACTGTGATTACAAATTTCTAAGCCCTAATCGCTGTTAGAACGTAAAATAGGTCTAATTTTTGTGTACACTGCGCCATCTAACATTCGATTCGATACACTGCTGGCGTCACGACGCGCGTCTTTATCGCATCGAAGTTTGCCCATATTAGGTAAGATGGCGCTACCACTACATCAACTTATTTTTGACTCTACGTTTAAACGAAACATATTTTAAATTCTCTTAATACCACCACATTGATTATCTCGATGTTTACGTTGTAAATAATAATAATAACTTCTGATAAATTATTCTTTATTACATTTATTATTATGAGGGTATTGTTGCTGGATATCCTTCAATCTTCCACAATATTCACCAGCAATAAATTATTCACGGTAATTGGCAGTCAAGTGGCGCGACTCTCGATATCTGATTGTTGTTCGATTTCATGGAAGGTTCTATTGGAATTGCGCATGCATGGAGTAAATTACCACCTATTTGTTAAACGTCTATCGTTCTTATTGACAATAGATCATGCCTTTACCGGGCGCACAATTCAGTAATTGACAGCTAAACATTTTATAGCGTGATTATGTTATAAATTTGAATTTCTCTTTACCTTTAAACTATTTGGAAATTGTCTATGTTAGTGTATTTTTTAAAATAGTAATAATAATAATAATGACTAAAGACTGGATTATATGAAAAAAAAAACTGAAAATATGCGCATACAAATACAGATGTTTTAGCCTAAATATGCACTTCCTTATGAAATATGCAGGTAAAAAAATACGAGGAATGATCGAAAATGTAGAAAAAATATTCTACTATCTTTACAAGTTTATTTAGAATATTTTACAATATGAAAACAACTATGAAAACAATTTACAATCACATATTTCTCAAAGTTTTCAATAGAAAAATTGTGACGCTTGCCTGAAAACATGTATTTATATCGCTAAGAAATAAGTAATTAAACTTCTAGTTTCAAAAATTCTTTTATTGTAAATACCACTACAATATTGTTTCGCCATACAATGTTTAATTGATTTAATTATTTTATTTTCAATATTCAAATGCTTAGTAGTACGGTAATTTTCTAGAATATGTTTAGCTGCATATTTATTTCATATTTATTTAGGAAAAGGTTGGGTGTAATTTTAATAAAATAAATACTTAGTCTACTTATTAATATTTTTATTTAGAAACAATATTATATTCAGATTTTTCGGTTTTAGTCTTGCACACATTTGTTCTGTTATTAAACGAGCCGTACTATACACTCTCACTTTTTGCTGAACTCGCTCGAATACAGAAGTGTTTCCTAGCACATTGTTTTACGGGTTTCAGCTCCATTTCTGTTATCTAAAATAAAATCCAAATAAAAAATGTATTTACCCATTTTTCTTTAAATTTACTTTCCAAAATAAAAGAGGATCTACGTCCTGATTTGAATTTGGCATTTCGAAGTATTGCCCTATAGTTTTTATTACATCGGCTGTAATTGATTTTACTTTCTCTTATTCTTTCTAGCAAAAATCCAAATAATGAAAGTGACTTTTGAAGGGACTAATGTCTGTTTCAATTATAGGCATTTGTTCTTTATTTTCAGGATCTACTTTCTTCATTATATTAAACATTTCTTGATCTAGAAAAGAAGTAACCCCGGTAGCATTTTCAATACAACGAAAACTTTCTCTTTATATCGAGATTCTCAAACAGTTGCTACTCTAGTAACTGATTCTCCTTCATATGAAAATAGCCTTGTTTTCATCCCTCAATCTTTAATTCCAGCAGTGATGCTGTCAAATAATTGTACAGTCCAAATGTTATTGTGTTTATTAAAGAAATATCTTTGTTACTTACAAGAATTTTTGTTATATTCTCTACCTTTTTTGATATACTAATTTTACTATCTTAGATATAGGTATTTCAGCCTTAAAGAAATACTATCCATCTTCTTTGAATTTGTTAAAAATATTTAAAATTGTCTTCATACAAGTTATACACCTGTTGGGATAATTAATAAATTATGTATTTTTCAATCAAATGTATTTAAATTAAGTTTTAAGTATGAACGAAAAACAGAAATTTTTGACAGTTTGAAAATGTGACTTCATATGTGTAATTGGAAATGAAAATAAGTCAGTCAATGCATTATACCCATGTGTAATGACGAAAGAAAAGCCTAGTATACATATTTATATAAAAGATTATTAGTTAATTGACGAAGGAGATACTTGTTGAAACTTCATTATAACGTTAAGAAATAAGTAATTAAACTTCTAGTTTCAAAAATTCTTTTATTGTAAATAAATGCAATGGGAAACCCACTAAGCCCCTTATTAGCGGAAATTTTCATGAATAATTTAGAAACTATAATTAGTACACATCCCTTGTTTGGTAATTGTGTATATTGGTTTAGGTATGTTGATGACATATTAATTTGCTTTAACGGTTCAGATAGACAATTAAAAACTTTACGTAATTATATCAACACTATTCACCCCAAAATAAATTTTACTATAGAAACAGAAATAAATAAAAGCATTATTTTCTAGATTTAACCATATCACACAAAACTAATAAACACGAGTTCGCTATATACCATAAGCCAACACATACAGATACCACAATACACACTAATTCTTTTCAACCTATAACACACAAATTATCAGCATACCAATCAATGGTATATAGATTAATTCATGTACCTATGAGTAAAAGTAATTTCGACCTTGAACTAAATAGAATATACACAATAGCATTAAACAATGGTTACTCTATAAATATTGTCAATAACATCCTAAACAGCAAACAAAAATCTAAAACCCTTTCCTTAGTTTAACCAAAATTAAAATATAAGATAATTAATTCCTATAATTCAATCACTTACTTAGGAAAAATTTCGGACAAAATTGGTACTTTCATTAAAAAACTTAATAACGAACATATATCATTTAAAACAGACAATACTATACAGAATATTATTAAAAACAACAAAGATAAAATAGACAAAGAATCAAACTCTGGTATATATAAGTTAACATGCGAAGATTGTAATAAGGTATACATAGGACAAACGGGGAGGACATTCAAAATTAGGATGAAAGAACACGAGAGAAGCCATAAAGAAAAGAAAACAGATTCAACTTTCGCAAGTCATGGTATAGATATCAATCATAGATTTAATATAGATTTCAAAATTTTACACATTCAAGAAAAAAGTAAAAAACTTAACCTGTTAGAAAACTTAGAAATTAATAGATACAATAGTTTAGGATTAGCTTTAAATGACTAACTAGATTTAAACAACTCCCCTCTACTAAATTTAAGATTGTAAAAATTTTTCCACCACCATTTCCCCTGATTTTTACCAATAATTTTCACATAAATATTCAAACTTGTATTGTACATATTCAGTATTTCATCCACCTAATGAAGCCATTGTATGGCGAAACAATATTGTAGTTGTATTTACAATAAAAGAATTTTTGAAACTAGAAGTTTAATTACTTATTTCTTAGCGTTATAATGAAGTTTCAACAAGTTTCTCCTTCGTCAATTAACTATGTATTTATATATTGAAAAGGTTCGTTCTAGGTCGATGCTTGTTATAGGAGCATATTTAAAATTAGAAATATCAATATTGTCAACTCAATATTTTCTACTGAATCACCACACAAGATTTTAGCAATGTCCTTTTAGCTTTCTAAAACCCTCATTTTTTCCCATTACACTTAAAAATTTTTTATACACGGTCTTACTCCTCCTTTACCATCAAGACATGACTTTTCAAATTGTTTATTATTTCAACGTTCTCGATTAGCGACATAAATTGTTTTTTCCAACTGCAATATAGAAGTGGAAATAAAACTGTAATTTGCTTTAATAAACGCCAACTGCTAAGGCATTTCTTTACTTGAATACACTTTTTTGGCGTCTTATCACAGATTGTGCATCCCTATCAAGATTCATAATAATTGTCTTTATTCCTTCATAATGATTTGCATGAAAAATAGCAGTCACCAACCACGTGCCCCATCAACGATCACTGGTTAAGGAGGAATCGGAACACCGGGTAGATGTTGTTTGTAAAACTGAATTCGTAATGGGGCCTTTAAAAATACTTTCTTAACACTACTAATTAAAGTATTTACTAAGGGAAAATGGTTTCTGACTTCTTCTGCAACACGATTTAGTTCCTGAGCCAAGCAAGTTGTGTGAATTAAATTTGGGTAAAAGATTTTCAAGTTGAAAGTTACCTTCACCATGTATGGTGCAGCATCCGTCAAAAACAATAGAATCTTCTCTGTTGGAATCGATTCCGGTAAGAAGAAAGTTGCCAGTTCTTCCTGTATAAACCTTGTTATTGTCAAATTATTAGCCTTTTCCAACTGTTTGGATGAAATTAAATAAGATTTGCTGGAACCGATACGTTAAGGATACCAATCATTAAATGAACTATGTACCGGCCCACACTATCAGTAGTTTCATTTACACATATATACAAATAATTTTTTGCAACAACCTTCTTAATGCTATTCAATGTTTCTGCATAGATATAGCGAATATAATTTGTTCTTAACGTTCTTTCGTCGGGATGTTATATTTGCTGATGTACTTTTGCAAAAATAACTTGACATTCAAATTGTTTAATTTATGTAGTGGAATATCTACCGACACAAATATCTGACACAAATCTTCATTAATTTGATCTTGTTCCGATTTTTTGGAAGTTGATGGCAAAGATTGCGGTAATGTTTGTTGACTCTTCGTTGCAAACTTCATCTTTGTTAGTTTTGCAGCATGATATGGAGTTTTCATATGTTGGTCGACTTGGAAACTTTCTCTCACTTGTAATCTTCAAAAAACATATCATGTCATGGGTTGTTTTCTTATAAAATAAATGTTAGTAAAATATAAATGAATAATTAAGAACTTAATTAATTAATAAAAGGAAATAAACTTAAAATTTTACTCACAATCTTGCAGCATGCTACGCAGAACACTTTTTCTCCATTCATACGCAATTCTGAATAAGGTGCAATCCATCCAGGCACAGTCGCTATTTTTGGCGTTTTTGCTATTATATATCAAAACTCACAAGTTTACACTTCGGAAAGCCAACGTCAAAAATTTGTTCAAGGTGTTCCTGTGTTAAGTTAGTTTTTTAGATATTAAAACGTCTTTAAAAATAGAAAATGTCCGTTCCACATCACAACTGGTGATGGGCGCGTGATTCAAATTTTGCAAAAGTGCACCATTCTTCGAATGTATAGATTTTTCAATCGGCTCTGTGCAAAATTGATATAATATATTCAAATCTGTATTTCTGCTAAATATGGCATCAACTTTTTGTCTCAGCTGTGAGAAATATCTTTTTAAATGATGAAACTAACTTAGCAACATTTGGAAAATGACCCCTGATATATTCACATACTCTGTGTAGTGCATGTACTGCATAGGTAACGTGTAGCATATTAGGATAAAATTGTTTTAATATCTTCTCTGTTTTTTAACATATAGGCTTCCGCATCAGTCAAAAATAATATCTTGTCTTTATAGTTGTTACCCGATGACAGAATATTATGAATACATTGATCAATTACTTCTGCAAATGTTTCACCATTTAACAAGTGTTCATTTGAAAAGTCAATCTAGTAGCATGCGATTTGCTGAGAACATTTTGAAGTATGTCATAAATTAAAATTTACTACTTAACCTACGAAGTCGTATATTTTGGCAGTTTCATGCATACAAATAAATAACAACTAATAGGTATTTATTGAAAACTATAACAAATGTTGAAAATGTTGTCCTTCAAGATCAATGCACTTTAAAATCCTCCGTTCAAAATTTCTGATGATATTCTGCAACATTACTGGATTGTTATTAATTCCCATGCATTTCTGTTCGATTCTCTGTAGCATATCATTCAAATTCAATATAGGTGTTCGAAATATGTTATTTTTTAGATAAGGCCACAAAAAGAAGTCGCAAGGTGTTAAATCGCATGAACGTGCAGGCCAGGCAATTTCAGCATTTAGACTAATTATACGCTCATCAAAAAATTCTCTTAAATAATCTAAAGATTCTGCAGTACAGTGACAAGGTGCTCCGTCTTGTTGGAAATGTGCATTTTGAAGTTCATCATCATGCAACTGATTGACAAATGGTTATAAAATTTCCGTATGGTACCTTTGAGCAGTTAACTTTCCCTGACAAAATATTGGTCCCATGATTCGCCTTTTGCTTATCGCTGCCCAAACACCAATTTTCTCTCTCCAATTCTTCATTAATTACATGTGGATTTTCACTACTCCAAATTCTTGTATTTTGTGAATTTAGGTATCCCGTTTTATAAAACCATGCTTCATCAGTAAAGATGACTCTTTGCGAAAGTTCTCCATTATTGCTCATATTTACAAATCAATTACAAAACTGTAGTCTACGTGGGTAATCAATTTCTAACAATCTTGTACTGCTGTGACACGGTATGGATAAAGTTGCATGTCCTTTTTTAATAACTTGTGAGTTGTACCAACAGAAAGGTTTATTTGTTGACTCAAATGTCGAACAGATGTTTGTGGTTCATTTTCCATTATTTCTTCAACACGATTGACAACTTGAGGTGTACGTTTCTTAACTGCTCCGCTGCCTGATTTTCTTCAGAGACTACCAGTTTCAGAAAAAAGTTTTAAAGTTCGATCCAAAGTATTTTTAAATTGTATATAACCTATTACAAAATGTGGAAACTCAACTTGAAATTCTAACATGCAATCTTGAACTGAATAAACCCATAAACCATGAATTTTCTTACTACTAAGAAAATAAGCCTGGACTAAAAAGTTCTATGTTCTAAAGTGAAAGCCATTTTAAAACTGAGAAGCAGTTTATTTAAACCAGAATCGACGCACGATTATTTTATGCACTAACTGAGATATGATATTTGTGATTGACATTATCAAATGTCATTTGGATTTACGTTTACGTAACAACAAACACATACTAATATAGTTGCGTCTCATTCTATCAAAATTTCAAAGTAACCTAGATTGACTTTTCAAATGAACACGTTACAACTGGCAATATTTTAGTTGCAATTAAGTATGGTTGGTATGAAGTTTACGGATTACATCCGTTGTTTCGTCTGCATTTACCCAAATATATTACCAGATAGGTTGGTACCTATTTTTTCAATGGTTCTCAAATAACATTTTGATAAGTAGTATTAACGTAAGGTAGACTCATCTGGTATATGACGATCAGTATATTTTGTTAGAAACCTCTTGAGGACTGAATTGTTAAGCTTTTTAAATGGGGTATTGGCCGCCATGAAAGCTTCACACAGTTCTTCGTTAATAGTGTCAGGTGCAGAAGGTCATATGTTATCTAGTTTTCGAAGAAACATGTCTCTGCACATTACACTTTTGTAGACGCCTTAATCTTAATTAACAGGCACTGCAATATATCTCGGTATCATTACAAATATGCCACCAATCTGTATGGCCTCTAATCTATACATACCATGTTTGCGCTACGAGAATTCTCCGTAGTTATTGAAAATAAAAAGAAATACTAAGAACAGAAAGAAATTGACTAAAAAAGAAACGAAAACTATTCCAAAAATAAGGTAGTAAATTAAACCTAATATTTATAAAAAATTAGAGGATAAATATACAATATAACAATATAAAACGGATTTTTTAAAATACTAAACGTTGTAACCAAATAACACTGAAAGGAACGAATTTAGAACCACGCCACTGTATAATAGAGTTTTATGAACTAATAGACACAATAACGACGGAAATAACAACATCTGCTCGACGAATGCAATCAAGCAAGCAAATAGTAGGGCTGTTATAACATGCATACAATACTTGAGACCGCTACAATGTTTTATCGGGGCAATTAGTCATTCAATCGCTTCAGTCCGCTCTCTGCTAATTATTCTACCTTTTTATTGAATAAAGATTTAATTTTATGGATCAGTTTGTATATTTAAGCACAAACTATTTATTTAATGCTAGTGGAGCAATTAGCAATTCAGCAGCTTGTTACAAAGTAATTGTTGTCTACGAGCATGTTACAGCGAGTATTATAGAAGAAGATCAAATTACAAAAAGCACGTACACATCAAGTTGGAACTTATAAATTGTTCATGTATGTACATGTCCATACATGCATGTTCATACTCGTTGCTATAAACGTAGTGGCATAAAATAATAGGAATTGTATTACATTTTTTTATACTCTCGGTATTTTCGTAATGTAATATTAATTTTATTAATATTATATTACAAAATATTAGATTTATTATGATTACTATTTGTGGGGTCACGGAGCTAAGAAGGTTAGGAATAGCTGTATTATCGTATTTACTTCAGTCACCTTTAAGTGCAGAGGAACAACTTTTTGCACATACAATTAGTCTTTTTAATATTACTGTATTGTTGACGAGCTTCGAGCTAAAGATCCAAATGAAATATATATTACAAAGCACATTTATACGTCTAATTAATCGTAAAATTAGTTCAACTCATAAATTATTCCGTCGTTAATTTTGTTTATTGCAAATTGACACGAATTACCGTAGAGCGTTCGGAGAAGTTATTATTATTCATTTGTACTCAATGGACAATCAGTAACTAGATTACAGCGCGGACGGAATCGTAAATAATACTCGCGTATAACTCATGAACTCGCGAATGAGATATGAACGCACCTTTTTCTTCTTGTTCCACGTCTATTTATCTCAAAAAGCCGGGGCAAGTAACTTTACGAGTTCAGTCGTAAAAGTCTTAATTTTACGGCGGGATCGGCTCCTGGGGAATTTTTACGGAATCAATTTAAATTGGCAATTATCTAAAGGGAACAAGATCGCGCGTCGTTAGAGAAGTAACTACAATAATAAAAGACTTCAGGTTTTATTACGAGAAACGGGATATTATATCGCGAAATATAGATTAATGCAGATCGATTATAATTACCGCGTACGGAGTTAAAAAGTTCCGTTTTATGGACGCGCGACTAACAATTACGGGATATTGCGAAGAAGCGAGTTTCTTGCGCGCTACCAATTGATTTGTTTTGTTTGCTACTTTTCGTCGATTACATACTTAAATTGCCTTTAATAATAGTTTTAATTTTCACCAGGAAATGTGGGGTGTGAACATTCCAGCTTGTTAGCATTATAATTAGACTGTAATCCAAGAAATAGCAATTTCCTTGGGCGTAACCATTTGCAGAACGCGTAATCGAATAATTACATTTCACTTAAGCTCGCTATTTGTTGCGGAAAAATGAAAAAAATATATTCTACTCTAAAATGTAATTGGAAAGACGAGGTATGATGAGTATTAGTAACATTCACATTCTCTTACATTGTAAAGTATATTTAATAATACGAATCCAGCTGTGGGGCACTCACGATTATTCTGTCAAACTCACTAGTGAAGATATTTGATATCCGTATACATCACTACTTCATTTGAATTCAATAAAATTTTACTGTTTCATATTTCTTTTTGCTTTAGCTGTTACGTTATTCCTATTTGTTAAATATTCGTAGTATTTGATCATATATACGAGGGAAATTCGTAAAGTAAGCTCCGTTTCCGCATAGTGGGCACAAGAGTGTAAATATCGGCGCGATCGCAGCACTACGGTATAGTCTAGTTCAGTGTGAGTGCCAGTGCTTGTGACAGAATCGTTCGGACATTCTTTCGTGCAATTTTGGTCGTGATCTGATTTCTCTGTGCAAAGAGCATGAAGACTGCTGAGATTCATAGTAAACGTTATTCTGTTTATGATGAGAATGCCATGAGTGACAGTATGGTTAGATGTTAGTATGGTGTCATGTCTTTCGAGAAGGACCAACTAATATCCTTGATGAAGAACGGAGTGGAAAATCAACTGTTGTCACGAACTAACTTGTGGGTAATGTCTAAGAAAAAATTCGTGAAAATCCGCGATTCACAATCACAGAACTGAGTGCCTTTTTCCCTCAAATTTCACGTAATGTTTTGTGATAGGTTGTTACTGAACATTTAGGCCACTATGGGTGCCAAAACATCTTACCGAAGCTCATAAAATAAAAAGTATGACATCGGCACTAACTTTTCTGATACGTTACAATGTTGAAAATGAAGTTTTCCTCATGCATACCGTCCCAAATGATAAGACTTCGGTCACATATGTCAATGTTGAGACGGAAAGATTGTCAATGCAGTTGAGTCACTCTAACTCGCCTACGAGCAAAACATTTAAAGTACCGTCAAACTTTTTCTGAGGGAAAAGTCGAAGTAATTGTCTTTAGGAACATTAAAGGCGTCCTTCTTGTAGACTTTATGGAACGAGAGACCACAATAAGACTGCGAAGGTAAATAGATTGAAACAAATTTTAGGTGATCGTGGTTAAACAGAGCGCTAAGTATTTACAATTATTTTTTCTATTTTGCGTTCGAAATGAACTCATTATGAAACCCAAAACAGTATGGAAATGAGCTTCATTTCGATACACTTTTTTTCATTTTTCAATGTAGGCGTTGTTCGAATACAGAAATAAATATCATTGCTGTCCTTTGATTTTAAGAATTTATGTACATTTGACAGATATGATATATGTCCGAATTTTACACAAACAACGTATGTTGTATACAATTGACAACAACATATATATGTTTCTATGTCACTCATGTTTATATTTTTAAATGAAATATCTAGTAATGTTAACGAAAATTAATAAATAATATGTAATATAATATACTTCGCGGATAGCAAGATTTAAATTTGAAAATGTTAAGTATCAATGTGACCAACTGCATGCTTTATATAAAAATTAAACTCTGAACTTTCAAATAAATAATTCCAATTTAAGCAATTTATTAATGTAAAAAACGCAAAATAGAAAAAATAGTATAAAAACTCGTTTCATAAGGCCTTTTGCCGCACTCGCTCTTTAGAAAACTCGCCGCTATCGCGGCTCGTTTTCTAAACTGATCTCGTGCGGCAAAATGGTGCGCTATGAAACTTGTTTTTTAATATACTATTAATTATGCCAACTAATGTAACAGGAGTTTCGATAATTTTCAATTTTCAACTTCCAACTTTCAACTTTCAACTTTCAACTTTCAACTTTCAACTTTCAACTTTCAACTTTCAACTTTCAACTTTCAACTTTCAACTTTCAACTTTCAACTTTCAACTTTCAACTTTCAACTTTCAACTTTCAACTTTCAACTTTCAACTTTCAACTTTCAACTTTCAACTTTCAACTTTCAACTTTCAACTTTCAACTTTCAACTTTCAACTTTCAACTTTCAACTTTCAACTTTCAACTTTCAACTTTCAACTTTCAACTTTCAACTTTCAACTTTCAACTTTCAACTTTCAACTTTCAACTTTCAACTTTCAACTTTCAACTTTCAACTTTCAACTTTCAACTTTCAACTTTCAACTTTCAACTTTCAACTTTCAACTTTCAACTTTCAACTTTCAACTTTCAACTTTCAACTTTCAACTTTCACCTTTCAACTTTCAACCTTCAACCTTCAACCTTCAACCTTCAACCTTCAACCTTCAACCTTCAACCTTCAACCTTCAACCTTCAACCTTCAACCTTCAACCTTCAACCTTCAACTTTCAACTTTCAACTTTCAACTTTCAACTTTCAACTTTCAACTTTCAACTTTCAACTTTCAACTTTCAACTTTCAACTTTCAACTTTCAACTTTCAACTTTCAACTTTCAACTTTCAACTTTCAACTTTCAACTTTCAACTTTCAACTTTCAACTTTCAACTTTCAACTTTCAACTTTCAACTTTCAACTTTCAACTTTCAACTTTCAACTTTCAACTTTCAACTTTCAACTGTCAACTGTCAACTGTCAACTGTCAACTGTCAACTGTCAACTGTCAACTTTCAACTTTCAACTTTCAACTTTCAACTTTCAACTTTCAACTTTCAACTTTCAACTTTCAACTTTCAACTTTCAACTTTCAACTTTCAACTTTCAACTTTCAACTTTCAACTTTCAACTTTCAACTTTCAACTTTCAACTTTCAACTTTCAACTTTCAACTTTCAACTTTCAACTTTCAACTTTCAACTTTCAACTTTCAACTTTCAACTTTCAACTTTCAACTTTCAACTTTCAACTTTCAACTTTCAACTTTCAACTTTCAACTTTCAACTTTCAACTTTCAACTTTCAACTTTCAACTTTCAACTTTCAACTTTCAACTTTCAACTTTCAACTTTCAACTTTCAACTTTCAACTTTCAACTTTCAACTTTCAACTTTCAACTTTCAATTTTCAACTTTCAACTTTCAACTTTCAACTTTCAACTTTCAACTTTCAACTTTCAACTTTCAACTTTCAACTTTCAACTTTCAACTTTCAACTTTCAACTTTCAACTTTCAACTTTCAACTTTCAACTTTCAACTTTCAACTTTCAACTATCAACTATCAACTATCAACTTTCAACTTTCAACTTTCAACTTTCAACTTTCAACTTTCAACTTTCAACTTTCAACTTTCAACTTTCAACTTTCAACTTTCAACTTTCAACTTTCAACTTTCTACTTTCTACTTTCTACTTTCTACTTTCTACTTTCTACTTTCTACTTTCTACTTTCTACTTTCTACTTTCTACTTTCTACTTTCTACTTTCTACTTTCTACTTTCTATTTTCTACTTTCTACTTTCAACTTTCAACTTTCTACTTTCAACTTTCAACTTTCTACTTTCTACTTTCTACTTTCTACTTTCAACTTTCTACTGTCTACTTTCTACTTTCTACTTTCAACTTTGAACTTTGAACTTTGAACTTTGAACTTTGAACTTTGAACTTTGAACTTTGAACTTTGAACTTTGAACTTTGAACTTTGAACTTTCTACTTTCAACTTTCTACTTTCAACTTTCTACTTTCAACTTTCTACTTTCAACTTACTACTTTCAACTTTCTACTTTCAACTTTCTACTTTCAACTTTCTACTTTCAACTTTCAACTTTCTACTTTCAACTTTCTGCTTTGAACTTTCTACTTTCAACTTTCAACTTTCAACTTTCAACTTTCTACTTTCAACTTTCTACTTTCAACTTTCTACTTTCAACTTTCTACTTTCTACTTTCAACTTTCTACTTTCAACTTTCTACTTTCAACTTTCTACTTTCAACTTTCTACTTTTAACTTTCTACTTTCAACTTTCTACTTTCAACTTTCTACTCTCAACTTTCTACTTTCAACTTTCTACTTTCAACTTTCTACTTTCAACTTTCTACTTTCAACTTTCTACTTTCAACTTTCTACTTTCAACTTTCTACATTCAAACTTAAAAAAGGTATATAACCCCTTACCACAATTATTGATCGTATCCTAAATACGTAATTCGACAACTAGGTTGTCATCATCAGTAGGTAAAACCACTAATCAAAATGTGGCACAAGAAAGCTAGCATAACTGATCACGCAACAACTTTACATGGCGTCCACGTATACACTGCAGCTGAGACAAAAAGTCGATGCCATATTTAGCAGAAATCCAGATTTGAATATTTTATATCAATTCTGCATACGTATACACTGCAGTGTATACGTGGACGCCTTGTAAAGTTGTTGCGTGATCAGTTGTGCTAGCTTTACTGTGCCCCATGTGCAACATTTTGATTAGTGGTTTTACCTGCTGATGATGACAACTTAGTTGTCGAAATACGTATTTAGGATACGATTAATAATTGTGGTAAGGGGTTATATACCTTTTTAAGTTTTTACTTAACCACAGTCTCCAAAGAAAGACTTTTCAATTTTCAATTTTAAAATAAATATTTGTATGTAGTTAATGAATTGGTAAAAGTTATTATCTAATCAGTGTATGTTAAAAATTGTAATTACAAAGACATATTTGAACTAAATTATAATAAAAGATAAATTTATAAAATTATAAACAAATTTAAAGAAAAAATAAATTGAAAATAGATTTATTTTAGCAAAGAGGAAAAGCAGTTATAATTAAAAATCGTTAATTGAAACATCAATATTTAAAAGATTATTGAATAAAATAATAATAGAAAACTAGTTAGAATTCTAATATGAAAAGTAACGATAAGGATAAATCACGTATTAAAATAAATAAAGTTAATATAAGAAACCTATCCGAATGACGTTTCATTGGTGCTAATCTAACGCCGTAAATTTTTTTATCCAAAAAGAAAAATCGTTACTTCATATGTGCTGACTTATCATATATATTATTAAATATACTATAATATTAATCTATAATTAATAAACGTAATATACTCAATACACCACTAGTGATAGATATTAGGTGCTTGGTAAATCGATGCGATAAAATCTATACCGAAACTAATTTACCACTAATTACCCGCAAGATATTTAAAAGATCGACTAAACTTTCGGTGATTAAATGAACGGTATACGCATTTAGGTTGATGTGGTCTACTAAAACGCGTAATTATAGTAGGCTGTGGTTAAATTTATTGATAATAAACAGCAGTTGTAGTACATTATCCAAGTGACAGACATTTTAATTAAATCAGACTGCATATTTGATGAAATATCCTAAAATTGCTATAATCAGTTAATCGTATTTTTTTATTCTATTTTAATGTTCGTGAAGGTTATGTTTCGATATAATTCTATGAGTTATTAAATAGAAATATATCAATATAGCGTGATTCTAAATATATGCGACAAATTTTATGTGCTGATTCGTAGGATTATTATGATCGTAATAGTTCATACGAATGAATGTTTTAAACGGCTTAGTTTTAAAGTTACGGGATGTTTAATAGTAAATTGAAAGTGCATACAATAAAATGTACTAATACAACAAAATTAACTTATAAAAATTGTTAGAAGTGACCGCCCTCAACTGCAATTCAAGCTTCTAACCTCCGTAGCATTGATCGGTGAGTGCATTCAAGAATATCGGAGTTCGAATTGTCTCAAATGTTATAATAGTACCATTTTCTTAGTTCATCAACATCTTCAATGGAAGTCGTATAAACTAGTGATTTAGGGTGACCCCAGAGAAAAAAATTCTAGAGAATTTAAACCTGGAGATCGCGGAGGCCACGAGCAACTAAACTGAAATGTGCTGGAGTTCCATCGTGCATAAAATACATTTGTAACCTTAATTGCAACGGGACATCTTCCAACAGTAGTGGTAGCTCGTCTTCAACTATCAAGGTATCTTCTCCAGAGACGCAACTTTGGAGAAGATACATTCACAAATATATGAATTTGTATTTTGTGCTTCACACCCGAGTTTTAATAATATTGTATATTCTTAAAAATACTTTTGTATTTAAACAGTATATTTGATACGAGATTGATAAGTGGCTGGAACGCTCTTTGTTAGCCTGCTAAGTCGCCTGATTTAACCCCAAATGATTTTATCTCGGAGGGTTATGTAAAATCGTCCATTTACGGTTTTCATTACAACGAAGTTCATACTACCGCTGATTTAACTGCGAACATTGATCATTGCATACGAAACACATTAACTCCCACATTGTCGAATATTCGCAAAAATTTCGTCGACAGATTAGACTATAGCGCTTTTCAATTGGATACTCGTTTTGTACATTTGTTGTAATCAAATTATTCGGAATTTTTGTTCAGTTATTTTACTTTAAAAGAATTTGTTATTTAATTCTCTTTGGTTTTTTGAGAAGAGTTCTTTAGTGTTTGGAAGTGTTTTTACTTTATATTCGGGTACAAATAGAATTTGGTTATTTTATTTCTGTTCAATTACGTTATTTTTAATTTTATAAAGTGACACTTAATATTATGTTATAGTATTATAGCATATAGTTTTTCTTTGTGTTTGGAGAATATTTAATATGCCTCCTAATAAGCATTGTCGTTGCGCCTGACAAGGAAGATTATTTGAAAAACACATAGAAATAAAAAACAAGATTCAACTCTTGCTAATCATGTATTAGAAGAAAACCACACTTTCAATTAGGATTTTCAAATTCTACATTTAGAAAATAAAGACAATAAATTAAATTTTCTGGAACGTTTAGAAATCAATAAATTAAAACAATCATAAATTTTACTTAATGACCAAATAGATTTCAATAACTCGCTTTTGTTAAATTTATTCATTTAAAAACTATTTAGACGCTAATAGAAATGTACATTTAGCTTATTAAATCAAATTTTATGCGTAAACATGTTTAGTATCCTATAACAGTTGGGGCCGACCAGATGGGCCACATTTTCTCACTACCTACAATATTTGTATACATTCTAATATTTTTTAAAAAACATAAAATAATACTAACCTTGTTGTAGATATCGGTTTCTGGGTTGGAACCGCGTCCATTGTTTCAAGGGACATCTTCAGGGCTGTACGTAGATGTTCGTCGTTTCGCAGTAGCTTAAAGAATGATTTCAAGCTACTTCGAAATGTATAAACAGGAATTTGACAATTTATATGAAGAACAACAGTCAGAGTGAGTTACAAACTCATGCAATAATTTGAAGTATATAGAACTCATTTAATAATTTCTAAACGATATATGGATAATTAGTTTTGAATTTTTTAATTGTAAATTAAATATTACAATAAAAATTTATGAAAGATATCTGGATTGCGGCGTTGGGTTCGTTTTCACAAAGCAAGCTGAAAACTAGTCATAATTAAAATTAACGTTCAAATTCAAGCTTAGAGAGTAAATAACGTACTAACGTAATTCACATCCAAACGTTCAAATTCAAGCTTACAGATTAAATAAAACAATATACAGATGGACATAAATGTTTTGGCTACATAGGGTTAGTTCCTACAACGCATACGACAAACACAATGACATACATCAGTAGAGTCAAGAAAATCCATATATAAGGCTACGAGGGTCAAACCAAAACACATTGAACCATTATTTCGCCTTTAGATGGTAAGGTCCTACCTTAAGATCCTCTAAGCTAAACGAGACCTCCAAGTGTGAGAATTTTAAAGATTCTGTCACGAATCAGTACAAACTTCAAAGTTATATAAGTTTATTCAGAATTTATTTGTTCAAAGCTATGACGGTATTTAGTATTAAGTTAGAATGTCAATACACATAGATAATCGATAAAGAACAACACACAATGAAAAGGGAAATTAAAGAAATGATTAGTATTAAACAGGAAAAAATTCAATTAACAACAGAAACGATATAAAAACCTAAACAGTATATATATTATAACCTAATTATGTAACGATCTGCAATTTACCATCATAATATATGTTGCTGTTATATAGATATATATCATATGTTATTTAAATATATGTACATTTGCTTATCATGCTGGCAGTTCCGTATCTAGATCCCTGACTGGCTGTCCGAGTAGGTTTTCGTGGTTTTCCTTTTCGTTTAAGGCAAATGCCGACAGCCTAACATCTTAAGCCGCTCAACGGGCGCAGACATAATAATAACTCATGGCTTGCCATTCCCCCGTTTTTGTTGTCTAACTGTTTAGAGAATGCCAAGGCATGTTTTATTATTACTGAACTTGAATGTATCATTGAATAATTTTATCGATGACAACTACAGATATATTGTATGACATTAATATACTGTCACTTATATTTCAAATTTCTTTGAAAAAGGCATCATATGCCGAAACATGTAAGATTGTTTTAAATATATACATATTGAAGTAAAACTAGACCTTAAATCGCCAACTAATTGAATCTACCATATATATATATATATATATATATATATATATATATATATATATATACAAGGTCTGTATAAATTGGCGGACCCACTACACGTGGTGACATTCTTGGTCAAATTTTGAGTTAAAAGTCCTAATCCTAAAACGATGTATCAGGCTTCCTTTGTCTTCAGAATGAATTTTAAAGAATCATATATTTGGCAACATTGAACACGCGTGTGCTAGTTATAGTCTTCGGAACATCTTTACACGTCGTCATGTGAACCTTACATTTTAAATTTAAAAAAGAAACAAACGAAATAAAATTGGTTTCTTAGATTACATATTTATTACGAAAACATTACAAAGTTTTAAAAATTTTCGATAATATTGACTAATTTTTGTACATCTTCTTGATAGAAATCAATGTAATTATTACCTACATAATTGTTCGAATTGAAATCCATCAGTTTGTAGACATAGCTGCAATCTTTGTGGTATCGTTTGTACTATTCGCTCAAGTCTTTCTGGTGTGATTTCTAATACTGCGGCGTCAATTCGGGCTCTAACTTCGTCAGCGTCTTGAGGAGCGGTAGCATAAACTTTACCTTTAATGAAACCCCAAACAAAAAAATCTAATGGATTGAGATCGGGGGATCTCGCAGGCCACAAAAGGGGACCGCCACGACCAATCCATCTGTCTGGGAAGTGTTCAGTCAACGAGTCTCTTATATTACGAGCAAAGTGCGCAGGAGCTCCATCATGCATGTAAATCATATTACGGCGTACGTTCAGCGGTATCTCATCAATAACTTGTTCTAAAACATTTAAATATTCCCCGGCATCTAGGCGATTTGGTAAGTTAATTGGTCCAACTACCCTGTGGTTTATTATACCCAGCCAAACGTTAACAGAAAACCTTCTTTGGTGACCGTATTCGCGAAATTCATGTGGATTTTCATCTGCCCAATGATGAAAATTATGAGTATTAAACACACCATCTCTGGTAAACATGCACTCATCACTCCAAAGAATACGTCTTAAAAAGTCACCTTCTTCCTGAATTCTATTTAAGATTGTATTGCAATAATTGATTTGAAATAAGTTATCATTTCTGTAGAGAGGCTGAACTTTAGAAACATGGTATGGATGAAGCAAGTTTTCTCGTAGAACCAAATGAACAGTCTTATTACTGGGAATATTTAATGTAGAAGCTAATTGACGGGTACTCGCAGAGGGATCTTCCTGCATTGTGGCTAGAACTTGCCCTTCTAGTTGCACGGTACGCCTTTGCCTTGGTCGACCTGCGTTCGCATTTCTTGGAATAAACGAACCTGTTTCACGAAGTCGTTGGTCCAGCCTTCGAAATACATTTTTACTTGGATGCTTCCGATTTGGAAAACGCACTCGATATTCCTGCCCTGCCATGCTAGCATTTCCACGACAGAAACCGTATATCATGTACATATCGGCATATTCGTTGAACGTAAAATTCATAATAAACAAACTGAACAACTAGTAAACACGAAAACCCGAAAACTGATTAAAACTATACAAATAAATATGAAAACTAAACAAAATTATACAAATAAACACGAAAAATAAGCAAGTCGAATGAAATAGGTAGATTATATAAGTGTCAAAATTTGACAGTAGTAATGTATTTGACTAGGACAACATTAGGCTGCCTACTTATTGTTTTACAACGTTGTCAGATGTGTTTTTCGTCAAAATAAGTTAATAAACAAATATTAAAAACAAACTTTAAAATCAAAAAGAAAACTTTAACGAAAGGATAATAACAACAATTCTTCTTTCTTCTAAATTGTAGCTCTTTCTGACAACAAATATCGAGTAATAATGCTTATTTCAAGACTGAAAGTCCGAACTTTAGGAACCTCGTGCAAAGATATGGAGCATGGTACAACATTTTCGTATTAGGATTTTGGACTCCGAATTTAACGAAGAACATCGCCGCGTGTAGTGGGTCCGCCAATTTATACACACCTTGTACATAACAATTGATAAATTATTGGAGTTTTTCGGCTTTTATATGAAATATTTACAAATATAAAATTAGTATGTAACTGCAAAGTAAGTGGGGATGTAAACATTGCTGTCTTTAATGAAATTACAAAGCAAATCATAGGAAATTCTTAATTGAAAAATATTGTCTACGTTGGGACTTGAACCCAAGTCTACGATTTGCCAAACCGTTGCTTTACCACTTAAGCCACGATTGACCTTGGTTCACGCTATTTAGAAATGCAACGGCCTAAAATGTTAAATATTTGATCGTAACTAGTGCAGCAGACAGACCAATCAACATTGGAACAAATATGGAACATTGCCAAGTAACGACTTGGTAATGTTCCATATTTAATAAAATCAAAATGCATATCATGTGGTACCGCTCCTACATCGCTACATGGAAGTATGACCAGAAGATGGGAAGTGAGATTCTTCGAAATGTAGTGGAATATACAAGCATTTAGTTGGCGTATTGCATACACAATTGACAAAATTAAAAATTTTCAAATCTAAATTTGACTTGAAATTGGCGCCCACAAAAAATCCGACCGGGATAACCACTTGCACTTACTATGAGCAAACAATCGAAATAAACATTCGAAAGCCAAATCATTAAGTGCATTTTCAAATTCACCCTCCCCTATCATGCGAGGGGTTCGTGTTCGTGTTCGCTTTTTTTCCTGTTGGATCTGCACGCTTCGTACTTGATTTCGCAATTTAGAGAACGCGCAATTTATCAATGCAAAGGAATCCACAGATCGAGTTACACACCATCCTGCACTGCGATGCACACAGTCTATGCGGATTCTCTTCTTCGCCCGGCCGTTTCCCTTGTAGAGATCCTTCGTCCTCGCACGCCCCGAGAAATGCGAAAAACAATAAAACAATTTTAAATTTGAGTCACGTTAACAGAATATGCTCCGCGGCCATAAATCATGGAGATCTTTAGGGCGCCCTTTTTCGTTCCCCTGATGGCTTTCTCCATCTTGAAATGCGTACGTTCTTTCCCGACTGCCGGCAATATGCAAACCCTCGTTCATCCATAGTTCCCCATCAATCGATTCCTCCGCGCGCTTATGAATACAGTTTCTAATACACCGAGCAGCCGTGCAAAATAAATTCGCGGACTAAGCAATTGACGGCCGACACTTTCTAAAAAGGTTAAGGTATTAAGGGTAATGAAGTGTAAAGGAGACTAATTGAAATTTTCACCGCTTCTAATTGACTTAAAATGTGAACTTTAAAAGGCGCGCGCCTATCTTTTGTATGCAGCTATTATGACCACGTTTTTAAATATTTAGTTGGGGTGCTATTGTCAAAAGAGTTACTCTATTATTCTCTTTTCGAAATCTGATAATAGTTGTAATGTATTGTTGTATTTTAATGTATTTCGAGACACTGCCCACTATATCACCTGCATAGTAGGGGCGCATAACTGTTGATAGGTAGCATATAGACATTGGTAGTGTACATGAATGTAACGTAATTATGTGTGGTGTGCTAAATAAAATATTAAATAACCTTGCGCCTAATCATTCTTAGATAAATACGTTACAATAATAATTCAACTCTGAATTTGGCTACGAATGCTTAGATAATGACGAATAAGCAGATGCTATTCATACAGATTTCGCCAAAGCGTTTGATCTTATAAATGACGTGTAAATGCTAACAAAACTTGATTCTATGAGTTTTTCGCCTTGTCTAGCTTCGCTTAATCAATTTTATCTGTAGGATCAAATGCAGTATGTCTCTTATAAGGGTCATAGATCCAGAAATTTCACTCCGGCGTCCGGTGTGCCGCTAGGTAGCAGTTTAGGGCCACTTCTCTTTTTAATCTACATCAACGACTTGCCTCTGAATCTGGTTTAATCTGGGAGACTACGTTTTGCTCATGATCGTAAATTATATACGAAAATATACACTTTTTCCGTTTGCGCTCACCTCCAGAGACAAATAACGAAATTAGATATATGGTGCAAATAATTACACAACGATAATGGTCGATTTTATTATACTATACAAATGCTGTCTCATTTCCTTCACGCGGAATATAGGTATTGTTAAATATAAATATAATATTAATAAAACTTAATTAAATTAAATTTAATTAATTAAACCGATGTGATTTTGTTAAAGATCCTGGTGTCCCGTTCGTTAGTAAATTTACCTTCACAAATCATCTGAAGAATTTCGTTTCTTCTTCGATAAAATCATTGGGATTTATTATTAGAGAGATTCATTCGAGTAACATCCCATCGGCGTAACATACTACAGGCGAAGTGTGATCTAGGTTGTCCGGCAGCGACTAACAAAATATACGGTGATGAGTAAGGACCGGACACGAGAGGCCGATGACTCATCGCCCACGGGCGTACTATTAAAAATTTGTATTTTCAAAGAGTTTCTAATTTTATTTATATAATTGGAAAACAAATGGGTGGTTGTCTATAAAATACGAAATACATTTTTATTTGTTAACTTTGTAGTTCAAGTTGTGTAAAGGAGTACTAATATTAAGTACCAATACTTTCTCAAGGTTCTCTTCTGTAAAAATTTCGTCCCTTTGAATGAAATACATCCTTGTAGATAGAAAACGTTCTTTCTAGATCGCAACTGGTTTTAGGTACACACAGGAAATATTCTTTTATTTCAGCGTATTTAACAGTTAGATTTTGAGGCATTGTCCCCATACACAATTGTCGCAATGTTATTAAAAACTGCGTCTAACTTTTACCGAAGGCCACATCCGAAGTCACTTGGAATATTTTTCAAATTATTAATAGCCACATCTAATGTGGTTAATTCATTCAAAATTCAATTTGAGATTTTGAATTTCGAAGTAAGTGATTAGTTTTGGCAAATTTCCAGTGTTCCTGAAGAAACTACAACTGATTCTTTAAATTTGGAATTTTTATTAGTTCCTTGCACTCGGAAATACTTTGAGCATCGTCATTTAAACATTCAACGAAATTTAGTACACTATCGAAATTCTCTGCATAAAATCTAGTAGCTTCCAACCATGTTCCCCATCTATATATTACTGGAGAGGGAGGCAGTGACAAAGATCGAAGTTTTTCCCTGTAAAGAGCTACTCTTAATGGTGCTTTTCGGAAAACTTTTTTAAAAGTTGATACAAGTCTATCAACTTCCGTAAAGATGTCTCTGATATATTTACAGATTATGTGGAGAGAATGTGCTGCACAAGTAATATGCAGCATATTAGGATATGTATCCTTTAATTGTCTGCGTGTTTTTAACATATATGCAGCACTGTCACTAACAAATAAAAGTATTTTTTATTTGTACATGTCATCTGAATGAAGCATTTGGTGCATATTCTCGTAAATAGTTTTAGCTACTGTTTCCACATCAACTGTATTTATAACTTTTGTTAATATTACATATGCGTTATATGGAATAGTTGGATGTAGTTCACCAGCTATAACATTTACCACACAGCGCCCTAATATATCGACAGTTTCTCCGGCACTTATCCACTTATTCTACTGCTTTCGTGTAGCACTTAGAAACAAAATATTTGCGTAAGCTATATACATAGTACTGAGAATGGAATCAAATCTGATCCACGAAAACTCTGGTCATTCATTAATTTAAAAAAGGGACAGTCACGTATACCGGGCCACATGATCAGCAATGACCAAGTGATATCGAAGCCTTTGGATATTGTGCAGGAATTTGCCACCTTCTTTAGTTCAGTTTATGATGCAAGTGGTCCTCGGAATTCGAGTTTGTTACAGTTGCAGACTACCATTACCAGCATTGATACATTGCCATTGTCCAGTGTCTCTGATCGTGATGTTCGCAATGCCATTAGGAAACTGAAGTGTACAATGACTACGGGTCTAGATGCTATTCCTTGATTTTTCGTGAAGGATTGTGCTGAGTGTTTGTTAAAGCCGTTGACACTCATTTACAATTCAATCAATCATTTGTCAGAGGGTATTCCCGTATGAGTGGAAAAGAGCGAGAGTGACACCTGTGCTTAAGTCTGGATCGCGTGCGGATATAAGAAATTATCGGCCCATTTACTTGATCTCCAACTTTGCTAAGATTTTTGAGATGATACTGTACACTGAAATCTATAATCATGTAAAGCCATATATCTGTAATAATCAGCATGGATTTTTGAAGGGCCGATCAACTGCGACCAATTTAAGCAACTTTGCCCAGCTAGTATCTGAGGCCCTTGATGAGCGGAAACAGGTTGATGTCATTTTTACAGACTTTAGTAAAGCTTTTGATTGTGTACAACATCATATACTTCTGCGGAAGTTGGAGCGGTTTGGACTCCATACCGACTACCTGCTTTTACTCAGAGGTTATTTAACTGGGAGGCAGCAATACGTTGAATAGGAGGGAATCAGGTCACGAACTTATCTTGCCCGGGGTGGAGTTGCACAGGGTTCGAATCTGGGTCCACTGTTGTTCATACTATTTATAAATGATGTGCGTGATAAATTTGATTCTACCTGTTTACTTTATGCTGACGATTTAAAAATTTATCGGATAATAAATACTTCTGCTGACTGTGGTATCCTGCAGAGTGATTTGGATCAATTGTGTGCTTGGTGTCAAAAAAATTGTATAAATCTTAATGTTGGAAAATGTAAAGTAATGACATTTTCTCGAAAAGCTGTCAATGTTGAATACAACTATGAAATTAACAGTGTAAATCTTCAGAGATATACGGAGGTTACAGATTTGGGAGTAGTATTTCATAGTAGATTAACCTTTAATAAACATATCTTTCATATTTATTCTCACTGCTGCAAATTGCTAGGTTTTATAATGCGATCTTGCAAGGACTTTGTAAATGTTGACACCATTACTATTTTGTATAATTCCTTGGTTCGTAGCAGGCTTGAGTATTGTTGTGTAGTTTGGTCACCAGCGTACTTGAAATATGTTAACCTACTTGAGTCACTACAGAAGAGATTTTTAAAATATTTGTATTTCAAAAGGCATGGTGTATATTCTGCCTTATCATATGATAATTTGCTGGAACAATTTGGTTTTAATGGTTTATCTAATAATTGAAAAATTATTGCGTTACTACATTTGTATAATTTGGTTCATAATATTATAGATGATCCGGTGTTTTTGTCACGGCTTCGGTTTTATATTCCTCGTTTCAATACTAGAAACTCAATTACTTTCTTAAACAGACAGGCTGCAACTAATTCATATAAAAACTCCCCACTTTATAGAATGTTCCATTTATATAATTCATGTAATTATAATTTAGATGTATTTGGCGATAATTACTGCAGGTATTTGGTTTCTGTGAAAGAATGTATTTATTTTACTTCTTAGATTTAATTTAGTTTAGGATAATTTTTCCATTGATACGCACGTTATGTTTAATGCTTATAAACATGTATTTATATTTATAACCCCATAATTGGATGTATTCTGTTGGGTTAATAAACGGTTTATTATTATTACTATTATTAAGGTTGATTCATCAGGAACATTTCGACCAGTATATTTTTGGAGAAATGTTTTGAAGGTGAGATTTCTAAGTTTATTTAATGGAATATTTGCCGCCGTTAAAGTTTCACAGGGTTCTTCGTTAAAATTGTCAGATTCCAACGGGTCTAATATCTGTGTATGTGTTTGCGATGTTAAGTGACGTTTTACGTGCGATTTCTTGGAAATTTTTAACGATATTTTACAGACTTTGCAATAAATTTCGGAATCACTGGCTATGGACTTACAATCATTTTGACCCTTAATCCAATTCGCCATTGTTTCACGATGCCATTCTAGACGTTTTTCCATATCATATCTGAAAAAGTAACTTAAACAATGTTCTAGATCTAAATAAATGAAGATTAAAGATGAATGCGTAAGTTATTGAAACTTAACGAAATTCACTGGACACTTACGTCAAAATAATTGGGAGAAGTAGATTTGATGAAACCATATTAAACAGGATCTGTTTACGAAGTATGTAATTAATAGTTAAAATAATGAAAAAAAGCTCACCGTACTTTATTTATCTTACGAAGTATAAACTAATAAATAAGATGAATTATAAAAACTCCTCACGCTTTTATCTAAAGGAATTTAACTGTAATATTGAAGTTATTGCGTCGCAATGCAACGACAAAAAACAGATGTGCGGTTAACCGAATGAATAGTGCTATTCAATAACTGCGTGTTGTACTTAGCGATGTTATAGACTAGTTATATGGTCCATCGTAATTTCGGTCTGATGCGGCCGGTCTCTAGTTATGAAAGATAGGGTACATGCATTTTCGTCACCGACCAGGTAGATAAACCGTGCGCAATAGTTGGGGCATTTATGACACATGCATTTTCGTCACCAAAGTGCTTAATTACGGATTACTCCTTTAAGCAACGGGCTATTACGAGGTACTTAGGAGGGCCGGGTTTCCCAGGTTATTACATAGATATAATAGGTATGTATATATACATCTATCTACGTAAGAGGTAATATTATCGATGTATTAGAACTTAGAACTATAAATATAAGGTGACTAGTGTAATAGGGTTATTAAGGTAATTGAGAGAATGGGGGTATCTAATGTACGTATATATTGTACCTACAGAGCAAAGATATTATGTAGTTAGTAGTACAGTATCATTTCTTTGAGTAAGTATTGAGATTTTTGTAGTGATGGAAGCTAAAGTGATTTTAAGCAATCGTGGCAAACAAATGTTGGTTATTAAAGATTTTAAATTTAATTTTAATAAAGTTATTAAGTCCACTAACGAAAAGTTTTGGAAGTATATCAATCGACAGTGCAAAGCAACAGCTCACACCCTTGGTTCGACAGAGAATATTGTAGTAACGAAGTGCAGTGGACTTCATTGTCATGAGGCAAATATAGCAAAATTGAACCAACAAATTTTATCTAACTCGTGCAAAAGGAAAGCGATGGAGGACCTTGCTGAAAAACCAGCAAAATTACTCAGACAGGAGACGCGAGAATTTCTTCCAGCAAGCTTAACAACAACGGACGTAGAGTATATAAGGCATGCTATGTACAATGCCCGAAGAAGGATACGCCCTGCTTTACCAAGAAAGAAGAAAAAATTAGTGAAGTGCACAAAATCCTCGCGAATATCAATGTAGTGACAAACAAAAGTGAAAATTTTATTTTTGTGAACAGTGAAAGGGACAATATTGTAAGTTTTTCGAGTGAAACAAATGTACGCACACTTGGCACAGTCTCACGAATTTATCTCGATGGAACGTTTGACTATTGCACAAAGTACTTTCGTCAGTTTTTTACCATTCACTGGGTATGCAAATGGTCACTACATACCCATTCTGTTTTGTTTACTGCCTGATAAGACTGCTACTACTTATAGGCAATTGTTTATATTAATTATAAGTGCATGCACAAAGAAAAATATAGAACTAAATATAACAGAAATAGTGGTCGATTTTGAAAAAGCGATACACCTTGCCTTAACAGATGTTTGGTCTAACGTCAGAATAATTGGATGCCGATTCCATTTAGCGCAATCTTGGTATCGTAAAATTCAAAGCTATGGGTTGATAACTGAATACAAAGTCGACTCAAGCGAAATTGGATGCTGGTTGCAACAAATTTTTTCGCTTATGTACCTACGTCCAGAAGAGGTAGGTGAAAGCTTTGCCTTTGATTTAATGCCACAAGACGACCGACTAGTTAAATATGCTGATTATTTGGTTGATACGTATATCTCTGACGAATCACTTTTTCCGATTTCAATCTGGGCAGAGCATTCAGCTACCTTAACTCGAACAACAAATACGTGTGAATCCTTCCATAAACATTTTAACGAGTCGTTATACAAGGATCATCCAAATTTATTTGTTTTTATAGAAAAATTGAAGGAATTTCAAATAGATACCTATATTAAAATACAAAGTTTGCATATGCCTACAAGAATTAACAATCGTAAAGTTAAAAAAAGGCAGCAATTTATTGAGTCTATGCTTACACAATACCAAAACAATGAAATAAGCAGGTTACATCTAGTTAAAAGTCTAAATAAATATTTTTTATATAGCTCTGTACCTATGTATATATATATTTGAATAAACAACCTTTTATATAAATTGTCATTTTCAATTGCTAAGTCAAATCATTTTCAATTGCTAAGTACCTACTTAATAAGATAAGAAAATGGTCGGTGACGAAAATGCATGTCTAAGTAACGTCTGCTTTTCAGGACGGTGACGAAAATGCATGTCCGATTATCACTTTTCTTACCTTGGTGACGAAAATGCAAATACCCGAAAGATATAGTGTTAACTAGAAAAAATATTTCATTGTTTTAAATACCCTTAGGGTTGGATATCAATCCTTTTTCACAGCAATGCGTTATTAAATACATAAAGGTAAGTTATCTGTGATGAATTAACTGACTTTTAGAACCATTATAAAGAAAATAAGTTACCTTTTTCGACCTTCCTGGGAAAAAGAAGTATTTGAGATTCATATTAAAGAAGTTTTCTGTAAGTTCTGCAGTCAAAGATGTTTTATATTGCGTTGCACGTCCATCTACTTTCTATATCTTTTAAAAATATATTATTCCACTTTATTATTCATCTACTGTCTAAAAACTTCTTAATTTTTATGAAGAGCACGTCCACAGGACCTCAACCGTTAAGATAAAATCCAAGAGATATGACGGTATAAATCAACGGCGGTTCCTCTATTAAACGCATTACTCTTCCATACGTCACTTAAACCGTGATTAAATAATAACTTCAATTATATCGATGAGTTATAGCATTGAAGAAGGGATATCGTATTAATGAATGTGATTAATCGGTGACCACGACGAATTATAACGATCGTCTCGAAAAGGGACCAATTCATTAGTAGATTCGATAGGAAGTGGATTCTTCTTTTTCTTGTGTTCTTGTGTACACTTGGAACACAGTCATCCCAACACTATCCGCAACCAACATGAGTTATGGTAAAGTGTGTATAATTAGCTAGAAACATTTTAAAGGAATACCCCCTATTATCCTGTCAGATATAATTGGATAAGAAAGATTGAGATGCAGACGTATTATGAAATTAGTGTTAGTAAATTATGGGGTGCAGTGTGTAATTGGTAAAAGTGGCGCACCCTCTGTGCTTCGGATTTATTTAAAGTTGTTAATGGAACATGTGGGGCACGCAATCGATCTTTTTTGCTTAAATTATCGGTTGTTATCTGTGCAAGTTATCTATTCCATTCTAAAGTACTTCCAAATGGATTTTCTATTTATATTCTTTGTGAGTAATCAAATTTTTTTAAGCTTTAGTAACATATTACTGACAAAGACGCGAAGCTGAATTATATATATATATATATATATATATATATATATATATATATATATATATATATATATATATATATGTGACACTCAAAGGTAAAAATCTAAAATTCAAATGCTCTTTCTCAATATTTCGTCAATATATTAATGATTTCATCAGGAGAAGCTATAAAATTGCATTATACCTTTACTCTTATACTAAAATATTCAAAAAAGAAAACTTACAGCTAGAGTGTTTGGCAGTCTTATTAATCAATTTATACATAATTGTCACTACCAAAATTACATTTTTAAACAACAACTAAATAAATAAATAAATAAGTTAAAATTTTACAGTTTTAGTTGTTGTTTAAAAATGTAATTTTCATGATTTATTTGTGAGTTGCTAGTGACAATTATATATAAATTAATTAATAAGACTGCCAACGCTTAACTATAGCTGTAAGTTTTCTTTTTTGAATATATTAGTATAAGAGTAAAGTCTATATTACAATTTGATAGCCTCTCCTGATGAGGTCATTAATATATTGGCGAAATATTGAGAAAGAACATTTGAGTTTTAATGTAAACAGAACGATAACCCAAGCATTAGTGAATTTATGGTAGTATGATCAAGAAATTTTCTATAATTATATATATATATATATATATATATATATATATATATATATATATATATATAACATTTGATAAATTATTGGAGTTTTTCGGCTTTATTATATGAAATATTTACAAATTTTAAATTAGAATGTATGTAATTGCAGAGTAAGTGGGGATGTAAACATTGCTGTCTACAAATTACAAAGCAAATCATACGAAATTTTTTATTTGAAAAATATGGTCTACGTTGGGACTCGAACCCAAGTCTACAGCTATCCGGGCTGTCGCCTTTACCACTAGGCCACAATAGACCCAGGTTCAAGCGATATAGAAATGCATTATAAAGTAACAGTGTTAATGAATCAGACGTCAGTTATTGAATGTAGATGTCAAGCTGAAAGCAGAAGTCAGTTTTGAAAGCTCATGTCAGTTTTGATAGCAGATGTCAGTTAGTGAAAGCAAATGTCAGTTATTGAAAGCAGATGTCTGTTTTCAAAGCAGGTGTCAGTTATGAAAGCAAACGTCAGATTAGAAAGCAGATGCCTATTTTGAAATTAGATGTGAGTTACTGAAAGTAGATGTCAGTATTTTGAGAGCAGATGTCAGATTTGAATGTTTGAAAATGCTAATTATTACTCCATAGCTATATGAGTGTTTAGATAATTTCTTAGCCGTTCATTAAATATAACATTTGATAAATTATTGGAGTTTTTCGGCTTTATTATATGAAATATTTACAAATATTAAATTAGAATGTATGTAATTGCAGAGTAAGTGGGGATGTAAACATTGCTGTCTACAAATTACAAAGCAAATCATACGAAATTTTTTATTTGAAAAATATGGTCTACGTTGGGACTCGAACCCAAGTCTACAGCAATCCGGGCTGTCGCCTTTATTTTTCAAATAAAAATTTCGTATGATTTGCTTTGTAATTTGTAGACAGCAATGTTTACATCCCCACTTACTCTGCAATTACATACATTCTAATTTAATATTTGTAAATATTTCATATAATAAAGCCGAAAAACTCCAATAATTTATCAAATGTTATATTTAATGAACGGCTAAGAAATTAACTAAACACACATATATATATATATATATATATATATATATATATATATATATAGTAAATTCAATCAGTCGGCGATTAAAGGTCTGGTTTACTTCAAAGTATATATTTAAAACAACCCTACATGTTTCGGCAATGATGCCTTTATCAAGGATATAAAATATAAATGACAGAATACCAATGTCAAAAATTTTTAACATTTGTATTCTGTCATTTATATTTTATATCCTTGATAAAGGCATCATTGCCGAAACATGTAGGGTTGTTTTAAATATATATACTTTGAAGTAAACCAGACCTTTAATCGCCGACTGATTGAATTTACCATATCATTCCAAGGTCACGAAAATATTATATATATATATATATATATATATATATATATATGTGTTTACATAATTTCTTAGCCGTTTATTAAATATAACAATTGATAAATTATTGGAGTTTTTCGGCTTTTATATGAAATAATTACAAATATCAAATTAGTATGTATGTAATTGCAAAGTAAGTGGGGATGTAAACATTGCTGTCTACAAATTACAAAGGAAATCATACGAAATTTTTAATTGAAAAATATTGTCTATGTTGGGACTTGAACCCAAGTCTACAGTTTGCCGGACTGTCGCTTTTACCACTCAGCCACAATAGACCATGGTTGAAGCTATTTAGAAATGCATTATAAAGTAACAGTGTAAATGAATCAGATGTCAGTTATTGAATGTAGATGTCAAGTTGAAAGCAGAAGTCAGTTTTGAACGCTGATGTCAGTTTTGATAGCAGATGTCAGTTAATGAAAGCAAATGTCAGTTATTGAAAGCAGATGTCTGTTTTGAAAGCAGGTGTCTGTTATGAAAGCAAATATCATATTTGAAAGCAGATGCCTATTTTGAAAGTAGATGTCAGTTATTGAAAGCAGATGTCAGTATTTTGAGGGCAGATGTCAGATTTGAATGTTTGAAATTGCTTATATGTATATCTATATTAGTTGGGCTTAGTTGCGATGACGCCATTTTCATTTTTAAGCTACTATCACTTTACTATACGTATTCTACTGATACTCATCCCGAATCATTTGTAAACGAGAAATATGCGAAAGTGAATACTTGTGCGAAATGGATGCTAATCTGACACTACAGACACTAAATGACTCATTTACATTAAAAATTTCTTTTTTATCACAAATATTGCATATTATTGCACAATATTTCTTTTTGCGACGAAATTTTGTTTGCATCGAGTTAATTAATAAAAATTTATTCTAAATTAGTAGCGAATTCAGCATTTAAAACATATTCTCCTAATAATCCGTAGTACATCTGTAGTTCGGTCATGTTTAAATTATATTCAAGTAGATGTAAATTGGATCCGTTATCTCTTTTTAAATAAGACGAAAACTAGTTAGTTAGCACTGTACCAAAGTCGAACTAATTTACATAGTAATTTTATTTTAACGATGGAAAAAAGAAAATCTGTATTTAATAGAGATTTGTGTTTAAAAAATCATTTGTTCTGCACTTTTCCCTGACACACTAATAAGTAGTTTTAATTACCAGGCATTGTTGGGAATGGAAAAAATGCGGTCTAGGAAAAATAACATGCGATCAAAAACGATATGTGTGAAATATTAATGATACGTTAAAGTATGAAGTTTTAATTGTAACAAATTTACATATGTCATGGGAGAATTGCTTAAAAGAAAATGCTCTCGGGGAAGTTTACTGTTATGACAATTTCAATTTAATGTAAATTAGGAAATTACTAAATTATAACTTTTAAAGCTTAGACTTAAATCATACTGAACGTGTTTAAACTTTAATCTTCTGAAGTTACGAAACTTTAGAAAAACAAAGTTGCATGTTTCGCTGTTCACATTAGCCCCGTTTCATGGTCTATTTATTATATGTTGTGAGTCAATACAATGAACCTTCTTCGTATAAGAAACAAAACATAATTTCCTATTGTACAAACCAGCGATGTACATACCACGGCACGCGGGCCGCATGCGGCCCACTGTCGATATTTATGCGGCCCGACAACGAATTTTAAAAATTGTTCGAAAAACTCCATTCAAATCAATATTTCTTAACTTTTTATTTTATTCTACCTTTTTTAATTGTTAGGAAGATATGTATCTTTAAGTACCTGCTACTTTCTTGTTCAGGTTTACTACGTAGGACAGGTATGCTCCTCATCCAAGCATATTGTTACGAGACCTGAAGTCTGTCGAACCAACTAGATTACTCGAAGATTCGTGAAACACGTCGGTATTAGCCCCGAACAATGTGGTAGGTTCTCGATGTTAGGTAACACGTATAAATACAACGCATCGCCCGCTAGCGGAGCAGTTAAGTTTTAACTACGGACAAGCGAACGTGATATTGTTTGAATTGTAATCTGCGAAGAATAAATATTTCGTCGTCGAACTTGGCATCTACCTACGTAACAATATAATATCAATTTTGATATGGATAAACCAGGCCCCAGTAAAAGACGTAGTCGTAAGGTTGAAGACGAAAACCGACAGTTTCAAGATATTTGGACCGAAAAATAGGTACTTTTTTATTTCATCGCAAATCAAAAGTGTCTGTTTAATATTCAAGAGTAGTGTTTCTATTTCGAAGGAATATAATGTGAAAAGGCATTATGAAACCCAGCATCATACTTTTACCAAATTAATCGGCGAAAATTGAACGCAAAAAATTTCCACTTTGCAAAAGGGAAATAATAGGTCAGCAAGCTATGTTTACAAAACCAATTCAAGATGCTGAAACAGCTACTGAAGTTAGCTTTGAAATATCTCGAATAAAAGCGAAAACTCACCAACTTTAAGAGACCGGCAAGGTCTCTTAAAGTTGGTGAGTTTGTTAAGCAGTGTTTAGATATTGCCGCAAAAAAATATATCCGAAAGATGCAAAGAGGTTTGAGAAAATTCAACTAAATCGGATGACTGTTCAAAGAAGACTTACCACATTAGCAGCTAATATAGAAGAGCAATTAGCTACGAAATCGAAAAGTTTTGAGTATTTTTCTATAGCACTCGACGAATCTACAGATATAAGTTCCACTGCTCAACTCTTAATATTTTTACAATGTGTAACGCAAAATTTTGAAGTGAGTGAAGAACTGATTGGTATGAGTTCTTTGACAAGGCAAACCAAGGGGAGAGACATGCCCAAAGCTCTTCTGGAAAAATGTTCTATAATGGATTTGGATTTAACGAAATTATCTGGAAGAACGATTGACGGAGCACCTTCAATGGTTGAAAGTAAATCTGGGATAATAACTATGTTATTTACAAGAGTATTTACAAACTAAAAACATAGATACTAAGGAATTCATGCAGTTTCATTGCATTATACATCAAGAGGCCCTCTGTTCAAAATTATTGAGATTTGAAAATGTGATGAAAGTTGTAGTACCTACTGTAAACTTTATAAAATCACGAGGTCTCAATCACCGACAATTCACACAATTTCTCGAGGATATTGAAAGCGAATATAGTGATCTTTTTTACACTGAAGTAAGGTGGCGAAGTCGTGTGGGTCGTCACTAGAGCGGTTTCTTAACTTGATTGAAGAAACCAAAATATTTCTAGCGGAAAAGAAAAAGGACGTCTCCGAACTTGACAACCCTCATTGTCTGTGTGACTTCGCGTTTCTTGTAGACATCACAAATCACTTGAATGTCTTAAATACGCGACTCCAAAGCAAAGATCAATTGATTTCGCAGTTATACTCTCATGTTTCGTCCGTTCAATGCAAATTGAGTCTCTTCAGGACACAAATCAATTCAGCCAATTACAGCCATTTTCCGAACTACAAAAAAATTATGGAGAAATTCAATAAAACTGATGTCAATTTCGCTTATGTTGAAAAAAATTAATATTTTAATACAAGCTTTTCATGACCGTTTTCTAGACTTTAAAAAAATTAAACCTCTATTAGACATTTTCAGCAATCCTTTCAACATTTCACCCGAAAATGCACCGAAATCAATACAGCTGGAATTGATAGACATGCAAAATGATGATAATTTACGAAACAAGTTTAATGAAGGTGATTTACTCAACTTTTACCGTTGCATTGACAAAACCGCTTATAATGCAAGCTTATTTGGATCGACGTATATTTGTGAGCAAACGTTTTCAGTGATGAAACTTAACAAAACAAAAAATCGAAACCGTCTGGCAAATGAAAATCTGGAAGCAATTTTACGTGTGGCGACAAGTAATGTGGAGCCAAACATAAACAAAATTGTTAGGTCAATGCAATGTCATGCATCAAAATAATAAAACATGAAATATTACATTGTAATGATTAGATTACATTACGATTACATAATTACAACAAACATTTTTGAATGTTCTTTTATTTTTATCATTTGTAGCAATTCATACTATTTAAAAATAAAAATATTTGTGTTAATAAGTATTCTTTGTAGTGACCCGTCCTTGGCTTATAATTTTCCCGAGTGGCCCCTGTTTCCTATAAGTCCCTGTGCATCATTGGTATAAACTTTAAATTTGTATGCAGAACACTACTGGGAAATTTGATCAAGGTTATATTGTAAGAAAGTTCTGATAGAGAGTTGGACTTTCATGTCATCAGCTATTAATAATAACTAGAGCTGAGGATGTTTGCGGTACGGCAGGACCGTATGTAGTGCATCCCCACATTTAACTATTTATCTAAATATTCTCGAAAATGATTTGCCGGATCTCATAAATTAATAGAGTGATATTTTAGTATGCACTGGATATTGTTATTATACAAAATCATAATAGCCATTTGTATTTATGGATCATAAATAATAATACGCATGTATTTGTATTTGGTTGTGAATTCAATTTAAACTTAAAACGAATCGTAATATTTTAAGGACAAGCCGTCCTTACAATACATGCATTCGAGACAAAGTGTGCAACTCTACGAATAACTTCCATAATTTATCGAAAATGGACATTTTGGAGCTGAAGTAAAGCCCCTATTCTTAGAAAATATTATTACTGTCGTTAAGAACTATTATTATAAACAACAAAGGCCTTTTATTAGTGTTGAAGTTTTAGTTTCATTGAATTTCCATGTTGTAAGTAGTCAATTGTAAAGTGTTCATTCACAATATTCTAAAACAAGGTGTAAATTTAACTAAAATCCAGAAAAACACATTCTGATAATATATTACTAGATTAGAAGCTGTGTTTATTACTATTTATTATATTATTTTTATAACCAAATGCAATAAAAGCTACGAAAACAAAAGAAACCTCGATTTATTAAAATCTTGTCACACAGCCTTTCAAAGCCTGGCAGCACATATTTTGCATATATTTTATATATACTACCTACTTGAACTAGATGAATGAAGTTAGAAGTTATAACTTATAACTTATAACTTATAACTTCATTCACCTAGTTCAAGTAGGTAGTATATATAAAATATATGCAAAATATGTGCTGCCAGGCTTTGAAAGGCTGTGTGACAAGATTTTAATAAATCGAGGTTTCTTTTGTTTTCGTAGCTTTTATTGCATTTGGTTATAAAAAGAATATAATAAATAGTAATAAACACAGCTTCTAATCTAGTAATATATTATCAGAATGTGTTTTTCTGGATTTTAGTTAAATTTACACCTTGTTTTAGAATATTGTGAATGAACACTTTACAATTGACTACTTACAACATGGAAATTCAATGAAACTAAAACTTCAACACTAATAAAAGGCCTTTGTTGTTTATAATAATAGTTCTTAACGACAGTAATAAAATTTTCTAAGAATAGGGGCTTTACTTCAGCTCCAAAATGTCCATTTTCGATCAATTATGGAAGTTATTCGTAGAGTTGCACACTTTGTCTCGAATGCATGTATTGTAAGGACGGCTTGTCGTTAAAATATTACGATTCGTTTTAAGTTTAAATTGAATTCACAACCAAATACAAATACATGCGTATTATTATTTATGATCCATAAATACAAATGGCTATTATGATTTTGTATAATAACAATATCCAGTGCATACTAAAATATCACTCTATTAATTTATGAGATCCGGCAAATCATTTCCGAGAATATTTAGATAAATAGTTAAATGTGGGGATGCACTACATACGGTCCTGCCGTACCGCAAACATCCTCGGCTCTAATAATAACAGTTCTCCGATAAAACAATTCACAAATTCCAATTTTTAATTTATGTTGAAGTTCTTCTCATAACACGCTTAGATGTAAATAATGATTAATGATCATAATGAATTATTCATATTTATTGAAGTATAAAGTAATTATTTAATTAATGATAGTTAGATATACCAGAAAAGGCCTAAGAAAGCGAAAATTAGCCTAGGTCTGACAGAAATAATCGTTAAAAATAATTAATATTGTGACAAGTGACAATTTGTGTGACAAGTGAACAGATTTCGACCGGGAAGATCTACGCTTTTACGTATATATAATAAAAAGACAACGTATGAAAAATGGAAGGACTAAATTATATAGAATATATACTAAAAATATTTTCCCAAAATTCCCTTTCATAATGGGGGAAAAATGGCAAAAATTAAAAAAAAATAGTGTTACGCTACTGCATATATCATAAATATTATCGGAGACGAAATCTTAAAGGTGACTCACAATAACAAAATGAATAGTCTTGTTATTGTATATCTGGCACTAACTTCGTTCTGTTGTCGATCGTTACAATTTTTTCAATAAAGGTAATAGATTGTAACTTAAATGCACGTAAAGCACACATCTTGTATATTCTTTCAATATATCAGCTTTAAGAATTTACAGGTATAAATTTATATAAATAAACAGTTGTCTCAAGTTATCGAACGCTTATCATAACGAAACTTTTATTTCTCAAAACTCGATTGTATAATTATAAACATTACTGCCTTTGAATACAATGGGCATTCTTAAAACCGACATTCGTATTTAAATTTCTCTAACAAAAAAAAACATTCTCGTAATTTTAGTATGTTTTATAAAATGAGTTTGTAAATAAATCTAACATACATCTTAATTTTTGATTACATATTTACTTGAGTGTATAAAAAGCTAATTTTGTAAGGTTAATATTCGCATTCAGGATTTTATTAGAACCTTTTATAACAACGATAGCTGTCATGGTGTAAACATACGGGGTGTGTGTAACTTGAATAGAGGTGCATTCTGAATATTTTCAATTAATTGGCGGCACATATTAGAATTTGCAGGGAATTTTTAATTAATATATTATATTGAAGTGGTATCTGTTCCGCCCTTCCTCCAAAAATTATTGGATACTATAAGGCATCGTAGGAACGATGTATTTCAACGACACGTAAATCGTATCATTTCGTCGAAGAATATTAATTTCATGCTTATTAAACTCATCTGCCACCATAACGATGGCCACTTCATCAGTAGTTAGTGCGTTATAGCGTCTGACATGTTAGACCTTTTTTCATAACTGTTAGGCTCATTCTTCGAGAACTTTACCCTAGGGAACTTGTTATCTTTGGAGAGTTCCTAGAAATTAGCGCCGCAAGCTTGTAGTCAGCTTCGTCTATTCGATAAGTATAAAATTATTCAGCAGCTCGTTCTGTCTCTTCATGACAACGCCAAATGGCATCTATTAAATTGACAATTCGACACTTCGTGACAATGATTTCTTCGTGGCAACGTCAAACCGCATTTATTAAATTGATGATATTTCGTTCTGTCACTTCGTGACAATGTTGAAACATTTATCGCACACTTGTAGCTATTGATTTTTATGCAAGGAAAAAAACTGTTTAGTTGTACTTTTATTTTACAGAAACCATCGCCGACATGTAAACAATAATCTGCCAAAGTGTCATCGCAATCGAATGAACGATATAGGAGCGTATACAGAACGAACAGACAAACATTTAATTTTATTTATTATAGTAGATATTCTAACCTAAGATAAACATAAAACGATTGCTAGGCAAGTCAGTTCCTCATAGTTCCTAAATTAAGTATAGCAAACGCCAATTAAGTTAGCGCTAGGAGGGGGTGCGCAGAAAACTTTTTAAAAACGTTTACCCCCACTACTCAACTAATTGTCAGAATACATTTGTCACTGACGTTTGATGGAACATAATGGATTTGCTAGGGGATCATAAAGTGATATACGCTCAGTGGTTAGAATTATCTGACATTTGATGTAAAACCAAATACAAATCTCCCAACTACTTCTAATCCTGCGCGAACTTACCCCTCTTCGCGCCAACTTAATTGGCGTTTGCTATATTTGCTTTAATCATATCATCAATTTATAGTCACTTGGTATATCAGATAAGATGTTTCTAAGTTTAATGTGCCCCACGTCGTTTCTTCATAGCAAGATAAATTAAAAATATGCCCTTGTGTTATTAAGTTTATAGCGCTTACTACACTTTTTAATATTTAATTTATTTGTATAAAAAGAACTCAAATTTAATTGTATTCTCCATGATTTTCATTTACAAATTTTACCACAGACGGTTAACGTTAATATTTTAGATGTAAACGGCATATATACATTCATTTAAAGCAAATATTAATTTTGTCAAATACTTCCCTTTGATATAGCAACGATAACACACACGTATACATCACGAAAGGGATGTCTCGTCCGATGTCGTATTAAAATGTTTGACAAATTCGTGCGTCCACCCTAGATGTCGAGTTATTAATACGAAGCAATTTAATATCTTTGCAGATCTTCGCATGCCAGAGAACAACTACAGCAGCAACAGCAACAGCATCAACAGCACTCGCAGGGAATGAAAATCCATCCCTCGTCAGTTGCAGTTGACGGACCTCAGCTTATCTCAAAGGCTTGCTACAAACTCCTGGATAACGACGTCAAAACAGCGTGGATCAATCCTAGGTTAATCTCAAAGGTAACGTGCTATGTTTTGTGTTCGTTTTTTTTCTGTGTTCCTTGACTCGCAGTTTTATTATCTACAATATCTATCATTTTTTTTTATTATTCTGAACGGTCCTCGACGTACGACGTATCGTCTGCGTCCAGTGGCAAATGGGAGAATGATGTGCTTGCGTATGAATAATTTTATGCTGATTTTTCGTAAATGTCGAGGGCAGAGAAATATCAGATGTATGCTGCCTTATCATTAATCAAAAAAAGGTTTTTGTATTCTGTTCTATTATTCCGTAAAGAAAGAGATATTGTGGTGATACATAACCTGCGTATATTGTTACTATTTCAATGAAAATTCTTAAACGATTTACTTGAATAGCTACAGTACTTTAATTACAATATTATCTATTGATAAATTATTAAAAAGTAGTGTAGTTTTATATAAAATACTAAACTGATATGCAAAATTAACCGATGACTTGATTTTTTCAAAATATTTTCGACCTAACAAAATATAAATTACAGTAATACCCCGTCTTACGCGACCCCGTTATGCGCGGTTTCGCTTTAACCCTTATCCGGGCAAGGGGGGGCTGCCAGGCCCGAGCGACGATAAAAAATTCGATATCTTAATGAGTAATTTTAGTACGACTTAATGCTCTTTAGAATTCCTCAGAAATGTTAATTACTGTTTTCTTGTTAAGTAATATTTGTTAAATTATGAATAATCGTTAGTTAATTGACGGATTGTACTTAAAATCCCATTAACGGGCAAGCCGGGCTTAGCAGGCCCATACTTTAGGCAATTATGGTAACTTTATTTTCCGTTTTTGTTTTTTAATCCTATTTACGTAATTAGTGTTTCCGATCATTTTTGTGTCATTTGTGCAGCAAATACATTTGATGACGTATATAGGTCGTAATTTTTCGAGGAAAGTAATATTAGGTAAAGTAGGGGTTCCCTGTCTATTTGTATATATACGAGCATTTTTTGTTCGTTGCTTTTAGTTTATGCATTATAGTGAAAGTGTTATAATCATTCAGCAATGTCGAGAAAATTTTTATCGGACGCCGAACTCGCAGATATACTGGAAAACCTATCGGACGATGACCTGGCCTGTAAATTTTGAGTCGGATGTCGAAGATGAGGACGAAGAGGACCACCTTTCTAATGCTAGTGAAACGGAAGAAGTGCAAGAAGGCAGTGAGGGACTGTGTGACACTCCTGTTGTCAGTATTTCCAAATTTGTTGCTAAAGATGATTCAGTGTGGAGCAGCAAGCCTCCTTCGACAGGACGGGTTCATTCGTGCAATATAATAAAATCGCAAATGCATAAAGTTATCTTACCGCCGGGAAAAATTGTTGAAGATCCAATTGATGCATTTCTCTTATTTATTAGTGACGCTGTACTTACCGAAATTGCTTCACATACAAACAAGGAGGCAGAGAGGGTACTGATAGATATTCCCTGGAAACCATGTGATAATATCGAAATTCGCGCTTTTCTTGGTTTGCTTCTAACTGCCTGTCACCTAAGTGCTAATGATACTAGCTACGATGTGCTATGGAGTCGATTATATGGCCCTTCAATTTTTCGAGCAACGATGGGATTGAAACGATTCAAAAGCTTGTTGCGATTTATACGATTTGATGGCAAAGGTACACGTTCCGAAAGAAGGAAGAACGATAAACTTGCACCTATTCGAGTTATTTGGGAAAAAGTAAATAGCAATCTGAAAAAGCACTACCTCCCGGAGAAAACATCACAGTGGACGAACAACTTGTACCCTTTCGAGGAAGATGTCCATTTAGACAATATATGCCTTCCAAACCAGACAAATATGAAATGAAGGTCTGGTGGGCGTGTGACTCTGAAACCTACTATCCTCTAAATGGTATTCCCTATATTGGAAAGGAAGGAAATCAAATCGCCAAGGGCCCGCAACCCAGGTAGTGGAGCAGCTCGTACAACCGTATTATAATACAAACAGAAATGTCACATTTGACAATTATTTTACGGACTTATCATTAGCAAAAACATTATTGACAAATGGGTTGACGAGCGTTGGTACCGTAAGGAAAAATAAACGCTTCATCCCAACCGAATTTTTGCCCAATAGAAAACGTGAAGAACAAACGTCCATTTTCGGATTTACAGAAAAAGCGTCTTTAGTGTCCTACGTTCCAAAGAAAAACAAAAGTGTTTTGGCTCTGTCAACGATGCATCATACTAATATCTGTAACGATGACGATAAAATAAAGCCAGAAATAATTCTGTATTATAACAGCACAAAATGTGGCGTGGACACGTTAGACCAATTGGCTCATAAATACACATGTAAACGCAGAACAAATCGTTGGTCATTTACATTTTTTATGAACCTTCTCGACGTAAGCGGTATTGCAGCACATGTTACTTGGATGAATTTGAACCCAAATTGGAATAAAGCTAAACACCAAAAAAGGAGATTGTTTCTAGTAGATGTATCTGAAAACATAGTTCTTCCGCACATTCAAAGAAGGAAGGCGAATGAACTTCCTCGTACCATCCAACACTGTGTCAGCGAGTTTGTAGGTGAAGAAGCAACGCCGGCAAAGAGAGCAAGAAGTGACTCTAAAGCAAATTCTAGAAGAAGGTGCTACAAGTGTCCTAAAACAAAAGACAGGAAACAAAGACAACGTTGTGGTGAGTGCAAACAAAATATTTGTAACGAACATTCTTCATCAAAAGTTTTGTTATAATTGCAAGAAATGAATAAAATTTAAAATCAGTAAGTAATTAATGTTATTTATAAATGGTATTAAATATATAATTCCCATAAACTCTTTGTTTCATTAATTCTGTAAGTAAAAACATATACTAAAAGCACCGGGCCTACCTCGCCCGAACTGCCCGGTTACGTTAGTAAAATGTTTTGCCCGGACAAGGGTTAACGCGAATTTCAAATTTCGCGTTAAAATGCCTCGTATTACGAGAATTGCTTACTTAAGAATATGTATGTAAGTACATAATGTAGTCATTGATTTCTCTTTGGTCGCGGGAATGCCCACTTTCTCTGACCATTCTGATTGAAGAATTGGGGATTCGCCATGCTACGACTTTGTTCTATGGGGATTCCATCGTTCGTTTCGTTTGTTCCATATGTTTATCTCGGCTGGCAGTCGTGTTTTAACATTTGGTGGAGATACATACATAATTTAACGCTACGTTAAAAATGCCGCCTATGAAGAAAAAAGAGCGTAAAAGCGTAACTTTGGAATTGAAGATGAAGGTGTTAAGAAGAATGGAAAATGGAGGCAAAGCAACAATTGTTGGCAGAGATTTTGGGCTCTCAGAATCGACTGAGAGCGATTTTTAAAAATCGGGAAAAAATTAAACTTCTTTTTTGTGAATGTGTCTGAGAATATCCTTTCTCCAGCAGGGGCGTACCGACGAGCCTGTAGAAAGGCGAAATACGAATCTACGTCTCTGGGGAGGGATGTGTTCGGACACGTTCACAAAAAATATTAATAGTGAACCTGTATTTGTGTTCTTCACATCAGATTTTTAATAAAATTTTATATTATTAAAAATACCTTTGTATTATACCAAACTGGTGGGGTTTACCTACTCATGTATGTTTCAATTATTCTGATACATTACATATGCTGTTAGTCCGTAGTATGAGTGAAGACACAAACAAAATGCAGTTTCTATAGAAATTGGCTGTGCCACCTTTGGAAGGGCGTCGTTACTTCACATTGGTTATGTGGACGGGGTGAGGTACTTCGGCTGTCTGACAACAGGCAGCGCTGAATTTACTTCTACGCCCGGTCTGGATAATTTCGGTGATGTGGTGATGTGGTTCTTTTTTGTGAATGTGTCTGAGAATATCCTTTCTCGAGCAGGGGCGTACCGACGAGCCTGTAGAAAGGGGAAATACGTATCTACGACTCTGGGGAGGGATATGTTCGGACACGTTCACAATAAATATTAATAGTGAACCTGTATTTGTGTTCTTCACACCAGATTTTCAATAATATTTTATATTATTAAAAATACCTTTGTATTATACAAAACTGGTGGGATTAGAAGTACCGCCCTCGAGATGCGCACGAAATTCATAGGTAGGGGAACCTCTGGCATTCAGTGTTTTATCCCTTTTTATCCCTTACTACGTCCCAATGCACCACTCGCACAAAGAGTTTGCATTTCATTTTTCCGAATACTGTCTCTATCTAACACTGACCCTTACTTGACGCACGTACAAATTCTCCCACCGGCCACATGAAAATCGGTCTGCTGTATGTTTCAATTATTCTGAATCTAAAAAATAATAAAAAATTTAACATTCCATTTAAATATAAAGGTTGGCTATGACTTCTGGTATAACCGGAAGTGGTTCATGAGTGTAACTATTTTATTTTAACACACCAAGTAAATCAAGTCAAAAGTGTCCTAAGCCGTTAAAATAGAAACCTTCTAGCGAACAATTTACGTGAAAAACCCTGTATACAGTAATTAGAAACAGAAATGAATTTAAACTTTTTTAATGAAAAGAATTGGTTTGATTCCATTTACATATTTTATATTTTTACAAAGAAAGAGAACCATCTACAATAATCGAGTGAATTATCTGTTTGTAATTATGCAGCACGTTTATTTTTAGCATCAAACACAGGTATTACTTACAGACACAAAAAATAACTTATAAACCATCCAAGCAGGCGAGCGCATATAAACACAAAATATGAATAATATATTCATAACTTTAACTTCCTCCCGGTGTCCAATTACCAGAATATCACATTTTACGACCATATAAAATAATACTAAATCTTCCCGTTTATGATTACCATGTGTATGATGGGACTTAAAGTAGCTCAGTCAGACACGATCACCAATTTAAGAACAAATTATTATCAGGTTACTTTGAATAGGGAGATGTTCGTCGTTCAACATTACTACATATTTTCATAATTAAGTTACATTTTTTTTTCTGTGGTCGCCTTGTTTGTCGGTTAGATGGTGGCAACACAGTCCCAAGTGCCGTGAATGGGATAAAAAAGTTGCCTCGTAAAAACTGAATCTTTGAAATATGTTATAAACAAACTTACGATCTTTCTTACCAGTGGTGGGTGCATCGTTTAGAGAATCAAAGTAATGATTTAGATTTTTCGCTTGAGAAAAATTTTTAAAATAATTTTGAATTAGGTAAGGCAGTAACTTTGGATAATGTTGATAAATTATCTCCCGCCGGTAATACTCGTATATTAGATGGAAACAACATTTCTCGATTATTTAAACCAAGAAATATAGAGATAATAATAATTTGGTATATACAGTGTGTTTAAAAAAGATGCGGCAATATTAAAGGGGGTGATTGCCCAGGTCATTTTATACAAAAAGTTCCTATAAACATAGGTCCGCATACGCTTCGTTACCGATCTACAGCGTGTTGAAGTTTAATTTTAAAAACAGTTAAAACTTGATTTTTCCGAAGCGGCTTGAGATATCATAATGAAATTTTAGGCGTGTTAATAGCTGTTGGAGACACATACTTTGCAATACAACACGATGTTTCAGTCGTACCTGTGGCGCGCGAATTGGCACGTCACAGGCTATTCTTCAAGAAAAAATAGGACGCCTCTGATTTCTCTAAAAATACAAATATGCTTTTATTTATTGTTCAATTATGAAGAAAAAAGCTCTCTTAACTTTTTATCGTACGACTTACCGTTTTTTAGTAAAAAAAACTATTTTAGTGCATGTCCATTTATTACAGAAAAAAAAATAAAAAAACAAGGTTTTATTCAATGGCAAAAACAAATATTTTACCAAACCACAGTCATGTTTTATTCACTGACATATTGAATGAGTCTCGTGATTAATAATTTTGTATGTGTCGAATTTGTTGAAGTTCCTTATCATGAATCGCTATACGAATGCCGAGATGACCGACATGCACTACATTTATGGGCGTGCTGATGGCAATGCATTAGAAGCTAGGCGGTTGTATACTGAAAGATTTCCTGGCCGTATTGTTCCTGATAGAAAAACTTTCGAAAGTATTCATCGGCGTCTTTATGAAACAGGCACATTAAGACGAAATGGAGGAGCAGGAAGGCCAAGGACAGCAAGAACGGTAGAGCTGGAAGAGGATGTGCTAGACATGATTGAAGAAGATCGAGGTACTTCTACTCGAAAAATTGCTGACGCTTTGGATGTAAGTAATGGGCCTATTTGGCACATTCTGAAGGAAAATTTGTTGTATCCATTCCATATACAACGCGTTCAAGCACTTCTTCCTGCTGATTTTCCTCCTCGCATTGCATTCTGTCAATGGCTTTTGCACAGAATGGTTCAAATCCCTCAACTCCTGATGTTGATTCTGTTCACCGATGAAACGAATTTTTCAAGAAATGCAATACGGAATTTCCATAATAACCATGTATGGTGTGACGAAAATCCACATGAAACTGTTGAAGATCGTTTTCAATATCAGTTTTCTTTGAACGTTTGGCTTGGGATTGTGGGTGACTGCATAATTGGACCGGTATTTTTACCAAGGAGACTTACCGGAGAGGTGTATCGCAACTTTTGGAAAACACGCTCCCTGGATTTCTGGAGGACGTACCATTAGCAATTAGAGATGCAATGTGGTATATGCACGATGGCGCACCAGCCCACTTTAGTCAAGTAGCTCGTGATTTCTTAACACAAGCATACGGAAATCGCTGGTTAGGCCGAGATGGACCTCACTCATGGCCTGCACGATCCCCGGACTTAAATCCCCTGGATTTTTTCATGTGGGGCCATTTGAAGTCCTTGGTGTACGCTACTCCATTGGAAAACGTAGAAGACTTAAGAAACCGAATCATTGCTGGGTGCAACTCAATTAAAGCCGATCCTGGTGTTTTTCAGAGAGTTCGCCAGTCAATGAGGAGAAGATTGGATTCTTGCATCCGAATTAGAAGTGGTCACTTTACACAGTTTTTGTAAGTTTTGGTTGATAAAATTGTTGGTTTGGTAAAATATTTGTTTTTGCCCTTGAATAAAACCTTGTTCTTTAATATTTTTTTCTGTAATAAATGGACATGCACTAAAATGTTTTTTTTTAAATAAAAAACGGTACGTCGTACAATAAAAAGTTAAGAGAGCTTTTTTCTTCATAATTGAACAATAAATAAAAGCATATTTGTATTTTTAGAGAAATCAGAGGCGTCCTATTTTTTCTTGAAAAATAGCCTGTGACGTGCCAATACGCGCGCCACAGGTACGACTGAAACATTGTGTTGTATTGCAAAGTATGTGTCTCCCACAGCTATTAACACGCCTAAAATTTCATTATGATATCTCAAGCCGCTTTGGAAAAATCAAGTTTTTACTGTTTCTTAAAATTAAACTTCAACACGCTGTAGATCGGTAACGAAGCGTATGCGGACCTATGTTTATAGGAACTTTTTGTATAAAATGACCTGGGCAATCACCCCCTTTAATATTGCCGCATCTTTTTTAAACACACTGTATATATTTTTTATTTTAATCAAGGTCATTTTACTACCATTCGAGCATTATTAAAGAGTTTACTTAACTTACTAAAGTTGCGTAAACTCTAATCATCTAATAAACAAGTGCTTTTAGTTTACCTAAGTTAATTACAAAAAATAAATTTTAACATCAAATCGAATGGGACAGAAGCCGCTAGACTAATGAGTATATTTGCGGATGGTGCTCTAAATATGGTATATCCTGACGGAAAAGCTTATGGCGGAAATATAATGATCAAAAACTCCATCAAACATGCCATCCTACATAATTACAATAAAGATTATTTGCAACCATTGTAGATCCAGTATTGCCCTTCTCAATCCTTCATCCTTCATCACATTAGGAAATAGATTTCTTGCAACAGCGATTACGATTTGAAGCATACCTATTGCGGTTAAAGATTTATTACACCTAAAGGCAGACATTTATTTATTAGTAACGTGTGGAACATAAGTTTTGAGAAAAAGCTTTGACGAGGAATGTTATTACCAAGAATGGTCCAAACTAGTTACCACTAGGCTAGAAAAGATGCTCGTTTATTAGTTACTATGGTGACATATTAGATTTGTCAGAAATAGTTTTGAAAGATGTCATACAAGATTGAAATACGAAAGTCTGTACATAATTTAGTTTAACGTGTACCTAAAGGCGAGATTGTTAACATTTTTCAAGACCAAAATATTGGACTGTCAACCATTTACCGCACAATTAAGAAATGGGAAGAAGGTATGCCATGCATGAATTTACCGAAAAGTGGACGACCTCCAGTTTTAACCCCACTTGAAGTAAACAGACTCATCCAATCTGCTCAAGACAGAGTTGGGACGTCTACGCGCACTTTAGGCCGTAGATTTGGAACTGCGCAGAGGACTGTTGGCAGAATTTTGACTAACCTTAATATAACCTAAATATTTCGTTAAAAATAAAAAAAAGAAATTCATAAAAACTTTCGGTACTTGGCTTAAAGCTACGTCGTCATCTGCTTCAGATCCTACTGATTCAAATAAAATCAATGATTATCAAGCGAGAAGTGGCTCATAAGCACCGACTGGAAAAATATAGCAAAAAATTCGTGTACCACTTGACAAAACTAGGTTAAATAGAACTTAAGAACTCAAAACTGATAGATCGCAAAATAATGGTATACAATTTGACTTGTAGGTTTCTGCGGTCGTTGTCCATAATTGCTTCTTGGATACAGGCTTGGAACCACGCCCTCAACACCCACCTTCTTGGCCGACGTAACGTCCACTATGCGAGCGATCTTCAGAGTTGCTACTACTGTTACTACATTGAAATTGTTTGTTAGTTTAGGACGAGATGCTTTCCTAAAACACACCAATAATAGCAACGGTGATGACTGATCTGATAACTTCTACACAATACTTAAAAAAAACCAGTACTGAAGCAGTTCTGAAAATGTCCCAAGTAATTCCAAGGACGCGGTTCTAGAAGCAACGATGGTATTCAAATGTATTTGCAAAATCTAACGACTGATTACACAGGTCTACAGTGATTTTGATATTTGAAAGTTGCTTGTTAATTTGTATATGTTTGGGGGCCCTTATTCCAAAAAACGTCATATTTTTGCTTTATCACGTAAATTTTTTTTATAGCGCTCTATATCTTAAAAATGTTAATTTATTATTTTTATTAATATACATACCTATGACAAGAATATGTTTGTTCCATGTTAGGCATGATTTTTAAATGAATTGATTTTTATGAAATTAAATTTTTGGCAACACTGGTTAATATTAGATTTCTCAGCAAAGCAACAGAGTCAGCGCAGAAGCGTCAATACACAACGTTGAAACCTGCTTATGTGCAGTTTGGTTGTGTTAGTCGTCGTGCTACTGTGTCCGCGCGCTTGTTGTCTTCGTTGTTGAGTATTTTAAGTGTTCTAGAACGTACAAATATGGAAAGAAGACATTGTGTGAATAATCCGAATAACTTTTGTTATATCTGTGGTAGAGTGGTAGTTATGTCGTAGTAAAGCAGAGGCAAACTATAACTTCGTTTGTGAAAAATGTATACCACGCTTATTTTGGTGTAAAATTTGGCGACCAAGACAAGTCCTGGGCTCCTCATACTATTTGTTCCGCTTGCGTTGAATCATTAAGAAACTGGCAAAAAGGTAGGAAGAAATGTTTAAGCTTTGGTGTTCCTATGGTATGGCGAGAGCCTTGAAATCACAGTGATGATTGTTATTTTTGTTCGTGTAATGTTCAAGGATTCAACAGAAAAAATAAGAAACAAATTGTGTATCCCAATCTTGACTCTGCTATTCGACCAGTTCCTCATGGTCCAGATGTACCGATACCTACCGCCACAAAAGCACTAGAAAGCGTCATATCGTCAGAATCAGAGGAATCTAATTGCAACCCAGATGACTCAGATTTCACACCAGATTTCAGAGAGCCCGTGTTTAACCAGAGCGAACTAAATGATTTAATTAGAGATTTGCATCTTCCAAAGGATGCATCCGAATTGTTAGCCTCCCGACTTCGTGAGAAACATTTACTGGCACCTGGCGTCACATCAAGCTTTTACCGGGATCGCGAAAAAGAGTTATGTCAATATTTTACTCACGACGGACCGCTAGTGTATTGCAACAATATTCCTGACTTAATTTCAAAATTAGGAAATGTGCCGTATGTAATAGAAGAATGGCGCCTGTTTATTGACTCAAGTAAGCATAGTTTAAAAGGCGGTTTATTGCACAATGGTAACGAGCTGGCCTCGGTTCCCGTTGCCCATTCGGTACATTTAATGGAAATGTATGAAAATTTTGAACTTCTTTTAAAGAAAATAAACTACCAAGAACATTAGTGGATGCTTTGTGGCGACCTTAAAGTGCTGTGCATGCTACTAGGACAACAAGGAGGTTATACAAAATTTCCATGCTTTATTTGTGAGTGGGATAGTCGAGCAAGGGATAGACATTGGACTCAAATAGAATGGCCCTCTAGAACAAGCCTTACACCTGGTAGCAAAAATGTATTAAGAGATAGCTTGGTTGACCCCAAAAAGGTTTTACTGCCTCCTCTCCATATCAAACTTGGCTTGATGAAGCAGTTTGTTAAAGCCCTAGACAAAAATGGACAGTGTTTTAAATATTTGTGCGAGACATTTCCAGCCTTATCCGATGCCAAGTTAAAAGAAGGTATTTTTGTTGGGCCGCAGATAAGAACATTATGCAAGGACAAGGATTTTCAAAATACAATGACCAATGTCGAGAAAAATGCCTGGGTTTCATTTAAAGAAGTAATTGATAAGTTTCTTGGGAACTCTAAGGACGAAAACTACGAAAATATTGTTCAAAATATGTTACAACACTTTCATCGTCTAGGCTGTAATATAAGTTTGAAAGGGCATTTCCTGTTTTCACACTTGAACTATTTTCCTGAAAATCTTGGAGCAGTTAGCGAAGAACAGGGGAGAGGTTTCACAAAGACATTAAGGAAATGGAACGGCGATACCAAGGCAGATGGAGCATAACGATGATGGCGGACTACTGCTGGATGTTAAAGCGGGATATGCCCTTAAAAACATACAACCGAATGTCGAACAACGCAGCTTTCTGGCAAAAAGACAAAGATTTCACTTAAAAAAGACTGAGTAAAGTATTTTTTTCCACTTTTTAACTTGTATTACACCTTTTTACTCAATAAACAAATAAATTTTTTAGAAATATCGTTTTTTTTTATTTAATATTTGCAAAAAAACCTTACGTGATACAAATAAATGCATGGAATTTTTGAAATCAGCCTACCAAAATTATATAAAATCAGTTTTCAAAATAAAAACATGTGTCAAAAAGTTTAATTTTGTAGACCTGTGTTATTGAATTTTGAAGTCAGCGACGAAAATAAACCGTCCACAAATTTCTAACACGCCTATCCGAACTCAAGATGGTAATTGAGCTAAAGCTAGCAAGGAGAGGGCGAATTGCTTCATCTAGTAAATATTTTTAAACCTTATTCAATTCCAACTAATGATATTGAATGATAATCAACAATTACTTGGCTTGCACCTCCCCTTTCTCTTCTCCAAATAGTCACTGAAGATTATGCCTTATGAATCCTAAAATCAGGTGACCATAAACTTTCCGACCAAGACCATGACCAAAGCTGACTAAACTTTGGACGTTCTTTTATTTAAACTGTTTTCCGTATTTGAAATGTAAATTGTTCATATTGGCTTATTTAAAGGGCTGTTTTAAGGCAAACATATTTTAAAGTGATAGAAGGATGTTTCTATTAGATTTATTTTTTCGAGATATTTTCGACCGGAAGTATAAGTTTATAATAAATTTATAGTACTGTAATTCTTTTCTTAAAATGGAATATTACCGAGTATCAAGAATTCAATAAATGATTATTATTGTAGTCCTTATCATTTTCCACAAATTATGAATTTCTTTTTGAAAAAAATTAATTGCAATCTTAGAATAACGCACAAGATGCTGAAGCAATTCATCGATACGCCACTGGCTTTGCTTTCGTCAAGAACATATGCGCGAAGCAGTATATTTCTCCATTTGCCTGTACGGTGATTTAGTGCTTATTATAATACAAATTTTATGAGAAACTACAAGTATGCAGGCACACACAAGTTATTTGACTATTCATCACATATACACAGAATTTTTTCGTGCGCTGAGTGTCGCCTTTAGTAATTGGCGTTTGATAACTCGTTCAAGATGGGCGGTACATGCCACGCATATCTGTAATGGGCCTCGCCTTCTACTAAAATGTAATTGCCTGGCGTGAAAAATTTTAATATGTGAAAAGATATACAAGAAATATACACTAAATATTTAAATATGGCATGACTTTACAGGCTTGTTGGAATTAATACTGAAAAAGAATTTTCTTTTTTCCTGTAATTATTGTATATAAGGTGTAGGAAAGAAACATTGTTCACATAATATTGGTACATACGTCTCCCATTTCTGTTTTTCCACATTCAAAAAGAGACAAGCTTTTGCTGGACAATTGAAGTCGACATTTCATGAAATTACAAGACCAGGATGTCGTTGATGTAATCGACTGTTATCCAAGCTACCTGTTAGGTGGCATCGTCCTGCTGGCGGTGCAGGTCCTTAATGAATAATCGCTGACGGAGCTTCTCAAAACGTTGAATTGTTATGCGTGATGCCGAGTCGATGTTTTCATATTTGGAACGAGACCTTCTCGAACCATGGCAGCATTCTAATAGAACTCCTATGTTGATACATAGCCTAGTACATAGCATAGTATTCTTCTCTCTTTGTCTAATAAATTCCATCTTTTGAGCCTTGAAGCTAAGTATTATGTTTGATTTTTTGATAAATTAAGATTTAAATTGTGACTGGCGCTTACTTTATGTGGCTCCTTGATCATGTCAACAAAGCCAAAATTCTTTGGCCCAAGAAAACAGAGAAGCGATTCTCCGTTTTCTTGGCCCTCAGAATAATCTAGTGGGTCTTGAGCAGTACTGTACAGCATAGGTCTTACAAAAGTGAAGGAGTGAATAACGACTACTTGTCAAAACAAAAGTGAAGGACTGAATAATGACTCCTTGTCACTCTTCATTATTTAAATTAAAGTTTGAGTGATTTATTAATTTGGCTAGTCAAAGTGATGCAGGATAGACTACAGATATAAAATTTAGAACATAAAGTGTTGGGGAAGTCCACAGTCATCCAGATAGTCTCCGAAACCATATTTATCCAGACTAATACGCTATTGTATGAATAAAAATTAATGGTTATAGGAGCATATACCCACCCTAAATTATTTAGACCAATTAGTCTTACCTCTTTTATGTTGAAGACTATGGAAATGGTATATTTAAATATTAAAGAAGGGGCTCTGGTTAGATCTCCTCTATACCCAATGCAATGGGAATACCAAATGGTAAAATTAGGTGAGGCTGGCTTGCATAGCCTTGAAAGGAGCCTACACAACAAGGAAATTGCACTTACAGTCTTCATATCAAGTGAGACGATTAATGAAATAGCTATAGATTCTTCTTTAATATTTTCTGGCAAGTGCCTAATGAAAGGTTAGTTTGTTGTGACAGTACCCGAATTCAAGTTCCTTGGATTGTATCCATTAGTTCTCTTACGTTATCAGTTACTTTTCGTATACGACCACTTCCTGGTTTACGCTCTACACTACCTGGTATCTCTAAAGAGATTAATGCAGCACCAAGAAAGGTGTTGATATTCGTTATAGTTGAAAAGCAGAAGTGAAAATTTAAGTTGAAATTCCACCAAACAGTCATTAACGGAGCACTGCCACTGTCCGTCAATTTTCCGTCCATTTCGCAAATATGATTCAACCATAAAAATTATATTTTTTGAAAGACCATTTCAAAATCAAATAACTATGTATATAAAAAAGTTAATTTAATCTTGCGATCGCTGAAATACGTTTAAAATTATGTGAAATCTCAACGTGGACAACCAGTAAACAGTAAACCTAACACATATAAACGCGCAACTAATTTACGCAGCATATACGTACCTATACTCGTATACCTGTATACGTGGACACCGTGTAAAGTAGCTGCGCGTTTATTTGTGTTAACTTTACTGTGCCCCATGTGCGACAATTTCTGCAGAATTACCGCCATATAACTGCTTAACTATAAATAGTTTTTCTTCGGGAGTATAATAGTTCATATTAAACTATATCTTAAATTATTTAAATCAACACACGCATTGAAATTAACGTATGTCACGAGTGACGTATTGACAGTGTAATAACAGTTACTGAATTTGCTGACATTTGCATGGATGGTGACAACTCTTAATTACAGTCGACCACCTACTTTGAATATATCCATCCCTAGCACTATCGTGCAGTTACTTTATATTTGGGTGGAGCGAAAATTTTTTTTTTTAATATAGTTTTTCCTGTATTAAACATCGATGCTCTAAGTACTTAAAAGTGCAGAGAAATATCTTATCTTCCTAGGTCAACGTCTTGAGGTGGCGCACAAGACTTTAATTTGTGGAACTTTATCATTTATAAAAAAGTAAACAGTGTGGTTTAAATTTGTTTTTATTCAATAAATTCAAACAGTTACAGTCTTTTATTTACTCACGTAAAGCATATTTAATACAAAAACAAAAATCATTCGTTAGCTAATTGTAAAAGATCTCGTTGTTGAAAAAATTGAGATTTCGACTCAAACAGTGGTATGTCTTGCCTTGCTTTAATTCTAGAGCGAATGAAACCGTCTCTTGCTCCTGATCCACAAACAGATATTGAAGCTTCTACTGCTTGGGTATGACAAGAAAACATCCCAAATAGACTGAAATTATTTTCCGAACGAATCAGGTTTGAAATTTCTGTATTAGAATATTTTATAGTCATTGGTGGTTCAGTTATTCCCACATTCGACCAATTTATTAACTCATAGTAATTCCTCGCATTTACTTGAAGTTGTGGAAGGCGGAACTCGCGAACTTTCTTGCTTTTAATACACACATTTTCTTTTCTTGCTTCTAATACTCTTCGGAGAGCCAATTCTCTAATTTTTGAAGTATCATCTTGAAGCATGGCCAACAGCATATTTTCTGGGTGTGCGAAAAATGAATTTCTGTTTATAGTTTTTAAAACAATACTCTTAAGGTCATCTCTTAAATATAAACTTCTCTTGACCATGTTGAAAACATGAACTGGACCATAGTTACAAGATGGCTTTGACTTTATGTCAAACCATGTTGGCGCGTATACTTTCATAATGAAAAGTGCTAGTTGCTTAAGGTTTTCTGGTGGTGTAGCCATTCCAATGTATAAGCGAAGAATACTATTGGCGCAAGTTAGCCAGTGAGAGTATGCTAATTTCCCAGGGTCTCTTTCAGCTAAACTTGGTGAAACTAAACCAGACGAAATGGAAGAACAAATCTCGTAAAGATATTTTTGATCATTGCTTAGCAACTTTATATAAATATCCGGCAATTCTGCAGGAATCGCTTCAAAAGCTTGTAACTTAAAATCAAGGCACTTGAGGAGATTTTTACCTATAGCTCCAGAAAAGCTATTAGGACCTGCTGTGTTTCCATTAAGATTTAAAAACAAATGGCGCAGTGGCAATTCATTTGCGTGTAATAAGCACACAAACCATTGCAATGGTCTTTTTAAATGCGTTTCCAATAAGGCAATGACTCCATTTTTACACCCTGTGTTGACAGCCGTTCCATCACATCCGATTGCCACCAAAGATGAATTACATTTATACTTTTTATCTAATAAGGCGACAATATTCCTCATAATATTAGCTGCTTTTCCTGAATCTACTGTGAAATGTCCAATATATTCAGAATTTGGCTTAGATACCATTGAAATATGTTCTTCGGTAATACTCATACGCTGTGACTTATTTTCTTTTGAAGTTATAATTAAAGTTTTGTCATTACGACCATCAAAATAAATAGAAGTCAGAGGTTTTTCATTGCTAATAGAGCTCAACTGCTTTCGAACTTTTTTCCTTTCTCGACGTATTTTACTACGATCTATTACGCTTGATGAGTTTTCCGAATCTATAATGTTTAAATCAACCATTACTGCGTTTACAACAAATGCTGCAGATCTATCTGAAACTCCAGTCCTGTCACAAGCTGCAGCAAAGCTTTGCAACTTTTGTCTCATCTGCTTATTTCCCTTTTGATTTTCTCTTTTGTGAACTTTTCTTTTTCCTTCATTAAAGCAAAAATCATCTTGCTCTGATTCTGATGTTTCACTTGAAGTGCTCCTGCATGACCGATGTAATTCTGATATAGACGAAGAAGTACTTGAAGTCATGTTTTTTTGAAAGAATTGATCATATTTTCTCTTTCGAACTTCATTGCGTCGTATAGATTTTGTTGTCAACCTATCCACACAGCCAATATACATTCTACGCTCATTTCGTTGGTCCTTTAAAAACTTTTCCTCTGCTGGAGGTATTCTTGTCACACATTTACATACGTTTCTGGACGCGCACTTACAGGTTGCGATGTCAAATAATTGTTTTTGAGATTCCTTTAAGAAATTTTGTTTTTTTACTTAACTGCGCAGTTTCTTCATATTTTTGTATTTGTTGTAATAGGAAATCAATCTTGCTAAGATTTGTTGATGACTCCTTATAGGAATCGATGCATTTTTCCATATTTGTTCAATATCAGTAGCAATTATTTCACATATGCACTTAATTGAAGGATCTTTTCGGTTGTTCAATTCAAACAAATCATTTTTTAGCCACAGGTAATATTTAATAATATCACAATGCGTAGGCAACACATTAGCACTTAATGTAATTGGTTTTCCAAATACAGAGCAACACAAATCTTTCCTAGTTTTAGGCATTTTAAATCTTTCCTCAGCAATCACGTTTTAACTTTTTGTAACGAAAATTTTACGTTTGATTAAGTTTTAGAAACTTTTTTAACACGTTGCACTTCTAAATACTATGAAGAAACTGAAAGAAACTGTTTAAAATGATACTTTGTTTTATGCATGGGAATCCCCTAACTTTGTTTTTGTGCAATAAACTTAAGTGTTGCCAACAGTTTTATTAAATGGTAGATAAAAAAGATTTTTAAATTGTACTTTTCTGCCTTTATGTAAATTAGGTTATTTTTCAAACTTCACCCTTCATGCGCCACCTCGAAATAAAGTCGCAGAGTCTTGTTATTTTGCATAAATAGTGCTCTTTAATAGGGTCATCAATTAACAATAGAGGAGTTTTCAAAATTAAAAAAAAAAATTTTTGTTCATTTTCACTCCACCCTACTGTATCTGAATGTATATTGATATTAGAAATACTTAAGTTAGAAAATACGTTTTCTCATGCCAACTTGCTTCAACTCCGGATTTATTTCATGGCCCGTTAGTTAAACACAAATCGGTTTTATTTTTTCCAAAAATTTGTATTATATTGTTACTTACTTATATTCTACATCAAATGTATACTGTCACTGTCAATATGACGTTTAGTTTATGTTAACAAAAATAAAAACAACACAAAATTCATAAAATTAAAGGAAATGTTGAAAATGTCCACCATTTGCTTCAAGACAAGCTACGGCACGCCTGTTTAGTGACTGACTTACTCGAGCTAGTTTATTTTCCTTGTTTCGTATAAATTCTGCAGCCACCATAACGCGATTAGCAAGATCTTCCAAATTTTCTACAGGAGTCTTGTAGACCAGTGATTTCATGTAGCCCAAAGATAGTAATCACAGCTGTTAAGATCAGGTGATCGAGGTGGCCATGCAAGTGGTCCGCCTCGTCCAATCCACCGTTCACCATAAATTTAATTTAAAAAGTTTCTGTCTTGCAGAGTAAAATGTGCATAGCACAATCATGCGTGACCAACATTATTTTACGTAATTCCAAAGGTAATTCTTCTAGTAATCCAGGTAATACTTCTTGTAAAAAATCTAAATACCTCTCTCCATTTAAACTATTTAGTAAAACATATGAGCCTATAAGTCGGGTGCCAATTATTCCAGTCCACACATTGATACAAAATCCCCATTGAAAATTTTGTTCAATTCTTTCGAAATGGTAAGGATACCAAATAGATTCTTTATGAGTCCTCCACATTGTCCAATGACTAACTCCAACTTGATGAGCTACCTCTCTAGTTCTGATTGAAGGATCTACTTCAACAATTTGAAGAAAATTTTCCCCAACAGCCACCATTTTTGCATGACGTCCTCCTACCACTTCTTGGTTTTTTTGGTACTACCGAACCTGTTTCGCGAAGTCGTTGGTGCACCACTTTGAAACAATTTTTGTTAGGTATTATGCAATGAGGATACCATTCTGCGTTTCTTCTAACTGTGTCCCTGGCATTTCCAGCACATTTACCATACACAAAGTGCATGACTCTTGAATACTCTTGAATAGAATATTGAACCATTTTAAATTTAGCAGACTTTACTTTTTTAATATTGCTAAGTAGCATCTTAAAAATTTTTATCAACACGTCATTTGATAGAAAAAAGTAGATTATATCAGAAGTTGCCTAAATTTTTGGGGTCTATCTTGTACATCGTATTTCTCGAAATCCATACGACTAGGAGAAAAGCGATAATAAGTTTCTTTGCAGAACTTTTTATGAAGAATATGTCCTTTAATTTTGGGTAAAGCATTCCTTAATACGGTATATATATCTAGATATTCTGTGAGGTCCAAACGTTTCTTGAAATTAGTTTCGTAAGTCAATTTTTCATCCGAAATTTTAGTTATAAATGGACAAAATACATTGAATATTCATATCAATGCAGTATTAATTTAGAATATAAACGTGAGTCGCATAATACAAATTCTATAATCGTATTTCTATTTATACATAAAGGGTCATTGAATTCCTTTTCTGTTGAAAACAGATAAGATCTGATCATAGTAAAATGTAATAACGAAATAATCATACAATACAACGTTCCGGAGATTGGTATAACAGATACATAAAGACAATATAACCGCTGATATGCATCATTAATGTCTTGGGTAATTGAGTTTTTGCAAGGCAATGAATAAATGAAAATTTATTAAATGTACATATTTGCATTTATATATCATGCAAATGACGATCGGTGTTTGAGGAAATTGGTTTGTTATCTTAGGCAAAATAGGTTGTGTAATTAACATGTAATTTACATGACGCTTTAGAGAAATTACAAGCATTTTATTGAATCAATAACGTTGTGATTTATCGCTGATGTAATTGAGATGCGGTAATAATGTTATCCGTAAGATGTTCTAAATAATTGGAAAATTTAACGTTTTAATAATTTTTTAAAAATTGGTATTGCTTGCATGTTTGACAAGTGGAAAATACATACAATTTACTTCTCATCAATTTATTATTCATTTCGGGTACTCTTCTAGGCTGGTTGTTATTCTCTTTAATTGTTTCAAATCTTTTCGCCTTTTCATTCTAATTTTCTTTATCTCTGCCATCTTCTTTCCTTCGGCTTACTTTTAATACTTTTTTAACAACTCTTCCATTTCATTCTTGCGACGTATTCAAGACAGAAGAACTATCTTTCCTTTATTTCTACTATTGGCGGTTCAACTGTAATATCATTGATTATCGCTGTGTTTTTAATTCTTTTCCTTCTTCTTATCACTATTTTTAAGTGTTTCATTTCGCAGTTTATCTTGCACAATCCAATTTTAAGTTCTATATGTTAGTACGAGCACAAATATTAAGGTATATTTGTGAAGGCTCTTGTTCTTGTAATAACATCTCTTTTTTCTTAATTAGTATGGGGGTGGTGTATTCTTTTGTCCTATTTTCAACGTAAAATTTTAACTTTTAAAGCAGTGTGTTAGTTGGTACGTTTCCACTGTTTAGTAAGACAGTCTATCTCCTGTCTCAATATCACATTCTTGTGATTTTGAAATGAGAAACTACGATAATATATGCTGTGGATGTCGGTTCCTGGAACCAAATTGTTACGATGGCTCCGGTTCTGGCGGTTTCAACTCCAGTTACCAGAATTACGCCCCCGATATTGCTTCACTGTGCACAGGTTGAAATGCTGTATACACTTTACTTTTTAAGTCTTCGGTGACTCTTTGCTAAATTAAAAAATATACTTTCATCTAAATATATTTGTTTACCCTATATACATTATTTTTGGATCTACAACGACTTATACTAACATAAAACTGCTGTTGAGGCTGGTGTCTCTCTTGTTAATATGTGATTGTTTGTTGATGTTTAAATTAAGACCGTGTGTCTTGTACTGTTGCTTGTTATGAGGTTGCGTATGAAACTGTATGTTTTGTACTGATGTTTAGTAGATACTATTTGATAATGTTGTGTTAGGACTGTGTCTTGTACTGATGTTGAGTTGATACCGTAAGACTGTACTGTTTTACATGTAGGTAAAAATATACCATTACCCCTAACTATTACATCTTAAAATGTACGTATTGTTGTACATTGTATTGTTTGAGGTCATAACGGGGAATTTTTCGTGATATTAATTCGTGGGAATTTTACCTACGGACAACAATACCCAAGATTTACGATAGACTGTTAAAATTCTAATCTTTTTATTTGTTTATTTATTCATTGTACATTACAAGAAAGCAAATTCCAAATAGTACAATTCCATACAAAATAAAAAAAATCTTAACTAATAAATAATGAAATATCATCAATAATTAAGTATTGGTGTTATAAATGTTGTTAAAGTAATAATATTTATTATACTTATCTAAGAAACGAGATCTTAACAATGAATATCCAGATTAAACACTTTGTTTACTATAACCCAAGGTAATAAAACAAGCGGTCTGTCGTATGAAGCAATAAATAAATTTAGAAAAACATGCCGATTATTAAATAACTATCGGTAGTAAAACCTTTGGTTAAATTATATTATAGGCAATAAATAGATTTGAAAATGTAAAGGGTATCGCTTTCTTAGAATTTAAATAACATTTTATGATTTGAATGTTCTAATAAAAGTATGTTATACAGTGGTTTAAACTTGGAAATGCACGTTAAATATTTTATAAAATTGGATATGCTTATGTCTGAATTCTATATACTAGATTTACTTATATTTAACAATAAAAAATGTTTGAATTTAAAATATTTGGAAAGGATAGTAAATGTATTCTCAACAATATATAAGCCGAAGGAAACTATCGGGGCGAGAATATATGACGTTGGCCCCGAAGTTCTTGCCATGGCATGTGTATCTAATAAGTTTCTATTTAACTCCTTATTGAGAGTATTCAGTTCTATCTAAACATCATATAGAAAGGTTCTACTTTCTATTTGAATTACGCCTTTTTTAAATTACGAAATAGTTGTTTATAAATTTCAATTATTAATTTGTATTGACAATTTCCTAGTAACAAGAAAAATCCCTGGCCACAATATAAATTAATAAACTCTAAATACGTATCTCGGCAACTAAGTTGCCATAGAAACGTAGCACCTTTAGTTAAGGTATAAACATTGAAAATATTCTCTTCCCTAACATGCCTTGTCTTAAGCTAATTATCAAAACACGTGTCGTTCGTTTCAAAACATTAAATTGATGAAATTAGAGCATCCTACAATAGTTCCTTAACAATGTAGAAGAAATAATATGAAGCTGAAGGGTATTTTAAATGAACAACCTTCTTCTTGAATACATTTGTCCTTATTTATTTAATTCAAAATGTCATATCTACAAACCAAACTCTTCGTGAGGTAAACCCTAAGATACAAAAAATGAAAATTTTGAACTTGATACAGTTGTTATAGGTATTTCTACAGATTATAATGAATAGAAATTGTAATTTTAAGATATAATTGCCGAAAAATACAACGGTGGATTGTTTCAACAGTTCTACAGAGTTCTTCTTCTTCTTCTTTAGGTGCCGTCTCCGCTTCGAAGGTTGGCAATTATCATAGCAATTCTTACTTTTGAAACCGCAGCTCTAAACAGTTCATTATTATTGCATCCAAACCAGTCCCTAAGGTTCTTCAGCCATGAATTCCGTCTTCTTCCTATAGATCTCTTGCCCGGGATTTTTCCCTGCATAATTATTTGTAGTATTTGATATTTTTCTCCCCTCATGACATGTCCCATGTACAGCAGTTTTCTTCTCTTAATTGTCGGAATCACTTCTCTCTCCTTATGCATACGTCTCATCACTTCTACGTTGGTTTTTCTCTCTACCCATGAGATCTTCAATATTCTCCGGTATACCCACATCTCAAATGCCTCCAGTCTCCTCATGTCGGTTACCTTCAGCGTCCAGGCCTCCATCCCATAGTATAGTATAGACAGCACATAGCATCTCATCAGTCGTATTTTTAAGTCAAGGTTTAAATCTCGGCAGCAGAAAAGCCTTTTCATCCTTGTGAAGGTGCTTCTCGCCTGTTCTATTCTGACTCGTATTTCTTGGGAGCTGTCATTGTTCTCATTAATAATCGTGCCCAGGTATTTGTATTGTCTTACTCTCTCAATAGGCTGGTTCTTCACATATATCTTACGATTATCTTTAGTTGTTTTTGTTATCAGCATATATTTTGTTTTGCTTATGTTCAGCGTTAGTCCATACTCTTCGCTTACTGTGACCATTATGTTAATTAGCGTCTGTAGGTCCTCGTGTGTTCCAGCTAAAATAACTGTATCGTCAGGGTACCTCAGATTATTTATTGTCATGCCGTTAATCTTAATGCCCTTGTCCCGATCATCAAGTGCTCTATTTACTATGTCCTCCGAGTACAGATTAAAGAGGATTGGCGACAGTATACACCCTGATGAACACCCCTGACGAACACTACAGAGTTCTAAGACTGTACAAACAATAAACCATACTTAAACTTAATATTAAAGACTAGGAAATTCCGAATTGGTGGAGATTGTGACTTGAATCTGAAGCAGACAGAAACAAGAAACATCCCTAGCCACAATATATAATAAATTAATAAACTCTAAATATGTATTTCGACAACTAAGTTGCCATATTCAGTTAAACAATCTGAAAAAAAAAAGATAGTGTTAAGCGTCTTTGGTTTAGTTACAAACTTTGAAGAAATGCTCTTCACCAAATCCTCAGTGGGATAACACTAAATCCTTAAAACAAACCTTTATATACTACTCAAACCCAGCGTAAAAATTAAATAACCGTGAAGTGTGAAAAAACATGAAGCCCAAAACCAATACTATAGTCACAATAAGGCACAATAAAAACTGAGGAATTGGCCCATTGTTAGAACTAATAATTTACTCTTATTTCGAAGTGTATAAATCCTTTCGTAGCTATCTATCTTATTTGAAGTCATTTGAAGTGGCCTGTGTCCCAAATATGTTGGGTAACGCCAGATATTTCGGGTCTATTAAATCTAAAATGAGAAATATGATCTTTGTAAAGAGTTGAAATTGAAGACTAGTTTATCCACTATATTTTTGGTTACAATCGTTACAATTTATTTGGTAGATACCACACTTTTGTTCTACTTCAATTTCATCTTTAGCGCTACCTAAAAGTGATTTTAATGAATTGGTTAATCTGAACGCGATTTGAAGAGAAAGGTTTTTCAAGATAGTGTTCAGATTTCTGGAAGCTGTGTGCTATGGTAAACAAACAAACTTATCACCTTCGTCTTTTTGAGGTAGTAAACGTACCATGAATTAGTTTTTTTAAGTCTCTGTTTCTTAATTAGGTTAGTTACTATTTTAGAATCGAAACCATTGTATTCTACGATGTTTTTTATTAAACTGAGTTCTTTTTCATGTCTATCTTTTGTAGACAGAAAACTTTAACAACCGATGGATAAGAAAATTTAAGGATGCTACATTTTTAATACTTATTAATAATAATGAATTCTGACAATGGACCAATTTCTCCAGTTTATATGCGTTATTGTGACTATAGTATTAATTTCACGCTTAATGTTCTTTCACGCTTCATGGTTCTTTAATTTTTACGCTAGGTTTAAGTAGTATATAAAGTTTTATTTTAAGGATTTAGTGTTATTCTACTGGCGATTTGGTAAAAAGCATATTTTCAAAGTTCGTACCTAAGCCAAAGACGCTACACTTAACACTATATTTCTTTTTTAGATTGTTCAACTGAATATGGCAACTTAATTGTCGAAATACATGTTTAAAGTTTATTAATTTATATTGTGGTTAAATATGTTTCTTGTTTCTGTCTGTTTCAAATTTAAGCTACATCAGATTAATTTCTGATGTTTTTTTTTATAACCCAAGTATATCGGTTGTGAGAAGCGGCCCTCTTTTCGTCGCAAAAAATTTCCTCTTCGGGTAATTGATTCTCAATCAATTAACGCCACGTGTTAAAAAACTCTACAAATATGAGGCTAAGCGTGAACTCTACATAGAAGCGCGTAATTAAGCCTGATTAATTAACAACGATGTGTTGGAATGATAACGAAGTACCACTTCTCAATCACAGGAGCGATCTTCGACTCTCTAGAATAGCCCACTACGCAAACGGTAGATAGAATGGGAAAAGCAATCCACAAAAACCTAATTCGTAATCCGCTGCAGGTATGGGAACGAACACAAAAAATATACTGGTAGGTTAACGATAAATCGAACGGAATGCAATAAAGCAAAACGCTAATACGCGATAATTAAATGAGCGGTTACGACCACGTAACAATAGGTTTTTAGGCACTTTAAAACATTCAAGTTTTGTCGGCCATATATTCTGTTATTAAACTTAAATAAAACACCTTATATTTCACAAACAATAGTATATTGACACTGCACACATCGTCAGTAGGTACTAAATTTAAAAGTATTATTTCTTAAGTACATGTATAGTAAAAAATATCTATTTTTTTTTTTTTTGGTTAGGGGTGTAAAAATTACAATTATAAATGGTCAACAAATGGTCAAAAACATGCAAATAAAAATATAACAATAAAAATAAAAATAAAAAATAAAAAATTATGGTCGTATATTGTAACAGTGCCTGCTAAAATCTATTGAAATTCCAAGAAGGACAAATTATGGGAAAGACCGTTACCTTTGAAAAACAAGACATCTGACTGTGTTTGGCATGTCGGGTTCTATTAAATAACAATATAGTAGCGTGAAGAGGATCTATTAGTTATTAGATACTGTAGGTATACAATTTAAAAGTTTATTATTAATAGGTGACATGTCATTGTTAAGGAGGTAATTTTTGTATTTTTTCATATGTATGGCTTCCCACATGTCTAAATTTTTGCTATTACATTTTTTAATTAATTTAACATTATCTACGCTGAAATTATGTCCGGTATCTAAATGATGTAGAGCTAATGCTGATTTATCTACATTGTGAAGTTTTACATGAGCTAAATGTTCTTTGAAACGGGTTTGAATATTTCTTCTTGTTTGGCCGATATATAATTTTGGGCAGGAATTACAGTTAATTCTGTAAATACCTGATTCTTTCAGGGGGTCTGTATTAACTAACTTTGTTTGAAGATATTGTTGTAACTTATGAGTGTTGGAAAAAGCAGGAGTTAGATTATATTTTTTTAACAATTTAGTTACGTTATTCTGCCAACTTTTGTGAAAAGTAATTTTGCAATATTTTTTGGTATTACTCTTTGTATTTGGAGTTAATCTGGTTTTAAAAGTTTTTAGCTTCTTCTTTTCTAGTTTGTTTTTGATTTTATCCACCAATTGTTTATCGTATCCGTTAGATTCTGCTACTTTTGTTATGTGGTCTAGTTCTTTCTTAAAATTCACTGGTGATAGAGGGATTGATAATAATCTATTAATTAAAAAATAAAAACTACTTTCTTTATATTTGTTAAAAGTGTCTGATTGTTTATGTATGTAATTGTCAGTGTGTGTTTCTTTTCTGTAAATGTCAAATTCAAACTTCCTGTCTAAAATAGTAATTTTTAAATCTAAGAAGGGTAAAGATTTGTTTTTATCCAACTCGTACGTAAACTTGATTGATGGATATTGGGTATTTAATATATTTAAAAACGAAACTGTATCGAAAGAATCAGGTATCACTGCCAGAACATCATCTACGTATCTATCAAAAATTGCACATGGTTTTGACTTTGTTTTCAAAGTTGTTCAGAAATAAATTCGCTAGGAATGGTGATAAAGGGTTACCCATCGCTGTGCCGAATGTTTGTTTATAAAAATTATTATTAAAAGAAAAAATGTTTTGGTGCATACAGAGAGTAGTTAATTTTATGTGCTCCTCTATTTGATTGGTAGAAACTGCATTAAACTCTAAAAATTCTCTGAGCATGTTTAGGGTGGAATCTATGGGTACACTTGGAAATAATGAAACTACGTCAAAAGAAATGAGTCTATCATTTGGCTTAATATCAATTTTGCTTAATTTGGAAATGAGATCACCCGTATTTAAAATAGAAAGGTCTTGATCAAATTTAAACTTACTAAATTTATCGACTAACCATTTGGCGATTTCGTAAGTGGGAGAGTTTATGTTTGAAACTATAGGACGATAAGAATTACCTGGTTTATGTATTTTAGGTAGACAATATAAATGAGGAATTTTTGGGTTACTAGCTTTTAATTTTAATTTTTTTTTTTTGTCTAATAATAAATTACATTCATTAAGAGTGCTGTGTCTGTTATATATTCATACATATACATGTACATATATTCTGTTATTGCAACTGGCTTCTGAGTTACTCCACTACTCCTTATTACTTCAGTAGTTCACCTGCATGTTTTGTTGACAGCAGGAGAATATCTCGTATATCATGACATTTTATCACCTCTTTTGGGTTACCTTTTCGATTTGCTCTAAGAGTACCGATCAAATGCGTTTTCTTGTCAAGTAAAATATTAGATAAATCTAAACTCGTATAAAAATTATCTCTTATAACAGTACGTCCACTATGCAGAAATTTTTCTGATAGTTTTAATACTACGTTTGTGGGTACAGATTCTCTTTTGTCTTGCTCCTTTCCAGCAAATATTTTCAAATTCCACGTATACCCTTTGTCGCAGCATAATTAAAATAATTTTATATCATACTTATGTGTTTTTTGATGTATATATTGTTTCAGAATAATTGAAACATACATGAGTAGGTAAACCCCACCAGTTTTGTATAATACAAAGGTATTTTTAATAATATAAAATATTACTAAAAATCTGGTATGAAGAACACAAATGCAGGTTCACTATCAATATTTTCTGTGAACGTGTCCGAATATATCCTATCCCCAGAGACGTAGATACGTATTTCGCTTTTCTACAAGCAGGGGCGTACCGATGAGCTTGTAGAAAAGCGAAATACGTATCTACGTCTCTGGGGATAGGATATATTCGGACACGTTCACAGAAAATATTAATAGTGAACCTGCATTTGTGTTCTTCACACCAGATTTTTAGTAATATTTTATATTATTAAAAATACCTTTGTATTATATATTGTTTATTGATTAGCCTTCTTTGAAAAGGTATAATACTTTAATCTATGCAGAAGACTTCCCCCGGAGTATACACTTCCTAAAATATTTTCGAAAGAGAATCAAGCAGTGGTTGTATTTTGTGTTGTCTATCTCCTTCTTCGAAGTCATTATTTGAAAAATACCACGTTCGTAAGAGAATTTCGAGCCGATTCTAACTCATAGCAGAAGAAGTAATTTCATTTTTAAATATACGATCTCGACTGCAGTAATCACTTATTGGTGGCATACGAACAAGCCACATATAACCAAGTAGGTCAAGAAATTTACACATTTCGTTGCTCTTAGTTGGACGCCAGTCATGTAATTGATACCATTGTATACTACGATGTTTTTGATTAAACTGAGTTCTTTTTCATGTCCAGCCTTTGTAAGCAGAAAACTTAACAACCGATGGATAAAAAATTAAAGGATATCTTTTTAATTATTTTTAATAATAATGAATTCTGACAATGGAGCAATTCCTCAGTCCAGTTTGTATGCTTTATAGCAACTATAGTATTAATTTTACCGTTTATCTTTTTTCACGCTACAGTTCTTTAATTTTTACGCTATGTTTGAGTAGTATATAAAGTTTTATTTTAAGGATTTAGTATTATCCCACTGGCAATTTACTGAAGAGCATATTTTCAAAGTTTGTACATTAGTAAAAGTCGCTACACTAACAATATCTTTCTTTTTCAGATTGTTCAAGTGAATGTGGCAACTTAGTTGTCGAAATGCGTATTTAGAGTATATTAATGTATATTGTGGTTAGGGATGTTTCTTGTTTCCGTCTGTTTCAGATTCAAGCTGCGATCTCCACCAATTCGGAATTTCCTAATTTTAAGTTTAGGTATAGTTTATCGTGTATACGGTCCTAGATCCCTGCAGAACCGTTAAAACAATCCACGGTTGTATTTTCCGGCAATTATATCTTGAAATTACAATTTTAATTCGTTAACATAAGTAGAAATTAACAAAATTTTAATTTTTTGAATCTTAGGGTTTATCTCACGAAAAGTTTGTTTTGTAGATACGACATTTTGAATTAAATAAATAAGTAAGCATAAATGTATTCAAGTAGAAGGTTGTTCATTTAAAATGCCCTTCAGCTTCATATTATTCCTTCTACATTGTTAAGTAACTATTGTAGAATGCTTTAATTTCATCAATTTAATGTTTTGAAACGAACGACACCTGTTTTGATAATTAATTAGCTTAAGGCAATTAATTACAGAGGAAAATTAGTCCACGTCAACGCTATCTTATAAATATTTATTAAAATTTTCCGAAGGCATCTCCACCCGCCCGAGAGATTTTTTTTTCGTTCCGTCGTTCCTGCCTTCTGTACTTCCCCTGGTAATGAAAACTTAATTAAAAAATCTTTCGTTCTCGGAGAGGCATATTTTGTCGTGTTCGTTGTGAAGACACTAGACGAAAAAAATGCAGAAGAGGGCATCGCAGAAGAGACTCGAGTGCATTTTAATACGCAACCTTTTAATTTACTTTCGCGGGATCTAGTTACCGAATGGAATGCCACCGCCGCCGCCCCCTTAAATAATATGAGGTGATGATTTATTTCTTAATCAAGTCAGCCTTGATAATGGATTTATCTGAACCCTTCGTTCGATCAATTACCGCCCCGTTTCCATCCCTCCTTCTCCCACTAGGCGAGTTGTGCAGTTGGCCATAGTAATGAGACTTAAACTTTAATCATCTTGAATGCATCGATGTTGTACGTATTACAGATTATATTGATATACGAGGGCAGTTTTAGGAGAGAGTGACTTTTTGATGAAATGCTTATTTTAGGGTAAAAGATACTAGGACCGTTTGATTAATTCGCGCGATCGTGCAGAAGTAAAGAAACACTCGCGTGTTTATATATAAATATTAATTTAATACTCCCTCCGTCCAGAAATAATTGTTCGATTTTAGATTTGTTTGCGTCCATAAATAAGTGTCCATTTTCTCAAAACAAATTTCTTATAAGTTAAAATAGAAATTTCATAAAACAAAAGTTATATCCTATGACAACTCCGTGCATGACGCAAAATTGATTTCAAGTAGGAGAAAAATTTTATGAACAGAAACAAGGCACAACAATGGGCAACTGTCTATCTCCTTTCATAGCTAATTTATTCATGAGTCAATTTGAAGTAGAATTTAAAAATGACGCTAAAGTCTGGATCAGGTTCGTGGATGACTTTCTCGCGATTTTTGATACACGGAAATGTGAATTAGACATGTTCGTTAAACATGAAACAGAAATCGATATTTTCCGGAAAGAAACCAATGTCGATAGATTCATCACCGCGGATTCAAATCCTAGTTTTCAACATAAGACAGCTTCTTTTAATGTTTTAGTCAATAGGTTTCTATTAAAATCAATAACGTGGCCAATCATTCATTAAACACAGATCACAATATATCTATTAAAGGGTAAAAAACTGTGAAAGCCATCAATAAGCTCCGAGATCTTGACGCATTTGAAACCATTCATATCGTTAAAAACAAACATAGGACGATTAACGCAGAGAATGGTCCCATCCCTTACAGTTTTTTTTTTCATTCTTAGAAGAGGTAGAAAGGTAGAAGGCGTGCGAATAGGGAATAAACACATATGGTTGCCGTTTTTCTTAAGAGAGGTAAGTTGTTGTTATTTTTTACTCGGTATATTTTTATTTTAAAGTCAGTGAATATGTGAACGCCGTGTAAAGTTGTTGCGTTATTATTTGTGTTAGGTTTACTGTGCCCAATGCGAGACACTTTGATTAGTGGTTTTACCTACTGATGATAGACAACTTAGTTGTCGAAATCGTATTTAGGATACGATTATTAATTGTGGTAAGGGGTTTTATACCTTTTTGAGTTTTTGCTTAACCACAGTCTCCAAAGAAAGACATCTCAAAATAAAGTTTATAGAACCAGAAATTAAACAAAATCCACTATACTTTGGGCTTTTGTCACGAGATCGATGTCACAGTTAATAACAAAATGTTGCATCCCATTTCTTTGTAAGTGATCCTTTCCCATATGGGGCAATTGATAGTAATTACTAGAGCAATTTCCGTGCGCGCCATGTGCGTCGATGTGAGGATGATTGTATTGCATCAGAACTAATAAAAAGCATTCAGTATGTATTTGGTACTTGCTTAGACTGGATGTAAGTGTAAGCATAGGTAATAAAATGTCGTCGACACATAAATCGAGAAAATGACCGTTGTCAGACGAAGTGAATAAGTTTATTATGGATATCCCTGACTTAATATACGATGGCTCAAAAATTAAAATTAAAATGTTTAGTGTGCAATACATACCTAACGTGTTGGTCAAAAACACATTGTAAAGAACACGTAAGCAGTTTGAAGCACAATAATAACAAAATTAATCGACAACAGTTTATACATGAACTATGTGTAACTATGATTGTGTGTACACTGCCGTTTACCTTGTTAAGTAATGATTCATTTATTTCATTTTGGAATAAATACGCGAATCAAGCATTACCGAGTATGACAACGTTACGAAGGAATTTACCATCGGTGCGTAAACAGGTTGAAAATAAAATCAAAGCCGAACTGAAAAATAAAAAACTGTGGTTATGTGTGGACGAAACAATTGACAGCAAAAAACAATCTGTAGTTAATGTGATGGCGCGTAATATGGAACCACATCAACCAACGTCTTCAATTTTATTAGCCCTGAGCCACCACAGCCGATTCTGACACGTTGGGGTACATGGCTACGGGCGGGGTTTTACTATCATGAACATTTTGAAAAAATTAAGGACATGGTTTTATCATTCGATCGGAAAGAAAGTGCAGCTATCAATACAAGCCAGAAAAAATTTCAGGATGCCCAGATTAAAATGGATTTACAAAGTATTCGTGAGAATGGACGGCACCGAGTTCGTTCCCAAATCCGCAGGTAACAAAATGATATAGACCGAATTCGTTCCGGGGTCTTAGCCGAATTCGTTCCCAAAGTTGTAGGTGTATACATTAGAGGATTAAAAGATAAGGACGAAGGCGTTTTTAAAAATACTCAAACCATAGCAAACATGTATGTATTCAAATACAATATACAAAAATATTTACAAATATACATATTATAACAAATATATACACACGTGCAATCTCGTGGCTATTGTCGGTTACACATATTTTTAAGTGCATGGCACTTTTTAAAATAGTCAAACATTCAAATACATTATGTGTACATATTATACAGCAAATATAAACAACGTGCAAAATTATGTCAAAATATTTATTACCTTTATTCACTTTTCGTTAATATTATGCTCATTTGCATGTTTTTAAATCTGTGTGAAATAGACTGCACAAATTGAAACCTATTAATTTTTCCATTTATAAAATCTTTAATTTTCGTATCTACAAACTCCGTTCTTTTTATTAGTGAATGATCATACACTGGTTTCACAACGGCGCTACTTTTTTGTTTTATATACGAATCAATTTGAACATTTTTTAATACACTAAGAAATTGATGAATGTTAGGATGTGGAGTGTAGTTGTATTTAGCGTGAAAAGATTCGCACGCATTTGTGGTTTTTTGTGTCGACGACGACATTTCTGCCCAAATTTGTGGTGGAAAAGTAGCATCCTCAGAAATATATGTATCAACTAAATAGTCTAAAAATGATATTACACTTGCGTTGTCTGGTCGCAACGACATGAAATTTTCAATAAAACATTCTTCAACGTCCTTGGGGTTTAAAAAAGGAAGACCAAATACGTAGGTTAAAAAATGTGATGTTTCTGAGTCTTTATTCCGAAATTCAGGGGAGAGACCAAATTCTTGAATTTTGCGCCACCTGTCAATAATTGGAAAACATAAATATTAAAATTAATTATTTTAAGAAACCACAATAATTACTTACCAAGACTGACCTAAATGAAAACGGCATCCTTTAATGACAGTTGTTGGAAAAACAGCAGAAATAGCTTTATGAATCGCAATTTCAAAATCTACCGTAAATAGTTTGGGAAAAAAATTATAACCAAGTTTTTGGCATTCTTGCACCAAATAACGAAACGCCGATTGATAAGTTTCAAATCTCTTATTTGGGAGTAAAAAATACGCGAGAGGTATATAGTGGTTATTTTTGATTCCATGGATAGTGAATAGTTGTAGAAAGAATCTAGGACAATATTCAAATGTTCCATCTGCATATAATGTTGTTATATTTTCGCACATAAATTCTAAATTTGTTTTACATGAAAACATTATGATGTGATTTTCTTCATCGTTCACATATAAAAATGTTTCCTGTTTATTTGTTTCTATTGGCAGTTGCTTTAACTGTTGATGTATGTCTTAAACATTTTTTGGTAATTTTGGTAAAACTGATTTTCTCGCTTGGTATATATTCTTCCTAATACAGTTCACGTCATTAACAGTAAGTGTCTCAATGTGCCTATTTTGCAGTTCTTTATGTACAAGTTTCATAGGACGTTCGCACAAATCATCAACTGCTTTACGTTTCAGACCGTTACTTAATATATTTCTATTAATTATTTCAGTTGTAATTTTATCGTGACTATGTATTGCCGACATTTGCACTACACTGTTGTCGGCACCTTCGGTTTTTACAAATGCTTTGCACAAATTTGTTTTACAACGCGACGTACAAGTCCATCTTTTAATACCATTGGCCAACTCTTTATGAAATGTACATTTATAACCATCCAACACCAGCATTGTTTTTCCTTTTTCACTTTGTTCAAACTGTACAACACTCAGGGCTTATTAGTTATTATTACTTCAACTTTCAACGTCAAAAGTAAAACTGATTGTTATTGCAAAATATCTTACCAGGTAAACTTTGACAAATTTAGGAGTAATTAAAGGAAGGGATAATAGCACGCAATGTATGCATATTGGTTTCTGATCGGGTAATGAAATTCTCATTATATATACATAGCATTTACTCTATCTTATAGTTTTATTATAAATGTGTTACACTTAAAATACCTCATTATCTCTTAATCCTCTTAATGTAACACCGGCAACTTTGGGAACGAATTCGGCTAAGACTCCGGAACGAATTCGGTCTATATCATTTTATTACCTGCGGATTTGGGAACGAACTCGGCTCCGCCGGTGAGAATTACTTAGGACTAGAAGAAGCAATAACAAAATTAGAAAATTCGTCGCTGTCGTTAGAGGAATCACTGCAAACCGTTAAAGATGTTCACTCACAACTGTGTGCTGTAGAAGATGCAAATAGTGAAAGTGTTCTAATTAAATTTGAAAGTGTTTTAGACAGAAATGCAGATTTTGGCACCTTAACACGTATTTGTGAGAGTACGTCTACAGATGCGTTAAATTGCTTAAAAAAGTATTTTAATTATGCGAATATATCATCACTAGATGAAGAACGCTCGTTTTCCGAATATAAACATATTTTTTCCTCACGGCAGACATGTTTTTCAGAAATAACCTTAGAAACACACCTGATGTTGAAAATATACAATCGAGTTTCTCCAGTTTGTCAATCCTTGGAAGACGCTTAAAACGGTAAGGGTTTTTTTAAATCCTCTGTAGTGCACACAATCACTGATTTCATACATTTTTCATTTTATTTATAGGTACATACAACGCTTCTATAATATGTACTATTCTTATTTTTCGTGTGTTTATGCATATTACTTTAATAGCAGAAAACCAAATGTATATTTAATTATTTCTGATAGAATAAATGTCTCTACTTCTATACTTATATCAGTAACAAGCTCATGTTGCGTCCCTATTTTATCGCATATTCTAATATATTACGAATTACACTCCCATACCGGCGCTCATGGCGCGCACGGAAATTGTTCTGCTCTAGTAATTACAACCATTAATTCTATAGTATTCTATAATAGTTTCTATTATACACTGCTGGTGAGTCAAAAAGGTTTTATTCAAAGTAACACTATCTAATTCAGCGCAACCATTTATAACGCCATTTCGTCGACAATTTTGGAAGCGGTTTTGTACTGCAACGACCGAATGGCATTAAAAAATCTTAGATCGAGGACGTTCATATCAGGAGTATTTGATGACTGACAGAAAACTTTAATGTTTAAAGTTAGTTCTTTGGCAAATTTCCTTAAAACCTATATCCTCAAGAACGATATGAGGTTTGGCATTATCTAGTTGAATCCGGATGATTGAAAGACGATTCGATGTAGGCCATTTTTGTTCAATTGCAAGTAGCAATTTTTTTATTATAATTTTTCTGAAATCTTCTCTGGTCACATTCGAAATAACTTTAGTTTCCATTGGTCCAGCAGGGCGATTTTTGCTGCTTCTGTTAGCAGGTTTTTCAAATACGAAAGGCCAAATGCCAAGTTTATTATAAAAATTCTTATTCTGAGATTGATTGTAACGAGGACGACTAACAGTGGCTAGAAACATTATTTTCGTAAGGAAGCGTTTACTTTTACAAGTTCTGTACGGTTTCTGTTCACCCTCTACTAGATAACGTGTATTGGAATTTTTTCGTCATGTAAAACCACTTTTCGTCTACATGGATTTGCTCAGTTATGTCCTTGAAATGAGATGTTCCATCAGCTACACTTTCTGGATTAAGCATTGACAAGCAGTACTTTAACCGAGCAATGTTATTGACATTCATCAGATACGGCTTTATAGCATTGTAATCTCGCTTTTTTGTCCTAATTTTAATCGATTATGAACTACACTTTTACTAATTCCAATCGAATGTGCAAGAGAACGAAGAGTACGATGATTATTACGTGGAACTGCTTTAATTGCTTCTATATCAAGCATTCTTGGTTTTCGGCCAACACGTCCCTTTTTAAGAGAGAATACATCAGCTACTTACCACTAATCCATCGTTTAATGATTGCTCTCCTCGATGCCATATCCTGCTATCAGTTTTCTCGGATACTGTGAGTTTGCTGGCAGTAACTTTGATGGAGTCACGCTTTAGCTTGTTGTTGTTACTGAGTTCTAACAATGAATGGTAGAGAGCTTGCCGTAAGTTTGAAGCCAAATTTGTTGTTTTTTTTTGTAAATTTTCGGCCAAGACATTGATTGAATTGTCCATATTTGAGAGAAATCAGTTTGAAATTTTTCCGTAAAATAACTGTATTTGAAAATACACTTTTATTATACAAATAAGGTAAAAAGTTTTAATTTGTTTCCAAATTACGTATTACACTCTACTCTTAACTTCACTTTTAGCGTCAAATCTGACATTTACTTATCAGCAGCCAAGGCATACTTTTCTTAATATTTCATTAAATCTCAAATCGTATACTTATTTCTGAACGGAGGGAGTTTTTAATTTAAGATTTAAGTATGAATGAAAAATCAGAAATATTTGACAACTGGAAAAATACGTCTAATACGTCACTGGTGTATAACTGGTTGCTTAATATGCCACCATACACTTATCCCTATGAATAAAGCTAAGAGAAGAAAAATCAATACATTATACCTATGTCTGATGACAAAACAAGAACCCAGTATAAATATGACTGTGCGCTATATCTGAATTAGTCGCAAACACTTAAAGTGACACAAGTATTGAAAGCATGTGGTACATAAAAAGGCACAAAAAAAGTAAATCAACAAGAATTAATAATTCGAAATACTATAATCGGGGTCGACTTCCACCGCAAAAGCATTCATTCTGTTTCAAACAAATTTGTTGTCTAAGGCGATACTTAAATGCAGGCTGTAACAGATTTTTAAGAGAGTTCGAAATTGTATTTTATTTTATTTAAATTAAATTTAAACCTATCTGTAAAATTTGTTTGAAATTTTGAAATTAGACATCGGAAACATGGCGGAAGTCAGCAATAAAATCACCGTAGCGAAGGTATTGCAACCTTTGAAAAGTCAATCTTCCGTCAAACCGCCCTTGTATAGGAAGAGAGTTCGTCGTCTCTACACTCTCTACGTAACATAGATGTATGTGTATATGTTAGGAATACAGCGTAGAGGATTCCGTAGATAAGTTAACGAAATTATGAGAATAAATGATCCGTCTGTGATGTCGCCGCGCATTAGGAAATTGATGTTGGGGCACTTTTGACACGTTTTGTCCCCGCAGAGGGTCTAGATACAACGATTACATTGTCTGCGTGGACGTTATACAATCTTAAATGAAATTATTTGTGTTAACATGCTATGAAATGGATGCTTCTATAAAAATGTATTTTGTTAATGGGTAGTTTAATCTGTAATACACTCTATGTATAAAGAAATCATGTTAACGATTTTATAAACGTAGTGTTGTGTATAAATAAAATATTTGAGTATGAATTAATAATATTTTCTTTAAAATTTTAATCCAGGAAAAGAATCGACTTGAAGTTATTCGGGTAATAATGTGGGCTATAAATGTTTACAATTAAAATCTTCCCTAAAATGTGTAATAGATTCAAAACATTATACAATTTTAATGTTAATTGCGTTAACTATAAGTTACGGGGTGTTATTCAAAAGTTTCCGAAATTTGAACAATGCGCGTAAACGGACGTATTTACAATCAAACACCACTATGTGGAGCTGTTTATACTCTTACTGAGTTAGTATGCCAAGTGATGTCATTGTAACTAGAAATGTTCTTTGTTGATAAACAATTTTTCGGAAAAATATTCGGAAACATGTTTGATAATGATAAATGAATACACCTATATTTTTGAAACATCAATTTATTATATATATACAGTGTGGTCATAAAGTTTGGAACCAAGCTTATAACCGCATTATTTTACATTTTTAGGAAAAACGCTCGGACAGGTAAATTTTCTTTTTTAAAACGCCATATTTTGACATACAATTTTTTTCTATGACGTCATTGGTTTTCGAGTGATGACGTTATCAACACTTTCTTTAAATGGCAACCATATTATTTTTTTCTCGTTTTTGGTAGATCTTTATATCCACCAAATAGTGATATAAAACAATTGGTATGTTGCATCACAATTTTTTTGAAAAAATGATATAAATTTAGAAAAAAATACGAAAATTTTATTTTTGTACAAAATTAAAATTAAATTAAAAAAAATACATCTGATCTTAAATTTATTGTAACAGTTAACGTAAATTTTCAAAATGGACCCCACTAACCAACTGACACTGTCCCAGCCGAGTGTAAACACTTCGTATACTCGCCTCAATTATGTCTGGGGATATTTGTGTAAGTTCTACGCGAATTCGTTCTTTTAAATCTTCTAAATTGTTTGGTTTGTTAAAATACACTTTCGATTTCAAATAACCCCACAAAAAAAAGTCTAACGGAGTCAGGTAAGGAGAACGAGGTGGCCATTCTATGGCGCCTCTCCGTCCAATCCATTTATTGGGAAATATTTCGTCAAGATAGTGGCGAACCTCTACATCATAATGGGGAGGCGCCCCATCTTGTTGAAACCAAATATTTGGATGGGGTACATCACCATCCTCGTGATTTGGGAAAATAACAGCGAGCGCTGGAACCAGTTCAAATCTTAAAAATTCTAAATATTGCACAGCAGTCAAATTTCCTTAAAAAAAAATATGGTCCTAAAATGCGTCGTCCAATCATTCCAACCCATACGTTAACTTTTCCTCTGCGCTGAGTATGATACGCTTGAGTCCAATGCGGTGATACGCTTGAGTCCAATGCGGATTGTTCTGCGACCAATATCTGCAATTATGGCGGTGAACAGATCCATTTAGGCAGAACGTAGCTTCATCTGAGAAGGCGATGTTTTCCAAGAAATTTGGATTTTGGTCACAACGTAACATTACGTCTTCACAGAACTGCAGTCGACGATCTTCGTCATCCTCATGTTATTCCTGTACAAGTTGAACTTTGTAAGGACGATAGTGTTCTTTTTTAAATAAGTTGACGACAAATGAGTGAGCCACCTGATTGGCTAACGCAAGTTGTCTGGTGGAAACATGATGCCTTTCTTCTGCTTCTAGAAGCACATTTAATTTCACATCTTCTCCTACTTGAGGTCTACCTTGCCGTGGTCGATCTTTTACGGATCCAGTTTCGGTAAACTTTCCAACTAGTTTTGTCACCGTAGACCTGGTAATTGGAGGTCTATCAGGGTGTTCATGGTTAAACAAATCGCATGCTTCTGCATGCGTTCTTTGTCTGTCCCCATACCCAACCATAATTAAAATTTCGATTCTTTCTCGCTCAGATAAATGTGCCATTTTTTATATTAGCGAAAATGAACAATTTTTACGCAATATCTCAAAAATTTAACGTCAAAAATAGAAGTAAATAATTCAACAATGTTGTCGCCATAGAAACAATTTCAAACTAAAATTTTTGTACATAAATTGTATAAAAAGAAGCAAGAATGTCATAAAGACATTCTTGCTTCTTTTTATACAATTTATGTACAAAAATTTTAGTTTGAAATTGTTTCTATGGCGACAACATTGTTGAATTATTTACTTCTATTTTTGACGTTAAATTTTTGAGATATTGCGTAAAAATTGTTCATTTTCGCTAATATAAAAAATGGCACATTTATCTGAGCGAGAAAGAATCGAAATTTTAATTATGGTTGGGTATGGGGACAGACAAAGAACGCATGCAGAAGCAAAATATCTTGCAAAAAAGTGCGTGTTTTTGTTTTTGTAAATTTTTTGCATAGTAACATGAGTAAATGTGCTTTTGACGATCCGGTTTGTTCAAGACGAATATTTAAGTCCTCATACAAGACAGAAGTGTGAAAAAAACTTACTTACATATTTCAGTAAATTTTGTAAGCTTAATTAGTTTTTGAAATCTTCAATTTTTGGGCGATAATTTTAATTAAGAAATGGTCTGCCACATCATGTCAATTTTTTAAATAAATTAAACTTCTTTGGCCCTTTTTTGTGAAACTATTTAATGTTAAATAAGATTTTTTAATAAGTAAATTGGCCGATTGGGAAGACGAATTTCTTTTGACCTGGAGCGAATAACGCAGATTACTATTGATCGCAAAGCATTTACACTCGGCGGGGGCAGTGTCAGTTGGTTGGTGGGGTCCATTTTGAAAATTTACGTTAACTGTTACAACAAATTTAAGTTCAGATGTATTTTTTTAAATTTAATTTTAATTTTGTACAAAAATAAAATTTTCGTATTTTTTCTAAATTTATATCATTTTTTTCAAAAAAATTGTGATGCAACATACCAATTGTTTTATATCACTATTTGGTGGATATAAAGATCTACCAAAAACGAGAAAAAAATAATATGGTTGCCATTTAAAGAAAGTGTTGATAACGTCATCACTCGAAAACCAATGACGTCATAGAAAAAAATTGTATGTCAAAAGAAGGCGTTTTAAAAAAGAAAATTTACCTGTCCGAGCGCTTTTCCTAAAAATGTAAAATAATGCGGTTATAAGCTTGGTTCCAAACTTTATGACCACACTGTATATAAATAATTATTCCTTGACCTTTGTATATTATAGTAGATTTCAGTGAATTTTGAATTCCAGTTTCAATATATAATCATTGTCGTTCTATGTGAAACACGTTTCACATAGAACGACAAACTGCATTGAATTTTAAATAAATTCCATGCAGTTCCTTTTAACTTCCGAAATGGCAGGTTGTAATATTACATCATGAGTGAATTGATTCACTACACGTTGCTCATGATTGTTTTTAGATGTGTTGTTATATTAGAAATTATAATAGTTTTTTTTTTTTTTTAAAGAGTTTTAAATTAATTATGACGTTTTGTTTGTGTTACGCGGGACAATTGACAAATTTATCGACCTATCATGTTTTGTAATATATAATTTTCGCATAATAAGTGTTCACATTTGTAAGTAGAATTTTTCTTATGATTCTTTGACTAAATATCTAAGTTATTTACATTTTTTTCTTATTAAAGTGACCCCCGAAGAAGCTCTAAACCTAAGAGCGAAATATAGGGTAAAAAAATAAAGAACATTAACTAATTAATGGTTTTTTTTTATTGCCGGATTCCCCAACAACAATTGTTTTTCATATATATATATCGGTTTTAAACGTTCCCCGCGGGCTTCCGATTCCTAATTTCCATCCATACGTTGTTCTCTAAACCTCACAGTCTTATCTCCTCGTCGATTCGTTCCCTTCAAGTTCTTCTAGGTATTTCTCGCCTGCGTTTTCCTTGTGGGGTCCATTCCATCACTAGCTTGGGCAGTCGTTCATCTGTCACCCGTTCCACATGTCCATACAATTGAAGTTGTTTCATTTTGATGTCGTCTACTGTGGTATCCTTGGCTCTCATAATTTTCCTTATCCTCTCATTTCGCAATCTGTCCCTTCTAGATCTACCTGCAAACTCTTCATCAGAAGTCCATTTCTCTTACCAGCAAAGCTTTTAATGCTTTATCTTTAAGCGGCCAGACTTCAGAGCTGTAAGTTGCTATGGTCTTAACAATTGCGTTGTATATTAGGATCTTATTTTTTTTATTTGAGATCTCATCATCCCAGAGAATACTATTTAATTGAGTTTTGGCTTTTCTGACCTCAGTGTTCCTATATCGTATGGCTTCATCCAAGGTACAGTCTTGTAACACATGTACTCCCAGATATTTGTGTCGCAATTTTTAATTTTGCGCCCATCATTTAAGGTAAGTTCGCTTTGTACGCCACCTATGCACATATATTCTGTTTTTTCTGTGTTCACCTCTAGGTCCCGTTAGTGATATTCTTGGATCAATTTCTGCGTCATATATTGTATATCGTCCACATAGAATATTTCACATAATACCTATAGCAAATTACTAATTTACATTACAAATTCCTTATTTTGTCACAAATATTATCGAAAATTACGCACTATTGAAGCACTGTCCAAATCTACCTTAATATATTCTTTCGAAGTTTCGAATCCATTGAACTTTATTATAAATAGTTATAAATATAAACAAGAAACAAATTAGCAGGACAACATTTTGCATATTTTATTATCTTTGGTATTATTTTAATGAGACATTCTGCCGTCAGTAGCGCTTTAGTGCACATAACTGTTTATTACGAGAATACAATATTTTACAACTAGATCCGAGCAACCCTGTGCTATTTTGACTTGTGAACTTTATTTATTCTGAGTCACACACTCGCCCATAATTTTCTCTTGCACATCCCATAAAACATTATGTCTTAAAGTGAAATGATCGAGAGTTCTCTGCACAAAGAAAAAAATACTACCACAATTTAAGTAATAACTCTGGTTTAGGGGACGATACACTTTATTCTCGGATATTAAGCGGAGCGTAAGAAATGGCCCATTGAACACTTAGACGGCGGAGAAAAGCGGGAAATACGTCGTGTCCCAAGAAAACACAGAGAAAGTATAGGGGAGGTCGGACTCCGGCACGGTCAGTTAATGACGCTTAAGGCCAGTCGTTAAAGCTTCCATAATTATCGTAACTCAGTTTACCACGTCGCATGCATGTTTCTTTTGTGTAAAATACGTTTAAGCGAGTGTTTATGATTTGTGGTGTATTAAAATACAAGTGCGATAAGTTCAACGTGGTCTTTTATAAATTTTTCTTATTATACTTTGAAATTGAAATAATATTTATTACCATTTATGGGATAGTTCTCCCTTAGATACGCGCAGTTTATCGAAGCACTTAAATCTTAGAACTTGGCAAATAACTGTTGCGATATTTTGAAATTTAAAAGGCTTTTTATAACTATATATGTCTAGTAATGGACGTACATTTATATAAATTATACTATTTTGTGATATAGAATGTACTTTATCTCAGTGGCGGTTTGTGACAATATTTAATGGTAGGGTTAATCCTCCTTCCCTCCCCCACTTAAAGAAATGATTGAATCGCCTCATTTCTTTAAGTAACCTATTGTTAAGGCTGTCAACGGACGCTGCATATTATAGGCGCTACCATTCATCGAGGTAACTCTGCTTTGAAATTTGAACAGTTTTCGCATAACGGTGCGATAACCCTAAAATGAGGTCAGTGGACGGTCGATGAACCGTACTGGAGGGAGACTAGAAAAATTCTTCTCACGGCCGTAGTTAATATTGAGTTATTGAGGTGTACGTATTGATGTGATTCTTTCTGAACGCGACAATAATATAACAAATGTATATAATAATAATAATATACCAAATTTAATGTTTGTTTACATGTAGAGTTTTTCAATATTCTCTGTAATAGGCTTATAACGCAACAAAACAAATCGTGTTAAGAAAAACACATCTGTGTATACGTAGTAAATTTATATTTAACGTTCGATGCTATCTAGATCATTATGTCTCTACGATTTAGTTTATAAATTTTAAAAACTAGAATTTAAGATCATGCAATACGCACCGAAGATAAAAGGATATTTAAAATAATACAATTGTAGTAAATTTTAAGATCAACATTTAAATCTTGCAGATTTCTTCAATAAATAAACATTATTTGTTTTGACAGTCATGGCGTACGTAAAATTTTATTTAAATAAAATATATCCATTGTAATCTTAGAATATCAGGTATATATTACTACATAATATATACACAACAAATTAGAATAGTTTAAAAAGACAATAATTACTTTGTAATAATACAATATATGATATAATATGTGTGACATTTTATAATACCTACTTATAAGAACAGTACGGCATCCGTTTAAAAATATGTATAATTAGCTAAAAGAAGGATCAATGCCAATGATAATAACTCAAAAGATTCTATAACATACAAAACAGAGCTTAATATGGTATCTCCTTTCCACTAAAGATAAATATATATTTGTTTATACATGATAAACAATGCAGTTGTCAAACAAGGTTTGAAATTTAAGGTTATATTTGAAGTAGTTCCACATGAGGACACGCCGGATGGAAGACAGAAAAGGATAAACAAGTAAGAGAAGAAAGATACGGGCCGTGAACGTGGGACACTTTAATGTGAGAGATAAAGAAGGCATAGAGTTGGACATAAGAGAGGGATTGAATAAGTAAAAATACTTCTTAACAGATTTTTATTCCATTTTGAAAAATATTAAAAATCGAAATAAGAACAAGTTTTAAAATATAAAACACTATTTAAAGAAAACACTAAGAAACTTAAATGAATGTAAGAACAAAAGTTTTTAAATATAGAATATTATTTATAAGAGAGAATTTTACATTTGAAAAATAATTGACGTCACCAGGCATATATATATATATTGAGGCATTGCAAGAAGGAGTCGCTCTCTGAAAGAAACAAAGAAAATATGTAACCATACTGTTTATACCAGAATATTTATATCTACTTTGTACATTAATATTAAGAAGGGGAAAGATCGATTTAAAGAATAAATACGTTATTTTGACGACCAATTCACCTTGAAATAATTAACTTATTTTTCTAATTCTTTTTATTATCATGTTTATATTCATTTTCTTTCAAATTCATATTTAACGCGTGTTTATTCAAACAAATGTAACGTATTTATTTTCAAATGCATTTAAACGATAAAGCCCCGCCCACAATGTCAACGGTGCAACAACCCGAAAAAAACCAATATTGACGGAGTATTTGTAAACACCGAAAACATATGTTATGCAACTAAAATTATCTTATAAATCGAATTGTAATTTATTTTACTATTTTACACGATAAAATTGTCTAATTTCATAATATTAACTAATTTAATGCAAGTAAAGAATGGGGCGATTTAGCGGAAAGTTATGCAATTAAAAACAAGTGAACAAAACAAGCGTCGGTTATTAGTTGTCGCAGTGAAAGGTCACGTTTTTTTGTGCTCCGTAACAATCAACATAATTAAGAAAAATTATCAAGTGCAAGAGTTTTTAAATATCACCAAACGTTACACCTGCATACCAACCACCTGTGGACAAAATTTCACAGCCGCTGACCAAACAGTCCGAGACTTATGAATTTTTAAAGATTTTTACCGCCATACAAAACTCACCGTAGCTTGAACACCGCCGTTGATGATCGAAATCGGTCATACTCTCTAGACGCCGTCGGACTTGGAAATTTCAACAAATCTCAAGTTATCCCGAGGGACCATAGCAGACGCATTCTCCCGTTTCCCGTGGTGAAGACGTTTCCAGAACACAGGCACAAGAAGCAACGGAGACCATATACGAAGATTCAGGTTTTTGCTAATTTTAACAAACGCTCCCGCGCCATTTTTACTTGCGCATGTACATTTCTAGAACTTTACATTGTTATTCCATAAATAACTATTTATATTACTTTCACTTATATTTTATTACTGCAATTTTTAGTCAAATTATTTAAATATTGGCATCTACTATTTGTATTTGTAAAACTTGATGCCATGTCACTGCTATAAACTATTTTATTAAGACAAAACATTATTGCACCTGTCTTACGCCAGATTATTAAACTGTACGAATGCCAACCGTCGAGAGTGTCTCGCTTAATATTACTTGTGTGTCACGAAAATGTTAATATAAATTTCACAAACTTTGAAAAAAAAACGTTTATCCCTAATAAAGTTAATTGTCAATATTTTACTTTGTCTTTTTTTTGTAATATACTTGCGATATTGTTCCGTTCCTAACTTAATAAATTACGTAAAGTAAGTAACAGTGGAAAGAAGTGAACCTACCTTAGCCCTGAAGAGAGAGAGAGAGAGAAGCTAGCCGAAGACACCTAAACAGATAAGTATAGACGAGCCCGATTTGAATTTTACATGTTTTTATGACATTCATTCATGTTATTTCACCGTACGTTATATACAATTTTATTTATCAACATTTTATTCAATATATCACTACAAGAAACGAAATATATGTCAGCCCAACTTTTGGGGCAACTAGTAACATATTATATAGCGACCAACGTTTGGGGCAATTAAATTCGTACGTCAATATTCAGATTATTTTATGTTAATCAATAATTAACAATTTTTTTATTACATCAACGAACCTAGAAATATAATAATATATATATATATATATATATATATATATATATATATATATATAATTAGACCAGGAGTCTTTGCCGTTAGAACATGTATGGAAAGGATAATCGTTTTTTTGGGGGGGGAATCCAGCAAAATTAAACTCTATTACTTAAGTCAGTTCTTTACTTTTTAGCCCAATATTTCGCATCGAATTTGTATGCTTCCTCAGGGGGGTCACTTTAAGAGTAGATGGAAATAAATTTAGTACTTATGAACAAAAGAAAGTCGTTAATATTTACAAATGTGAACTTGTTTTTTTTTTTGGAGAAATGACTCATATGTTTGTAATATTTTAAATTAATACAACTAATGTCAACGGATGTACACTTAGTTATTTAGAAATTATATTTTAAAAAACAGGACAACCACATCTAAAAGAAAGCCACATGTGCAATATTGACGAACAAAAGAAATAATCGTACACACACATGTTCTTGTCACAAAGTTAATACTTAAAATGTTAGAGGATGATAGTGTAAAAGATCCTGTAAAGTTTTTTTTGGATTCCAGGTGTGTAACATCGAATTGGAAAAGTTACTATTCATAATCAAGGTCACAAATTTTATACAATGGTGTGCGAAAGTCAATGTGGCTATTCTTCAGAATGTGTCGTATCACAGAATTTTACATTAGAAAAGAAAGAAAAAAAAACGTGTTATATAATTAATAAATGAGCAAAAACTGAGGAGGACCAATGTGTTAAACGGTAACAGATAAGTTATTTTGTGTGGTTTGTTGTTTAGAGTTTATGTTTATTGTTAGCAAGTAAGCATAATTAGCACTTAGGTTGTTCGTATCAGATCTGCAATTCATCGAATTAGCGTTGTTATTGATCTCTACCATTTCCAAAAACTCTCTACACTTTAAGTTGTTTACAGTCTGAAGGACTTTAACATTATTAAAATTAGGTATGTGATCATTGTTAATCATATGTGAAGACAAGGCGCATCTGCTCTTACCAGTCCGAATGTCACTCTTGTGCGTGGCGAGTCTAGTTTTTAGCCAAGTGGGAGGTATGACCTATGTACACCTGACTGCATTCATTGCAAGGAATGCAATAGACAACGTTGGATCGGAATGGCAAAGGCGTCAAGTCTTTGGTTTTACTAAAAAAGTTTCGTACTGGGTTGTAATTGTAAAAACCTAATCTAATTTCCTCTGTGGAGAGCACACGAGAGAACCGTTCTGATACACCAACAATGCAGGGAAGTCTGTAATATTTGAATGTTTTGGGTTGTTCAGCAATGGTATTGTTTCGAATTGGATTGTAGGAAGAAGGTGTGGTGAAAATTAGTTTGTTAATCAAACTGCGTGGATAACCGTTATTTGAGAAAATCCTTCCCAATATGTTAAGATTTCGTTGTTTGAAGGAAGGGTGGCTTAGCCTAGAAACCCTATGTTTCATGCCTAAGATGAGATTTATTTTCTGGCTATTCGAGTGATTAGAGTGGTAATTTAACATTCTATCTGAATTACTGTGTTTTTACCAGTCAATCATTAAGTGGTTGTTGTTTCTGATTACCTTCGTGTCTAGGGAAGCCACACCTCCCTCATTTTCGTTCGATAGTGAATTGAATGTTAGGGTGGAATGAGTTAAATATTTCCAAAATGTAATCTATTGCTAGAGCAGGTAGTGCGCAAATTAAGTCATGGACAATAAATGTATTAAATTTAATATCCTATCGTGTTATTTCTCTCCTTATTACATTGGATGCTAGGCCTAGTTGCAATGAACCTGTTTTGAAAACAAAAGCCCTGCGAACATTTTATAAGAGTCTAAATCATAAATATGCGTGTGTACTGATTCATGTTTGATAATTGGAACCCATTTCAAAATCAATGTACACAGCAGTATGTTAGACTCTCTGCTGTGTTAGTCGAAACGTTTTAATTTAATAATAAAGTATGTCGTACGTTCGAAAGCCCAGTAAAACTTTTAAATGCGTACCGAGTCAAAAAGTTTATTGGTAAATTTGGTGATTTATTCTACTTTGAGAGATAGTAATATGTAAATATACGATAAACCGTGCTGAAGCAAATCCGACTGATTATTGGAACACGTGAATTGAGGAACAGGTCTTTAATTTTTAATCCTTCAGAGCTTTTGCCAGGCGCAAACCTCCCACGTATGGATCTGCTAGTTTGTATAAATTAAAACTAGCAGATACTAGCCTCTGCGCCCGCGGAAATGTGGAACAAAATATGGCCCACATAGTAATCGACTGCCCCAGAAGAAGTTTCCCAGGTAACATCCACGTGTTGAGCTAAGCAACTTCTGTAGTTCTGAACTGGTTGAGAAATTTAGAAATTAGTGAATAAGTTATCTTTATAGTTAATAGACGAAGAGAGATACTTGTTGAAACTTCATTATAACGCTAAGAAATAAGTAATTAAACTTCTAGTTTCAAATATTCTTTTATTGTAGTGTATTTACAATAAAAGAATTTTTGATACTAGAAGTTGAATTACTTATTTCTTAGAGTTATTTTTATGACCTTACTTTTGACATAAAAGTGATTTACATACTAATATCTAATTTTTTTAACATCTCTTCCCATACAAAATAAATAAATCAATCAAAAGGGTAATTAGTAATAGTTTGACGAGCTAATTTAGCTACAGATATTCATTTTATTACAACGCAAGTGGGTCTGGAGATGCAAAAAAATAGAGGAAATTAAAAAGTATCAGCTTAATTACCTACTAGGATACCAGTTCAATTTACTTTAATTTCCTTATTTATAAAATTCTAGAGTATCATTATATGATTTATGTAGTAATGTCTATTTATGGAAGTATTACTGATAATAAATAATATTGTTATATTAACGTTGAAGAAATGATAGGAAGAGTTTAATAAAGTAGTCTCTAATAGATGCAAAACGTAGTTGTAAATGATTTATTCATACACATTCTAAATTGACTATATTTGCAAATAATTAAGGTATACGTTCTAAAGCATTGAATGTAATTTGTATTCGACCGGTTCGAAAGAATTTGCTTCGAGTTTTGATTTCGTTGCGTGTATAGAATTTCGCAGACGTGCTGTTAATATGTTAAATACATACTTTATCTTTCATATTTCTACGTCGCTGCTGATTAGTAATAGTTGAAATTCAAACTAAACGAAAATAAATAACAGTAACTTGTATTTGTAATTTAGCAAACTTGAATATTTGGGATAATTTTTTTTTTTGTTCATAGTGAAAACATTCCAGTCTGTATTCATTGATTTCAATAAAAATGCCATCAATTTTTTCTTTTATTAAAGTATTTAATGGTGTTAGGAGTATGTGTTCATAATTTTTACAAATAAATAATTTATTAACATTGTCTAAAGACGTTGTAAAATTATTATGTGTTTAATAACAATATTTACAATAATTTAATTTCACGGTGGTTCCTTTTAACCTTCTGTCGGGCGCGCCTGATCCAATTGATACACACGAAACGGTTTCATTTGGTACTTGTAAATTATAATGTGTAGCGACATCTACTTTCTGGTAGCTTCATTTTTCCTAATGCCCTACATTATCAGTACATTTAGTTTTATGGCTACTGTTAGGCTGATCAGTTCTGGAGTTTTATATCACTTTGATACACTGCGCCCGTTCTTGTTATAATTTAAAAATATAGAATTTAGTTATTCTTGTGCGTAGGTAAGTACCTTTCTCTTATATGGATACATAAATGTCAATCATTTCATTATCGGTGTTATTTTTATTTTACCACCGCGCAAATATCAAATTGATACACACCCGAATAATAATAATAGGAAATATTTTGTAAGAAAAATATTTATCTTTCAGTTTACTTACACCTAAAATGGCTGGCAAGGGTAAAAAATATGATTTAACAAATGCGGAAGATGTAGAAGAATTGGAAAGGACGATGTTTGATGACAATGATGATTTGCAAGAAAATTTCGAGGACGAAAGTGACACTGATGGTGAAGATGTAACTGAAACTCGTGAAGGAGATTCAGGTACCGAAGAAGATGCATCAGACGACGATTTTCCAGAAAGTGAAGAAAACTGCTTCCTTGGGAAAGACAACACTACGAAATGGAATAAAACTCCTCCCTCACAAAGAGTGCGCTGCGGAAGACACAATATATGTAATTCGAAAACTACCGGGAATGATAGGTGAGGCAAGAACAGCACGAACTTCTTTGGAATGTTGGAGTTGCCTCATATCTGATGATATTTTGAAAATCATTCTTCAATATACGAATCAGTATATTGAAATAATCAGACCATTGTTTCAACGAGAGAGAGAGAGATACCAGACCAATTGACGTTATTGAATTAAAAGCATGCATCGGTCTTTTGTTTTTAGCCGGAGTGTATAAAAGCAATAGGCAGAGCTTAGAGGATCTATGGGGGGCCGATGGAAATGGTGTTGATAAATTCCAGCTTGTGATGAGTATAAAACGGTTCAAGTTCATAGTGAGGTGTTTACGATTTGATGATCGCGACAATGCCTAGATAAACTAGCAGCTATTCGTGAAATATTTATGATATTTGTACAAAATTGTCAGAAATCCTACACAATGGGTGACAATGTTACTATTGACGAAAAGCTTGAGGGCGTTCGTGGTAAGTGCGCATTCAAGCAATACATACCTAGCAAGCCTAATAAATACGGTATTAAAATATATGCTCTTGTCGATTCTCAAACTTACTACTTACACAATTTATAAATATATGCTGGAGTGCAACCAAATGGTGCATATTGTTTGAGCAACAAACCCATGGATGTAGTTCTACGACTGGCTGAGCCTCTATATCACTCAGGGCGAAATATTACTGCAGACAATTGGTTTGGTAGTATGGAACTATTAGAAAAACTAACAGAAAAAGGCCTTTCATATGTAGGTACCATGAAAAAAAACAAAAGAGAGTTCCCGTTGGAATTTAGCTCTACATAAGGCAAAAATCTATGTAGTAGCCTTTTTGGATTTAGAAAGGGATGTACGTTATTGTCATATATACCAAAAAAAGGAAAATGTGTAATTTTGGCATCTACATTACATAACGATAATTGTATAGATTCTGAGAGTGGCCATAAGCAAAAGCCTTCGATGATTACATTTTACAATCATACGAAAGGGGGTGTTGATACAACAGATAAGCTATGCGCCTCTTACAATGTGGCTAGGAATGTTCGTCGTTGGCCGATGGTAATATTTTTTGCCATGTTGAACATGAGTGGGATCAATGCCCAAGTGATCTATTTTGGCAATGATCAGGACACTATCAGAGGAAGTCAATTCACAAAATAATTATCAAGTGAACTAGTTTTACCTAAAATTCTTTCAATGGAGACTGTAGTTAAATAATAATTTAAAAAGGTATATAACCCCTTACCACAATTATTAGTCGTATCCTAAATACGTATTTCGACAACTAAGTTGTCATCATCAGTAGGTAAAAACTACTAATTAAAAGTCACACATGGGGCACAGTAAAGTAAAATAAACGCTTCCGCACAACTACTATACACTGCAACCCTGTAAAGAGTCTTTACAGGGTTGCAGGGTTGCAGGGTTGCAAAAGACAATACTTTGTCGCGGATATGGATGCCAGGACAGATAGAATTAGAGCCAATGAGATAGCAGATGAACTGGCCAAGGAAGGTGCTAAAAGGAACTTCATAGGTCCAGAACCTGTTTGGGGAATCAAGGATTGAGCTAAAAGGGAGTTCTGGTTATGCGGAAAGTCAAATCCATAATAAAACACAACTAAGGAGCTGGGTGTTAGGTTTTCAGCCAACCTAATTCGTAGTAATAAAAAACAAATTAAAATAATTACCGGCTTAATAACAAGATATAGTCCTGTAAGGAAGTATCTGCACAGCATGTCCTTGGTTAGCGAGTCATGGTGTAGGATATGTGAAAAACAGGAGAAAACTAGCCTTCATGTAATATGCACGTGTGAGGAACTTAAGGAACTCAGACAGAAACATTTTGGAAGAGATCTATTGGATCCTACGAGGGAACTCAAACGTCCCCTGAGGAGAATAGTGGCTTTTATAGATGACCCGAGACTAACATAGTGGAACTGAGAGATCTATTGGGGGTAGTACAAAGACCATTTTACTCAAGTGCCTGGACGTGCTGGCGTTCAACACTTTTTTACAGAAGAAGAAGAAGAAGTAGAAGAGGAAGAAGAAGGTGCTGTCATATCTTTGTGATGGTCAAGATTATTATTTTTTACGTATTTTGTCGCAGGTACTTCGCGGAGCCAACTGCTTTGAGAACCAGCGTGTAAAATAATAATTCTTTTTCCTTTGGAAGAAGGTACATCTAATAACATATCTGTGAATCATCAATCCAATCTTTTCGTATGGTATCGTGGCAGTCATACCAAGAAATAAACCGGCCTTTATCTCGGAACTTTTCATCTCGATTAAATATTCTTGGCGTAATTTTTTTATGATCGATGAACATCTATTTTTCAAATCGAAAACCATTTTGCTTTAAAATTCGCCATATTATTGATATAGAGGCTACTATTTCTGTATTTTCTTTATTTGTCTTTGTAAACTGTTTAATGTGGGAACTTCACTCTGCTTGTACATACTATTATTGCTCGTCCAATGATATCAACTTAGAATCAATTTATAGCCTCTTTCTTGTTCTTTTATTTCAATGAACAAATACATTTTACGTCGCCTTAGTTAAAAGACGCACAGTAAAACGGCTGCGACAAACAGAATCGTAAAAATACAGACGGAGAGTACAAAAAGGGCATAAAAAGTTTAGTGCGTTACAATTTTTTTCGCGTTCCCTCAACGCTTAGAATATCGCTACAAAGTTGAGATCCTTTATGTATTTACATTCCGCTGGGGGTGTATATAAAATCATATTTTATACCGCGGTGTGAAGAAATTGATGTTTCGGAATGAAAATAATATTGGAGGGTGAGTTATTGAGGAAGTTCGCCCTTCTTCACTGATCGACGTGGGGCTGGAAACTTCCAAAAAGAGATTTCGTGATTGCGCCTCGGTTACCTCGCGTACGTATATTTTGCGAGATGAAAAAAATTGCCGTGGCTCTCGGAAAGAAAAAAAAATACTTCATTATGTTAATTTTTCAGTTGTTTTCGATTTCCCATGAAAATTGATGGATCTGAGTTACACATGCAAAACAAAAAGAAAACGAAAAAAATATTCGACTGTTTTAGGGTTAGAACGAGGGCACACTTTACATAATCCAATATTCATGTAGAACCCTGACCCCTAACAAGGGTGACATGTTTTTATGGCCTGTCTATCGCAAAGTTGCCGTTACTACACTACTACGTACAACTTCTGTGTATTTCCTCAACGCAGAGGGTAACTCAATTTTATGAGACTGAAGTTAAATCCGGTGCGAGTTTGATTACTTTTTATGGGCTTCGCTTTAAATTCAACTTTTAACGTCGCATAAAGTGTAATTTGAAATTTTCAAGTACAGTATATAAACGTAGGCAATCATTATTTCACGTGCTTTCGGTGTAATGCGTTTAAATTAACAAGAGATTCTTTATTTAGCACATATACGTACAAATTTGGGAAGAAAAACTGCTGCTTTACAATCCCTCATTGTTTAAGTTTACATAAAAGTTACACAAAGTGGGATTGTATCTTTTTATATACAGCTGTGACCGAATGTTATGACCAGAACCTGCACGTGGCGTAAGAGTTTTAGGGTAAGTACACAGTTCCGACAATGTTGCGGCGATAAAGTCGAGCAAGAGTCGCCATATAATTTTTGTATCCTCGATTAGTGTTAAAACGTCAATTCATCTATTTTTCACATTGTATATTTCATTATTTTGTGACTCGTTATTTAATTTATATTGTGTATATTTCATTAGCCGTTTTAAGGCGCTTATGAATATTCTGGGCAGTTAGGTCTGATTCCCAGTAACAGTTTACAGGTCATTCAAATTATAACAATAGCCCGGTAAATATAATTTCTTAAATAATATCATTTCTAAAAGCATAGAGCAAGCGTAATTGCATTTGCCAAGTAACCCTGCCATTTAGGTAATTAGTTTTATGACGGTCAAGACCAATTCATGAATTATTTTAAGTATAAACCTTCCCGAAGGAATTTAACGGTATACAACAAGGTTATCGTAAAAGGTATTAGATCAGGTTCCTGTAGATGAATTGTATGCCCGTAATTGTACACTGGTTTACCATACCTTAAATGTTGGGAAAGTTTATATTACTTTGCTATACGTCATGAATCTAAAATAACCTTTTGTAATTTCCACCACTTGTATAAGGAGTGGGGATGTGGGTGAGGTTTACTTCAGGACATCAGTCCGAAAAAGATAACAGTTTACTTCGATAGCTCTCCTAGTGAAGAGTTCCTATAGCTCTTACTAGCGAGTAATACAAAACTTAAGACACCAACATAACAGTTTAACTTCGATAGTTTTCTCCTAGGGAAGAGTTCCTATAGCTCTTACTAGCGAGTAATACAAAACTCAATACATCAACATAACAGTTTAACTTCGATAGTTTTCTCCTAGGGAAGAGTTCCTATAGCTCTTACTAGCGAATAATACAAAACTCAATACATCAACATAACAGTTTAGTATATAAGTCAATAAACAAAGTACTAGTGTACAACCAATCGTATTATAGTAAATGTATATATGTATAAATAAACAGATTATACCATATTGCATTTTATTATTTTACTTACTAACCAACGAGTGAACGAAAAAAGTGTATACGGTCTTACACCCGTGCACAAGTGTATTCTCCGATAACACCAGCTTGAAGAATACATCAAAGGTTCCTTCAAACTTGGAGGAGTCAACAATTAGAAATGTCGATTTTCGGTACTACCTTTAAGTAATCGTTATTATTGGTTGCACAAACTTTGAGTAATCGTTGAATGTATTCCTTACTTTGATTATTTTGATTACTGAATCTGGGATTATATGTAAAGGCATATTTTTTATTTATGATATGTTTACCAAAATTCTTGCAGATCTATACGAATCACGCAAAAAGAAAGCATTTGCGACTACTTTTGTTTTGCATTGTAACTTGCACTGTAATATCAGAAGTGTTTAGCAGGTCGGCATATAATGTCAGGAATGGTTGCTAGGATCGCCATGTGAGGTCGGTTCAGCTAGCAAGAGCCAGGACCTAAATGTTTTGTCCCCTGGTCCTGGTCGTGGCTTGGTTTTCGAGGCGGACTCATTAGAGGCCGGGTTTATCGATAGGATAAATAACCCATTCGGGAACGATATAATAACGTTTAAGTTAAATAAATAACAATATCATTACAAATAACAATGCCACTTGTAGAATAACATATGAACTGATACACAAGACTGACTAGACTGATAAGACATCTTAGTCTTTAGTTTATATACCATCTCTACTTCTATTAACCTAGTTAATGTGACTTGTTTTACATAGCTATTTACTTAATGACATGCTAACCTCGATACATGAACTAGATGTCGAAAGATATAATAACAAAGAGGGAAATGTTGCGTTAAACAAGTATTATATTCGAAATTGGTGGACACTGTGGCTTGAAATCTGAAACAGAAATAAGAAAAGCACCCTAACCACAATATATATCAATAAATTCTATATACGTATTTCGGCAACTAAGTTGCCATCTTCAGTAGAATAACCTTAAAACTGAAAAAAGTTTTAAACGTAGCGTTTTTGGCTAAGGTAAACCTTCGAAGATGTTATCCCACTGGCGATTTGGTGAAGAGCATATCTTCTAAGGTTTACCTTAGCCAAAAACGCTACGTTTAGCACTTTTTCAGTTTTAAGGTTATTCTACTGAAGATGGCAACTTAGTTGCCGAAATACGTACATAGTATTTATTGATATATATTGTGGTTAGGGTGTTTTTCTTACTTCTGTTTAAGTATTATATTGAATGTGTGAAAATAGGTGTCCTACTTAAGTTATTACAGCGTATCTTGCATATAAATACTGTTTTGAGCATATTTCATATAAAATTGCATATTTGTTTAAATATTATATTTTATTTCTAAAGTGCACCGTAAAAATATATATATAAAACCATTTATTCAGTCCGCACGAGCATTTCCGTACTGTGGGAACTCCGAGATTTGTGTTGATCAAGTTAGGGAAGTTACAGTGAATATGCCAGTAATAAGGTAGACCTATAGGTCAGTCATATGGCCAGTTGTGCTTAGTTAGTTCTCGAAAGTATATGTACACGTAATTTTTGATATGTCGAAATCAGATTCATGTGTCGATCTGTATAAAAGATTATCCTAAATTTTGTATAAATAATGCCAGTGTCTTGTAAGTATTGCAGTAAAATTGTAAGTTTATATTTGTTTACGTTTAATTTCATATGCTAATCCCTGCAATTAATTATTGTAGATTCGATGCCACAAAAAATTTCAATTAACGCAGCATGTAGGAACTGATTTGCATAAAAGAAATAACACAGGATTTAAAAGTGCACCAGGGGCTACTCTGAATCAAGCGTTTACTTCAACAAGTAAAAATATAGAACAGAATAGTTTCCGTTATAACATGTGTAACGCCCTCTTAAGTGCAAACATTCCACTTTCAAAGTTGAATAACTCAACGTTTAAAAATTTTTTAGAAAAGTATACGAAACTGTCAATTCCTAGTCGCCCAAATACAAGAAAAAGTATATTAATCTATCAGAATAATAAACATACATCAGTAGGTAAACCCCACCAGTTTTGTATAATACAAAGATATTTTTGATAATATAAAATATTATTAAAAATGTGATAACCTAATTAAGTAATTTTTGTAGTACTCGATCAGTCAAGGCGTGGCCCTGGTCTTATTTGCATTGTATTAGAAAACACGACCTCGGTCCACCTGCTTAATTAAATACAAGCATTATTAATCGGAGGTTGCACGCTTGCACATCTTGTTTACAGATAAGTAAGGACGTAGTCAAACGAGGGCAATCTAATATGGTATTAAGTAAAATGTTCTATTAAAGAACAAGAATCAATCATAGTTAGAGAGTCAGTAAGACATGGCGAGTGCCAGTTAGATCTCTCCTTTGGCTACTGCACTATTCATTGTTATATGTATATTAATTGTTATGTTTGTTATGTGTTAAATTATTATACTTCGTTAAACCAATATTATCTGAGTATTATTTCGATGCTTATATGCATCGGCGTATCAACGCAACAATGTAGCCTCCGCAGGACCCGGCTACATTACATGGCGATCCTGCCAGCCACTTAAGGCCCCGCCAGTCACTTAAGGCCGCATAAGTGAACATTACAAAAATCTGGTGTGAAGAACACAAACAGGTTCACTATTAATATTTTTTGTGAACGTGTCCGAATATATCCCTCCCCAGAGACGTAGATACGTATTTCGCCCTTCTACAGGCTCGTCGGTACGCCCTTGCTGGAGAAAGGATATTCTCAGACACATTCACAAAAAAGAACCACATCACCACATCACCGAAATTATCCAGACCGGGCGTAGAAGTAAATTCAGCGCTGCCTGTTGTCAGACAGCCGAAGTACCTCGCCCCGTCCACATAACCAATGTGAAGTAACGACGCCTTTCACAAAATTATAGTGAACCTGTATTTGTGCTCTTCACACCAGATTTTTAATAATATTTTATATTATTAAAAATACCTTTGTATTATACAAAACTGGTGGGGTTTACCTACTCATGTATGTTTCAATTATTCTGATACATTACACATGCGGTTAGTCCGTAGTATGAGTGAAGACACAAACAAAATGCAGTTTCTAGAGTGATTGGCTGTGCCACCTTTGGAAGGGCGTCGTTACTTTACATTGGTTATGTGGACGGGGCGAGGTACTTCGGCTATTTGACAACAGGCAGCGCTGAATTTACTTCTACGCCCGGTCTGGATAATTTCGGTGATGTGGTGATGTGGTTCTTTTTTGTGAATGTGTCTCAGAATATCCTTTCTCCAGCAGGGGCGTACCGACGAGCCTGTAGAAAGGCGAAATACGTATCTACGTCTCTGGGGAGGGATATGTTCGGACACGTTCACAAAAAATATTAATAGTGAACCTGTATTTGTGATCTTCACACCAGATTTTTAATAATATTTTATATTATTAAAAATACCTTTGTATTATATTAATCTATTGTTTGAGGAAACTATGATGAAAATTAAAGAAACAATAGGTGAAAATTATATTTATTTCGTAGTCGATGAGACAACAGATAGTTGATTAACTAACAGATGAATTTATTGATTGGCATTTTAAATGATAATTGCGCTGGCCAATCCTTTTTAATTGCTGTAGAAGAACTGGATAAAGAAATACATATCTCAAACTATAACAAGACTAATAAACGATAGTTTAACGAGGTTTTATTTGCCGAATGCCGTTCCAAGTAACAAGGTATTACTGACCTGATGCACGTAACATGTTTGGCCCATGCTGTTAAATACGTTACACATTTCCAGATATTAATTCATTGATCAATTTGACAAACAAAAGGTATTTATTAAAGCATCACTGAGGGTTCAAGCATTCAAGGATAAGTTACCTGGTCTGGCACTGCCACCAGACCCCATAATAACAAGATGAGGCACGTGGATTGATGCCGCTGCATTTTTTGCAGATACGTTTGAACAGATAAGAGAATTCTCATTCTCTCTTTCTCAAACAACTCGATAGCGCTTGCAGATTGCAAAGATATTCTAAATAAACCGCAAATGCGCCAAGAGTTAGCTTTTATCAAAGCAAACTATGGTTTTATTAGTGAAGCACTACGAAAACTTGAAACTCAAGTTGTTAAACTCAGTGAATCGCTAAAATTGATTCAAAGTTTCAAGAATAAAATTTATAATGTGAGAGGTATCTTAGGAGAGCGCGTCAAAATTAAATTAACACAAGTTCCAGAGAAAAACGAGGGCTTTAATCAGCTTAGTAGAATATTTAGTATGTTGCAAGAAAACTGTGATGAAACTATTGGCATGAGTCCATCATTGAAGGACTCATCTCTTACTCATACTTATATTTGCAGATAATTATTATCTGCAAATATAAATATGGGCCGATTACATCAGTTGACGTTGAGCGAAGCTTTTCAAAATACAAACTGTTATTGACGTAAATATTTACAATAATATACAAAGGCAAATATAAATACAAAGAGTTACATGGTTAGCTTACTTATTCTTATTATTAATAAACATGTATTTCGTAAAATTTCGAATAAAATATTGATATAGTACATATATGTGGTATCCCTAATTTTATATTGACATTGTTTAATATTTTGACAATAATTTAGTTGTGTAACTATCACTTAAACTTTACATATTTTTGCATATTTTAATAATAGTTCTGCATATTTTCATCGAATGTTGGAAACATGTATGCGAATATAATACAGTTTGCGTGTGTATGTAATGCCTAGCTTTATCGATTATTTCTATTATTTCGATTATTTTGATTATTTTGATTATTGAGAAAGTATAGCAGCAGCTACCTTTCGGGACAGTAATTTTCTGGATTGCATTGGAGATCTTGATGGTAAACATATAAGAATTATAAAACGTATAATAGAAAAACATTGGATAATTGCAGCAAAATTATTTTTAGATTAAAATAAGAAATATTTTTATTTTAGCTTCTACTAAGAGCTTTCTTAAGCTCGTTCTGTTTATTAAATATGTAGCTTCTTCATTTCCTTGTTGATAAGAAAACCGATATAAATTATCTTCATTTATTTCGATTTAATAATAATACATGTTGATATAACATTTTTATGGTCTCATTGAGGTCGTACAAGAGAGACTTCACATTTTTAACATTAAAACTTGTTTATACGATTATTATAACAAGAAAAATAAAATAATTAGTATCTGTATATATGTAGATTAAGATGTCTTAAACAACATAAGGCATAGCTTCAGAAAGATCACAGATCAATACCGTCATTTAAAAGTTGCATCAATCGGCAAAGATTTCAGATTAAGAGAGGATCGTTGGGGAGCAGGCGAGGTCGAGGGGGTGCGGCGGAAGTGTAATAATTTGTTCGGTGCGTTACGTTACTCGTTGACAGGATGAACCTCGAGATTACTACGAGATATAAGCAAGTTCAGGGAAGGGTGAGCTGCAATGCCGACGGTGGGAGTAGCACTTCAAATCAAGGGCGTCAAAGGTGGTTGCTGCTGTGGCGACGATGACGACAGTGGTGCCGAAGGTTGGGCGGGGTACTTGACTCACTTACTTGCTTCCGGGAAATGAGGGTTCCTTGCGTGGATAGGAAATTCTACCGGTTTGTTTGAAAATCCCTTAATCACATTACCGAACTGCTTAGCGGTGGCGGTTTAGACACTGTTAAGATTCTTCGAACGGCGCGCGGCAAGGTAAAAAGAAAACACGACACCGCTGGAAGGAAACAAGCCGGAAATTCGGGTTGTAATTAAAAAAATAAATACTCCGCTACTGTCGGCGTAGGTTCATCGAACGCGTAATGAACTTAAAGAAAAGATGGTGCGACGCCAAAACAATAAGTCAATTAAAATGTGTTTTGCACAATAACAGAGTTGGAATGTACCTACATATGTAATTACACAGGATATAATGAATTTCGTGTATCGTTTAAATACAATAAGTAAAAAAGTAAAATAATGTACAATGCGTATATTAAATACACAGGTCTATAATCAGGATTCTTATACTGTTTCTTATGGATTTTTACTCACTAAAACCGCGAAAAATACTCAAAAAGCCTGTTTGTAGTTTCATTTAGAGCGAAACACACGTTTAACTTGAATTCTTGTATACTATTCTTGATTCTAAAAATCCTATGCAAAAGTAATTTCTTGCAATCATATAATATGTATTACAGTGAGACTCAAGAATAAAAACACAGTGAAAATGATTGGAATGGGTGGGGTAGGAAGGGCGTCAGTGGAAGGTGGCAGGAAAAGGGTGGTATTGATGGTGTGAGGAAGCTCAGGTTGATTATGTCTCAAGAGATTTAATTTGTATATAACGAAAAGTAGGGAATCTTACTGGCTAGGTTTAGCATGTTTATACATGTTTGCCAGTGATTAGGAATGAATATAAACAATCGTATTGTCAGATTTGGTCATGTTTCAACATGATAAACGATTTCAGGATCTTGATCGCTGCATTAGCAAAACACAGTTTGCATTTTGCATTTAAACGTGATTATATTCCTGTTTTCAGCTATACATTATAGCTGCAAGAGGTTGTTATTTCTCCTGAAAATTTTTGTTTTATTTATGGTGAATACATTATTAAAAGTCAACGAACAAACATAATTGATTTCGCGTAGAAAGTGCTTACTTCAAGTTGAAACTTGGGGATTAAGTCAAAGCCAAGGCTCCTTATAGGGTGTGCAGAAGATGCGAAGACGATCTTCATTTGTGGTTTAAGGGCAAATAACATTTCGTTTTGGCACTACCATGATGTGGCGTGAACAGCAAAATCACACTACCCATAGCTATTTCTGTTTGGTAGATGTTGAGGGTTTCAATACAAAAAATAAAAAGAAAATATAGTGTGCCCCATAGCTCCAAAATACCAGTTCCACGCCCACCTTACAGTTTGGATGATATCTTGAGTAATTCTGAAGATGAAAACAAATTAACTCCCCAGAACTAATCTAGTTCAGATCCAAACTTTTTTCTCAGAGCACGTTTGTACATGTTTGCCAGGGTATTATGAATGAGTCTAAACAAGCCTATTGTAAGATTTGATCGTGTTTCAACATGATAAATAAATTTGGGATCTTGATTGCTGTATATACCACAATCGGTTTACATTTTGTTTTTAGTTACACAGAGTGGTACGGAGCCAACTTACACACTTCAAATGTCAATAGTGCACCGTTGCGATGTCTTGTCGTAATTGACGACAGGGGCAATGGTACAGGGGAGGACGCAATTTCATATTGTCAGAAGCAATGGAGTGTTGGAAGGTACAACACCGTGTTACCTGGGTTCGTAGTTATTACAAAATAAATTCTCCAATATTGAACTGTTGACGAGAGTTCAATATTGGTCGACATGATCACGTGCGGTCTCACAATACCATATTGGCTTGGGTGAGGAAATTTGAAAAACTGGTAGCGTATTAGACGTGAAGCATATACCTCCACGAACAGTGCGGACGCCAGAGAACCTACAGACAGTGAGGGAAACTTTTGAACGTAGTCCTCGCCGTTTAGCGCACCCGAAATCCCGCATTTTAGACATCAGTAGAAGAAGTTTATTTCGAATGCTAAAAGAGATAAAATTTCACCCTTACAAACTGCAAATTGTGCAACAAATTAACGAAACAATCAAGAAAGCAAGACTTGCTTTCTGCACCACCATGAGTGGGTTGTTACGGAAAAGCCCAGACATTCTGAATAATTTGCTAATGACCGACGAAGCACATTTTCATGTTTCTTGGTGGCGTAAACAAACAGAACATGCGATACTGGTTAGAATTCAACCCTAGGGAACTCCAGGAAATGCTGTTGTACTTTTCTAAAGTGAAGGTTTGGTGTGGAATCCGTGCTATCGGAATTGTAGGTCCGTATTTCTTTGAAAATGACAATGAAGAAACAATGACCGTTGATTCAGAACGTTATATGACTATGTTGGAAAGACTTTGTTGAACCCATATTACGACAGCTTGGCATTGACCCTACAAACTTATATTTCCAGCAGGATGGAGCAACAGCACACACCGCGCGAAACAGTTTGGCTGTCGTTCGTCTAATGTTCGGAACTGTTATCTCTCGTTTCAAGGAAATCGCTTGGTTAGCTCGGTTGTCCGACTTCAGTGTACTAGTTTTTCTATGGGAGTTCCTAAAAGCCCGTGCGTTCCAGAGGAGTATCATGAGTATTCAAGAATACAAACAAATCATTGTTGACGATGTTGCAGTCATTGATGAGGCGCGACGACGGAGGGGCGTGTACGACAACTTCAAGAATCATTTGTAACAATGCATTGATGCCATCTGCCTGATTCAATTTTCAAAAAATGACCTTGTATTCTATAGTAAATTAATCATTGGTCGTATTTAAAGAAATTTTCACTTATTTTTTTCCTTGCTTCCGTATATAATATGTGACTATTTCAAAAGTGTCAATTGACTTCGCGTTACCCTACATATTACGGCTCCAAGAGGTTGTATTATTTTTCCTGACAACTTTTATTTTGTTTGTGGTCAATACATTGTTAACAGTTGACAAAGAAACATGCTTACTTCAGGTTGAAAGATGGGGATCAAGACAAAGCTTGGGCTCCTCATAGGGTATGCAGAAGATGCGAGGAAGATCTTCATTTGTAGTTTAAAGGTAAAAAACATTTCGTTTTGGCATTCCTATAATGTGGCCTGAACAGCAAAACCACGCTATCGACTGCTATTTCTGTTTGGTAGATGTGAAAGGTTTCAATACAAAAAATGAAAAGAGAATATTTTGCCCAAACCTTAATTCAGCTATTCGTGCAGTACCTCATAGTTCTGAAATACCAGTTCCACACCCACCTTCCAGTGATCCTGGGGATGAAAACACGTCTGCCAGGACGAATATAGTACAGATTCTTTTGTTGATGAGAGACTCAGAGTTCAATGACCTGATTAGAGATTGAGACCTTTCAAAAGATGCTGCCGATTGCTTGGGTCAAGACTAAGAAATAAAAACCTGCTGTCACTCGGAACCTCATTTTCGCGGTACAGGCGACGAGACAGAAAATTCACTAAATTATTTTTCAAAGAGGCAAATCTCGTTTTTTATAGTGACGTTCAAGGGCTTATGAAGTGTTGTGAAATAAAATAGGATTCCTCTGAATAGCACTTACTTTTTGAATCGTTAAAAGCCCAAAGGTAGTCTTGCTGGATAATGGGAATAAATTTGCATAACTTACTGTAGGCCACTTGGTGCATTTAGAGGAAAACTAAAATGATTTGGCAATGATTCTTGAGAAAATAAAATATCAAAAACATCACTGGATGGTTTGTGGATACCAAAATACTAACGCTAATATTAACTGATGTTGAGCTAGCAAGCAGGTAATACAAAATATCCCTGCTTCCTTTGCTTGTGGGGACCTAGAGATTTTCATTGGACAAAAACTGACTGACTTCGAGATGTCTTAACTTGCGACGAAAATAATGTCATTAATACGACCTTGGTTCGTCCTGAAACGGTTTTGTTACCACTTATTCATATTCAATTGGGGTTTATGAAGCAGTTTGATAAGTCACTGCCAAAAGATATATGTGTTCTAAGTTCCCAAAACTGAAGCCAAGTTGCAAGAAGGAGTTTTTACTAGCCCCGATATACGAAAACTGTTATTCGATTTCCTCTTTTCAAAAAACATTGAGAGATAAAGAGAAAGAAGTGTGGTATTCTTTCGAAGAGGTAGTGCAGAAGTTTTTGGACAATACTAAAGACTCTCACTACAAAAACATTGTATGACGCATGCTGGCTGGGTATAAAGCTCAAGGATACAAGATGAGCTTGAAAGTTAATTTCTTGCATTCACGTGCCGACTATTTGCTGGAAAACTTGGAAGCCTTCAGTGAAGAGCTGAGTGAAAGATTTTACCAGGATGTTAGTGATATCGAATGACGCTACCAAGGAACTTGGGGCGTCAATATGCTTGCTGACAACTATCGGATGCTCAAGCGGTAAATATAAAATAGAAAGCGGAATCTTGTTCGGAGAAGTGCCGAGGAGAAGAAGTTCTATAGGCCAAAAGAATAAACACTGACTGTAAAGTACATTTCAAGAAGAAATTTTATATTTAATTATAGGGAATATTGTATTCTTTCATAGTGTTATGTTTATTTTTTATGCAAAGACACATGTATTTTGCAAAAGGAAATATAGGTGATGCAGGGAAATTGAGATCATTTTTGAATTCAGTAGACTACAAAACATAATATTTACCAAAAACATAGCATGCAGCTAAAAAAATTTTTGGGGACTTGTGTTATCATTGATTCGCTAATTTCAAGTATGACTAATAGACTAGCTGAATGCTTAAGAACCACGACTATCGGCGCTTTATTTCTCTTGTTGTAATATGCATTGTTTCTTAGTAACAAGTGTTCATTTGAAAAGTCAATCTAGTAGCATGTGATTTACTGAGAACATTTTGAAGTATGTCGTAAATTAAAATTTACTACTTAACCTACGAAGTCGTATATTTTGACAGCTTCATACATACAAATAAATAACAAATAATAGGTATTTTTTGAAAACTATAACAAATGTTGAAAATGTTGTCTTTCAAGATCAATGCACTTTAAAATCCTCAGTTCAAAATTTCTGATGATATTCTGCAACATTACTGGATTGTTATTAATTTCCATGCATTTCTGTGCGATTCTCTGTAGCATATCATTCATAAGGCCACAAAAAGAAGTCGCAAGGTGTTAAATCGCATGAACGTGCAGGTGTCTTATGTATTAAAAGATAGGGCGAAAATCGGTTCCGAACAATTTGGTCGTTTAAGGGAGATGGTCGCTTATTAGAGCTGCCCGTTAAGGGAGCTTTCACTGTATATAATGAAAAATATCTGTACATTGGGTTTATATACAAAGAAAAAATTACAAATCGTTTGGCAACATGTGTAGTGGATACATATAGATATATAAAGCTAATTTATTGGTAATACACAATAAAATTTTTATGTGTCACCGCATTTCATAAATCATCTGTGATTGAGTCGTCTTGCAAATCGGTGTCTGTGTCTGAATCGTATTGCAAATTTATAATCAAAGATGCTACTAATTTGTACATGCGCATATATTCGTCCTCTTTTGCTATTGCGTGTTTAACAGCATTTTTCCAATTTACAGCAATTATATGTTCCATAGCATTTTTTATCTGTGTTACACTGCTTTCACTAAATTTCGGTGTTTGATTTGTTTGTCTTATGGTATTTTTCAGTTGGGCCCATATCAATTCAATGGAATTGAAAATGCAATGGTATGGTGATAAACGCAAAATTGTATGTCCTGCTTCTTTTGCTCTGTTATCCACATAATAATCCTTTAAATATTCTTTTGTCTTCATAACCTCTATTAATTGTTTTTTTGTATAATGATCCTCAAAATATAAATCATTTGCTTCTAAAAATGTTTTAATATCTTTCTTATTATTACATTTTGTAGGAACTTTGGTTTGCTGTCGAGAATGATACGGAGCGTTGTCCATCACTATCACACTATCTTTTGGTAAATTTGGCAGCAAAGTGTCACAAAACTATTCTTCAATTAAAGATGAGGTCATATCTTCATGGTAATCTAAACTTGAGGATTTAACATTTTTAGCAGATAATAGCGGCTGTCCGATCCATCCTTTTTCTGACCCAGCATGAAGAATGATTATTCTCTTCCCTCTCGAAACCGGCGCATCCAACTGACACATACTTGAACTATCCACCCAACCTTTGCAAATTGTGTAATGGGTGTCATACCACGTCTCGTCTAAATAACATATTAATCGTCTTTCCTGTCTATACCTTCTAATTGCCGTTAAATATTCATATCGAAGTTTCTGTAACCTCGGGCTTTCCATAATTGTGCGACGTTTGTCTATAGTGCCAAACTTAAAACCAGCTTTCTTTAGCGTCCGCCACAAGGTTGCTTTAGAACACTGAATATTTATAGGCTCATCACTGATTCTTTTATGTAAGCAATCAAGTGTAGATACAACATTTCCTCTGTAGAAGGAGTATACTTGCCTAATAGTATCAATTTCATACTCTTCAATTTTTCTCGGTGCTCCTTTGTCACTTCTTTGCTTTCGAGGCCCTGCGCTATTCTTAATTATTTTATATATTGTTCCAAAAGGCACCTTGGTTAATTGCGACGTTCGTTGAATGTTCTGTGTTTGTAGTTTGTTATTTTCTTCCATCAGGGTATGATAGACATTGAAAATTATCTGTTTTGCATCTTCTGATATATGCTTTCTCTGTCGTGCTCCAACAGTATTATCACTATCCACATCATAATCATCAACACTTTCAGCAAAAGGTCGCCACATGTTCGTTAAGTAAAGAGAGAAAAATCAAATATGTATACAGCAGTAAAGATTAACAATAAATGATAAATAGATTCAATATTAGATGTAATATATACCAACTCTCCTAACTATATTTACTTAAATTTTGTTTAATAAATATAAGCACTCATTTCATCTAAATTGTAATTTAATGACTATTTAACTATATATAATAACTATATATTTAAATTAACAACTGTTGGTACTTATATTATTATTAAATTTTATTTCATCTAAATTGCAGTACATAATTACAATTTACTTAAATTTTGTCATTACGGACCTCAGCAGTTTGTTTGCGTAAAAGATAATCGTATTGAGCGGCCAGGTAGTTATTGCCGCAGGTGGTGAAATAAAAGCATTAGAGCCGTTCAAAGTTATATTCTTATAATTTGAAATAAACTATATATATATATATATATATATATATATATATATATATAATTATATAGCTTACAATTTATTATAAGAACTACCACAAATCTTTTTCATCGCTAATAATGTTTAATTATTGACATTACTGTTAATTGACATGATTAATTACATTTAAATCGCCATCTAACAGTAATTATCAAAGCATATAATATCCAAACAATTCACCATACTTCGACTAATTATACGCTCATTAAAAAATTCTCTTAAATAATCAAAAGATTCTGCAGTACAGTGACAAGGTGCTCCGTCTTGTTGGAAATATGCATTTTGAAGTTCATCATCATGCAACTGATTGACAAATGGTTGTAAAATTTCCGTACGGTACCTTTGAGCAGTTAACGTTCTCTGAAAAAGTATTGGTCCAATGATTCGCCTTTGTCTTATCGCTGCCCAAACACCAATTTTCTCTGGATGTAGCGATTCTTCATTAATTACATGTGGATTTTCACTACTCCAAATTCTTGTATTTTGTGAATTTAGGTATCCCGTTTTGTTTTATAAAACCATGCTTCATCAGTAAAGATGACTCTTTGCGAAAGTTCTCCATTATTGTTCATATTTACAAACCAATTACAAAACTGTAGTCTACGTGGGTAATCAATTTCTAACAATTCTTGTACTGCTGTGACACGGTATGGACAAAGTTGCGTATCTTTTTTTAATAACTTGTGAGTTGTACCAACAGAAAGGTTTATTTGTTGACTCAAATGTCGAACAGATGTTTGTGGTTCATTTTCCATTATTTCTTCAACACGATTGACAACTTGAGGTGTACGTTTCTTAACTGCTCCGCTGCCTGATTTTCTTAAGAGACTACCGGTTTCAGAAAAAAGTTTTAAAGTTCTATCCAAAGTATTCTTAAATTGTATATAATCTATTACAAAATGTGGAAACTCAACTTGAAATTCTACCATGCAATCTTGAACTGAATAAACCCATAAACCATCAATTTTATTACCACTTCGAAAATAAACCTGGACTAAAAGAATTTTATGTTCTAAAGTGAAAGCCATTTTAAAACTGAGAAGCAATTTATTTAAACCAGAATCGACGCACGATTATTTTATGTACTAACTGATATTTGTGATTGACATTATCAAATGTCATTTGGATTTACGTTTACGGAACAACAAACACATACTAATATATTTGCGTCTTATTCCATTAAAATTTCAAAGTAACCTAGATTGACTTTTCAAATGAACACACGTTACGAATCAAATACATATTTCCAAAAAAATTTTCTCAAATATTCCAACGTTTATAGGTGTTCATTCGTTTTATATTTACATTTTCAACGCTACTTTAGTCTGAATTGCATATTATCTATTTTACATGAATATTCATGTAACACCGTACTATGAAGATCAAAAATATTAAATCACTTAATAATAACGTAAGCAAATTCCATTATGCATAATCTATTGAGATAATTTTTATGTAACTGTTGTCTAAATTACTAATTCTTCTTTTCAGATTACTCGTTCCTATTGTTTATTTATTACGTACATTACGTTTTTATCGTTCGTACATGGCATGTTCAATGTAGCAGTGACACTTTTAAATTATATGTAATCAAATTCCCCAGGGCTAGCAACTTAGTACTCCGACGCTATTGCAAGGAAGGGGAAGCAAATGTATCAATCAGTAGGGCCGGTTTCGTGGGGGTAGCTGCGGTTGCAAGCACTTGTTCATAGCGCCGTCGGGCCCATTTAGAGCACCTTATTTGATTTTCGGATTCACCCACATGAAGAGATTGAAATATATATTGAATTATTCGCAAACATTTTGACCATTTTGAAAAAAGTTTAACGATATAATAGAATTTCCTTCGTCATATATTGAAACATATGCCAAGTAAAATGTTGCTTTTACGACACGTTTTAATGACGACAATATAATTTTTAATTGTTATTGTTAATTGTTCATTGGTTATCAATACTAACATTTATATTAACTTTATATAAAAGTTAATAACACACATCGATTTAAATAACAACAACCATGAAAAGAAAAACGAAACAAATTTTTGAAATATATAATTTAGGATAGTGTATGCAATTGTAAACATTTATTAACAAATAGAACAATTGTTTCTATTTGGAACTTGACAAAGACCGGAAATTAATAAAGGTCGAAACGTCGTCTTTTCACTAATAAATTTGTTTCATTTCATTAAAGGTCGCTAAAACCAAAAAAATTACATTTTATTTAATATAATTATACGGCCTATAAAATAAATAAGAAACATTAGTTTCTTATAAATAGAGAACGGACGCAATTTCCATAAAACGCAATCGGCAATTGGAACTGTGTATAACGTCGCTGAGTACATCCCGGCGTAATTTAATGAAGTATTTGTTTGACTTACTCGGACACCTGGGCTCTCAGCGATAACAATGAACAAGCCAGCTATTGTATTAGGAGAATATAGTGCTTTTTAAAGTGTTTTCATGAGCGTAAATAGAAGCGGAGTTTTTATAATTATTTTATTTATTAGTTTATATTTCGTAAGATAAATAAAGTGCTGTGAGTTAATTTCTTGTTTTCGTAGTTCTACCTGTTATTTACATCGTAATTTTTGTGATAGATCCTGTCTAATATCGTTTGATTGAATCTACTTCTCCCATATTATTTCGACGTAAGTGTGCATTGAATTTCGTTCAGTTTCAATAACTTACGCACACATTTTTAATTTTCATTTATTTAGATCTAGAGCATTGTTTAAGTTACTTTTTCAGACATGATATGGAAGAATGTCGAGAACGGCATTGTAAAACAATGGCGAGTTGAATTGACGGTCATACTGATTGTATGACCATTGTCAGTGATTCCGAAATTTATTACAAAATCCGTAAAATATCGTCAAAAATTCGTCACTTAGGATCGCAAACACATCTGAACTCTGTAAAACTGTTATGGCGGCTAATATTCCATTAAATAAACTTAGCAATCCCACTTTAAAAATATTTCTTCAAAAATATACTGGTCGAAATGTTTCTGATGAATCAACTTTACGCAAATATTATGTTTCTAGGTGCTATAGGAGAACAGTAGAACGCATTAGAAACCATCTTTTAAATCAATACATATGGATAAACGCCGACGAAACGGTGGATATGTTAGGACGCTGTGTGGTAAATGTTGTAGCTGGTGTACTACATCCAAATATTCCCTATAACTCATATGTAATAGCAACAAGTGTTATAAATAGAGTTGATGCGGAAACAGTTGCTGAAACCATTAAGGAGAATATGCTAAAAATGCTTCATTTGGACGCCATGTACAAAGAAAAAATACTTTTATTTGTCAGTGATAGTGCGTATATGTTACAGACAGGCAGACTATTGAAGAAAACATATCCTAATAAGCTGCATATTACTTGTGTAGCACATGCTCTCCACAGAATCTGTGAATATATCAGAGACACTTTTCCGGAAGTTGATAGACTTGTATCAGCTTTTAAAAAAGTTTTCAGGAAAGCACCATTGAGAGTAGCTCTTTTCAGGGAAAAATTTCTATCTCTGTCACTGCCTCCCACTCCAGTAATAACTAGATGGGGAACATGGCTGGAAGCTACTAGTTATTATGCTGAGAATTTCGATAGTCTAAAACATTTCGTAATACTGCTAAAGGAGGATGCTAGAAGTATTGGTGAGTGCAAGGAGCTCACACAAATCCCAAATTTAAAAAGTCAGTTGTACTTTCTTTACGAACACTTTGGAAAACTGCCAAAACTAATCACTTATTTTGAAAATCGAAATCTCAAATTAAATGACTGATTAACCACATTAGATGTGGCTGTTAATAATTTGAAAAGTATACCAAGTGACTTCGGATGTGGCCTTCGGCAAAAGTTTGAAGCAATTCTTAATAGAAATCCAGAATTAATTACATTGCAGCAATTATGTATGGAGACAATTCCACAAAATCTAACGGCTAAATATGAAGAAATAAAAGAATATTTCCAGTATGCACCTATAACCAGTTGCGATGTAGAAAGGACGTTTTCTATTTATAAGGATGTACTTAATTCAAAGGGAACAAAATTGACAGAAGAAAACCTTGAGAAACTATTGCTAGTCACTATTAATACTCCTTTACTCAACTTGAACACAAAATGAACAAATAAAAATGTTCCAATTATAGAAATAAAATTAAAAACTTTAAAATTCAACTTTTCAACAAATACATATGTATTTCGTAATTTTATAGATCACCACCCGTTCGTTTTCCAATTATATAAATAAAATTAAAAACTTTATAAATACAACTTTTCAACAAATAAATATGTATTTCGTAATTTTATAAATCACCACCCGTTCGTTTTCCAGTTATATAAATAAAATTAAATATTTTAGAAATACAGCCTTTTGCCAGTACTGCACTGAGTGGTAAGCGTGTCCGTTCTCTACTTATAAACATCGAATATATATATGTATATATATATATGGTAAATTCAATTTGTTGACGATTTAAGGTCTTTATATATACATATATGTATATGTATATGTATATATACTAAAACATGTTAAAATGTCTACATAAAACATTATTACGTAGACAAAAACTACGTTAAAACATTGATTACCTACATTAATCTTTTAATATAGACAATCAATTTTAACATTTTGGTGGCGTCTTTGCTAAATTTTAACTCTGTAATTGTATTTTATTATTGGCAAATTCATTAATATATTGTAGGTTTTGTTAATCGTGTAGGATTTCCTGAAGAAATAACAAATGGTTATTAAATATAGAGAGTGAAATAAATGAGTTTTTTTATTTGACAGACCGCTTACCCGTTCAATTAATTATTTACTAATATAATACTGTCGATAATTCTTACAAGTCTATATATTTGTGTGTATATATATATATATATATATATATATATATATATATATATATATATATGTATATATATATTTAGTGTTTAATAAGAATTTTCTTTTTCTTTTTTATTTTATTGGCCGTGTCTTAATATTAAAAATAATAGATTTTTTATTGGTTTTGGCGACCTTTTATTGAATTTTGATGTTTTTACGACGTTTCGACTTTTATTAATTCAGTCTTTTTCAAGTAACTAGAAACAAGAATTATTACAATTAGAACATGAGAAACTGTGTTGGTTTCGTGTGATAGATATAACGATTAAATTAACAATTTTAAATTTAAAATTAGATAAAAAAATTAATTATAAATTAAGTTAACATTTAACGTTGAAAATTAGATAAATTAAAAATAGCTTAACTGAATAGGTAGGGAGACATTAAAGTGATTAACATCTGTATGAATGAATTGGAGACTTAACAATTAAATTAACAATTTTAAATTTTAAATTAGATTAAAAAATGAATTACAAATTAAGTTAACATTTAACGTTGAAAATTAAATAAAATTAAAATAAAAAATAGCTTAAATGAATAGGTAGGGAGACATTAAAGTGATTAAAATCTGTATGAATAAATTGGAAAGTTGAATTACACTACAAATACAGTAAAGAGAACAAAGACTGAATTAATAAAAGTCGAAACGTCGTAAAAACATCAAAATTCAATAAAAGATCGCCAAAACCAATAAAAAATCTATTATTTTTAATATATATATATATATATATATATATATATATATAAAATATTTTCGTGACCTTGGTATGATATGGTAAACTTAATAAGTCGGCGATTAAAGGTCTGGTTTATTACTTCAAAGTATATATATTGTTTTAAATATATATACTTTGAAGTAATAAACCAGACCTTTAATCGCCGACTTATTAAGTTTACCATATATATATATATATATATATATATATATATATATATATATATCATTAGTAGATTCAATTAGTTTGCGATTTCAGGACTTATTTTACTTCAAAATGTATATATTTAAAACAATCTTACATGTTTCGGCATATGATGCCTTTTTCATAGAATTTAAAATATAAATGACAGTATATTAATGTCATACTTATACATTTGTAGTTGTCATGGATAAAATTATTCATAGATACATTCCAGTTTAATAATAATAATCATGCCTTAGTATTCTAAAAATAGTTTGAAAAGTTTGAAATAGATTTAAAGCGTTTGAATTTGTTAAAAATATTTAATGTTGGCTTCGCACAAGTTATACGCCTGTTGGGATAATTATCTGTTTTAAATTATGTATATTTCAATAAAATGTATTTAATTCAAGATTTAAGGACCTATGAAAGAAAAACAAAAATTTTTGACAGTTTGAAAATGTTACTAGTGTATAACTGGTTGCATATTATATGCCACCATACATTTATGCCTATGTGTAATTGGAAATTAAAAAAAAATAGTTAATGTATTACAACTATGTGTAATGACAAACCCGGTATACATATAGCAAGTGAAGCCTTGGTAAAGTGTGTCTTCCGAACCCCTCGATCGCCCACGCTTCAGTTAGCCGACAGAGTATGGCGGTTTTTAGTTATTATTATTATTATTAGGATTGTTATAATTGTTGCCTCTTCAGTTTTATATAGCATATAGAAGCTGTGTATAAATTGTGGTTCATTTATTTTACAATATAAATAAAATAACGGGTGTTCAGAAACATTCGAAGTCAAGTGGGCTCTGAACAAAAAATCGTATATCTTTACTTAAGTCAGAATCTAATATCGAAGATACTAATTTGATAACCTATAAAATTGTATTAAGTAAATGTATCAATCTATCTCAGACATGACTTCATATTTTCAAGGCCTACTTTGACTTCGAATGTTTCTGAACACCCGTTATAAGATAAATATCGCAAGAGAGTTTATTAAATTTGTATTGTAAAGTAATCGAAAATCTCTGCTGTCTTATATGAACTAGGATAAGCAAGCAGAGACAATATAAAAACAATTCTATCGTACGAAAATAATTTTCATCGTTTTCGTCGACAAACACAAGAAAGAAATTAATATGGTAGGAAAATAAGCAAGTCAGAAAAATCAATATCCAATCGGAACTCTCGTTTTCAATTATCCGTCCAAGTTCATGGTTCAAAAAAAGTCCTTAATTTCAAGCAACTCCGGGGCACGCAACTGGTGACATTGCACATTCCTTTTATAATCAACGATAAAACTAAACTCGCCGTCTTGTGCTGAATGCGATCTTTCGAGCCGTCCTTTAATCTTTTCCATGAGACCCTTCCTCGATATACGCTTCGAGTTACGCCTGATTATTTTCTAATATGTTCTTGGGTACACACAACACACGAACCATATCTTATGTATCAACAGATATGGAAATATAACTATACTGACGGTTATAGAAAGTGCATGATCTGGTTTTTATGCAATTGTACACCATTGTAGCGATGATTAGTTTCCGAAAATAGATGCCAATTCTCCTTCTGAAGGAAAAGTAAGTTTATTGAATCGTGATGAGATTATAATTTACTATAAAATTACTAGCTAATTGCGAGAGTTTTTGTACATATTCTACCTTCAAAGAACATTTAATAATAATTTTACATGCTCCAGAGATAATTATATTCGTAGTCTTTATTTCACAATAACTGTTAACTTCGTTTTGTTTTGATAACGCTAGTAAAATGTAGTATTTTAACTATAAGTAAATAAATTAACGCAAACGTAAATAAATAATTTGATGTACGAGAAAGGACATTATCAGTAGTGACCGGACACGAGAGGTTGATGACTCTTCGCCCACGGGCGTACTATTGAAAATTTTTATTTTTAAAGAGTTTTTAATTTTTTTTATATAATTGGAAAACAAACGGGTGGTGATCTATAAAATACGAAATACATTTTTATTTGTTCATTTTGTAGTTCAAGTTGAGTAAAGGAGTATTAATATTAACTAGCAATACCTTTTAAAGGTTCTCCTTCTGTAAAATTTTTTCTCTTTGAATGAAATGTATCCTTGTAGATATAAAACGGCCTTTCTACATCGCAACTGGTTATAGGTGCATACTGTAAATATTCTTTTATTTCAGGGTATTTAGCAGCTAGATTTTGAGGCATTGTCCCCATACACAATTGCCGCAATGCTATTAAATCTGGATTTCTATCAAAAACTGCGTTTAACTTTTGCCGAAGACTACATCCGAAGTCACTTGGAATATTTTTCAAATTATTAATAGCCAATATCTAATGTGGTTAATCCATGATTTAATTTGAGATTTTGATTTTCAAAATAAGTGACTAGTTTTGGAAAATTTCCAATGTATTCCTGAAGAAAATACAACTGATTTTTTAAATTTGGAATTTGTATTAGTTACTTGCACTCAGAAATACTTCGAGCATCGTCATTTAAACATGTAACGAAATTTTGTAAACTATCAAAATTTTCTGCATAAAATCTAGTAGCTTCCAACCATGTCCCTCATCTAGTTATTACTGGAGAGGGAGGCAGTGACAAAGATGGAAGTTTTTCCCTGTAGAGAGCTACTCTCAATGGTGCTTTTCTGAAAACTTTTTTAAAAGAGGATAGAAGTCTATCAACTTCCGGAAAGGTGTCTCATATACGAGCCCTAACAACTATATGTTCGGACGATGTACGAAATGTTAGAAAAATGCAGTTATGTTTATTTTAAAATGTTTTTTTCGTCTTCCCAATCTGAAAATTAAGGCAAATACCCTTCATTTAACAAGAAATTCGATTGTAATTGATTATACTATTTCATTTTGCTTAATTTACGGAAGACAACAACAAAAATATAACAAATTTGCTGACAAATAAATATTCGGACGATAATCGTTATTGGCTTTGAAATTAGTATTATGAACGCGTTGATTGATAAATAAAGTGTGCTTTGATGAATAGTTGTCAGTTAAAGTCATGTTCGCCATTTTGTGTAATAAGAAAATGACGCGTGGTATCGCAACTAATAGAAAACTGCGAGAAATTATAATTTTACAGTATTACAGAAGTAAATCAATGCAAAAAATTTCAAATGACTTAAATCTTGCCAAATCTACTGTCGGAGATATTATAAAAAAGTTTGGCGATACAGCTAGTATTGATGTTCGCGGCAAAAGTTTAGGCCGACCCCGTACTATCACTGAAAGAGAACGTCGTGCTCTGGTCAAAATTTGCAAAACAAATAGAAGAGGTACCTTGCGGCTAACACAAGCCCAATGGAATCATGAGATAAATTTAAACGCCTCCAGGGAATGCTGTAGGCTATGGTTGCATAAGTCTGGTTACAGTTTTTATAAAGTAAGTTTATAATTTTGGGTGTTACAATATGGAAACAAATGATGTTCTTTTATCCACTATCATTATAGGCAAAGGAAAAGCCATTATTAACGACTATTCAAAAGAAAAAACGTTTAGATTGGGCAAAATCAAAAAAAAACTGGACAACAGAAATGTGGAGTAATGTCATATTCAGCGACGAATCTAAATTTGATGTGTGCGTAGGCGATTTTCGAAAAAGAGTCATTCGTACAAAATCTGAAGCCTTTCATAAGGATTGCCTAAAACGTACTATGAAATTTCCAAAAGGAGTTATGATATGGGGGTGTATGAGTAGTAAAGGAGTTGGTGCATATGAGTTCATTGGTAGCACTGTAAATGCAGAAAAGTACCAAGATATTTTATCAAGAAACCTTGTCCCAACAGCATCTCGATATTTTGGAAACGAAAGTTATATATTTCAACAAGACGGTGCAGCCTGTCACACTGCGAAAACAACAAAAAAATGGTTTGGTGACCATAATGTAAAAGTTTTATCGTGGCCGTCAAGCAGTCCCGACTTGAACGTCATCGAAACTTTATGGCATCAGATGAAAAAGTCTTTGCGTAATGATCCTCAACGTACACTTCCAGCATTAAAGACAAAAATTACGCAAACTCCAAAAATAGTCCAAAAATATATTAGGAATGACAAAGATAAAACGGATAAAGGGTCAAAATCGGGGGTCTATGTGTTGACTTGTGAGTGCAATAAGGTATATGTGGGTCAGACGGGGCGTACCTTCCAACAGAGGACAAGGGAACACGAAAAATGTTATAGAAACCAAAAAACAGACTCCACTTTCGCAAACCACTGCTTTAGAGTTAAATCATACATTTAATATAGATTATAAAATTTTACATATACAGGATAAAAGCAAAAAACTTAATTTATTGGAGACTTTAGAAATCAGTAGATACAACAAATTAGGCGTTGCGTTAAATGAACAAACTGAATTTAATTTTTCACCCCTCCTACAATTCTAATATCTACAATACATCCCCACTGTTAATGTGTTACATACATGAGTGTGAGACTATATATATTAGGTTGTTTTATTGTATAATCAGACTATCAGCACCTGATGAAGCCAATGTTTGGCGAAACAATTGTAGTGTTATTAAAACGTATTTGAAACAAACGTATAAACGTGTTTTATTATAATTTATAATGGAGTTTCAACATGTATCTGCCAAGTCAATTAATTATTCAGTATATTTTTGGAGAAATGTTTTGAAGGTAGAACTGTTAAGTTTATTTAATGGAATATTTGCCGCCATTAAAGTTTCACAGAGTTCTTCGTTAAAATTGTCAGATTCTTAAGGCTTAAACAATGGTCTAGATCTAAATAAATGAAAATTAAAAATTTATGCGTAAGTTATTGAAACTTAACGAAATTCACTGGACACTTACGTATACATATATGTAACTAACAGTTGCAACAATGAAAAAAACAGAAACTAATTCACCGTACTGTATTTATCTTACGAAATGTAAACTAATAAATAAAACAAATTATGAAAACTCCCCCCGCTTCTATCTACGTTCATGAAGAAAGGAATTAATTTAAGTGTAATATTGAAGTAATTGCGTCACAATTCAACGACAAAAAACAGATGTGCGATTAACCGAATGAATAATGCTATTCAATAACTGCGTGTTCTACTTAGCGATGTTATAGACCATTTATCTGGTCCATTGTAATTTCGGTCTCTCGTGTCCTGTTCCTAGAGATAACATAGCAAGGGAATAAATACAGGAGAAATTCTATTAATTTTTCAGTAGTTCGCGAAACTCAAAGTACAGAGTGATAAATTATATACTATTTATATGATATTCGGGTATATAATAAGAAAACGAATATATATATATATATATATATATATATATACACTCCTCAACTTTTGAACTGGTACACTTACAAGAACATATATAAATAACAATTTACTACTTTTTGAGCAACACTTTCTTGCTTAGTTGATAGTATATGGTTCTGAGAAACACTTTTAAGGCGAAGAATTAAAAGAATAAAACTTAAATAACGAATTTCAAATGATTTAATAGAAAAATAGCAAAATCTTCATTTTAGTATTACAGAAAAGTTTGCTATGGAAAGAAAAGATAACCAAACACTTAAAGATTAATAATACGTGGGACCTCCTCTAGCTCTTATGACCTCCTGGCAACGTCTTGGCATGCTGAAAATCAAATTCCGAATGTAATGCTGAGGAATATTTTTCCATTCTTCCAAAACGGCAGTTCGGAGCTGATGGTGATTGTTTGGATCCACTCCTCGTGATCTTATCAACCTCTTCAGGTAATCCCATACGTCCTCTATGGGATTAAGATCTGGAGAGTTCACTGGCCAATCCATGTGCGTAATATTGTTCTCTCAAAAAAATGCATTGATTTGTCTTGTTCTATGAGGACACGCGTTATCATCAACAAACACAAAACCATCGCCTATTTCATTAGCAAATGGCAATACTACTGGTTATAATACCTCATAAAGATACCTGGCACTATTCATTGTAGCATTTCCAAGCATAACCAATTCAGTACGACGAGTCGCAAAAATACCTCCCTAAACAGTAATTGAACCACCTCCATAAGCTTGATGGTAAGTCACGTTGATCTCAATATAGCGTTCTCCTCTGTTCGTCCAAACTCTAACCTTTCCATCTGAGCTATGGAGATGCACTCTGGTCTCGTCACTGAATAAAGAACGACCCCAATCTTCAACATTCCAATTTGCATGATCATGTCCCACTCTAGCCTTCTTCTTTTGTGGGCCCTGGTCAACAATGGGCATTTTTTAGAAGATCTGGACTTTAAATTTACCCCATGTAGCCTTCTTCTTACTGTTTGAGTGGATACTTGAGTACCTGTTGCATTCAATAACTGAATTTGGAGTGTTCTTGCAGTAGAAAATCTATTCCTTCGACACTGAACCGTAATAAAACGGTCCTCCCTGACTGTTTTACTGCGATTTCGCCCTCCGCTGGGTCTATATTGGACAGATCCAGTATCATTAAAATGCATTCGAACTCTTCTGATCACATTGTCGCTCACATTGAAATGGGCTGCAACAGTTCTTAGCGATGCACCAGTCATAAGCATTCCCATAGCTTGGCTCATCTCTTCAATACTTAAACGCCTTAATGGCATCTCTAAAATGCAATCAACCACTCTGCATTAAAACTTATTCGAGAAATTCGCAAAAATTATCTTAAAACTTGATAAAAGTATAAGCGTCCGCAAGCTCAGTAACTGCACTTATGACAGATAATAACAACAAACAACAATGGAATCGCAAATGTCATTCGATAGACATTTGTTTGCATTCCGAAAGACAGCCCTGATCATATAGGAAGTTATGCCTAACGCCTACGAAGGGTTATTTACTTTTACTACAGTGTACCAGTTCAAAAGTTGAGCAGTATATATATATATATATATATATATATATATATATATATTGAGGCATTGCAAGAAGGGTTTCTTTTCTCTGAAAGAAACAAAGAATACTTGTAACCATAATATTTATATCTAATATGTACTTCAATACCAAGAAGGGGAAAGATTGATTCAAAGTATAAATACGTTATTTTGACGACAAACTTGCTTTGAAATAATTAACTTATTTTTCTATTTTTTTTAAAATGTTTACTTTCAATTTTTTTATTCAAATTAATATTCAACGCGTGTTTATTCAAACAAATGTAACGTATTTATTTTCAAATGTATTTGAACAATTAAGCCCCGCCCACAATTCTAACGGTGCAATAACCCGAAAATAAACCGATATTGCCAGAGTGTTTGTAAACACATAAACATATGTTATTCAACCAAAGTTATTTTATAAATCAAATTGTAATTTTTTTTACTGTTTTACTCTGTAAAAATGTCTAAAATAATAATATTCGAAAAGATAATACAAGTAAAGAAGGGGGCGATTTTGCGGAAAGTTATGCAATTAAAAACAAGTGAAAAAGTAAGCGTCGGTAATTAGTCGTCACAGTGAGAGGTCACGTTTTTTGTGCTCCGAATTAATTAAAACAAATTGGTGAAATTATTAAGTTCTGGAGATTTTTGAGTCTACACAACGTTACTCACACCTACGATCTACCTGTAGACAAAGTTTACCATCTGCCGACCAATTAGTTCACGAACTACGAATTTTTAAAGTTTCAATACGTTAATTACCCGCCATAAGTTTCACCGTGCAACGACCAGCATCTTGGTACGCTCGAAACCGGTCATCCGAGCAAGCCGCCGTCGGACTTGGAGATTTCTAAAAAACTCAAGTCATCCCGAGGGACCATCGCAGAAATATTATCCAGTTTCCCGTTGTGAAAACCAGCAGAACACATGAGCAGGAAGCAACGGAAGCTATATCCGAAGATTCAGGTTTTTGCTAACTTTAACAATATTTTACGCGCCATTTTTACTTGCTCATATACTTTTCTAGAATTTTCTTTGTTTATTCCATAACTAACTATTTACTTTACTTTCACCGATATTATATCACTGTAATTTTTATTCCACTTATTTAAATATTAGAATCCACTGTTTGTAATTTTAAAAACTTGATTCTATGTTACTTTTATAAACTCTTTTAATAAAACAACACCTAATTGCACTTGTCGTACACCATATTGTTAGACTATAAGAATACCAACCGTTGAGTGTGTCTCCCGTATTGTTATTTGTGTGTCACGAAAATTGTTAATATAAATTCTAAAACTTTGCGAGATAATTTTTTATTAATAAAGTTAATTGTCAATATTTTACTTTGGTTTTCTTTGTAATATACTTGAGATATTGTTCCGATCCCAATTAAATAAACTACGTACATAAAGTCAAAGTGGAGAGAGGTGAACCTACCTTAACCCTGAAGAAATTAAAGAAGCTAGCCGACGACGAGAATAAAAAAAAAACAGATAAGTATTGAACGAGCCCGATTTGAATTGTATATCACTTTTTATAACATTTTCTTATACAACAATTCACAGTTATATAACATTCATTCTTTTATATACATTCATTTTTATATAAACATTTTTTTGACATGTTACATCTGTCAGCCCAACTTTTGGGGCCTTTATAACGATAATAAACATTCTTAAATATTATAACGTCCATTGACACTTTACATATAGAGCCCAACGTTTTGGGGCGTTCATAAATATAACCTCATATAATAAACACATTACAGATATATTAGATCACGCTTGACACATTACAATATATATATATATATATATATATATATATATATATATATAAGGTAAACTTAATAAGTCGGCGATTAAAGGTCTGGTTCATTACTTCAAAGTATATATATTTAAAACAACCCTACATGTTTCGGCAATGATGCCTTTGTCAAGGGAATAAAAAATATAAATCTATTTATATTTTTTATTCCCTTGACAAAGGCATAATTGCCGAAACATGTAGGGTTGTTTTAAATATATATACTTTGAAGTAATGAACCAGACCTTTAATCGCCGACTTATTAAGTTTACCTTATCATACCAAGGTCACGAAAATATTATATTTATATATATATATGTATATACAGTGCGTCCATAAAGTATGGACACAAGCCCGTAGTAACGTTATTGTGCATTATTTGACAAAATGCAAAGATATGTCGATTTTTGTTTTTTATTAGCTATATTTAGATACTACCATTTTGTTTTTTCCGTCGATCTTGAATAACTTATGACGTCATTGACAATTTTTTTAAAACGTCAACCCCATTTTTTCTATGGATTTTGAAAGCTTTTACAATTCTTATTCGATGATGTAAAAATTTTGGTATGTTACATTAGAAAATGTTTAGTAAATTGTGTTCTAATTCTAAGTTTTATTTTTGACATTTTCAGTATCAAATTTATAACAAATGCTCAAAATGTTTTCCTCCATTTTGTTGATAAAATCCTAAGCGATGGTAAATTCTATTTCGCATATTCTGTAATATTTCGGGAGTGATTAGTCTGGTTTCGTAGATGATGCGTTGTCGTAAAACGTCCAAATTTTGCGGTTGTGTCGCATGGACTTTTGATTTTAAATAACCCCACAAGAAGAAGTCCAATGAGGTTAAATCTGGCGATCTAGCTGGCCACTCAATCCCCCTCTTCTTCCAATCCATCTATTAGGAAATGTATTATTGAGGTATTGCCTTACTGCTAGCGTATAGTGAGGAGGAGTACCATCCTGTTGATACCAAATTCTACGATCTGGCAAATGTGGATCCTCATTATTTGGAAAAAGAACCGCTAAAACGGGTATCAATTCTTTCCTCAAAAAATTCAAGTATATTTCAGCAGTCAAGTTTACATAAAGGAAAAACGGTCCCACAATGCGATCGCCGATAATCCCTGCCCATACATTTAGTTTTTGCGTTTATTGGGTATGTGTCTTTTGCATCCAATGAGGATTATCAGTCGACCAAATTCGGAAATTTTGTCTATTCGCAGTGCCATTCAATGTGAAAGTAGCTTCGTCAGAAAACAAAATGTTGAAGAGAAATAGAGGGCCATTATCACAAATTTGCATCAACCGTTCACAATATTCCAAACGCCGATCAACATCATCCTCAGACAACTCTTGAACTAAATTCATTTTATAGGGATGATACTTTGATTTATGCAAAGGTTTCCCGACTCTAGCCCTTGCTACGTCAAATTCTCGACTAAGTTGCCGTGTGCTTGTGTGAGGTCGTTCTTGAACTGTTAGCAAAATGTCAACTTGAGTGTCTAGGACCGTTGATGGACGTCCACTTTTGGTTTATCTCGAACGAACCCTTCTTCCAAACATTTTCTGTGGATTTTACTTACGGTTGAAAAACCGATAGGGTTCAGTCCAGGATGCGTTTCATTAAACAACTCCGCTACTTTCCTAACATTTCGACGTGTATCTCCAAACCCAATCATCATGAGCACCTGAATGCGTTCCCGTTCAGATAAATGCATCTCAGAGAATGAATAATTAAAACACTTAACACCAACAATTAGGATTAAATAAAAATGTTGTGATTCGGATTATTTACAATCTGTCAAGAAAATTACCTTGTCATTTGGGAATGACAGAAAGTTAAAAATGATTACTCAAAAATTTTCTAATGTAAAATACCAAAATGTTTACATCATCGATTAAAGAATTGTAAAAGCTTTCAAAATCCACAAAAAAAGGGGTTTCCATTTAAAAAAATTATCAATGCCGTCATAACTTATTCAAGGTCGACGGAAAAACAAAATAGTAGCATCTAAATATAGCTAATAAAAAACATTAATCGACATATCTTTGCATTTTGTCAAATAATGCACAATAACGTTATTACGGTCTTGTGTTCATACTTTATGGACGCACTTTATAATATCGTATGATTTTGGTTTGATGATTTATTAGTTTATTTTTTTATAATTTGACGAATTTTTTTTCGAATGGTCCTCGTATATGCTTAAGAGTGCGTTATCCTTGACCGTTATGTCTTAGTATCGTGAATGAAATATTTCTAATATATGTAGTAGACATAATTCCGACATAAATGCTAATGTCCATATGTTACTGCGTGTATTAAAGTGATGAAAATTATTTAGGTTTATCTCGTGGAGCACATAAAAGTTTTATGTCTCCATTAGCTGCCTCGGAACAGAATACCATCACACAATAATTGATATGTATAATAAGATTACGCATCCATTTATCCTTATTAATAAAATGTCCCCATATATGTCTATGTATGGGTACCAATCTCTTTTCCTTCATCTACCGTTCGGGTATTTTCATTCTTCTCGAAGTGCCTTCCGGATTCACAGCACGTTATACAATCCGTAATACCGTCATTATTGTAATTCTTTTCTACTCGATCTGTTCCATCGGCGGACTCCTATCAATCAATCTTAGTGTCAGTGCGTAGTACTATTCTGTCTAGCTGGTCGTCCCTACTGCCACGGAGGATTCTTAGTTTACTCAACGTCGCATTAAGGATTAGCCCGGGGAGTTCTACCGAGCACGATGCTGAAATATAAACCTATCAATCAGGGCGTCAATCGTGTCATTATTGGCACACACACAAACACTGTGTACGGGTGAACAGTATGTAGTTGTTTGTTTGTTGGAAATAACGTGGTCACGAGTTGACCTGGCGTCGTCATCACGGCGATTACGAATTTGTTCACGTGATGCGTGCGTTCGGATATCTTGCAGAACGGCTTTCGAACTTAGTGGTTTTTTAGAACAATTTTATAATAGTTTGTCGGTGATATCGGATAAACTGTGTTTATATACTTTCATATATAACCAGGAAGTCTTACTCTGGGCATTTTTGTATTTTATCTAGATGAACTACGATTATTATGTTTCACAGGTCAGATTTAAAAAAAAAAAAGTAAAATTACCAATTACATATATATGTTGCGCGTTTCGGAACGTTACATCTAACCTTTAAATTATATCGTGAATACAGTTAGCTTCATTAAAGCTTAGCCTCTGTAATTCCTTATACGCCTGAATTAGACCCAACTATAGAGTTACAATAAATAATTTGGCATATCGTCAAAGTTGTACTTTTTATGGAGTTGTAACAAAGTTTACGAAAAATTATAATGCGTTTGTGGGAACATAAGCAGGGCGCAAATTAATTGCATTTTCGCGAAGTAATATGAATCTAAATATTGCTTTCTACATTTTACGACGCTAATTATGAATTTTTTAATTGAAAAAATTCGCCCTTAACCCACGTACAAGGTCTTAGAACTCAAAGTGTATCTTTATATTGAATCGTGGATTCCTTGGTTCTATTGGCATTTGTCAATTTAAGTGGAAGTCAAGTTCCTACAGAATAGCACGCTTATCTTCACGCTGTATATGTATTTTATTGTTTCCACGCCTATTAATGAAGGTTTAATTTAAAATTTTAATTTAAAAGACAGCGTAGATATTTCGAGATTACTAGTCTATAATGCCTGGCCTAAGACACACTTCAATCGTGTATTTATGATTATTTATTCAAGTCTATAATCCACATGCGTTTTAAAATGGTTTTAGTAACTCTATGTACTCCAATTCTACCGTGTGTAAGGTCTTACTTACTCTACACTAAATTCCTTATTTGTTCTATCAAATTCTTCTTGTAAATGAACATTGATAATTTTGTAGTGATAATTGATATAATAGCTATACTAATTACGATATATAAATCTTTCACTCTTATATTGTTTTAATTTAAATGAATTTGCTAATGTCTATTGACTCAAAGACTGAACTACTTAGTTTATAATAGTAGCAATACTGAAAAACGCAAATATGAATTTATAAATCAATGCTGAATCTCTACCGAGTCAATATTTGATGAATCAACGATGAATGAATGATGACTCCTCTAATTCCGCCGCGTCTAGCCTTTCATATGCTGTGTTTTGTGATTCTTGGAGTATTTTTCCCACTCCGAAAGAGTTATTTCTATTTTGTCTAATTTTAATCTTTATTTTAAATTTTTGCTCATGTATATCCTATCTATTATAGGTACCTTCGTTTGTTTTATTTTTGTGTGCAACCTCTTTGTCTATATACTTTTTTCTTTGACATAGTTTCAGTGTTTTGTGCCTTTTATCATGGAGTTACAAATTTCCTATCGTCTGCATTTTAGGAATTTCTTTTATTTCGTGTTGTACCTTGCAAATTTTTCCAGGTAAATCTGCCTACGTCTTTTGCAAATCGCCTTGGTATTTTCTTTCTCTTTCTTCCTCCTTGGTTTCTCGTCCCTCTCATTTCCATTTGTGTACGTTTTCTCGATTATAATTTTATTATTGGCCATGCACCTTCTAATATGCTTTTCATTTTGATACTTTGCCTTTATTTACATTTGAAAGATTGGTGATTTAATTGTATTATTTTTATTTTACGATGTTTCGTTTGCATTTCGTTATTGATATCTTCGTTGTTTTTAGATTGCACTGCTGCTGTTCTTGATGTATGAATGCCTTTGATGTCTCATGTTTATTTGTCCATTTGGAAAGATTATTTTGTATCCTGTTTTTCTACATTACTGGAACGCGCAGTATGTTTTCCTATTTAATTAAATTCTAGGTGTGCTTAATAATTAAGCTAACCTCTAATTTATCTACATATCGTTAAATTATTTACAAATAATTTTTTTAAAAATATACACCTAATTATTTATACAATAGAGTAAAATGTTATATTAGACCACTTCCCCCGATGCAAATGATAATAAAAATAAAAATAATCATGATAATAAAAAAATTAGAAATTTAGAAATATATACGAGAAGCGTATATTTGTACATTAGATCTTAATAAACGCTAAGTTGCCATGGCAACCAGGCATGAAAACTTTGTCCGCACGATACGTACACAGTGTAGCTAATTAATGATGAAATATGTCGAAATCACCTATATAATAACACTTTGTGTGCCCTTAATTCAAAAAAAAATAAATATAATTTCATTGTATAAATTTTTTTTTACGAACAATGGTTCTATTTCACTTTTAACGAGTGCCCAACACTAACATACAGAACATACAGAAGTTAAAAAATTAGACTTAGACTTAGACAACTGTCATAATTACAAGGTAATATAAAATCGTATTACATATATTTGCGAGCAATACTACTCGACTAACTACACATTTTTAATTAATCGTATTATATTTGCAAGCAAAACTACTCGACTATCTACACATTTTTAATTAAAGTGAATAAATAATGACATCTATTTGAGTACATTACATATTTAAAGGAAAGTAAAAGAGTGCGCAATATTTTTAAACATATTTAAGATAATTATTATGATTTATTATCACTTTTCAAAAAAGATTTAAAAAACACAATGGCTCCAACACTATAAAATGATTGAGCAATAGAATAATATTTAGCATCCAAACATAAAATAGCTATAGAAGATTTTAATTGGTGAGAGAATATAATAACAAAGTTAGAGGAACGAAATAAACTACAGACCCCATTTCAGAAACTTATACACCAAAGTAAGTATATTATTCATTCATGTTTATACTTCATACTATATTCATAAATTAATCTGAAAAGTTTTAAAATTACATTGCTAACTCATCACAATACAACCAAAAAAAAACTCTTTACCTATTGCCATAATTGAATACATTAATGAACCAAAATAATAAATCAACCTTGATTGTGACAATAATGTAAAACTTTAATTAATTATATATAAACTACTAAATCACTAAATTTCAAATATATAATAGTATTAAATTTCATGGCATTTCGACAAATGCTTTTGATAGGTACTGTTGCTAAGTAACGTAACAATTAATAGTGATATTTTCTGACAGATTACTAAATTATTATCCTATGATTTTAAATTTAATATGATAATATCTAATTGTAATTGTAGTTGACTAAATGCATAAAATGAATATTCAGGCATCGTAATTCTAAATACTAAAATGGGTAATTTAAGATATTGCAAATATAAAACTTCAAATAAGAAATAACGGATAAAATATGTTAATATTTACTTATATTTCATTGGAAATTGAATGCGAATTAACGGTTGTCATGGGAACCATACGATCAAGCAACGTGGACTATGCATCTCTTATCATGTCAAATTGTCGGAGTGGAAATGGCTTAGCAACAGAACGGCAGTCCACGTGAACGGCGAACGCCAATAGCCATGCGCGTACGCATGTATAGCAAACGCCAATTAAGTTGGCGCGAGGAGGGGTAAGTTCGCGCAGGATTAGAAATAGTGGGGAGATTTGTATTTGATTTTACATCAAATGTCAGATAATTCTAACCTCTGAGCGTATATCACTTTATGATCCCCTAGCAAATACATTATGTTCCGTCAAACGTCAATGACAAATGTATTCTGACAATTACTTGACTAGTGGGGGTAGACGTTTTTAAAACGTTTTCTGCGCACCCCCTCCTCGCGCCAACTTAATTGGCGTTTGCTATACTTAAGTCAGGTCAATGCCCTAGCATTAGAATGCATTCGAACAAATTCCAAGAACTTTTCGGTAATGGATTTATTTACGATTTTTTTAGATGTTTTTTTTTGCCATGAATTGTTCTGCTGTTTGACACGTTGATTTTAAATATTAAATAAGAAATGTTTCTCTCTCTTAAAATGCATTATGAAGTAATTATTTTTATTCCGTATTTGGGATTATTTTTCTCACATAAAATATTGTTTTTCTCTTTTTATTCACATTATAAAAAAATTTTGTGTAGAAAATACTAATATGTATATAACATCTGTGGAACTTCTTTATATGTAAACAATTCCTGGAATTTTAATATAAATCGTGTGGCAAATAGTTAGATTTTTTATGCTTGTGTAAATATATAAGCAAACCGCTCTAACAATATAATTCGTAGAAAAATTGAAAGTTCTATGGTTCTTTGAATAGTTTAACGTAGGGTTCATGTATAAACGAATATTATTTATTTTAGTGCTCCGGATTAACTTGAGAAGGCTCTATCTTGTATGTCATATACAGTCTTATTCTTACTATGTACTTACTATACTTACGGTTTTTCTTACTGACGTCTCATGTGTACGGAACAAGGTGTTTGATATGCTTAGTTGTTGTCAAACAGAGTGTTGTTCAGTGAAATCAACAAAACGCTGTTAAATTCAATTAGAGTTTAATAAACATAACTATCAGAATTCACAACAACAATTAAATGGCCACACATAAAACAATAATTAAACAGCAGAAATAAAATAAAAATTATACAATATCTTTTAGATAATTGACGAGGAAATGCATAAGCATAAGCACAAATAACTTATGTCAAAAATAAGACTACTAAGGTTATTTCAACACGTCACACGTGTAGACGTTTTTATGGTTATACCAATATTGAATAAGAAATCTTTGTTTACAATATAATAATTTAATAATGGTAACTTTATTACTTTATAATTTGTTTTGTGAATTAAAGGATATTTTATTTTGAAATTGTTTTATAACTGCTTTAAGAGCTGAGTTTTAAATTCAATTTTATATTTTCTTTTTCTTTTAAATACCTTACCAAAACTCTGAAGTAATTAATTGGCGCTTTTTTATTCCCACGCCGTACTTCTATTAGTTTAGATTTGAGCCACCTGGTTGGTTGTTTTCCAATCGCGTGGGAACAATGAGAAATTGCCCGGGAACTGGTCTCTTTTTTTCCCGCCAAAACTGCACACGGCCAAATTTACTTACTGGGATGAATCTCTTTGGAAGAATTTATCGTCGGTATAATATTTCGAAGATATCTCGGCACTTCTTTTCTTGGAAGTCGTAGATTTTATGCAGGATTATATTATTTTCTTTGTATCTTGGTTCGGCGTCGGTAGAAGATTTTTCTTTAACCCTGCAGAACTCGCGCCATTCTGTGGAACGTGAGCCCTCACGCGTGAGCATTTTTCTCACGCTTCATATTTTTTTTTATATAACGTCAGGATGCAAATAAAACTAGTGTTTTTTTAAGTCAAAATCAATATTTATTGTTTTTTTAAACATGTTATTTGCTTATAAAAGTTCAAAATCTCTAACATTTGCTAATAAAATAAAAATAATAAAATTGTAATCGAAAATAAATTTAAAAAAATCCTGTATTCTCTAAAATGCTAATCACTCTGATCTGAGGAACTATTGACGTTGGAACATGAGGGACAGACATATTTAGCATGTTCTGTACAAATCACTTTATTGCACCTCTCGCAATGTTTCTTGCTTTATCGATTTTTTCGCCTAGGACAACACGCGCAAAAACCTGAGGCAACCTCTCGCACAACTGTTGATTCCTTCATGTTACAAATTTTTCGAATTCGGGTACGTAACTCACCGGCAAATTCTGTTTTGAAGATCGATTTATCAAATGTGGTTTGATCAATTCTTCTCTCTGTCAAATATAATCTGCGGTCTTGAATAATTTCGGTATTATTTTTATATATTATTTGAGAGTTGATACCGCCTATATCCAAAATTGAGAAAAATAATCTTAGCGGACATCTACAACAGAACCTAGAGACAGAGTAAATTGACTTCAGCTCATCTACAACATCGACTCCGCCTTTTGTCAAATTATAAAACGTGATTATCTCCGGTTTTGAAGCATCTCCAGATTCTTCATCGATTTTATCATCACTATAAAATGTAGATAACATAGAAAAAATTTTGTTTGGTTTCGGATTGTACGAAACTAAAACCATAGGTTTGCAAAATGCAAATATGCTGCTATTTAGTGGTCTAATTTTAGTATTCAACATCAAAGGCGGTATCTCTTTTTTATTTTTTCTTAACGTTCCGACAATAGTTGTTTTCATTTGAATCATGTCTTTGGCTAGTGGTATAGATGTGAAATAGTTATCCATCGTAATGTTTCGACCTGTGTTCAAAATTGGTTGCGTTATTCGTTTTACTACAGAGCTTGCCGAGTTATCCAATTTAAATGGGCCTTCAGGCTGTTTACCTGCATAAACTTCTAAGTTGCATGTATAAAATATTCTAGAATCTACTAAGGCCCATATCTTCAAACCATATTTTGCTGGTTTATTCGCGATGTACTGCCTGAATTTGCACCGCCCACGAAAATTTTCCAGCATTTCATCGACTGTGCAGTATTCACCAACTTGATAGTTGTTTAGGCATTTCTCTACAAATTGCTCGAATACTTGCCGAATTGGAGCTAAATTGTCATATTTCTTTCTTTCCACTCTGTCAGTTACGTTATCAAATCTAAGAGAGCGTAATAAAAGGTGAAATCTATCTCTAGACATTGTAAGCTTGAAGCATTCTGGAGCCGTGCCATCGTCCGACCAGAGTTCCCGAATGTTCAAATATTGAGCCTTTTTTATCCCAGCCATATATAATAGTCCAATGAGAGCATATATTTCTGCCTCATTTGTTGCACGACAATCCCTATCTCGCGTATAATTTGGGCGTAACTTGTCTAGAAAAATATTTGTACAGTTCACAATATGTCGATTCATATCAGGCGGAAAAAATAACTCCCAGCATTCTCTTACAGATTTTGCATTTTTTGCAATGGAGGTGACGCCGGGTAAATGACTATAACAATATTATGTCTCGGAGTGCGAGTGTTAGGATAAGGCGAGTGGGCCAACCAGCGAGTTGTGCCATCTTTACCAATATAATGATGTTCTCCATCAAATTGAGGCTCTGTGTCAACTATCATATCATCATTTTCGTTATCACGATCTGATTCTTCTGTGTCTGTATTATGGTCACTGTGTTCACTGACATTGTCACTCTCCACTTCATAATGATCTCCATCATCAAATAAATTTTCTGATTGCTGGTCAAGGGCTGGTTGAGCCATCCATGTTGGTTGTGGATTTAATTCTGCATATTGTTGTCTTGCTAATTCGACAATTTTCTGAGTTCTACTCATTGCCAGTATACTAAAAAAATAACATCGTCATATAAATATGTCATTTTCACTAATATAAAACATTTAGTACACGACTAAATACTAATAAATGCAATACTGACATAAATAAGGTTAGAAAAACACGTCAATGCTATAACTCGCGTAGTGAGAGAAACGTCAATAGGCAAAACAAAACACCAATGCCGGAACTAGCGCCGTGAGCGAAATGCTCACGCAGTCTGCAAGTGATTGACAAGTTCTTCCTAGAAATTGCTACAGACGACTAATTGGTGTTTAGGTTGCATTTATAAACAGAAGTGATACGTAAACTCACCTAGAGGGCGCCTCGTTCCTATATCTCAACCCTCTTTAAAAATACAACAATTCTGGCTTAAGCGTGAGCGAAATGCTTATAGGCGCGAGTTCTGCAGGGTTAACTCGAAATATGTCGACTCCTAGAAGAGATATTGTCTCACCGAAACTTTTAAAATTCGTAGATATATTATATCGATCTTTTAACACTACTTTAATTGTCGCACAACGATTACTTCCGCACAATTATACTTTTATATTACGTAGGGTCCACGAACGTGTCTACTCCCTGGCGATAATCGTGTAACCTCCGAATGTAAGGATTTTCATCGCGACCGTCTTTTTTTCTTAGATAGTTACGTGTACGCCATAAACATAGTTTCGAACGGCTATAAATATTGAAAATAGATTTTAATAAAATTGATAATTGAAATATAGAAAGACTAATGTAGAAATTAATTATTTTAGAGAAAACTTTTAAATAGAAAATGATATGTGTTACTCGTAAATACATATCCATGTTGATGCATTTTTACATATATTATACAACATCATTATAGCTACATTTAGATTACAAATTTAATATACAGTGTGACATATTTTTCAATAAATAAATAAATAATTACAAAAGATTGCTTACAAAACTTATACTTGTATTTCCTATTAAATATAAAATCAAATGGAAATAATTAAAAAGATTAACTTAATAAATACTATAATTAGTGTTATTCTCAAACAAAAAAAAATACTTATGTTGTGCATTTCTTTACTTCGTTTTATTACATGCCCATCCAATTTGTTCTTTGTTACTCTTTGAAATGGTACCTAAGTGTAACCAGTATAATATATACTTTTTAAACTTACCTACTGAATAATATAGAAATATTGATAAAGACAATTATTTAGAGAACAATAATTTACTAAATTCAAAGAAACAACAACAAAACATAAACACCAATCCATGTTGCAATCGTAAGCAGCACGCTACTGTTATACAAACACCCTTAAATTGTATCAGATAGGATATAATGATCTCATCCAACTCTAATATGTTCATAACGCATTATGACGTATGTGGTATTCTCTAAGTGTTTTCACTACATCATGTATGCATTTTTCTAAGTATTGCCTCGAGTGGAACAAAACAATTAAGTCGCCTTAACTTTTACAGGGACATATCCACTTCCTCCTTATAGAGAACACATTGAAATAATGACAGAACTAAAAAGTTCAAGAAAGAAGATAAAAACAATATTAATTTACATCATGTTTGCTATAACTTTCAAGGACTCCATACTAATCGTAAAAGCATATAATTAATTTTTCTGAACTAAAAAAAAAAATACACTTTTTTAAATATAACATATTTCAATAGCTTCGTCCGAAAATATTTTTTAAATAGGTAACGCATTCGATTTATCGATCCATTCATATTATACATAATAATAACAATATTATTTCATCTTGATATTTATTGACATGTTCTTAGATTTGGCAACAGTCATTCATTCAGTGAACCAAAAATTAGACGTCTCTCTAATTTCCTCTTTCCAGTAATCGAACAATATCTTTCGCGATTTCGCGGAATTCCTCCGTCAAATCGGGTGAACACAATAACTTTTTGATTTGATACACATACCATCCGAAAATCCGACTGACAATACAATACTAACAACACACCTTGAATGAGAAATTCAATTTATAAAAGACTTTTTCTCTCTCTCTCTCTCTTTCGTTACGTTGGTATCTTTTTAAGTGTAACGGCACGTTTATTCGATCTTTTCCAAGGGAATAAATCAAGCGATACAATTCCGAATCGACTTAATTTCGGGTCATTCCGAAATCACAGATAATGATAGCCAATCCGGCGATATTTCGCGAGGAAGAATGTTGAAAATCCGGAGAAATAATCGCTGTGGACATGAAAAAATGCAATACTTGTAATGGTGATTCAAGCATGTGTGAATTGAAGAAATTTGGAACGATAAATAAAAGTAGTCAACTTTATAAACACAATTTATGTTAAGGAAATTAAAAATGAAGAACAAAAATGTTTTAGAGTGTTTTTAATATCATTCATTCGATAAATAAATATAAATTTAAATTAATGTATTGAGAATAAGCATTAATTATTAAAAAAAAGATAATAATGTTAATTAATTCAAGGACACGTGGAGAAATATATACAGGCTGTTCCACGTAATCCGTTCGTTGAAAGTTTTCTATGTTTCCGCTTTAGGACACTTTTAAAAATTTGTGGTTCGTAATCTTGATACTTACTGTTTTAAAACAAAATATTTACGCTTATGAACCACTTTCGGTTATACCGGAAGACATAACCGACTTTGTAATTTTAAATAGAATGTTATATTTTTTATTGCTTTTTTAGATTCCTTGTAAAGTGCTATAATATTTTATATTCAGATTTCTTTTGTAAAAAATTAAAGTTTTTGAATTATTTTGATTTTTGTGAAACTTTGTGTGTCTTCAATACACTTTTCAAAACCACATATCTAAGGCGTATTTGAATTGAACTACGTTATATTTCTACTGAAGACAACGAAAGGTATAAGATTCTGAGTAATTCTAAACATTTAATAAATTTCTTACAGGGTGTTCGAAATTTATTGATTATTTAAGTAATTTTAATTAAAGAAAAATCGTTTATTTTTTTAATGGAACGGCCTGTAGATGAGCGTGCCATGGTTAGAGAATACAATCCCGAGTATATTTTTCAATCCCGGGATTACGTGATTTTTGAAGCGTAATCCCAGAATCCCGGGATTAATCCCGGGATTAGACAATGTGGTTTCTAATTGGGCTCAAATGAAAAAAAAACTTATGTAATTTCTTAAAAATTATTTATTAATATTGTTGCACAACACAATATACTAAAATAAGGAACAAAAAAGACAATACAAAAAACTATTTAGAATTTCGAAAATACAATCGCAGAAATATCAAAGCATCCAATGTTTGACTTCCAAGCCTGCTTCGTAGTTTATTGTCAACATAAGCAGCAGCTGAAAACGCTCGCTCAGGCTCTACACTGGTTTGAGGAATAGACAATATATATTTATATGCTAATTCTAAGTGATATCTACGAACTCCTCCATTTTCGAACAGGCTCATTTCGCGTCTAATACTATTTACCAACCCCGATTCATTTTTGTACTTCAGGATCCGGGGATTCCATGCTCTTATTAATTTCCAGTTGTAACTTTTCCTTTAGTGTCAACTGGAGTTGGGAAGTTTGTTGCCTTGGCTCATCATCTGTTCGTGATCCTGACCTTTCTTCCTCTTCCGTGTCATCTCGACTATTTAGTCTTTTAACAATACTCTTTATTTGCGCTCTCACTAAAGCCTGTGTAGGAACTGGAAATAAGTCAAGCCATTCCAAATCCGATAATAACTGATTTTCATCATATTTTCATGGATTTTGTAATAATTCAACACACCAGTTAAATCATCATTTCATCGTTGCTTTATACATTCCACTAAGGATGTTTTCATTTTATTGGCGAGTGCTGAGTTTTTGCTAGAGAATTGTTATATAAGAAATTTCAAAGCTGCATCGGCTGTGCATAAATTCGTCAAATCAGCATCTTCTAAACGGATTGGATGATTGAGATTTATAAGAGCTTTTGAATGCAGATTTTTAAAACAGAAAATCGTTCCAGCATGGTTAAAAGACTATTCCACCTAGTTTTACAGTTACAGTCCAAAAGAAGTCAAAGCTCTTTTTCACGTTCAATCTTGACATATTTTTGAGGTACTGTTTCATTTTTAAATGGTGATCTTTTGAAATACATTACAACTTTGCGGATTTTCTTTATTAGCTCATTTATTTTTTCATCTTTCGTTAACTCTGGTATGTGTTCTCGCGCAAGTTCATTTTGTGACATTAAGATTAAACCTGATTCTGGACAGTCTAAGTCTTCTAAATTGTCATCATCATCATCGCTGTCGTTCATATAATCAGCAGTCACAGCTGGTTCATTTATAGTATCATCTAAGTCTGAGGTAGGGCTGTCTTGCCTGCCTTGGAAATAATTCTTTATTTTATAAAGCACATCACAAACGGCCAAATTGATACCATGTGCGAGACACAGTTGTTGTTCAGTGCAAACAAGCTGTTCCACCTTTATCATGACGTTCGGTCCATCGGTTACAGTAGCCACGATATCAGTTTGCAGGAAAATACCAAATTTACTTAGACGCTCTTTCAATATAGATGACAATTTTCAGCCGTCATACCTCCATGAATAGGAACGAGTCCTAAGCTCAATTTTTTTATATGAATTAACATTGACAGCCATGTATCGTTTATTCGACGTTGATGTCCACCCGTTGAAAGATAGACTGAATCTTTCACGTGCACTTTTCAAATGTTTTAATTCTGCAGTTACTTGCTTTCTGATTTTTTCACTAATTCATAACACGCTTTCGAATTGTGATGGCTGATTTTGGTAAATCCGTGTATTTCGCTAAGAGCAATTTTCTCAAATCGTCTGAAATTATGAATACACTGAATGGAAATACATCTAATGCAATAATTCTTGCCAATACATCATCCAGGCTATCGTCTGCACTTTTAGTAAAATAATCTTCTAGCTTTCGTTTAGCTGGCGGCGGTGCTGTGTTCAGATTTTCAGAATCTTGACTTGTTGAAGCTGTTAAACGATTAACTATCAGCTAAAATCTTAATGTTATGTTTTGATGACAAATGTGTATGTAATCCCTTAGTCGATCCACCCAAAGTCTTGAGAATGGCAGGGCATCGCTTACATTTAGCTGTATTCCCGTCTTTTGCAACTGAAAAATAACTCCACGCTGTCGACGTATCACTTTTTCTATGTTGAACGAAGTCTCCGGCCATAACTTTTTCAGATAATTGACTTTTAAATTTAAATGACATAACCTGCGTAACCTTGTCGCTGGTAGAATAATAAATAAAAAAAGTAAAACCTAACAGGGAATCCCCGACGCGGAATCCCTCGCAACAATATTATGATATATCATATCAGGTGATCGGGTGATTCACCTATTGACCCGTTGGGGAATTACTTTAAAAGTATTGTATTGAAGTTTGCCGGGCGGTCCCTTCTAAGTTACTTATTATTTGGGCTGTACCTGTGTAGTTCTTTTATCGTACGGCGTACCTAGGATTGATTTTTTGTCTTTTATTATTAAGTGCCCTTAATATAATCTAAGTAAGGTCATTTTCAAGGCGCAACGAATTACGGAATTCAAACTGGCAATCCGAAAATCCCGGGATTAGCCAAATACAGTCCTGAGATTTACGGGATCAAAACCCGGCCGGGGTCCCGAGATTCCGGGATTCGGGATTGCGGGATTGTATTCTCTAGCCATGGTAAGTTGATTAATATTTTGCATCGTATAGGTGTAAGTTTCGCTATGCCTATCTCTCATAGTTTTAGAGTTATTAATGATTATTTTCTAAATTGAACATTATGAGTAGCAAGCTTTGGAAAAAAAATTGTAAATAGTTTTTGAATTATACCAACTGTACTTAAATTCATCAAACTTTTCGCGAAGACGTTAGAAAATGAAATAAATTGGCAAAACTGAGAATAGATTTTATATCATATGAGATAACAAAAATAACCAACCACACATTAATAAGCAAAAATGTGAATTAAATCAACATATTAAAGATAAGTAATGCGTTCAGGGTGATATTCACAAATGGTCAAAATTATCTCCCTTCCGATCTGAACAAAACACAATTCATCTTATTAACTCTGTTGTAGTTGTTTTTCTTACTTGCTCAGCGTTCAAGTATCGAAAACCGTCTCTTACTCTAGTTATGAGCTATTCTCGGTTTTGCACGATGGACGCATAAACCTGATTTTTTATTTGACCCCATAAATAAAAATCAAGAAGAGTCAGAACGAGAGATCTAGGTGGCCAGAAGCAAGATCCATTGCGACCAATCCGCCTATCCTCAAAGATATTGGTTAATTCCCGATATATTCCATGTGAAGAGTGAGAGGGTGCTCTATCTGTTTAAAACCAAAATTGTCGTTTCAGATTGTTCAAAAATTACAGTACTACTTCCATTAACAATTGTAGATACCTGGCGCTTGTTAAATGTTCGTTATAAATTTCGTATTCAACGTGATTATGCATAATCATTGCAAAAAACATTGAAGCTATAAATGTCTTGAAAATTTGCTTCTCTAATGGTATGTGGATTTTGTTGGGCCAAATGATGACAATTTCTTGTATTAAAAGTCCCATCACGGTTAAATTTCGATTTATCTGTCCAGATAATTTTAGATAAAAAATTGGGATCTTCTATTATTTTAGTTACAATAAATTCGCAAAATTGAATTCTTCTATCTCGATCTTCTGGACGAAAGGCCTGAACAGTTTTGAAATAATAAGGATGCATAATATTTTTCTTTAAAATCCTATGTATTGATGTACATAACATTCCTACATCTGTAGACGCCGCCGGTATAGAGCTAGTTCGATGCCCACGAAAGTACCCCAAATCAACGATTTCATTACCTTCGTCGCCCATAATCGGTTTTGGAACTGTTTTCTTGACTTGAATACCAAAGCGAATGAAATTTCACACTATTCGCTTGAATTTACATTTATTCATTGCTGGTAAATGTGGGTCTTTCATTAAAAAGTCGACATGTTCTTTGAATAATTTGAAGAGATTCACCATGAATATAGAATAAATTAAAAATATTTCTTTTAGAATAAATATTTAATTTGTCTTGCATATTTATGAACAATTTAAAACCACTTAGACACGAAATAAACTTTATAACAATTTTTACAGATCAGATTTAGTTTTCAAGGCTTACTACTACGATTTTTCTTGATAATGCTCAATTTAGAAAATTACATTTTGTAATTTTTCCATAATAAAACAAAATTAATTTAAAATGTGTTCAAATATATGTCTATTCTGCTCTACACATGCTCTTAATCGCCTCTGCATCGACAGACTTACATTTTGAGCCATGTTGTTTTTACTTAATTGAAGAAAAGCGTTTCTGATTCGTTGCTGCATGTTCTCTGCCGTTATAGGAGGTGTTTCGTAAACTATATTTTTTACAGTAGGCCACAGAAAGAAATCACAGGGGGTTAGATCTGGTGATCGTGGTAGACAGCTTATAAAGCTTCCTCTCCCAATCCACCTATTGGTGAATACCCTATCTAAATGTGCTCTTGCAGCAGCACCGTAATGTGTAGGTGCACCATCATGTTGGTACCACAATCTCTTTATGACGTTATCTGGTAGGCCTTTTAACAGCAATGGTAAATTATTTTGTAGGAAATTTGTGTAGATTTCACAATTTAAAGTAGTATTAAAAAAGAATGGACCTCCACAGGTGTCAACACTCCATTTTTGTTGGATAAAATGGGTTGCACAAAATGAGGGTTTCTAGGGTCATAATAATGAGAATTTTTTCTGTTTGTTATTCCACAATTAGCAAATGTTGCTTCATCTGTGAAAAGCACATGATCTAGAAAAGTTAAATATTGTCGTAATTGAAAAAATAGCCATTCACAGTAAACAAGTCTCCTTTCAAAATCCGTTTGTAATTAGCCTTGATGATTTTGAATTTTGTAAGGGTGAAATTTATGTTTTTTTAAAATCCTTCTTACAGCAGTGACTTCTATCTCGTGTTCTTTCGAAATTTTTGCACTACGGACTGGACGACTGTCACTTCATTATCGTCTGTAACCATAATCTTAGTTCTTTCATGTTTGACGTAATTCACTTAACCCGTCCGAAGATACCTTGCCAACAAATTTTCAAACATTTTAATACCTGGTGCTCTTCGGTGAGGATACTCCATGGCATATGATCTTGATGCTAAAAGTGGATTTCTATTGCTAGCGTCAAGAACAAATACCATGTCCATTAGCTCCTCTTTATAGCTTTTAAACTTCGATAACTTTGACACAACATATTTAAGACTCTGTATATGTTGTCACGTTGTTCACCCTCAAAACATATAACATGTTAGTCCGTAAATTGGGAACAAAAGAGTTACGTGAGGCATGCACCTTTTTCAAGCTAAGTCTTAAAATGTTAGATGCTGCAACTGTCAAGATTTTAACAAAATTCGCAATAAAACCAAAACTAACAATTGTAAATTGTCATATATCATTGCAAAGATAATTTGGGTGGCTATCATCACAATAACAACAAAGTATAGCAATCTATTTAAAAAAAAAATTAATTTGGAATACCTGTAAATATATAAATAAAAATAGAAAATGCACTGTAGCATACTACATGTGTACGTAAAATTTAATTGCTACAACTTTATTAGTTTTCATGCTAAGCTCCGCCGACACACTATTGCCGCACCCGGTAGAGAGATATAACTAGAGAACGGACACGCTTACCACATGACGCAAAGCCCAGTGCAGTACTGGCGAAAGGCTGTATTTCTAAAATATTTAATTTTATTTATATAATTGGAAAACGAACGAGTGGTGATCTATAAAATTACGAAATACATATTTATTTGTTGAAAAGTTGTATTTATAAAGTTTTTAATTTTATTTATATATTTGGAAAACATACGGGTGGTGATCTATCTATCTAAAATTACGAAATACATATTTATTAATTAATTTTATTTATATAATTGGAAAACAAACGGGTGGTGATCTATAAAATTACGAAATACATATGTATTTGTTGAAAAGTTGTATTTTTAAAGTTTTTAATTTTATTTCTATAATTCGAACATTTTTATTTGTTCATTTTGTCGTTCAAGTTGAGTAAAGGAGTATTAATATTGACCAGCAATAGTTTCTCAAGGTTTTCTTCTGTCAATTTTGTTCTCTTTGAATTAAGTACCTACATCCTTATAAATAGAAAACGTCCTTTCTACATCGCAACTGGTTATAGGTGCATACTGGAAATATTCTTTTATTTCTTCATATTTAGCCGTTAGATTTTGTGGAATTGTCTCCATACATAATTGCTGCAATGTAATTAAATCTGGATTTCTATTAAGAATTCCTTCAAACTTTTGCCGAAGGCCACATCCGAAGTCACTTGGAATACTTTTCAAATTATTAACAGCCACATCTAATCTGGTTAATCCGTCATTTAATTTGAGATTTCGATTTTCAAAATAAGTGATTAGTTTTGGCAATTTTCCAAAGTGTTCGTGAAGAAAGTACAACGGATTTTTTAAATTTGGGATTTGTGTGAGCTCCTTGCACTCACCAATACTTCTAGCATCCTCCTTTAGCAGTGTTACGAAATGTTTTAGACTATCGAAATTCTCAGCATAATAACTAGTAGCTTCCAGCCATGTTCCCCATCTAGTTATTACTGGAGTGGGAGGCAGTGACAGAGATGGAAATTTTTCCCTGAAAAGAGCTACTCTCAATGGTGCTTTTCTGAAAACTTTTTTAAAAGCTGATACAAGTCTATCAACTTCTGGAAAAGTGTCTTTGATATATTCACAGATTCTGTGGAGAGCATGTGCTACACAAGTAATATGCAGCATATTAGGATATGTTTTCTTCAATAGTCTGCCTGTTTTTAACATATACGCAGCACTATCACTGACAAATAAAAGTATTTTTTCCTTGTACGTGGCGTCCGAATGAAGCATTTTTTGCATATTCTCCTTAATGGTTTCAGCAACTGTTTCCGCATCAACTCTATTTATAACACTTGTTGCTATTACATATGAGTTAAAGGGAATAGTTGGATGTAGTACACCAGCTACAACATTTACCACACAGCGTCCTAACATATCCACCGTTTCGTCGGCGCTTATCCATATGTATTGATTTAAAAGATGGCTTCTAATGCGTTCTACTGTTCTCGTATAGCACCTAGAAACATAATATTTGCGTAAAGTTGATTCATCAGGAACATTTCGACCAGTATATTTTATCAGAAATGTCTTCAAAATTGGATTGTTCAATTTAAATAATGGAATATTAGCTGCCATAAAAGTTTCTCAGAGTTCTTCGTTAAAATTGTCAGATACCAACGGGTTCAATTTTTTTTCGTGCTTTAACGATCCTACGTGACGTTTTACGGTTGATTTATTGCAATTTTTCAATAACGTTTCACACACTTCACAATAAATTTCGGAATCACTGGCAATGTACATACAATCAGTATGGCCCTCAATCCAACTCGCCATTGTTTCACGATGCCATTCTCGACGCTCTTCCATTGTCTGAAAAAGTAAGAATATTCAAGATCCAAATAAACGAAATTAAATAACGAAATTTTATGCACACTTACGTGAAAATAATTGGAAGATGTTGCTTAAATGGAAAGAAAAGGAATGTACGTGCTATTTCTCTTACGAAATACGATAAACTTATTTATTTTATCTACGTACACGACACCACTGAAAACACTATATTCTCCGAATACAATAGGTGGGTTGTCCATTGTTATCGCTGTGAGACCAGGTGGCCGAGTAAGTCAAACAAATACTTCATTGAATTACGCCGGGATGTACTGAGCGACGTTATACACAATTCCAATTGCCGATTGCGTTTTATGGAAATTGGATCCGTTCTCTAGACATAACATATAATATTGATTGATGAAATATGTATATATGTATATATTACACTGGTTCACTTAGGTACCATCACCAGAAGTAACTAGAGAACAAGTTAAATGCACATACAATGAAGTTGAATTGAGAAATGCACAACATGAGAATTTTTGTTTGAGAATAACACCAATTACTGTATTTATTAATTTAACCTTGTTATTATTCCTATTTCATATTGATATTTATTTAAGAAATACAAGAAGTAGTTAGCAATTTTTTGTAATTATTTATTTATTTAAGTAGAAATATGTCACTCTGTATATTAAAATTGTACTTTGAATTTAGCCATGGTGATGTTGTATGATATATGTAAAAATGCATCAACATAAATACCTATTTACGAGTAACACATATTATTCTCTGTTTAAAAAAATTTTCTCTAAAATATTTCTATATTAGCTTTTCTATATTTTAATTATCAATTTTATTAAAAACTATTTCATATATTTAAAACCGTTCGCCGCTATGTTCATGGCGTACAGATAAATACCAAGGAAAAAAAGACGATCGCCATGAAAATCCTTGCATTGGGGGTTACACGAAAATCGCCAGTGCTAGATGACGCGTTCGTGGACTCTACGAAAAGTAAAATAAAAATAGTGCGGAAATATTCGTTGCGATTATCCAATTAGTGTAGAAAGATAGTTACAATATCTCTACGCATTTTAAAAGTTATTGTTCGGCTGGATCTCATATTTGAGCGAGTCATTTAAATTTAAATCAAATCTACTACCGACACCGAACAAAAATACCGAGAAAAAAAACATATTACTGCCTAAAATCTACGAAATCGGGGAAAAGGTGCCGACATATCGAAGAAATATTATTCCGAGGTTAAATTCGTCCAAGGAGATTCATCCCAGACGATCGAGTAAGAAAATTTGGCCGTTTAAGTTTTGTAGGGAAAACGCCAATTTCGAGCTGTTTACCGCGTGTGTTGTAAACAACCAACCAGGACGCCGCCATCAAGGCCAATAAGATCGCAGCGTGGGAATAAAAAGCGCCAATCCGAACACTGCAATTCAGGGTGAGATATTTTGAAAAGTAAATATAAAATTGAATTTAAATCTGCCCTTAAATCATTTATAAAGTCATTTCCAAATAAAATATCTTTTAATTTTACTAAAAATAGAGAATACTAAATTAATACTAAAATTCATATGTGTGTGCATTTAGTTGTTTGTTGTTGATACTGACAGGTACTTTTATTAAAGCTTAATTAAATGTTTACCAGCGTTTTGTTTGGTTTCTACCTGAACAACACTCTGTTTGAAACAAACTAAGCAAAATAAATACAAATTCTTTCAATGGAGACTGTGGTTAAATAAAAATTTAAAAAAGGTATATAACCCCTTACCACAATTATTAGTCGTATCCTAAATACGTATTTCGACAACTAAGTTGTCATCATCAGTAGGTAAAAACTACTAATTAAAAGTGGCACATGGGGCATAGTAAAGTAAGAAAAACGCTTCCGCACAATTACTATACACTGCAACCCTGTAAAGACTCTTTACAGTCTTTACAGGGTTGCAGTGTATAGTAGTTGTGCGGAAGCGTTTTTCTTACTTTACTATGCCCCATGTGCGACTTTTAATTAGTAGTTTTTACCTACTGATGATGACAACTTAGTTGTCGAAATACGTATTTAGGATACGACTAATAATTGTGGTAAGGGGTTATATACCTTTTTTAAAAAATAAATACACATGAGACGTCATTAAAAATCTGGTAAGTACAAAGTAAGAATGTAAGAATATTACTGTATTTGACATACGACACTAGAACCCCTGTAGAAGACAGAGCACTCTCATTTTAGCCCGGAGCACTAAATTAAAATATTAGTTTATACAGGAACCCTGCTTTATATTTATTTTAAGAACCCTAGAACTTTTAATTATCTACGAATTATATTGACAGCGCTGTTTGTTTAGAATTTAAACACCAATATACGCCTCTCGTACTTTTCTATTTTATTTTTATTATTATCTAATAATTTTATAGAATAATTTATTATTTACCAACCAGTTGTATCTTAATAATATTTCTTATTAATTTTTTTAAAAAATAAAAAAAAAAACTAACTTGAACTCTCGTCCCTTTCAGAAACAAATGTAGCTGCTTTATCAAAATTAGTAGCAATACTTAAGGTTTCGTGTTTTGTATTGTTCATATTTTTCGCGGAATGTCGCCAGTTAAACGACGAAGCTGTCGAAACCCGAAATGCTTTTTTGTAATCCACGTTCAGGACCATTTCCGGACAGAAAGAATTTGTCTTCTCTCCTGCTGCAATTTTTGTTTTGATTCAATTACCGTGATTTATTCGGACCGGTTGCCGTAATGGCCACTTTTCATCGGCCCCTTTCCACCAGTCGTTCCCTCCACACGCCGCATTTCTATATAACCGCGTCGTACACACATTTAACGGTTCGTTACGTTCGGTGTTTTCTACTGATTCATCTCCAGTCGCAAAGTCATCTGGCTCTCCGACTGCGACTTCGTCCTCTAACAAAACAATCCAACATTAAGCATGACACATAACCTCATGGGGGCAAAATGACAACTTGTGCAATGTTCTGTCGTCGTTGTTGTTTTGTTTTTGTTCTGCGCACTAAAACTGAATTAATTCAATTAGTTCTGACGTAATTTATGCATTGTATAAAATATGATAAATTGTTTGTTTATTTTTTATTTACAAAATAAATCGTATATTATTATTTCAGAGACGATTATTTATTATTTCAAAATCAAGTGCGCTTGCAGTTCCTTCAGTTTACATTTTAAATTTATTCCTTATTAATCTTATTATATTTTACACATTTTAATTTTTCTACTGCGTATTGATATTTAGCAAAACGTGATCCAAATTGAGCTTCCGGATTCCGAGTTTCGAAAAAAAGACAAAATATTGAATAAATTAGAATTTCATTGGTATTACTTTAAAGTAAAATTCAGCAGCAATTACATTATAAGAAAAATCATGTCAGTTAATTCCTATCTATGATTTCGCTGAGATGACAATTCTTTTAGTGAAATTTCGTAATGCTTTCACATAACTGCGCCTAATGATCTCCTTTAGGTCTGGAAACGTAGCAGGTTTATTGCCGTAAATCCTTTCCTTGAGACCGCAAGACTTGGGTGACAATTGATGTCGCCCCTCAGAGATAACCAGGGACCGGACACGAAAGGCCCATGTCTCATCGCCCACGGGCGCACTATTAAAAATTTGTATTTTTGAATAGTTTTTAATTTTATTTATACGAGGTGCATTCAAGTTCTACGGCGTCCGATTTTTTTTCTAACTAACTACTCACCCGAAAACTATGAAACTGGTGTTACTTCTCGACGTAATCTCCCTGTAGACGTACACATTTTTCACAACGTCGACGCCATGATTCCATGGCTGCGGCGAAGGCTTCTTTAGGAGTCTGTTTCGACCACTGGAAAATCGCTGAAGCAATAGCAGCACGGCTGGTGAATGTGCGGCCACGGACAGTGTCTTTCATTGTTGGAAACAGCCAAAAGTCACTAGGAGCCAGGTCAGGTGAGTAGGGAGCATGAGAAATCACTTCAAAGTTGTTTTCACGAAGAAACTGTTGCGTAACGTTAGCCCGATGTGCGGGTGCGTTGTCTTGGTGAAACAGCACACGCGCAGCCTTTCCCGGACGTTTTTGTTGCAGTACAGGAAGCAACTTGTTCTTCAAAACATTTTCGTAGGATGCACCTGTCACCGTAGTGCCCTTTGGAACACAATGGGTAAGGATTACGTCCTCACTGTCCCAGAACATGGACACCATCATTTTTTCAGCACTGGCGGTTACCCGAAATTTTTTTGGTGGCGGTGAATCTGTGTGCTTCCATTGAGCTGACTGGCGTTTTGTTTCTGGATTGACAAATGGCATCCACGTCTCATCCATTGTCACAATCGACGAAAAGAAAGTCCCATTCATGCCTTGGTTGCGCATCAACATTGCTTGGCAACATGCCACACGAGCAGCCTTGTGGTTGTCCGTCAGCATTCGTGGCACCCACCTGGAGGACACTTTTCGCATTTTCAGGCCGTCATGCAGGATTTTGTGCACGGAACCCACGGAAATGCTAACACTGGAGGCAATCTGTTCAACTGTCATTCGGCGATCCCCCAAAACAAGTCTCTCCACTTTCTCAATCATGTCGTCGACCGGCTTGTGCGAGCCCGAGGTTGTTTCGGTTTGTTGTCACACGATGTTCTGCTTTCATTAAACTGTCGCACCAACGAACGCACTTTCGACACATCCATAACTCCATCACCACATGTCTCCTTCAACTGTCGATGAATTTCAATTGGTGTCACACCACGCAAATTCAGAAAACGAATGATTGCACGCTGTTCAAGTAAGGAAAACGTAGCCATTTTAAGTATCTAAAACACTTCTCATTCTCGACGCTGCCGCTACAATTCCATCTGCCGTACAGTGCTGCCATCTCTGTGACGTATTGACAACGAACGCACGCTCATTTTAAAACAATTCACATGCTTCTATCTCTTTCCAGTCTGGAGAAAAAAAATCGGAGGCCTTAGAACTTGAACGCACCTCGTATAATTGGAAAACAAACGTGTGGTGATCTATAATATACGAAATACATTTTTATTTGTTCATGTTGTAGTTGAATAAAGGAGTATAATAACTAGCAATATCTTCTCAATATTCTCTTTTCTAAAATTTGTCCGCTTTGAATGAAATACATCCTTGTAGATAGAAAACGTCCTTTCTACATCGCAACTGGTTATAGGTGCTTACTGGAAATATTCTTTTATTTCAGCATATTTAGCAGTTAGATTTTGCGGCATTGTCCCCATATACAATGTTATTAAATCTGGATTTCTATTAAAAACTGCGCCTAACTTTTGCCGAAGGCCACATCCGAAGTTACTTGGAATATTTTTCAAATTATTAATAGCCACATCTAATGTGGTTAATCCACGAGTTAATTTGAGATTTTGATTTTTAAAATAAATGATTAGTTTCGGCAAATTTCCAAAGTGTTTCTGAAGAAAGTACAACTGACTTTTTAAATTTGTAATTTGTATTAGGTCCTTGTACTCAGAAATACTTCGAGCATCGTCATTTAAACATGTAATGAAATTTTGTAACCTATCGAAATTCTCTGCATAAAAACTAGTAGCTTCCAACCATGTTCCTCATCTAGTTATTACTGTCGGTCTCCCGTGCCCGGTCCCTAGAGATAACATGGCAAGGGAATTTGATGTGTAAGTAAATACATTGTTTCACGTGCTGTGTAACATGTGACTCCATCTTATTGAAACCACATGTTATTCACGTCCAAATCATTACCTTGATTGAAAAAAAAGTCGTTTAACATTTTCCAATAGCGTAAACCATTGACGCTGACACCGTTGCAATTTTCATCTTCGAAAAGTACGGGTCACTAATTCCACTACTCATGATGAACACCAAATAGTGCATTTTTGGGGACGCATTAATTTATCTTGAATAACATGTGGGCTTTTGCTACTCCATATATGATAATACTGGCGATTCACGTAGTGATTCAAATCAAAATGAACTTCATCGCTCAATATAAGTTTTTTGCAAAAATCAGTATCAACTTCTGTGCTTTCTAAAACTCAGTTCGCAAATGTACGTTGAGCAGTACCATATTGACGTGGTTGTGGGTGGTCCCTCATGCACACTTACCCGAGCAATATTTTTCTTGTAACGGCTTTTGCGCCGATACCGGATCCTTGGTTTAGTCAATAACCACACCATCTGTTTCAAACTTTTGAACTAGGGCACGAATGGCACGCTCAATTTGCATATTATTGCGTCCAAAAAGTATGTAGTCAGTTTTCTTAGTATACTGCATATTTCTAATAATATTATTATATGCAATTTATCATATTTCTATATTCTCGATGGTTTCGGGCGATAATTGTTTTTAGTAAATTAAGGCCTTCGTAGATAAAAGTAATTTTTATTTATTAAGATTAGATTAATTTCTTGTCGGAAAGAATTCTAATAGTTGCCTTTTTTGTAATTTTTTTTTGTAATTTGCAGGTAGCAACTATATAGATCAATGTTCAATAGTTGAGTTCATTAAATACATAGCCTATTTGCCCGCTTTCTGTTTTCTGTCTTGACGGGTTGATCGGTAGTAACATTTTTGACACTTGGATAATTTTTGTTGTTTTTTAATATCGACAATTTCTTTAGCATAAAACGTGTTTATGGACTTGTACTTCAGTTACCTAGAACTGCAATAGACTACACCACAAAGAATTTAAAAACAATAAATAAAATCAAATATACATCAGAATCGAATATTATTTATGTCACTTTGGCAGTCAGCCTCAAAGCTCTACTCTCTCCAAAAAGCAGAAAGAAAAACCGAATTCACACTTTTTCAAGACCAAAAAGTGTTTGAGTTTTCAGACACTCGATTTTGACGTGAAAGTCAAAGATGTTGTAATGTGTGTAAATAAAATTTTCAATAGTAATTTTGATGTCAATGTCACATTTGCCAAATCCACAGTCAGTTTATTTTTTAAAATGCGCAATTCTTAAAATTACAAATATCTATTATAAAAATTAAATACTAATTTGAAATAAAGTTTTGTATTCTGATATTCGAAATAATATTTTTGAAATTTAAGTAAAGCAGGACATTCTCTGCATTAGCTAGAGAATAAACAACAATTTTATATCGGTTAATGGCAGTTAACATAAGGGAAGTTTTAATTTTTCTGTAGAATGTGTCCGAGCAACGCCGGTCTACGGGCAGTTAGTTCAAAATAAAATCTTAGAAAATATTAACCGTGTTTTTTATTCTCAATAGTTTCAGCTTGTCCCTCGTACCCATTGTAAAAACTCAATTTAATCTATTCGATATATAACCTTCCATTAATTGCAGGGAGTCAAAATATCTAAGCTTTTTGAATAAGATTATTTTTATTAATTATTGTTATTATTATTAACAGACCACTAATATTTTTATCATAAAATAATATTTTAGTGCTAGCAAATTCTGCTAAAATTTAGATACAAACAATAAACTTTATAAGCCAAACCGCAAGTAAAGTACTAACGATTCATTTCCCGAGTCCATTTCCAAACAAAGAATCGATCCATTGTCTGGACCGAAACCGACAATTAAATTATAACATCTTCGCAGTTCTTCGAGGAAATCGTCTGAGCGCACGAAATACGTAAAAGTCGGCCGTTTCTCTTTTGTTTGGGTTCCCCTGACACGTTGACAAATTTGTTTTTCGTCCGAGATATTGTCATCCGGTTCGAGTTTTCGAATAGGAGGTTGGTAGATCGCGGCGAACACAACACGAAAGTGAAAAAGCGTGTTTACATTGGTGACAGTGCAGTCGGTGTGTTTCCGTACACGCAGATCAAACAGATTCCCTCATTACGTCTGACAAATGCGCCCTGGAACCCGAGCCTAATGAACGCGTGTAAATATTATTAAAGACGTTAAATAATTGGGCGTTTGCATTTATTTTCCGCTCTATTTTGGAGGGCACGAAGATTTGCTCAAAACGATTTTTAAATCGCGTAATTTGTTTACGCTTCGTCACTGTCTGGTTTCATCTAATGAGATGGATAGTCAGCTGCGGCATTTAAAACTAGTGTCCTTCATTAGTTAAATTTGATTTAAATGTGGATAATAATAATTTATTTTTATTCCTTTGACTACAGTAGCACAGGATAAGTCAACAATTTAAAGTAAAATAAAATCTTAATAGTGGTCACAGTTCTTCTTAACATATTGCAGTGAATTGTGATCTTAATTGCTTAATTGACTTATGTTCACAATCCACAGTAGTTTTGCCGGACTATCTCAGTTGGGTCGCCTTCTTTGAGCTGCTCAATCTTCAGGGCTTATCCTCATGGATATGTGGAAATATAATTGAAAAGAATAGGTATCAGATAAATCATACAAAAATTTTCCCGTCTTATTTTTTTTTAATAAAAAAAAATAAAAAATAAAATAATTCAACTTTACAAAGTGTAAAATTGCACTGATACAAATTTCAGCAATGAAGATAAAAAAAATTTTGATACCAACTGATGGTAAAAGTTATAAAAAACCTCTAATTGATTTACCACGAACAAAGATTTAAATATAAACATATAAACAAAATTTATCTGCTGTCATCAATTACATTACCTCCTCAAATCAAACGTCAAATAGAAATTTCTCTATTCTTTGCACGCATCCAAAATTGACCATGCGCAAAAATCAAGCATGTAACAAAATAAGTTTTCCCGCTTTCTAACACATTACAATAATTTATATGAACAAAAACTATACTCAAAAAAAAACAGTCTGATAAGTTTTCTTAATATTTTCTATGATTACAAAAATATTATAAACCAGAATTATCAAATTTACTGAGCTCCTTATTGTAACACACTTATTTCTAAATACATAAATATAATATTAAAATATACATACATTCATTTTTGTATACGTCACGTCACAAAAAAAACTATTATAAGAGAGACTCCAGATAGGTTATTTAATTTAAATTACAAGTTTAAAGACTCGTAAACAAACGAAAATTAATTTAACACATCCAAACACTATCAAAAAACACACACCGTAATTATCCAAAGTTTAAATTGAATAAAATTAAGTTTTATCCAATTTCAAATAACACAACCTATCTGCATAAAAACCACCCAGTCTCTAAGCATGAAGAAGCAGGAAACGCCATCAATACCCCTACCTAACATAAAAATAAATCAAAACAACTACAATATATATTTATATATATTATTACAACTTCCAAATTGGCGCGAACTGCGAACATCACACAGGCCCCCTACATCCTACAGTCGTGGACAAAAATACATATCATAATAAATTTTTTATAAATATCTTTCTGAAATAAAATGTACATAAATATATTGTCTTTTATGGTTTCTTTTAATTCTTTCTTCGGGAAAATCCATGGCATCATGTAAGAGTGTCAATATCCATATATAAAATAAACACTGATATCTAATAGTACTGCTTTAAGAAGAGTACAAAAGAAAGTATGCAAGGAACAAAATATTAAAAACCTACGCAATAATATAGAGTTTCACACTAACCTTAACACTAACATAATACATCACAATCATGAACACGCTCCTGGACTAAATAATAGACTTTAGAGATTAATAATTCCCTAATACTGCATTCAAACATATCTAGTGGCAGCTTAAAACAAATTAGCATATCGATGCGGGAGCTTGCATCAAGCTTTGCTACAAAATAATACAAATCTGTATTAACAAATCTGTATCTGTACACATGAACACACAGCACGTATTTACCAGCGTTTGCTTCAAATACCAGACGTATGCGTTTCTGTCTAACGACTTTGCCAATGGAGGGTTTACGAAGACAAGCGTCTGGTCACTTTCTGGTCAAGTAGCAAATTTTGTTCTATCAGATGACACCAGATAACCTCGTGACATCTGACGGCCAAAACAGACTACGCCAATGAAAGTGATTTCTTCTCGAATAGCTAAGCTATTACAGGAAATGGTTGACGCAAACGCTGGTAAATACGTACTGTGTGTACATTACATGTATACAGATACAGATTTGTTAATACATATTTTTATTATTTTCTAGTGGTAGCTATCTATATTTAAGTCGTAATCTATTGTACAAACTGATTCCTTGGTATTTAGGATTTTTTTCAGTAAATGCTAACCTGTGTTTTGGAATTTCCAATATATGACTATTAAGTGCATGATAATTTAATTTTCTGAAAATATTAAAATTTTGCTTGACATAAATTAATAATTTATAAATATATACACATGACAATATCATAATGTTCATTTCCTTGAATAAGTTTTTACAACTTACTCTTACAATGATTTTGTTCATTAATCTAATCGCTCTCTATTGAAGTCTAAAAAGTCTTAGTACTTCTATTGAACCGCTCCAAGCAAGTGTTCCATATGTAATTAGGGAATGGAAATTAACAAAGTAATAAATTCTCATGACACACGTATCTACCCTATTACGCAATTGACTTATTGTGTAACATACTCTAGTTACTTTCTTTGCCAAGCAATCAATGTGCTCATTAAAAGAACAGTTCTCATTTATATATATATATATATATATATATATATATATATATATATATATATAAATTTCACACCTTGCTATCTATTTTTTGGAATACTAAGGCATGATTTATTATTATTACTAGAATGTATCTTTGAATAATTTAAACCATAGCGACTTAATTACTTGACATTTATATCCTGTCATTTATATTTTGTATCCTCTTGATAAAGGCGTACTGCCGAAACATGTAGAGTTTTTTAAATACATATATTTTGAAGTAATATACAGACCTTTAATCGCCTACTGATTAGGTTTACCATATATATATATATATATATATATATATAAAACTATTGATAAATTATCAATTGTTATATACGTATATGTTAATAAACGGCTAAGAAATTATCTAAACACACACACATATATATATACATGTGTCCGGGAAAATGTGGGAAATCTCTCGGATTCAGATAGAACATTAAAAAATAAGATGACAAGTTCCCATCATTTTTTTCCTAGCGGCCCTTCCTACGGAGATACGGCCTTCTAAAGGACGCCACTGGAAATCAATTTTTCTTGAATAACTTTTAAACTACTTATTATAATTTAATGAAAATTTAATATGATAAACAGTAGTAAGGACCTCTTAAAATACTGCCCTTAAATTTAAAAATTAGCATGTTTAGTTTACCAGGGGCGGACTAGGTTGTACATTTTAATGCTTACATTTTTTATCACCCTGTATGATAAGGAGTTAAAAAAAACAAATTTGGATACCTTGAACATTAAGCTAAAGAAAGGGCACTCTTGTTCATTGTCGATAAAATGAACCGTTTTCGAGGAAAAAAAAATATAAGAATTAATGTTTTATTTCTATTAAAAAGAACCATGTTTTTTATTTTTTTTGTCTGCAACAAAGTGTGATACCAAAGACTGAAATAAAACTGTTTTCAGTACTAAAAAACGCATTGTTTTTACAAACATTACTATGGTACCCACGAATTAATAAATATCTTGCATTGACGTGTAAATTTTAAATCTTGTAATCTTTCATATTGTTAACACGTTGATCCTTTACTTCGATATTAATTTATTGAATTTTGAATATCTTGGTAAATTTAATTTGATAATGGGATACACATTTAGTGAGTATGCAGATATGCATCTTATGTACGGTCTTGCATCTTGCAATGCTTTGGAAGCAAGAAGGTTGTATGAAGAAAGATATCCTAATCGCAATATTCCAAATCAGAAAACATTTCAGCGACTTGACCAACGTCTAAGAGAGACTGGTCGGCGATTCCAGTTAATAAGGTAACATTATTGACTTTCTTTAATGTTTTAGGAAGTTTTGCGAAAAAAAGTACTGATGCTGGTGTGAGAAGAACAGTACGTACGGTGCAATTGGAGGAAAATATTTTGGATACTGTAAGTGATACTCCTTCAATAAGCACTCGAAGATTAGCCGCGCAGCTTAATACGTCAAAAACGACAATTCATGAAGTACTTAAAGAACAGTTGTTTTACCCTTATCATCTGCAAAAAGTGCATCTACTACTTCCTGAAGATTTTCCTCGTAGAATCCAGTTCGCAAACTGGCTGTTAGATCAGCAACGAACAAACCCAAACTTCATTAGCACTATTCTTTTTACCGATGAAGCAGGGTTAACAAAAATGGAATTGTAAATTTACATAACTCGCATGTATGGGCTGATGAAAACCCTCATGCCACTGTCGTTCATCATTATCAACATCAGTTCCAATCAATTAATGTTTGGGCAGGAATAATTGGCAATTTTTTGATTGGACCATGCGTATTGCCGCCACGATTGAATGGTGAACTTTATTTACAGTTACTTCAGAACGCTTTTCTGGATTCAATAGAGCGTTTGCCACTTGCAACCCGCCAAAGCATGTATTTTATGCATGATGGGGCCCCACCTCATTTTAGCGTTGCTGTACGCGACCACCTGAATAACGTCTATCCAAACCGTTGGATAGGCAGAGGAGGTCCCATTGCCTGGCCTCCACGGTCTCCCGACCTAACGCCAATGGATTTTCACCTGTGGGGTCATCTCAAAACCTTGGTGTATTCCTCTCCGGTTGATACTAGGGAGGAACTTTTACAGAGAATAACATTTCATTGTGATGTGATAAGAAACAATGCTGGGTTGATGTGGCGAGTACAGCAGTCCTCTATTCGTCGTGCCCGCGAGTGTATCAGAGTTCACGGAGCCCATGTTGAACCCACTTATGAAGTTTTTAATTGACTATTTCTAATTAGCGTATCTAGGTTCAATCGTTGCAAGCTTTAGTGAGTACATTTCTAAACATAATTTTTGTTAAGGTGCCTTTCTGGAAGAAAACTGCGTTTCTCAGTATCTTTGTAATTTTGTCGTATTAAATAACCTAAACTAAAACTTTTTTGTTCCTGGAATGACTTTTGTATCACACTTTGTGGCAGACAAAAAAAAAATAAAAAACATGGTTCTTTTTAATAGAAGTAAAACATTAATTCTTTTATTTTTTTTCCTCGAAAACGGTTCATTTTATCGACAATGAACAAGAGTAGGTACCTTTTCTTTAGCTTAATGTTCTAGGTATCCAAATTTGTTTTTTTAACTCCTTACCTCATACAGGGTGTTAAAAATGTAAGCATTAAAATGTACAACCTAGTCCGCCCCTGGTAAACTAAACAAGCTAATTTAAATTTAAGGGCAGTATTTTAAGGGGTCCTTACTACTGTTTATCATATTAAATTTTCATTAAATTATAATAAGTAGTTTTTTAAAAGTTATTCAAGAAAAATTGATTTCCAGTGGCGTCCTTTAGGAAGCCGTATCTCCGTAGGGAGGGCTGCTAGGAAAAAAATTATGGGAAGTTGTCATCTTATTTTTTAATGTTCTATCTGAATCCGAGAGATTTCCCACATTTTCCCGGACACATTGTATATATATTTATATATATATATAAATATAATATTTTCGTGACCTTGGTATGATAAGGTAAACTTAATAAGTCGGCTATTAAAGGTCTGGTTCATTACTTCAAAGTATATATATTTAAAACAACCCTACATGTTTCGGCAATGATGCCTTTGCCAAGGGAATAAAAAATATAAAATGACAGAATATAAATGTCAAATAATTGAGTTGCTATGGTTTAAATTATTCAAAGATACATTCCAATAATAATAAGTCATGCCTTAGTATTCCAAAAAATAGATAGCAAGGTGTGAACATATGTGTTGTTCGCTGCCAGCAGCTTGTGCCTCTTTCTGGGTATGAACCTGTGTGTTGGTTGCTGCTGGCAGCTTGCGTCTCTCTCTGGGTGTGTGATTTTGTATTTGTGTGACCGCGTAAGTGTGGGGTTTTGTATGTTAGTGCGCTCGTGCGTGTGTTTAGTAACCGGTCGCGTAAATTTTGGCGGCCCTACGCAGCGGCTGGTTATCCGATCTCTCTAAATTCTCTCTAATATATATATATATATATATATATATATATATATATATATATATATATATATATATATATATATACATATATATATATATATATATATATATATATATATATATACATATATATATATATATATATATATATATATATACGCCTAAAAATTTTGTCGAGTTTACCTGAGCAACAGTACCACCATTTATTTTTTTATTTTTATTTTTTATTTTACTCTAATTAAATGGGCACAATTCCTCTCGCGTTTTTCTTTGCAGTAAATTCGACTACTTTTGTTTTTGTATTATTTAAGTACAAAGAATTGTTTTGAAAATACTGGTTCAAGATATGAGGTTTCCACTGCATGACATTTTCACATTTATTACAGGTTACCAGCAATGACGTGTCATCAGCGTGCATCCCATTTTACTGTTTGGCACGTCATTTACATAAATTATAGGTTCCCGATTTGAAAACTGGAATTACTTCCGCATCGTTTAAGTCACTAATGAACCTTTACTGAAGTAGTTATTTATTATAATCGCCAGTGGAATAATAATTCCATCCAAACACCGCTTTATGAGGACCGTGCTAATACCATCCGGTCCCGATGAATATCTATTATTAAGTCCAGCCCAACTTTTCGAATCTCATCTTCATCAATTGGAAACAAGAAAAATGTTTTATCATTTTGTTTTATATGAGATAAGTCAACCGTTATTCTATTCTCATCAATTAAATTATTTCTAACTAAACTAAAAAAATTCACCAGAACAATTATCTACCCCCAGCGGATCGCTACATTCCTCCTTGCCATTTACAGACAAAACAATGTCGTTCTTCACATACTTTTTCTTCTTTGCATTTTCTTGAATTATTTTCCAAACTGCTTTGCTTTTATTCATAGAAGAGGCTATTATATTGTTATTGTGCAAGTTAAGGCACAATCCTTATATATAGCTTTCCTTATAACCACTCTCGCTTTGTATTTATTATAATAAATCTCAATGTTGCTATCTTAAGTCGTTTTGATGAAATAATCAATGGATAACTAATGGAATTAATCCACTGATTCTTTGCTCTCTTGTTATTGATTAATACTTTACGATTTGTTGGTAACGCCTTTTCAAAATTAGAATTTATTTTTATATTGTTCCTCTAAATTATTTAAATTTAATATATCTGACCAGCTATGATCGCAAAACAATTGTTCAAAGTACAAAATATTTTTTTCATTATCTATGGGTTTATATGTAATATAAGGTTTATTTAGTTCAATAGCTTTAACCCATTTACGGCCAAGGTGTATATTAAACGAAAACTTTACAAAAAAGTATTGTTTATTACTAAAAACATATTTAAAAAAAACGATTTGATACATATCAGCTCGAAAAAAAAATTGCGTATATGAAAAAAAAGATGGTGCGTGTACGCACCGTTGGCCGAACACATGTTCATATTTTCTTGTGGTAATCTTCAAAATATTTTAAATATAGATGTGTTTTGCACTTTACACAAATGTAAATTGTGTGACTTTTGCATAGTTTGCAACGACGTCTAGCTTTATCGGCATGCATCGAGATTACATGACCAATGTTATCAAGACGAACTTTATCAGGAATGGAGCTTCCAACTGCTTGATTAATTTTCCTGTTTCGATTGTCATCTTCTGCCTTCATCAAGCGTACTGCAATGTAAGATTTGAATTCCAGTTGCGTCATTTGGGTTTCATTCGCTATGTTGTATATTTTCCAGGCGTTAACAATAGTGCTGTCTAGCAAATTTATAAATAACGGCCACCACCACTTTTTGCCACGCACATTTATTCTATAGTTAGAAACGCCATTGTCGTGCAAATCCACGCCGCCCATATATTTATTATATTGTGCGATCATATTTGGCTGAGAAATCATCACTTCCTTTCGCTCTTTTCGGTCGTATCTTTTAACAGTGCATAAAGGTCGTAGTGTAAAAGTATTACTAATAATAGTCACCACTGAATTATCGTTCCACCTGTTCAAAGATATGTTGGTTTCTTCGTCAAATACAGAATCAAAACTTCCTCGTTGTTTCTTGGAAATGCTTTTTACGTTTTCTAATGGACAATTAGCCGTTCGGTTGTCTCTTATGGTGCCTGTAGCATAAAAGCCTTTCTGACTCAGAAACTTCAATAACTTATACGACGAGAAAAAGTTATCAAAGTAAAGGCAATGCTTTTGTGGACTTTTCACAATTGTGAGCAAGTCAACAATAACCTGGCCTCCTAAACCAAGTTCTGATTTACTATTTGATGCATTCGCCCCTCCATATGGAATGAACTGAAATAAATATCCATCGGCAGAAGTTAGGCACCAAATCTTAAAGCCAAATCGCACGGGCTTTCCTTTTATGAACATTTTACAGGAATGTTTCCCAAAATAGGGCACCATTTGTTCGTCGATAGATAGATCGTGAGCAAATACGCCAAACTGCATGTACCTTTTGTTCATTATGTTGAAAATCGGGCGAAGTTTTGAGAATTTGTCATTTTTGTCTAACTGAGCATTATCAGATACTTTTTTATACTTCGAAATCTATTGCGAGGCATACATTTTCGAACTATGACCAAACCTTTAGCTTCGTCGGTAGACCAGTACATATCAGTCTGAGGCAGTGTATGGTAACCGGAAAGCAGCAATATTCCTAGGAACCGTTTTGGGTCTGTTATACCAAATTGAAAATCATGACGATTATTGTCATAATTATATTTGACAGAATAGCTCACTATTCTCGATAAAACTTCTTTGTCAAAAAAGAGATAAAATAATTCCAACGGAGATTTGCCACATAAATTATTTTTTATATCTTCTCTTCCAGTATTGTCAAAAACAGGTAAGTTTGCGTAAGTTGTCTCGCCTTTTTTCCAAACAGGCGCCGATCCTTTTTGTCTTAAAAGTTTTTGTCTTTTTACATCTAACGTCTCATCGTCAGAATCAATAGGACCTTCATTAGTGGTATCATTATGATTTTGTATCTCAAATAAACCAGAAATTTCTTGCTCATTTGGACGAACCTGTTCAATTACCACATTATCATCAATATCTTCCTCATCGGTCAATTCATCAACTTCCGGCGGAATATACACTACATCAGTATTATCTAAAAATATTCACCTTTACTATGTTATGGGGTACACTACCTACAAATTTTACGTACCATTTCTATTTTATAACTCATTTACTATTTCGTCTAAGGCGGCCTCCAATTCCCGTTGAGTTAGGTAAACCGGCATTTTTTTTGTTTACCGTAAGTCTATTTGCGTCTATATACTGCAAAGGAACGTTAAAGACTGAATGCATCTGGTTATGAATCTAAAACATAAACAAGTCTAAACTTGTATTTTCTTGAAAAATGCATTCGCAATACGCATTCAGCCAATGGTGCGTTTACGCACCAAGTAATCTACTGTCATTTTTTCTAAACAAACTAATAACAAACATTTAAACTAATGTTTTAGTATTATAGTATTGACATTTAGAATTTAGAATGTTTACTCTAAAAACTTAAAATAAAAACTAACAACAATTTAAAGAAATTTACTTCGGGGATTGGTGAAAACTGAAAATTGTCTATTTTTAATAATTGCTATCTCAATAAGTTCCAGTCTTAGAAAAAAATAGATTGATGCTAAATTTAACTCAATATATTAGTTTAGTTATCATACAAAATTAAAAATCTGCATCTAAACAATTAGCGAAAAAAAAATTGTAATCAGTGGTGCGTAAACGCACCACTGGCCGTAAATGGGTTAAAGAAACACACCAACCTTTGAGCAGAGTGATCTGATATATCATTATGACATACATAATGTCATATACATCAGCTTTCGCAAGCTATATTTATAGTTTATGATTGACGATTAATTAGAGATAATATTGTGAATAGATAAATGAAATTATACCTCATTCAATTGAAGAAAGGAGTAGATGGCACTGCAATCTGAGGGCAATTTACACACGACAAATTTTGTAATTTCAAATAAATAGACATATGCTGTCATATGTTAAGATTATGTAAGTATCTAATCAAATTTTATTTTGTGACATATACGTTTGTTTATTAACACAATAATTAATAATATTTATTATTAAGAAAGCTTAGATACTCTTTGATAATTCTATTCAAGCGGCATGGTATTGAAAAATTGACAGATCGCGAGGAGGCAAACATAAATAATGAAAGAGAATATATTTTTAATTAGTTTATGCAAAATAATTAGTTAAAAAGTTAATAAATTTTGAGTTCAATAAAAATACTATGAAATCCACACCACACGGTCACTTTTGTGGATGCAAGTCTCTTGAAGCACATGTGGGTTTATTGCTGTCCAATAACGTCTATTTTTCTTATCGACAAAGCCATTACGCCAAAAAGGAGGTTCATCGCTGAAGATGATTTTTCGATGAAATTCAGGATTTTCTTCAAACATTTTCAAAACCCAATCGGAGAAGTTTCGGCGCTTCAAATGATCACGATGCTTCACTTCTTGACTTAATTTGATTTTATAAGGGTGTAAGCCAAGATCTTCACGCAAAATTCCCCACAATGTGGACTAAGAGATTCCCAATTCCTGTTAACTACGTGGAATTGACTAATTTGGCTCATTTTGAACTGAAGCACTTACGGATGCGATATTTTCGGTACTTCGACCGGTGCGTTGTCTCACTAGCACAGGAACATTCAATAGTAAGTATGGTGACTCGAATTTATCCGCACTATAGCACGCAGAGCCAGTGGACGATTATTACGACCGAAAATTGGAGTAAGCGCTCTTAAAATTGCGACCACCGACTCAGAATATCGGTAGTAATTTTTAATAACTTCAAACGTTGTTAGTTCGTGAACTTCATCATGATAAAAACGTAAACCTTGAATGACGTTTCAACATTGACCGATTATAGAAAAATTTAAAGATGTGTTTGTGTTTAAATACAAAATTGTTATGTCCCTATTGCAAAAACCCAATACAAACTATGGAAAAGACACAATGTCTTGGTCTCGTCCGTTATTCTAAAAATTTTCCAGTTTATAAAAAAAATTGAAATAAAAAAAGGACGTTGTTACATTTTTAGGTAAAAATAAATCGTGTCAACATAGTATATTGAAACACAAGTTTTAAAAGGCACTCGTGCGACAAAAGGAAGTTTTTTTAACTTTACTGTATTTAATAATATAAACATGAGTGACGAATATATCTTCTACTCCACCCCAGTTACGTATTTAAATTCATATTTATTTCTGTGTTCGAACAATGCCAAAATTGAAAAATGAAAAAAATGAATCTCATTTCGATACTGTTTTGGGTTACATAATGAATTCATTACGAACGCAAAATAGAAAAATACACATTCCACTACATTTCTATAATTAAATATATTCTTTGTTAAAAAAAGGTATATAACCCCTTACCAAAATTATTAATCGTATCCTAAATACGTATTTCGACCATTAAGTTGTCATCATCAGTAGGTAAAACCACTAAACAAGGTGTCGCACATGGGGCACAGTAAAGCTAGAACAACTGCTTACGCAACAACTTTACACGGCGTCCACGTATACACTAAACTTAAACATGCAAATATATCGAACGAAAGGATCTACAAAAAATTACCTCTCTTAAGGAAATCGGCACCCACATCTGTTTATACTCCAATTTGAAACGTCCACGACCTTTTTATTTAGGGTTCTAAGAATGAAAAGAGACAGGTGAAGTGGATCGGTCCTTTATCTCTGTTCATAGAATTTTGTTTGTTTTTAGCGATATGAATACTTTCGTAGGCGTCAAGATCGCGGGGGTTATTAATGGCCTTGGCAAGTTTCAACCCTTTAATCGATACATTGTGCAGTGTACTTAAAGCATGGTTGGCAACGTTAGATTTATCCGATCTATTGTATTTAATATGTGATATGTGTTCTTTAAACCGGGTTATTATTGGTCGTTATGTTTGGCCTATATATTTCAAATTACAATCATCGCAATTAATTTCGTATATACCTGATTTCGAATTAAAATTAACTTTATCTTTGGTATTCCCTAGGAGACTTTCGATAGTATTTTCGGACCGAAAGGCAACTTTGAGACCTCGTTCTTTCACAACTTTATTTATGTTTTTCGTGTTGGGGTGTATGGTAAACACATGTACTTTTTCTCCTGGTTACTTTGAGATATCAAACTTGTGGATTCGCGGATTGTATTTTTTAGTTTTGTTTTTCTAATTAATTTATTGATTATTTTCTATGTCAAAGCCATTATATTTCGCGATATTTTTAATGACATCCAGTTCTATTTCATATCTCTCTTTTGTTAACGGAAAATTTAGTAACCGATTGACTAAGAAATTAAAAGAAGCTGTCTTATGTTGAAAACTATGATTTGAATCAGCGATGATGAATCTATTAACATTGGTTACTTTCCGGAAAATATCTATTTCTTTTTTATATTTATTCCTAATCAGTAAAGTATCTAAAATCTATTCTTTGTTACTTACACACATTATAGAATTCTTCAATTCCCAATACAAAATTAGTATTTCTTTATATGTTTAAAAATTAAGAGTTACAAACAATACCTACGATATAAGTTCACATGAATTTTGTTCAATATATCAGTTATGTTTGGGCGGGCTGCAGCTGCCTTCGGAAGGAAAGTGAGCGAGACAAAATTCATCGTATGAAAGTATAATGTAAACATGTCGGTATTGTATTTTTCTTCATTCCATTGTTTGGTTATTTATTAGCAAGAGGTCATTCCTTTTTTAGTTTATTAATGCAACGAAGTTCAATAGGTAAAGTGATTTCTTCAGCTTTGAACGTAAGAAATTTATTTGAAATATTTTAAATGAACTAATAAATTATTTTAGTTTGACGCCAAATATGATAATTTTCCGGATCGATATACATTAATTTTAATCCTTTTTAGCATCGTTTATTATAATTTTATTTATTTAAAATAGAAATAAAACTACGGTTCTAATCTTCACTCTTAATTTTTAATCGTAACACGACAATTGTTTCGCCAACACAGTGCCATCCTCAGGTACTTACATCTAAACAGTACGCTATAAACGTTTTACAAAGTTACAAAGTTTGTAACATATTCTTTAGATGTAAGTACCTGAGGAAGCCACTGTGCTGGCGAAACAATTGTTGTGTTACGATTAAAGACTAAAAGTGAAGATTAGAACCGTAATTTTATTTCTATTTTAAATTATGGATCTTCATCAAATAAATGCCGAATCAATTCAATTATTTTATTTATTTATTGATTTACTTAGAGATTACAGGATATCTAATCCTAAGATATGTCTATAATAAAGAGCAACAAATAACATGAAATTAATAAAATATACGAAAACTATACTATACGGGGTTATCAGCTAAGCGCGCGTCAGTCTATAGCTCCTAAACCAATGAAGTTAGGAATTCCATTCATATGTCAATCTATTGTGTTTTTAAGACTCTATTTTAGGAAAATATTTTTGAGTGTACAATGACAATATTAAGTAGTTTTTTTTTAATGAGACACCTTTGTATTTTTTTTGCATATTTCAGTTTATTTTCATTATTTCATTAGTTCTGGTACTCTAGGAGAAATAAACTAAAAATAGCATTCCGAATGTACGACGAGAGATTTCCCGATAGAAGGCACCCAGATGCAAGATCATTTCAAAGATTGATGGATAGATGTAGGTGTAGGTTTCCGCGGTCGTTCTCTAGATGTATAGATCTCGGTTTCCGTATTGGAACCGCGTCGAGTTAAGCGTAATTACCAACGTTTCGTCTACTCCTTCAAGGGATATCTTTAGGGCTGTGCGTAGGTGTTTGTCGTTTCGCAGTAGCTTGAAGAATGCTAAGACAGAGACGTGCTATTGGTTGGGAACAATGTGCCAATCGCATCAGTCGTATACGCGTGGTATTTCGTAGTAGAGTTCAGTAGAGTTTGCCACGTTGAATGTAATGCGTAGCCATCGTCTCTATTGAGATTGCGGGGATGTTTGTAAATTTCAATATAGATTCACGGATTTTCCTCCTTTGAATATAATTTGATGACTGGAGTGGAGTTTGTGTTCTGTCAGCGTTGAACCGGCTGTACTAGATTGTTAAATATAGCCGGTCTGTGGTCCAATGAAGCGTGCTTTACACGAGACGGAATTAAAAATTACAATAACGATTAAATCTGGGCATTACAAGATTCAAATGCGATTAGATAACGTAATTTTCAACAAAGTTTCAAAATCAACGTATGGGGTGGAATTTTCAACAATAACTTATTACCTGTGCATGTGCTGGAAGAACGTTTGAACGCAGCAGATACAGATTTCTTTCAAGTTTCTTGAAGATACACCTCTTAACGTTATGGCAACTATGTGATACTAGCACGACGGTGCTCCACCTCATTGCGGACGGATAGTTGTTGCGTGGTTAAACCAGCACTTTAGAAACAAGCGGATTGATAATAATAGTCCAATTGCATGGCCACCGCGATCACCAGACTTAAATTCTTTAGATTTTTATTTTTGGGGGCACATGAAACAAATTGTTTATCAAGAGGAAATTAATACACGACCACAGTTGTTACAAAGAATACAAAATGCTGCTACTCAAATTAGAAATCAACCAAACCTTTTCGTTGAATGAATAACTCTTTAGTTCGTCGTTGTGAAGCATGCATTGAAGCGGAAGGAGGACAATTTGAGCATTTAATATAATTATGTACTGACATGATTTTGAGTTTTGAGCAATTTATGTAAATATTTAAGTGAGTTTGAAAAATTGAAATAATTACAATCAAACTTTTGATGTCTTTTATTTCCTTAAATAATTGAAATCGGACATATGTCCCAATAATATTTTTTTGTTAAAATTACATGCGCTTTCATATGGAAAAGTTTGTCGGTGAGCTCATAAATCACCCTGTATATATACAGGTTTTATATATATATATATATATACATATATATATATGGGGTTGGGCAGAAGTCACGCATCAGTCTAATAATTCCGTAAATATATACTTTAGAACAAAATGTTGTCAACAAAAGTTTTTTGACAAGTTATTTTGTATTGGCTTCAATCATTTGCGTTTTTTTTTCATGATGATTACATATGACAGCAAAAAAAATTATTTTTTTTTTAATGGAAATAATAATTTCATTTAGAAAATTCGGAATCTTTATTAATTTCTGAATATGAATATGTACTTTTTTCATGGGGTTAGATAATAAAAATATTGAAAAAAAAATAAAATTTAATAAACGTACATTTGGACTAGTGCAGTGTCTTGTAGATTGCTTTGGAAATTGTAGATTTTTTGACTGTCATTGAATGATTGACGTTTCACAATAAAATAGTTTCCATCGTAAAACTTGCTTTTTTAATACGTGTTTTGTGTGAAAATGGTCAAATTAACTACTAAAGAAAGAATAGAAATTCTTATGATGGTCGGATATGGTGACAGGCAACGCTCACATCACGAAGTTTGCACTTTATTCAATAATGTTTATTTGGATCGAGATCCTATAGCTCAAATCAACAGTTTCGAGATTGGTTACTAAATTTAGAGAAACGGGCGATGTTAGAGATATACCTAAAGCTGGCCGACCAAAAGAAATCCTTAATGAAGACCGATCTCTTCATGTTTTACTTGCTGTAACGGAAAATCCCACTACGTCAACCACTCAACTAGGATTAGAAAATGATATGAGTAGTAGATCTATTAGACGAATATTAAAAGCGAACAAATACAAGCCCTATAAGATACACTTACTGTACGAACTTAACGAACATGACCTGGACAGAAGATTACAGTTTTGTGAAACAATAATGGAATTGTCTAATAACGATCAAAATTTTTTAAACAACATCGTATTTTCTGACGAAGATACATTTTGTCTAAATGGATTTCTAAATAGGCATAACTGCCGTTATTGTGTGACTGAGATTCCACATTGGATGCGAGAAAATCATACACAGCATCGCCACAAACTTAATGTGTGGGCTGGCATTGTTGGGCAACGAATCATAGGTCCGTACTTCTTGGAACACAACCTAAATGGTGATGGTTACTTACATTTATTGCGTAACCATATTGTACCAGATCTGTTGATTTTATTTCCTAACGACAATCAACCAAGCACGCCAAACCGTAATCTATGGTTTCAACAAGATGGAGCACCACCACATTATGCTATTAATGTTCGACAGTATTTAGACACAATTTTTCCCGGTCGTTGGATTGGACGTCGGGGTTTTATTGATTGGCCCGCTAGGTCTCCCGATTTAAATCCATTGGATTTCTTTCTTTGGGGACACTTGAAGTCGCAAGTATACAAGGAGAAACCTAGAAACCTAGAAGATTTGAGAGCAAAAATTACTCGTGAGATACAAGCCATACCACCTAATAGTTTACAAAATACAATTCGTCATTTTTGGGAACGCTTAGGACACTGTCAGGTCGTAGAAGGACGTCACTTTGAGCATTTAATTTAATTTTGTAGTTTGTTTACTTTCATTAAATTTTATTTTTTTCTCAATATATTTATCATCTAACCCCATGAAAATAGTACGCATTCATATTCAGAACTTAATAAAGATTCCGAATTGTCTAAAAAATAATATTATTTCCATTTAAAAAAATAAAAAATTTTTTGGCTGTCATATGTAATCATCATGAAAAAAAAACAAATGATTGAAGCCACTACAAAATAACTTGTCAAAAAACTTTTATTAACAACATATTGTTCTAAAGTTTATATTTACGGAATTATTCAACTGATGCGTTACTTTTGCCCAACCCCGTATATATATGTACACGTAATGAAAATTAAAAAAAACTGTCTACACTTATGAGTGAAAAAACGAAAGTCGGTATCGTAACGAATAATGTTACAAAATAGGGGTGCAAGTCGTAACAAGCCTACCATGTCAAACTCCAAGAGCTTGCAAGACCGGAATAAAATTCAGCCTGAATATTGCAAAAATTAGCACAACCTATCATGTTTATAACTGTCTTACTCATGTTTGTAAGATATCTAACTGTCTATCTTATTGGTCTTACGGCGAAGGCAATCTCACATTTTCGTTTCAATGTTTTATCCTTGTTTAACCATTGGGCTTTGAATGAAATAAGAATACATACATTGCAAGTGCCCATGTCCGTGATAACGCCACGCAACCAATGAGTCAAAACATCGAGTGGACAGATACTATATTCGCTGATAAAACTAAGATTAGATTACCATGATTTCGACTTCAATAATTTGACAGTACTGAATTGACAGATTTGTTATTTATCATCATGGCTCGTTTATAGAACTCGACACTTGAAAATTCTCGAAACTCGACGTATTACCTAAAAAACGCCACTCGGCCTTTGGTCTCGTGGTGTTTATATTATAATATTTTGAATATGATCCCTTCCCTTAAGTATGATCGAAACCATGCTAGAACATTTCCAATGCCGTATTTTTCCAGTTGTAGTAGAAGTAAGTAATGGGTTAACTTGATCTAACGCTTTTCTAAAATCAGTGTATATAGAATCACACTTTATATCCTTTTTCGGCGCTCCCCAATATATAATTACAATAATATGTTAATAGCTTGGTTTCAGTACTTCGACTGCGGACGAATTTGTTTGCAAACATTCGTCTTGACTCTATTCCTAAATTTACGACATTACCCTGTCCCAGGCAAATCTGCTTACTACTCCACTATTAAGGAAATTCCGCTTAATTATTATGACAGTATAATTAAATCACTTTCATTAATCACTATTAATAGTAACTTAAATCGCGATGATTAATATCAAACAAAAATATATAATTAGCATTACAACACAGCCACAAACCGTTTTATTGCTTACGGAATTGTTGCCTCAATGTTAGTATTACTTTTTTAATAGAGGAATAAACGGAAAAGATTGCCAATGTATTTGCATAGATGTTATCTTAAGTTTATTATAATAAGAAGGCAGCTGTTAGCGCATATTTAGATCACATTTGTCCAATGATAAGATAACCTTTACGATAGAACGCGCCGACTCAACACGGTAAATAGGTTCATTACCTTTGATAAAATTTCCAGAGAGAATGAAAAAAGAAGCGCTTACGGCTATACCACAGGAAATAAGCAAATAAACTAGTTACAAAAGGCTCTTTGCAGCATCATAGAAATAATGACGTTTACTTCAATACGTATAAATATAAATACTTTTCGAAAGCTTAGTTTTGTATAAATGGAAGGAATTATGAATAAATATACCGGTCTGGAAAATACTGCAGGAAGGTGCCTGCTAAAATACATATGCATTGTTGCAAGATTTGCTCGCTATAACAGAAATGTAAATAGAAATGGGAATCGTGCGAAATACCTACCAGACGGGACTCAGTATAAACCCTATTTCTAATAAGTGGGGAAGTTCATTCATGTAACGTCGCACCTGCGAGAGCACTTCGCTCATTTAAAGTAATAAATTATTACTGTTAAAAACCAAAGCGCACCGAAACCTATATAAATAAACTAGCTGCCCGTAGCCCGGCGTAACTCGACCACATTCTATAGAAAAATTAAGACTTCCTTTGTGTTAATTGCCATTAACCGATATAAAATTTTTGTTTATTCTTTAGCTAAACAACAAATCACTGATATTTTATTATAATCAATCTATCATTCCAATGCTTTTGGATTCACAATATTCTTCGTTATTCCGTCTGGTGCATAATCAAACAAAGCAGACGGTTTCCCAATTTGCGAACATGCTACATATTTAGATGAGGATTGGTAATTTCCAGCTGTTGCAATCACACATAGCAATTCGATAACTGTGCTCGCAAACAAAAATTCATTGCTCACCGTAATGTAGAGGTAGTTGTATTCTGTAGTGGCAATTTCTAAGAGACAACTTGAAAACAGTATACTTATTGCTGTGTAATTCTCTTTGGAAAGTAGAATTAATAACTAATAACGTATAAATTCATTAAACATAACTGGATAAGCAAAAAGGAAATTAAAAAGAAATCAACCGGGGTTGTGTATTCTAAATACACCTCGTATATGATATATTAATATAGTATTGAAAATTTAGATGTATATTTCCAAGAATTGATATGTAAACACGAAACGTTATGTCAATAAAATTTTAGATTAATTTGCTTATTAAACGCTTAGAATGTAAATTAATGTAAATTAATATAACATGCTATACGTACCAGTAAGATTATAAGAAATGATACAAAAGAATATTTTCTTTGTCCAGTAATAACTAGAGACCGGACACATCGGGCTGAAATGGACGTCATGGCGACGGACGATATAAATAGTCTAAAACATCTGTAAGTACATCACGCAGTTGTTGAATAGCACTGTTCATTCGGTTAACTACACATCTATTTTTTGTGTGCGGTTAACCGAATGAATAGTGCTATTCAATAACTGCGTGATGTACTTACAGATGTTGTAGACAATTATATCGTCCGTCGTAATGACGTCATTTCAGCCCGATGTGTCTGGTCTCTAGTAATAACGTTAGTAACCATATTTAGTTTCAATTCATTATATTTTTGTAAATATAATATTGTCAAAATGGATACAATAACATAAGACGTCCAATATAATTTTAAAATAAGAAAAATCATTTTACAAGCCATGCAAACGGAAAATCTGGACCAGTAAAATCTAAAGAATATCAGTAACAAGAAGTAAATAAATATTGTGAAATACAGATAAAGCAATTAATTCAGTAATATTACGATGTAAGCAAAACATCGTAAACAAGAGCATATCAGAAACGCATGCTCAATGGACACATCGAAAGAAAGAACGAATGAAAGCAAAGGATAGAACGACACCACATGAACAAACCCAAGGCAAGAAGGAGAAAGAAAATACTACGTGAAAGCGAAGTGCCTACATAGACCTGGATTTCAAGTAAAGTTAGCAAGACAGAACGCGAAATTGAAGCTGTTCTGGGAAGACGAGATTATAAGTTTACTATTCCACAATAAAATTTATAAATATTAAAAATAACAACAAAAAGGCAAAATATATAAACAAGGAGACAACACATAAAGATGAAAAAATTAAAACTACCCACAATTGATAAAAACACACAGGGGTGAAAATATTAAATAATATGAAAATTAGGGAAAACAAAAATAAATAATTTGGAGTAGGAACAAAATTCTAAGAAGAAAGAAACGCTGGGTATAAAAGCGAAAATCACCGCAAAATGAGAAGATTCATCAATATAACTTCGACGTTCACTAAGATTAATTAACTTACTGCACTACATTCATTTCAAAGATTTTAATTTTGATATAGTTAATAATTTCTAAAAATTTTAAACCTGTTGGCATTAAATTTAAGTAAGAATAACAGTTTAATTTAATTTTAATCATTAATATAGTTATCATTATTATTCTCATCATTATGATAAAAGTTTAATAATATACCAGGAGGAGTTCAAAAACTTGTGTATGCACGATTTAACTTTAGCAAGTAAAACTTTATACCCGATAAAATTGGAGTATATAGAGTTAATTAAATTAATAAAGGTGCAAGTGGATCATTATCTTAAAGAATTAATTAGTCATAAATACACGGTTCAAGTGTATCTTAGGCCAGATATCCGAGTTTCATCAAGAGGAAGTAGTGTTCCCTGAATATTCTCGAAATATCTGTGCTGTTTAAAAATTTTAAATTCAAAACATTTAGTAATACGCGTGAAAATAAGAACATATTTTTACAGTGTGATGATAAGCGTCCTATTCTGTACGGACTCGTTTCCACTTAAATAGGCGCTGAATAGCACACTCGCTTTGTAGAAAGTTATCAATAGAGGCCAGAGATACACATTAAAGACTAAAGACAGAGATAGACTTTTGAGTACTAACCTCAGTATTTGGAGGGCAAATACCTCCTTTTGCGAGTGAATTCCTCAAGAGTCTTTGTTTGTGAGATTTATTTTGAATCAGAATTAAAACTCCAATACTATCCGTGTGTGATTGACGAAAGAATATTTGTATATTAAATCAGAAAATTAAATTAGAGAAAGTCAAACTAACAGCATAGTTACCAATGATAATTCTACTAATGGTGTACAAGTTATTAACATAGATAATAATTAAATGATAAAAACACAAACAATGTTGTATTAGATTTACACTTTATTTTTATTTTATTTATTAAATAAAGTGTAAATCTAATACAACATTGTGTGTGTTTTTATCATTTGATATGGATTTACATCAAGTAAAGGCAGAATCGATTCAATAGATAATAATCCTCAAGCATGTTCAATTGAAACTTCTTCCACTGCAGGAATTAATTTTTATAATGCGTCAGGTTGTTCGTGTACTTTTAATATATCAAGTAATAAGTAGATGTGTTTTTTATTCGCTGATATTTTTCTGTGCTTTGTTATAATAAAATGTTATAAGTTATAATATGTCCATGTTTTTGAAATATAAATTTTTACGGTTGGCGATAAAGTTTTGAATGCACCACGTCACTAAAGTGACTTTATTGAACTCGACTGTTACTCGCCTCGCTCGCTTCGCTCGTTCGGGTCATAATCTCAGACTCGTTCAATATGGTATCACTTTACTGACTTGGTACATAAATAACTATTAAAAAAACAACTATTTGTTTTAAATAATGATTATATATTTTCCCACTTGACTTTTGCATTTGGAGATATTTAAAACCGCTGGTACATTAACGCCCATTTAATAATGTCGATGAACTAAAGCAGGAATGCCAAACAATTAGAGAAAACCCAGGGTTGTTTGAAAGATTAAGAGTTCCATTTCGGCCTATGTGTGAAGCGTATGTACAAATGACAGGTGAACGTGTAGAACATCTTCTTTAAATTGTTTTATTTAACCCTAGGATTACCAGGAAAACGGCCTATTGCTACTTACAGCGCGGGTCCATTAAACCCATATTACTATATGCTGTGTTTGAGCTAATATTCGGCGATTATTTTGAATTCAATATAGCGTAAGCATTATTATATTTGACTTTTATTTTATTCAACATAAGAAAAGACCATCAGAATAAACCGAAGCATAATAATAAGAAGACATAAATATTGTAAAATAAAATATATGAATGACTTACATAAAAGTAAAAGTGGGTTAAACGCATTTCTTACATATAACTTTTGAGTGTTCACCGCATACATTGGTTTTACAACGTGCACAAGTTGTTCATGTTTTTCTGTCTTTTGAAGATGGACAAACATCACCTCTCTTCTTCTTACTTGGAATCTCAGAACTAGTAGATGCTTCAGCTTCTTCTTCTGCTTCTGGTTTTTCGTGGTCCTTGTGTTCTGCTAGTTCCTTTCCTAGCTCAATTAGAAAGTTTCTTTTCTTTTTCAAATCAAAAGTCGAAGTAGATTTCAAGAGCTTCCATAGTATGTAGGCGTTCATGGCGCTAATGTCTATTATGTTATAAATTTACAAGAGGCCATCGCTTCGTCATCCATTTCACGGTGTATGATCGTGTCATTTTGCCCATGTTGCCAAAGCCACCTTTTGTTTTATTGTAGTCCAGGATTACCTGAGGTTTCTTTTTTTGCCATTATCAACATTTTTCTCAGTGAGCAGAGTACTCAGCTACGTTACAAACTTGCGTTTCTGTGGGCAATACGAAATAATCATCGCATCGTCTGTAAAACCAAACTGTGTGGAAAACACTTGACGATCTTTTGGATCAACAAATGAAGATAGCAATTCAAGCTTATTTTTACGGATCATACCAACTAATGTTAGGTTTTTTTTATAACAAATACTTTGCAAGATTGTACGAAGTAAATAAATTGTCCCAGATGACATTCCTTCCAGAGTTTTCAATTTCTTCTACTAAACGTTTTACAACCTTTTCGCTTTGATTCTTATCTTTCCTCTCCCTGCTTTCCAGGATAAATTTACAGTTTCCATGCATAGGTTGTTACACTATCACAAATGGCCCAAAATTGTATTCCATATTGTCCAGGTTTTGATGGAATATATTGTCTAAATGGATATCTGCCTCTGAAAGTTACAAGCTGTTCATCAACCGTTATACACCAATTTGGTACATAAGCATCTCGCAAATAAGTATTCCATAACTCAAAGCATTCCCGTATTGGTGCTATTTTATCGCCACTTCTTTTTCTTCGTCTTTTCGCTGCATCGTCGAATCTAAATACACCAAGTATATTTTGAAATCTATTTCGGACGATAATAGTATCAAAGATTTTTCGACGATTATTTTTGCTCCAAAATTGTGTTACGTCCTCGTTATAAAATTTGTATACATCTATTAGTATGAAAACTCCAATAAATTTCTTCAATTCTCGAACATCCATTTTTATCCTATTTTTGCCGAAAACAATCTCTCCTTCTTCAGTCGTCCACTTTAGGATAATTTCAAGAAGAGGTTTACGAAAATAAATCAAAAAAGAAGAAGCAGGTGTATAGATCTCGCGATTTCCATAACGTGTTGGTCCTGAACGTTCTCGTAAAATATTGTGTCGTGGTTGTCTTCCGTGATGAGGTAAAATAGGATCTTGGTACCAAACATGTTTGTTCTTTGATATACAAGGAAATAGCTCCAGCCGGATTTCTGTTGTGGTCATCATCGCCGCCCTCAGCAGATTCTTCGCTAACTGATTCTTCTGCTGTGCTTGTGTCACCTCCATCGATGAAGTCTTCGACTGCATCTACCTCTCCATTGTCGTCTGAAGCTTCATATCTACTATTATATTCAACGTTACTCATTTCGGATACTATCGCCTCTAGCTGTTGTTGTGTAAGGTATTCCTTATTTCTACGATCCATTTTCCGTAATGAGTAAAACGCAAAGTAGAAAATAGCCGCAATAAAAGATTCAGAAATAACTACTTGACAATTGATAAAAAATGATGCTAAAATATCAAATCGCACATCACAACTGAACAAAATATAAATTTTGTTTTATTCACAATAACAAAGTATCACTACACAGATTCGGCAAGCACTAATGCATTGTTCACGACGTGTGGCTATAAATATGCTGAAACACGTAAAGTCCCCAAAATCAACATGAAAAATGGATTTACCCTTTCTGTATACATCGGGGAATGTTAAGAAAGGTTTGTCAGCAGCGGGGAAGTCCGGAATTTATAAACGAACCACTATCATTGTAAAACACACTCGCTTTACCCACATTTATACAGTAAACGACATATGGGTCCAACGGACCCGGTTGGTAAACCGCGAAAGTATTTTTATACTGCTAAAACAATGATAAAATAATTTTTTGTCAAAATTTTAAAGCTATAACTTGTACTTAAAAAGTCTATTAATACCAGTAAATTAGCCTAACCATAAGTACGATAAAACAATGGTTAGAAATAGTTTCGGGTCCATTGGACCCGCTCGGTAGTCCTAGGGTTAAGTTCTTTTCTTTAAGTATAATTTAATAAAAGAACATGTACGTTTGCTTATGGAAATGTAACTTGCTGATGAGAATGAATTAATAAATAATCAACTTTATCTTTGAAACACTTAATTTGCGGACTTATGACTAGAGCAGACCAATTTCCGTGCGCGCCATGAGCGCCGGTATGGGAGTGTAATTCGTAATATATATTAGAATATGCGATAGAATAGGGACGCAACATGAGCTTGTTACCGATATAAGTATAGAAGTAGAGACATTTATTCTATCAGAAATAATTAAATATACATTTGGTTTTCTGCTATTAAAGTAATATGTATAAACACACGAAAAATATGAATACTACATATTATAGCAGCGTTGTATGTACCTATAAATAAAATGGAGAAACTCGATTGTATATTTTCAACATCAGGTGTGTTTCTAAGGTTATTTCTGGAAAACATGTCCGCCGTGAGGAAAAAATATGTTTATATTCGGAAAACGAGCGTTCTACATCTAGTGATGTTATATTCTAATAATCAAAATACTTTGTTAAGCAACTTAACGCATCTGTAGACGGGCCCTCACAAATACGTGTTAAGGTGCCTGCATTTATGTCTAAAACGCTTTCAAATTTAATTAGAACACTTTCACTTTTTGCGTCTTCTACAGCACACAGTCGTGCGTGAACATCTTTAACGATTTGCAGTGATTCCTCTAACGACAGCGACGAATTTTCTAATTTTGTTATTGCTTCTTCTAGTCCCAAGTAATTCTCACGAATACTTTGTAAATCCATTTTAATCTGGGCATCTTGAAATTTTTTCTGGCTTCTATTGATAGCTGGACTTTCTTTCGGATCGAATGATAAAATCACGTCCTTAATTTTTTCAAAATGTTCATGATAGTAATACCCCGCCCGTAACCATGTACCCCAACGTGTCAAAATCGGCTGTGGTGGCTCAGGGGATGGGGACACAATTCGTGAAATTTCCGAATACGTTTTGGAGATTTCAGGAATACTGCCTTTGTGCTCGATATTAAAGCATGTACCTCTGGATAACATCTACGAACCTGTTCTGCCACAAGGTGAAGAGCATGGAATTTACAAGTAATATGTAACAAGTTAGGACAATATTTTCTAAAGGACCGGCCTACAGAACACATGGTTGCGGCACCATCGGTCATAAACATTAGTACTTGGTCTTTCGAAAGTTTAAATTTTTTCAAAGTATCTAATAGCACCTCTGAAATTTTTTCGGCATTACATTGTTCTAGTCGTCTGGATGCTAATAAAATTGAAGACGTTGGTTGATGTGGTTCCATATTACGCGCCATCACATTAACTACAGATTGTTTTTTGCTGTCAGTTGTTTCGTCCACACATAACCACAGTTTTTTATTTTTCAGTTCAGCTTTGATTTTATTTTCAACCTGTTTACGCACCGATGGTAAATTCTTTCGTAACGTTGTCGTGCTCGGTAATGTTTGATTCGCGTATTTATTCCAAAATGAAATAAATGAATCATTACTTAACTAGGTAAACGGCAGTGTACACACAATCATAGTTACACATAACGGGTGTTCATTTGAAAAGTCAATCTAGTAGCATGTGATTTACTGAGAACATTTTGAAGTATGTCGTAAATTAAAATTTACTACTTAACCTACGAAGTCGTATATTTTGACAGTTTCATACATACAAATAAATAACAAATATGATTGACATTATCAAATGTCATTTGGATTTACGTTTACGGAACAACAAACACATACTAATATATATGCGTCTTATTCTATCAAAATTTCAAAGTAAGATTGACTTTTCAAATGAACACACGTTAGTTCATGTATAAACTTTTGTCGATTAATTTTGTTATTATTGTGCTTCGAACTGCTTACGAGTTCGTTACAATGTGTTTTTGACCAACACATTAGATATGTATTGCACACTAAACACTTAATTTTTGAGCCATCGTATATTAAGTTCGGGAAATCCATAATAAACTTATTCACTTCGTCTGACAACGGTCGTTTTCTCGATTTATGTGTCGACGACATTTTATTACGTATGCTTACACTTACATGCAGTCTAAGCAAGTACCAAACACATACTGAATGCTTTTTATTAGTTCTGATGCAATACAATCATCCTCACATCGGCGCACATGGCGCCCACGGATATTGGTCTGCTCTACTGATGAGAGTAAATTAATAAATAATCAACTTGATCTTTGAAACACTTAATTTGCGGACTTATGTTTATTAGGAAAATTTTATTTGTTTAGATGAGTAACTATATGTGGGTAAGATACCCGACCTTTTTCTAAATACTCTATATAATTTTCAATAATTACGATTTTATTATTGCATTCATTACAATCATTCATAGTATAATGTAATAACAAAAACCATTTTTCTCATTTTAGATTGATATGGAAATGGTTAGATCGACTGAATACATGGTTCCATCTGAAAGAAACATGAACGGGCACTATAATTACCAGAATAACTCGTCAACCTATGTGCAAAAACATTGCAATCAATTGCAACAAAACTACCAACAGCAGCAGCAGCAACAACAACAGCAGCAGCAGCAACAACAACAACAACAACAGCAACAACAACAAGGAAGAGGAGCATCCCATCAACAGGACAGAGAGTGGGAGCCTTCAGTCAATGGACGTCCTAAGCACAGAGTCTCAGCGGTAGCAGTACCTACCCTAACTCAGTCGACGACGGACGCGAAGCGCGAGAAATCCGAACGGAAGAACGCGCGCCAACAGCAGCTTCACTCGAGCGAATCCACGCCGAATAAAAGCGCGGACCACGCAGCAAGGACTACCAATAAACACCAAACACTGTGCGCGATGCAGCAGCCGGCGCGTCTATCACAAATGGAACCTGAAAAACTCATGAAAAGTTCTTCATCATCGTCGTCGACGCCGTCGTGCATTCCCACGTCGAAAAGTTATCAACACCAGCAGCAATCTAAAAATAAATACGCGACGCACGTTCACAAAAGTGTATCGCAAAGGGTGCCGGAAAAAATTAAAGGGGTCGTGGGGGGTAGTTATCAAAGTGCGGCAGGTTTGAGTTATGTAGGTGGCGGAATGACGATACACGAAAGTGGTGTTTTTGGTGTTTATTCCGAGACCAAGTATATGTTCGCTGTGAACGGCCTGCCCAACAACACTGCACAAGCATCTGCCGCCGCGGCGTTTTTCGCAAGGTAAGTTGTTGATATATGTGAGCGCAACGTTATCGTTTTTCGATTGTTTCTTCCTCTTTAATGGTCATTTGTCTTATTGTGTCGACAAGTAGGGATATCCCTAACATCGGAGGAAAGTTTCCTATTGTTTTTTTTTCCTTTTGGGGTAATCTAATTGATTTTAAATTGGACAGGGCGAATGGACAAAAACTACGTGATTCCGTATAGAGTTATAAAAAGAGAATTAGGGAACATTTAGAAATTGAAAATACGGTTGAAGTAAGAAGAAATTGTTGAAAAAATTATTATGAAGACAATACATAAAAAACAAACTAGTGGATGTAAGTTTTCCGCGAAAAAATATATTTTTTCTATTCCGGTGTCGTAAAGTATAATTACGACTTGGTTACACAGTATTGTAATGTATTATTTTACCGCACTCTAATTTTTTTTTCGAAGTTGGTCACAAGTGTAATAAGTAACTAAATCATAGAACTAAATCGTTTTAAAAGTTAGATATGGTTAGATATGAACGTTTAACAGTGATAAAAATGTAAATAAAAATTATAGAGAGAATAGTAGAGACATTTGCTAAAACTTGATTAGTACTAATTATACATAATAAAAGGCATTCGACAGACTCTTGCTAAAGGAGTGTATATAAATTCGTTAACAAAGCTAGACGCCATAAATACTTCTATTGAGATTACATATCATTGTGAATACTGCAATTGTTATATACTTTTACTGTAACACTAGAAGATTCGTGGGCATTAATAGATATTCCAGGCAGATTCTGGAAACACACTATATTTTGTTCGAATCCCTGCTGATTCACATTAACTAATATTGAGCTATAGTTTGTTTTTTAATTCGGAGGAGTAAATTGAAAAGACGATTTTACACCATGTAATTTGTAGTTGCTTATTTTGACAGTAGAATTGAAATATAGGTTAATGATGTTTATTAAAATATAATATTGTTATTAAAATTACTATTTACTTTATGTTAAAATCTACAATAATCAAAAGTGAGTTTTGATTTTATTTTTTGATTGTTTTATGAAATTATAAACACTAAACAGATTTTTGCATTACTACGTAATTCTTTTCTGATCGATATTAGAGAAATTAATACATTATGCAGCTATTATTTAATTTTATTGCTTTATTTATAAATAGAATACATTATACTCGTAGTTCAAAGTATTTATTTATAAAATAATATAAATGACAAGCAGAACTTTATTCTGTATCACTGGACGACAGATTTTCATTTTCGCTGCTATCATTACCAACGGATACAATAAAAGGTTCAATTATATTATCGATTAGACCATCCAATTCACTCATTCTTACTTCTTCCTTTACAACATGTTCTACACACTTTTTCCATTTGTCTGCGGTAATATTTTGAATGGCTTGCAATAAAAGTTCTTTTAGATGTCCCAGTTTAAACGTGCAACCTCATTTTTTATTTGAGCCCACACTAACTCAATAGGGTTTAGTTCGCAGTGATAAGGAGGTAACCTTAACACAGTTTTATTTTGACTTTTAGCCATCTCATCTGTGACATGCATATTATATTTATCTTTGTTAATACGGATCAAGTTAAGTAATTCAGATCGAACCATTGTTGGATCATAATGAATATTTTTGGATGTCAGCCAAGCTTGCATATCTTGTTTCTTTGCTGTTGTTGTGGGGATTTTCTCAATTTTACGGCTGTGACATGTAGCATTATCGATGATTATAACAGCATTGTCTGGTAGTACTGTTAATATTTGACTTAACAACTCTTCAAACACATTAGCATTCATTTCTTCATGGTAATCTGCAGTTTTTTTTCCTTCAAAAAGTAAAAGACCATTCTCTACAAATCCAGCTTCAGAACCTATGTGTAAAATTATAGGTCGTCTTCCTTTTCCTACAGGATTCCGCAGTCCTGTAGTTAAGCCTTCATTAAATGCCTGTCGTCGGTTCTGTATAGTATTATCTATCCAAACTTTTTGCTTCGTATGTCCTTCGTTTAACCATGTTTCATCCAAGTAATAGATTGGACGATTTTGACATCTGTCTTTTTGTATGGTTATTAAATACCTACGTTTCCATCTAACTATATCATCACGTTCTATAAAAACACTTTTTCTATCTCTGGTCATATATCTGCAGCAATACATAATATTATATCACTTATATTGTAATATGCATTTGCATGTACCAACATGAACAAGTAAAACTGTCTATATAATAATTAAAATACCCACTGACCTGAAATTTATGTGTTTCATGAATTTGTACAGAGTTGAACGGCTCATCTGTGGCAAATCTTCGCGTTGTATTATTTCATTTAGCACTTTATTAAGCGTAGGAAGTTCATTTTTATAAAAAAAGCTGTGTACTATTTGCCGTACGGATTTCTTGACACCTTCGTCGCACTCGTCAATTATAGAATGCCTTCCTGAACTTTGTTTTGGTGGAATAATTAGACCATTGTGTTTATAATCTTTGATTGTACGATAAATTGTCGATTTTGCCACTCCTGAAAGTAAGTTAGCATATAGTACCTACATACGTACGAATACAGATTATTTACTAACCTAAAACGCATGCTATTTTTGCTACCATGACAGTCATCTTCATTTGAGGTTTATCGTTTCGAAGTTTCTTAAATATATTTAATATATTTTGTTTCTCAAACACAGACAAGTGCCTCAAGCCTAAATAATTTCGTTTTCGTATCGGTGATATTTGTGTTCTAGAAGTGCTTTGTACTTGATCCATATCGAAAAATAACGTACGAAAATAGTAGTGTAACGTATGTAAAATATTAAGTTAGCTATAAAAAGAGCTTATTTTGGAAAATTTAATGAAGGAAAACAAACAGTAACGATAATTATACAAAATGTAAGTTTTGATCAGCTGATTCAACCTGTCAACCGTCAATACTCTAAATTTTAGTCTCATTGAGGCCGATAATTTGCCAATAACGAGACATTTTTTTTTCCGCGAGATTTTTAAAACGCTCCTCCGAATTAAAAAACAGAGTATAGAAGTTGATGGATTCTCTGTGATTTTAGTAGACGTATTAGGTGCAATGTTAGATAGTATTTCAACGTCTAATTTTTTCTTGATGGAATTATCAATGTAACCTTCAGCCACAGCGGAAGATTTCCATCCTCCATGGCGCTTAATTGTAATTAAATCTCCTCCACTATTAGCCAAATGTGTTACACTGGATCGTCTAAAGCAATGTCCAGTGAAGAGTTCAGGATTAGGTAGCAATACTTTTTGGTAGTTTTCCTATTGTATTAATACCTATTGGAATATTTACACACAAGCAATTTATATATTGCAGGAAAAAACGCCTGTGTGTAACATGACTGGAACGAAGATGATAATTTTTTCACTAAATCAATCCATAACCTTTGAGTTATAATAAATTGTCTAGGAACATTTTATCATGTCAACCATTATGACATCATTTTTAAACTGTATATTGTTATTTCTTCACGACGGCAAGCTCCATTAAATAAGGTGACCAACTATTTTTTGTTCAAAAAGGGTACACTTTGCAAGTATTTCATAGGTGAAAAAAAAAAGAAGAAAAAACTATAAAAACTTTATTTTCTTTTAAAAACATATTTTTCTTCGGAGTGGATTTTTTTTGCTAAATGAGGATGTTCGTCTAATAATGTAGCCACATCCGAACAACTTTCATTTTGCATATTAAATTTGACTGTTAAGACGGCAGATAATGTTTTTACAGAAAGTTGCGACTTCTCACTGCTCCAATAATCATTCCCTAGTGAAAATACCCTTTCAACAGCAGCATTAGTGCCTGGACAACATAAGGAAATTTCTATTAAAACTTTTAAATTTTCATGTGGGATATGTTCTACTCTAAAATGCCGAAAGATTTCTACCCATCTTTTGTCAAGTTCTATTTTCTCATCGCTCCATTTCTTCAATTTTTCTTCATTTAAATATAAATTTACTCTTCGAATTTCTTCAAATAGAAAATTGTCATTAATAACAATATCTTTTACATCCTTCATTACAAATTCGACTGCTGAAGAAACTTCTTTCCATTCAATTTTACTATTTAGAAGGGTCCATTTGAAACAATTTAATGCTCTAAAGTTCACTATCCATTCTTTGATATATGTATTCATAGCAAATTTTATAAATATTTTTAACTTCTTTTAAAAATTCATTTTTTATTCCGGGATTGGAATCTTCCAAAACGGTCAGTTTATTCTTTAGAATTAGTGGTAAAAATCCATCATTAAATCTTGATTTACATTGCTGTATGAAATCGTTTAATATAATACAAACTTCTGCTGCTGAAATTTTATCTCCTTCAATTTGTAGAGTAATTTTATGAAACAACGACGCTTGACTGTGAATAAAATAAAGCATAGGTTCTGACATATCGTTTTGAAAGAATTTCTTCAAAATTGTGGGACATTTGTCAAGGCTTAAAAAATATGAACGTAGTGGATCATATAACTGCAAAACGCGTTCTAATGCTGGAGTTAAAGCAAGCCATCTGACTTTGGAATAACCAAGCAGTTTTTTGTATTGAACACCAGCCTCTTCACAAAATTCTTTCAAACTTGCTACCCGTACTGTAAACCGATTGAAATATAAATATATATTTGTAATAATTACTTCCACATCTATTGACATTGAACTTGATGCTGAATGGATGGCATTTGATATAATGTGAGCATTACAACCAATTCCCAAAATATTTCGTTTCAGAAGATCTTGTAATTTTGTGTACACATTATTGACACCTTTACGGGTGCGTTCTCCAAAATTAGTTTTTGTGTTATCAGCCGAGAGCGCCAAAATTTTCTTATTCAAATTGTTGTCTGTTATAACTCGAAATAAGTGATTAGACAAAATGTCTGATGTTTCCCCTTCGATTGATTCCAAATTTAAAATCTTAATTTGAATACCGTTCTTAATATCGAAATACCGTACTAAAATTGGATAAAGTTTTATTTCATTGTGATTCGATGCGTCTGATAGAATAGATATATATGATACAGAATCCAGATTTTCTGATAGCATTTTCTTGCAGTATTCATTAAATACGCTGGTTACGATAGACTCACATTTTGTTCGCGCACAAGAAAATTTTTCGTCACAAAGTTTTTTTAATAATTTAGTAGTGCAGCCCATGCTGCGAAAACTTTGATTATGGATTATTGTGTGAAAAGCGAAAGTACCCTCCATAACTGCCAATTTTTTTTCATTATGTTTTATGTACTTTAGTTTCAATGTGTGCCGTTATTGCACTACGTCCATGAATTGCAATAGAAAATTCCCTATTGCAGATTGTGCATTTAACCAAGGAGTCATCATTTCGATTTTTAACTACAATGAACGGAAACTCCTTTTTTAAATTTTCGTTTAAACGATTTTTCCCTCTTTTGTTATCGCTCATATTTGAATTAATAATCTAAAAATTATTTTTGTAATATATTTTTTATTTTGATTTTAAATAAATATCATAATCTGATATTATTTAAGTAAAATGAAAATGAAACTATAATATTAATACTTACATGCAACTTCACCTTCACTAGATATATAAAATAAAATTTTATTTTATTTTGTACACCTCAGATGGATGACCAATGAGATACTAAAGTTAATGGCAAGAAGACGACTGCAAAAAAATAGAGACATTGAGGAATACAGTAATACAAATAAAGAGATAAGAAAGAAAATAAGAGAAGCCAAAGAGAAATGGTACGGAGATAAATGCGCTGAAATAGAAGAGTTACAAAGGAAAAATGACGATTTTAATCTACATAAAAAGATTAAAGAATTAACTGGTATAAAGCGCACAAATAAATGTAATATTCTCTTAGACAAAAACGGACAAATAATTGCTGAAACAAAGCGAAAGCTTGAGAGGTGGAAAGAATATGTGCAGGAGCTGTTCGAGGATCACCGACGTGAAGCTATGGAGGATGAAGGCGGTGGTCGTACAGGTCCAAGCACAACAAGAGAAGAAGTACAACATGCAGTCAAATTAGCAAAAAATAATAAGGCTCCAGGTCCTGATGAAATACCAACAGAATTGATTAAACTCATAACAGAGGGGCGAATAGGAGTAATGGTGGATCTATACAACACAATCTATAACACAGGCATCATTCCCACAGAATGGTTGAGATCAACATTTATTGCCCTGCCAAAAACACCTAACGCAAAGGAATGCAATGACCATCGGACAATCAGCCTGATGAGCCACACCCTCAAGATATTCCTGAAGATCATACACCAGAGAATATTCAGAAAATTAGAACAAGATCTTAGTGACTCTCAATTCGGATTCAGGAATGCAATGGGAACAAGAGAAGCACTATTTGGCTTTAACGTGCTGGCTCAGAGATGCATGGACGTTAATCAACCTTTGTACATCTGCTTTTTGGACTACAACAAGGCATTTGACAGGGTTCGCCATGACGACTTGATTCGGCTTCTCAAAGCTAAAGACATAGACAACAAGGATATTCGGATAATAGCTTATTTGTATTATAACCAGACAGCGATTGTCAGGCTGGGTGAAGAGGTATCGGAAGATATAAGGATAAAGCGCGGTGTGAGACAAGGCTGTGTGTTGTCCCCGTTGTTGTTCAATTTATACTCTGAGAACGTCATTCAGAAAGCGTTAGCAGAAACAACAATAGGAATAAAAGTTAACGGAAGAATTATTAATAACATTAGATATGCGGATGACACCATTATTATCGCAGAATCACTGGAAGACTTACAAAGATTAATGGACCAGGTTGTAATCAATGGCGAAGAAAGTGGCCTCACACTAAATGTTAGAAAAACTAAATTCATGATTATTACAAAGTCTAACCGACATCAAGAAGGCTTATGGATTGGAGAACAGCCAATAGAGAGAGTAAAGAAATACAAATATTTGGGAACAACTGTTACCGACACAAATGAATATACAGAAGAAATTCGAACGAGAATCGGCCAAGCCAGGAATATATTCAACAAGATGAGGAAAGTATTGTGTGGCAATGACCTTAGTCTGCGTCTCAAGATCAGGGTATTGAAATGTTACGTGTTCCCGGTGTTGCTGTACGGGATGGAAGCCTGGACGCTAAAGCAAGACACTAACAAGCGTCTAGAGGCATTTGAAATGTGGGCATATAGGAGGATCCTGAAGATAAGATGGATAGATAGGGTTTCGAATAGCGAAGTACTTAAAAGAATTGGGAAAGAGAAGGAAATATTGAACACAATAAAGATAAGAAAACTACAATATCTGGGCCACGTGTTGAGAGGGGAAAGATATGCTCTGCTACAGATAATTATTCAGGGTAAGATACAGGGAAGAAGAAATATAGGAAGAAGACGGATTTCCTGGTTAAATAATTTGAGACAGTGGTATAAATGCAGCTCCATTGAACTATTCAGAGCCGCAACATCAAAAATGAGAATAGCCGTGATGATAGCCAACCTTCTGAGAGGAGATGGCACCTGAAGAAGAAGACACCTCAGATCTTGTTAACTTGAACAAAAAGTACGAAATTGTTGGTTTTCTCTAACCTCAAATTAATTAAACAGAAAGGGAATTCCCATAAAACTTTGCCGTACATACTAGGCATGCGTCAAGACCGTCAAGCATGCCGTACATACTGCACATCAAAGATCAGCCTGGGGATTACGTACACAAATATTGGAGAGATAGATATATCCATCTCTTTTCACAAATGTAATTTTGACGTTGTTAGAAAAAGAGGTCTGTAGTATCTATCTATCTCTCCAGGTACATAATACGGCCTCTCAATTGTGCCGGAAACGGCAGCCATATGTGCGCGCGAAATTAAAATCACTGTCAAACTCGTGTCTGGTGTTTGCCCTGTCCTCTGACGTGCCGGAAACGGCAAGCAATATGCGCGCGTGAAATTTAAATCACTGTCAAAATAATTTTAAATATTTAATTAATAAAATTGAAATAAAATAATCTAAAAAAATGTTTTAGAAATACAAATGAGTATAAAATTATACAAATGAGTATTTTCAGAGTACAGGATTTGAAAAGAGTACGGTTTGCGAAAAAAGAGTACAAAACTCAGTAAATGAGTATAGTTGGTCACCTTACATTAAAGCCCATTATGAGAATGACCTAACATAATTTTAATATGACTATTATAACAAAATAATGTACAAAATTAGTAAAATACTACTATAATTATGTTTGTATTACTTACTTTCATTGCTATAATATGTTTTATCATCGGCTTCTATTATAAATCGGTTAATGTGCTGTATTTCTAAAATCTTCGATTTCTTAGGCTCATAGCCTTCAGACAATCTTTTTAAATATGCTATTAGTTTAGAAACTTTGGAGATATCTGTATTTTTATAAATATTCAAACAACATTTTAACATCGAATATTTGTACCACCAGGAAGATGCCTTTTTTATTTTACTTTCTTTGTCCAAATAGGCAATCATAATGTTTTCTGTAATAGTCACGATGTTCTTTTCTTTACACCAAGTTATAAATTGGTTATGTTCCGTTTTATAAATGTGTTGATATTTTTTTGGCAGAAGATTTTCCAAATTGTCTTCTGCAATTTTCCGAAGCTCTGGCGGCGTGCAATTACTTATTTCGTCCATTTTGATGTTAGATAGTTACATAGATTAGGCTAAGATTTAAATTTCAAAACACATAACAATATTTCAAATATTTGAAATGTTCAAATTATAAGTCAGTGTAACCATCGTCAAAAAAATAAAATATTTAAAATATTCGTATTGAGCATGACTATTATTTTAAACATTTTTTAATATTTAAAAGGCAGAATAGAGAAAAATAGTATAAAATACACGTTTCATAAGACATTTTTGCGCACTCGTGCATTAGAAAACTCGCTTACTGCTCGTTTTCTAAACCTTGAACTCATGCGCAAAAATCATTATCACCACACACATTATGACACACAAAATAGTATAGAAATGTGTAATCAAATGATTGTCGAAAAATTGACGTAACATGTTAATTGTATTTTGTGCTGTGTGTCCTTTTGCTTCGTCTTGCTGAAAATATCCTAGTATTAACTCATTTACATTAAGTTGGTCAACAAACGTCATCAAACTTTCTTGTTGATATCTTTGTGCATTTATGGTTCAATTAAAAAAGAATTGGACCAATATCTTTTCCAACAAACACCAATTTTCTGAGGATTAACAGCAGTCTCAACATAAAAATTGTTCGGTGTTTCAGCACTCCACATTCTCATATTCTGCGAATTAACATACGCATTAAGATGAAACTATGTTTCGTCTGTCTAGAAGGTCATCGTCGAAATTATTTAAAAACCATGGACAAAATTCTAATCTTCGGGGATAGTCAACTGGATAGATTTCTTAATAGCAAGTGATACGATAAGGAAATAAGTGTAGCTTCTTCTTTAATATTATCTGGCAAGTGTCAAATGAGAGGTTAGTTTGTTGTGACAGTACTCGAATTGAAGTTCCTAGAGTTTCATCACTTCCTTGTTTACGCTCCACACTACCTGTCTCTCTAAAGAGATCAATTCAGCGGCGAAGAGTGTGTTGAAATCGTTATATTTGAAAAGCAGAACCAAAAATTTAAGATTAAATTTCACCAAACAATTGTTAAGGCTGTCAATTTTCCATGCGTTTCGCAAATATGATTCAACCAAAAAATTCTATGATTTTTTTTTGTGAAAACCATTTCAAAATTAAATAACTATGTAAAAAAAATATTAAATTAATTATTAAAAACAACAAAGATAAAATAGACAAAGAATCAAACTCTGGTGTTTGAAAGTTAACATGTGACGATTGTAATAAGGTACACATAGGACAAACGGGGAGGACTTTCAAAATTAGGATTAAAGAATACAACTTTCGCAAATTATTGTTTAGAAATTGATCACAGATTTAATAAGGATTTCAAAATATTACATATTCATGATAAACGCAAAAACCTTAACTTGTCAGAAAACTTAGAAACAATAGATATAATTTAGGATTAGCTTTAAATGACCGATTAGATGTAAACAACTCCGCTCCACTATATTTAAGATTGTAAAAATTTTTCCACCATCATTTTTTCTCAATAATTTTGTACATAAATATTCAAACTTGTATTTTAATATTCAGTTTTTCATCCACCTGATGAAGCCATTGTATGGCGAAACAATATTCGCCATACAATGGCATACAATTTAAAATAAAAAAAAAATTGAAACTAGAAGTTTAGTACCTACTTATTTATTATCGTTATAATGAAGTTTGAACAAGTATCTCTATCTTCAATTAACGATCATGCTAGTAATGTTATGTACTATAAAATATTCTCCATGTATTATTTCAACCCTGCCTACAGAACACATGGTTGCGACACCATCGGTCATAAACATTAATACTTGGTCTCTCGAAAGTTTAAATTTTTCCAAAGTATCTAATAGCACCTCTGAAATTTTTTCGGCATTACATTGTTGTAGTCGTCTGGATGCTAATAAAATTGAAGACGTTGGTTGATGTGGTTCCATATTACGTGCCATCACATTAACTACAGATTGTTTTTTGCTGTCAGTTCTGTCAGTGCTGTCCGTCCACACATAACCACAGTTTTTTATTTTTCAGTTCGGCTTTGATTTTATTTTCAACCTGTTTACGCACCGATGGTAAATTCCTTCGTAATGTTCTCGTGCTAGGTAATGTTTGATTCGCGTACTTATTCCAAAATGAGATAAATGAATCATTACTAATGACAGTAATGACTAATGACTCATATATCAATAGGATATAAACAGCCAAGTAAAGAGCTAATTCAACAGTTAATGCAGCTTAATATAATATTTGATTTGTTTAATTTTCAGTGTTTGTTTTAGCTAACATAAGGTTTCATTCTAAATAGGCACAATATATAACTGTATACACACTCAACGTTTCAAAATAATTTATTTTAATGAATTCGCTACTGAATATTTCTATTGGACTAAAGCGAATTTAAACTCAATTTAAACTTTTACCATTAATGACTCTAAATGAAATAATTCACTAATGCTTTTATCGTAGCTATATACACAATATGTATTATTTTATGGTTATGAAAGCGCTCTGAATCTTTTTGAAATGCGTTCGCATTAAATCAAACCCGGGACGCCACCACCGTCACAACAAACATTAAACCGACATGAGTTCTCGTACACATAACGTGAACACGCATTTGTCGAAACGAGAGAAGAACAAAACTCGTTTTACAAACACTGACAGTCGTGCAGTCATTATACAGACATTTATGTAATGAATTGTAGAGGAACGTGTAATTTCGAACTAATCAATCAAAACTAATTACCGCAATTGAATGTTGGGAAATAACTGTTCGAGAGAGCGGCATCACGGCCCCCTTTAGCACCGATATATCACTAATAAGACGTGTATTTTCACTTGAAGATTATGTATTGGCGGTATGGTAAAAACAATGGGGCTTCCGTAGAGGAATTTCTTCACACGTGAACGGTAACATAATGCTTCGGCTGTTTTCAATTAATACGAATTGTATATATTTGCCTGGAATATTTCAACAATGTTCCGCTAATTTGCTGGTGTTGCAGTGTTAAATATAGTTTCAGAAAATAGTCTTTTATGGAGGCGGATTGATATATAAGATCTTCTTCCTTATGTTATCCATAAAATAAGAATAAGAAACGACAAAATAATAAAACCGGTTTGAAAATGAAGTAAATTTATTATTTTACCAACGTACATAACAATTTTTCCAAGTAATCACCATTTAATACAATACATTTCTCCATTCCGTCCACGAGAAACGTATTTATTAGACAACATGGTGCAGTAAGTGCGCTTCCAGGAGTCGGCCCACCACCTTCTGCTAGGACAGAAGCGAGTGTCTGACAGTGTCTACAGAGGCGTGCGCCCAAAGCGAACTATGTTGACTCGCAGACAATCAGATCAATGGATTTCGCTTGGTATATCGCTTCAGCGCATTTTACATGGTTTGCACAGTTTTCCGTATAAAATTCAATTGGTACTAACAGTGAAACCAGCTGATTGTAGGATGAGATTAGAATGAATAATGTATTCGTTCACATTTGATCATGTATTACGAGGATCACTTTCTTCTAAACAGATTTGTTAACAAACAAATCTGCAGAAATTGAAGTACACAGAGTCCAAAGGTTAATCATCAAAATGAATTACTTCCAGAAAATGCGATAGTCTGCTGTGCAGTAGTCTGACGAAAAATTATTGAACCAATCTTCTTCGGAAATGCAAATGAAATTCTGAAAACGTGATATCCCGCTATGCGGAATATAAACCTGAAATATGCTGTTTTTTTTTGCTGTGCCTCTTTTGAGAAGGCTAGTTTTTTCCAGGGGGGCGTATCATTTAGTTTGGAAAAGTTACCAAAATATCTGCGGCGTGTGCCATTCACCCGGTGACTTAAGCGATGATGTCACCGGCTATGTGCGTGATGGGGCCCCAGATCCCTCGAGAAGGCGAAGGATTGAGAAAAGCCGATAACTATATAAACGCTGAAGAGGAGGGATGATTCATTTAAACAGTAATCGTCGTCAAATAATCATCGTAAACGTATGTGTGTATATAAATTAATATAAATTTTGTTATTTATTGTTAGTTATTATTTAGTCTACTTTTTATTAATATAGTTATATTTAATTACCGTGTGTTTTATTAAACGAACCAAACAGAAGATTTATCACAGTGTTACGTATATACTTTACAATTATCGCCCGGTGTACTCGTTTTGCGTTAAATTTCATCATGTTTACGTTTTCACGCGTTATATCTACTATTTATTTTTATATTCTCTCGAGTCGCCATTGACCATCTGTGTGTTCTTCTTTGGACAGTATTGCCATCTCTCTCCGCGATTGCCTCCTCTAGGTTTCGTGAGAGAGAATTCATTCATTGCAAGACGATCAAAGAGTTAGTTGTGCGATAGGATATTTTCAATTGCACCGAAGGGGGTTAAGTTAAAGGGCGTCAATATGCGTATTCTGAGAATTAACGCTACGGCGGATCGAAACGTAGTACGTCGAACTAATTAAGGAGTTTGCTAGTATCGTTTCCTTATATGGCGAAAATTTACGACAGAAGAGGCTAGAGAGTACTTCATGCCTAGTTATTGAAGTAGCAACTCCGCAGTGTTGTAAAGTATTACAAAGTATAACTACCCTCCTGGTATAACTACCTGGGATGACGTTGCAATTCCAAGCAACTCCGTCTCCTGCAACGAATCATCTATCAGCAAGAAAAAAATCCGACAACCTTAGGCCTTGTAACCCATCTTGGTCAGCGAACGTATATTTTGAGTGGTATCAATAACTAGTTTATTAATTACTGATTTATCGCTTTATACCGCGTTATAATGAAGTTTCAACAAGTATCTCCTTCGTCAATTAAGTAATAACTGATTTGTCAACTTATATCCAAAAATTACTTCAGAATTATTGATTGTTGCAAATCATAAGAAATTTAGTATGATTTGTGTTGTAATTTGTAGACAGCAATGTTTACATTCACATTTACTTCACAATTACATACTAATTTGATAATATTTGTAAATATTTCATATAAAAGCTGAAAAACTCCAAGAATTTATCAATTGATGTATTAAATGAACGGCTAAGAAATTATCTATACACACACATATATATATATATATATATATATATATATATATATATATAATTAGACTAGGAGTCTTTGCCGTTAGAACATGTATGGAAAGGATAATTGTTTTTTGGAGAATACAGCAAAATTAAACTCTATTACTTGAGTCAGTTCTTTATTTTTTTTATCCCAACCCAACCCAACCCAACATTTCGCATCAAATTTGTGTGCTTCCTCAGGGGGTCAAAATGTGAACTGTTTTTGTATGGAGAAATTACCCGTCTCAATATTCATAATGTTTGCAATATTCTAAATTAATACAACTAGTAACAACGGCATACACATAGTTTACTTCGAAATTACATTTTAAAAGCCAGGACAGATGCATTTAAAAGAGAGCTACAACATGCAGTTTTGACGAACAAAAGCAGCAGTCGCACAAACACATGTTATTTTTATTCCTTTTAACAATAATCTATTATTGTATTAACTTTGTGACAAATAACATGTGTTTGTGCGAGTACTGCTTTTGTTCGTCAAAACTGCATGTTGTAGCTCTCTTTTAAATGTATCTGTCCTGGCTTTTAAAATGTAATTTCGGAGTAAACTATGTGTACGCCGTTGTTATTAGTTATATTAATTTAGAATATTGCAAACATTATGAATATTGAGACGGGTAATTTCTCCATACAAAAACCAGTTCACATTTTGACCCCATGAGGAAGCATACGAATTTGATGCGAAATATCGGGATAAAAAAAAATAAAGAACTGACCTAAGTAATAGAGTTTAATTTTGCTGGATTCCCCAAAAAACAATTATCCTTTCCATATATATATATATATATATATATATATATATATATATATATATATATATATATATATATATATATATATATATATATGTTCATTCGGAGGTTTTCGCGGCAATAATTTGTATTGACTGAATTTCTGGAACTGACTCGCCTCGAGGAATCTCAGTTTTTCTCAATGTTCAGGCTGAGCTTCTGTAAGCCAAACTGAGTGGCGCTACCTTTTATCTTTTATTTTACCCATACCCACACGCGCCTCCATTGACTAAAGGCATACACAATAAATAGAAGCTTCCAGACTGCAGGTTTTGTTTAGATTTCGACCATCTTCAGACGCCATCGTACTGCCTGTATTACGAGTAGATAGCAACAGGTCGTTAATACAAAAAATATTTTTCTTATTAATTACTTCATTTTAACGATTATATGATAAGTATTAATAGATCACGCTTAAACAAAATAGCAAATTTTCTTTTTACATTTTCCCATCTCACAATGAAATTCTATTTATTAGACACCTATCTTCAACAAAGGGCAAAATTTCTTTTACACTGATTAAAAAAGAACCGGAGAGTAACTAATTGTTACTTCTCTTATACAAAAGTGTTCTTAAGTTTTTAAAGTTCTTTTAAAGCCTTACGAGTTCATAAAATTAAAAGCAGTCGGCGTTTGCTAGTGGCGAAACAGCTATAGGAAACTCATTTATATTACTACGTATACGAAATTTTATTATATTGAATTTCATATGAGGAAATTAATTTTTTTAGGAATTGAAATGAAGGTGAAATATATTTAAAATTCAATTGTTTAATTTTATTAAAGTATTTCAAGGATGTAAACATTATCTACAACGCCATTCTCCAAATTTGATATGCGAACTATTAGACTTTAGATCTTTGACGAATTAACATAATATAGGACGTCAAGTAATAATGGTCATAAGTGCGAATGCCGTAAATAACATCATACACAAAATTTTGGACGTTTGGACGTTATGTGCCTACCATGTACCGCATAACTTAAAAACAGATTAAAGGGCAGATTGTATCAATTATTGTTCTAATTTGGAACCCTTTGTTCATAGAATCTGTCACTTAGTTTAAAATTTTGTCACAGACGGCGAACACTGGATTATGTGATATGATTAGCAAATCCAGCGTTTTACAAAATGGGCCTGCTCCAATGCAAATTGTTCATAAAGTAAAAGAACTTCAAATTCTGTGCTGACTTCACCATATATGTCGCAGCATCCGATAACATCAGTAATACCTTTTCACTTGAAACAGCATTCGGCAAATAAAACCTCGTTAAACTGTCGTTAATAAATCTTGTTATAGTTTTCTCCAATTCTTGTGTACCAATTAAAAAGGATTGGCCGGTGCAATTTTTATTTAAAATGCCAATCAATAAGGTGGCAATGTAGCGTCCACAACTGTCTGTTGTCTCATCGACTACGAAATAAATATAATTTTCACCTATTGTTTCCTTAATTTTCGTCATAGTTTCCTCAAACAATAAATTAATATACTTTTTTTCTTGTAATTGAGCGAACTGATACTTTCGTATACTTTTCTAAAAAACTTTTAAACTTTGAATTATCCAACTTTTAAAGTAGAATGCTTACACTTAAGAAGGTGTTACGCAAGTCATAATGGAAGCTATTCTGTTCTATATTTTTATATGTTGAAGTAAACGATTGATTCAGAATAGCTTGCGGTGCATTTTTAAATCTTGTGATATTCATTTTATGCAAATCAGTTACTACATGCTGCGTTAATTGAAATTTTTTGTCGCATCGAATCTATAATATTTAATTGCAGGTATTAAAATATGAAATTAAACGTAAACTAAATCAAATATAAACTTACAATTTTACTGCAATACTTATAAAATACTCTGCCATTATCTACACAAAATTCAGGATAATCTTTGATCCAGATCGACACATGTGAATATGTTTTCGACATATCAAAAATAACAAGGTAAAATTACATGTACATATACTTTCGAGAACTAACTAAACACAACTGCCGATATAACTGACCTATAGGTCAACCTCAAAAATTTACATTTTCAGATAATACCAGCTTTAGTTCTATACGATATAAGGTTATAAAAAGTTATAAAATATATATATGTACATTTATTTTGATGTACGCAACTTTCCGGTCGCACTGTATAATAAACAAATGGAATAAAATAGGAGCATCCCACTCATAAATTTCCTCTATTATGAGTTAAATTTTTTCTTTTCTTTCATAGCTTTACCGTTCTTTGTTAATATCTCCACCTTAAGCTATTAAACATGGGAGAGAGACTGCATTATTTAATTGCTGTATAATAGGAAGTTTTCCCATATACCCTTGATTTATGAGATGTAATTATTAAACCATTATAATTTTGCTCTTCTTATTATAGACTGTCTAGTAAAACTTTAGAAAATTCAAGAGTCTCACGTATGTTTTATTGATTTATATTGAATTTATTAAGTAACTTATATACTCTGTGGTAAATGAAAGTTTGGATACTTACGTGTTTAATTAATTAGTAATTTATTCATCAGACAAGAGAATATATACGAGTCGTGTTTTTAAAATAAGTACCGTTTCAAAATATAAACAAAACTAGGGAACTTTATATAACAATTTTATTTTTGCATCAAAACCTGTACTTTAACCTACTTTTCCACATAATTGTCGCTATTATTGAGGCATTTATCATATCGAACAACAAGCTTTTGTATGCCGTTGTCATAAAAGCCTGCCGCCTGATTTGACAGCCACTGATTCACGGTCGTTTTGAGGTTATCGTCGTCATCAAGGTGCTTACCTCCGAGATGCTTCTTCAAATTCAGAAACAGGTGGTAGTCACTGGGAACTAGATCTGGGCTGTATGGCGGGTGATCAAGTTGTTCCCAGACAAACGATGTGATGAGACCTTGAATTCGATTGGCTGCGTGGGGCCGGGTATTGTCGTGAAGGAAAAGGATTCCTCTACTAAGCATGTCACGCCTTTTGTTTTGGATTGCTTAACGCAGGTTTCTTAATATCTCACCGTAATTTTCAGAACTTATTGTTTCACCAGGAGGCAAAAAGTCGACAAGCAATACACCCTTCCTGTCCCAAAACACGGTGCACATGATTTTCCTGGCTGAAATTGTTTGTTTGAATATCACTTTCTTGGGTATGTTGAACATGGATTGCTACTTTGATTCCGGCGTAACGTAGACCACGCACGTGTCATCGCCTGTGGCAATTTGGCTTAAAAAATTATCACCCTCGGCAGCATAATGCTCAAGGAATGTCAAAGCGCTGCCTAAATTGTGGTCCTCTGTCAACATTTTTGGTACCCATCTTGAGCACAGTTTACGATAATGTAAGTGTTCGGTCACGATTTCATACAGAACATTTCTTGAAACTTGAGAAAATTTGTGATAACGAAGAGATCGTGAAGCGTCTGTTCTCTTTCACCTTTTCGTCAACTTTTTGCATGAAATCGTCAGTAATGACAGAAGGTCGCCCAGTTCGTTCCTCCTCATGAACATTGTTGCGGGCATCTTTAAAAGCTCTAACCCACTTCCTTACCATTCTACTCCTACTCATAATGTTTTCTCCATACATTTCACTAATCTGACGATGAATTTCAGCTGCTTTCACGTCTTTGGCACTAAGAAAGCGGATAACAGCGCGTATTTCACAGTAGGCGTGATCTCAATCGGCGGAGGCATTTTAAATACGCACAAAACAGTGTAAACACGGTAGATTGTTCTCTGCGGCTTGTCGATAGATAAAAGAGCACAATACGTATGCGCAAACTGCCGATCGCAGCGCTGCAGCAGCGGAATTTCAAAACGGTACTTTGTTTAAAAACACGCCTCGTATAACAAAATACAGTAAAATGTATTAAATTAAAACGATTAAATCGGTAATAGGTACACCTTCAGTTAAACTTTATAATATCCTAATCTTGCAATGTATAGAGAAGAAATGGTATTCAGAAAAAATATTTAAAATAGAGATAAAGAGAAAACAGAAAAAGCAGTAATCGTAGCTAAGCAAATGTTTAAGTAATAATAAAAGAATAAAACAATATAAAAAAGATGTTACGTCTTTAATTCCAATTTAAAAGTTCAATATAGTAATAGTTTCAAACGAGGTGATAGGGTTATCATATATCGTATGAGCCAGCGTCCTATAGTCACCTATAGTACTCGCCAATACAGTAGATACTCGATAGCGTGAAACGAAAAAACAATGATTGATCACATTATCGAATTATTCATGTTAACGAAGGTTATATCTAATACGTAATAAACATTGATAATTAGAGCAGATCAATTTCCGTGCGCGCCATGTGCGCCGATTATTTTTCGTGTGTTTATGCATATCACTTTAATAGCGAAATCCAAATGTATATTTAATTATTTCTGATATAATAAATGTCTCTACTTCTATACTTATATCGGTAACAAGCTCATGTTGCGTCCCTATTCTATCGCATATTCTAATATATTACGAATTACATTCCCATACCGGCGCTCATGGCGCGCACGGAAATTGTTCGGCTCTATTGATAATTAACCAAATAATATATAAAATCTAGCAATACTAATTTTAAAATAGCAATAAACAAAACTTTAATAAAATATTATTTTCAGCCTAAAAATTCTTGTTTGTTTCTGGGGATTTGTAATTCTTTGTATAATGGCCTTTCTTTTATTCTCTTTATAATTACAAGGTCCGTAATATCAATACACCCATACCTGGCTTAGCGACCTAGATACGTTCCGAAAAAGTTGGCCGTAAGAAAAGCCGTTTAACGAATCAATTATTTGCATACCAACCCATACAAATTTAATCAGATCGGTTCCAACTAAAAAAAAAATAATATTATAGGGTTTAGTTCATCAGGCGACTTATGCTTTTCATTTTCTATAAAAATATATACTTACTTAAAAATAAAATAACACACAAATACATACATACATAAAATGAACACATTTCATAGTTCAAAAAAAAAACGAAAGAGATCATCATATTCACATACAAAAATTATAAAATGTTTGGAAGCTTTTTTAATCTGATAAAATGCTGCCGTCGTCAATTTCCGTTGTTGTTGAATGACTTAACTTAAAATATTCGTCCAACGTTGTCTGCTTCGCCCTCCTTTCTGCTTCTTTTTGCAAGGTTTTGTAACATCTAATGGCTGAATTTACTTCTCGAGATACTTTATCGCTGCGTTCTTCGTCGGGATAATTTTGAAGAAGATGTTCATGCCCTTCTCGAAATAAGCCAAGGTTTTTGCTGTTAGATGTCTGGATTTAGCAGGCTCTGGTTCCTCATCAAGAGTTTGTTCGGTTACTAACTGGATCAGCTCTTCGCTTGATAGAGGTTCTCAGCATCGATCGAGTCAATCAAATCACCGTGTTCTAAATCTTCAAAACCAAGATATTTTGCTAAGCTCAATATGCTTTGTCGAACTTCAAGAAGAGAATTAACTTCAGACTTATTAGATTTTATGCATTCTGGCCATATTTGTTTCCAAACATGGTCCATTGTGGTTGATCTTAAGTCTTTTCATAATTCGCTAATGTTGTACCCGACATCTTTGATGTTGTAGTTTTTCTAAAATTGTTTTATCGAAGATTCACCATCGCTTTGATGAATAAGTTTAACGAAAAGTTTTGCGTAAATAATAAGCCTTAAAAGTTGCAATAGCACCCTGATCCATTGGTTGGATCAGAGCTGTTGTATTTTTGGGAAGGTTGTCAATCTCCACATCTTCTAATAATTCTGGTAAATTAACCGGGAGCCCTGATATTTTTTTAAATCTGGACAAAAGTTATTTTTAAACCAGTCCTCGAAAAGAATCTTGATCATCCAACCTTTCTTATTGGTTTTCCAAATTACAGGCAATTATTTTTTGTTCGGCCCTTGAAAACACCTTGGATTTTCTGAGTGATATACTAACAGTAGTTTTAGCTTAAAAGCCCCTGCAGCATTTGCGCCAAGAAGCAAAGCTATTCGTTTTCTAGAGACATTACATCCAGATGCAGACTTTTCAGATTTTGAAATGAAAGTTCTTTCAGGCATTCGCTTCTAATAGAGTCCTGTTTGGTATTCACCTTTTTCTATAACTTTTTTCAAAGTGTTGGGATATTCTTTGCCTGCGTTATCATCGGCACTAACTTTTTCGCCTTTAATTTTTAAATTATGCAAATTGTGTCGATTTTTGAATTTTTCAAACCAATCTCGAATTTTTCATCTTTCGCAGATTCATCATTATCCTCTCTCTTTAAATTTTCGAAACTACTTTTGGCGTTTTCTTGGATAGTCATCTGGCTCATTGGAATCCTTCGTTCGTTCTTGTCTTCAACCCACATAGCTAATAATTTTCCAATTTTTTCCATAATACTGCTTCTTTGGCGAGTTAATTTTGAAACACTTGAAGGTGTAGCTGACAGAGAATGTATTTCAATTTCTAGGCTTCGCCAGTCCCATTGCAATTACCAATTTCAACAATTTTTAACCAGCTTCAATACGACTTAAAACTTTTAATTTGGTCTCTACCGTGACAGATTTTCGACTTCTCTTTTTATTATTAGCAGCATCAATCTTCAAATTGAATGAACGTTTCGGTGACAGTTTTACTAATAAAGGAACGATTATATTTAAAATAATTATTAAATTAATTACAAAACGTACCAACAGTGTTTTTAATTCAGCAATTAATAACTATCCTGGCCACTATCATGCACAATTTCCATCAAATGCGTGCGTTCTTCTGCACTTTGTTTTTTTTTATCTAAACGTTATTTTGGGGCTCCCCGTTTTGTAAACGTGTACGAACGTTTAGTCTCTTTCGTCGTGCGCGCTGCGTTTTGCTCAGTTACGAATAATATGTACATACAAAAATAAAGCAAATACAACCAAGCTATTGGCCGTATAATGAAACATTTTAGGCCGTAAATCGAAAAAGTGTCATAATTAAAAAAAGTCGTTTTGGCGAAATGCCATATAAAGAGTGGCTTTATAGCGAGGCATGTGTGCATAATTTTGCCCACTGACTTAATACATTTAAAACGTTTAAGGTGCTCTCTGGTGAAATTTTATCCAAGGGTTCAGAATTTTTTTTGATCGCCACCTCACATTCCTCAATACTATTTTTGAATTCAATTATAATGTTTGTTATAAACAATGCATTGATTTAATCTGAGTAAAACATATATTCTAGCCAATGGGATATTAAAAATATCAAATAAACGTACTTGAAAATATTCCCAATTAAAACAAGGTTTCTACATGACATTAAAATATGATCATAATATTTCCATCTGTCAGCGTCACGGCGCCAGCGTTGAATTGTATTTCTCACATTGACGTTATAAATTGCCTTTTCTCGATGTTTTAATTTTAATTAAACGTCAGGTCAATCTAAAAGATATATCGATCAAAATCTGTTTGATTTTAAAGTGTGAATATATATCGAAATAATAGTGATTTACAGAAATAAAACAGGACCAATACTATTATGAATTAGTTCGAATAGAAAGGACGCCAAAAGAAACTAGGTCAATACTTTCAGCTTTAACATCGAAACTAATCACGAAGCATTTACTCCGTTCTGAGAGTAATTATACCTGCGTTTTCGTGCATAAGTTGCTTTTAAATATTACATTTGATTTTTCTTCTAGCTAGCGTATATGGACAGGAAACCGGAAATGTTTGTGTAAATATTACAAAAGGTTTACGCAGTGTGTTTTATAAATTGAGGGTATTATTTATTAAATAGGGTAAGGCAACGGCAATTTGATATTGTGAAAGAACTTAGGTGTATTTACGATTACTCCTTCTGAGTACAAATGCGGATCTATGCAGATGCATAAACTAATATTTATAGAATATAACAGTTGGATATATGCGTATCCCCTATGCTTGCATCTAATCTTAATTATAGCGAAGTGGTGGAGCCCGTACTTTATTAAGAATAGATCGTTTGTTTTCATATAAGTTGTCGAGTAAAAATAACATCAAAGAGAAAAAATTTATGTTTCTGGAGAAATGCCTACTTAATAAAGTTGGTGCTAGTCCATGTTTAAATTGTAAAGCTGTCAATTGTTTGTAAACGTTAACCATATTACAATACTCTTGTTTCTCATTAGTTTTAAAAGCGGTGTACAATAGCCTAAATTATACGTGGGGGATTTAAATAAAGAACATTTTTTTAAAGATTAATTACAAAGTATGCAATATATTCTAAATTTAACTCAGAAAATAGAAAAAAAGTACAAATATAGTTTGCATCGCACATAACCCGTGATTTTTTTAAATTTTGACTGTCTACGTTACTATATCTAATACAATACAATTATACTATATTAGAATAATTGAAACATACATGAGTGGGTAAAACCCCACCAGTTTTGTATAATACAAAGGTATTTTTAATAATATAAAATATTATTAAAAATCTGGTGTGTTCTACCGATGAGCCTGTAGAAAGGCGAAATACGTATCTACGTCTCTGGTGAGGGATATGTTCGGACACGTTCACAAAAAATATTAATAGTGAACCTGTATTTGTGTTCTTCACACCAGATTTTCAATAATATTTTATATTATTAAAAATACCTTTGAATTATACTATAGTCATTATGTTAACAATCATTCCTTGTACTGTATCTGCATTTATCTAAACTTAATATTTAATCAACTTTGCTCTTTAAATATATTTTTTTCGTGGTGGCATACAACTTTTCAAAATTATATAGTTAATTACACTGGTCAACAATTTCTTTTTCTTTTCTTTGGAAATTATGTACAATTTTCGTTTCCTTTATAGTTCTAACAATAGTAATAACAAAAGGTCGCACAAGAAATGCTTTAAATATGTGCATAAATATGCCACAATATGTCAAGTTTATGCTTAATTTTTACCATTTATACATTTTTATGCACTTTATTTTTGATGTATTTCGCTTACTGGAAATCAAGGAAAGAGCAGTAAAATAACAAAAAGTAGTTTAAATTACATTTATACATAAAAAATTTATTACATAATATATGATAAGAGTATTGCATAATAATATGGTAAAAGATTACAATTAATGATATACATATAATTGTATGGATGTTATTTACTAACATAATAAATTATTGTGTTATTAAGTAATATCCATAGAATTATATGTATAGTTATTATGAATAACTATTCACTTTTGCAATGAGATCTACTTAACTTATTATTGTAGCAACTAAAAGAAGGTATAAAACTAGTTACTTAATAATCGTATCCTAAATACATATTTCGACGACTAAGTTGTCATCATCAGTAGGTAAAACTACTAATAAAAGTGTTCAACATGGGGCACGTATACACTCGTATATTCGTGGACGCCGTGTAAGGCTTTACTGTGCAAATTCAGAATAAGCTGCACAAAAGATAAATTACACGTATTGGTTTACAAGAAATCCAAAATGTGTTGACCAATTATCTTGGCCTATCTCAATCAGAGTTCCCTCAACAATTAACTTTTCCTGTACGATGGAAAACTTTACCTCGATTTAAATCAGGAAATTGGCCTGGCGTTTCCAATAATCGTCTAGTCTAACGCGTGTCCCGAAATGTACACAGCAATATTTCAAGGACGAATTGCAGAACTAAACGTTAATATCAAAGACTGCATAACTAAATCAGAGAATAACTTGTATAACTAATACTAGTAATTTATCTTAAGTTTGTTTTTGTTAATAATTCCGGAATAATATGTGTTTTTGTTTCTAAGCGCGAAGTGAAATCAAATTGGAAATAATGTACAAGTGATAATGTTGCTTTCAGCTAGAACAAAAAATATTAGTTATGCTGTCATTATGTGATATGTGTTTTTCGAACTCATCTATAACTTCTGGGGTAATTATTAACAGCTACAATGCCAACGAAATGATCATATAGTAAAACTTAGATTAGTTAACATAAATAAAATTTAAATTACCACAGGGTATAGTATAAAGTTAAATATAAAAAGCGCAAAATCAATTTACCATAGAGTATAGTAAAAAAAAGTGAAATATCATAAGCCAGCTAATTTATAGCATAGCCTAACCTGCATTTAAATATTATACCTAAAAGTGAATTACTTCGCAGGAAAGAAACAGAATCACAGCTATTACGATAAACTAGCAATACTACAAAAAAAATGAGATTCGACTTATGTAAGTTTAATTACGCGAAACAAATAAAAACTGGCAATCAGAATTTAGCGCGAAATGGTATAACTAGTTAATTATTTAACCAATAAAAGAGAAATTATTTAAATGATATTAGCCTAATTACATAATCGGTACACGAAAATTCGAAAGCAACTTTAATAAATCTAATTAACGATTTCATATACAAAAAAAGTTAAATATCATAAGCAAGCTAATTTATGGCATAGCCTAACCTGCATTTAAATATTATACCTAAAAGTGAATTACTTCTCAGGAAAGAAACAGAATCACAGCTAGTACGATAAACTAGCGATGCTGGAAAAAATGAGATTCGACTTCTGTAAATTTAATTACGCGAGACAAATAAAAATTGGCAATCAGAATTTTAGGGCAAAATGGTATAACTAGCTAATTATTTAACCAATAAAAGAGAAATTATTAAAATAATATAATCCTAATTACACAATCGATACATGAAAATTCGAAAGCAACATTAATAAATCTACTTAACGATTTCACATACGAAAATCTGCCCATTCGGCTGTTATACAAAGAGAAAACGTTATACTATACAAAATGGCCGACGTAAGATGTCTTCGAGTTTCTTGACTTGGTTACAGATTAATGAATTTCGGTATTTTTCGGCGCACAAAATTACTTAGATTACACTTATCTGCTACCGAAAAAATGAAGAGCATTTAACGGAACATGTGGCGTCTGGCACAAACCTATGGTCTCAAATACGTAGTCAAGATGTCGGAAGTTTAATCTACTCTCATCAGCGTGGTCGCAGAGTTTTGCATTCTAATTAGTTAGGGCTAAACTGGACACCCTCCAGATAAAAATACCACGAGTCTTAGCGATAAATAGTACAATCATGGGGGTTAACAGCAATAAAAAGATAGCGTAACTTATCAAGAGAGTCTTCTTCTAAAAAAAAAGTTCTAAAAACGAGCGTCGTGAATTAACCTTTAGATGATATATTAATTAGGTGATTAGTACGAAGTTGCATCCACCACCAAAGATGCGGAATTATCAATAATTAACGGCAAAATAAATAACCAAATTACCACTAAAAAAATCTTCGTCTAATCGAACACGACTAACTTGTTTAAAATGTATTGCAAAAGTGTCAAAAGGTGACACGCAATCTCTACCCCACTGCTTCGGAAAAATTCTACTACACATTGCCGGTAATGCAGCAATACGAAATTAACGCTAAAGAGTATACGGGGACTAATCGATAAAATACTATAACAAAATACGTGAAATTGTGTGAAATTAACTCGTAAAAGATAGGTTATCAATGTGTAACCACCTCAAGTATTCGTGAGTACACATGAAGACGAACATGTTAAAAACATGTCTGTAGTTGTACTGATGGACATACACAATGTATTTAATTAATGATCACTTCAACTACAGACACATGTGTTTCGATCTAACGATATCCTCAGTGCAAGTTATGGCGTGACGTCTTAAGATTCGCTACCACAAGATAAGCACAATCTTATACCGTCGGCTGGCAAGAGATATCTTGTGACATCGGGCTGATGTTCATGTTTTTAACATATTTGAACTTACAAAACTTCTTGTGGTTACACATCGATATGCCATCTTTTGGTAGCTTCAAGATCTGTTAAAACTTCCTACAACGTACGACATATTTTGCGTATTATTTTTAAATGAATATCCTTTTAGATTTATATCTGTTCAATTACAAATAAATATTATCGTTGTACAAGCATGTGTTTAATTAGCTTCTATTTTCTATTCTTTTTGAAACAATTAAGAAAATTACTAACTGAATTAATGGCATAAATTTATTTCTCATAGGTTTATGATTAGCTTTTTTCACACACAAACTATGTGTAATGGGATAAATGCACACAGGTTTCGTGCTAAGGAGCACTTAATCACCCATAACACTTGACTCTGAGGCACTTAACAAATGGCACGAATGGACATCGTGCGAGATTAATATAATCCGAGAAAAACGCTTTTACAATAAACGTATGTAAAAGAATGGTTATTACCTGGCTAGTCTCTCTGTGTTTGTGTAGCATTCGGTCGTATTATAAATCGACCATTCTTATTTAACACACTGTTACACAATGTTCATTGCGGTTACGACAATTAGTTAGATTCCGAAGACTTTAATGACCACGAACGTAAATACTCTCCACACTGGTAACGGAATGAAGCTGAACGTTTCGCAATTCATGGTAAATTCATGAAAGCATATTATTCCAACGTCCCACGGTATGCACTTAACGTAGCGAGAGGGATAAAGTATCTCGGTCGTTTCTCCTGTAGGTCTGACGGATAATGCGATATGTAAATCTTAATTATTTAGAGGAAAATGGCTTCTAGAGTTGCATATGTGAATGTACAAGGACGTACGTAAATATGATCGGTCTCGTAGTCTCGTCGGCTTCTTCGCGCCGTTGGTCAGAGAAAACGTTCGCGCGATCGATAAATACAGACTCCCACAACCTGTTGCACGAGCAGCGTGAACTTCGGTGGTGTGTCAGGGTCTTACCATTAATTTTCAACCTTCGCCAGGCTAAATTCCAACCCCGTAATAGATGATGACGTTGAGTTATCAGCGGGACCTTCATGCGAGGGATGTTGTTTTACTAAATTGTTAGTGAAAGTAAAAAAGAAATTGTGATAAAGCTGTAGCTCCATTGTTAATATTCAGGGAGTTAGGAATTATTGTAATTTTTAATAAACGCGAATACGAATACAATCATTCATCCATTACACAACAGAAAATATATTTATGAAATAAAATATGTATTTAAGTAGAGATCAGACAAATCGGGCCGAAATTACGATGGACCATATACAGGTGAGTTTTTTTTAATGTTTAGCATTGGGATCTCAGAAACTACCGGAGATAGAAATACGCTTAAATGGGGAAAGATGCGCAGTTTTACGAGTTTGATTTAAAACTGCTTTTGTTTCTCCGATAACTTTCATGGCTTATTAGATATTCAAAGAAAACTAAATTTTACGATTTTCTTTAAACATGCTTAGCATCGTTAATAATATTTTTAGAGAAAAAGTGTTCAGACAAAAGTTTTAGATAATTTTACGCCAAATAAAACTATGTAGCTAATATTTTTTTTTCGTTCACCATTATCGAGTTATGACACAAACTTGTGTTTTTTTTAAATGGAAACCATAGTTGGTTTTGACATCGTTAAAAAGCTTATTTCATGCTGATTACAATGATATAAGGTTTGATATGGTTATTTTAAAAAATAAAGAGGATATAGACATTTCTATGATTGTTCACTTTATAAGATAAAAACTTAAAAAAAAATGTTTGGTGTTTTGTAATTCAAAAAACGAAAAATCTGAGTTACAATAGTGTTCGTTGGAACAGTCGAGATAAATATACTAACATTGCTTTCACGTTGAGTCACAGAAGTGAGAGCTGTTAATTTTTACTTTTAAGTCAAGTTAATTGTCAAACATTGACAATTAACTATTAATGAATTTAATTGGAACTTAACTATAAGCGGTGCAAACGGCCGTTAATCATAAGTTTGCATTGGCTATGGAATTTTCTAACGTAGGAAAGCGTGATATGGTTGAATGTTACATTCAGTGCCAGAAGAATTCTACTAGAGCTGCTGAAGTTAATTTTGAAAATTATTTTGATCGACATCAGCCGTCGTTACCTACTTTTAAGAGATTATGGGATAATTTAGCAGATTATGGTTCGTTCGTTAAACCAAAATCAAAAAAATGGATGGATGAAGATAGAGAAATAAACATATTAGTAAGTGTCGCTCAGAATCCATCTACATCGACCCGACAAATTTCAACAGAAATGGGCTCCTCTCAACGCACTCTTGTCAGAGTGTTGAAGAAGCATAAATTTCGTCCCTACAAATTATCAGTATCACAAACTTTACATGAAGGTGATAACATCAGACGAATAGCTTTTTGTAGATGGTTTAAAGATCAGTGTCAAAACGATCCACACTTTTCAATGAAAATATTATGGAGTGATGAATCTCGTTTCACAAATTGTGGAATGTTTAATAGGCACAATGAGCACATATGGTCTCAATCAAAACCACTTCACGTTGAACATAGGAGACCACAAATTAAATTTGGGTTTAATGTTTGGTGTGGTGTTATAGGATCAACTGTTCTTCCTCCTTTTATTTTTGATGGATCACTAACTGGCAATCGTTATCTTAATTTTTTACAACAAGATTTCGAGGAAATGTTAGATAATTTAAATTTAAGAACCCGAGCAATGCTGCAATGGTTTCAACATGACGGAGCGCCTCCACACAATCAACTGAATGTTAGAAATTATTTAAATTTGAACTTCCCTAATCAATGGATAGGACGAAATGCACCCATTGAATGGCCGGCTAGATCCCCTGATTTATCAGTTTTGGATTTTTTCTTGTGGGGTGTACTAAAGGACGCAGTATACAAAAGAACATATGAAACAATCGACGATTTAAGAGAAGCTGTCTTAGTTGCTTTTAAAAACATCGATAGGCGTAAAGTCCGCAATGCTACAAATTCTGTTGTGAAGAGATGCAATTTGTGTATTAATGGAGGTATTTTTGAACATTAATAATGTTGTGTGCTCTTAATAAAAGTTCTTATAGTTTTCATTTTATTACTACATAAGATTTCAAAATAAGTTTTCGTTTGGTTTGTATTTTATCAGTTCGAAATTCAATTGTTTTCCATAAAAACCATAAAAATGTCTATATCCTCTTTATTTTTTAAAATAACCATATCAAACCTTATATCATTGTAATAAGCAAAAAGTAAGCTTTTTAATGATGTCAAAACCAACTATGATTTCCATTTTAAAAAACACAAGTTTGTGTCATAACTCGATAATAGTGAACGAAGAAAAATATTAGCTACATAGTTTTATTTGGCGTAAAATTATCTAAAACTTTTGTCTGAAAATTTTTTCTCTAAAATTACTATTAACGATGCTAAGCATGTTTAAAGAAAATCGTAAAATTTAGTTTTTTTTTAATATCTAATAAGCCATGAAAGTTATCGGAGAAACAAAAGCAGTTTTAAATCAAACTCGTAAAACTGCGCATCTTTAAGCGTTTTTCTATCTCCAGTAGTTTTTGAGATCCCAATGCTAAACATTAAAAAAAAACTCACCCTGTATATAGTCTATAACATCCCTAAGTACAACACGCAGTTATTGAATAGCACTATGTAACCCAATTACTTCGATATAACAGTCAAATTCCTTTCTTCATGAGTTTTTGAAATAATTTTATTTCTTAGTTTATATTTCGTAAGATAAATAAAGTACTATGAGTTAGTTTCTTTTAACTGTTAATTACATAGGTACATCGAAATTTTTGTAATAGATCCTGTTTAATATCGTTTCATCGAATCTACTTCTCACCACTATTTTGATGTAAGTGTCATGTGAACTTCGTTAGGTTTCAATAACTTACGCATACATTTTTAATTTTCATTTATTTAGATCTGAAACCTTGGAATGGCAAGTTGAATTAAGGGTCATACTGATTGTATGTCAATTGCCAGTGATTCCGAAATTTATTGCAAAGTTTGTAAAATATCGTTTAAAAATTCCAAGAAATCGCACATAAAACGGCACTTAACATCACAAACACATACACAGAAATTAATTCCGTTGGAATCTGACAATTTTAACGAAGAATTCTGTGAAACTTTAATGGCGGCAAATATTCCATTAAATAAATTTAACAATCTCACCTTCAAAACATTTCTCCAATAATATATTGGTCGAAATGTTCCTGATGAATCCACCTTACGCAAATATTTTGTTCCTAAATGCTACACGAAAACAGTAGAACGCATTAGAAGTCATCTTTCGAATCAGTACCTATGGATAACTGCCGACGAAACTGTCGGTATATTAGGACGCAGCGTGGTACATATTGTAGCTGGTGTACTACATCCAACTATTCCATATAACGCATATGTAATAGCAACAAAAGTTATAAATCCAGTTGATACGAAAACAGTAACTAAAACCATCTACGAAAATATGCACCAAATACTTCATTCGGACGACAGGTACAAAGAAAAAATACTTTTATTTGTCAGTGACAGTGCTGCATATATGTTAAAAACAGGAAGACTATTAAAAGAAACATATCCTAATATGCTGCATATTATTTATGTAGATATGCTCTCCACAGAATCTGTGAATATATCAGACACCTTTCAGGAAGTTGATAGACGTATCCACTTTTAAAAAAAGTTTTCAGAAAAACACCATTGAGAGTAGCTCTTTACAGGGAAAGACTGCCATCTTTGTCACTGCCTTCCTCTCCTGTAATAACTAGATGGGGGACATGATTGGAAGCTACTAGTTTTTATGCAGAAAATTTCGATAGTTTGCAAAATTTCCTTGCATGTTTAAATGACAATGTTCAGAGTATTTCTGAGTACAAGGAACTAACACAAATTCCACATTTAAAAAATCAGTTGTACTTTCATCAGGGACACTTTGGAAATTTATCAAAACTAACCACTCATTTTGAAAATCAAAATCTCAAATTAAATAATGTTTTAGCCACATTAGATATGGCTATTAATAATTTGAAAAATATTCCAAGTGACTTCGGATGTGCCTTCGGCAAAAGTTAGACGCAGTTTTTAATAGAAATCCAGGTTTAATAACATTGCGGCAATTCTGTATGAGGACAATGCCTCAAAACCTAACCGCTAAATACGCTGAAATAAAATAATATTTTCAGTGTGCACCTATAACTAGTTGGGATGTAGAAAGTACGTTTTCTATCTACAAGGATGTATTTCATTCATTGCTAGTTAATATTAAAACTCCTTTACTCAACTTGAACTACAAAATGAACAAATAAAAATGTATTTCGTATTTTATAGATCACCACTCGTTTGTTTAAAATAAAATAAAATTAAAAAACTCTTTAAAAATATAAATTTTCAACAGTACGTCCGTGAGCCTCTCGTGTCCGGTCTCTACTCATAATGCAAGATCATCCTGCGACATACCCTGAGATTGAGGCAAGTCTGAGCATTACAATGACAAGCATACATAATATATTGTACGAACAATAGTGAAAAATATTTGTTTATGTTAGAGCCCACAAAAGAAGCTCATGTCAATTGGTGCAAATAAATGCAACGTGACGTATGACGACAACGTATATAATAATCTACAGAGTATTGTTAATGCATCTTAAGAATACTTTACTAGTGCTTACTCTAATGAACAATGCATCGGTTTTGTTAACTTACCCGAAGATTCATTTGTGAATTCTTTTACTCTAACGGAGCTTAAAGTAGATAATGCCAATAGGAAACTTAAGGATGGCATGGTCTCCGATTATGACGGGATTCCGAGTTTCCTTATAAAAGACAAGATAAATATTTTCATTTCCCCTCTAGCAATAATCTTTAATTAAGTGTTAAAGACGTCGAAATTTCCCGAAACATGGAAGATATCTAAGGTGTATCCTATAAAAACGGTTCGCCTTCTGATATTAAGAATTACAGACCGATTACGCTTTTATAGAACTAAGGAGTTACTTACGCTTAAGCATTGCAAAAGAAAATAATCACAAGGAGCCATGTCTGTACTGTGGGGTGGATGTGGGTGTACTGGAATGTTCTTCTCTGTCAAAAATTCTCTAACCGTCAATGAGGTGGGACCGGGGGTATTATCGTGATGCAAAATCCAAGCAATGTCAGCTAGTGCACGCAAAACTCTTTCCGTAAATGTTCAAGGACCTCGCGCTAAAAGGTAAAACATAAAAATGCAAAACAAAAAACTTGCAAATCGGATTACCCTTTGTGGTTTAACAGCAGAATTATTAAGAATATTAGGTCAGGGGCCCGTTATTTTAAACGTTTTAAAAGATCACGTAATTGATCAGATATGACTAAATATAAACAGCTTAAATTCCAGATTAGACAAGAGATCAAAAGCGCATATAAAATGTATCTAGAGGGTTTTAAGCATTCCATTACTTCTGATTGAAGAACTTTTGGACATTTATTGCAAAGTGAGTTGTTGCACTGGGATCACAATGTATATAATAATCCACAGAGTATTGCTTGAATCCTTTACTAGTGCTTACTCTAATGCAAGAGAAAATAACTCAAAAATCAATTACTAAGTTAGCAAGGATCGGGCTGAGTGGTGAACCCATGGGTAAACCGGATATCTGAGTGTATGATTTATTATTAAAGTAAAATAACTATTATTAAATATGAAGTTCAATAATGTAAAAAAGGAGTCATAAGTTAAATCCGTCACCTCCGATATTTCACTCCATCTGTTTCTTAGTTCATGTAAGACCAAACTAGTTTGGTATATTTGTGAACAAAGATATCACGTCCAATGATATTATTTGAAAGTCATTTCGTAATTGAAAATCTTGGTATTTGTCAGCGAAAGTAAAAGAATCATGGATATCATATGGAACGCTATTTTTAAAGCATTATGAGAGGATATCAGCAACATGTTTAGGTATGTTGTAGCAAGGGGAGCCCGTGTAAGATACAATGGGACTTCGACTTTATGTATTTTAGGTAAAGTATACAGTTTTGGACTGATGGAATTGAATATTGTGAGCCTGTTGTAGAGTTGTTCATCTAGTTCTTTGTTGTTCTTTAGAATGCGTAGCAGTTTGTTCAATCTTTGTTGTACTCCAGACGTGGGCTCAGAGTTCATGATTTTGTAAGTGGAGGTGTCTGATAATAGCCCCTCCGTTTTATATATATATTCTGTTTTATGAACAGCTACTGTTACTGAACCTTTGTCAGCTCTAAGGATCAGGATGTCCGGGTTGTTTTTAAGAAAAGATCGACATTTGTTGCTGATCTCCCCCAAAACGCATATTTATTTATTGAGGATGAATTTGCATTCATACATAAATATGTAGATGACTTAATTTGCGCACTACCTGCTCTAGTAACAGATGACATTTTGGAAATATTTAACTCATTCCACCCTAACATTCAATTCACTATCGAACGCGAAAATAAGGGAGGTGTGCCTTTCCTAGATACGATGGTAATCAGAAACAACAACCACTTAATGATTGACTGGTATAAAAAAACCCAGTAATTCAGATAGAATGTTAAATTACCACTCTAATCACTCGAATAGACAGAAAATAAATCTCATCTTAGGCATGGAACATAGGGTTTCTAGGATAAGCCACACTTCCTTCAAACAATGAAATCTTAACATATTGGGTAGGATTTTCTCAAATAACGGTTATCCACGCAGTTTGATTAACAAACTAATTATCACCACACCTTCTTCCTACAATCCAATTCCAAACAATACCATTGCTGAACAACCCAAAACATTCAAATATTTCAGACTTCCCTACATTGTTGGTGTATCAGAACGGCTCTCTCGTGTGCTCTCCACAGAGGAAATTAGATTAGGTTTTTACAATTACCACCCAGTACGAAACTTTTTTAGTAAAACCAAAGACTTGACGCCTTTACCCTTCCGATCCAACGTTGTGTATTGCATTCCTTGCAATGAATGCAGTCAGGTGTACATAGGTCATACCTCGACTTGGCTAAAAACTAGACTCGCCACGCACAAGGGTGACATTCGGACTGGTAAGAGCAGATGCGCCTTGTCTTCGCATATGATTAACTTTCAAAGTGGGTCTTTGCACTGGGACCACAATGTATATAATAATCCACAGAGTATTGCTTGAATCCTTTACTAGTGCTTACTCTAATGCAAGAGAAAATAACTCTTTGCGCCAGATTCACTGTCTGGCTCTGCAGTACGAATTACTTGTGGACAATTCCACGACAATAAGAGAAGATGATAGGCATGGACTCGATTCGGGATTTGCTTATGCGAGCTTTCTTCGGCAGCGGTCATAATGGTGTGTACCACTCCGTTCTTTGTCCTTTTGTTTAAGGATCGTATTCAAATACTCGTGATTCGTTACCTGTTATCACTCATGCATGAATTTGGGTTCGGTTGTCAAGCGATTCAACAGTTCTTGCCTAGTGGATAAGCGATTTTCTTTTTGTTTATCCGAAAAGTTCTTGGGCCCCAGCTATGCACAAATTTTTCTGATGTCTAATTCCTCTGTCAAAATTCGACGAACAGTATCCTTATCTCATGTGCAGTCATCCGTCTTTGAAAGTCTTATGCCATCTGCAAACTTGTGCTGCGGACAAAGCAGCATTTCCATATGTTGTTCTAAACTTTTGAAGTGTTTCTGAAGAAGAACTGGAAGGAACTCCAGTTTAACGGAAAATTTAATTGCATATCGTTTCTCGATATTTCCCTGCGACGTAATATTGGAACAAAACTGTAAACAACCAGCGATCACACCGCAAACATTGAACTGAATGGACTGCACTTTTTCTGGTTGCGTACCTACCCCTTCCACTCACATGCAGCCGCGTCTAGCCTGATGCAGTGTTGCCACATTGAGCGTAAAAAATTACCTCTCATTACTCTGAGAGATTTCTCCTATATAACAGCACTACGGACCTAGTGGCCCTTAGCTTTGAATTCTGCCACACTTCTTTGTCATTTCCTTCGGTTTTTTGCATCTTCTTTCTATGCCATGCCCTCTACATCCTTCAGATGTTTCTTCACTTCCTCTGACCATATTTGCCGGAGTCGTTCTCTTCTTGTTTTGTTTCCTTCTCCTCCCAGGAAATACAATATTAGAAATAATAATACTATTGGTATTTTATATATGTCTTAAATCAATCACTTAACACATGCATAACATGTAATTTTAAAATAATCTACGTCTTAGCAAAAGGTCACATTCCCCGTTTAACTATATTTTTAAAACCAACACCTCATTGAAAACACCCACTTTCAACGTTCATTTAGAAGCAGCGGTTAAAGCTATGCATTTTAATTAATTTCTTGCATCTCGACATCACAAAATAAAAATTATGCACGTGGCCGGCTACTAACGATCATGCAAATACTAGTTTCGTTTAATGGACCTAATACCGAGATAAAAACTTTAATTTGGTATTGCCTTTCTAGGCGCTACACGCTTTTTATCTTCAATTGAAATCTGCTTTAGTTACGGAATATCATTACTTTTAGATAAGTTAGGTAAAGCATCACCTCGAGTTTATTAACTTAAGGAATGTTTTTTTTAGTTGTTTTGGAGTATTTCTCGGTACAGGAGTTGAGTTCGTTGCAAATCTAAGCATGTAATCGCGTGCATTTTTCCGTTACATAAACGTGTTATTAAAGCGAGATGTTATAATTATAATAGTAATGATAATAGCAGTAATAAGTAGCAGAACAACATATCTTCTTTTAAATTGACTACTTAAATTATATATCGCCTAGAATAGAATACGAAACAAGTATAACTAACAATCATCAAGATCTGCCGGCAGATAACCTCGAATTATCAAGTAATAAAACGTATAATTTTCGAAAATTGATTTCAAATAGTCAACGCATATTTTTAGATTTTTTTAAATTAAATAATTTAGTAGTTACTGTAGTCTTACTGAACTTTCTCACAGTATGTATTAGTGTTTTTGGTTTTCTGGAAGATTAAACTTTATGTTTCCTCACAAATGCGATTAGTGCAATTGTAATTATGTAAGTACTTCCTGCCACAGTTAGCTATGTAGGTAATATAATTGGTTTCATATAACGGAAATGCACTTATACAGGCTAATTCATTTTCGGCCCTCACCATGGGGATCTCTCTTATTATTGGAGATAGAGTATAGGTTTAAATTTGGCAAAGTTGTTAAATTTTGTGTTTGTTATAAATTCGGTAAGGAAATAGACCTGTGACAAATGACCTTCGTTATTTAAAAAAAAAACGCGAAAACCCCATTTTCTTCTTTTACCTTTAACACCGACATTTAGCCTTGTAGAGAAAAAATAAAAACACATCCTTGTGGCCATTTCTAAACCTCTATCCAGTGGTGTACTCTAAATTTTTATACGACGTTTGGTTTCTTTCTGGCCATCATCAACTATCTAATTTCTTATAGACGCCATATTGGATTTAGACATCTTCAGAAAGAGTTTTTTTTTCTGATTTCAACCATGTACCACATGCTGACTATAGTTTTTGACATTAGGTTTTATTTGAAAGATTAAATTATAAGATTAAATAAGGTAGCCTTTGGAATTTCAATCTGTCAAACATTTCATTTATTGTTCATTAATAATACAAAAATGTCATAGAGAAGAGAAACGAGATATGATAAGTATTTTTTATTCTTCGAAACGAAATTCAACAGTAGCGAGTACAAGATAACAAAAACATTAATAAAAATACATAGAAAACTAAACAATAAACAATTACAGTAAATGTTCAATTATCTGGCCATCTTCGGTAATGCACAATTGGGCACGCCTTCTAGCATTTTGTACTGCCCTTTGTATAGTTCTTCTAGGAACTGCATCGAAGGCATTCTGAAGTCTGTCTCGTAATTCTTCAATGTTTTGTGGCGCATCTAATTTATAAATATTATTTTTAACATATCCCCATAAAAAAAAATCTAACGTACTTAAATCAGGTGATCTCACAGCCCATTCAACAACTCCCCTATTTCCAAACCAACGGTTTGCAAACTCTTGATTTAAGAAATTTGTAACACCAGCTGCATTGTGTGCTGGTGCGCCATCTTGTTGCCACCATAAATATTGTAATTGATTTAATGGGATATTGTCGTCAAGATAGTCAGATACGTATGTACGTAAAATGTTTAAATATCTTTCTCCATTTAAATGTTCTTCATACATAACTGGTTCTAAAGGACGATTTGCCAAAATACCCATCCAAACGTTTATTCCAAAACGATGTTGTGGTCTTCTAGCCCTGTTTTGTCGGGGATTTTGTACTGCCCAATAGTGCTCCGTATTTCTGTTGAACATTTCAGAATTTGTAAATTTTGTTTCATCTGACCAGATGATTTTGTTTAAAAAATTTTCGTTATTTTCTATCCTTCCCATTAACCAATTACAATATTCTAGCCTTCTCAAATTATCTCCGGGCAGTAAAGAGTGACTAACATGGATCCTGTATGGTTTAAACCTACTTTTATGTAAAGTTCTCAAAACTCTGGACTGGCACAAATTTAATTCTGACGCTACTTCGCGTGTAGAAATTGATGGATTATTATTTATCTATAAAAATACAAGATTAACATGAAATTTGAAAACAGCTTTTAATTTACCATTTGTAAAATATCTTGTCGATTTTCATTTAAATTCCTGTTGTCTTGACCATTACGCGGCTTAGTAAACGATCCATTCTCGACCAAATTTCTGTCGAGATCTAGAAAAATGGTACGATGAGGCTGTTGTCGTTCTGGATATAATTGTAGATATCTTGTACTCGCTACTGTTGAATTTCGGTTCGAAGAATAAATAATACTTATCATATCTCGTTTCTCTTCGTTAGTGTATGACATTTTTGTATTATTAATGAACAATAAATGAAATGTTTGACAGATTGAAATTCCATGGCTACCTTATTTAATCTTATAATTTATTCTTTCAAATAAAATCTAATGTCAAAAACTTTAGTCAGTATGTGGTACATGGTTGAAATCAGAAAAAAAAAATCTTTCTGAGGATGTCTAAATCCAATATGGCGCCTATCAGAAATTAGATAGTTGATGATGGCCAGAAAGAAACGAAACGTCGTATAAAAATTTAGAGTACACCACTGGATAGAGGTTTAGATATGGCCACAAGGATGTGTTTTTATATTTTCTCTACAAGGCCAAATGTCGGTGCTACAGGTAAAAGAAAAAATGGGTTTTTTTTTTTTAAATAACGAAGGTCATTTGTCACAGGTCTATTTTCTTAACGGATTTATAACAAACACAAAATTTAACAACTTTGCCAAATCTAAACCTATACCCTATCTCCAATAATAAGCGAGATCCCCATGGTGAGGGCCGAAAATTAATCAGCCTGTATATATATATATATATATATATATATATATATATATATATATATATATATAAATAACAAGTGTTCATTTGAAAGTAGTAGCATGTGATTTACTGAGAACATTTTGAAGTGTCGTAAATTAAAATTTACTACTTAACCAACGAAGTCGTATATTTTGACAGTTTCATACATACAAATAAATAACAAATAATAGGTATTATTTATTTAAAACTATAACAAATGTTGTCCTTCAAGATCAATGCACTTTAAAATCCTCCGTTCAAAATTTCTGGTGATATTCTGCAACATTACTGGATTGTTATTAATTTCCATGCATTTCTGTTCGATTCTCTGTAGCATATCATTCAAATTCAATATAGGTGTTCGAAATATTTTATTTTTTAGATAAGGCCACAAAAAGAAGTCGCAGGGTGTTAAATCGTATGAACGTGCAGGCCAGGCAATTTCAGTATTTCGACTAATTATACGCTCATCAAAAAATTCTCTTAAATAATCCAAAGATTCTGCAGTACACTGACAAGGTGCTCCGTCTTGTTGGAAATATGCATTTTGAAGTTCATCATCATGCAACTGATTGACAAATGGTTGTAAAATTTCCGTACGGTACCTTTGAGCAGTTAACGTTCTCTGAAAAAATATTGGTCCAATGATTCGCCTTTGGCTTATCGCTGCCCAAACACCAATTTTCTCTGGATGTAGCGATTCTTCATTAATTACATGTGGATTTTCACTACTCCAAATTCTTGTATTTTGTCAATTTAGGTATCCCGTTTTATAAAACCATGCTTCATCAGTAAAGATGACTCTTTGCGAAAGTTCTCCATTATTGTTCATATTTACAATCCAATTACAAAACTGTAGTCTACGTGGGTAATCAATTTCTAACAATTCCTGTACTGCTGTGACACGGTATGAATAAAGTTGCATATTTTTTTTTAATAACTTGTGAGTTGTACCAAAAGAAAGGTTTATTTGTTGACTCAAATGTCGAACAGATGTTTGTGGTTCATTTTCCATTATTTCTTCAACACAATTCACAACTTGAGGTGTACGTTTATTAACTGCTCCGCTACCAGATTTTCTTAAGAGACTACCAGTTTCAGAAAAAAGTTTTAAAGTTCTATCTAAAGTATTCTTAAATTGTATATAATCTATTACAAAATGTGGAAACTCAACTTGAAATTCTGCCATGCAATCTTAAACTGAATAAACCCATAAACCATCAATTTTATTACCACTTCGAAAATAAGCCTGGACTAAAAAAATTTTATGTTCTAAAGTGAAAGCCATTTTAAAACTGGAAGCAATTTATTTAAACCAGAATCGACGCACGATTATTTTATGCACTAACTGATATTTGTGATTGACATTATCAAATGTCATTTGGATTTACGTTTACGGAACAACAAACACATACTAATATATTTGCGTCTTATTCTATCAAAATTTCAAAGTAACCTAGATCGACTTTTCAAATGAACACTTGTTATATCAAGTAATATTCTAGTTATAAAGCTAAGTTTTCTGAATCTATTACGTATTATGTAAAGTTTTCAATTAATTGTAACGTCATCATTTTTATTTAAAGGAAATTAGGAATAATGGCAGTAGATAAGCAATGGGATTGAGCGCAAAATCCGATGTATTTTCTTATGAACCTTCATTTTGCAATTCGTGACCAACTTCACTTGATTCTGACCCTACTGCAAATGAGAATTAATAACTATTAAGTCTCATTCTTACATGCAAATGTATGTAGTATGTTAATTACTACAATTTGACATACTAGTACGTAGAACATAACATGCGGCGACTTCGAACTTCATCGTTGTTAAAATAATTACAAATTCGTGAAAAACCACATCCATCATCGGAACGTACAGACGCGTTTCGCTCTTACCGAAGCGTGTCAAAGTACGGTATCCTGGAGACAGATATGACTTTTCACTTCTTTAATTTGTGTATATACAATGTGACATTGATAAAACTACAATGCATAGTAACATGCGATAGAGAACTATAAAATACATAAAGAAGTTCTTATATACTAATGTCCGATCGCCTTTTGTTCTCAAGATACAGGATCTTAAAAGTTTGTTAGAATTTTTTTTTAATTTCATCCGATTATGATAACATTACTGAACCAAAATTAGTGTATTGTAGTTTCGAGTATTACGAGAATATTATCATAGTTGGCTATGTAATTATGGCACCTGTCGAATTAATATTCAATTAATTTATTCAAGTTTATCGTGTTCCTGATTACGTTTGTGTTTGGTTTTGCTGTTTGTCGTTTTCTAAAATTAATTTAAAAAATGGTTCTCTTTATTTTTAAAGAATACAGGGACATGATTATATGTTATGGTTAAGCTCGATCAAATTCTTCTGGAGCTCAACGTATCTATCGAGAGAGATATTCATTAAGACATGTTCCTAATATTAGAACATTTATTGACGTGTATAGGCGTTTGGGAGAAGATGACTGTTTCAAAAAATCAAAAGTTAAGAGTCGGGTTACCAGAAGTTATCGAACTGTTGAAAATGAAGAAGCTGTTTTGCAAATAGTAGAAAATAATCTGAGAATAGGCACCAGGAAAATAAGTTCTGCTGTACGGAATGTTAACCGTGAATCAGCTAGACAAGTCCTCAAAGAACAGCTTCTTCAGCCGTTTCATTTCCAAAAATTTCATCACCTATTGGAACAGGATTATTAACCCCGTGTACAATATTGCGAGCGGTTGCTAAATCAAGAGCAAAATTTTAATTTAAAATATATATATTTCAATTTTCTTAGAAAAAGGCATCACATGCCGAAACATGTAAGATTGTTTTAAATATATACATATTGAAGTAAAACCAGTCCTTAAATCGTCAACTAATTGAATCTACCACATATATATATATATATATATATATATATATACGATAAACTTAATAAGTCGGCGATTAAAGGTCTGGTTCATTACTTCAAAGTATATATATTTAAAACAACCCTACATGTTTCGGCAATGATGCCTTTGTCAAGGGAATACAAAATATAAATCTATATAAGATTATAAGATTTATATTTTGTATTCCCTTGACAAAGGCATCATTGCCGAAACATGTAGGGTTGTTTTAAATATATATACTTTGAAGTAATGAACCAGACCTTTAATCGCCGACTTATTAAGTTTACCTTATCATACCAAGGTAACGAAAATATTATATATATATATATATATAAATATAATAACTTCGTGACCTTGGTATGATATGGTAAACCTAATCAGTAGGCGATTAAAGGTCTGTATATTACTTCAAAATATATGTATTTAAAAAACTCTACATGTTTTAGCCGAAACATGTAGAGTTTTTTAAATACATATATTTTGAAGTAATATACAGACCTTTAATCGCCTACTGATTAGGTTTACTATATATATATATATATATTATAATAAAAATATTAATTAAATATTTATTGAAGACGCTATCTTTTATTTCGTTACATTTCTGTTATTGGAATTTCTTAGAAGGTTGGAAGTCTATTATATTTGTATTGTTTTTTTTAATTTAGAGTGTCAAATCTATAATTAAATTTCAAAAGTATATGACTTTCTTACATTTACTAAAATTATAGAACTATGTAAATCTAGTTAATTTTGTGTACTTCAAAGGTTATGTGTGAAGGAAAATTTAATTGTAAACCAATAAGTTAATAATATTAATTGAGAATCAAAATTATAGTATATGTCAAATATTTTGGAAAATTATGTATAACTAAGCGACCAATGAACTTCAAGAACAGAAAAAGCTGTTGGGTTGCCATAATGATTATTGAAACAATTGGAGAGAAGAATTTTTGCACTTAAATTAATGGAACGTGTTTTGGATTAAACGAATTTCTTTTTAAAAATATAAAAACAAGTATAATTTATATTACATACAAAGATTTGAACTGTTTTTATTTTAAACTCCGCTATCAATTAATGAGCCACAAAAGACGTGTACCAGCTTTAGAAAATATTGGGAAACATTACAAGGCCTTATATTACCAGGATTGGGACCGGTGATCCTAACTTTCGAGATCTGCCAGTATTGTGACCGTTGTTCCTGAAGTTAAAATATACCAGCCGTACGTCAGGGAAGAAAGACTTAATTCCAGTGGCTAGACGGATAATTGTAATAGAATATTGAGCTAAGTTTTTTTTTATTATTTGTATTTTTTTTTAAGTAAACAAATACATTTACTTACCGAAGGTAGATAAAGATCCCTTTAATGACCATTTTGTTTAAAACATTGTAAGTAGGGAGGTTATATACAAATTCATTTATTCAGCAATTGATTTAACAGCATCTATTTGTTTATGTACCTAGTATTTGTCTCATTTCCGTAAATTCAATTTTTAACCTATAAGAAATTCCACATAACCAATTAATTTTTATAATTAAATTTTCAATAAAATAAATTGTTAATCTATTGTTTATTCCGAATGTTTTGTTAAATGTACCTAATTAAATATATATACACTTATCAAGATAAGATTTTCCTTTTAATAAACGGAATTTAAGAACCAAAACAAGTCGTTTGAATTCTATTAGTTTATCATATTAATACTGAGCTAACATACCTTTTAATTTCTTTGTCAGACAGAATCTTCACGACCCTGGAGATATTAGAGAACTCTTGTTCGTTGTTTTTTTTTTCCTTTCAAATTATATTATATTTCAAACTTTCTTTGATGTTGTACATGTTCATGATTATTAACAACAAACATTTATATTCATTGCACCTGCGCAGAAGTGTGTCAGAATGCTGGGGTAAAAATTAGAATTTTAAATTCATTTTCTGCTTTAAAGTTTAATATTTTGTCTTTAAAAACACTCTTTAGTAAACGTTTGACTTCAAAGTTTGTTTCAATATATATATATATATATATATATATATATATATATATATATATATATATATATATACGTAGCGCAGTGGATAGAGCGTTAGTCTAGAGAACTAAAGGTCGTGGGTTCGAGTTCCACCTTAGGATGAAATTTTTAAATAAAAATTTCGTAAAATTCGCGTTGTAATTGTAGATAGCAATATTTACATTTCACATTACTTCGCTAAATAACGTCTAATTTAAAATAGTTAATACAGCCGAATTTCCAAGATTTCAAATTATATATATTAATTGTACGGCTAAGAAATATATTATTATTATTATTAAATAGCTAATGGACGAAATATTTAGCAAAAGTCAACCGAAGACAGAATATGATTATGTGCTCCTTAATAAGTCACTTAAAGTTTTTCTAATAACTCGAATCCATGTTCTAGTGTAGCGCAGTGGATAGAGCGTTAGTCTAGAGAACTAAAGGTCGTGGGTTCGAGTCCCACCTTAGGATGAAATTTTTAAATAAAAATTTCGTAAAATTAGCGTTGTAATTGTAGATAGCAATATTTACATTTCACATGACTTCGCTAAATAACGTTTAATTTATATATATTTAAAATAGTTAATACAGCCGAATTTCCAAGATTTCAAATTATATATTTATTAATTGTACGGCTAAGATATAGATTATTATTATTATTAATTAGCTAATGGACGAAATATTTAGCAAAATTCAACCGACGACAGAATATGATTATGTGCTCCTTAATAAGTCACTTAAAGTTTTTCTAATAACTCGAATCCATGTTCTATTGTTCATTCTTACATACATGTAATAACAATGAAGACACAAACAAAATACAATTTCCAGAGAGACAGTTGTGCCATCTTTGGAAGGGCGTCGTTGGTTCGCATTGGTTATGTGGACAGGGCGAGGTACTTCGGTTGTCTGACAGCAGGCAGCTCTGAATTTACTTCTACGCTCGGTCTAGATATGTTCTGTGATATGGCGATGTGGTTCTTTTTTGTAAATGTGTCTGAAGATATCCTTTCTCCAGCGGGGGCGTACCGATGAGCCTGTAGAAAGGCGAAATACGTATCTGCGTCTCTTGGGAGGGATATATGTTCGGACACGTTCACAAAAAATATTAATATTGAACCTGTATTTGTGTTCTTCACACCTGATTTTTAACAATATTTTATATTATTAAAAGTAACTTTGTATAATAACAATGTGATATAGTTTTGACAAATAGGGAAATAGTTTTGACAATAGGGGAAATAATTTGACATACACAGCATCCTCTTTAATTAAGATGTGAAATAGTTTCGAGAAATAGTGAAATGCATTTGACAAAAGAGGAAAACCAAAACAAAATTACTGTAATTCAAATGTTTGTGTTCATTTTATTTCACCGAATGCTCTTTTTGTACATTTCAGATCTCTTACTTTATCAATATTTATGTTGTTTGCTTGAAATAAAACCGTAAGACACTGAAAATGCCAATTTTATGAACTATATTGTGTATTCAGAATGCAAAAATTGATCCTATACAAATAAATGTGAACTTTAAATAATAAAAAGTTAGAAATTCTTGTATACATTTAGATCACAAAAATAAGAATATATGGCAAAAGAATTCTATAATTAAAAGATACATAAAAACTAAGTTATCATCCTTTGCGTTTAAAGGAAAACTTAGGCATACTTCTTTGAAAAGTCGAAAAGCGAATATACAATTTAATCTTCCTTCAATGAGTGGGGAAGTGATGCAATGTGCCGGCGTAGAAATCAACCATTCAAATTTTAATTAAAACCTAGTCCTTTCAATATTTCGTGTTGGCACAAAGTTGGCGGAAGATAACAAAGTCGGTTCCGCAATATGGAATACCGCGCGAGTTTTTCCTTCTCGCCGCAAAACAAAGTGATGTTTTTGAAAAGGGGAAAGAATCATTCTTTTTTGTATTATAAGTCCCATCCTTATATACAGCATGGCGACCGTGCCGCCTTACTTTAATAAATAGGAACGTACCAATGTGCACTAATATCATATAGTCGGGGTAAATATATCAAAGCAGACATTTCTTGATTAAAGAAATCAACGTATTCTTGTCTTTTGTACTCGGGTAGATGCGTTTGAAGGGCTCTTTTAATGCTTCTTTTCGCGAATATTCCATTCGTAATCTGTAACACAATATGCATCTAGATACAGTTCGGTAATTTAAAATATTTGTTTTGAAAAAAGATGGATAAGAAAGTAAATTATCTACAGGGTTCGGTCATAAAATTGAAACCACCGGGAAATTTCGGTATTTATATACATAGAACAAATATAGAATTATTGAGATGTGATATTTTAATCAAATGTGGATAGTACATACACTAAATAAATATTAACTACAGTTCATAAAGTATAAGTTTTCAGTTCGTACTGCCCAAGTGTGAACCGCAAATTGTACTTTATCTCTTTCTAACATACATGAACACGCGCTGTAATACTACAGACGTTTGTCATTTTGAGTTAAGACATACGTCTTTGAAATATTATATTAAATAAAAAGGATAGGTTGTCTAGGAGATAGTCTTATGATATTCGACTTGTCAAATTATGTCAATATTGTTGTTTATTGACTTTGTTTCCGGTATTCTGACTTCTAGGTTAAGCATTCTTCCAATTTGAATATTTAGTTTATCAAAAATTACAAAATCTGTTTTTTTGAGAACAATACTGATAATAAATAGTAATATCAATTAGTGGCAATAAGTACGAAATTGTTTGATTATTACTTTGACATTTCTAACCTATTTATTTTACAGAATATTCCTTATATGCCAAGTAAACCTCTTGGTTCTCAAGCGAAACAGCTTGTATTAAATCTTACAGCCTATTAACAGGTAAAGGAGAATGGTGGACCATTTATGTCCATCGACCGCGTTCATGAGGTAATTCACATAATCAGTTAGATAAGGCGGTATTATGAAATAAGTTTTATTTTAGAGGGTAGCGGAAGCCCTTAATATTTCTAGTAGAACGGTCTACACTATTAAACATCGTAACATTCAGAATCCAGTCTTATCGTCTCCTAGCAAAAAAAGGTCTTGTAAGAAGGCAAAAACTAAGGACTTAGCAGAAGCAACTAAAATGGAAGTTCGAAATACTGTTTATGACATGTATAAAGAAAGCATGTTTTTAATATATTGTAAATATTTATTACATGTTAAAATTTTTCAGAAAAACATCTTACCTTAAAAAATTTAAGCAATGTTTTGGCTATAAAAGAATTTGTTCATACATGTACAACTACTTTAGCAATATTGCTTAAAGATATTGGTTTTAAATATAAGAAAGAGTGTAACAGGAGAGCGCTCATAGAGAAATTAAATATAGTCGGAATGAGAAATGTATTTTTAAGGGAATATATGAATAACTTAAATTCAACTTTATGCCAAGTTATGTTCCTTGATGAAATTTGAATCTTTTCGAAAGAGAATAGAATGAAATCCTGGCAAAATGATAATATAAAAAGTGTTAGGAAACCCAAAGACTATGATGGTAAACGGTTTATTATTATACATATTGGCACAGAAAATGGCTTCATTAAAGGAGTTAGTCTGATTTTTCCATCAAAAACAATCACTGGTGATTACCATGGAGAAATGAATGGTGACTCCTTTAAGCAATGGGTAAATGATCAGCTTATACCAAATCTTGAGGTACCATCACTTATAATAATAGATAATGCTCCTTATCATAGCGCTAGTCAAAATAAACAACCAAATACCTCCTAAAAAAAAAACAGAAATTATGGAATACTGCCATAAAAACCATCAATGTGTATCATTTGCATGCACATAATATAAAGCAGCGAAGAAATTACTGCCACTGGTTCAACGAAACATTACATGATAAAGATCTCGTGGCAAAGTTTTATATGAATGAAGTTTGTTTTTCTCTTATTGGTAGTGTACTAACCTGCAAAATTATCAAATGTAGTTATCAGAAAATCCTCATGTGTTTGTTAAATATTATCTTCATCTAATAAAGGATAATATGGATTTGGATTGTATTATTATACCATTATTTTCTTAAGAAACAATAAAATATTAAATGTAGACTATATAAATGTTTCTTTTATGTATAATTTTATAAATGTAATTTGACAACATATATTTACAACTTTCAAAAGGTTTTAATTCTTTTTCAAAGAGTTACGAACATAACTTTTACATTCTTTTCCAATATATTTAAATTTATTTAAAATATAAACAATATATAAGTTAAGTAGAAATCTAAATTATTCATCAAATTAATACATTCCCAATCTTCTTAACCCAGATATAGTGCAAGAAAATGATTTTGGTAGGTATGTCGTTCTTAATAATGCAAACATTTTTAACACTAAAGATCTTTTCAATACCTCATTTCACTATTGATATCTGACTTGAAATATTTCTTTTTAAATAAATTTTTGATCGAATATTTTCGTGAGTTTATAATTATAAATAATATTTAAAATAATTTGTTCAAATATTAAAGTAATAATTTCGGCATAGTTTTCTTGGATAGAATATATTTATACAGAACTAGAAAAGAAACAATACTTTTGAACTATTAATGTTCCCACTTTACTCATTATTATTATTTTGACATGTAGGTTATGTATATACTTTCTTTGGTTATATTGCAAGTAACATACTAAAATTTTGACAATATTGAAACATGACGTTTATATTTTATGATGACAAACGGTTGTTTCCGCGATTGAATACTGACTTCATTTGACTCTGCAGTACTGATTTGAATCATATGCTTCGAATTTGACCTTGAACTGAAAACTTATACTTTATGAACTATAATTGTATGCTTTTACAAGGTGATTCGTCATTCTCGTCGTATAGTACCATATATAGTGTTAAGTATCTTTGCAACGGCTCATTCTTTTTAAATAAAATTGGGGTATACCTTTGAAAAGATTTCAGGATTCTATAAATAATATCAAATTTGCTTTGTAACTTCCGGTTATACCGGAAATAGGCATTCAATTTGTTATTTTAAATTGAACACCTGTATATTTTTACATTTTTGAGTGCCTTGCTAAATTCTGGTTACAGTAAACCTCCACATTGCTACTGAGACCAAAAACATTACTTCCTGGAAATCAGTTTTTATTAGTAACATCATAACCCATGAATGAATTGTTAAAATAGTAACAAACAAGTCTTTTAACAATTCATTTATTTTAACAAAAAAAAAAGATTTTTGCCCTTCTACTAACTGACAATATCCTAAACGGTCTTCAAATTCTAGCAAATAATTTTGTAAAACTTCGTTGGACATTTGTAGTAATAAATTTCTTATTCGTTCCTCCAACTCATTTACATGTTCAGGTCTACTTCTGTATGCCTTATTTTTGAGATAACCCCACAAGAAAAAAACGAGAGGCATTAGATCAGGACTACGAAGTCGCCATCGACCAGGAAAAACTTGATCCAAATACTGCCGCACAATTCTAGAGTAATGCACAGACGCACTTGCTAAAACCATATGTTCTCTGCAGGAATTAGTGGATCGTTTGGATTAGGATTAAGCCTAGCAATAATGGGTACAATATTATTTCTTAATAAAGCCAAATATCGAGATCCATTAAGAGTACCTTCAATGAAGAAAGGCCCAATAATATTATTGTCTATCATCCTTGCCCACACATTTATTTTCTCCGGACACTGAGTATGTACTTGTTGCATCCAAAGGGGATTGTCTCTAGCCCAAATTCGATAGTTACGTCTATTGACTACACCACTCAAACAAAATACTAATCGCTTCTTCTGAGAACACAATTTTTCTGATAAAGTTTGGATTTGTTAGATGCATTTGTTCTGCAAGTTTTCACAAAATTCTATTCAGCGATCAGGGTCGTCTTCAGTTAACTCGTGACAGAAGTGAAATTTATAGGGTTTCATCTTCTCTGATTTCAGTATATTCATAACGGAACTCTGGCATATATCATTACATTGTCAAATAAATGGCAAGTCACGGTTTGCCGGACCGTTGCTTTACCACTTAAGCCACGTTAGACCTTGGTTCAAGCTATTTAGAAATGCATTATAAAGTAACAGTGTTAATGATTCAGATGTCAGTTATTGAATGTAGATGTCAGGTTTGAAAGTGGAAGTCAGTTTTGAAAGCATATGTCAGTTATTGAAAGCAAATGTCAGTTATTGGAAGCAGATGTGTGTTTATATTTCATATAAAAGCCGAAAAACTTAGAGTAGAACTTAGAATAGAATACCAAATAATTTATCAATTGGTATATTTAATGAACGGCTAAGAAATTATCTAAACACTCGTGTATATATGTATATATATTATATATATATATATATATATATATATATATTATATATATATATATATATATATCTTAATAAGTATTATCAACCGTACCATATTAGTGAATAGTAAGTTCAAAATGGACAAGCGGTCTGTAAATTAAATACTCACGTATTTTCAATCTCTCTATATTTCGCAACAAATTCGTTGCTTATTCAGGAGATGCTACAACATAATGAAAGCAAGATATTCAGTAAATTAATATATACAACAATAACAAAATACTCACAGAATGTAAAGTTAAGAATTGGAAATGACGTACATAAACTTACTAAAATCATGCACGCAGCGCTTTTCTGACGACTTTAGACTTATCTTATAAGTGACTGACCAATAAGGTCTTCAACATCATCTAATGATTCTTCACAGATTAAATATATGTTTAACAAACGCTTACAATTATTTGATCTACAAAAAAATTACTAAAACTTTTCAGTTGCATTTAAATAGCTATATTACAATAACCGGAAAAGAACTCGCTAAATTATGATTGAAAATTCACATATACATATACATACATAAAAAATTAGGATAACGGTTACAAAGCACAATCAATATTTTGATAATTCCTGTCGATATAACATACATTTTTAGATTAGGTTTTTATGTGTATAGTTATAATATGTATTTCTTTGATCGCTCTGCCAATAAAATGATTGAAATTTATTTGTGAGGTCACGCGGGCAATACAGTTATCCAAATATTATCCCAATAAACTTCAAGAATTGTGTTTCATGTTTACGAAGAAACAAATTGCTATATCGGCGACCAGTTTATTTTTTTCTTGTTTTATTCAGTTATATTTTTGAACCGTGGATTATATTTAATCGAATACGGAAATATAAACATACACGAGGGGTATTGATATATTCTTAGTCTACTAATGAAACAATTTAAAGTTAGGATTTACAATATTTGATTGTTCGACATAGTCTCCTTTTAAATTAATACATTTAATACAGCGATCCTGTAACGCCTCTAACCCTTCTAAAATAAAAAATTATTCTTGGTCTGCAAACCAGCTCTCCACAGCTACTATTACCTCTTAGTTACACAAAAATAGGCGTCTTTTTGAAACTTTCTTCCAATCGAGGAAACAGATAATAGCTGAGAGGGTTAAGTCTGGGAAATAGGGCTGCAGTTCCAGTAATTCGTACCCTAGATCCGGAATTGTATTCATAGTAATGCGCGATTTGTGTGTAGGGGCATTGTCCTGCAAAACAACACATCTTCCGCTAACATGCCATTAATTTTCTCTATCTGGGTGGTTAGTAATTTAGAATAAGAATCTCCACTGATGGTCTGACCCTTTTTAGGCAATCGACAGTAATTATTCCACGGATATCTTAAAAAACTATTGGCTCTAGCAAGTATTTTTAATAAGAAATATTCCAAATTTAACGTATAATCAAAAATTACACTTAATACAGACCATTCAATTTAAAAGAATGTATCTATTTTGTGCCAGCGATTTACGGAACAGCCTGTATAAGTCTTCACATTTTTGGAATGTGTAGCAATAACAACCATATCAAATCCAGCATATTAATTTTTTATTATATTCAACATTTATGAGCAAATGTACTTTGTCAGATCGCTGATTCACCCGGTATATATGCCAACGTAGTTGTAGCGATTTATGAGTTTCACGGGTTAAAGAAAAACTGTAAACTCACTATATTTACATAGTCAATGAGATATAATTTTTATAATACAATTTATGTATCGATTAATATAATAACTTAAGTTTTTTATTTTTAATATTTTAACGAAATTTTCGTGAGAATCAAACCAAAGGTTTACATTCGATAAGGTCACACACACTATGAAAAATGTCTATTTTATATCTGTATAATATATTGCATTGCTTGTTGGATGTCAGCATATTATTTATGGTGCATCTTTAAACGTGTCATGCTAATACATGATTTATAAAATATTTTTTTATAGATAAGTGCGTGTATTTTTTCGTTTAATAAATATTCCTGGTGACAATAATTTATTACAATATGTTAAGGTGTAAGAAATCGAATCGTAAAAAATTTGGATTGTCTGTACTTTAATTACAGTCAACAAATCAAAGACTTTTTCCAATAAATATTTGTCAGTAAAAGGTAAGAAATAACTATAAATTTTGAGGAGAATTGTTTATTAGAGTTTAGATTGCAAGGTAGTTGTCATAAAATGAATTATTAATTTTCAGACTATCATTTATTGAATTTGTGTTTTCTTTTGTGTGTGGATGTTTTCTAATATATTTCTTGTTTTGTTGTTGTTTTCAGATGTAATTAACCGCGGTTTTATCGAAATTGAAAGTGTGTTATGTTTGATTGATATGATTTTTAAGGGCTGTATAATATGACAGAACAGATTTAAATAACCTGTCAGCAATATATCTGTCCATTATATAAACAATATATAAATAGTATAATGACAATATAAACATTACAAAAATTAAATGGAATCTCATGTCCGAGAACAGTTAAACTACTAACCTCACCCTGCATAGTGTTGATACAGCCAACATTCCTTTCACCCATCAAAATAAACACAGCCGAAAACGGTCTATCTGCTAATGCAAAAGTTTAGTTTTAGTTAGAAATGCGTAAAAAATACGTCGTTATGTATTAACACCACAAAAATTTAACGTAAGTAGATTGATTATTTACCATTTTTCACATTTAAATAAATTTTTACAGTTTTGAAAGAGGTACTATACAATGTGTCTACTTAAGTTGGAATCATATGGAAAACATTTTTATTATTAATTTTAAGAAAAAAAGTTATTCTTCATAAAAAGTTTTGCATGGGCTAAAACCTAAAATACAACCATCAGAAACTTTTCAGTCGTATATGGGGTATGTCAAAAAATGTGAATTTGTACAAGAGTAAAGTATTTTTATTTTTGACAAAAACTGTAATTATGAAGAGTTGTTTAAAATTAAAAACCATGCTCAAATATGCAATCATATCCATTTGCATATTAAAAAACGATATTTCTTTCTCTAATAACATTGAAAAATTAAGCGTACACTGATATTTCTTAAGTAACAAACAAGACAAAACGATATTTCTTTCTCTAATAACATTGAAAAATTAAGCGTACACTGCCCGACATATAGAACCCGCACACTAATATATTGTCAATGTAAGCCAGGCTTATCAAATTTGACATGTCTCATTTGACTTGTCAAATTTGACTTAAGTTATTGGTATTAGCATAGTATGAAGTCTATAAATGTTTGTCCCATTTACGCAACTAAAAAACTCCGATTTTATGCTCATAATAGTGGTACCGGTTTTATATGTTGCGCAGTGTACCTACACATTAGTTACATGCAATCTAGGATACACTGATAATAACTGTTTAACGTAGAACGTCAAAACGCCAGTTGGAATTGATAAAATACATAGAAATGGCATCGTTATTAACTTATATAAAATCTAAATTGTTAGTATTGTGGGAGAAAACTATAAAACGCATCGAGAAGTAGCAATTATTTTTTAACAATAGACATCCGAATAGAAATGTTCAGCAATCAACAGTTACGAAAATAGTGAATGAATTCAAGATTTGTGAAAGTGTTCACAATAATTTGAATCAAAAACGCCAAAAACTGGTTGATAATGTAAGTAAAGATACAGTGGCAAATATTTTAAAACGTGATAATAAATGTCATCCATAAAAACCACAGTTCGTTGACACATTGAAAGTCAGAGGTTATGATAGACGGTTTGGTTTTTGCTCTCTCATCCAGGGACAAACAGAAGAGGAACCTTTTTTAATAAGACGTATAATTTTTTCCGATGAGGCAACAAAATGTTACTAATTGTCGCAGGTGGTTTAACAATAATTCCAACTTTACAATAAAGACTCATGACCAATATTCGTTTAAGACGAACGTCTGGTGTGGTATTTACAAGAATAGATGCATTGGGACGCATTTTTTTCGACAATCAATGAATGCCGAACGTTACTTACAATTTTTATAAAATCAATTCAATGACTTTATGACAAATTACCCTTACAAAAACGTCAATGTATATGGTTCCAACAAGACGGTGCCCCATGTCACTGTACATTAGTTGTTAGAGAATACCTTGGAAATATTTTCAATTAAAAATTGTTACACAAATATTCAGCACTTTTTTGGCCGGTTAGATCTCATTTTTTAGGCTTTATCGACTATTTCTTATGGGGTTACTTAAAACAGAAGGTTTGCCAACAAAGGCCGTTTCAAGATATTGAGCAATTGGAGAGGATCATTTCAGAAGCATGCCAAGAAATTATTCCAGATATGATAAGGATTGTAATGCGGCAATTTGGCAATAGAATGATTACAAGTTTAGAAAGAGAAGGTGGGTATATCGAGGGGTTAGTGAAGTTAGGCAAAATCTACTTATTATTATTTCCAATAATGTTATGTTAGTAATTACAACTTATTATTTTTATGTACCTTATTATTTGCAAAATAAATTCTTATGCTATGTATGCATTAATTATTTACATAAATGCAATACTAAACTGTTCCAGAACTTGTTAATAAACCGAAAGGTTATTATTTTTTTTTAATAAACAAAGAGATAAATATTTAGTACTGGCATTTGGAAAATTAAATGTAATTCGTAATTCTGCCAAATAAAAATTTGAAAAAAGAAAAAATGGTCGTTTTTACCGGGTAGATGCAACTTTAAACGTGGTTTTTAATTCTGAACAACTCTTCAGTATCACAGTTTTTGATTTTGTCAAAAATAAGCGTACTTTACTCTTGTATCAAATTCACATTTTTTGACATACCTCATATACGACAGAAAAATTTTGGTTTCTGATGGTTGTATTTTAGGTTTTAGCCCATGCAGAACTTTTTATGAAGAATAACTTTTTTTCATAAAATTAATAGTAAAAAGTTTTCCATATAATTCCAACTTAGGTAGACACACTGTATATAGTACCAAACAGTCAAATTAAATATTGTTTTAATTACCCGGCCGCTACTCCCAAAAATATTACTTTTATCTCATATTATAATGACAGACAAGAAAATAAGAACTTCCTCCTAATATATATAACGTGTGTATAAATTGTCGCAAAAGCTACACGCAGCGACGTTCTTCGTTTGGTTCTGAATAAAAAATCTTAATGTTAAAATGTTGTATCATGCTTCGTTTGTTTTCACAGGGTTCTTGAAGTTCAGACTTTTAGTGCGTAACTAACCTTTGCTCTTCGATATCTGTTAATAGAGATAGATGCAATTTAGTTTAAAGAACAAATTTTTACTAGTATTATTTCGTAAACGTTTTCTTTTTGATTTAAAAGCTTGTTTTAAACATTTATTCATTAACGTACTTCCACGAAAAACACATTTGGCAACGTTGTAGAACAATAAGTTTGTATTTTAAAGTGAGTTCAATCAAAATCACTACTGTCAAATTTTGACATTTACGAATTTACGAAGCATGATACGACATTTTAACATTAAGATTTTTTATTCAGAACCGAACGAAGAATGTCGCTACGTGTAGCTTTTGCGACAATTTATACACACCTTGTGTATATATATATATATATATATATATATATATATATATATATATATATATATAAATATAATTATTTCGTGACCTTGGTATGATATGGTAAATTCAATCAGTTGGCGATTTAAGGTCTGGCTTTACTCTAAAGAATACATATTTAAAACAACCCTACATGTTTCGGCAATGATGCCTTTATCAAGGACACAAAATATAAATGACAGTATACAAATACAGTATACAGTATATACTGTCATTTATATTTTGTGTCCTTGATAAAGGCATCATTGCCGAAACATGTAGGGTTGTTTTAAATATGTATTCTTTAGAGTAAAGCCAGACCTTAAATCGCCAACTGATTGAATTTACTATATATATATATACATACATATACAGGGTGGTCCTTAAGTTTGTCGAGAAATTTTAGGGTGCGATTCCTTGGGTTATCTCGAGAGAAATAGTTCCTATAAACATTTGTACTAAAGTTTTCCGTTGTAGAGATACAGGCTGTTTAATTTTTCAAAAAAAATTTTTATTTCAAAAATTTAAGGAACGGTTACAATAAACCCTGAAGGTACTGTTGAAAATGACCACCAACAGCTAATATGCAGGCTTCTATCCTTCTATTCAATTGCATACTCACACGCTGAAGAAGTCCGGGAGTGTTTCGAATTGTTTCGCATCCAACAATTATGCGATTTCTTAGGTCATCGAGATCTTGAATTGGCGAAGTATAAACAAGGGATTTTAAATGTCCCCACAGAAAGAAGTCTAGAGGGTTCAAATCAGGTGATCTTGGAGGCCACGGCTGATTCGGAACTTCCACTCCTCGACCTATCCATCTATTCTGATATGTCCTATTTAAAAATTGCCTAGCTTGTAAACTAAAGTGTGCTGGAGCGCCGTCATGCATAAACCAAAGTTCATTTCGGATCAAAAGTGGAATATCTTCTAAAAGGCCAGGCAACTCGTTTCCAAGAAATAGCCGATATGATGCACCATTAAGTCGTATAGGAAGGAAAAAGGGACCAATTAAATAATTATTAATTATCCCCGCCCATACATTTAAGGAAAATTGCTCTTGAAAGTGCATCTCCCTTATGGCATGCGGATTTTCATCTGACCATAAATGGTTGTTGTGGAAATTCCTAATACCATTTCTGGAGAAGTTCGCCTCGTCAGTAAATAGAATGTAGGTTAGAAATTGTGCATTTTGGGCAATTTTTTGTCGGAACCAATCACAAAGCTAGACCGTACACAAAATGCATGTCTGCCATTTCAGCATTTGTATAATTCACCATAATTACAAAAAAAGATTTGTAGGTACGAACTTTCAAATTAATTATTGTTTGACAATACTTATGACAGTTACGTAAGTACAAATAAATGCTGTAAACATGACAACCAACACAACAGTTCCCTAAATCGATTTCTAAATTTTTGAAATAAATTTTTTTTTTGTGAAAAATTAATCAGCCTGTATCTCTACAACATAAAACTTTAGGACAAAAGTTACCCAAGGAATCGCACCCTAAAATTTCTCGAAGAAATTAAGGACCACCCTGTATACTTGGAGTTTTTCGACTTTTATATGAAATATTTACAAATATTATGAAATTAGTATGTAATTGCGAAGTAAATGTGAATGTAAACATTGCTGTCTACAAATTACAAAACAAATTATACGAAATTTTTAATTGAAAAGTTTTGTCTACATTGCGACTTGAACCCAAGTCTATGGTTTGCCGGACCGTTGCTTTACCAGGAAAAACTCCAAGAATTTATGAATTGACATATTTAATGAACGGCTAAGAAATTATCTAAACATATATATATATACCGCGATATCATAAAGTTTCTGGGTCAACGGTGGCCATGGGGTGAAAAACGTCTGTCTTAATTTATATCATCCTGTTGAGAAAAATCTGATAAAATTTTCAGGTTATGTGTCGTACTGACATTAAGATTAATATATTGACAAATTTTAACGTCAGCATGACACTTAACCTGAAAATGTTATCAGATTTTTCTCAAAAGGATGATATAAATTAAGACAGACGTTTTTCACAACATGGCCACCGTTGACCCAGAAACTTTATGATATCGCGGTACATGTATAAAGATAATTATTTCGGGACCTTTGTATGTTATGGTAAATTCAATTTGTTGTCGATTTAAGGTCTGGTTTTACTTCAAAATATATATATTTAAAACAGCCCTACATGTTTCGGCAAATGATGCCTTTTTCAAGGAATATAAAATATCGACAGGGTTTACAATAGGGATCACAGGGTTTACAACAGGGATCACAAGATTTGCAGCTGGATTCAGTACTCTTACAGCAGGGTTTACAGCAGGGTTCACAAGGTTTACAGCAAGGCCCACAAAGTTTACAAGATTGTTTGGAAGTTTTACAAGATTTTGGTTTCATTGTTTGGAAGGGTTCCAAGGTGGGGGACAGGGATCGCAAGCTTTTGGACAACAAGGATCACAACAGTTGTAATAACATTAACAACAAAATAATTCACCGTTTTATATTTTATATTCCTTGAAAAAGACACCATTTGCCGAAACATGTAGGACTGTTTTAAATATATATATTTTGAAGTAAAGCCAGACCTTAAATCGCCAACAAAATGAATTTACCATATATATATCTATATACCCAAAGAACAAATAGAAATTTGTTTCCAGTGTAATCATATAATCATATCTCACAGTAGATTTAACAATGAAACGATGACATTAATCAACGAACTTTAGGCTTCTTATAATCCTCTTTTGTACGTCCGAAATATCTTTCAAGGCGACTTACCATTTTTCATAGAAATAAACTGTCTGTTTATCAAAAATAAAAATAAACGGAGGACAAATTAAGATTAATTAATTGCATATTCGGTCGACGGCAAAATTGGACCTCGGGAATCTCTTTCTCTTTAAGTCGCTGCTGCAGCAGTTATTCCCTTTTTTTTTTTTATTTCCTTACGTTCAAAAACTGTCGTCGTAAATTATATTAATTATCAAATTCTCAGACCTGCACTTCTTGCTCCTGTTGCTTAATTAATGGAATAGGTTGCATATTTTCTCCGATTCCCGTAATACTCAAATCCAATGGAACGGCATTATTAATCAAAAACAAATTTTGAACAAAACGCGTCCTCGTATTCGAGAGAATACGATAGAGAGAGAAAGAGAAAGACGGGATTCTTTTTAGTATTCACTTAAAATATGCAACTGGATATCAGCAGCGATCCGTGATGATAATGTTCGTTTCAAGTCCTGTGCGTACGTTACTGTAACGAAATATTCAATTTAATGAACGTTGATTGATTGTTCGGTATGTTTTTGTTTGCCGTTTCTCACAAGCAGTTGAAAAACCTCGTAAATAATATTATACTCGTTTATGGTCGAGGAATTTATTGAGTTATTCGGAATTTCATTTAGTTCTTGTGAAACGTTCGCGTGTATTAAATATAACGGACATTTTATGTGCGGGAATTATTTAAAACATCTAAAATAAAAAAAAAAAATTAAATAGTTCTATAAATAGTTAGATCATCAGTATTGACTAACGCGTTCAAATCGTTTAAAATGCCATAATCATATGGTTCTGCACGTGCTCAATACTAACTATCGCGAGCATTAAATGACATTGCATGTGGTTTTTAAGATGAAACATAAAACGGAACACAAAATTAACCACTTCTAGTTAATCACATCCATACATGGATGAAATCAAACTGTATGCTCACATATAGTTCTTCTCATAATATTATACAGGGTCGCTAATATGTATGGAAACGGTCAAATATCTCGAGAACGGTTCGAGATATTTGGGCCGGTATTATCGGGTGTTTTTTTAGCTGCATGAGAAATATCGATATCGGTAACTATGGTTTGACAGCTGAGAATGTCAAACTGTGTTGACATTTCTGTTCAGTAAGGTTTGGCAAGTCATCATGAATCGTTTAACGCCAGAACAATGCTTCCAAATTGTGGAGATTTACTTTGAAAAAAATAAATCTGTTCGCGAAGTTCATAGAGCACTTCGTCCATTTTACGGTCAACATAATCGGCCTAGTGAGCAAGCAATTCGTGCAGATATTTATCGTTTTCGCACTAATTTTACTCTTCTCGATTCAAAACCACCAACAAGACAAAGAAATATGTGTACCGAAGAGAATATTGCTGCTATAGCGCGAAGTATTGAAGAAGACAACGAAATGTCGATTCGTCGTCGTTCTCAACTTGTTGGCCTTTGTCCTTCGACTACGAGGAAAATTTTACCTAAGGATCTAGGCTTACGTGCCTATAAAATACAGCTCGTCCAAGAATTGAAGCCAAACGACCATCGTTTGCGTCGCATTTTTGCTGATTGGCTCATTTGAAACTGGCCGAAGATGAGCATTTTTATCAAAGAATTGTGTTTAGTGATGAAGCTCATTTCTGGTTAAATGGCTACGTTAATAAGCAAAATTGCCGTATTTGGAGCGAAGACAATACTCAAGCCGTTAACGAATCACCATTACATCCATTAAAATTGACTGTTTGGTGCGGTTTACACGCTGGCGGCATCATCTGTCCTTATTTCTTTCGAAATGAGCAAGGAGCTGCCGTTACGGTAAATGGCGAGCGCTATCGAGCCATGCTGACTGAATTTTTGTTTCCAAAAATTAATCAGCTAAACATCAACGACATTTGGTTCCAACAAGACAGCGCAACTTGCCATACAGCGCGCTTAACAATCGATTTATTGCAAAATCAATTTGGTGACAACTTTCTTTCCAGAAGTGGTTCTGTTCACTGCCCCCCTCGTTCGTGCGATTTAACGCCTCTGGATTACTTTTTATGGGGCTATGTTAAGTCATTGGTTTATGCCGACAAACTAGCAACTCTTGAAGCATTGGAAGCAAATATTCAAGCCACCATTGACGCCATACGGCCAGATTTATTGGAAAAAGTAGTCAAAAATTGGACTGATTTAATGAACCATGTAACTCGTAGCCGCGGCGAAATCTATTCAAAAAATAAATGCCATGAAATTATCTACCAGATTATAATAAAAAAAATTTAATTCCAACAATATTTATGTCTTGTGTTATCATTTTAAATTCTCAAGTTCTTAAAAAAACACGTATTATAAGCAATAAAATCTGCAGATTTGATTTTAGTAAGCAAGTAAATTTAATTTACTCTACTGATTGGGTATTATAAATAACTAATAAGGAAACTAAGCAAGTTAATCTACCAATTAATTTACACCCTAGAAAATCGTAGTATTAAATGTTATTCATTGGCTAAATGCGAACAGCTGTTTGCTCCGCAGTGCTTCAAATAAACATAACCTTATTTTTAAAAGTTTATATTTTGTGTGTGTTTTATAATAGGTTTGTTTTTGCAGTTGTTTGAAATCATTTGAAGTATCAGGAGTGTGCGCATTGAAGAAAAAGCGTTCGGGCAGGGAAATAAAATCAAACGCTGATAAAACATTTGTCGTTTTTGCAGTTTTTAAATCGTTGTGAAATGATTTTCAATCGGTTGGAATAGTATTTTATTAGTATTTTCGTGAAACCGAATATCAGACGCATGCGCGTTTCATTTTTATGCACGGAAAGTAGAGAAACGTGTAGACACAGTATATTAAACATAACAAGTGTTCATTTGAAAAGTCAATCTAGGTTACTTGGAAATCTTGATAGAATAAGACGCAAATATATTAGTACGTGTTTGTTGTTCCGTAAACGTAAATCCAAATGACATTTGATAATGTCAATCACAAATATCAGTTAGTGCATAAAATAATCGTGCGCCGATTCTGGTTTAAATAAATTGCTTCTCAGTTTTAAAATGGCTTTCACTTTAGAACATAAAATTTTTTTAGTCCAGGCTTATTTTTGAAATGGTAATAAAATTGATGGTTTATGGGTTTATTCAGTTCAAGATTGCATGGTAGAATTTCAAGTTGAGTTTCCACATTCTGTAATAGATTATATACAATTTAAGAATACTTTGGATAGAACTTTAAAACTTTTTTCTGAAACTGGTAGTCTCTTAAGAAAATCAGGCAGCGGAGCAGTTAAGAAACATACACCTCAAGTTGTCAATCGTGTTGAAGAAATAATGGAAAATGAACCACAATCATCTGTTCGACATTTAAATCAACAAATAAACCTTTCTGTTAGTACAACTCACAAGTTATTAAAAAAAGATATGCAACTTTATCCATACCGTGTCACAGCAGTACAAGAATTATTAGAAATTGATTACCCACGTAGACTACAGTTTTGTAATTGGTTTGTAAATATGAACAATAATGGAGAACTTTCGCAAAGAGTCATCTTTACTGATGAAGCATGGTTTTATTAAACGGGATACCTATTTTTCACAAATTCACAAAATACAAGAATTTGGAGTAGTGAAAATCCACATGTAATTAATGAAGAATCGCTACATCCAGAGAAAATTGGTGTTTGGGCAGCGATAAGCCAAACGCGAATCATTCGACTAATATTTTTTCAGGGAACGTTAACTGCTCAAAGGTACCGTACGGAAATTTTACAACCATTTGTCAATCTGTTGCATGATGATGAACTTCAAAATGCATATTTCCAACAAGACGGAGCACCTTGTCACTGTACTGCAGAATCTTTGGATTATTTAAGAGAATTTTTTGATGAGGGTATAATTAGTCGAAATACTGAAATTGCCTGGCCTGCACGTTCATGCGATTTAACACCTTGCGACTCCTTTTTGTGGCCTTATCTAAAAAATAACATATTTCGAACACCTATATTGAATTTGAAAGATATGCTACAGAGAATCGAACAGAAATGCATGGAAATTAATAACAATCCAGTAATGTTGCAGAATATCATCAGAAATTTTGAACGGAGGATTTTAAAGTGCATTTGTCTTGAAGGACAACATTTTCAACATTTGTTATAGTTTTCAATAAATACCTATTATTTGTTATTTATTTGTATGTATTAAACTGTCAAAATATACGACTTCGTAGGTTAAGTAGTAAATTTTAATTTACGACATACTTCAAAATGTTCTCAGTAAATTACATGCTACTAGATTGACTTTTTAAATGAACACTTGTTACAATTAGGGACAGCTGCCGTCGGTCCTTCCTTTTATAATACTAGATGTCGTTATCTAAAAGTGGAAATTAGCATATTTTTGATTTATACATATATTTATATCAAATTATAGACAAATAGATGGAAATATTGATTGGTAAGCCTACCTATATGTTATATATTGAAACTAAAATATAAATCACACATGCATAATATGCATATATAACATAATATACATATTTACCACATTTAATATTAAGAGACACCTGCCTCATGTTTTATCAACAAGACAGTTGTCGCTTTATCAACAATTCTTATGTATCAAATAGTGTAAATTTTGTAATATTATATTGTTATATTGGAGTGCCGCGTTTCATTAAAAACTGTCACCGACGAGTAAATAATTAGTGCGTATACGGCCTTACAACCCGTGCGCGGTGAAACAATACACAGGAGCATCAAGTCCACGTAACAGTGCAGTTGCCCCAACATATTGAAAGAAAATATCTGTTTTGCACAATGAAAAATTCTAATGGAGCGGTGGTGGGATAGAGAAGGGCTGTATATTGAAGGGAATAATAATTAAATGCGTATAAATTTAAAATAAAAACTTCTTCAGCATCAATCTTGATATTTTATAGCAACATCTCGTACACCATTTATGCCTTGAACTGTTGTGAAATATTCAGCATATCTTCCACTATTAAAATCTAAATTTAAACGCAACATTATTAGATTTATTGCAGTATTGCTTACATTTAAAACAGTAATTCCAAGAACCTGTAGTGCCATACTATAAATTCGTCTTTTTACTCTAATCATAAATAATACTCACTTGAAAAGCGACAACAGGAGAAATGTGTGATACTTGAATTAAATCTAATTAACATATAATTTACTTCCTTGTAATTTTTATTACTATTATGTGAGATAATCAGACCTTTATGTAATTCCACGTATTTTCTTAATTATCGTCCTCTTCTAAGTACTTCGGCTTTTATAACGTTCGTTATTCGAACTGAATTAAAATAACTTTAGTTTGAAGGATCGTCCATTGCACGTACATATTTACGTATTGTTTCAATCATGCACATCATGCTCAGTACAATTCAACAATAGTTACAAGTCATGTTTTCAATAAAATGTGACCTATTAATATAAGAACCGTGAAATTCATAAACAAAAATTGAGGTATACGTGTATATATTCGAAACTTATCGAGAGTTACGATCTGAAGATTAAATGTAAGCAATATTTTCATTTGTGCTAATATAATCGATATTTGTACGGTAGCATTCAATTTCTGACAAGGGTTTGAATTATTAGAATCGAGCGAACGTTCTGAAAGCTGAAAATTTATTTAAGAGTTAATCTAGTTTTCGATTTATGTTCTAAAGTTTTTTTTTTATAAAATACTAACGGAACTGCTTTGCTATTACTACATTTGAGTATGTACGAGGAACTTAAAGTTTCGTATGAATTACACAGGTTTACAAAATTAAACTTTTTGACAGATGTTTTTATTTTGAAAACTGATTTTATATAATTTTGGTAGGCTGATTTCAAAAATTCTATGCATTTATTTGTATCACGTAAGATTTTTTGCAAATATTAAATGAAAAAAAACGATATTTCTAAAAAAATTTATTTGTTTATTGAGTAAAAAGGTGGAATTCAAGTTAAAAAAGTGGAAAAAAATACTTTACTCAGTCTTTTTTAAGTGAAATCTATGTCCTTTTGCCAGAAAGCTGTGTTGTCCGGACATTCGGTTGTATGTTTTTAAGGGCATATTCCGTTTTAACATCCAGCAGTAGTCCGCCATCATTGTTATGCTCCATCTGTCTTGGTATCGCCGTTCCATTTCCTTAATGTCTTGGTGAAACCTCTCTCCCTGTTCTTCGCTAACTGCTCCAAGATTTTCAGGAAAATAGTTCAAGTGTGAAAACAGGAAATGCACTTTCAAACTCATATTACAACCTAGACGATGAAAGTGTTGTAACATATTTTGAACAATATTTTCGTAGTTTTCGTCCTTAGAGTTCCCAAGAAACTTATCAATTACTTCTTTAAATGAAACCCAGGCGTTTTCTCGACATTGGTCATTGTGTTTTGAAAATCCTTGTCTTTGCATAATGTTCTTATCTGCGGCCCAACAAAAATACCTTCTTTTAACTTGGCATCGGATAAGGCTGGAAGTGTGTCGCACAAATATTTAAAACACTGTCCATTTTTGTCTAGGGCTTTAACAAACTGCTTCATCAAGCCAAGTTTGATATGGAGAGGAGGCAGTAAAACTTTTTTGGGGTCAACCAAGCTATCTCTTAATACATTTTTGCTACCAGGTGTAAGGCTTGTTCTAGAAGGCCATTCTATTTGAGTCCATGTCTATCCCTTGCTCGACTATCCCACTCACAAATAAAGCATAGAAATTTTGTATAACCTCCTTGTTGTCCTAGTAGCATGCACAGCACTTTAAGGTCACCACAAAGCATCCACTGATGTTCTTGGTAGTTTATTTTCTTTAAAAGAAGTTGAAAATTTTCATACGTTTCCATTAATTGTACCGAATGGGCAACGGGAACCGAGGCCAGCTCGTTACCATTGTGCAATAAAACGCCTTTTAAATTACGCTTACTTGAGTCAATAAACAGGCGCCATTCTTCTTTTACATACGGCACATTTCCTAATTTTGAAATTAAGTCAGGAATATTGTTGCAATACACTAGCGGTCCGTCTTGAGTAAAATATTCACATAACTCTTTTTCGCGATCCAGGTAAAAGCTTGATGTGACGCCAGGTGCCAGTAAATGTTTCTTACGAAGTCGGGAGGCTAACAATTCGGATGCATCCTTTGGAAGGTGCAAATCTCTAATTAGATCATTTAGTTCGCTCTGGTTAAACACTTCGGGCTCTCTGAAATCTGGTGTGAAATCTGAGTCATCTGGTTCGCAGTTAGATTCCTCTGATTCTGACGATATGACGTTTTCTAGTGCTTTTGGGGCGGTAGGTATCGGTACATCTGGTCCATGAGGAACTGGTCGAATAGCAGAGTCAAGATTGGGATACACAATTTGTTTCTTATTTTTTCTGTTGAATCCTTGAACATTACACGAACAAAAATAACAATCATCACTGTGATTTCTAGGCCCTCGACATACCATAGGAACACCAAAGCTTAAACATTTCTTCCTACCTTTTTGCCAGTTTCTTAATACTTCAACGCAAACGGAACAAACAGTATGAGGCGCCCAGGACTTGTCTTGGTCGCCAATTTTTACACCAAAATAAGCGTGGTATACATTTTTCACAAACGAAGTTATAGTTTGCCTCTGCTTTACTACGACATAACTACCACTCTACCACAGATATAACAAAAGTTATTCGGATTGTTCACACAATGTCTTCTTTCCATATTTATACGTTCTAGAACACTTAAAATACGCAACAACGAAGACAACAAGCGCGCGGACACAGTAGCACGACGACTAGCACAACCAAACTGCACATAAGCAGGTTTCAACGTTGTATTGACGCTTCTGCGCCGACTCTGTTGCTTTGCTGAGAAATCTAATATTAACCAGTGTTGGCAAACCACATTTAATTTCATAAAAATCAATTCATTAAAAAATCATGCCTAACATGGAACAAACATATTCTTGTCATAGGTATGTATATTAATAAATTAACATTTTTAAGATATAGAGCGCTATAAAAAGAATTTACGTGATAGAGCAAAAATATGGCGTTTTTTGGAATAAGGGCCCCCAAACATATACAAATTAGCAAACAGTTTTCAACCATCAAAATCACTGTAGACCTGTGTTATTGTATTCAGTTAAAATTAGATACTTACGTATACATTATTATTTTTGCGTTTTGTATTACATAAATTGTAATTACCGTTGTTTTCAACCTTAACTTCATCGCAATGGACTTCCATATAAAATGTTTTTAGTGATTCCATTTGGCATATATACAAACAAATCCCTTGGTTTTCCTACACGGTAGCATACAACTTATAATTGTCCATGTGAATTTCAATGTGAGAAGTACCGTCTCGTGGCGCCATCTACATTTAAATAATAGTACCGCTATTATTAATATTATATTACTATGCCTCTAACTTTCTTTCTACTGGCCAGATCCAGGATTTCAATAGCTTTAAACCTTCTCCGAATAATGTGGGCCATTTTCAGAAAAAAAAAAAAATTAAAGCAGTTCTAAATAGCATTCCAAGATTTCGTACTGTACGCCGAATTGTTGACTCGTTTTACGGTAAAGAACGGGGATAAATGTGCCGTCACTAAAAAACTTTATTTAGGTACTTTAAATATGCCTCTATTTCATCAGTATATGTAGAACGGTCTTTTTCAATGTGTTTAAGCGGGAGAATCTGGTCGAAAGACCGAATGTATATCTGCTTTCGAAGAACCAAATGTTGGGGTTGTATTCGGGTCATGAAGGACTATGTATAAATTGTTTTCTTGACCCACCAATCACGGGGCGTAACTTCCGTATAACCTTGTTATTTATTTTGGTTGGTAGCAGCTATATTGAAATTCAGGTGTGTTTTCTGAGTATTTTATTTATTTAACAAAAAACAGTTAAACCTAATTTATTAAGATAAATCTCGCAAATGCAGCACTTAATGTAAGCTTAAAACTTTAAATTCTTTACTATTATATGAGAATGTATGTCTCTTGTTGTTAATATGATACTGTTTGATATGAATGTTATGAAAAGACTGTGTGTCTTGATGTCCAGCCAATACTGTTCTGTGCTGTTGTTGAGTTGATTCTGTTCTGCTCCGTATTATCTTACAAGTAGGTAAAAATGTACAACTACCCCTAATTATTACATAATGAAAATGTGCGTATTCGTTGAACATTGTATTGTTTGACGTCATAACGAGGAATTGTTCTCTGTTATTAAATCGTAGAAATTGTACCTACTGGCAGCAACACCAGGGTTACAATAGGGTCTTAAATATCTTACTAATAAATAAACAAACAAAATATGATTACTAATTACTAAGTATTAGTAGATGTCATAAATCTAAGTATGTAGTTTCGGCTGAATTATATTGTTTGGAAATAGAATTTTATTATACATATTTAGTTAACAATGAGTGGTCAGATTAAATATCGTTTCTTGAATGCATGCACTAATAACCCCAGGCAATAAAAGAAGCGGTTTAAATTATAAAGTAGGTAATAAATAAATTTGCAAATGTAAAGGATTCTTAGAACCTAAAAAAGTTTTACAATTTGAATATGCAAATTAAATTATGTCATATGGTGGTTTAAACTTGAAAATGCACATTGAATATTTATAAAATTGGAAATGTTATAGTTTAATTCTTTTATGCTAAATTTACTTATATGTATCTAATATATATATACAGAATGACTGAAGTTTCATTTTGTTTTTTTGGGGATATATTCTAAAAAATATAACAAATAAAATAGTAAAAATTTTTTCTAATAAAAGTTGTCTAGAAAGGCCAAAAAAAAATTAGAAATTAAAAATTAAAAAATTTTTTTTTGGCGTTTCTAGACAACTTTTATTAGAAAAAATTTTTACTATTTTATTTGTTATATTTTTTAGAATATATCTAAAAAAAAAACAAAATGAAACTTCAGTCATACTGTATATAAATAGGGCACAGGTAATTTGCACGCTATTTAATCCGCTTAATCTTCACTTATAAATACAGAACCCTAATCCCACAGGTAAAATGCACTCTTGCACTCTGATTATTTGCATGCTCATTATCCTGGAATACGACATTAAGCTAATTGTTAGAATGTCATGAATTTTGTATAAATATTAGTAAGAATATTAATAGTATTATCGGGATAAAATAAAACAAATTTTAATGAATTTCACTACTTTTTACTTTACACAGTAACAATCGTTTCGCTCCAACATGAGCTTCATCAGACATATAATATATTTTTACACAAATGTACCGTAACAAACACATGTTTTATTTCGAATGGTTGAAGGAATGGGTACTTTTTATTACTTAAATGCCTATGCACGAAACTTTCACTACGATTTATACAATACTGTTCTTAAAGTGATAAAACTGAGCGTCTACATTACGTTAAAGGAAGGTAAAGAAGTTCTATGGAAAAATACAATATATGACTGTCTGAATATCAAATAAATAAATTGAGTAAGGGTGAATTATTAATTTCTAATAGATCATTGAGGATCTTGTCAGTTTTATTTAATTTATTAATTTCAAGTGACTCTAATAAATTAAGATTTTGCCCTTATTCTCTACGTGTAATATTTTAAATTCTTTGTTAAAATTGTGATTTGTTATGTTATTAATATGAGACGCATATGAAAAGTCCCTTTTATTATTTCTAAGAAAAATGTTCTTTGATACGTATTTCAAACGATCTGCCTGTCTGTCCGATATACGTCATGGGGAAACTACCGCAAGTTAACTCATAGACTCCTGACTTTTTATTGTTATTTGTTAAATTTTTATTGTTTTTTATAAATTTGGATAAATTATTGTTAGTTCTATACGCTGTATTAATGTCTAACTTTCTTAAATATTTACAAATTTTTGTGGTTGAAGAGCCTATAAACGTGATCATTTAAAATTGTTGGGTATTATTATAATTTAAGATTGGGTAAACTTGTGATATCGCTTTTGTAAGGAGTTTTTTATTTAAAATGTTATTTATTATATTAGTTTATATCCATTGTTGATTGCTATTTGTTTAATTAAATTTAACTCTTTCTCGAAATCTGTTTGGTTCAACGGAGTATTGATTAATCTATGTATAAGACTGTGATAAGCCGCTAATTTGTGTTGTTTCGGATGGCAAGATGAATAGTTATATCTGTATTTGACGGTTTGTTATCAATTCTATTAATCGTTAAATCTAAAAAGTTAATACTATTATTTGTTTCCTGTTCCATTGTAAATTTGATATTGTGATGCTATGTATTAATATAATCAAATAATAAATTTAATTGTCTCTTTCTTCCTGTGAAACCTAGTAATATATCGTCCACGTATCTGTACCAAAATAATACATTATTTTGGAAAAGAGGATTTTTGAAATAGAATTTTCAAGATGATCCATAAAAATCTCAGCTAATAACGGACTTAGGGGATTACCCATAATTAAACATTCTTTGCAAGTGTTTATGTTTCATTAAATTGAAAGTAATTTTGTTCTATGCATATGTTTAATAAATCAAGAATTTCATTAATAATTATTGGATTTACATTATAGTCATTTGTAATGTTGATATTGAACCCATCCCGTTTATTAACGAATAAGCGAAAATCTAAATGTATCGTGGCACTGCGTGCAATCAAAAAACTATGTTTTGTCAAATTTAAAGTGACTCTCGAACTCAAGTAATTCGTATCAGGCTTTGAGATAGCAATCTATCTTACTATAGAAGCAACTTGGTCGTATGCTGAAATAATTAGCTGCAGATTTCATCTGAGTCAAGCATAGTATAGTAAAATGCACCAATTGGGATTAGGTAGTCATTATAACAATAAAGAAATGAACGAGATTTAAATTTGGCTTAAAACAACATTCGATTTGACATATCTACCTCTAGCAGAGATTGGCGATGCTCTTGCGATGGATCTGTTTCCAGAAATTCCCAACAACGCTGAAGTTCATACGTATGCGGTTTATTTATTAGATAATTATATGATTCGCCGACTTTCCACCACACATATAGGTAGAAAAAATCGTAACGTTAGCAAAAGCTACTAATGCATGTGAATCATTTAATGCACGTTTTAACGATTCGTTTTACTCCTCGCACCAAGCAATATAAAGTTTTCAATTTGGCACATACATAAAAATACAGAGTTGGCAAATAACCGCTAAAATACTTAATAACAAAGTTAAGCGCCGTCAAAAATTCATCAACAGTATGATATTAAAATTAAGATGCGGAGAGATACAAAGACATACTATCTTAAAAGTTATATCTTACCATAGTGCTCCTAAAGGATAACTACGTGATCATTTATATGAATTTTCCATACTTACTGTGTGTATTTTGTAATAAATTATTTTCTTATATTTGTTTTTTTTTATGTAAAATTTAATTACTATATGTATTTCGCACATATATTGTATGTATTTTGTAATAAATTCTATTTTTACAATTGTAAATTTATGTTAAATTTTTTAACTACATATATGTATAGAAATAAAATATAATAAAAAATTCTTTATTTTTTTTTAATTCATGTTTAGAGTGCAATTTAGCGGTCAAATTAAACAGGTAATGAAAAATCCGGTGTGCAAAATACCTATAGGATTACATTGACCTGCGGATTTCGCGTGCAATTTACCTATACGCTATAAATACGAGGGATACTGCTAAAATTCGCGGAATCAAGTACTCCTTGAATTGCCAGCACAATTATCATATTCGTAAAATTTGACATTTTTAACGTATAATTCAGTTGACAGTTCGATTTAAAACCGAATAGTTTTGTCTCAACAGAATTTAACAACGTAATATTGCTTAGTTCGGTATTTGGGAATGAAGCACCATCCAAGACTATGGTTTACGAATGGTTCGCAGAATTCAAGCGTGGAAGACTAACGTATGGTGACGATCTTCGTGAAGGCCGTCCATGCACCTCTGCTGTTGCGAAAAATATTGAAATGATTTTATCAGATCGACACGTGACATACACTGAGATAGAGGCGTCCTTAGGCATTGCGGCGAAACAAATACATACGATTTTGTACCAGCATTTACATGTCTGGAAGCTTTCCAGTCGTTAGATCCCTCAAAATTGAAAAGACGAGCAATAACAGGCACGTGTCAAGCAGTACAAGGAAATGTTAAAAAAATTTGATTGTCGCCGTTCAAATTCTGTATATAACATTGTAACAGGTGACGAATCCTGTATATATGCATATGATCCTCAAACTAAACAGCAATCGACTGTATGGGTGTTTCAAAATGAACCTAAACCAACAAAAGTTGTGCGGTCACGAAGCGTTTCAAAAAGAATGATTGCTTGTTTCTTCGGAAAAACGGGTCATCTTGCAACTGTTGCATTAGAGGATCGACGGAAGAGTTAATGCTAACTGGTATACGTCAATTCGTTTGCCGGAAGTTCTCGATAAAGTCAGAAAAAACAACACAAACCGACGAATCATTGTTCATCATGTCAATGCAAGCGCTCACACCGCACGACAAACTGTCGAGTTTTTAACCAACAGCAACACCGAATTAATGACTCATTGCCCATATTCGTTCTTATTCCGTCAAAACATCAAACATCAAAAATAAAATGCGTGGAAAGCGGTTTTTATCGCCTGAAGAGGCTGTTGAAGAATTTCAATCACTGGTTTTGGAGATACCTCATTCAGAATGGAAGAAGTGCTTTGAAGCAGTGGCGGCTCTTTAATGAGAGCAAGTGCGCAATTTCAGCCCCTGAAATTATGAAACAAAACAAACCAAGCGGCGACTAACTGTGAAAGTATTTATTTATTATGTATTCATAGTTATTGACGAGGAACGTAGCCGCTAACAACGTACATACACCGAGCGTCGTCACAGATATACTGAGGAGCAAAGCCCTACTCTTGCTCATATAAGGCATTCACATTACATTGATGGTGGGGAGAACTGTATTTTGCCGTACTTCAATGTCATATAATACATAGCGTTGGAGCAACTGAACCTGACCGCTCTCGGGCGTTTGTTACAATGAATACGGTATCTTTTTTACAGAACAACGCGTTTTCGGGTTTAACGTATAATGAAAAAATCACAGTAAAAAATCTTAAACGGCCGATGCCTCAATTATGTTTAGAAAATAAACAATCTGTTAAAGGTAAAGACGTTATAAGAAAATTCAAAATGAATATTTATCAGAAAAATGACTGGATTTGTGGGTGTGAAATTAAAAATACTTTGTTTTGTTTTCCGTGTCTTTTGTTTGGTGGTGAACCGTCTTGCTCAAAGAACGGAATAAGCGACTTAATTCATCTTAGTGCTAAAGTTAGTAAACATGAAAATTCCGAAGGGCATTTGAAAAATATATTTAGTCTAAAAATGTTAGGAAAAAATAACATTCAGAATGTTTTAGATTCATCATATAGAGAAGCAATTTAACAACACAATGAAAAGGTAATAAAAAATAGGCATGTGTTAAATTTAATAATAAATTGCATTAGATTTTGTGGCGCGTTTGAACTGGCACTTCGGGGTCATGATGAACAGCAAACGTCGAATAAAAAGGGCATTTTTCGGGAATTGATAAATTTTACGGCAGAATTGGATAAATCGCTCAGAGATCACATCGAAGCAGCACCGGTTTTAAGGGATTATCAAAAACGATACAGAATGAGCTGTTTGATGCAATGTTGAACGTGTATCATGAACAAGTTGCCAGTGAAATTAAAGCAACCGACTTGATATCTGTGATAGCTGATGAAACCACAGATGTGTCCAATCAGTTTCAGTTGGTGGTTGTTTTAAGATATATTGTGAACGCGAGACCGGTCGAAAGATTTTGGAAATTTCTTCTGCCTAGTGGACATGATGCTAATTCTTTATCTGCCTGCATCCTTAACGAAATTAGTTTGCTTGTTGATGACCCAGAAAAACTGATTGTACAGCGCTATGATGGGGCAGCAGTCATGAGTGGTGCTATTAACGGCGTGCAAAGACATGTCCAAGACCAGTATCCAAGGGCTAATTTTGTACATTGTTATGCACATCAGACAAATCTAATTATGTCACATGCTACATCGAGCAGTAGTAATTGCAGAATTTTTTTTTGCCAATCTGACGGATTATGTACATTTTTCTCCACTTCACCACAACGAGCTGCAAGATTGGAAGAATTCCTTCAGAGAAAAAGCTTACCTCGTTCTTCAAAAATAAGATGGAACTTCAATTCTAGGACAGTGAATACAATATATGAGCACCGAGAAGAAATAATTGAAGCTCTAGAACAAATCGAGGGAGAAGCTAGTTTACAAACTACCATTCATCAAGCTAGTGCCAATTTGCGAATTTTAGAGGAGGAAAATTTTATCTATTGGTTAACTTTCTTTCATAAAATTATGCCACATGTGGACATATTGTTTAATCAATTACAAAATGTTAATACAGATGCATTAAAAATCAAGAATAATTTAGATAATTTTGAACGCGCTATTGGAAAAATTCGAACCGAAATCGCTGACACAGATAATCAGTTGGTTAAACAAAATGACCCAGAACTGACTCCTCGACCATCAAAGTGGCGAAGAGTAACTGATGGTAGCCAAAGAAGGAGGGAAACTATTGAAGTGTGCGATATTATTTTGCTAGAAATAAAAACTAGATTTCGGTATACAGGGCACTTAATATTAGCAAACTTAATTTCTTTTAAACAGTTCTCCTCTTTTCAAAAAAAATTTCCGGAAGATTGCCTTAAAGAAGCAGTAAAATTTTATCTATGCCTCAATGAAAGCAGACTACGAACTGAATTAAGCTTTCTATATTCTAGAGAATACTTGAGGATACTTGAAATGTAGTAATAAAATCCGACACCTAACGGTATAAGGATGTATAGTTGAAATAATAAAAATAAATTAAATAAATATTCTAGAGAAGAATTTAGGCAAAATATAGAAGTCGGTGCTGTAGGTCTGCTATGTCTTCTGGTGGATGGATTAAGCGACACCTTTAATGAAGTTGTTACGCTTTTAAAAATTGTCATTACAATCCCAATGACAACGTCCGAAGCGGAACGCCAGTTTTCGCGGCTGAAGAGAATAAAAACTTTCCTGAGAAATACAATGAAAGAAGAGAGATTAAATGCCCTTACTATGTTATCTTGTGAAAAAGAATGTATAAATGATTTCCCAAACTTTAATGACAAAGTGATAGTACTGTTCTGCAAGTCAAAGACACGTAAAATGGACTTCGTTTATCATCAGATGTAATTAAACTCTGTAGTGTAATATTTACTATCCCCTCAAAACAAACTCTACAATGAACAGTATCTGTCTGGAACAGTACGTCGGTGAAATTTATAAGGATTGGGTACGCATTTTTGTATTACACTTTTTAATTTTGAAATTATGCACTCCCTATGTGAACCACCCCGAGCCGCCACTGCGTTGAAGATTGGTTTTAAAGGATGTAAAAGTGTATACATGTTAAAGGAGAGTATTTTGAGAAACAGTAAAGCGATTTACGTAGCATAATTTGTTTTATTTCAGAATTTTCCGCGAGTTTTACGATATAACAAATTTCATTTTATGATGAAACACATTGTATAAATGGATTTATGGTGACAAGACAATTATTAATAGATGAGCATATGAAACAATTATTGGTGATTTACTATCATTTGAACTCTGGATATAAACGGTGAACAGTTAGGATGTACGGTATGTTCTATAAACCCTGCAATATTCCTTCTGGAGGGGATATATTTACTCTTACTCGTAGTAAGTACTTGTTTCTCTATACATATTTTGATTCGTGTGTGAAAAATATTAAATCGGGATTCATGATGTCCTCGCTCCGTCCCTGGAGTTGACGTCATGACCCCTGACTGCCAATCCCTAGTTATTACTACTTAAGAGCTAAAAAATGCTTTAAAATATTTAAAGTGAAGTTTATTATTGACAAACAGTTCAATATCTCATTTTTTATTTTGACTCATCACTTCTTCAGTCATTTAACACACTTACCCATTAGGCACGACTCTGACTCTGAACATCGAAGCAATATGCGACCCGTGGCTGCACTCTTGCATTTAAATAAGAATAAAACGCACACCTAGTTTCTCTTCCGTTTATTTATTCATAATAGTACGCGCGTGCTGCTCTATCATTGTGATCTCGTTTGTAATCCTCCTACGGACATAATCGATTCGATCGTTTGATGTATTTCTCCTTTCTTTTTTTGTTCTCTCTTGCTAAATGTTAAACATCATCTTTCCGTCGTGGACAATGCCGTGCGTGCCCTTCGTATATCGAAAGACGAGAACTAATCGAGGCGCCATTCGTTTCGGTAATGACTGTCCGGAATTTCGGGCATCCAACATACAGAGATGAAGGAAATATGTATACTTGTACGAAAATCGTTATCTAAGAAAATATGTGCATATGTCAGGAGAGAGAAATATATCTGATCTGGGCGAATAACTGTGCTGAAGCATGTATATTCTTAAACATGGGAATTTATCAATTTATAAACTTCGATATGAATGGCATTCTAATCTAAAGTTAATTTATCCATACTTCTTGATATGTATTGTAGTATTGTAATATAACTATACAAGTTAGAACGATAATTCGATTATTTTTCTTATTAAGTATATCCAGTACAAATAAACGAAGTAATCAAATAAATAAATACGGCTTAAACCTTGAAAAAATTACTGTGTGAAAGTTTATATAAGTAGCTAAATTATTTATCAATGAAAATACAAACACATGCATAACACGAAAATAGAATTAACATAAGGACTACAAGAGATAAACATATAAACGGTCTAGAGTAAAATTTAAGTATAAAAATTTTAAAACTGAAATATTAGAAAATCGTAAGACTCGATTAATAATCTCTAATCTATTCAAAATAGAAATAAAACTGATAGCTAAATCTTCACTAATGGTCATTGCAAATAATAATGGACCGTTGTGAAAGATAGGACTTAAAGTAACCGTTTGTGATTGATTAAAGTACACGGCAAATTTACGCCGGCAAACCATAGACTTTTGGCTTGTTCTGTCAAAATTTTTTTTTACTATCAGTGCAGGATCTATCTAACAGTAAATGAACGTAAAGGTCAAAAATAATCTTTTAACGCTAAGAAATAAGTAATTAAACTTCTAATTTCAAAAATTCTTTTATTGTAAATACCACTACAATATTGTTTCGCCATACAATGGCTTCATCAGGTGGATGAAATACTGAATATGTACAATACAAGTTTGAATATTTATGTGAAAATTATTGGGGAAATGGTGGTGGAAAAATTCTTTACAATCTTAAATTTAGTAGAGGGGAGTTGTTTAAATCTAGTTGGTCATTTAAAGCTAATCCTAAACTATTGTATCTATTAATTTCTAAGTTTTCTAACAGGTTAAGTTTTTTACTTTTTTCTTGAATGTGTAAAATTTTGAAATCTATATTAAATCTATGATTGATATCTGTACAATGACTTGCGAAAGTTGAATCTGTTTTCTTTTCTTTATGGCTTCTCTCGTGTTCTTTCATCCTAATTTTGAATGTCCTCCCCGTTTGTCCTATGTATAACTTATTACAATCTTCGCATGTTAACTTATATACACCAGAGTTTGATTCTTTGTCTATTTTATCTTTGTTGTTTTTAATAATATTCTGTATAGTATTGCCTGTTTTAAATGATATATGTTCGTTATTAAGTTTTTTAATGAAAGTACCAATTTTTTCCGAAATTTTTCCTAAGTAAGTGATTGAATTATAGCAATTAAATATCTTATATTTTAATTTTAGATAAACTAAGGAAAGGGTTTTAGATTTTTGTTGGCTATTTAGGATGTTATTGACAATATTTATATAGTAACCATTGTTTAATGCTATTGTGTATATTCTATTTAGTTCAAGGTCGAAATTACTTTTACTCATAGGTACATGAATTAATCTATATACCATTGATTGGTATGCTGATAATTTGTGTGTTCTAGGATGAAAAGAATTAGCGTGTGTTGTGGTATCTGTATGTGTTGGCTTATGGTATATAGCGAACTCGTGTTTATTAGTTTTGTGATATGGTTAAATCTAGAAAATAATGCTTTTATTTATTTCTGTTTCTATAGTAAAATTTATTTTGGGGTGAATAGTGTTGATATAATTATGTAAAGTTTTTAATTGTCTATCTGAACCGTTAAAGCAAATTAATATGTCATCAACATACCTAAACCAATATACACAATTACCAAACAAGGGATGTGTACTAATTATAGTTTCTAAATTATTCATGAAAATTTCCGCTAATAAGGGGCTTAGTGGGTTTCCCATTGTATTTATTTACAATAAAAGAATTTTTGAAACTAGAAGTTTAATTACTTATTTCTTAACGTTACAATGAAGTTTCAACAAGTATCTCCTTCGTCAATTAACTAATAATCTTTTATATAAATATGTATACTAGGCTTTTCTTTCGTCATTACACATGGGTATAATGCATTGACTGACTTATTTTCATTTCCAATTACACATATGAAGTCACATTTTCAAACTGTCAAAAATTTCTGTTTTTGGTTCATACTTAAATCTTCATTTAAATACATTTGATTGAAAAATACATAATTTATTAATTATCCCAACAGGTGTATAACTTGTGCGAAGACAATTTTAAATATTTTTAACAAATTCAAAGAAGATGGATAGTATTTCTTTAAGGCTGAAGTACCTATATCTAAGATAGTAAAATTAGTATATCAAAAAAGGTAGAGAATATAACAAAAATTCTTGTAAGTAACAAAGATGTTCTATTTCTTTAATAATCACAATAACATTTGGACTGTACAATTATTTGACAGCTTCACTGCTGGAATTAAAGATTGAGGGATGAAAACAAGGCTATTTTCATATGAAGGAGGATCAGTTACTAGAGTAGCAACTGTTTGAGAATCTCGATATAAAGAGAAAGTTTTTGTTGTATTGAAAATGCTACCGGGGTCACTTCTTTTCTAGGTCAAGAAATGTTTAATATTATGAAGAAAGTAGATCCTGAAAATAAAGAACAAATGCCTATAATCGAAACTGACATTAGTCCCTTCAAAAGTCACTTTCATTATTTGGATTTTTGCTAGAAAGAATAAGAGAAAGTAAAATCAATTACAGCCGATGTAATAAAAACTATAGGGCAATACTTCGAAAGGCCAAATTCAAATCAGGACGTAGATCCTCTTTTATTTTGGAAAGTAAATTTTAAGAAAAATGGGTAAATACATTTTTTATTTGGATTTTATTTTAGATAACAGAAATGGAGCTGAAACCCGTAAAACAATCTGCTAGCAAACACTTCCGTATTCGAGCGAGTTCAGCAGAAAGTGAGAGTGTATAGTACGGCTCGTTTAATAACAGAACAAATGTGTGCAAGACTAAAACCGAAAAATCTGAATATAATATTGTTTCTAAATGTTAATAAGTATTAATAAATATTAATAAGTAGACTTTAAGTAGTATTTATTTTATTAAAATTACACCCAACCTTTTCCTATTAGCTAAAGATATAACTCAATGAGTTTCATCTTACTATACTTTCTAACTATTAAAGATATGAATATTTAAGCATTCAAAGGGAAATTATTTAGATTGCCATACAGAATGTACATGAAACTCTTTAAATTTATTTCGAAACTTAAAATTTATGGCGAAAGTATTCTAGAATCTAGTTTGGCAATAATACTTATACTGGAAACAGTGGGTAATACTAAAGCAAATAAAGCCACAAAGAATTAGGTTATGTTTTTAGAAAAGAAAGAAAATCTCAGTTTAAATGATAAAATTAATTTATTCTAACTATTAATTAAGATAAACAAAATAACATAACAAAAGTGTTTATAGCAAATTTTCGAAATGTCCTCCTTGTCTTTCAAGGCAATAAGCAAGGCGACTTTGAAAGCAACGCAGGGTATTCCGAATAAATTCTGGATTTATTCCATCACATGCAGTAAATATACGTTCTTTCAATTCATCCAAGTTATGAATTTGCAAGTTATTATAAATTTTGCTTTTTGGGTAACTCCGAAGAAAGAAATCATTTGGAGATAAGTCAGCTGATCTTGAGGGCCATGGTATGGGGCCAAACCTGCCAATTCACCGTCTTTGAAATGTGTTACTTAAAAAATTCCTGACGTCGTGAGTAGAATGTGCCGGAGTCCCATCCATTTGGAACCAAAGTTGATCAACATTTAGTATCTTAATTGTTGGAATGATGTGGTTTCGTAAGAGATTAAAATATTTTTCTGCAGTGAGGTTACCGTCAATAAAATATGGGCCAATAAGTCTATCGTTTGTTATTTCAATCCAGACATTGACTTTTTGAGGGTACTATGTTCGGGTTAGGTTTTGGGCATGAGGATTTATACCGGACCAATACCTAATGGATTAATGGAAAGGAAATTTAGTGTTTTTCAATGGATAAATGTAGGATACAAACCGGAAATTCTGAGAGTTGACTTCACCATTTGTGGTAAATGAAGCTATCAGTAAAAATTATTTTATTTAAAATTGCTTCGTTTTCATTTAACATATTAAACATTTTTTCACAAAAATCAGTTCGTTTTACTTTATCTTCCTCGAAAATCTCCTGATGGTTTGGTACCTTGTATGGCTTATATTTAAATTCTTTCAGGGTACTGTACACTGAAGTGTAAGATACTCCAAAATGCCTGGCTACATCTAAAAGCGATCCTACAGACCGTTCTTCTACATAACAGAGGATATGAATGTCTTCTGTTAACACATGATTGATTTTATTATTATTTTTTGTGTGAATTTAGAAGACAACCATCTTCTTTGAATCTATTATAAATATTTAAAATTGTCTTTGCACAAGGTATAGGCCTGTTAGGATAATTAACGGCAAACATGTCTCTGACCGTCCTTTTATTCTTCTTATACCACATTACCATTGAAACTTTTTCGTCTTCCATGATTTAAATAAATTATCTATTTTTCAATAAAATATATCTAATTTAAGATTTTTGTAATGAATAGAAATTGAGAAATATGTGACATTAAAAAAATTTTATTTACTCTCCATGGCAATCTATTTAAGAATTATTGTTTCTACATAGATTTTGGTATATAACTGGTTGCCTACGACACCATATATTTATTCCTATGTGTAATTGGAAATGATAATAAGTCAGTCAATGCATTATAACTATGTGTAATGAGAAAAGAAAAACCCTGGACGTATTCAGACTTTTTCACGTAACCCATTCGTTAGAAGTTTTCTATGTTAATGCCTTAGGATACTTTGGCACGTAATCTAGATACTTGATATATTAAAATAAAATGTTTACACTCATGAACCACTTCCGGTTATACCGGAAGTCATATATTTTAAATGGAATGTTATATTGCTTTTTTAGATTCCTTGTAAAGTACTATAACACTTTATAGTAAGTTTCTTGTGCAAAAAATTAACCGTTTTTGAATTATTTTGATTTTTGTGAAACTTTTTGTTTTTTCAATGTACTTTTCAAAACCACGTATCTCAGGCGTATTTGATCTGAACTACGTCCTATATATACTGGATACAGCAAAAGGTATAATATTCTAAATAATGTCTAAAAATTTAATAAATCTCTTACAGGATGTTCGAAATTTATTGATTATTTAAGTAATTTTGAATTAAAGAAAATTTTTTTTAAATGGAACACCTGTAGATGAGCACGCCAATAGTAAGTAGATAAACATTTTGCATCGTATAGGCATAGATTTCCCTATAGCTATCTCTCATAGTTTTGGAGTTATTAATGATTATTTTCTAAATTGAGCATTATCAAGAAAAATTGTAGAAGTAAGCCTTGAAAAGTAAATCTGATCTGTCAAAATTGTTACAAAGTTTATTTCGTGATATTTTGAATTTATTCTACATTCACGGTGAATCTCATCTAATTATTGAAAGAACATGTCGACTTTTTAATGAAAGATACCCAGATTTGCAAGCAATGAATAAAACTAAATTCAAGCGAATAGAGTCAAATTCCATTCGCTTTGGTATTCAAATCAAGAGGACAGTTTCAAAATCAATTACGGGCTACGAAGGTAATGAAATCGTTGTCTTGGGATATTTTCATGCGCATCCAACCAGTTCTATCTATACCGGCCGTCCACGTGAGTTCTCGATACCAACGAAAAATTGTTAACTGATGTGGTGCTTCATTACTGAAAACAGAAACCAATTCGGCGAGGCATTCTTGTTGAGATAATTGTCTTCGGAAATTATAAAAAAAATTTTTCGATTAACTTGTAAACTTTGACAGTTCGTTGTAGCTACAACATTACACGCATCGCACTGAAACTTGGGATTTAGGCTAACTAAAGATGGAGGTTAATTTTTAGTACTGATATTTGATTAGTGGTGCCCTCTATGTCCCAGTAAACAGAACATAAAGGAAATCTCTCGTATTTTCTCAGTCGCCATCGGACACCGTTCTCTTTCCCGAAGAATTATTTTGTCCTGTTTCGCTTACGCCTTATTTCTTAATACAACCACAAATTTTAAGAAAAAAAATAAAGAATATAAAGAGTTGCATGCAAATAATTGAAAACCAAGTATTTAAGCTTAATAACACATATTCCATGAGCGCGCTTCATAAAGCTAAGGATTAACAATTTTTGCTTTACATAAAAATTCCTCTTCTTCTTTGTCCTACTCCTTATGCCTTTTCAGGCGTCGAATTGGGTGTCCTAGTCCTCCTCTACCCATTTCTCGCATACCTTTCTGTCTCTTGCCATCATTCTCATTTCTTAAGTGTTTCATCTCTATTGCCACTATTTTCGTGTTTTCTTTGTATTACCCAACTCTCCGTTGCATAAGTTATTATTGGTACTGTTATTTTATTATGTACTATTCTTTTAACTTCCAGATCTATATTTTTATGACCCAATATTGTTTTATTAATTGAGTAATACAGTCTTGTTGCTCTTTTTATAAAAATAATAATTTTAATTTAAAGAAATCTAACATTCAAGATATACTTCTATTTAGCTATATTAAAAATGCGTCATAAGCTTGTTTATGTATATTCGACGTAAAGGCTATTATTGATATCCACAAAACTAAAACATCGCCATAAAAAGACCATAAGTGCGGCTGACCAAATTTCATAAATTCTTTAGTAAAAAAGCAATGTTAACTATTCATAACGTCTAACAAATCTAAGTCTAGGAATTTTATATATTTTTTTTGAGATTCATGAACTTTATTATTATGAATTTTAAGCTGTATTTTTATAAATATAAGATAACCAAAGATATAAACCGGTTTTAACTAAATTTTGCTCCTAAAAATTTGGAAATGAATTACAAAAAAAAAGTTTTTCTTAATTTTCAGTTGACATTTATACGTATTTTTCAGATTCCCGTAGCTTAGGCTATGGAAACCTGAATAACCTGTATAATTATTCGTATGTTTCTCATACGTATTGTTAAAAATTAGTGAAAAAGTCATAAAAAACAAATAAATAATTTTTGCGTATCAATATGATTAACTAACACCAAGTAATGACTTCCACAAACAATATTTTAGAAAATAATCTTAATGAAAAGCACAGCATGAACCGACGGCTGCATTAAGAATTGTACATATTTGTTTAAGAACGAGTGGGTATTAATATATTCTTCGCATACTATTGAACCAATTTAAAGTTGGGATTTAAATTAATACAGTTAATACAGCGATCCTGCAACGTATTTAATCCTTCTAGAAAAGCCCTTCACAGCTTCTGTTACCTCTTCGTTACACAAAAATTGACGTGTTTTTAAACTTTTTTCAATCGAGGGAGCAGATAAGAGTATGAGGGGGCTAAGTTTGGAGAATAGCACGGGTGATCCAGTAATTCGAACCTGAGATCCCGAATGTATTCATGGTAATGCGCGATTTGTGTGCAGGGGCATTGTCCTGCAAAAACAAAACACATTTCGGTAACGCACATTTCCTTAATTTTCTCTCTCGGGGTGGTTAGTAATTTAGAATAAGAAGTATATATAATAATAAGTCTGCCCTTTTTAGGTAATCCATCATAATTATTCCATGGATATCCCAAAAAAAATGAAGCAAGAACTTTTTCAGCGGATTTTTGAACTCACAACTTCCTAGGGCTTGGAGAACCATAATGCTTCCACTTCATCAATTGCTGTTTTGTTTCTGGGTCATAAAAATGGACCCAAAATCTGGATCTCGTTCTGGACGCATTCATATAAACTCTTTAGTGTCTCAGCTAGATGTTTCAGCCGAATTCGACGGTCTGATAATATCTTGTTATGAACTGCGTCAATATTTTCGCGGTGGACATTGAAATCGATCTTCCTAGTCGCTTTTCATCTTGAATGGAAAGTTTTCCTCTTTTGAATGACTCAATTCAATTTTTAACAGTCGCATATAATGGTCATTGATTGCCAAGTGTGTTATGCATATCTTCGTAAATTTCCTTACCAACTAAGCTCTTCAAAAACAAGTACAATTTCATGGTGCCTCGATATTCAAATTTATCGATTTTCACATTTGCATTCCATGCTTTCTTTCAAAATTTAATGCATAGCAACACTTCCACTTCTTGGCATAAAATTTTACAGTGACACTTTTAAAATGTCAGTATATCTTGCAATTATAATAAGATTTTGTTTTGCTCAAGGAAAATGGCTTAGGCTAACTAGATATCAATACCCCTTCCTATGAAACTCGGCATTTAATTTTTGTTTTCAAGAAAATAACACTAGAACAGACCTCTTCAGCAGAACTGCCAATTTAACGAATCATTCAACTGTATTTACTCAGCTAATAATAAAAACAACATGTGGTTGATTTCCGAATATAAAATTTTCTTATATAATCGAATAGTTACAATTACTAGTCAAGGTTGGCAGAACTTTTTACATTTTCAGTGAAGATATAATCTATTTTAAATGTTTAATTATTTAATTAATTAAATGCGACATATTATTAAGGGAATCGAATTATCTGGCTAACAAAAAACAAACTTTAGAATTTAGAAAAAAAAACGATATTCTTTAACTAATACCAACTTGTGTCGTCTATTTCAAAAGTAAATCCCCGTTTATCATTTGAATACAACACAATAACGTATAAAATGCTTTAAAAATACTTCTAAATATGCTTGTAATTTCCATACAAACATTAAAGCACGTACAAGCAGTCTCATTGAATGAAACTTTATCAGTTCGTAGCATCTTCATTTCCTGTCTATTTACAACACATGAAAACCGTATTCACGAGTATACCGACAAATCGCAATCGTTGTCCCTAACTGCTAAACATATAGACAGTCCGCTGCGCCGCGAACTTCTCCTGAATTAAAATGATAAATAGTGATCTACGAACAAATCATAGTATATCACTGTGATTGATAACATTAGAGAGATGTATTTATTGCTCAAATGTAAAATGGTGATCTTGAATAACCGGATGATACGAAAGCTTGATAAGCGATTTCTCATGTTGCATAATAAAAGATTGTAGGATACATGTACATATGTGCTCGTACTCGTATGTAACCAAAACCTGTCAATTTAATATTAGTATGTAGTTTTTATATAAAATGTGTAACAGAATTATACTGGGTTACCACTGATTAGCGACAAAGCTATGCGAATCTATTGAATACGTATAAATGTACTAATTGGAAATCAAAAAAGATATTTATTTGTGATTTACAAAAAATTTCCACATTTCTAGGGCCAAAAAATATAGTTTAAGTCGACCCATATCTTTGTTTATTTTATATTTACCAAAATATAGCTGTAATTCAAACTCCTTATGTGGTTAAATGACATAAACATAAGAATAGTGAATGTTGATATTTTTATATCAAAACATTTATGCCCGCACATATAGTGTTTCCATTGCGATGTTTTTTTTTGTGGATATCAATAATAACAAGCCTATGGCGTATTTCAATTAACCCATTAAGGCCCAAAGGTAAAAATAAATAAAATCTTGAAGAAAACGATTTAGTTTTATTAAATATCCACAAAGATAGAGACACATTAACAAAAAAAATGAAAAACTTTAAACCTAAGGCTACAATAAAATGTTGCGTATACGCAACGTTGGGCGTACCCACTAGCGTTTGTGAAAACATTCAAAGCAGGTGGGATGTAAATGACAGTTACATTTTTTTGCACATATAGATCGTGGTACTTTTACATTGTCTGCATCTACGTTCTAGTTTATTTTCTTGCTCCACAATGATATGTTGATATTTATCAAACTGGACTTCGGGTAAAAGAGCAAATTTCGATGGTCGTCCAAGATTAGGTTTACTTGTTCCAGTTGCTGTCTCAGAATTCTCATCTTCTACAAAAGCGTCTTCACTTTTTATTAGAGCAACAGCCAGATACGAGCGGAAGTTAAATTGAGACATTTTCTCATTATTAGCCCTATTGTACACTTTCCATGAATTCACTATCACGCTATCAACCACATTGATGAAAAGTGGCCACCACCACTTTTTGCCTCTAACACGAATTCTATAGTTGGCGATGCCATTATCATGTAGGTTTACACCACCCATATTTTGATTGTAGTCGTGTATAACGTTAGGCTGTTGCACAGAAATATTGCGTTTTTCTTTTCTGCTGTACCTTTTCACAGATACAAGAGGTTCTCTAGTACCATTGTTGGTCGCAACAGTGACAACAGAATTGTCGTTCAATCTTACAAGCGTAATTTGGTTTGAAGAATCAAAAGAATAATCATATGATCCGCGATCTTTCTTTTTCACAATTTTGCAAGACTCTAAGGATTATTAGATGTTCTGTTTTCTCTCACTGTGCCGGTAGCAAAAAATCCCTTTTGACCCAATGAACACAAAAGGTTATGCGATGTAAAGAAATTGTCGAAATAAATACGGTGACAAGACGGATTTTTTACGACGGACAACAAATCCATTACTACTTCTTCCCCTAAACTTAGTTCTCTTTTTTCTGTACTTGCTCCACCATAAGGAATAAATTTGTAAAGGTAGCCATCGGAACTGCACAAACACCATAATTTAAACCCAAATCGCATGGGTTTACCTTTTATGAACATTTAATATGCAACTGAAACAAATCTTATCAAAGCACGTTATTTGACACTAGCACGTCTAATCTTGTCGGAACTCGCAGACAACAAGTCTAGTATTCCCAACGTTGCGTACGCGCAACATTATCTTTAAAGCTGATTTTCTAAGAGTTTTGTCATTTGAATTGGAACGAATTTTCGTATATGAAAGAATAAGAGTCTAATATGCATATAATTGTAAAAAACTTAGCTGTAGGTTAATATATAAATATTTACGAATTTTTTAATTTCTGCAAATTCGCTAATACGATTTTAACGGTTTTATAAAAGTAATAAGAATTTAGAACAGCTAATATGGTATGGGCACGTCCAAAGAATGCCAGAACACAGAATCCCAAAGAAAGTGCTAAACTGGAACCCCCAAGGAAACCGAAAACGAGGAAGACCGCGCAGAAGCTGGAGAGACGGAGTGGATAAAGAAATTTGAGAGACGGATCTGGAAGAGGGCCTATGGATGGACAGAGGGGAATGGCGATTAGGAATCGGAAGACGTAAAACGTTGTAACCCGATATATATATAATAAGAATTTAGTTTCAATACTGTTCCAACGTATGTACCCACGAAGAGCTGGGAAATGGTTCAATTTATAAATCAATATATATTCAAAGCGGTTTTATTTAAGTATTTATAGAAAAAAAAAAATTTCTAGAATGTTGCGTTTACGCAACGTTGGGTAATAATAGGTTAAATGAAATTATAGTTATCCAGTTTGGACGTTAAACTTATTTTAAAATAAAATTATTATGTTCATAATAAAACAAAAATCGTCATAAAACAAAAAACTATATGTGGCGTGTCCAATTGGATAGATTACTTGGTTTTTAATTATTTGCATGGAATTATGTACATATAATTTTTTTCTTTAAATTTGTGGTGATATTGACAAAATACCTATAGAACAATATAATTAGTCGGTAACGAGAATTACTGATGAATAGACTTCAGATAATTATGCTTTTGCATAAGTGCATATGCAAATGCATATTTTAGTTGTTGTTATGTGTAAGTGCATATTTTCAATATTTTTCATTATACATGCATATTTTACCTTTTTTCAGCAGAGTATCATTTTAAAATACTCTTTGACTTGACATAAATATTTAATGTTCTTGTTAGTATAATTGCACTTTTGTGATTTCCGTTGTTTTTATGTCTATCGGTTAGTATTTCTTACAGCAGACAATTAAATAATCTTCTAAACCATTGAATAGATAGGTGAAGTGAATAACAAGTTAAGTCTGTATTTACTATAAACTGCCAACACAATAGTTAGTGTTTTGAAATCACATTACTTGGAAATATTAAGAGGATTACCGGGGATTACACGGCTAATTGAACAACAAGAAATAAATATAGCGGGGATTTCCTCAATTTTATCATTCCAACAATCTGTATTAGTATTAGCTGTGTAGTAGTTACAACAATATTATTAACATCCATCAATATGCCAGAAGGAAAAAAGTGTGACAATTTAGATTGATGAATTAGAAGCGGAAGTCTGTATTGCCGCCTGTATATTTAACTGCGACAGGGCGGAACTCGAATAAAAAAAAATCATTTTATCGTTACTACGTGAACATTGCGACCGCGATTTCTTGTATAAAGACATTACTCACATATTTCTCGCCCATTTTTTCCTTTGTTGTTATACACAACTAAGATTCTATAAAGAGTATTTTATAATATCGTATTTAAAAAAATTAGAAGGTGTATACGTTTAGTGTTTCGTAGTTTTCCAAAATCTCCGGTGTTTGCCTGAAAACCTCCTGATTTTATCTTCAACAATAGGCACCATCAGGTCGCGATGGATGTCTTCCTTGTGGATGTACAGCGGCGCATTGGCGATGAGTCAAAGTACTTTATTCTGGAACGTCTGAACGACTTTGATAGTTTTAGGTGCATTCACAGAGTTGGATGCCATAAGTCCATACAGGCTTCAGAATTTGCATGTAAAGAAGCAGTTTGTTGTGAATTGGCAACTCGGAATGACGTCCGAGGAGCCAATACATTTGTCTGAATTTGAGGTCCAGTTACTCACGTTTCTTCTTCACATGTACTTTTCAACGTAGCTTGGCATCCATGTCCAGATACTTGGCTTCGTTGGCATGCGGGATTTTTTGCTGTTTGACTAATATCTGAGATGTAGTCGTATATTTGATTGGTGAAATTGACATCTGTGGACTTCGCCCCATTTAACTTGATGCGAAATTACTTTGTCGATTTGGTGATATTGTTGACAGCTGCTTGTAGTTTGTTTCTAGCTGACTGAATGTCTTGGTCAGTAGCGAACAAAGCGGTGTCGTCGGAAAATGTTGCCCTAACTACTCCCTCAATCTTTGGGATGTAATTGGTGTACAACAGGTAGAGTACCTACGGCTCCAAGGACGCTGCCCTGTGGTACATCATAGTTTTTTCTTTCCGAAGATAGTCGACGAGTACTATACGACGAACATCACGAAAAGCCATTACTTTGCCAGCCGATAGAATACTTGAATAAGCTCTATCTATATCCCAGATTGTTGTTTTGCCTCGGGCATATAGTGATGGATCCAGGTCTTATCAACAATTATGAAGTTGTGGGGATTATGTTGGAAATACGCCAAACACTGTTTTTAAATGTTCAGTCTGACATTTTTGATCAATTATTGGAAATAACGGCGCCTATTTTGCTAGGAGGTTTTGTACATGTAAATACTCATGTAAAATGTATGTTATGTCTTTTAAATATGATATCTGTAACTATTCAAACTTCTTAGCAGAGAACGTATTCCTTCTTTATTCTGAATTTATTATTGCTATTTGAAAATTGTGGTAATAAAAAGGAATCGTTCTGTTCTCCATTGCATCAAATTTACAACCTGCCAGGACGATAAATTATCTGCTTTTCTCTTTATCATTTGCGAATCATTGCGGAGAAAGTTGTAACAGATTTAGAGTCCTCGGGAGTACCTGCTAAAAATAAAAATAATATCTCTGCAGGACAAAATATACACGCCATCGGTTGTAACTTAGCGTTACAGTTCGAACGTTGAGGACACGATGTTTTACCCGCCGCACCGACAGAGGTCTTAGGTCGTCTCCTCGTTCAGACGTTCGTGTCTACTAATTCTCTCGGTTATTGTTTCGACTTGGTTGGCAATCAGTGAGCGAGGTCCGACCTTTGGCCTCAATTATTCAATGCCCTGCATTCGTTACACGTTACAACCGCGGAATCACCGACGACTCTCTGTAACTAAACGCCGGTGTACATTGGACGGTCGTGTGTAGCAGGTATAGTTTGGTAATGCAGCGTGTGTGCACGGTGAAAGTATAGACTTGAAAGCGGGACGGACGATGTGCATTTGAACCAGTTGAATACGCATCGAACGCATCTAAGTGATGTAGTTAACCTCGTTTCATGATATACGTGAACTGAATATCTATCGAGTGATTACTTGGCTGGCGATTGTATCCAAAAGTTTTGTCTGAAATTACCCTTTGTTATGGTATTGTGATAAATACTCACATATAATGTAATGACTGAATTTTACCATCCGGGAATCTAAAGAGTAGTGTATCAGTGGAACTCATGTCTTTGTTTATGGAGATTCCTTTTAATTTCTTTAAATCAAAATTGCTTTACAGCTTCTACAGGTGTTTCTATTGAACAATGCGAAGGTCTTTTTGATTGACAGTCCTCAATAATTCCGTCTTCCTTTTCCTTACAAAAGCGACTTCTTTCCAATTCTAGTGCCACACATTCTACACAGATGATTCAACTTGCTTTTTAAGCCAGTGATTCTCAACTTTCTTAACTCCGCGACCCACAGTGTGCCGCGTAGAACATGCTAGGTGGGCAAAATTATTTTATGTTATATAAAGATGCTTTTACATAGAGGTAGTCATATTTAGATATTATTTACAGTTTTTTGTTTTATTTTGTAATAAAAAATTATTTTTTTTAAATAAGAAAAATATATTTAAAATACTCAAATACTCATTTATTGATAAAAAAAAATTTACAAGTCAAGGTTTACATGCTTAGTACAAGCACTAGTACATACTACAATTAGCGTCCAATAATCATATTAAATTAATATATATATATATATATATATATATATATATATATATATATATATATATATATACTATACTAATAAAAATAATATACAAACAAACAAAATGATTTAACAACATAACTAAAAATAGTAGCTTAACCTAATAATCATCATCAGAGTCTTTTAATGAGTCGTTTACTGTATAATCGTCATCATTTTGTGGCATTGTACGACAATATGATGACGATTCCAGTCTTGACTCTTCTATGCTAGGGCTTACAATTAACTTTAATACATCTGTACATATTTTTTCCGGCTTTTTTTTGGGAATCTCTCGAAGGCTATTGATCAAAGGATCAGATGTTAACATAGACAGTCTCTATTCGTGGCAACACGCGAGCACTTGCGGGTGTTGTACTCCCTAAATCTGCGGCAATCTTTGTTCCGCGCTTCCTGAGCCTCTTCGGAAAGCTGCCCAATTGGAAGCAATGCCGCTTTGATGACTTCTGTGCTGTGAATTCATATTTTATGCACAGTAGCAGGCATACAGTACCACGAATAGAGACTAAGATAATGTTTTCTGGTTTCAAGGCAAAATTTATTGCATTCAACTAAGTTTATCTCGAATCCAGAAGACAATGTCCTCAAAATAACATCAAACTTTTTTATAATTGTTACATCCAACCCTGTGATCTGCGCACTCATCTCAGCATTCTTAAAAAAGCGACGGGCTGTATTTCCACCATTTGAAGAACCAAATCCTGGCTTTGGTTTATCTACAATGAGTCACATCTCGTTCTTAAATTTCAATTTGATTTCCTTGAAACGAACCTTGATATCTGCTTTGTCTTCGTTGCTTCTAGCCTGCCATGTCTTAATATTAAACTTGTAACTGATATGTATAAGACATTCGAAGCAACGAATCCAAGCATGAAGTGTAGATAAACTAAAGCCAAAATGTTCTTGATTGCTGTTAAACATCGCGGGGTCATCGTTCATCGTCTTGGGGGTGGCGCCATAGATGAAACACTTTTGGGATGAACGAGTTTCCGTTAAGGTGTTACACACCTTTCCGTCTGTCATTGTCAGCAAAAGTTCGTGTTTTACAGAGATTTGAGAATCACCAAAGTTGATAAGTGTTGGAAGAAGAGCATTAACTTCTTCCAACAATCTATTTGTCTCCGCTAACGTGTCGTTCGTTTCTTTGGCAAATATAAATTTGATTGGGCGACAATACAAAGTTGATGAAGGGCGAGGATTTTGCCAAATAATTTTGGACCCATCATATAACTTAAGGGGAACTAAAGAAAATACGAAAAGAAACCCGTCCGTATCTTTAGTGTTCTCAAATCTCAGTTTGTATGTGCTGTGCCCAGAACTTCCATCATATCCCCATTTACTAACAAGTGTAAATGATGAACTTGTTGGGAGCACACTGCTGATAACTTCATTCTGTGCTAATACTAGACGTTCCACTGTTTTATTTAATAAGGCTTGCAAATTTATTTCAGCACGAGTTTCTGTTATAGCAATGTGCTCCTCTGCAGGGTAACAGCCCTGTTTGGACTTTTTTAAACTAAAATATGACGGAAACACATTATGCCCCGCCTTCATGAACCACTTCCTAGTTTGTTTGTAAGAATGCGTTGTTGACTTAGAATCTATATAGTAAGCTAAGGCTTCGTCACTACTTAATTGCCTAGGATTAACGGAACAGGTATTTTTAGACTTAATAATATTATCTGGGCTCTCACTAATGTCTCTAATCACATTGGCAATTTTCCTTTGCCCTGCTGAACGCACAGCAATTTCGGCAACAATCACCAATTCACTGACACTTCGAAATTCTACGAGATCCACGACGCGACGTTTCTTCGTCTTAAACGACGATTCCTCGAAATCTTTGCGAGGCCTTCCAGCAGGAGTCACAGCCTCACTTGATGTCGAAGGTTGTGGCGCAAAAGAACTCGCAGTAAACTATATGTCTGCTTCATCCAACCAAGTCCTATTTTTAATTAAAAAACGCTCCTTCAACTTTCCTGAAGCCAACCATTTGGCACCAATCTTATTAGACAAGTTGGATATCTTCAACTTTATTTCTTTTTGGCTGCTTTCAGTAATGTCTCCAAAGTGAAATTTTGAAGAAAGATAGTCATATACACGCGAATTTTTTTCATTCTTCGTGCGTTTCAACCACTCCTCAAAAAAGGCTACCCTTGAAATAGAGTAAACGTGTTCTGAAAAAAAAAGAAAAAAAATGTTGTACTGAAGTGTGTTAAACAATATGTGTATTTTTACGAAGAATAAAGTTATTTCTGCGTAATATCTAAACACTAGCCCGGATAGAGGTGAATGTCTATATATTCTGAACTTTCAAAGTTTTTTTTATAAAAAACACACGCTAAAATGTATAGGCTATTTAAAAAAAATACTAAAAATTCAAATTAATAGATTCTGATTAAAAAATAGTATATTACATTACTAGGAGTAGAAAGCTATCATTTTTGTGTCGAGCCCAGAAGTTTGCTGTCGAGGCGATAGCCGAGACAGTGCAAACTGGACGAGACACAAAAAGCTTTCTACTCCGTGTGATGTATACTATTTTTTCTTCAAATAATTTTTACCATACTTGTGTGCTACACATTTAAATATGTCATGCATTATAGTCGCTTAAATATAGGTTTTATATATCTGTCAAACAACTGTCAAAGTGTTTTGTGTAAACTTTTATTTATTTAAGTAATATTAAAAGTACGATTATGAACAGAATAATTTTGTATATTGAAATCACTATTGCCTATTTCGATGTCGGTGTTGATAGAAGTAGTTGATATTCTGACATTTCCCATTTTAATATTTAATAAAAAATCTGGTCAAGTTTGTGGCCTTTAGACGAAGAGCAGCATACTCTCTGTACATATTCATGTAAAAGTCTCCGATTATAGTAAAAGAACATTATATTGCGCACTGACACTTATACGTACCTCAGCAACTAAATATTCTCTGTTCGGTGCATTAACTAAGAAATTGTCAATTTCACTTTTACACAATATCTTAGATTTTTTTGGTTTATAACATTCGCCTTGATGCTTTAAAAATGCTGTCAATTTGTTATATTTTCCAATATTTACATTATGTGTTAAGTTTAGTTGAGCTTTAATGTTTGAATATTGTGCCCATAATATGGAGCTTTTCAAATTTTTCGATAAACTTGCAAAATATGCCAACAAAACGTTTTCGGTGTAGTTGTTGTGTTCTCTAGTCCACTTCAGAAATTTTCCATACGCATTTTCACAAACTTTACGAGATTTGGTTGGGATTAAAGTTGCAGCAGCTTGATTGGCGATTTTTATTAATTCTGAAGGCGTACATTGAAATTCTTCTTCGCCCATTTTGTAAATATTTGACAGTTATCAAATAATTGTGCAGTCACTTTAAGGAGTTATGATTGGTCGGTTACATTTTTTTACTAGTAAAGAAATGAGCTCATTTTTTTACTAGTCAAAAAATGTATTATTTCTAAGGTATGTATTCAGTATTAAAATGATCATATTTTAGATCGTTTGAAGAAAAAATACATTAAAAAATAGTACTTACCCTCAGTATAATATCCATCACAAAAACTTTCACAATATTACAATATGCCACTATGAGATGTGCACGAAAGTGTCGCTAAATTGCAACTGATTGAATGAAAGGGTTGCATTAAACTCATTGCCTAACTTCTGACCTTTATGACTCACCACTTGCGCATTTGACAAACAACCTTTTCTCGGAATTCGGGGTTTGGGAGTGTTGTTTACGTTTTACAAATAAGATTTCCTGGAAATGATAACATGAATTTTGTCCACCTAGCATGTTCTAGGCGAAACACTGTGCGACCCTTAAAATAGTAAATGTTTCGCATTGCTTCGAATTTGAAACTTAACTGAAGTTATGAAATCGTGATGAATTCATTCGCCATTTGATCTTGTATGATGATGCTCACAAATTGCGAATAATTGTTCCCAAACATTACATTGTAGATACCTGGTTTAGGATATCCCCTCCTATTGTTTACATTTTAGTAGTAGAGTACCGCAGGGTTCTAACTTGGGACCTTTGCTATTCTCATTATATATGAATGACCTTTTTCCACTGTTAAGATGTCAGGCACTAGCTTACGCAGACGACATCAAACTATTTTCAGATATCGCCAACCAGGTGATGCTATTGGCTTGCAGCATGATGTTAACATTCTTGTGGAATGGTCTCAGAGGAATGAATTGTCTTTGAATATCGACAAATGTGTGGTGATGTCATTCTCCAGGAAGAACGCACCAGTTTTATCACGTTATTTTATAAATAATCAGCAGTTGAATAACACAAACTCAGTAAGGGACCTGGGTGTGACGTTTGATCCGGAGCTATATTTTAATGATCACATTGTGGGCATCTGCCACTCGTCTTCGAGAGCATTGGGCTTCCTCATTCGAGCCTCGGGGTGCTTCAGCAGCATCTCCTTGCTAAAATCTTTGTATTTCACTCTTATAGTTCCGAAACTCGAGTATGCGTCTATTGTTTGGTATCCCTTCTACATCTCGCAACAGTTTCCAGTTGAACGTATACAGCGCCGATTTGTAAAATACCTCTTCTTCAAATCCAATCGTGTATATCCTGACTGGAACACTTCCTATGAAGAACTGCTTCGACTCTATGGGGTTCAGTCTTTGACTGTTCTTCGAGTTAACTACAGCGCAAGGTTTCTTCATAATCATCTCCACAATAAAATTGATTGTGCCGCGCTGTTGTCTAGGGGGCAAATAAATAAATATTATTATTATTATTATTATTATTTTTATTGATTTTCAATGTCATTATTAGTCTTCTTTGTATGTACCTCTATTTTCATTTCTTGTACAGCTTTCTCGCATTTATTAATAGTTCTTTATTTTTTCAACTCGGACATTTTTTTCCTTTTTCCTGTTTAAAATTCGAAATATTCCTTGTTATTTGCTTTCAATATGAAATTTAGTTTTGGAATTCCTTTCGAAAAGCAAATTTTTTGGGGTGAGATAAACTTCGTTCTTTTAAAAAACATTTCTGATTTCGAAAAACAAAACAGACTCTAAGAAATTGTAACTAAACGTAACTATTTATTCAGATAAAATTTAAGAAATTTCTAGCAAATAATCTAAACAAGTTAACAACCACAACTCCAGAGACATTTATATATAACCTGCAATTTTATACGTAGCTTGTAATCCATTAAATATAGAACTAATGTTATGTGAAACTGTGTGTTGTGTAAATTAAAATCAAGGTTAAATGTGGGCAAGCAAACTTCATGGTAATTATGAACTATTGCATACTAAAGTTTGGAACAGTCGTAACCGTAAATCATATAACGCTATTAAACTAGCGTAAATTTAGAAATTATTTGAATTATTCGTACAAATTGTATACATGACAAGCGACAGCCAGAAACTTCACAAGAAACTTTTCTGCAACGAACGCCAACAGAATACGTACAGCTTAATGTAAATGTATATGTGAAGATGCTAGTTTATCTCACATAAAAGCGCTTAATATACAGCAGACAAATTGGCCCAAAATTTTGTGAAATACATGATAAAGGACGATTGCAATTTTTATATTAGTTTCGTCACAAAACGCCCGAGCTTTTCAGAACGATTTGTTGGAGTAAAAGAGTGTTTTCAATAAAATTATTTTTATTACATGGAATAGTTGGTGCATAATATTATAGTTTACTAAGTGTTTAACAGGTTGTGATATTAACAATAATAATATTATATAATAATAATAATAATAATAATAATAATAATAATAATAATAATTATTATACAAGCTGTCCCGTATGTTTAAATTTTAGGAGTGTAAAGTAGACTTCATTTCAAGCAACAAAAACGCAAAACTTGTATATCCATTTTTATTTGTTCCAAAGTTACAATTCTATGAATATGATTGTCAGATCATGAAAAAAAATGTAATCCTAAAGTCAATAAAAACTGATTTTATTTAAAAAAGTTAAATTAATAATATTTTCGAAATGTCCAACAGAAGAAGTACTTATCCGAATTTCATACTTGTTTTGTCGGATTTGCTCGGCAGTCAGGTGAATACGATCCAACAACTCTTCTCTTGTGTTCGAAACTTGCGCGTAGACTAAATTTTTCATGCACCCCCATAAATAAAAGTCAAGGGGATTAAAATCGGGTGATCTGGGTGGCCATGCAACAGGACCCCTCGACCAATCCATCTTGGATAATTGACGTTAAAAACTTAAAAAAGATATATAACACCTTACCACAATTATTAATCGTATCCTAAATACGTATTTCGACAACTAAGTTGTCATCATCAGTAGGTAAAACCACTAATTAAAAGTCGCAAATGGGGCACAGTAAAGCTAGAAACCCGCTTACGCAACAACTACCTTACACCGCGTCCACGTATAGACTGTCTATACATGTCTATACATACAGTCTATACGTGGACGCGGTGTAAAGACTGACTGATTCGCTGTTGTAGGAATTGAACCGTAATGTAATCCTTTATTAAAAAATGCAATGTTAACAGTCATCTGAACGTTTGTTATTGTATGATATTCATGGTTCAGCACTTACGAAATAAGTAAGAACCTTCTTTATGATAAATCAATTTCCAGTACTCTTTTTTGTAGATCTCCAAGAAATTTCTGTATGCACTACGACACGTGTTTATTCATTTTAGGATAACATTTTATTATGCGACGTTAACAATCGCAGGCCTGTTATTGAATCGTATAACTTTTTTTAAATAAAATTAGTTTGTATTGACTTTAGGATTACATTTTTTTTCATGATCTGACAATCACATTCATAGATCTGTAATTTTGAAACAAATAAAAATGTTTTGCGTTTTTGTTACTTGAAATGAAGTCTACTTTACACAAGTATGCAGAATGTGGGAATAAATATATTTTAATGATATTTAGAGTATTTTTGTTCTTATTCAAAAACAAACTTTATTTACAAAATATCCCTGGCATAAGTAATAGTTCCACCAATAGATAATCGCATTTGGTCCCATATTTCATTCCCTTATCTCCTTTTCAAGATAAATTCTAAATAAGATAGGAACCAAAATAACCTTACTCCAAACTTTAGTTGATTTTAAATCCTTCTCTTGGCCAAAATGTTAATTTATAGGAAACAGTACCAAAATTACACTGAAGCTACTATTGAAAAAAATTATATTACTTAGAAAGGTGTATGACTTATTATCTTAACAAAAAGACAGTATTAAATTATTAATAAAATGTGGATTTTTACATTTTTTTTGTACGATTAAGCTAAGCATTTCACTTCGTCGCGTTTAAGGAACTAATAGACATAGCACATACAGCTCATAATAATTTTTCATCGCACAAGACCTGTTAACGTTTACCGGATATTAGTAGTGACTTTTTTGTCGAAAATAACGAACAGGGACCTACCGATGACGAGAGGGTGCATCGGTGTTCTACCGGTATTGACTGCAGCGTTGACTTATTAGAGTTGAGTTTGACACATGGGGTGTCGAAGGGAGTCGACTTTAAAAAATGAGTTTACAAACATGTTATATTACGACTACTATTAGTCCTTTCCCCGAGCATACATCATCTGTTAACGGCACTCACTCTTTTGGGCGGGTTATTTTTACGCCCCTGTGCAAACATAGGCTACGGATTTATCGGGACGACAAAATAAATAAATTACTTTCATTCGTTATGCAACCGGAATAATTACGTCGACAACTTGTCGGTGTAGTTTCGACAAAGATACAGACAACTCTCGTGTGAATTTTAAATGTTACCATTCGTAAACTTTAAATTATAAAATGGAAAGTTACACGGACGAAAATAAACGCTTTTAGTTAAGCTATTTATGTGTTTATCTTTTATATTTTAATTATTTACATTTTAATATAATCAATTGTCTTCTTGGGTGTCAGGTATACCACTATATAACCGACTTCCAAAACAGAGAAGATATCAATTCATTATGTATATTTTATATTTTATATTTATATTCTGAATGCGTTTGATATGCCCTATACTATAGTCAACCGATAACCTGTTAGTACTGGGCTGGTACACACAGAAAACCACTTTTTTACCGATTAGTTTGCTTACAGATTAACCATTTCATCCAACATAAAGATCTTTACTGTTCTAATAATTTTTTAAAATTATATATAATTTTTTATAATATAATTTTACAAGTGTGGGTCCCTTTGCTCCATCTCTGACCCACTCACAATAAAAAATTGGCAAATATCTTACTTTTACTGATATATTTTAAAGTAATTAAATAAAAGTAATATATACAGGGAACGTTGAATAATTAGTTGAAAATTGATATGCAAAAAATACTCAGGGAAGAAATTACATAATTAAATTAATGTGAATGCACGTAAAATAAAATAATCTCTACAGAACGGTACCGAGTTACCTTGAAAACATGTCGCGGAAACAAAGAACGCCGGACGGCGTATTGTATGCTGAAAAGCATGTAGAATAAGATGTTTTTCTTACGAAAGTATTGAATTTGATAAGAACACTGGTTTACAAACGGGTAGGCTTGTTTTATGTCCTATAAGGGAGGGGATCGAAGTTGGCGACGTCTTGGATTATTGAATTATTATTATTGAATTAGGAACTAATAAAAAGCGCGAGCTTAAGAGTTCCGATATCGATGACATACATATCATTAAAATATCCCTTGTGAAGGAAAGTTTAAAATGATATGCGGCATGATATTTAAGAGAAGACGCACATAATTAATTAAATAACTAAAACGAAATGTAAAATATTTATAAACGAACATTAAATATGAGTTGACCGTTCAAGTGCAGGTAGATATCAAAAGGTCGGTTCTAGTATGATAATAAAAGAAGGACTATTTGCAAATACGAATATCAGTTATAGACGCTGACCCAATAGATTCTTTCATTATATTACAGACGCTTATTCTGTAGTTTCATTCATTAGCTATTGTTGGGGCAACTCACTAATTTGTCGCTAATATCCGATCTCAAAGGACCATATAGTGGGATAACTGCAACTGTTACGTGGACTTGATGCTCCTGTGTATTGTTTCACCGCGCACTCTTATGTTGAGAGTCTTGTCTTGAACACTGTTGTGTTGACACTTGCGACTGTTGTCGCGTACGCTGATCTATTGAGACTGTTTAAGCATTGTAGGTAAAATTTACCCCCGCCTTCAGTAAACTCTGGAACATTAACAAAATAGGCCGCATCAGAATGCGGGCAGATGACGAACACAGGTCGGCAAAATTCCCAAGATCGCCTTGTTTGTAAACTGAGCCTACTAAAATAGCAAACATTACAGATGGTTTTTAATCCTATAACTAAAATTCCCTGTTTATGATGCTGGCATTCTTCATTCTGATATTTTATGGTACAAAATTTAGTGAACGTGCGTTTGATAAAGCATTTGAAAGTTTCGAACTGTGTACATGGCACATTCACTCATAAAATAAGGTAAATTGAAAAGTGTCTAAAGAGTCCAGGAATAAAATAAGTACCGGATTGAATAAAGATTGACAAATATGAACGATGCCGCATCCTAAATTCAGGGAACCTTTTGCATTTTAATACGATAATAAAATAAAGTTATACAAAGGTTTCAATTTTGTACCTGACCCTTAGGTTCAAATACTATATTCTACGATTACTTATATTTAATATATAATACAAATTGATTTCGTTTATAAGACTAAACAGCTATCACGTAGCGGGATACACGTGGAGTAAAATAAGATAAAGTTTAATATATAAGATGGGCAATGCATTAGTAAAGCAGAGTTATTAGAGCAACTGTGACGCGAGACAGATCGCTAATAATCCTCAAGTGTAATCTAGTTATAATCTATATTGTACTGTAATGTCAAAATCAGCGAACAAACATTTTTTTTTAATTCAACGACTTCCGAAATTTAACTTATACACGAAAATGTCTGAGTTTGAATTAATATTTAAAATTCGAGATATATTTGAAGAAATATAATTTAAAATTAAATTAAAACATTTTCATATATACACGAACTGTAACAATAATAAAGAATTTCTTTTAGTTAACCAGTTTATTATAAAATTATTTTATATCCAGAAATATATACAATAAAAATAAAATATAAAATAGTTTAAAAAATTTGTTGTACAAGTTTGCATTAAATCCGTAGACATACTGTATTGTTGACCTTCTTGGACTAAATCTATTATGGTGTTTTCCCATTCTTCTTTCCGAGGGTAGCCTCAATCTTGTTCAAATATGTACAGAAAAGTAAATAAATCCCTTTATATTAATATATTTTTTATTTTTGTACACGCAAGAGAGATCTTCAAATAGAAAAGCACAACTTTAAATCAAATATACCTATACCGATTGGCTAGAAAAAAACGAATCCTGTTTAAGTTCTTACATCTCGGGAAGGCTGTGCGATAGCGATTTCAGTTTTTACTTGATAAGAGACAATGTACTAAAAATTGTTGCTGCTAAATTACAAACGAGTGTTTAAAAAAAACGAAGGAATGCTGAATTTTTTAATATCAACTACAGAAAATCAATTATACGTTAAGGATATTCATATATAGACTACAATTCTATCTACATTTTGTATGCTGAACTCTACTTGTAAACATGTTGTATGGGGGGACACCCATTTTGTAAATTCACGGTTCTTAATCTATGTTTGAAATGTAAAATAGCTCTCCTGATCAAATTTAGAGACGCTTCCGGTCACATCTCTTCTAACTGTCGGCGCTGATCTTTAAGTTTGCAAATGGTTCCCGTCTTTGCGAAAACACTTTTGCAATGCGTTCCACACCGTGTAATCTAAAGGATTATAGTCTGGAGAATTAGGTGCCCACTGGTTTGCTTGAATAAAAGATGGCATGGTTTCTAGTAAAAACTGTTGTGTCTTACTTACTGCTCTGTGGATGGAGCGCTGTCCTGGATGAAAACATAATAATTATTCGGGTTTAATCGACGCATTTCCGGTAGTGAATCGTCCCGAAAATGAAGTATGTAGCTATCTGCGTTTGTTTTTGTTAACTGAGGATCAGCAAAAAATAGGTAACTCTTTCCGTTTCAGGATATGACGCATGACACCATGAGCTTTTTAGAAATCCATGACTTCCTGTGGTACGAACGTTCTGGTTGAATAGCATTCTTTTTGGTTGTCGAATAAACCCTGTTATTTTGAGGCACTTGTGGCGTAAAATCCTTTTCATCTTGAAAAATTAGACGGCATATATCAGCATTCGAAAACCGCCTGTACAGTCGCAGAGCTCTTTATGATCAATGGTCTTTTGCATTTAGTGTGAGTGCTGGGGATTGCAGCCTTTTGTAGCATTTAATACCTATACGTTTTTTAATAACATTGACACACCTGCGACTAATTCCTAGCCTGGCTGTTATTTAACGCTGAGGTAAATGAGTTCCCGGTTGATTTTCCTGTGACAACGACAATTCTCTTAAGATTTCTGAATTTTCGTCAATTGTAGCAATTATAGGTCTTCCGCTGCTGGATTTTCTGTAAACAGATTCGATTTCTACAAGCCGTCGAATAGTACGATTTATGCTTGAAGGTAGCCACCTCTTGGCAGGAAACTCTGTCGCAATTCTTTTCCCGCGGGAGGTTTTTTTTTATAACATGGCAATTATATCTAAATTAGGCTTCGTCAAATAAGGTGCCTTTATTACGAGAAAAAGTACTTTAATTGGTACCAAATGCCACTCTACCGATTGCAAAGTGACAACTAACTACAAATGTCACTCACTTTGTTTTATCAAAAGGTTGGTTCGATTTAAGTGGCTTTTTAAATTATCAACGTGTAATAGATATTTTTTAAGTTAACTTTAAACTTCTGTTATTCCATTATTGAAGAACATATAGGTATATGTTCTTGATGAAATTTTTCGCACATAATTTCCAATCCTTTGTCTGCAAAGGAAAAAAAATACCTTGATATCTTTATGCGTTCGGATAATATGGCTATGGAAACAGGATTCGTTTTTTTTTCTAGCCACCGGTATATTGAGTTGATAGTACAACTTAAAATCAATATTAAATTGATTCACATCTGGCAATGTACAATTTCAATTTACCGATTGAGATTACACCCCTGAACACACAACACTTTTCATCACAACATCAATGCAAAGAAACTGGCGAGTGTGCCACCTAGATAATAGCAGTGTGTCTATTCAAAAACCCTCTATAAAAATTACCCACCGGATAATGAGGGACACGCCTCAATCTATTCCCCACGCTTCGTCTTTCCAACGGTGCAGCTTAGTCTTTAATTCTACTTTATGGGTTGTGTTAGATTAAGCCCATATTCTTCCTCGATTTCTATGACGTGGCAATTTGACGTAGGGAAACTATACACACACACGCATTCACTCATACAACGTTCTTCAAATTCTATACAGTCGAAAAGTGTCGATTGTAATTTTCGAAAGCGTTTATAAAAAGCTGCGTAAATGATTTCGCGCTCACGACAATAAAAAGGCCCTGCTTCCGGTAATGGGACACTCGAATCGGCCCTAAAAGAAAAATCATGTACGACACGTCGCTGTGTGGCGTATTGATTTGCAGCTAGTTAATATCTTAATTACAGTTAGGGAGACGGATGAAGGTAAAGAATTTCTAAGGAGCTTTTGGATTTCTTTTGGCTAACACCTTAGCAACCGTACTTAGGTTTCACGTTGCAAGTATTTAGAGTGGAGAATTTTACGCTTGAAGTTAAACCGACGCCATAGAGTAGATAAGCAGAATAAATAGTGTTTAACGAAATACAGGGGCGATTTGACTTATTTGCGCGATCGCTTATAGTAGGCCGTGGAATTAGAAAAATACACATTACATTTTGGATAATTGATGCCTTGTCAGTTTACTGTTAGGTGTTTGATAAATTTGTGACAAAGCATGTTTCGTAGGCAATTTTTTAAATTTTACCCTGCTACTAATTAAGTGTAAATGGACAATTTTGAACATCGTGTTGGTGATTAAGTATCTTTCAAAGAAAGACATCCGAAGTCCATGATGATATGCGAGATATACTGGGTGAGGGTTGTCCTTCGTATACAACCATCAGGAAATGGGGAAATGAATTTAAGCGTTACAGGAGTAGTAGAGAAGATGATCCCACAGTGAACGGCCGAAAACGGCTACAAGTTCACAAATGGTGAAGGCACGATACTTTCTATTAACAAGGGAAGAGTGCGAACCCGAAAATTCAAAAAATTATGAAACTTTGGGGACATGTACATCACATATAGGAATGTACTACGAATTTTTTTTCTGCTGAAAAACGCTCTTCTGACTGGGTGAAATGGATTTTTGAAAATTGGAAATTTTCCATTCTGACTCTGCGCATAACTCTTTAACGGTGAGGCAGAGAAAGAGTTTTAACACAAAAAAATGTTTGTTTGAATGAGTTTTATTAAGCAGACTGTAAGAAAATATTTATTGTATTTTTGTCATTATATTAGGTTGTTTCTTATCTAAAAGATTAGCTTATCGAAGGAAGCTACATTTAGACAAGTAAATAGTAAACATGCTTTTGTAAAGAAAATGATAATGAATGAGATGAGCAAGTAGTATATAGTAGAGATACAGCGGAAATGGTCCCATTGCGTTGAATAAATGAATAAACAGGGTGGAATGAATGCTAAAGGCAGCAGCTTCAGTATAAGTTGAACCTATACTTGTATGGCATTGTGTTTGTGTGCCGAAAAGAACTCAGTGATTACAAGAGTGTGACATTAGCCTGAATCGCTGGACAGGTATGCCATCGGTTTCATGAGAAGGCAGACGAAGTAGCCCGACAGACTTCGTCTAGAGGCTTCATGGGACCGGAGCCTACCTTAGGCATTTCAAAAACAATTAAAACTATTAAAATAGCCATGAAAAAGTAAGCTGAAAATAGGGAAAGATGGAAGAACTCGCGAGGTCAAAGATAAGCAAAGTAAACATGCTTTTGTAAAGAAAATGATAATGAATGAGATGAGCAAGTAGTATACCGCCTAATTCTGAGCTACGCACACACCACGGCCGAGGACGCCGCCTCGCGACGGCATCGAAACGCAACGATGCGAATGTACGAATATTTCTCCCGCTTCGAATACAAATCCCCTGAACGCGTTTAGCCAATCACAAAACAGTCTGTCGCGCAATGATTTGACAATTAATGTCACAAATTAGTGTCACCACTGTCACCCTATACGGAGTCTCTTAAGCGTTTGAATAGTGATAATGTCGCGTTATACACTAGAAGAGAAAGCCGAAATGATGAAATGGTACCACGCTGATAATTCTTATCAAAGAATATGTGACTTATTTGCCGGAGTTCCTAATGATACGTTCATTTTAGTATGCGCTGCAATAGAACTAAATTCAAATTTGACACATAGCGATATTTCCAACGATTTAGGCATATGCTGCTCTTCCGTTAACCGCATACTAAAATTAAATGGTTTTCGTAATTATAAATATTCCAAATATCATCAATTATTTTACGGTGATTAGTTTAAACGGATAAATTTCCGTTATTATATAATTAATTTCTCATTATGAGCAATTTATTTTATTATCTGTAAGAGTAAATTTTTCTTTACATTACTAGAATTTAATTTAGTTTTTATTTATTTCTGAAGTTTATTTAGTTTACTATGAATAGTTTTTGTTACCTTTATTATTAAAATTTAATTTACTAAATCTCTTGATGCCTTATTTGCAATTTTCTTAACCGCTTATTAATAATTTTATTACGCTTTGTGTGACCATCGTCAGTATAACGTATTGCAATTTATTTATTATAAAATCATTACAATAACACAGGACTAAACAATTTATAGTCCTTTAATAGTAATTTGGTAATCAGATAATTTTTCTTACGCGGCTCCATAATATGTAAGTATGTATGACATATGACATCGATGTTGACACGCTTACAGCATTCAGGGGAATTCTATTTGGAGCGGGAGAAATATTCATATATTCGCATCGTTGCGTTTGCTCAGAATTAGGCGGTATATAACTCATCAAACTTGAAATTAATAATAGTTGTTGGTTTGTTATATAGTAAACCTGTAATGTTGAAAATGGTCGCCATAAGTATTATAAATGTAATTCGTTTATTGATAGTAACTTTCGAAGTTGCCAATAATAATAATAGCCCTCCTGTGAATACCAACGAAATCGAATTGCACGACATAATAAAAAATATTCTCGATGTTCAAAAAAAAACATGGTTTTCACTACAACCCTAGAATTTTTCAAACGCACAAACTACATTCCTTAGAATTTGTAGATGAGGTATATGCGCCCACAATATAAGAAGCGGTAGAAGCAATAGAAGCTGGAGAAGAAGAGCGTAGGCCAGAAGAAGGTGGTACTGTAACTTTAGAATATAAAAAAAATTACATTTTCTATGTCCATTTATTTTAATTGTTCTTAAAAACAGTACTAAGCCCCTTACTACAATAACAGTCGTATTCTAAATACTTTTTTTGATAACTAAGTTGTCATCATCAGTAGATAAAAACCTCTAATCACAGTGTTTTTACCTACTGATGATGCCAACATAGTTGTTGAAATACGTATTTATGATACGATTATTAATTGTGGTAAGGGATTTTATACCTTTTTTAAGTTTTTACTGAACCGCAGTCTCTAAACAAAGACCTTCCCATTGTTAGTTATAGCTATCTTGGAATGTGTGGATACCTTTCACTCTAATTGGAGCTTGTCAACACACTGTATCCTGGACAGACATGACTCTTCACTTCTATACTCCGCGAATATATAGTTAGTATAATAAACTTACTGTAAATGTAGAAATTAACACAGCACATTATGCGCATTTAACATGTAATGTGAGGTTGTCACTTATTAACGAAGCCGCGTTGGTATTCAGATATAAGAGGTCGAACATAGGGAAATATAATATTATATAAGCACGCTGCAAAGTTGTTTATAATTGCCTATAGAAGTATAGTTTTCTATTAAAGCAGTATTATCATTTTGTGGACTGGCATTAATCGGACGATCTTACATGCATCAGGGAACATGCTCACAGAAAATGAAAGATTGAAACGATAAGTAATAATCTTAAGTATTAACAGAGGACTTATCGTATTGTCATTGAAAAAGGCATTGGCGAAACATGCATGAAATCTATTAAAAGATTAATTAATTAACGACTTTAAGACGCCCATATATTCCTTTCGGGAGTTTTAATCAAAAATGACTATAAAACACTATTTTGACACATGCGACTTACAAACTTTACGCGTACTCACATTAAAATTTGACGAATAACATCTTAATAATTAACATACCGTTTCCTCCGTAACAGGATATGTTCCTTATTATTCTCGGCGGTATAATAACAAAGACAAACAAAATTGTATGGTATTATTTTGAGAAAACAATACAATTACGTGGTTTCTGACGAGGCATGTGGTGTTATTCAATAAGCATGTTCTATTTGAGGAAAATATAACTCATTTCCTGCGATAAATTTTACGAGGCGAATTATAGAAAATAAACAGCCAAATTAATTACTACTAATGCGGAATATAATTACTACGATTTCATTAAATAATTAATTTAATTATGACTGTATTATTGCATTCTCTGGAGTTAAATATTAAATTAAATTTTTTCAATCATAATAATATTTACATAATCTGTCTTCATTCTAGCATTTATTGTATTGTGATTCAATAATATTTATGAAATTATATTTTTTAAGAAAATATATGTAAAGGTCTTTCAAATTGAGCGCCTCTTTTTAAACAAATAACAATAATTTGAATTGATTCTCAAAAACTTTTGTTGGTAATTGTAGTATCAATTGCATTTTCGCGAAGTGATGTGCATGAAATAAATGCTTTCTACATATACGACGCTAATTATTCGATTTTTTTACTGAAAAAGAATTCGCCCTTATGGATTCGAACCTACGTCCTTTGGTTTGCCGGACCATGCTCTTAACCATTAAGCTATGAAGGGACTGAAGTTCGAATCGTCTGTAATGGATTCGAATCCACATTCATGATTTTCCGGGCCATTGTTTGGGCACTTGAGCTATTAAGGACTGCGTTTCCGAATACATCGGGAAGCCTAAGTTACATTGAAGAAACAGATGTTCATATTTTACCTACAGTCGGCACTTGTTGCGAATTAATTGCATTTTCGCGAAGTAATGTGAATGTGTAATATTGCCTTCTACATTTTCTGACGCTAATTACTAAGAAAGTAAGAAACTAAAAAACAATTAAAAAAAACATTTGAAGTGTTCACAAATGTATAGGGTAATCATAAAGTAAGGGGTATACTTTAAAGTCTTATGTAATATTAAGAAATCAAGCTAGTAGCAGCAGAGCAAATGCGATATCCAAGCGATTGCAAGTGCCTTATACCATGGTTGGAAAATTTTACGCAAAATTCTAAAAATGTATCATATAAACTGAAAATGCTGTTTGAATTAAAGGAGGCAGATTTGGCTAGTAGGTACGATTTCTCTATGCGAGTAATGGCTCAGATGGAAATTGAACCCGAATGGTTATCCTGTATTTTATGGACAGATGAGGCGCAGTTTACTCTGAATGGTGGAGTCAATACTCAAAACTATAGAATCTGATCTGCATAAAATATACAGGAAATCGCTCAACAAGGTCTTTATGACAAGAAAGTCACCGTTTGGTGCAGTTTTACAGCTGATTTTATCATTGGTCCGTATTTATACGATGAAATGCAGAATGGAGAAGCCGTATCTGTAACTGTTAACGGTGAACGATACTTGGAAATGTTAAGAGATTATGTTATTCCACAGCTGCAAAACGAGCACCACGGAATTTAAAACATCATTTTTATGCAGGATGGAGCACCCCTGCATATTTTGAAATAATTGTTAACCAACGTTTTTCAAGGTCGTATGTTAAGCATACATTTCGAAAATCATGGCCACCAAGATCACCTGATCTTAACCCAGCGGATCACTGGCTGTGGGGTTATTGAAAAAGTTTAGTGTTTAGAAGACGACCAACAACGCTACAAGAATTAAAAGGTAATATTATGGAGCAAATTCATGCAATTCAACCAGAAATGTTACGAAATGCTGTGTACAATTTGGAGGAAAGGTTGGTAATCTTAAAACAACAAAATGGAGGTCATAGTGAGCAATTGCCGTAACTGGTTTTGTGCATAATAAATCCCATTTCTTAAGAAATTAGATTTCATTTGTTTTTTGTTATTAACTTAATTTGTTAAAAAGTTATAATAATTTAAAATATACGCCTTATTTTATGATAACCCGTTATATAAAAATCACATTAAATGTTCTGCATTTTATAACATTGTTTCCTCTAATTAATATTAACCAATAAATTAACAATAAATTTTCGTCTTCATCCGTTTAACTAACACTGTAGGTCTATTAAAAGCCGAGATTTTCGTTCTGTAGATAGAATAAATATAATATCACAATGGAAAATAACTAATATTTTATCAACATCTCTAAGATACAATTCAATTTATCCTATCAAATATTCCTGGTACGAACAACTTTCATTCCATTAAAAATGCAGTGGGATCAAAAAGAAAAGAAAACTGAAGTCTTAATTATTAATCTTGCTGACCTTTCGCCGGTAGGAGATACCTGCGAAATATGTATAAAGCTTTAACACAAGATTCTATATTTAGAACCTGCCCCCGTCTGTTTTGATTTTGAATAGCTACATGTATCTGTATTAAAATCCAAAACCTTTGTTTCCTACTTCTGTATATTTAATCATTCGAAGAGGTCAATGTATTTCTAAACTTTCTAATAAATTTAGAAATAAGTAAAATTAAAAAAACAAATAGTTTAATAAATGAACAGATCTGTTTATGTAAAATAATTTTAAGAAGATTTAGCTGTCACGAAGAACGCTTTTCCTCACAATTTGAACATGGAGTTTGGGCCAAAGATTTATCACCCATTATAGGACTACAGTCTCCTTAAAGTTTTACTAGGCACGAGGGGGCATTAGGCGACGATGGCAAACATTAGCTGTCAAATAGCTGACCAAGTTTAGTCCAAAAGCCAAAGAGTTTTGCTGCTTTTACAGAGCTTTGCTTAACCAAAAATAAGCAAAATTAACTGAACATAGAAGAAACGTGATAAAATTCTTAACGAAAGAAAAAAATGAACCGAAAAATATATCAGGGGGATGATATATATCAGAGGATGACTAACATGTCATATTTTATAGCAAAATTTTGGTCTAAGCATTTTCGATGGTGTAGAGCAGTGATTTTCAACCCTCTTAGCTCCACGACCCCCCAAATAATAAATGTAAATAAAATTAATATACTCGCTCACTCAAAGGAACAATAACAGTAAGCCTTACAGTAATTATAAATGTAAAAAATTATTTAATATTATACAGAGTGTCCCGTAAAAAACGCCAACATTCATAATTCCGTTATTTATTGTCCGGTTTTATTTAAACAAAAAGTAAATTTAACAGCATCAAAAACACTATAAGATAGCAGTGTTTTATTTGTTTTCAATTGTTTTCATTAATGTCAAACGACAGTCAAGTTTTTTATTTTAAATGGCAACATATATATTTTTGGCTATATTCGGATTGGATTTTTTTTTTCTGAATTCAACGATGTATAACATGTTTATTTTTGATAAACGTTTATTGCAAAAAAAAAACTTTATAAATTTCATCTTTGTCTTCCATTATTTATAAATATTCGAATGTGTCATGAAACATTTGAAATGTAAGTATTATAAATATTATTATAAGAAACAAAACACTTTCCGTATGTAAACTTATGATCCGATCGTCAAAAACTCACGAAGAAAAGCAATATTTTCTCGTGTTGTGTGTGCCGTTGCACCATCTTGTTGAAAGTATCCATATTGCTATTCATCATCATGCAACTGTTCAATAAATTCATTCAGAATGTTTCTATACCTCTCAGCATTAATTGTGAAATTAAAAAAAAATAGGGCCAACAACTCTGCGGCGAGAAACTGCTAGCCAAACACCAAGTTTCGCATTATGGAGAAACGATTCAATAAAAATATGAGGATTTTCACTACTCCACATTCGAGTATTTTGGGAATTGACATACCCCGAAAGATGAAACCATGCTTCATCAGAGAAAAATGACAAATTTAGCAGGTCATCATCTTCTATTAAGTTATTTGCAAACCACTGGCAGTACGCACGACGTCTAGGGTAGTCTACCGGCAAAATAGCCTGATGTGATTGCATCTTATACGGATGCATGTGTAAGTTTTTCTTTACAATTTTCTGACATGTTCCATAAGAAAGTCAAATCTCTTGAGAAAGGCGTTTCAAAGGTTTTGTGGGTTCATTTACCATACGTTGACGAACATCATTTATAACTTGTTCCGAACGAACAGTTGGTCTACCAGTACGTGATTTATGACCCACAGAACCAGTCTCACGAAACACACCAACACAATTGGAAAGGCAATTATAAAAATCTTTGGGAATTACAGCTAACTCTGGAAAGTGCTCTCTAAAATCATCCAAACATGCACGTTGACTGTACACCCAAATTCCATCAATACGCACTCCACTCCGAAAATAGGCTTCAATCATGTATGCTTTTTGCACTATATTGTAAACCATATTTGAATTTACTCGAATGTGCTATGTTTCAAACTCGACGTTCAAACTTGCTTTCAGCAATTCTAACACATTAATGGATGACAGATAATGTCACTGTCAAAATACTGTCAAAATAATTTACAAAACAGAGTTATAGTTCCTAACTTAAGTTCAGACATACAATTTATATTACAAAGCCATCTTCGTCCTAGAAACTTTATGATATCACGGTATATATTGCTATGCTAACCCGAAGGCTGCGGAGAATTGCCCCTCGTTCGGACGTCATAAAATACACTGGTCTTCCTACACTCAATAGTTACTTAAATGTACTGTTGTCTTTCTGTTTTTAAATAAATTCACCGGCTTAACTCACGTAGTAGGTACCTTGTCGTCTCTCTCTCTAGGTGGGACTCATGTAGTGGGGTCCAAAATCATTTTGGAAAATACTCGATTGGTAATAAATATCTCCAGATATTTATATTTTGGGTTTAAATATATTCTCTGTATACTAATTCAAGTAAGTACATTTATTTTTACATAATGATCTATATTTCGCAGTATTTTATTAATATTGTCAATTCAACGTCAATATTAATTAATTATTAAACTGTCAGACTATATGACAACTGTACAAAATTTATAAATATATTCAACGTATTACCTCAATAAATTGCCTCCCATGTTCGGAGCGCCAAACATGTTACAATCTCTTCACCCAGTTCGATAGGAGATACTCAATATCAATACTAATATTCTTACAGTTTTAACTCGGTCTTTTATATAGGATTTAATGAAAAACTATTGAGGCAACACAATCTTTTAATAAGAAAATTCATACATGTCAATTAATTAACAAAAAAATAACATCGAGGTTACTATCGTTACAAATTTACATATAAATGCTCAACCTTAGAACATATCTTATCAGTTATAATAATATCACAAGAGCATAGAAAATAATCGATTATATTTCCGATTCACGAGACATATTCTGCGAAACACCACGAGAGCGTAGCTCGAGTGGTGTTTTAAGGATATACGTCGAGTGAAGAGGTTATATAATGGATTATTTTCGTTTGCTCGAGTGGTATTCGTTACGATTATATAAAGAATTAACTAACGAAATTTTTTTATTGGTTGAAATTAAAAGTACAATTATTATAATAAATATTTGTTGTATTATCTTTAGAAGTTGAATTTGAGGTGCTGGTGATGGTAGAGTTGGCAGAATCTTGTTTATTTCTCATTTTTTCAAGTATCTTGCTATGGTGTTCATTAGTAAGCTTTAGATACGACTTCAGAGATTCAGATGATGAGTGGCCTGTTATCTTAATAATTTCTTGTAAGTTTGCTCCAGATTTTGTCAAGATGTTAACAGCGGAAGAGCGATTGGAATGATTAGATATGTTTTGCTTCTTTGTATCAAGTCCTACACTTTCTTCCGCTGAACGTGTCCATTTACTTAATTCATTAAGGCCTACAGGGTAGTTTTTATACCATATTTTAGTTTTCTGCCAATCAGGATAAGGTGTTCTTCAACAGACATACTGGACACTGATCTTCACAATTTTTATTCGGTGTCAACCATTTAGATTCAGCTGTATGTTTTTCGCCACCTTGTGCTGTCTTTCAAAATATGGTATTGTACTCAATACGACCTGTGGGTTGACCACAATTGTCGCATTCTGCTTTGAAATAGTCAATTAAGCAAAAGACTGCTTCATTTCCACGCCACGCCAGTTCCACAGAACAAATTTGATAGAATTTTTTTTTTGTAAACCGTCTGGCGTATTTTCGTCAAAAAATGACACAATTTTGCTAATTTCTTCCGCTTTAAAGGCGACAGAACTTGTTCTTCTTTTTTCAGGAATTGCTTGTAACTTCTTCCTTTTAGCTGCCCGCGCCTTTCTTGCATCTTCAAAAATTACACCTGAATGGATTTGTTTCTCGATTAAACTCGATTAAAACTTTTTCTGGACAAGTTTAGCGGAAATATTCGAAATTGTTTTCACGGTACCTTCTTTGTATTCGGTGCCGTCTGCACGTTTCAAAATACTTGCTAATTGTTCGTCAGAAGTTTGAGCACAAAGTTTATAATTTCGCTGTTCACAAAATTCGGTGAACTGTTTCCAAACATATTTATGTGTTTTAACGATATTTTGCGGTGTCAAATCTTCAAATTCTTTATCTATTTCGGTCCCCGAGCTAATACCAAAGCGTTCCATGTCAAAAAAAATTAAAAAAACCTTATGAAAATTGCTGAATATATTTTTGACGTTTATCAACAAACTTCAAAACACTTCAAAACACTGTTACCATGACAAAACACCATGGCGAAACACCAAAACGGTTATATCACGTCGTCAAGAGTATATTCACTTATCAATACATGGTAACTATGTAAAATTTGTAATTGCTATTGGCTAAATTTCAAATGAGTTATATAATCTATCATATATCAGCAATACATACAATATCCATCCCTCAATCTTCAATCCACTACATATTTCCCAAATTCAACCAAAATCATTTTAACTAGTTACAGATCTGTACTATAACATTATATATATATATATATATATATATATATATATATATATATAACAAGTGTTCATTTGAAAAGTAAATCTAAGTTACTTTGAAATTTTGATAGAATAAGACGCAAATATATTAGTATGTGTTTGTTGTTCCGTAAACGTAAATCCAAATGACATTTGATAATGTCAGTCACAAATATCAGTTAGTGCATAAAATAATCGTGCGTCGATTCTGGTTTAAATAAATTGCTTCTCAGTTTTAAAATGGCTTTCACTTTAGAACATAAAATTTTTTTAGTCCAGGCTTATTTTCGAAGTGGCAATAAAATTGATGGTTTATGGGGTTTATTCAGTTCAAGATTGCATGGTAGAATTTCAAGTTGAGTTTCCACATTTTGTAAAGAAACGTACACCTCAAGTTGTCAATCGTGTTGAAGAAATAATGGAAAATGAACCACAAACATCTGTTCGACATTTGAGTCAACAAATAAACCTTTCTGTTGGTACAACTCACAAGTTATTAAAAAAAGATAAGCAACTTTATCCATACCGTGTCACAGCAGTACAAGAATTGTTAGAAATTGATTACCCACGTAGACTACAGTTTTGTAATTGGTTTGTAAATATGAACAATAATGGAGAACTTTCGCAAAGAGTCATCTTTACTGATGAAGCATGGTTTTATTAAACGGGATACCTAAATTCACAAAATACAAGAATTTGGAGTAGTGAAAATCCACATGTATTTAATGAAGAATCGCTACATCCAGAGAAAATTGGTGTTTGGGCAGCGATAAACCAAAAGCGAATCATTGGACCAATATTTTTTCAGGGAACGTTAACTGCTCAAAGGTACCGTACGGAAATTTTACAACCATTTGTCAATCAGTTGCATGATGATGAACTTCAAAATTCATATTTCCAACAAGACGGAGCACCTTGTCACTGTACTGCAGAATCTGTGGATTATTTAAGAGAATTTTTTGATGAGCGTATAATTAGTCGAAATACTGAAATTGCCTGGCCTGCACGTTCATGCGATTTAACACCTTGCGACTTTTTTTTGTGGCCTTATTTAAAAAATAACATATTTCGAACACCTGTATTGAATTTGAATGATATGCTACAGAGAATCGAACAGAAATGCATGGCAATTAATAACAATCCAGTAATGTTGCAGAATATCATCAGAAATTTTGAACGGAGGATTTTAAAGTGCATTGATCTTGAAGTACAACATTTTCAACATTTGTTATAGTTTTCAATAAATACCTATTATTTGTTATTTATTTGTATGTATGAAATGTCAAAATGTCAAAATATACGACTTTGTAGGTTAAGTAGTAAATTTTAATTTACGACATACTTCAAAATGTTCTCAGTAAATCACATGCTACTAGATTGACTTTTCAAATGAACACTTGTTACTTGCGAGCGGTTGCTTTTTAGAAGACTGCCATTCGGGGAGTATTAGAGATACGGCCTTGAAATTTTCACAGAAAATTCTTGAAAGCATAAACTGTCGATTTCTTGAAAGTGTCACACTGGTATAGCCCCTTAAGGAAATACCGACAGTTAAAAAATGGAATACCACTATTCCTATTATTTTATGTCGCTGCGCTTATAGCGACGGGTAAGAACTCGCATGTATGACGTGTGCATACATGAGCAATTTACAAGTTCCGACATCTGATCACACAACAACTTTATACAGCGTCCACGTATACACTGGCTTTACTGTGCCCCATGTGCGACACTTTGATTAGTGGTTTTACCTACTGATGATGAGAACTTAGTTGTCGAAATAGGTATTTAGGATACGATTAGTAATTGTGTTAAGGGGTTATATACCATTATTAAGGTATAATTGATTGTTTAAAGTGTATTGCAGAACCGGCCCTTAAATATTTAGAATTGTCTTGAAATGTATTTGATGTAACTGACTTGCTTATTTTTTTTTAAACAAAAATTATACTTTTTTTATAAAATAATGTTTATGAAACTGTCATAACAGTGAATATGTAATTATAGTTACACAAAGTAGATACTCTGGTCTATTGTATGGTTTCAATTCCAATGATAATGCTTTTACAAATAACTTGAAGCTGTTTCGTTTTGCCATTCATTAACTCACTATGATAAATTATTAAAGAATTACATAATCTTATATGTTGACATAAAAGTTGTAAATTCTTGATAGTTCGTTTTATTTTTCATCTGGTGTTATAGTTTAATTTGATTTGCTGTTTACAATTTATAGTAATTTCAAAGTAATATAACGAAGATGTAATTCGATTATATATGTTCACATCACCTATAAATTCGACCAACTGTCAACAAACTTATTTGGCCCGGAAACGAAATCATAGTTTCCATATTCATTTTGCAATTTACAGTATTTAATATGAGGCCGAGTACTGATTTGAATCATACAAAGTGAACAATGTTATATTGATGACGCAGGGATCGTCTTTCCTGACAAGAAGTGTACCTGAGCTAGCTTGTAATTTTTTTCTTAGAAGTAATTACACAATCTATAATACTTCTTTGATATTAGGGAAATATTACAAAATCACATTCAGACAACATTCCAAGGCTTAATCTTAATGTACTTTTTTTATAAATTAAATTAGATACACTTAATCACTAATCAATACATACACTAACATTTAAAGACGTTTAAATTAAAATTATAGTTTCACCAAGTGGAATTACCTTCACTAAAACTGGCTTATATACTTGTTCAATCCAACTCACTCTAAAACAAGGGCTATAAATTACAAAATCGTTAAAATGCCCTTAGTCTATTTAGTAGTGTTTTCTAGATAAGCTTTGTAATCCTCGAAGTAAAATTAAACCGGGGTATCAACGCTAATGCAATTATTACTAACTGCGCTCATAGATAAGAAAGTCAGAGAAAGTTTTGTCGTCAGAGCTGGGCGCTAAAGCTAGTTGACCAAATAGTCCCTTAGGTTTAGATTATGAAAATCAATTTACGAGTTCCTTCATTTTGTAAATTCTAGCAGGACCAGTAACGGTTAGTTTTGTTTAAAGAAAAATAATTACTATTTTAATTTTGAGCTTCTTTATGTGGTTCATACTTATTGTTTTATTTGAAGTATTAATTTGAAAAAACAATGAAATTAAAACTTGTTGTGTTTTCCACAATCTTTGCCTTAAATTTATTTAAAAAAGGTATATAACCCCTTACCACAATTACTAATCGTATCCTAAATACGTATTTGGACAACTAAGTTATCATCATCAGTAGGTAAAACCACTAATCAAAATGTCGCACATAGGGCCCAGTCACTAACTCAGTGAAGCTAACACATATAAAATGCAGCAACTTTACGTCCACGTATACACTCACTTAAAAATAAAAATATATACTTACCTCCCTTATAGAAACGGCAACTGTGTTCTCTTTTACACGCCCTCGACCTTATACCTCTTTTCTAAGAATGAAAAGAGACAACTATAGGCATTCGGACCGTAGTCTATATTAATCCTGTTCTCTTTATTTTTAACGATATGAATGCTTTCATATGCCTCAAGATCTCGGGGATTATTGATGGCTTTGACAAGTTTTAACCCTTTAATCGACATATTGTGTTCTTTATTTAAAGAATGATTGGCAACGTTAGATTTTTCTGGTCTATTGAACTTAATATGCGATATGTGTTCTTTAAACCGAGTTATTATTGATCGTTTCGTTTGTCCTATATATTTCAAATTACAATCATCGCAATTAATTTCGTATATACCTGATTTCAAATTGAAATTAACTTTTTCTTTGGTATTCTCTAGAAGACTTTTGATGGTATTTTCAGACCGAAAGGCAACTCGGAGACTCGGAGACAACTCTATTAATGTTTTTCGTGATAGGATGGTATGGTAAACATATTGCTATGAATTGTGATTTTGAAATTTGCTTATTCACAATTCACGACAAATCTATTCAGCTAGGATACTCAGTCGGTTTAATTTCAAAAAATGGGACTGCTTTCCTCTCAGGGATCCAATTGGAAAACGTGGTTTTTCTCTTCTACAAATTTATAATGCGCCAGTAAAAGAGTATTGACAAATGTTCTAATTATATTTCTTTGTTACTTGTAATCTTCTTGGAGTAAGGTTAAATAATAATCACAATATAAAATTTAAAAGAAAATTAATACAAAAAAAAAATCTTTATAAAGTATAAAGATTAATATTGCCTTATTTAACAATATTATTAAGGTAAAAATATCGCATGGAAGTGACAGCTGCATGCGATAAAAACTTCCTTTATGACAGCCGATCAAAATTAAAACTAATAAATTACAAAGATGCTTTTTAATTTCTCCCACAAGAAACAAAATAAACAAACTGATATGACAGACCGAAACAAACTCTAACGCATGTGCAACCACATGAAAAAATATGCCCTTGATATCCCAAGCGTACTAAAATTTTACAGTTACAGAAATGTTTTTTTATACTAGAAATTTTAAAACACCTTCTTTGTCATTTATATCAAATAACTAAGATTAAATTTCAAAACAATAATTATAATGCAATTAGAAAATACAGTATTTAACTCTTTTAAATATAATAAGATATCTTTTAATAATATATTACTTACGTAAAAAATATATTCATATACTCGAGACACATGAGTAAGAAAGTGTTAAAAATCAATTACGAGATTCACAAACTTAAATCGGTAATGATTTAAGCAAGCACAAAAACACTATTAAATCAAAAAACAAAAACCGAAATTACTAAAACAAAGATAAAGATTTATCTTTAAATAAACACACCTTTCTTACTTCACTCAACACTTGTGTCTGGATACAGATAGCTCGCAGGCTACGCTTAAAAAAATACAGTTTTACAACCGTCCACAGCAGAACAAACGGCTTGCTCAAACTGCGCAAGTCAAAATTTTTTAAAATATTTACTTGTGACTTCGCGAATTGTCTTTTTTAATTTCGTTTTTCTAATGCATTTATTGAAGCTGTCTTTTGTTGAAAACTATGATTTGAATCCGCGATGAAGAATCTATTGACGTTAGTTTCTTTCCGGAAAATATCGATTTCTATTTTATGTTTATTTCTAATTACAAATGTATAAAAATGGTATCCTATCAATGTTTTCCTTTTCCACCGTAAATTTAATAGTCGAAAATTTCAAATTTAACTGACTAACGAACATGTCTAATTCGCATTTCCATGTATCAAAAATCGCGAGAATGTCATCTACATACCTGATCCAGACTCTTGGGAAATATTTAGCGTTATTTTTAAATTCTACTTCAAATTGACTCATGAATAATTTGGCTATGAAAGGAGATAGGCAGTTACCCATTGTTGTGCCTTGTTTCTGCCCATAAAATTTTTCTCCTACTTGGAAACAATTATGCGTCATGCACAGAGTTGTCAATCTCATGAATTCTTTTATTTTTGAAGGTTCAATGTTATTCTTATGGAGCAAGTCTTCTAAATATTTCATAGTCTCTGGAATAGGTACCGAAGGGAATAATAACGTTGAAATCAATAAAATAAAGAAAACTGACAAGATCTTAAATGATCAATTAGAAACAAATAATTCACCCTTACTCAATCTATTTATTTGATATGCAGACAGTTACATATTGTATTTTTGTATTTTTCCATAGAATTCTTTACCTCCCTGTAATATAATGTAAACCTTTAGTTTTATTACTTAAGAACTGTACATTTTTTATAAACCGTAGCGAAAGTTTTGTGAATAGACATCCAGTAATAAAAAGCACCCATCCCTCTGACTATTTTTAAAATAAAACATGTGTTTTTGCTTGTTACCGTTTACTTGTGTTTAATATAAAAAATATTTTGTAAATAAGTTAGTTATATGTCTGACGAAGCCCAGGTTGGTGCGAAACGACTCGTTACAGTGATAATTAAAAAGTGAAATTCATAAAATTTGTTTTATTTTATCTTAATAGTAATAACGTTACATCGAATGAAACTAAAATTTCCCCGGCTTCCAGTTCAAAATCTTTAATTAATTGAACAAATTCACAGGAATTACTAACTGACAAACTTTTCGGATTTACGGGTAAATTTTTAAATTCCTAACCATTTGGATTACTAACCATTACTAACCATTTGGAAATCAAATAAGTCGGTGAGTTGATACCTGAAACAATAGGTCTCATCGAATTACCTGGTTTATATATCTTCGGCAAACAATACATTCTTGGTACTAAGGGATTACTAACATTTAATTTATACTTTTCGGTAGAGGTTATTTAAATTGGAAATTTCTTTATCGCGTCTTTAGTGTTATTAATCATTTTAGGTAACGTCTTTCTCTTAATTTCTATATGCGGACCTTCGGCAATTCAATTTTTAACTCCTTGAAAATAGTCGTTTTTGTCCATAATCACTAACTTGTTCTCTTTATCTGCTTTTAGGTAAAAACAGTCCTTAAATCTGAGAGCTTTAATGATATTCCATTCTTTATTGACTGACTTTTGTTTGTGCTGCTGTAAATTCTTATCGATTTGGGTTTTACAAGCTTCCCGAGTGAAGTTTTTTGACCCTTGTTTAAAATACTTAATCGAAGTTTTGATACTTGCAATCACCTGTTCTATAGAAATCTGACGTCTGGGCAAACAGTATTTTAAACCTTTGTTTAACAGATCTATTTCTACATCACCAAAATTCTCGGCTGATTGATTGATCACTAGTGTTTCTTTTATAGGAATTGTATTAATATACTTTTTTGGTGCACATAACTTTCTGAATTTGTTATTTAGCTTTAAACATTTATTTTTCAATTTATGATCTTTAATTTCCGTTATTTTCCTATAAAAATGACACCACTAGGAAGATAATGGAAATTAAAGATCATAAATTTAACAATAAATGTTTAAAACTAAATAACAAATTTAGAAAGTTATGTCCACCAAAAAAGTATATTAATACAATTCCTATAAAAGAAACACTAGTGATCAATCAATCATCCAAGAATTTTAGTGATGTAGAAATAGATCTGTTAAACAAAGGTTTAAAGTACTGGTTGCCAAGCCGTCAGATTCCTATAGAACAGGAGATTACAAGTATCGAAACTTCGGTTAAGTATTTTGAACAAGAGCCAAGAAACTTTATTCGAGAAACTTGTAAAACCCAAATCGATAAGAATTTACAGCAGCACAAACAGATGTCAGTCAATAAAGAATGGAATAACATTAAAACACTCAGATCATTTTGTCATTTGACGTTTTGTTGTTGAATTTACGTTCGTTATAACTCAGCTATTTATTTCTTAAAAGTAAAAGAAAATGGAATTAACCAGAAAGCGCCTTCAGAAATTTCAATGGAGTATAGGTATCTCAAAATACAGCGTTTTAAATCTTGAAAAAATCGGTGAAATATTTTTTCAACTAACAGATCAATTCGCAAGAAGATAATTCAATTAGTCTCGTATTTTTAAAGAGATATTCTTTGGGAAAATATATGGAAAAGATTTTTAATACTTCGAATAGTTTTATGTAAGCTTTAGAAGTTTTTTTCTAATTCTAAGCCCCTTTCCACATTCCACGAATTATACAAATCAAATAATTCTTTTGTATTCGTGTGTAGATTGGGTGTCAATTTGCATTGGTTCTCCTTTCTCGTTGATTTAGATCTAAAGAAAATTATTGAAGTTCTTGGATCTAATGAAATCATTAATTTTGGTAAGTATTACAGAAAATTTTGTCCACCAAAAGTGTTTCTTCGTCACTGAGAAAGTTGTGATAGAGTTGGTTGTTATTTATTGGAATTCCATTTAATAAAATGCACAAAATACTTGAAATAGAATAGAATAGAAATAGAATTTCCAAAAATTGTATTAATAAAAATACGACATGTTACCTCACACTGTGGCTTTATCAAGTATACAACGTGTTCACACTTAAACCCGCACCATTGGTAGCTCCGTTATTATTGGAGCTAGGAAGTCGTCCAAATTAGCAAACTAGTAGGATTTTTCCTGGCGGTTACGACGATGAGAACAAAAAAACTATTGAGCGTCGCGTTTTTCAGATATTTGACAAAATGTAATTTTTAAAATGGAACACCTATTTATTTTTATGCGGTTGAATAAAGAATTTAGTTCTGAATAAAAATGTTTCAATACATTATCTCAAAAAAATTGAAAATAAAAAAGTTATCACGTGATTTCTTAATCATTGCATTTTGTTTAAAAAAATTGATGAAAGACGTAGCATGTTTAACATGTTTATCCAATTGAAGTCATCTTCAGATATTAAATTAAATAATATCATAATCATCCTTAAAATTTGCTTACTTTATCACTAAAACGTAAGTTTTCAAATGAGATACCGTGCATTTTTAGGGATTTAGGATTTGTTTTTAGGGATGCCTAACGAAATTTGTAATTAAATAATGTGTACCGATTATTGTAGACTATTCTCTTGTTGAACGGATGAAAAAAATTTTTGTATAGGTCCGAGAAGGTTTGTTCATAATATTCCTAAATGAATTCAAACGAAACTTTGTGTTTTTAAGGAAATTTATTTTGATTTCGTCCACGAAGCTTAAGAATAACAAATAAAAGAATAATGAACACTTTCAATTAACATACATAACTAAAATAATTGTTCGAAGGTACCACCTTCTTGGTCCAGACACTTGCGGGCTCTTTTCTGAGTGCAGCGCGTGGCTTTGAGAAGGGTCCTTCAATCAATATTCCGAATAATGGCCGTAATGCTATTTTGAAGTTCTTCCACATTTTGGTAACGATGTTTGTAAACTTCATTTTTCACTCGGCCCCATAAAAAAAAAATCTAGCGGAGTTAGATCTGGTGAGCGTGGGGGCCACAGAACTGGTCCATGAGTTCCAATCCAATGGGGTCCAAACAGTCTCTCCAGTAATGCGTTAACGATATGGTGATAATGAGCCGGTGCACCGTCTTGTTGGAAGTATATCCGCGGCCTATCCATCAAGTTCACGTTGTACACGAAATCTTCCAATACATGAGACATAAAGTCCTCATATCTCTCTCCCGTCAATGAGCCGCTGTAAAGAAAAAGGACCCACAATTTTAGATCCAATCATACCACACCAAACATTAAGGCTGAACCGATGTTGTGGATTAGTGGGATGAGCCAAAAATGCTTTTCCCGACTCCAAAAATGATAGTTTTTTCGATTAAACATTCCCTTATTAGAGAAGTTACTCTCATCCCACCATAAAACATATCGAGGAAAATTTGGATCTTCTTCACATTTATGTAGGAACAATTAACAAAATTCCATTCTTCTTATATCATCATTAAGATGCAAAGTTTGTACTGGCCGATATTTGTATGGCTCAAAATTATATTTTTTCAAAATTTTATGAATCGTTCCCAATGAAAGGTATATTTCTCTTGCCAATTCTCTAATTGAATTGTTAGGATGCGCCTCAAAATATCCTAGTACATTTATCTCTACCTCCTCACTAACCACAAATTGCTTCTTCGTTCTATTCTTCTTGAAAACCTCTTCGTTTCGCCGAAATTGTCTGTATAATTCCAAGAAATATCTTTGAGGAATCGCGCGCTCGGGAAACATTGCACTATAATGTTCGCGAGCTCTAATAGTGTTTTTTCTCTGAAATATGTAAGCTTCCATAATATCACATTTTTCCTCATATGTGAAAACCATTTTATTAGAAGAAAACACGAAGAAAAAAGCAAAATAACAATGCGAATTTTAAAACACTGACAGATTAATTTGACTGATTGTTATTGAATATATATTTTTTTTTGATTGGTGCCTACTTGATCTAAATTGTAACAACTATTGTAATGTAGGGTAATTTCATTTTCTCTTTTCCTTTTTTTCTGAGTGGAGTTTTAAATTATACTGTGTCCCATTTTAAAATGGGTACTTTTCTGATTATCTCGGGAATATGCCCCTTTAAAGAAATCACGTGATAACTTTTTATTTTCAATTTTTTTGAGATAATGTATTGAAACATTTTTGTTCAGAACTAAATTCTTTATTCAATCGCATAAAAATATACAGGATGTTCCATTTTAAAAATTACATTTTGTCAAATATCTGTAAAACGCGACGTTCAATTGTTTTTTTGCTTTTATCGTCGTAACCGCCAGGAAAAATCCTACTAGTTTGCTAATTTGGACGACTTCGTAGCTACAATAATAACGGAGTTACCAATGGTGCGGGTTTAAATGTGAACACCCTGTATAATAACAATTAAACTTAGGTGCTAATTGAATTTACAATATTAGGCCTAACGAACCTAAGTTGGGATGTTACTTGTTTTCAATGAATAAATTTAGAAGTGGGGGTTGGATATATCTAATCGATTGTTTAATAATAAGTTTGTGTTTTTGAATTTATTAATTTCTAAAGCTTCTAAACTATTTAAGAGAACACTTTTATTCTGTGTATGCAAAACTTTGAAATTGGGGTCAAAGTCATGTTTGCATTCTAACAAATGTTTGAAATAATGGGAATCTGGTTTTTATTATTTAGAATTTTTGGCAAGTCCCTCAATTCAGCTCATAAACTGACGATTTGTCGCCTTTTTCCGTCCTTCCTTTATTATTTTTGATAATATTACCTACTGTATTAGTTTTAAAAGAAGTTTATGCGCTTTTATGTGCAGAGATAGTTTAGATTCAGTTTTTAGTGAACAAGCACATTCTTTGGCTACAATATACCGATGGTATAAGGAATTTGAACGTGAAAGGAATTTTGTTCAGCATCAAAAAGGAGCAGGGCGGCCTCCTACAGCTGTTACCGACAACAACATTGCTTCTGTTATAAAAATCATTGAAGAGGACAATAAAGCCACTTAAGTATACGGTAATAGAGCATTAACTCAAGATTGGATCCTTAACTATTAAAGCAATCAAACACGATCCCCTGCACTTAAAAAAAAGTGGTGAGTTATGCCGCATCACTTCTCTAACTTCCAAGAAGCAAAACTTGTAAGAATTTACCAGGAAACTTTAAATTTCTTAAATAATGGCGAGAATCAAATTTTTTCCAAAACAGTGACAGGTGACGAAACATATATTCCATTTTTCCACATTCCTACCTGCCAAGAGAATCGTGTATGGATTCACGAAGATGAGGAAACTCCTACAATGACTAAGAAGCAGCGAGCTATGAAAGAGGTTGTGTATGCGGTATTTTTCAGAAGTACGGCGGTAGTAAATTCAATTAAGCTAGATGGACAGCAGACAGTTATAAATAAGTGATACACTTTGCCTGAAGTGTTCAGTCTAGACAAGGGAATTATGCTCCATTATGATAATGCATCGTCTCTTATGGTAGTTTTAAGTCTCCAGTTTTTTAGCTGGAAGAAATATAAAAGTAATAGAACATCCGCTATAATCACCTAATTTAGCAATGTGTGAATTTTGGTTATTCTTTTGGCTTAAACCCAATTTGCGGTGTAGAAGGTTTTCGTCTGAAGAAGAGATTGAGACCGCAGTTCACGCTTATTTTAAAGGTATTCCGAAAGAAGATTCTTTGGGTGTTTTTAAACGGTTGAAAGAAAGAATGGACAATTGTATCATTACTGAAGGAAATTACTTTGAGCATATTTAAAATAAAATCCTAGAAAATATTAAGCATGTTTCTTATTCGCAAAAATTTCAGCTTGTCCCTCGTAGCAAATGGCTCAAGTATTTCGGCGAATTACGTATTTAGGATTGGAATAAAAATGTTTTATAGGTTTTATACACTTTTTAGGCAAGGAAATAATATACAGAAAATGTTGAATATATTATTTTATCTTAAAGTCTCGATACCTGCATTATTTAATTACTATCAACTTAACAGGCATGTATTCAGTAATTATTAACAAACATTTTTATTTTTTTTGTAATATAATTTTAAATACCTTTTTAAACTAAAAATTTCAGCGTTTGTAATGTATTCTCATGCATAAGAAAAGGGTAAACATTTTCATGTAACTGCACCGGCATGAAAACCGCTTTATTTTCACATAAAGACCGAAAAGAAGCCCAAGCACGTTTTTCATCTTGCCACCGCGAATTCAACCTGAGATTTGCTCTCAATCTTGGCTCCGTCTAAAATTTTAAATCGTAATTTCATAGCAATGAATGGTGCTTTAATAAACAATGTCTTAGCGGTTTGTTGGCCATGTGTCCCTTTTATAAGAGCCAATTTAAATGTATAGAATTACTTGTATCACTCCCCCAATTGTATTATCTTGTCTGCAACCCTTACGCAAGCTTAGGTTAAACGCGTAAAATATTTCTCATCAGGGAACCGGAGAGTAAGAGTGCGGTACTTATTGAATTAATTTATTCATTAAATTTGTTTAGAACCGCTCAAGGGTGGATTGATTGGATTTTGTGGTGTTATTTGGTATTTCAGGAATAAGTTATCGTTTTTTATTCCCTTGATACATAAACGTAATTCAACATGTATGTTATTATATGATTTGTAGTTCTTGAAAGTACAGGATTGGATTAGATATCAAACAAATAATATTGACATCGAGATGTCAAGGATGCTTACAAAATATTAAATATTTATTTATGGATTAACATGGATTGAAAATAGGTATACATCTAAAAGTTAAATTTTAAAATCAAGGCCAGTCCGACGCGGAGTCAGTGGCCTCATAGAAGTCACCCATGTCACCTTAATATGCTGTAAGAGGACACTCAGCTGTAATATGGTGAATAGTCTGGCGAGGTTCTCCACATTCGCAAGTGGGTTTCTCAGTCAGCCCATTTATAGAATGAGGTACGACAAATTCCGTGGGACGTTCTTGTTATATTCTTGTCTTTCATTCATAGCGAGGCAGCTCAATTCTTGGTAAGGGTATGGTAGAATCGATGATATGGGTCTCTTGAACGAGTTTTAAGGCTTTCCAATACTCTCTTCATCTATCGTTTGGGTTGAAATCTTCTGTTAGCAGTAGTGGAGGTGAACTAGACTTCAGCCTCGATAGGCCGGGATCAAACAAGTCACTCTGTGTATGGAAGGTGTGGATTTGATATTATTTTATTATATTGTCTTACCATGCTTTCCTGTCTCCGGATGGTGGGAGGTACAATATGGATTAGAACCGAAAGCCATGGTATAAGTGTAGTTTTTAAATAACCGCTAATTATTCTCATGGATTCATGGAGTTCGATGTCGATCTTTCCTGCGCGGGAGCTGTTTAACCAGAGTGGGGCCCAGTACAGGTAACCCCCGTTCTTCGCGAAGGATACGTTCTGGAGATGGTCGCGATAAGCGAAATTTCGCGATCAACGAGGGATTTCAAAAAATCATTTTAAGATTCGATAAAACGCTTTATTAATAAAATAAGTATCAATAATGATAAAAAAATGTCAAATAACATAATTTTTAATTAATTCATTTTGCTTCGCTTTGCAGAAAGGAATCTAGATTCCCTTGTTTGGCCTCTCTACGTTTATTATGCAAAATTTGCCGATAACTGTCAAATAATCCGGCACAACCACGCTTTACAGCACTCACTCGCTCGTAATCTTCGTCGTTTTCTTCTAACAACTCCATACATTTGTTGTGAAGAGAAAGTGCCTTTTCAATGATTTTGACACTTAACTTTCGCACGGGGACAAGTTCCGAGACGTCATATTCTTGGGATTTAGTATTGCAGTCCATTTCCTGCAGCTCTTCATTAGTTAATGGTTCGCCGTGTGATTTTAACAAAGTCCTAATATCATCTACATCAGCACCTTCGATGCCTCCGGAAGTGACTATAAAACTAATCTCTTCGATGATATTTTGAATATCATTTTCATAATTGATGTGATCTCCAACAATTTCTCTGAACAACCTTTTCCAAACACCCTTCATACACGACTGGGTGACTTCATTCCACGCTTCGTCGATGTTTTTGATAGCTTTCATAATATTAAATTGTTTCCACCAAACTCGCATGGCATCTCTATCACCCTTATCAGTTTCTTCAATGAGTTGTCGCATCGTTTTTCTTAAATAAGAGGCCTTGAATGTTGTTATTGCGCCTTGATCCATAGGCTGTAAGATGGAAGTGGTATTCGGAGGTAAGAATACCACTTCAACGAAAAAATCGGTACACAGGGTCTCAAGTTCCACAGGATGTCCTGGCGCATTTTCCAACACCAAAAGAGCTCGTGGCTCAACTCCAATATCCTCCAAATATTTTTTTATTGCTGGGCAGAAACAAGTTTTAAACCAGTCGATAAATAAATTTTGTGTCATCCAAGCCTTAGGGTTACTTCGCCAAAAAACTGGTAAATTGTTTTTGGAATAACCTTGCATGGCACGAGGAGTTTCTGATTGATAAATCAACAACAGTTTGAATTTTAATTCTCCGGTTGCATTTCCGCCCAGAAGAAGAGTTAGTCGATCCTTGGCTGCTTTAAATCCAGAAGCAGTCTTCTCCTCCATGGAAATAAACGTACGTGTTGGCATTCGTTTCCAATAGAGTCCCGTCTCATCTACATTAAAAATTAAATTTGGTGGATAATTTCCTCTTTTCACAATTTCACGGAACTCCATTGGATATTTTTCAGCTGATTCTACGTCTGCACTAGCTGATTCGCCAATCATTTTAAGATTATGCAAATTTGATCGTTTTCTAAACCGATCAATCCAACCTTTGCTTGCTTTAAAAACTTCTTCTCCTCCATGTTGAGATTTTAAATTATCCCAAAGACTAAGTGCTTTATTAATTATAATTTGAGTACTCACAGGCATGTGGTGTTGATTTAGATCCTCTATCCATTTGCTTAATAAATTTTCCATTTCTGTCATCAAAAAGCTTCTGGTTTGTGAAACTTTTGTCGCTGTAATTGGAGTAACACTTTCGCCAGCCTTTTTAATTTTGTCTTTTTGTTGCACAATTGATCGCACTGTAGACTCGGGAAATTTAAAATCCCTTCCTGCAACTGTAAATTTACCACCACTTTCTATTCTTTCTATAATTTTCAGTTTCTTTTCTAAAGTCACTACATTGCGAACTTTCTTAACCGATTTTTCACATTGTCTTTTTGACATTTTAAAAATTACAAAGGGATAAAGAAATATCTACTCAATTTAATTAGCGTGTGTTTGAGAACGCAGCTAAGATTACACTGAAGGGGAAACCCAAATGATGCACTGGCTCAACCGTTCCAGGCAGCCGGGGTAGTACCGATTTGGCGCGTAGAGCGAAAGAAGATCGCGATATAACGAATCCGCACTCGCCGGGGTCGCGAAGAACGGGGGTTACCTGTATTCAGTTACCAAGTAAACAAGATTAAGAACTGACGTTTTAAGAGTACAGCAGAGCTTGTGGATTATCCTCAAAAAAGGTACATAACCCCTTACCACAACTTCTAATCGTATCCTATACGTATTTCGACAACTAAGTTGTCATCATCAGTAGGTAAAACCACTAATCAAAGTGTCGCACATGGGGCACAGTAAAGCTAAAACACATATGAAAACGCACCAACTTTACACGGCGTCCACGTATCACGTACACACTGACTTTAAAATACTAATATATCGACCAAAATTACCTCTCTTAAGAAAACGACAACCAGATGTGTTTATTCTCTCCTCGCTCGCATTCAACCTTTCTACCTCTTTTCTAAGAATAAAAGGACACAACTATAAGGAATCGGCCCCTTGCCTCCATTCATCGTGTTCTGTTTGTTTCTAACGATATGAATGCTTTCGTATGCGTTAAGATTGCGGGGATTGTTGACGGTTTTGACAAGTTTTAACCATTTAGTCGACATATTGTGTAATGTATTTAAAGAATGGTTGGCCACGTTAGATTTTTCTGGTCTATTAAATTTAATATGTGATATGTGTTCTTTAAACCGGGTTATTATTTATCGTTTCCTATGTATGTATTTCAAATTACATAATTTTTGGCGAATTTTTTTTTATTATAAAGTTTGGATCTTGCCATTATGTGTGAAATACAATATCATTCAAATGGCCATCTCGGGATTTGTGGCAACACTCCATCCTTTTGAGGTAATTTTGGAGCACTTTTCGGCACATTTCGGCCGGTATCTCGGCCATCATCAGTTGACAAATGTTGTCTTTCAAATGCTCTAAAGTTAGAGGATTGTTCGCATAAACACGGTCTTTTGCGTAGCCCCACAAAAAAGTCTAACGGCGTCAAATCGCATGATCTTGGCGGCCAATTGACATCGTCAAAACGTTAAATTAGACGGCCAGCAAACTGCTCGTGCAATAGAGCCAAAATCGGTCGTGTTATGTGGCTTGTTGCACCGTTTTGCTAGAACCACCTATCGTCCAAGTCCAAATCTTCAATCACGTACCCACCGGGTGAGAAATGCGCCTCATCGCTGAAGAGGATTTTATACGAAAAATCATCATTTATGGTCTGTTGCTCAAGGACCCATTTGACGTATCTCCTGCGTTGTTGATGGTCAGCATGGTGAGCTGGACTTTATATGGATGCAGGTGTAAATCCAGATGCAAGATTCGCCATAATGAACCGTAAGACAGGCCCAATTGCTGAGAGCGCCATGGAATCGACAAATTCGACTCTTCGGCCACGCTTTCACTCACGGCATCGATATTTTCAACAGAGCGAACATTACGAATATGCACATGCCTCTAAATATCTAACATGGTCCCCGTTTCTTCAAATTTTTTTCACTATTTTGCCAAATTCTTGCATAAAAGTCTGTACATGTGAATTAAAAAAACAAAAAACAAGAATATCTAGGAATTAATTAAGTCAAGATAAATACCACAACGAATATTTATCACAGGTATCATAGAGAAGCCGTTTGAGGGTCCACAAACTGTGGAAATGTATATCGATATTCGAAGAATGCTGATTGAAGTTGCTGCCAATAACGTAGACAGGAGACCTGACCAACACATTGGTTCGGGGAAGATGGAAAAAAGCACGGAAAGGACGTGTGCAGGTAGAACAAGAAAATTAAAGAAAGATAAATAGCGTTGAACAGTCAACTTCATTATGAAGAAGCTTATGAAGGGAGTTAAGAGAGAGAGAAGGCACGTCGAAGCGAGAAAGGAGTAGAGTGTGATCAATGCCCCCTTGGAGGTAGACACTGCTCACCTTAAACCACATATACTTCAAAAATCGTGGCTGAATTTTCTCAGCCGTTTTTGTGTAAAATGTATATCATATCCAGCTGGCATATTTCAAACGTGATCTCACTAATGTGTTGTGTTTGTATAGCCAGCTTAGACACATCACTGATATGCTCATTGACGGTCAGTTTCATATCGTGGATAACGCTTAAGTGTTTAATTGTGTGATATATTCATATCTCCAAGTTGGTAATTGAATTTTATGACATTTAGTATTTTCGTGATAGATAAAAATTTTATACTTATTGGAGTTAAAAGGTAAATTGTTATTTTTGCACCAAATCTGCATGTTAACCAGATCGGCCTGTAGTAGAAAGTAGTCCCTCGAGTTGATGACTCAAGGAAACAATTTCAAGTCATCAGCAAAGAAAAGGTTATTAGTCTCTTTCTAATCTGAAAGATCATTAAAGAAAATAATAAAAAGAAGGCGACCCAAGTTAGAGCCTTGCGGAACTCCAGAAGTGGCAACCTAAGGCGATGAAAATTATCCGTTGTAGAATACACGTTGAGGGTTATTATGTAGTTACGGAGTTAAAAAGTCAATTAGCGGTTCACTAAATTCAAAACTCGCCAATTTCGCTGGCAAGATAGCGTGATCCACGCGAACAAATGCCTTGGCGAAGCCGGTATACGACATCAATCTGTGTGTCCCGTAATCCAACGCGTCAGCAAAGTGTTTAGGTTAGAGACAGTAGATTGCTTTTCCATGAAGTTAGTTTCGGTGATTTTGCGTTTTTAATAAGAAAGTAATTTCGGTAGAGTGCAATTTCAAAATTTTTAGCAAAGTTCGATAAGATGCCAATAGGACGGTAGTGGTAATGTCCGAAGTATCACCAGTCTTTAAGACGGGAACAATTTTACTACCCTTTCAAACAGCGGAAAAAGTATATGTAGTGAGAGCCAAATTAAATATCTTCGCTATTGGTGTAACAAACACGTTCCCACAGTCCATCACAATAAAAGCAGTAATATGATCATCCCTCGAAGTAAATTTATCCATAAGCCTCTTAGTGCTAAGCAATATAGTTTATTTCAAATTATAAGAATATAACTTTGAACGGCTCTATTGCATTTATTTCACCACCTGCGGCAATAACTACCTGGCCGCTCAATACGATTATCTTTAACGCAAGCAAACTGCTGAGGTCCGTAATGACAAAATTCAAATAAATTGTAATTACTGCAATTTAGATGAAATAAAATTTAATAATAATATAAGTATCAACAGTTGTTAATTTGAATATATATGTAGTTATTATATATAGTTAAATAGTCATTAAATTACAATTTAGATGAAGTAAGTGCATATATTTATTTAACAAAATTTAAGTAAATATAGTTAGGAGAGTTGGTATATATTACATCTAATATTGAGTCTATTTATCGTTTATTGTTAATCTTTACTGCTGTATACATATTTGATTTTTCTCTCTTTACTTAACGAACATGTGGCGACCTTTTGCTGAAAGTGTTAGTGATTATGGTGGGGATAGTGATAATACTGCTGGAACACGACAGAGAAAGCATATATCAGAAGATGCAAAACAGATAATTTTCAATGTCTATCATACCCTGATGGAAGAAAATAACAAACCCAGAACATTCAACGAACGTCGCAATTAACCAAGGTACCTTTTGGAACAATATATAAAATAATTAAGAATAACGCAGGGCCTCGAAAGCAAAGAAGTGACAAAGGAGCACCGAGAAAAATTGAAGAGTATGAAATTGATACTATTAGGCAGCAAGTATACTCCTTCTACAGAGGAAATGTTGTATCCACACTTGACTGCTTACATAAAATAATCAGTGATGAGCCTATAAATATTCAGTGTTCTAAAGCAACCTTGTGGCGGACGCTAAAGAAAGCTGGTTTTAAGTTTGGCACTATAGACAAACGTCGCACAATTATGGAAAGCCCGAGGTTACAGAAACTTCGATATGAATACTTAACGGCAATTAGAAGGTATAGACAGGAAGGACGATTAATATGTTATTTAGACGAGACGTGGTATGACACCCATGACACAATTTGCAAAGGTTGGGTGGATAGTTCAAGTATATGTCAATTGGACGCGCCGGTTTCGAGAGGGAAAAGAATAATCATTCTTCATGCTGGGTCAGAAAAAGAAGGATGGATCGGACAGCCGCTATTATCTGCTAAAAATGTTAAATCCTCAAGTTTAGATTACCATGAAGATATGACCTCATCTTTATTTGAAAAATGGTTTTGAGACACTTTGCTGCCAAATTTACCAAAAGATAATGTGATAGTTATGGACAACGCTCCGTATCATTCTCGACAGCAAACCAAAATTCCTACAAAATGTAATAAGAAGAAAGATATTAAAACATTTTTAGAAGCAAATGATTTATATTTCGAAGATCATTATACAAAAAAACAATTAATAGAGGTGATTAAGACAAAAGAATATTTAAAGGATTATTATGTGGATAACAGAGCCAAAGAAGCAGGACATACAATTTTGCGTTTACCACCATACCATTGCGTTTTCAATCCCATTGAATTGATATGGGCCCAACTGAAAAATACCATAGGACGAACAAATCAAACACCGAAATTTAATGAAAGCAGTGTAACACACATAAAAAATGCTGTGGAACATATAACTGCTGTAAATTGGAAAAATGCTGTTAAACACGCAATATAGGACGAATATATGCGCATGTACAAAATAGTAGCACCTTTGATTATAAATTTGCAATACGATTCAGACACCGATTTGCAAGACGACTCAATCACAGATGATTTATGAAATGCGGTGACACATAAAAATTTTATTGTGTATTACAAATAAATTAGCTTTATATATGTATCCACTACACATGTTGCCACACGATTTGTAATTTTTTCTTTGTATAGAAACCCAATGTACAGATATTTTCCATTATATACTTGAAATTAACAGCGTTTTATTATTATATTATAGAGCCGTAATTTATAGTCAATACGGCCCCTAGATTCATACGTTGCAAATAGGTAGACCGTACCCGTTCAATTAGGAGACCAGGTATAATAATTATCATCACAGAAGGCGGTGTAATAAAAGCATTAGAGCCGTTCAAAGTTATATTCTTATAATTTGAAATAAACTGTACATTATCATGAGATAAGTGATTCAAATGTATTTTATTTGTTTGGTTTAAATTATGGATTTTAATTTGGTCATTAGTGCGTCAAATAATTTAAGAAAGAAAATATTCTAGCGTTCTCGTAATAAAAATTCACTTCATAGTAAGTGATGATATGTAGTGCTTGAATTGGTTATTCAAATGACATTGAAAATATTTATTCGGAAGCAATTTTACAGTTTTTGAAAAGACCTGTATAAATTTAAAAAAATGGAATGCTTTTCTTTTAGTATCAATAAAAATCTGAAAATTTGATTTTGCCTTTTAGTAGTGATACAATAACTGTTGTATAAGCAGTTTATATTTCGAATTTAATGGAATATTTTTACAGCTATTGCTGTTATATTAAACGCTCATTTCGGTGAAAAGAACCGATCTACCGATAAATCACAAACGATCCGTTTCTGCGCTTATTTCACAAAAAGAATTTTACGCGAAATAAAACGGAAGTACCGTCATTATAACACTTATTTTTCTGTCTTAATGGTACACGTGAAAAACCCGTCCACAATGGGCAAAAGGCAATAAAATAATACAAAAGAAACGTCTCCTATATACGTCGTAAAACTTTATTATATAGATTGGTTCCCTGAGTTGGCACAAATGAAGGAATATAACGATGATTCGGGTGGAGAGCCGTCTTTGATCGTAAAAGAGACTTTAAAATTTAATGAACGCGCCCCGTCGCCTCCGAACTCGAGAGTACTACCGTTCGTTCGCAGACGACGCTTATGATATGCAAGTTTGTGAGTCGTTTATCTTCCCGGATTTTTACGGGCCGTTAATGTGACCGGTATGCGTGTAATTAAAATTTTCGGGTGGATATTGTCTTTAAAACAACCTTGACATCAACGACGTCCATTAGGGCCTGTGATAGAACTGACGTACCTACAAATGCACAAATGCGTTTGGAAATTAGAGAAGTTAAATATGCAGACATTACGCTTGGAGAAAAAAAAGTAGTTTCACGCTTTGGTTATTTCAAACCTCTTTAGTTCGGGTTAAATTAAAGGTATCGTCGAAAAATAACAAAGTAACTCGTTGAATCGAATACATGGAATTCGTTGAATATACCAATTTGTTATTTTTTTAATATTGGCTACATGTACTGGGTGAGCAATATCAAGCGTCCGCTGTTGGCAATAGAATATTTAGCGTAGCATCAATATAATATTGGCTGTATTGTTTTCGTTTCTTGATATTTGTAATTTCTGATGGGTGGTGATGACCAGGGAGCGGCACACAGGAGTACATTCCAGGAGCGGACTTAAATGAATAATGTAATTCGAAATTGGGCACAGTAACACCAGCAATACAATAATACGTGACAAGCTGTATATTATATATCCAATGTTGTAATGTTGTGTCCAACTCGGGTTTGTCAACGCGACGCAGCTATCTCCCCCCACTCGTCGTCAATATGTTTTCAAGTTACGATATGTATGTATAAAACTAGTTGCATCTATTGCGCCGCAACTATTTTAGTTACAACAGGCCGACTTATTATTTAGTTTTATTAGTTACTTGAGTTTTATTGCGTAAATAAGTCCCGTCCACCGGAAAGTTTTCAGCCAACCTAATTCATAGTAGCAAAAAAGGAATTAAAATAATTACCGGGTTAATAACCGGACATTGTCCTTTAAGGAAGCATTTGTACAGCATGGGCTTGGTTAGCGAGCCCTGGTGTAGGAGATGTGAAAAACAGGAGGAAACTAGCCTTCATGTAATATGCACGTGTGAGGAAATGAAGGAACTCAGACAGAAATATTTCGGGAGAGATCTATTGGATCCTGCGAGTGTACTCAAACTTCCCCTGAGGAGGATAGTGGCTTTTATCGAGGACACAAGACTAACAGAGTGGAACTGAGAGATCTATTGGGGATAGTACAAAGAGCAGTATGCGCAAGTGCCTGGACGTGGTGGCGTCCAACCCAAAACAGAGAAGGAGAAGAAGAAGAAGTCCCGTCCACGTCCATCGCGAAATACTGTTGAAAGGTGGATAAGAGATTTGCCTGTGCTAGAATTCGAGGGTAACTTCGATGTAAAATTTGCATTGTAATACTGTCGTGGCGAGTTAAAACCCGTGTAGTAAAACATTATTACAAACACCGGCTTTACACGCAATAGTGTATAATATTCCGTGTATTTCGGCGAATCATCCTGAATTTACTCACTCTTTACAAAATTGCGTTACCGGGATTTGAATGTGCCCGCGAAATCTACCTTGATAAAATATTATATGGCCTTGATGTACGATGAAATTCTTACTTCAATTGTAAATGATATAAATGATAAACACATTTGGGTGTCAGTAGATGAAACCACTGACGTTACAGGACGCAATATTGCAAATGTTTCAGTTGAGATCATTGACAAAGACATGGCAATATCTGCACATCTACTTGTGTCTAAGAGAATCGAAACAACATGTCCTTGTTCACAGATACACATTTGTTTTATGCAGATTTTGTATCGTTTGTAACAACGTTTGATGCGAGTTCTCGCATCGATATGCTAATTTGTTTTTGGTGCCGACAAACTTTGAGCCAGTTCAATAACGAAAACTTCTACAACATCGTGTGTGGCGATGAATCATGGATTTATTCCTATGAATCCGAAAATAAACGTCAGTCCCCTGTTTGGGTGTTTCAAGATGAAGAGAATCCTACAAAAGTTATCCATTCGCGTTATCCATTGTGTTGAAAAAGATGGTCGTAACGTTTGTCTCAAAATCATGATGATATGTAGCTACAATTCCTTTGCAAGATCGAAGAGCGCTTAATGCGGATTGGTACACAACCGTTTGTTTGCTAGAAGTAATCGCCGTGTTCCGAGAAACCAACCCACAATTGCGAATTATCCTGATCCATTGTGTTGAAAAAGATGGTCGTAACGTTTGTCTCAAAATCATGATGATATGTAGCTACAATTCCTTTGCAAGATCGAAGAGCGCTTAATGCGGATTGGTACACAACCGTTTGTTTGCTAAAAGTAATCGCCGTGTTCCGAGAAACCAACCCACAATTGCGAATTATCCTGATCCATTGTCTTGAAAGAGATGGTCGTAACGTTTGTCTCAAAATCATGATGATATGTAGCTACAATTCCTTTGCAAGATCGAAGAGCGCTTAATGCGGATTGGTACACAACCGTTTGTTTGCTAGAAGTAATCGCCGTGTTCCGAGAAACCAACCCACAATTGCGAATTATCCTGCATCATAAGAATGTGAGTTCGTACACAGCTCGAAAGACAATTGAGTTATTGGAGCAGCAAAATATCGAATTATTAGATCATCTTCCTAAGTTCCAATGATGCTTTTTGCGTTCTCAAAGATCAAGAATAGAATTCGTGATCGACGATTTCAGTCGCTGGAAAAAGCAGTAGCTACCTTCAAAACGGCAATTTTGACTGTCCCAACCGAAGACTGGAATAACTGCTTTAACAACTGGTTTCAACGAATGCAGAAGTGCATCAGTTGTTGTGGAAAATCTTTTGAAAAGCAATGAAGCACTGTAAGTGGATCCACTGTTTGATTTTATGGAAAAATGCACCACTAAAAAGAGATCCGTCGTATTATTTGAATAAATATTGCAATTCGGAAATTATTTCCGTTCATTATAATTATGCATAGAATACTTAGAAAAGGTCATTAATAGTTAAGAGGAAATTTTCGCCTTTTATTCAGCTATCAAGTGGCAATAAAACGGAATTAATTATCAGCATTGAGTATGTGATTATGATAATTGCTTGGTCCTCCTAATTGCCTATAATTACTGTTATACGTAGGTTACGACTACGAGAACGATAAAGGAAATATTATGCATGTACGAACGAGTTAAACTGTGCGTATGGCTTCGAGCATTTAAGGTGTGAATACTGCAGTCGTTAATGGGAATTTTATTGGCCGTTTTATAAATACATGTTATATTTATTTCAACGAGGCTATTTTAAAATGTATTTTATGCGATGTTCGCTTTTTATGATGTCGTTTAAATTACGTAGCCTGGAAATCTTGTTAGGGATTCAAATATGTAAGGAAATAGCCTGAATCGCTAAATTAATATTTCGAAGTGCTATGTTGTTTTGTTTTGCTCTTATACCGTTATTGTTACAAATGGATGTTGGAATTATGACCGGCGATATATAACAGGAGGGCGGATCGATATACAGTGCATTCGTAAAGTAGCGGATAAATTCATTAAAAATTAAAAGGTAAGTTTTTCAAAAAAGCCCTGGGACCTGTCGATCTTCATTTTTAGTTTAGAGTTTTCTTACGTGAAACTAAAATATACAGGGTATCTCCAAAAACCGATATGACGTCATCGTTTTTTTAAATAAAAACATCAATTTTTTTTTTAGTACAGAATTAGAAAGCAGGTTTTTTACATACGACACGGTAATTTTGGATAATGTTTACATAAGGAAATTTGTAATATTATCGTAAACTTCGTAAATTGTTGCGGGACCTATCTGGACCAATTTTTTTCTTTGATTAAGCGTCTGAACTATGGACACTGGACTTCCCCTTGGGTAATGCCTAATTGCAGAGCAATTTGCTCATTCACTTGTCTTTGATTCTTCTCGCACGTCACTGATGCTGGTCGACCTGATTGCTTTTCGTCAAACACCTTCATTTCGTCTCTATAACAGATTTTGCACGTCGAACTCATTGGCGAACATCTTTCGCATCTTTACAATCGTTGCCATAAACAGCATTTAAAATTTCGCTGCAGTCCCAAAACCCACACATAAGCTTTCTGTTGGATAGGGTTTGTCTGATCTTCTTTTGTTTGTTGAGAGAGTTCGTGGGCATCTATTGTTTCGATTGGTCATTTGTCTCGGTGTTCAGAAACTAAATCTATCTTTTCGTCTTCTGTTACCACCTCTCAAAAACGCTTCCCTTTCTTTAACGCTGCAACAATAATGTACAGTAACAATGTCATAAAAGGCTGAACGAGAAATTTGGGAAAATCGCTTGATAGCTAAGAAATTGTAAATCGGCGGCGTTCTCGAATCACCTTGTTCATTTCATTGACAAAGTCATTTGTTGCTACAGACTTCCTTCCAAACCTCTTTCATCATGGACATCAGTTCACCCGTCCCGAAAATTTCTGCACAATTTTCGCATTGCACTATGGTTCATAATGTTTTCCCAAATACACGTCACCTTGGAGAAAATTAATCACAGAACGGATCTTACATCAATCTCACGCCTGCAAATTTCGATGGGCGAGCAACCATCCAGCGTTCAAAATTCTATCACAGATCGTTGCTTGGTACGCATCTAAGAAATGGAACTCGTGATAAATGACAGTGTTACTCAGCGACTTTACATAGAAAAATGAGACTTTGCATGCAACGTTGCCAAGTCGAATAAATTTGATTCATGAGAAAACGGTAAAAAATTCATGAGAATTAGCGACAAAGTCATGAGATGTCGCCAAAGTCGCATAGTTTATCAAATTATGAATACCTAGTTTTACTTTAATAAAATAAGTATATGTTTAAACATTTCTTATATAAAAAAACAGCATAAATAAATAAAAAAACTGAAAATATAACAAAAAGTAAAATATTGTGAAGAAAAAAACAACATAAATCTAAACTAAAAAAAAATGCAAAATACATTTTATGTATTGTAATACACAAATAAACTTTTTAAATCTTATCTAGTCGAATTCCGTTCACAATCCCCATGCGAAAATGAACACAGCGACGCTTGAGCTTTATATAGCCTCGGGGCGGGTTTAATTTCGGGGTTTTACCGAATAACTTTCAAGTTGTTTAAATAATTCCCCTTGAGTACATCCCAACGATATCATTTGAATTTATCAGAAGATGAATTTTGCTAAAACTTAAACTACTTGCTACAAGATGCCACTACCAGTCGATCTTTACGTCTGTAAATGTAGCATACTATAAAAAATTACTTATGTTACCCGTATTTTGGGGGATTTTTTTCCCAAACATAAATTATATATTTGCCGTGCTGAAAAAAAAATCATGAGATTTGGTCTTCCTGTCATTAGATCATAAGATTAATGTCCAAATCATGAGAGACTTTGTAGATTAGAACTTGCTTCTATCCCCACTACTCACACAATGTCGTTGTTAGAGACTATACATCAATCCGCCATTGTGATATAAATGCTGAATTTGCATTTATTGTATAAAACAGAAGATTCCGCGCAGGAAACTTTGAAGATAATATACTTAATGTACTTAGTTTCATGTTCGGTGAAGTGTAACCATTATTACAATTATTAAATGCCCTTCAGAATATCGTTATTTTTGAACAATCGCAGGCGCTTGAGGATTACAAGCCAGTTTTAAAAATCAATATATGTAGGTGTTTGCAGGTGTCATATATCAAGGGGAATTTCTAATAGATCCTATCCAGATCTTTATAGATCTAGAGCTTATATAACTTTTATGGTTACCTCAATCAATCTAATACATCTCGCAATACATAATTAAGAATGTACAAAACAGTATTTCACCCTGTCCGTTTAGAAATAAAATCAAAATATGAAAACGGAAAGTTTTTGTTAGAATAATAGGTGGAAAGAGATCTGAAAGTAGATTTTAAGTGAAAAAGCATACAAACCATATAGCAGCTCCAAAATTTCTAAGAACGAAGTTTATTTTTTTTCTGCCATACGAACGGTATTGCCTGAAACGTTATGTTAGTCAGCAAATTTTCTGCTAGATAATTACGGTTGTCCGTGTACTGTAGCACAAATAAGAATATATAGTTCTTCATTTTGTGAATTTCTTTTATATTTGTTCCAGATATAAGTAACCATGGCTTTCAAAGTTATTGGTAATGTAAACGTATAATTTGTCTGATTGATAACTAAGATGCCATTGAATAACAAATTGCTTTTCTCAGTTAAGAACAGAAAATACTATATAACTGCAAACAATAAATAGAATTACGACAAAATGTAACTCTATAATAGATGCATTTCACTCGACAGCCTCTACGAACCCCTTCCAAATATTACTATGGGTGACTAAAACTACTGCTAGTAAATGTTTCTGGGTACATAAAATTCTGAAATTTCAACATTATCTTACATTATATCATAATATTATATAATACTATTATATATAATTAATGTTAAGAATTACAATTTTTTTAGAAATTATCATTATTTCAGTTTTGTTCGCATTCATTCAAAAAGTTTCTTCACTTCCACATTTAGGCTGTTCAGATCTGAACTTCAAATATGTAATTTATTTTCTGACACTGACTGTTACTTATATATATTAACCTAGTCGGATTTAGTTTTAACATTTTCCAGATTCCTATTTGGAAGAATCGCTCACATCTTTTGTTTGGTAGTTTTTAATTCCCATCTTTAGTATTTTTTCAACTGTTTTTTTTGAAGGTACTGAAAGAATATATACTCTTTGAACGAAAATAATTGCTACAATTACTGAAAAAGGTGCAATGCATTAATGAAAAAAATTAATCAAGAATCCGGCTCGAAGGACCATGAATATTGATTAAAAAACTGAACATTCCTTAATGCTTTATTTAACAAAAATTATGGTATATTTACAAATTCTATATAGAACTTAATTCTAGCAGTTCTAAAATGTTAATTTTATATACATTAAATAAGTGTACCTAAAAAATCGAAGATATTTCATATTTGTTGCGGTATCGCTGATATCATCACCTGGTGTTATTAAGGAGTTTACACACATGCTTATAATGCATTTTTTATGTTCTGGTACTCGTATTTTACAATATTTATGCGATGACTTTACGAATAAGCAGGATAATGAACTAGTTTAGATTAAATACCTGACCTATGGTTATTTACGAATAAGCAGAATAATGAACTAATTTAGATTAAATACCTGACCTGGATATGCGAATTATTTGCGGATAATTGATTATTTAAATATAATACGTAAAATATACATTATGATAATTATAAATATGAAACTAAACAAGATTAAATAGATTAGTTATGATGTTGAATCTGTGACTAAACAATACCTTTTCGATACTAATAATTTTATCTAAGCAACTGATCTTTTAACGCAAAATTTAACAAAGATTGATAAATATTATATAATAATTTTATATATATATAAGTACTGACGAAAGATTTGGTACTCAAAATAAGCATATATTGCATAATAAACCTACAAAGTTTACATCATTACCAAAAGTGTATATACAGGGTTAGGCAAATGTATGGATTTGAATATATTTAATATGCCTACTTAGATTTTAAAAAGACTTTCCATAATTAATTAAATGCAAATCGGAGATTCGATGAATATATTTAGATCCGAATCAGACTTCCGGTTTAGTCGGAAATGATATTAACTTTTTTAATTTAAATGAAACACCCCGTATATTTTAACGAATTTCAATAGAGCTCTGCGCTGGGAGTTTAGCAATAATAATGTTAGGAGAGTCTTATTAAAATCTAGTAGTCGTATCAAAGATATTCGAATGGATCCATACATTTGTCTAATCGTGTATATATACATGGCTTCTTTCAGTTCATTAATCACTGTCCTCGGTGATATGCTTAATTTACTTATTAAATCACCTGAAGAGACACACCTGCTGTACTTTTGTCAGCACGTTACGTTTCTACTCTGTTGTGATACCTATATAAGCGTTCAAAATAAATTCATGTTAGTGAAACGACAATAAAAATTGTTTTTACTGCTTTTCCTAATCGTAGCATGCTGGGAAGATCGCTTAATCTAATTATATGCTCTGCGGCTATAAAGTTACCGAAAAACAACACATAAAAGTATTATGTGATAGCAAGGAAGCATTGCTGTCGCGACTGTTCATTTTACGACACCGAAGTAAGCCTTCAATCATATAATGTAATAGTTGTAGAATGTTGACTTTCAAGATTTAATAGGAGTTTAGCTTCAGATATTACAATGTTAATTAATACCCTGTCTTCGTAACAATTTTCACTTCCCAATTTGTTTAAGTAATTGAGATTTCAATAAATAAACTGTAGGAATATACCTACGGAAATTATTGATTAGATAATGTCATGGTCAATTAACAAAACTGAATTTATATTTAGAAATGTGTACCAATCCGAATTGGTCAAGATTGTGGCTTTAACTCTGAAACAATATGAATCAATAGACTCTAAATTCGTATTTCGGCAAATAAGATGCCATCTTCGGTAGGGTAATCTGAGAAATATTTGGTAAAGTTTCCACAGATGCTTAATGTTCTATTAATTCTTGTATTTTACAATTTTTATGCGATGACGATGTTTAGAATAATGAACTGGTTTATTTTAAATACCTGACCTATGATTATTTTATGCATCAGCAGTATACTGAACTAGTTTAGATTAAATACCTGACTTGGATATGAGAATTATTTGATTGCTAAAATATAATATGTAACATATACACTATGCTATAATTATAAAATATGAAACTAAACTATATTCAATAGGTTCAAATGATGTTTAATCTATGATTAAACAAGCATATCTATCTTCCAAGTTTGTATCCTAACCAACCATTGACAATGTGTTTATAAAAAATACAATTACCTGGTTTGTAGCCTTTGCGATTATCCATAGTTTCTTTTACGTTTCCAGACTGAACCGCGTCGTTGGCATAGCTCTTATTCTTCTGAATTTTCCTCAAATTACAATAGACATATCCAAGACCAGTACTGCAGACGTCTCTGCATAGAAAATTAAGATCTATTAATTCGATTCAAGGTTTGTGTAAGGGTTGTTCTGGATCATTTAAGCGTTTTGGTCACGGTTAACTTGTTGCGATAGAAGAGTTTGAAAGGTATTTGGTAGAAGATAATCGTCGTTATGGTTCATATTGTTAGGATGCTTTTAATATATCAAAATCTGAGGATCCATAGAAATCCCCATGTGTTAAACCTTTTCACGATTGCCCCAGTAAATATTTTATTCAATGATAGGAATATCGCTGTATCAGTTTATGCTTGTGAAGTGTTCGCAGACCAAGTATGCTAAATCTTGCTTGATGGTGACATTTCTAGAGCGGAGCTGGTTCTTAGAAAACCATTCTGTCAATGTGGGCGACCCTAATTGTATTCGTTCTGTAATGGAATTGCTCTGTCTGCGCGTTTGGCTTCGCATGGTTGACATAATCTCTGTGTTTGTGTCTGTGGCTGCTCCGGCAAGAGATAGAAAAGAATGGAAGAAATGTATAGAGGAGGACTGGGACTCCCAATCCAACGCCTGAAAAGGAACAAATAAGAAGAATGTCTTCTTTGTTGTATTAAAACGTCAGAGACATCGTGTGTCGATTTTCTGAACAATTGCCTTTTATTAAAAATTTTTTATATAGAGGTTATTAATTGAATCGGTGAGTTTTGAAAGGAACTAACTCCGCAAAACTTAAATTTTTGGAAAAAAAAAAAGTTTGTCTCACAACCTTGTTGAATGTTCTAATGAAAATAGCTTTTGTCTGACGCGATGTTGTTAAGTCAAGGATCAGTTACAGCTTAGAATTTATTTGGTTAGGGTCATAATAAGTTCAAAATTACGAAAAAAGGGCGATGGAGTTAGTTCCTTTTAATACCAAACTCTGACAAAAAACAATTTTACTTATAAGAAAAGGTTTATTCAGCTTGTAAACAGTTTTTAAAAATACAAAACTCATGGTATATATTCTAGAGATTGTTGTCAGTGTTGGTAGTAGGCCATGTTAAGTAATCTTCATAAAATTGCTTGTCTCTTGCATTGCTCTCCGGAATATATCTTATAAGCTCCTTTACAGCATCTATTTTGTTCGGCTTAACAGGTACCCTCCCTTCAGGGTATGCGGATAATAGCGAATCAAAAATGTTTGATGCATCTGGTCTTGATCCAGGTTGATTTAGATTGAATCTGTGCTTTTGCAGACCTCCTATATACACTGATACCTGTAGTTGACCAGAGGTGAGATATTTAAACTCCATGAATGGCGCTGGTGTAAAAGCTTGCTTTATATGGCGTGGAACGTTTCTGCCGTAAGACTCTAGTGACAAACAGTTCTTTTTAAACAGACTGGGCCACCATCTGTTGAAATCTTTTATGCCCTCTGCCTGTACTACCTTAACTGATATGTTGGACTTGGAATTAGCTATAAGTTCAACATATTCCATTGGATGATAAATACGATCCATTTTGTTAATGCGACGTTTGAAAAGGCCGAAGGTCCTATCACAATCCAAAAAGGAATGTTCTCGTATCGGGAATCTCTGCACAATAGTTTTAAATCTTTTTGATTCAACCAATCCCATGCAGGTACGTATAAACGTATGATTCCTATTCTGTCCTGGGCACGAATCGAAGAAGAGATATAAAGTTTTTGCGGTTTTTGGAACACAGTCGTTAATGTAGTCCATAAGAAAACTATACACCTCATTGGCACCCTTCTTAGCTATTCCTTCAGGGTACAGATAGATTCTGGAGGAATTATCTTTTAGATTCGTTACACAGAAAGTATAGACCCATATTTGCTGCATGTAAAAAATCTCTTGCACAGGGATATGTGGCAACGGCAAATTCTGCATAAAATCGAACACAATGCCACACACCGAATTATCCAGACTTGCAGAGTTCTCTAGCAGCTTTGATTGCATTGTAAAATTTTTTACTTCTTCTTTTGTGAACCTGAAGTTCACCTTGTATAGCTAACTTTGCTGCTTGAGATAAATGTGTATTTTTTAGCTTAGTTTCCAGTTCTTCGCATGTAGAGCATACATCTATTTGGGGGCGACCAAATCTTAACTTAAAGTTTTCGTTAAAGTATTTTAAATAAAATGCATATTTAATGTTGATGTTCCAATATTTTGATTGAAAAAGATTGTACATAATTTTCACATTAAGCCTTGCATCTAAATACTCTAGTTCGTTGGTGCCATAATGAATAGTTTTACTTGGAAATGAACGAATGTGGTCGTATATTTTTTTACATGTCTCTCCAGAAATCGCGTGAGATTTGACGTTAGACCCTCTTTTGTCTTGTGGGGTAGTATTTTGCTTAAGTAGAGTACAGATACGGAAAACACGTTTCTGGCTAATAACATGCAGATTCAGAAAAGCTTTTCGGCATACCTGGATTCTATCACTTTTCCGTAAAATGAAAAATTTGAAACTAGCCTTACGCTTCTCCTTCTTTCCTCGTCGACGTTTAATGTCTAAACACTCAATTAAACGTTGTAAGTGTTGGTCTTGTTCATTTTTCGATTCGAAATCGTGAAACTGGGTCAACACCATTATCTGATCTTGTTCAAAAAATTTGCGGTAACATCCCATTCTACAACTGAAAGTCAAAATATGTTTAAATAACCGTAATTTTGTAGCTAGTTACTAAACGAGCTCTAACACTGATATATGAAGTTACCTGCATATGGGAGTCACAATAGATTTTTTGGGACAGTTCTTCCTTTACAAGTAATATATTGTTCCCCTTTCAGTTGTTTAAATTTTCTAACGTTACACTACCAAGTCTCAGGTTCCCTAATTCGCTTTTTCCCTTTTCGGATGATATCAATGTTGCCTTCTTCAGCTTCCATTTCAAATACAGGATACTTTTCGAATATTTCAGTAAACGAATGTCCCACCCAACGTTGCACAATATTATAATATTTTATAAGTTACAATGTACAAAGCGCATTTACAATATAAACCAAATGCGCATACCTTTATGTATGAACATTCAGTCGCGAAATTGGGATTAAAGGAAACTAACTCCGGCACTTAGTTCCTTTCTCCACCGATTCGATTTTAACTGTTAGATGAAACAAGGTAACGTCAAATCGGAGTTAGTTCCTTTCATCACCATTCGATCCGTAGGGTTTCAAAATATACTAATATGTACACGTAAATCTCAAAATGTCGAGATTGTGGAGTTAGTTCCTTTTAATACTCACCGATTCAATTAAAGTTCTTAATTGATTGGGTTTTATATTTTATTGCCTTAATTCTGATGTAACAAAATGTTTTTCTAAGTACATAATTCTTATTTAAGTTCTTCTCTACAGTGGCTTCATCTATCGTTTGTTTTTTAAGGCTTTTCTAGTCTCATTGTTCCTATATCGTGTGTCTTTATCCAAGGTTCTGTCCTGTGACACACGCAGTCCCAGATATTTATAAGTGTCGCAATGTTTAATTTCTTGTCCATAATTTAAGATAAGATCTCTTTGTACGCCAACTATGCACATATATTCTATTTTTTCTTTGTTCACCTCTAGACTTCATTTACAATATTTTGCTAGTACTAAATAACAATAATAAATTTTAACTTTATTTTTCATCTACGAATATACGAACGTGTTCTCGGTTTTTGTACATATGTACATATTTTATTAACCGGAAATATTATTATAAAATACGCGAACGTTTAAAACGAAATATAACAAAATCCCATGTCAGACGCAGTAGTAATTTTAATACATACAAATATAACATGGCAGTGCGTGTTCGCGAACTGTTTTAAAAACAATTTATCATACGCCTTAGAAAGAGCCGGCATACGAATTAACTCCAATCGACATACAGAAAAAGTCAAACTAACGAGTTCATAAATAGTTTTAATTATTCCGGGTAGGTATAAAATCGTCATTATTTAAACTAGACAACGCATTTAATGAATATAAAAGAATATACTTGCATGAACGTCTGTGTGTGTGTGCGTCTGTGTGTGACGGACAGCGCTTTGACAAATTGTTTCTGGTTTGATATGTCGCGTGTTAAAAGGCACATAAATACAAAATGTGGAGACGAGGGTGACCACCACGTGTGTGGTCTTTAGAAATGGTGCCACCCGGCCCCTTCGGCCTTTACGTTGATGTTTTGTTTTGTGTTTTTTTTTTTAGTCGTTGATAACTTATCACGCCCTTGATATTTAATATACGCCTTGGCCAGGAATTGTAAATGAGCAGGGTTTTTGGTGTTTTCTCACATAAAAAAAAAACAAGTTGATAAAGCTTGACTAATAAAAAACAAAATAGGAAAAGTTCAAATTGTTTCTGAGTGCCTATAATACTCATTAGAAAACTAATAAAATACGATAAACATGGTGGAGGAATTACGTGTATGAGTATTGACAAACCAGTTATTTTGTACAGGTGTTGGAAGATTCCTTAAATAAACGACAAGACTTCCTTTCCTTTCGCATGAATACACTGATCCCGGCGACTTGTCCATGACTGTAAGCAATGCTGAAAGTCTTCGCGTGTTAAATTGGTAAATCATTTTGATGGAATCCTTCTCATAATGAAAAATTGAAAATTAATACAGTTAATTTTTTATTTCCTTAATTTATTATTGAAATAATTTACAGACAGTCTAGCAATTTTATTGTAAAAATCGGTTTTTACAGTGACGATTTGAAATTGGTTCATGTTACAGTAAACTTTACTTATTCAGTTCAGATTTAAGCTTCGGATTTTATAGATCAAGTTCTTCCATCTTTCTCTCCTTAGTTTTTCCATCCGTTTCCTTTTCTCTGAATTTTTCCAGTATTTCTAGCAGTTTGAATCTTTAACATTTGTTTAGACCACGCTCATTTTGACCATCTTCTTTCTTTCTCATATAATCCCTTTAGCTGGCATTGTTCCCGGAATTCTAATTACGAGAGTGAGTCAAGAAGTACCTGAAAATTAAAACAGATGGCGCTGCCACTTCAAACCCAACATTGTGCTTGTCAAGAAGCATCTTTCTAAAGAACGCATCCTATCTTTCAGACTGATCTGTTAAATAGTTTTGTTGCGACATCCATTTGAAACAGATGTTTATGAGCATTTTCGTAAAATTGGTAAAAGTGAATTTCGTATACTATTTCTTGTGCGAGAAAACACGCCAACCAAAAAAAAAACTTGAAAAGTATTATAGGGAGTCTTCACCATCGACCACGTTAACGTGTTCAACACTGTGATTCGGTTGGATTTCCTTAATCGTCTCAAAAGGGCTTCAACTTCGGAAACAGAAAGAAATCACAAGGGGCAAAATTTGGGGAGTAGGAGAGTGAGATAGAACTGCCGTCTTCCTTGAGGCTAGAAACTGATGACGGATGGATTGGTGCATTGCCGTGGTCTAGGATCCACGAATTATTGTGCCACTTGGCAGGCCGATTACAACGAATGTTTTCTTTAAGTCGCCGAAAAGCATGGCAATTAAATCGTCCATTAGCTGCTTCACCTGGTGGGAGAAATTCTTTGTGTACGAGGGACACCGTTTATATTTCTACAATCGACCACTAGATGGTGCTTTTGACATATGTAATCACTATATTCTTAAAGTTTGACATTTGTCAATGAGAAATCAGCGATTGACAGTGACAGTTTTAAGATAAGTTTGTAAAATAATGGAGATTACTCGTGAAGGTTTTCGTTGAATGATTTTTTACGATGATAAAAAAGGCCTAATTCCACAAGAATACATTATATCGCTTCGGTGAGTGATAAATCACCTAAAGGTCGACCAAAAACTGTTGTGATTCGATTCCAAAAAACATCGATGCTGTGCGGAAAATGATAGAACACGATCGACATGTGACCTAGAGGCATCTCTTGGCGTATCGCAGACTGCAATTCATTCGATTTTACATTAACATTTATTTGTAAAAAAAAATATGTTCCAGATGGATTCCACATAACTTGACCGAAGCATTATATACACCAGAGTCTAATTCTTCGCCTATTTTATCTTTGTTGTTTTTAATAATGTTCTGTTTAATATTATCTGTTTTAAATGATATAATTGTTCGTTATTAAGTTTTTTAATGAAAGTACCAATTTCTTCCTAAATCCTAAGTGATTGAATTATGGGGATTAGTTATATTATTTTTTTAATTTTGGTTAAACTAAACAAAGTGTTTTAGATTTTTGTTGACTGTTCAGGATGTTATTGATAATATTTATAGAGTAACCATTGTTTAATGCTATTGTGTATATCCTGTTTAGTTCGAGGTCGAAATTATTTTTACTCATAGGTGCGTTAATTAATCTATGCATCATTTATTGCTATGTTGATATTTTTGTGTTATAGGATGAAATGATTTAGTGTGTACTGTGGTGCCTGTATGTATTGGTTTATGGTATATAGCGAACTCGTGTTTCAATTGCGAAAGAATATTATAGTGGATTTACAATAAAATTTTTGAAACTAGTCAATCGGCTATTAAAGTCATTATGAATACATTTACCAGGTCTAAACTGGTGAAATATTGTAAACAGGTCCTCAATAAACTAACACAAGACAACCCTGTGTCACTGATATGGATGCCAGGACATGAGGTAATTAAAGGCAATGAAAGGCCGGCGAACTGACCAAAGAAGGTACTAATAGGAACTTCATAAGACCAGAACCTGTTTGTGGAATCGCTAAGGATTCCGCTAAAAGGGTGATTTGGTTATGGCTAGAAGGAGAACATAAAAAGAAATCGCCATTAACAGAAAGTCAAATTCATGCTAAAACACTACTAAGGGAGCTGGACAGAAAGTTTTCAGCCAACCTAATTCGTAGTAACAAAAAAGAAATTACAATAATTACCGGCTTAATAACCGGACATTGTCCACGTATAGACTTCAGTCTATACGTGGACGCGGTGTAAAGTAGTTGTGCGTAAGCGGTTCTCTTGCTTTACTGTGCCCCATGTGCGACTTTTTAATTAATAGTTTTTACCTACTGATGATGACAACTTAGTTGTCGAAATACGTATTTAGGATACGATTAATAATTGTGGTAAGGGGTTATATACCTTTTTTAAATTTTTACTTAACCATAGTCTCCATTGAAAGAATTTTCAAACTTAGTTTGTCGGATTGTAGTTATTAACGCACCACATAAGGCGACATTTACATGTAAAAATGAGATTTAATATTCATTAATTCTCATTTGCAGTAAGTTCATTTATTATCGAATAGGTGAAAGAACATTGGTGACAGGGACCTAAGGTTTTATATAGTTTTAAGAAATTATGTTATATGTAATTAATGATTAATATTAAGACAGTTCATTTCATAATTTTATAAATAATAAAATTGGTATATTCAAAAGAAGTTTTAGATCTATTTTGCATAAGTTAAGGAATCCAATTTTTGAAAGTAGAACAACGGACCCTGAGATAAGTAAATTTTTAATTCAATAATTTGTTATATTTGATATAGTTTTGATGTGATACAATAAGTATTTAATTCAATAAAATTTTTCTATCGTTACATAATATTTTTGGCATCATCAATGTGTGGTTTGTAACATTTTTGATGCTGCAACGTAGGGCAATTTTATAAATGTAATAATATATTAGATGTGTGTATATACCTACAGCTCTCTTGAAAATCATTTGCTATTATGAAAATTAAATTTGCTCTTTATAAGGATCTTTTCTCAAAATACCTTAAAATAACCTATTTACGTATAATTTGAATTATATCCCACTTGCAAATTTCGTATTCCACATAAACTAATTTCCAACACAATTTAAAACCTCTTTTGAATTATGTATTAATGTAAAATTAGGCACCGATTACTGCAAAATGAATATTTTACATATTCCTTTACGAAAAGCAAATTAGCTTACTGCAAATTAATTTTAAATCCACGGCGAATCAACGGGGCAAATTAACAAAGCTGATAAAGTACATACTTATTGACGTGCCTACACTCGCAAGCACAAGATAATTCCTTCACTCGTAAAGGGCCAATCTTCTTCGGTGAATTTTATTTACTATGTTAATTATGATTGTGCTCAGAACAAGAAAATCAGATCCCGAAGGTTTAACGCACATACAAAGTAACCTTTGTGAATTTTCGAACAATAAGCTTGATCTCATATTGTATGATAATGTAATTAACAATTATGAATTAATTTCTACCTCATATTATTGATTACGTTCTTCGAACAATGCCTTCATTGTTTCCACTGATTGTACTCGTCTTATCTTTCTTATGAATCGGTCTCTCGATACACCTGGATAATATAAACAAACGAGAACCATTTTGAAATAAATTCTATGCTAAAATGTCAATCTAAGATGTTACGAATGATATACTTTTTGTCTATTTTACGTAATGGAATGTTTATGAATAAATACACAACTTTATACAATTGCATGTACATACACGCGGATGATTTGACGGAAGGCGTGACTGGCCTATCAGTGTTTGTTTATGAAAAAAAATGGTCGAATTTTCCAGTAGACCATGCTTTCACAGGAAGTTGTTTAAACTTTCATTATTATCTGAGGTTTAGTTTGACAAATACAATTGCTTAACTCTGCGTTTCTCGCACCATGAGCTTTGCACTCACCTTTGTATAAATTGTGATGTCATCTTTACATTTCTACCAGTTTGAACTTCGTCTACGTAATCCTCAGTAGGCATATACGGAACAATATGACATGCGACAATATGCATCATAACTAGAGATTCATTTGCTGAACTATATGTTTCGGTAATTATGTTATAATCACCAGTAGGTAATAATAATACATTTATTTGACCGATAGAATAATTAAATAACAAAACAAAGCAAGAGTACAACAAACCTACTCCATAATTTTTATAAAAACATCATTCAACTAATTCCTAATATATAAAACTGTTTTTGAGCTAGCTATTCAGTTCCATAGCTGTTTAATCCCTTTATATACTCGTACTCTTATAACAGGGTACGTAAATGAATTTCTTGACATTGAGAAGCTATATGTGGAAGTAGTCGACATCCTCTTCACTATCTTTATACACATATTATTGGTTCGATTTATAAGAGGGCATATTATTCCATAGCAGGCAGACACACTGCTTGATCATTTAGAGCAGTGTTTTTCAACCTGTGGGTCGCGACCCCCTGGGGGGTCGCGAAGCCTCTGTAGGGGGGTCGCGAGAGGTCGAGAGAACTCAGTAAAAAAATCAATAAATTTTAAAAAGGTAGATATATTAAAAAAATGTTAAGAAAATGATACTCGTTATGTTATTTATACAAACACATTAACAAAAAATAAAATCTTCGAGTACTCGTTCATTTTAATGTGAAGGTTGCGCTTGAGTTTGTTCAATCAATTTCTCCCATCGTGGATCCGTTTTTTGCAACTTTAAGTATTAAATCGTTTTCCAAATTTAAGCGATTTCTTAGTTTACTTTTTATTTGGGCCATTGATGAAAATGCCAACTCGCACAAGTACGAGGTAGAAAATGGAATCAAACACTTCAAAGCCTCGGTTGTTAATTCCGGGTATTCTGTTTTTCTTTTTAACCAAAAGGTATCCAAATTTTCAGACTTGAATTCCAAGTGTAACATCCCATCGACAGATAATTCCAGCAGATTCTCTTTGAGCTTAGTTGATAAATTTGCTTCATTTACAGCTGCATTTAAAAACGGATTTAAGATCCATCTTTGCCCAGTGTTATCCGATATCTCTTGCACTGAGAAGTAATGACACAATTCTTTCTTCAAATTATCTAACACCATTTTCATACCAGATATATATGAGTTGATGTTTATCTCGCTTCCGACTTCTTCAATGAAAGACTGTGTCGACGAAAATGAATCAAAGTTGTTTTGATTTATAAATGATGACCACAATTCAATTTTTTTTATGAATCTATGGAGTTTGTCTTTTGCTGTAATGACATTTTCATCCCGCCCTTGAAGACTTTTATTCAAGTTATTTAAATTCTCAAATAAGTCAGAAAGAAAAGCCAATTTCAAAAGGAATTCCGGGTCAGAAATGAATTCAGAGTAATGTGACTTGGCTTGTTGTAAATATACTAATAGTTCAGCGCGAAGTTCCATAACTCTGGTCAGTACTTTGCCTTTTGATAACCACCTAACTTCTGTATGGTAAAGCAAATTGCGGTGTAGTGCCCCCATATCTTCACAAATGATTAGAAACAATCGAGTCTGCAACGCTTTTCCTTTAATAGAATTTACAATGTTAATAATAATATTTAGAACTTGACTGTATTCTTGTGGCAAAGTTTTGGCTGCAAGAGCTTGGCGATGGAGAAAGCAATGCATCCAACAAGCGTTTGGCATCTGTTCTTTCAGTCTAGCAATAAATCCACTCTTCGCACCAGTCATGGCTTTTGCTCCGTCACTACAAATAGCAATGCATTTTTGTGCCCAATCGTTATTCATATCTTGCGTAGCTTCAATGAACGTGTCATGCAAGCACTGACCTGTAGTATTTTTGGGTAGTGCCTTGCAAAATAGTATTTCTTCCATTAATATTTCATAGGATTCAAAACGCACAAAAGCTACAAACTGCGCACAACCCGCAATATCCGTTGATTCATCAAATTGCAAGGACACAAAAGAACTTTTCTTAATTTTTTCTATGACTTGATCACGAACGTCAGTCGCCATATTGCTTATCCTGCGTTGAATGGTATTGTCAGAAAGAGACTTTTGAGCTTTTCGACCTCTTGCTTGCCAAACATAATCTCTGCTATATCTAAAGCCGCTGGTAAAATCAAATTTTCGGCAATACTGTGAGGTTTTCCTGCTTTAGCCACACGAAAAGCTACTCGATAACTAGCGAGCAACGCTTTCTCATTTAGGTTGGACATTTCTCCTATAGCAGTTTTTTGATATTCAAGAGCTTTTAATTTTCGCTCAAAAAATTCCACGGGTTTATTTTTTTCATTAGGATGTTTTCTGTTTAGGTGGCGTACCAACAAAGTTTCAAAGCAAATTACGCACTGCGGTTTATTCTCAATCACAGTAAACCCAAATTTCAAATAATTGTCGTCATAAAGACGTTTTTTCTTTATTCCACTAGTGCCGCTAGACTTAGACGTTGATGGTTCTGATGATCTTTTCAGGAATTTATCCATTTTCAATTATAACAAACAACTCAAATAAATACGTAAAATAAGTGATTCGCGCTCTTCAAACAACTAAACAGCAGACGACACGACCACTTGCTTCGCGATCTTGCACTCAACTGCCGTGGCCACTGTCGACCGCCCTATTTATAGGCCAGCGCATTCTAGCGAGAATCATCTCGAAGCGTAACGAAACTTGTGGACGTTTAGCGCGGGCCGTGGAACCTGCGGGGGACTACCAGCGCCATCCGTTGGTAACACTCGGAACCTGTACTAGTTCCGAGTGTTACCAACAGATGGCGCTGGGAGTCTCGGCCCTAACAATATGTTTGTATTTGTTTGTTAGTTATCAATTGGCCACATATTTGATTTAAAATTATATGTTTTACGTACTTAATTGTATATTTATATCCGAATCCTAATAACGCAAACGCCTAAAATTTTTGCATACATGAAAAAAAAGGGTCGGGGGTCGGGAAATATTTTTTGATACTAGGGGGGTCGTGTCATGAAAAGGGTTGAAAAACACTGATTTAGAGGATTTACACGTGCGTTGGCATACACATGATGAGTCATGTGTACATTATCGACAATTTTTAAGACCAGCCGTTGTCTTAACTTTGTGTATAATATTGTACACAGTTGCGCTTGTGAGAACAGAGACGGTCTTGAAATAAAAACACAAATTTTTTGATTATTAACGGATGTGCTGCTGCAAACTCCTTCCAGTGAATGTATCGCTACTTGCATCTAAATATAAGAGGGAGGAACCTACTATGCTATTTATCACTTATTTACTGAGGGAAATAGGAAAATCTGTTTGATTCTGATGCATTGATATAACTCAATCCCTAATATATTTTGCAATATTTTTCCAATTCCCTTCTCCTCCATGTCTCTCATCAGAATGTTCTTGTGATGGTCCCTGCTCATCACAAGAACATTCTGATGAGAGAGCGGACACGAGAGGCCGATGACTCATCGCCCACAGGCGTACTATTGAAAATTTGTATTTTTAAAGAGTTTTTAGTTTTATTTATATAATTGGAAAGCAAACGAGTGGTGATCTATAAAATACGAAATGCATCTTTATTTGTTCATTTTGTAGTTCAAGTTGAGTAAATGAGTATTAATATTAACTAGCAATACTTCCTTATTAATATATTATTATTATTAGCATATTAGGATATATTTCCTCAGAGACACCTTTCCGGAAGTTGGCAGACTTCTATCCGTTTTTTAAAAGTTTTCAGAAAAGCACCATTGAGAGTAGCTCTTTACAGGGAAAAACTTCCATCTTTGTAACTACCTCCCTCTCTAGTACTAACTAGATGGGGAACATGGTTATAAGTAAAGGCCGGATTTTATGCAAAAAAAAAAAAACTGAAAATATGCGCATAAATATGCAGATGGTCTAAATATGCACTTCCTTATGAAAAACATGCAGGTAAAAAAATACGAGGAATGTTAGAAAATGGAATACTGTAGAAAAAAATATTCTATTATGTTTACTGCAAGTTTATTTAGAACATTTTTACAACATAATTAACTATGAAAACAATTTACAATCACATATTTCTCAAAGTTTTCAACAGAAAAATTGTGACGCTTGTCTGAAAACACGTATTTATATATTGAAATGGTTCGTTCTACGTTGACGCTTGTTATAGGAGCATATTTCAAATTAGAAATATCATCTATTGTCAACTCAATATTTTCTACTGAATCACCACACAAGATTTTAGCAATGTCCTTTAGCTTTTTAAAACCCTCATTTTTTTCTACTACACTTAAAAATTTTTCATACACGGACTGTCCCACTCCTCCTTTAATATCAAAACATGACTTTTCAAATTTGTTTATTATTTCAACGCTCTCGATTAGCGACATAAATTGTTTCTTCTCCAACTGCAATATAGAAGTGGAAATAAAACTGTAATTGACTTTAATAAACGCCAACTGTTGAGGTATTCTTTACTCGAATACACCTTTTGGGCGTCTATCACAGATTGTACATCCCTATCAAGATCCATAATAATTGTCTTTATTCCTTTATAATGGTTTGCATGAAAAATAGCAGCCTTCAACCACGTTGCCCATCGTGTGATTACTGGTTGAGGAGGAAGCGGAACACCGGGTAGATGTTGTTTGTGAAACTGAACTCGAAATGGGGCCTTTAGAAATACTTTCTTAACACTACTAATTAAAGTATTTACTAAGGGAAAATGGGTTCTGACTTTTTCTGCAACACGATTTAGTGCGTGCACCAAACAATTTATGTGAATTAAATTTAGGTAAAAGATTTTCAAGTTGAAAGCTGCCTTCACCATGTATGGTGCAGCATCCATTAAAAACAATAGAATTTTCTCTGTTGGAATCGATTCCGGCAAGAAGAAAGTTGCCAGTTCTTCCTGTATAAACCTTGTTATTGTCAAATTATTTGCCTTTTCCAACTGTTTGGATAAAATTAAATAAGATTTTGCTTTAAGGATAGCTTAAATGAACTATGTATCATCGGCACATACTATCAGTAGTTTCATCTACGCATGTATAAAGATAATTGTTTGCAACAACCTTCTTAATGCTATTCAATATTTCTGCATAGGTACAGGGAATATAATTTTTTCTTAACGTGCTCTCGTCAGGAATGTTATATTTGCTGATATAGTTTTGCAAAAATATCTTGACATTTAAATTGTTTAATATATGTAGTGGAATATCTGCCGACACAAACATTTGACACAAATTTTCATTAAATTGTTCTTGTTCCGATTTTATTGGAAGTTGATGACAAACGTTTCGGTAATGTTTGCTGACTCTTCTTCGCCAATTTCATGTTTGTTAGTTTTGCAGCATGGGATGGAGTTTTCATATGTTTGTCGACTTGGAATTTTCTCTCACTTGTAATCTGTAAAAAAAAAATCATATCATCGATTGTTTTCTTACAAAATAAATGTTAGTAAAAGATAAAGAAATAATTAAAAACTTAATTAAAGGAAATGAACTTAAAATTTTACTCACAATCTTGCAGCATGCTACGCAAAACACTTTTTCTCCATCCATACGCAATTCTGAATAAGGTGCAATCCATCCAGGCACAATCGCTATTTTCGGAATTTTTGCTATTATATATCACAACTCACAAGTTTACACTTCGAAAAGCCAACGTAAAATTACGTTTAAAATAAAATTACTTTCGAATATGGGAATAAATTTCTCCGAACAGCAAAGAAACACATACACTTCTAATTTTCAGATAAAATGTATTTTTGTATTTATTTAGAAGTTTCAAGGTATTAGCTTTTCCTGGAATTTTGTCCCGGCCTGGATGTATGGGAAGAGCATTATCAAATTCTCGGAAAAGTTACGGGATGAGGCTTAATAGAATGCTATTTCTAATTTAAAGAGGGCTGCTTAATTTTTGTTTGTTACATCCACGACATATTTTTAGTAATACCTATAATAAATTTGATTTGGTAAATAAAAAAAACTAAATAAAAAAAATAAATAAAACAAAGTTTCGTTACATGTTTAAATGACGATTCTGAGTGCAAGGAACTAATACAAATTCTAAATTAAAGAAATCAGTTGTAGTTTCTTCAGGAACGCTTTGGAAATTTCCAAAAACTAATCACTTATTTTGAAAATCAAAATCTCAAATTAAATGATGGATTAACCACATTAGATTTTTCTATTAATAATTTGAAAAATATTCCAAGTGACTTTGGATGTGGCTTTCGGCAAAGTTAGATGTGGATACTAATAAAAATCCAGATTTAATAACATTGCGGCAATTGTGTATGGGGACAATGCCTCAACATCTAACTGCTAAATACGCTGAAATAAAAGAATATTTCCAGTATGCACCTATAACTAGTTGCGATGTAGAAACGACGTTTTCTATCTACAAGAATGTATTTCATTCAAAGAGAACACATTTTACAGAAGAAAAACTTGAGAATGTAATTCTAGTTAATATTAATACTCCTTTACTCAACTTGAACTACAAAATGAACAAATAAAAATGTATTTCGTATTTTATAGATCGCCACCCTTTTGTTTTCCAATTAACAGTCAAAATAATTGAGAGAAGTAGATTCGATGAAACTATATTAAACAGGATATATGTATTACAAAAATTACGAAGTAATTAACATTTAAAACAATGAAAGGAAGAAACTCACCGCGCTTTATTTATCCTACGAAATATAAACTAGTAAGTAAAATAAATTATTAGATCTCCTCACCCTTCTATCTACGTCCATGAAGAAAGGAATTTAACTATAATATTGAAGTAGTTGCGTCACAATTCAATGACAGAAAACAGATATGTGGTTAATCGAGTGAATAGTACTATTCAATAACTAATTCAATAGACTATTTATATGGTCCATCGTAATTTCGGCCTGATGCGTCCGGTCTCTAGTGATAAGCCAAAAAGTTGTTACAAGTATTTAAACAATTTTCTTCTTCTCTCATTGTGTTACAAATATTGCTAGCTGCAGGCTTTAATGCCACTGATTTTTCAATTATAAATTCGTACAATTTTACCTTTATTCCCGTTCGTGATGTATTCTACATTTCCGTGCCATGTTTCTAATTTTGACATATTCTTTTTATTCTAAGTCCATGATTCTTATTTTAGTGTTGAGTTATACTAAACATACGTTAACTAAGCACTTAAAGAAAACCTGTTTGAGGCATAATTTTTGTTAATTGTTCATTAACATAAATTTTTTAGGTAAATTCCAAAACACATCTGAACTACCTTCGTATTAATGCTTTAAGTCTACATTTTGTATCTAAAACACTTCAAAAACAGCAATGGCTACAAGAATATATGCACATATACGGACGATAAAGCAGGTAATCTGTGCAGTGTTGAGTTTTACGACTACAATTTAATTGGCTAAACGCTGATGTGTTACGACCAGGTAAGGGCGACACCGGTAGGGCAGATAGGAAAATGTGGCGCGATCGTAAAATTGTCGTTTTCCATTGCGGAGGGTTGGCGAGATCCACCTCGTAAACTACTGGTGGAAAACCTCGACTTGACGCAATCACACGAATACGCCGAAAAAGGATCTGCAATCGTCAACATGTACTTCCCCTCGTTTTGTCGAAGTGCCAAGTCGGAATAAATTTGATTGATTTATACGGCAAGAGCGAATTCAATGGTAAAGTTTCCATCTTGTTTAAAGGGACTTCGGATGTTGTGTTTTCAAATAATTGTCGCGAGGTGTTATAAAGTCAACGGTAGCCGAAGAATGTCTATAATTCAATGCCGGTAGTAAAACGTAGAAATTCCCAGAATGCTCAAATCACGAAACGAACGGGAATTTAAACTCAGTACTTTTATCGTTTTAATTAAGTTAATTACAATATTAAACTGAACTTATTTACTAAGGGTGGGAAAGCGTTCATTGATAACACTGGCGTCTAAAGGTTTTGTCACAGGAACAGTTACAACCTGATTATCACCCGCCATTTTTTGTATGTTTTACACCCAAATTAGCATATCTTGCTCCATACATTTCATTATTAAGATTTCTTATTTTTAAAGCCGCTTTGAAACAATGTTACTGTAACCATGCCTTTTTGGTTACGCAATAGAGTATTAATCTGGATAAATCTGATTTCGGGGACTAACCGAATGACTTGGGGTTCCCCAGGTAGTATTTGCATTGCCGTGCTGGTATAGTTCGTTTCAACTTATTTTAATTTGGTAAACAATTTTATAGCAGCCCTTGGCATAAGGCAGGGATGCACAGACTTATAGGGAACAGGGGCCACTCGGGAAAATTATAAGGCAAGGACGGGCCACTGCAAAACACAAATATTTTTATTTTTAAATAGTATGAATTACTACAAATGATAAAAATAGAATATTCAAAAATGTTTGTTGTAATTATGTAATCGTAATGTAATCTAATCATTACAATGTAATATTTCATGTTTTATTATTTTGATGCATGACATTGCATTGACCTAACAATTTTGTTTATGTTTGGCTCCACAATACTTGTCGCCACACGTAAAATTGCTTCCAGATTTTCATTTGCCAGACGGTTTCGATTTTTTGTTTTGTTAAGTTTTATCACTGAAAACGTTTGCTCACAAATATACGTCGATCCAAATAAGCTTGAGTAAGTTGAGTAAATTACCTTCATTAAACTTGTTTCGTAAATTATTATCATTTTGCATGTCTCAATTCCAGCTGTATTGATTCTGATGCATTTTCGGGTGAAATGTTGAAAGGATTGCTGAAAATGTCTAATAGAGATTTAACTTTTTTGAAGTCTAGAAAATGATCATGAAAAGCTTGTATTAAAATATCAATTTTTTCAACATAAGCGAAATTGACATCAGTTTTATTGAATTTCTCCATAATTTTTATGTAGTTCGGAAAATGTCTGTAATTGGCTGAATTCATTTGTGTCCTGAAAAGACTCAATTTGCATTGAAAGGACGAAACATGAGAGTATAACTGCGAAATTAATTGATCTTTGCCTTGGAGTCGTGTATTTAAGACATTCAAGTGATTCGTGATGTCTACAAGAAACGCTAAGTCACACAACCAATCAGGGTTGTCGAGTTCGGAGACGTCCTTTTTCTTTTCCGACAGAAATATTTTGATTTCTTCAATCAAGTTAAGAAACCGCTCTAGTGACAACCTACCTTACTTCAGTGTAAAACAGGAGATCACCATATTCGCTTTCAATATCCTCGAGAAATTGTGTGAATTGTCGTTGATTGAGACTTCGTGATTTTATAAAGTTTACAGTAGGTACTACAACTTTCATCACATTTTCGAATCCCAATAATTTTGAACAGAGGGCCTCTTGATGTATAATGCAATGAAACTACATTAATTCCTTGGTATCTATGTTTTAGTTTGTAAATACTCTTTTAACATTATTATTATACCAGATTTACTTCCAACCATTGAAGGTGCTCCGTCAGTCGTAATTCCAGATAATTTCGTTAAATCAAAATCCATTATAGAACATTTTTCCAGAAGAGCTTTAAGCATGTCCCTCCTGTTGGTTTGACTTGTCAAAGAACTCATACCAATCAGTTCTTCACAAGAAAATGTAAGTTTAAATATTAAGAAAGTAAATAAAAATCCGAAATTGGTGGAGACTGTGCTTGAAATCTGAAACAGAAATAAGAAAAACACTCTAACCACAATATATATCAATAAATACGATATACGTATTTCGGCAACTAAGTTGTCATCTTCAGTAGAATAACCTTAAAACTGAAAAAAATTTTAAACGTAGCGTTTTTGGCTAAGGTAAACCTTAGAAGATATGATCTTCACCAAATCGCCAGTGGGATAACACAAAAACGCTACGTTTAACATTTTTTTCAGTTTTAAGGTTATTCTACTGAAGATGGCAACTTAGTTGCCGAAAACGTATATAGTATTTATTGATATATATTGTGGTTAGGGTGTTTTTCTTATTTATGCTTCAAGTAAATAAAAAAAATCGTCCTGTAAATTAGTTTATAATTGCACAGATCTTAACCAGGCATTCCTATTTTCTTAAAGTTAAAAATCAATTTAGAAGTTTGTTATAAATAATACACCGGAGTTCTTCCTAAATTTTTTATTTTCCTTTTCCTTTGCTGAGCGGGATAAAGCTCTCGTAATTAAATTCGAGCTTGCAGTCTTCCATTCTGACGAAATTCTCCACTGAATGTGGCGCTGTCGCCCGGAAATCAACCTGAAATTTGTTGTTCTTTGTTGCTTACTGTTATGCCGGAGTAGTGGGTCGATGTTTACTTTTAATATACAAATTTCCATAATTGCCTTCGCATATAAAAGATGAAAATGAGGCGACCTTTTTAAAATCCGGAGGAGGAAATTTTTCGTAAATTTTTTCGCGATATTTTTCAATTTAAAGTATTAAAAAGAACAAAAAGAGCAACCGGGGTTGTTCACAATATAGGAATTTTCATAAACGAGCCGCTAAATTGCAAGATTCAAACTCAATTTTCTCGAGAATTATTTTTCGTGCATACAATAACAAATTCTGTAGAGAAACAAGTAAAGTTTCTAATGTAATTATTAGTAATATATTATTATAACTAATAAATAAACCTGGACAAACGAAGTGATATATGACACGACATTATTGTATCTGACTTATGTACATATTGCTATGAATAGTGTGTTCGTAGTTGACTGAACCACTATTCACCACAACATTGTCCAACTTTAATGCTTAATCGGTTACTTTTCTTTTATAAAACAGCTTTCCTCTCAGGGTTTCCAATGGAAAAAGTGTAAAAATACACTGGGCGCTACAATAATACTGGGCGCCAAAATCAATAATTCACACAAAGGCAATAATAAAGTCACAGTTTCCAAATTAGAGTTTATTAAAAAAATTTAAAAAAAATTAATCTTTATGAAATATAAAGACCTGTGTGTTACAATTACACATAGAGGTAAACTTAATTTGCTGATAATAACCGCTAAGCAAATTTAAACATCCTCTTATGACTCGCGAGCAAAAATAACTAATAAATCACAAAGATATTTTTTATTAACACCCCAGAATAACAAAGTCAAAATGTAAACAGAATACAATCTGTCAAACCCGAAATCTTACAAAGACCTGCGCAATACCACAGATATAAAAACCAACCTCGAAAATCAAACGTTCTAGAATTTAAACGTTAAAAAAAATTTACAAGAACCAAAAAAGTATCTTTGTCATCTATGTCTTAATTACTATAAGCTATATATAAATTCATACAATGAAAATTACAATAAATGCATTCAATAAAGAAATAATATTATTAATGTGAAATAAAACTTACGTAGGTTTTTTATCACATATAACAAAGGAGAACACGTGCAAATAAGAGAAATCAAAAATTACAAGTATACAAACTCGTAAAAAATACGGTAATTAACTCAATAAACACATCCACTTTTAATTAAAAACAAAAACCGTAATTAGATAAACTAATAAAAAAGTTCTATCTCCAAATATACACCTCTCTTATTTGAATGCCAAAACGTGTCTGAGGATACATGCGGCACGCATTCAATCATAAAAAAAATTACAGCTAAAAATTATTTGCCCAGCAAGTCCAAACGGCTTCCAGGAACTGCACTAATCAAAACCTAATAATTCAAAATTAAATCAAAATAATAATAATACGATAAAATCGTACACTGTCATTAATAAAAGTACACTACAAAAATATTATTGTAGTATGCTACAGTGCATTTTCTATTTTTATTTATATATTTACAGTGTTCCAAATTTCCGCAACCACTTTTAATTTTTTTTTTTTAAATAAATTGCTATACTTTCTTGTTATCATGATGATAGCCACCCAAATTGTCTTTGCAATGATATATGACAATGTGCACTTACAACTGTTAGTTTTAGTTTTATTGCAAGTTTTGTTAAAATCTTCACAGTTGCAGCGTCTAACACTTTATGTCTTAGCCTGAAAATGGTTGCAGTGCCTCACGTAACTAACACGTTATATGTTTTGAGGGTGAACAAGGTGACAACATATACAGGGTGTTAAATATGTCGAAGTTTAATGGCTATTTTCTCTCTTTTTTTAAATTGAACCTATAATTTTTTTATTAGTCAGCAAATTCCTTGTAAAATTGCCGTTAAGATGGTGCCAATAACATAGTACTTATTTCTAGTATTTTCGAAGTTATAACACTTTAATGGGATATACCTATGTTTATAATATTCAATATGCGGTGCTGCATCTAATAGTTGGTTGGTTGGCCATGAAATGATATCAAACAAAGTAACTTTTACAAACACCTGTTTTTTAATTCTTTATTATTAGTTTTAGAATTACATTTTGTAATTTTTCCATAATAAAACAAAATTAATTTAATATGTGTTCAAATATTTTTCAGACATTCTGCTCTACACATGCTCTTATTCGCCTCTGCATCGACATATATTTTTTACAGTAGGCCACAGAAAGAAATCACAAGGGGTTAGATCTGGTGATCGCGGAGGCCAGCTTATAAAGCTTTCTGTCCCAATCCACCTATTGGTGAATACCCTATCTAAATGTGCTCTTGCAGCAGCACCGTAATCTGCAGGTGCACCATCATGTTGGTATCTGGTTCGCCAACATTTAGATAATATGGTTGAAAATAAGCCAAGTTAAAATTGGTCGAGGTGGCGCTGTTCCATGGCATTCTCGGTCATGCGACCGTAACCACCTTGACTTCTATTTATGGGGCGTTGTATACACCAACGAAATAATTATTTAAATCTTCGTAACGGCGTTAAGGCAGTTACGGCGAGAATTAGACGACAAGACCAAGTTCTAGTAAATTATGCCAATTCATGCGAGACGCTCATGTTCAACAACATGGCGATAACTTTGAACAACTAGTGTAAAATGAATTCCATGAAAGACATAAAAAAATTCTTCAATTAATAGGCTTAATTACCACTTAAAAATTAAAAAAAAAATACAAACTACTTTTTTTTAAATATTAATATCTCTGCAAATTTATTGAAAAGACTCGAAATCACGCTCCTTAATAGCTTAGTGGTTTAAACGATGGTCCGGCTAGCCATGGACGTGGGTACGAATCCTGCTTAAAGGAAAATTTTTTTTCTATTAAAAAATTCGAATAATTAACGTCGTAAAATGTAGGAAGCATATTTACATTTACATTACTTCGTGAAAATGCAATAAATTTGCACAACTTCCGACTACGGGAAAGACACATATCATCTGTTTCCTTGATGTGACTTAAGGCATTCCCAGAAAGATTCGGAATCACACTGATTAATACGAGGGAAGTTCGTGGAATGTAGGGGATGGAGTGGGGATAGGGGCGCTCGGTAGGCGTCATTCTAATTGGCGACTCATCATTAGTATATGAGTTAAGTTGCAGCTCTATAGCGTCAGTCGTTTACGAATAGTTGCTTGCTAAACAAGTCAATCCGAAAGATAACTGAAACTATGGAGAAAATTGAACACCGTGCTGTGATAAAGTTCCTTACAAAGCAAGGAAAGAACGCTCAAACCATATTGAATGAAATGGAAATCGTTTATGGGGAACAGTGCCCTAGTAAATCCATGATTTATAAGTGGCATGCTCTTTTTAAACATGGTCGGGAGTCGATTGAAGACGACCCCCGCTCAGGACGGCCAGTTGAGGCCACCACATCAGACATCGTCGAAAAAGTGGAAAAAATTGTACTGGAAGATGCCCGTTTGAAGAAAAAACAATTATCTGCATTAGTTGGAGTATCAGATACCACCATTTTGCGTATCCTACATGACCACCTGGGTATGACAAAAGTCAGTGCAAGATGGGTACCGAGAATGCTCACGCCGCTGCAGAAGCAGCAGCGCGTCGATGCGTCCAAACAATTTTTGGAGCTGTGTGGAGACGAACCTGCACAGATTTTGGAGCGGATTGTTACCGGAGATGAAACATGGGTTCATAACTTTGAGCCTGAGTCCAAACAGGAGTCCATGCAATGGCATAAAAAGGGGACACCACCGCCAAAGAAATTCAAAGTGTCAGAATCGGCTGGAAAGTTGATGGCTACTGTTTTTTGGGATTGTGAGGGGATATTATTGATTGATTACAAAGAAAATGGAAGGAGCATAACCGGAGAATATTACGCAGCGATATTAGAAAAACTAAAGGAGGCCATCAAGGAAAAACGTCGAGGATAATTGACCAAGGGTGTGTTGCTCTTGCAAGACAATGCGCCGGTTTACAAGAGCAGAGTTGCAATGGCTGCTCTGCACAAGCATGGCTTTCAATCAACAGTCCACCCACCCTACAGTCCAGACCTGGCACCTAGTGACTTTTATTTGTTCCCAAATTTAAAAAAAGACTTTCGTGGAAGAAAGTTTTCCAACGACAATGAGGTAAAGGAGGCAATTTTGGTCCATTTTGAGGCGAAAGATAAAAAATATTTTTATGATGGTTTAGAAAAATTAAATTAATTCATAGATCTAATAAATGTATTGTGCTTAAGGGTGATTATATTGAAAAGGAAAAATAGATTTATTGTTTCATTTTATTTACAACCCTTTCATTCCACGAACTTCTGGACCTCCCCTCGTAGCATAGTGGTTAAAGCGATGTTCCGGCAAGCCATGGACTTGAGTTCGAGTCCTACTTCAGGGCGAATTTTTTTCTATTAAAAAAATTCGAATAGTCGTAAAATATAGAAAGCATATTTACATTAATATCGCTCTTATTATCCAACTTTTGTCAAGATATTTTTACGTTAATGACCACGTTTAATCACCCATTGAAAATAAAATCACAATACTGTAAACAACCTATATAAATAAGATCCAGTTAAAATACAAAACCCATTTTTTTAAATAAAAATTACTTTGTTGCTCTTTAATATTTAGTGCGTCAGTTCACCAGGACTGTCACCTCACTGTTCTGACGGGAGCGAAAGCAATTTGTTTACACACAACTGATAGTAAAGGGACACTGTCCCGTCAGTCAATTCATCATCCTAGTGCGGCACCTGCAGCGAAACCCGTCGCGAGGTGAGGAATGCGCAAGCGTGCATCTTATCTACACCGATAACAGTGCCAAATAGTACTTGGACTAATTTTAATGCTTTTACGCACACAACCGCTTATAATTGATGGGGGACCGGTGGGCCACAGGTGACATCCAATACTGGGGGAAACGCTCACGCATGGTTCGCGACGGACACGCATAAAGATGCCATACACCCGGTACTACACGCATACTGGCAGGTTTTCGACACCCGAGTTTCGCTTGTGCCTCTGTTTTTTTTTTACCGTTGTTAGGTTGCTTTTCTGTTCAGTGCTCGATTGCTATTCCAAACCGAAATTGGGTTAATTTTTAATCAGAACGACACCCATTTAAAACGAATAAATTTCATTTCGGTGCTGATTTATCGGTGGTCATTTTATAAACGAGCAATAAAAAGATAGTATATCATACGCGTACCTAGGGTGGTTATTGTTATTTTTATTAAAACGGTAACGTTAGGGTCGACATAAACGCAATACACGAATAAAAATGTATGTGTTAGAAGCCGGATGTGCTTAAATGAAACGCCGCGCTCATATTTTTTTCCTTTCTACTGAGATATATTTACAAGGGAAGTTCCACATATCATAATTTTTACAAAATCTACAAAAATATGTGACGGCAACCTTAAATACAAATTAGAATATTAAGACCAGAAACGCAACTTTATTTTTCTCGATTAATATCTATAAAATAAAATAGTTATAAAGACATATACTTTACCACTCAATAACACACATAATACTGTATGCTTTTGGCTTCCCTAGCTGTCGGTATTTGTGTTAAGCACCTCTTTACTACAACTTGAGAAATCTTATTTAATTAATAAATCGCATTATCTGTTATAAATTGCGTTTATTGGCTCGTTCAGTTACAGGTCTTTTAGTTGTTTATTAATTATTGGTCCGACTCGAAGGACCAACTTTTGATGTATTTTTTAATTTGTATATCCGGCGTCGAAGTACTAAAAATGTTGCAATTTTGTATATCGCCTGTTATTCCATCTTATATTATTGGTTTTATGAATTACAACATAATGTGGAAATTCCTCCTAGTTTGAAGGAACTTGTGTTTGTACTTTCAAGCTGCAGTTGCCGGAAAGTTTATAAGTGGATTGTTTCGCCAACTTGTGCACGGGCGTAAGACCGTATACACTGGAATTTAACGTAATAACGTAAATACTTAAATGAAAGCCTAAAACGGTCACAAAGTAAAAAATTTAAATTTAATCATTTAATATCTATCGCTAATAAAAACGATATATGTGATTATATATATATATATACATATATATATATATATATATATATATATATATATACATACAAATTTAATTTAAATTCGGTTAAGCGTTCTGTCAATTAAAAAACTCCTTTATTAAATAACACTATATTTCGCAACAGAATTTGTTACTTCTTCAGGGGAAAAAAATGTGGAGTTGGAAAATAATAAAATTGACGTACAAAAAAAATATAAAAATGACAGACCGCTTACCCGAATTTAAATTAAATTTTTATATTATATCACGGTCGATAATTTCGTTTCAATTATATATACATATACAGGGTGTCCAGAAACTCTCCTGACAAACGAAGACCAGAGTTTCCTCAGATAATTTTAGAGCTCTTTGAAGATGGCGCCTTGTATTTATTTTTTTTTAAATTCCTCCAGAACGCTTCTATTTAGAGAAACAAAAACTGGTATGCTTATTTATCCTCCAGAGATGAATCGATTCCATCAATTGCGAATTTCTAGTACCGGTCATAGGCGTCCGTTTTGGGTAGGTCAACGGTTATTTTAGGGCATAACTTTTTTGTCTTTAACATTTAAGCATTTGTGACACTAGATTATTAAATTTTCAGGTATTACAGTACTAAAAGGTACTCTTACTTTAAGTCGGTAGGATACACCGTTTTCTAGAAAAATCGATTTGTAAATTTTTCGATTTTTCTTCATTAAAGTTCAATTTTTTATTTTTTGCAATAGTTAGCTCTGAACTGCCAACAGAAGTAAAACCTACGTTTTTCATTGTCAAATTGTTGTCAGTTCGCGAAGTTTATCTTTTCATTTTTTACTTTGTGTTATTCAAACACAACGATTTCAATTTAAAAGAAAATGGTTTTTACTAATGAGGAATACGCCGATATGCATTTAGTTTATGGCGAAATGAGGTGTAACGCTCGAGCGGCGCAACGTACATACGCTGAAAAATTTCCCAATCGTCAGCGTCCCACTCACTCAACAGCTCAACTTTAACAAGTTGAATTTGAAGAAGCTACTGTGTTGGCGAAACAGCTGTCATTATTTTATTAATAAAGTGTAAATCTAAAACATCTTATGTGTGTTTTATTTATTTGTGTTATGGATTTACATCAAGCAAAGGTCGAAACAATTAAAGAATATCAAATATAAATGACAGTATATTAATATCATGCATTTGTAGTTGCTATGGATAAAATTATTCAAAGATACATTCTAATTGAATAATAATAAATCATGCCTTAGTATTCTAAAATAGATAGACAACAAAAACAGAGAAACGCAAGACATGAGTTATTATTATGTGTGCGCCCGTGGAGCGTCTTAAGATGTAAAGCTGTCAGCATTCGCCTTAAACGAGAAGGAAAACCACGAAACAGACAAAACTGCTGTATCTACACACAAACTACAACGCGATCACCATTTCGATTTTGAAAACACAGATAATTGACAAAGAACAACACACAATGAAAAGAGAAATTAATGAAATGATTAGTATTAAACAGGAAAAAAATTCAATTAACAACAGAAGTGATATAAAAAATTTAAGCAGTATATACTATAACTTAATTATGTAACGATCTGCAATTTACCATCATAATATATGTTGCTGTTATATAATTATATAATCTTAAGTTATTTAAATATCTATGCATTTGCTTATCATGCTGACAGTGCCGTGTTTTGATTCCTGTCTGGCTGTTCGAGTAGGTTTTCGTGATTTTCCTTCTCATTTAGGGCGAATGCCGACAGCTTTACATCTTACGAAATTGTCTGCATTTGGGTTAAGTCCTTCCCTACTTCTTCTTCTACAGTCTTACTTAAGTACTAGACTTCATTATCTCTTCTACAACGGTTATAAATCCTTTGAATTCTCTCCTCTATCTGGAGTCCCACAGAGTTCACATTTGGGTCCTCTCCTATTTATATTGTTTTTAAATGATTTATTATCGTCTCTGTCTTGTCCACTACTTGCCTATGCAGATGATCTGAAAATATATTCCTCCATTAAAACATGGGACGACGTGTTTCATTTGCAGGCGAATTTGAACACTCTCCCAATGGTGCTCCAACTGTAAATTGGGATTGAACATCAAGAAATGCTGCTACGTCTCTTATACAAAAAAAGTTAATTTTATTGACTCCAGTTATTTTATAAATGATTCAATACTTAATAAGGTTGATAACATAAAGGACCTTGGTGTTTTGTTCGACTTGTTCGACTTTTGTGCTACATATCAATAACATGTGTGTTGCTGCTTCGAAGACATTAGGTTTTGTTCTGCATACCTGCAAACTCTTCTCTTCTATGTCTTTATTCAGAACTATGTACTATAGTTTTGTCCTCAGTAAGTTAGAGTATGCTTCTCCTGTTTGGTCGCCTCATTATATTTATCTTCAGTTATCTATTGAAAAGGTACAACGCCGTTTTTCAAAGTATTTATCATTTAAAATTGATGGCATCTATCCCGAGCGAAATACAGACTACAATTTGCTACTTGGAAGACATGGTTTACAATCGTTAACCCATCGACGAGATACTCTGGGAGCGAGATTTGTGTGGAAGATTGTTCGCGGTACCATTGATACCTATCAACTTTCACGTTCCTCGTATATCCTCTCGTTCCTCTCCTACCTTTGCTTTACCTTTTTCTAGGACCAACTTGTTGCAGAGCTCTCCGCTAGTGACCATGTGCCGAATTGCTGAGGTGTTTTATGAAGACATATTTTTCAATTCCATAGCATAGAGAATAAAAAGACTAAGATTAAATCATTTTTTATTTTTTTATGTGTTACATACGTATATGTATTTCTTTATGTTTATTTTTAGATATAATTATCTTTTTATTTTATGTTTTTTTTATACATATTGCTATGAATTGTGATTTTGAAATATGCTTATTCACAATTCACGACAAATCTATCCAGCTAGGATACTCAGTCGGTTTAATTTCAAAAATAGGACTGCTTTCCTCTCAGGGTTCCAATCGGAAAAGTGGTTGTCTCTTCTACAAAATTTATAATGCGCCAGTAAAAGAGTATAGACAAATGTTATAATTATATTTCTTTAATTTACTTGTAAACTTCTTGAAATAAGGTTTAATAATAATAAACACAATAAAATTTAAATGAAACTTTAATACAAAAATCAAAAAAAAAAAATCAAAAAATTAATCTTTATAAAGTATAAAGATTAATATTGCCTCATTAAACAATATTATAAAGGTAAAAATAACGCATGGAAGTCATCGCAGCATGCGATCAGAAACCTTTGTGACATCCGATCAAAATTAAAACTAATAAATTACAAATATCCTTTTTTATTTCTCCCACAAGAAACAAAATCAAAATAAACTATTTGACAGACCGAAACAAGATCTAACGCATGTGCAACCACATGTAAAAAAAAATGCCCTTGATATCCCAAGCGTACTAAAATTTTACATTTACAGAAATGTTTTTTATACTAGAAATTTTAAAAAACCTTCTTTGCCATTTATATCAAATAACTAAGATTAAATTTCAGAACGATAATAATAATACAATAGAAAAATTACAATATTCAACTCGTTCAATATAAAAATAAGATATCTTTTATAAAATATATTACTTACGTAAAAAATATATATTCACATACTCGAGACACATGAGTAAGAAAGTGTTAAAAATCAAATACGAGATTCACAAACTCGTAAATAAATCGGTAATGATATAAGCAAGCACAAAACCACAATTAAAACAAAAAACAAAAACTGAAATTACTCAAACAAAGATAAAGATTTATCTTTAAATAAACACACCTTTCTTACTTCACTGAACACTTGTGTCTGGATCCAGTTAGCACGCAGGCTACGCTTAAAAAAACAGTTATAAATATCGTCCACAGCAGATCAAACGGCATTCTCAAACTGCGCAAGTCATATCTACAAATATTCAAAATAATAATACACTCAAAAATAATTAAACTTTTAAAAATATTTGTGGGGAAAAGTTCATAGCATTATGTATGTGCAACCTTTGTTTGTCCTGTAATTGGTTGATGACCGTTGGACAATAAAGCTATTATTATTATTATTATTATTATCTTAAGATGCTCCACGGGTGCATACACAATAATAACTCATGTCTTGCGTTTCCCTGTTTTTGTTGTCTATCTATTTTAGAATACTAAGGCATGATTTTATTATTATTCAATTGGAATGTATCCTTGAATAATTTTATTCATAGCAACTGCAAATGTATGACATTAATATACTGTCATTGATATTTTATATTCCTTGAAAAAGGCATCATTTGCCGAAACATGTAGGATTGTTTTAAATATATATATTTTGAAGTAAAACCAGACCTTAAATCGCCAACAAATTTAATTTACAAAAATAGTAATTTATAAAGGCGAACACGCTTTTGTTTGTTAGCAAAAACTTGTGTTAATCAATATGCTAAACATTTCGAGACAACAATTTTATATTCTCCCGTAACCGCTAACGCTAGATATTTGTAAGAATGCAATGAATATATTTTACGCATGCATGAGCTCACTATGTATTCCTACCGTGTTGGTATTTAATTCACAGCGTGCGTTACATTTATATTTATACGATAAAAATACCATTAATCATGCATTTGTATAAATATATTTCAATTTGTTTATTTTCTTTTTTTACAGGTCAGTACTACCTCTCACAGTCCCTTGATTTATCTTATTTAATATATATCCCATCGTAAGTACAAATTTGCAGTAATATATCATATTTATTACCATAGATTTATTCGTTGAAGTGAGCAAAAAGAATATAAACAGAAGCAATTTACTAACAGATTTTTTCTATCAAATAATATTGGTAATTTTGTCTAAAAGGAGGTACATTAATTAATGCATGTAATGTTGTGGAGATTTTGGCAAAGTTATTGTATTTTTATGTTCCTTTTAGAGGGCCAATTGTAAAAAAAAACATTTTATTTATATTGAAAATATAATGTACCGTAAGATTTTGTCTAGCGCTTCCTATATTAACATTGGTTCGGTACAATCCTAAAAATCCTAAAAAATTGAAAATTTCGTTTCATTAATTTGTAGGTATATAAAATATGACAAAAATAAAGAATCAATTATGTACTTTTGGAAAAAAATATAACATCATGAATGCTATAGGAAATATCGACCACGCTTGGCAATAATTAATTGATAAATACATAAACGGTGTATGGAAGAAGGTATTGTCATAGATATCCAAGAATTCTCAACGAAAAATGCCTAGACGATGCAAATGAGCAGCATGTTGAGGAGTTGCTGAGGTTTTTGATGAGATCCGTACCAATAACGACCTTCAAGAACTGGCAGAATAGGATGTTCATGTAGAACTTCGAAAATAGTAATTCGGAAAATTTAAGAACCCTTCAATATCGTCATCTACGTCCCCTAAATTTTTTTCTATGGAAAACTAATAATATCAAGGAACCATATCGGGATTATATGTTTAATGTTCGATAAGAGAGTACTGAACCAAAATTCCATAAGATTTAACACAGGGATTTAAATACACATTTTATCTCCTCTACTTGTCTCGCTCATGTGATGACGCCCACAACACGCTCAAAGTTCAAAAATTGGTAACAGTTGCAAAGCAGATCTGAACAGATATGAAACAGGTAATCAACAAATGTAGAATAGGTCTAAATAGACAATGAACAGGTTAACCTGATCATCACTAGTTCATATTTATTCAGATCTGTTTTACCCATGTTCCTGTTTGTTGAATTTCGCAGGTATTGTGGGCGTGACTACATGATCGAGAAAAAAAGTAAAGGGAATAAAAATGAATTTAGACCCCAGCGTTAAATCTTATGGGATTTTAGTCCAGTACCCTTAGCTTATTTACTCTGCAGCTATATCAACGTGTGCATTATCAGTTTAGAGTTAACACTCTTAGCAATTTTTTTCGATGTTTTAGACGAATACGGTCTCTGAATTTAAGCAACAAATAATCATAATATACAGGGTGAGTTTTTTTGAATGTTTAGCATTGGGATCTCAGAAACTACTGGAGATAGAAAAACGCTTAAATGGGGAAAGATGCACAGTTTTACGAGTTTTATTTAAAACTGCTTTTGTTTCTCCGATAACTTTCATGGCTTATTAGATATTCAAATAAAACTAAATTTTACGATTTTCTTTAAACATGCTTAGCATCATTAATAGTAATTTTAGAGTAAAAGTGTTCAGACAAAAGTTTTAGATAATCTTACGCCAAATAAAACTATGTAGCTAATATTTTTTTTCGTTCACTATTATCGAGTTATGACACAAACTTGTGTTTTTTAAAATGTAAATCATAGTTGGTTTTGACATCATTAAAAAGCTTATTTTTTGCTTATTACAATGATATAAGGTTTGATATGGTTATTTTAAAAAATAAAGAGGATATAGACATTTTTATGGTTTTTATGGAAAACAATTGAATTTCGAACTGATAAAATACAAACCAAACGAAAACTTATTTTGAAATCTTATGTAGTAATAAAATGAAAACTATAAGAACTTTTATTAAGAGCACACAACATTATTAATGTTCAAAAATACCTCCATTATTATTAATACACAAATTGCATCTCTTCACAACAGAATTTGTAGCATTGCGGACTTTACGCCTATCGATGTTATTAAAAGCAACTAAGACAGCTTCTCTTAAATCGTCGATTGTTTCATATGTTCTTTTGTATTCTGTGTCCTTTAGTACACCCCACAAGAAAAAATCCAAAACTGATAAATCAGGGGATCTTCCTCGAAATCTTGTTATAAAAATTAAGATAACGATTGCCAGTTAGTGATCCATCAAAAATAAAAGGAGGAAGAACAGTTGATCCTATAACACCACACCAAACATTAAACCCATAATTAAATTTGTGGTCTCCTATGTTCAACGTGAAGTGGATTTGTTTGAGACCATATGTGCTCATTGTGCCTATTAAACATTCCACAATTTGTGAAACGAGATTCATCACTCCATAATATTTTCATTGAAAAGTGTGGATCGTTTTGACACTGATCTTTAAACCATCTACAAAAAGCTATTCGTCTGATGTTATCACCTTCATGTAAAGTTTGTGATACTGATAATTTGTAGGGACGAAATTTATGCTTCTTCAACACTCTGACAATAGTGCGTTGAGAGGAGCCCATTTCTGTTGAAATTTGTCGAGTCGATGTAGATGGATTCTGAGCGACACTTGCTAATACTCGTATGTTTATTTCTCTATCTTCATCCATCCCTTTTTTTGATTTTGGTTTAACGAACGAACTATAATCTGCAAAATTATCCCATATTCTCTTAAAAGTAGGTAGCGATGGCTGACGTCGATTAAAATAATTTTCAAAATAAACTTCAGCAGCTCTAGTAGAATTTTTCTGGCACTGAATGTAACATTCAACCATATCACGCTTTTCTACGTTAGAAAATTCCATAGCCAATGCAAACTTATGATTAACGGCCGTTTGCACCGCTTATAGTTAAGTTACAATTAAATTAATTAATAGTTATTTGTCAATGTTTGACAATTAACTTGACTTAAAAGTAAAAATTAACAGCTCTCACTTCTGTGACTCAACGTGAAAGCAATGTTAGTATATTAATCTCGACTGCTCCAACGAACACTATTGTAACTTAGATTTTTTGTTTTTTGAATTACAAAACACCAAACATTTTTTTTTTAAGTTTTTATCTTATAAAGTGAACAATCATAGAAATGTCTATATCCTCTTTATTTTTTAAAATAACCATATCAAACCTTATATCATTGTAATCAGCAAAAAATAAGCTTTTTAATGATGTCAAAACCAACTATGGTTTCCGTTTAAAAAAACACAAGTTTGTGTCATAACTCGATAAGGGTGAAAAAAAAAAATATTAGCTACATAGTTTTATTTTGCGTAAAATTATCTAAAACTTTTGTCTGAACACTGTTTCTCTAAAATTACTATTAACGATGCTAAGCATGTTTAAACAAAATCGTAAAATTTAGTTTTCTTTGAATATCTAATAAGCCATGAAAGTTATCGGAGAAACAAAAGCAGTTTTAAATCAAACTCGTAAAACTGCGCATCTTTCCCCATTTAAGCGTTTTTCTATCTCCAGTAGTTTCTGAGATCCCAATGCTAAACATAAAAAAACTTACCTTGCATACAGTTTACAGCAAATTAGAAAAATGCCCTTATAACTAGACTCGGCAAAGAGGGGCAATTTCCAAAGTAGAGGGGAGAAGCGCGCGACACCGAAATTCAAGCGTCCTTATCAAAGTACATTTGTTCAGTATTATTCCACTGGTCGTTGTGAGTGCATGTCCAGTACACACATACTTAGAAAATGTCGCATTTAGGTACGTTTCAGAAATGTCGTATTTCGAAGAAACTAGAAAACCTAATAGCGGGTATACCGGATTTAGAAATAACAGCTCACATTCAACTCGATGTTGGCATTGAGAAGCAGAAGGAAGTCCTGATACTCATCTACCACTAACCTTATTCATATCCATAAGATCATGTAGAATTCGGCGAACACTTCTAACACCAATTCTTCCATAAATAAATTCTTTTGTGGTGTTACCAATTCAATTGTACGACCGAGACGGTCGTTATATTCAAGAGATTCTTGTCCCAAATGGGCAACATTCTTCCCACATATTTACAGTAGAATACGAAGAAGCGAAATCACTCCTTCATTACTTCTTCTGTAGAGCATATTTGTATATCATAAAAATACAAATCGTATATAGACACATCAATTTAAGAATATGTTAATTTGGTTCTAATTATGTATTAGTTATTAGGTGTTCATATGTGCGGAGCAAGTATAAAATATATGCGTAAAAATAAAATCTGATACAAAAACATTAAAGGTACCGACTACAAGAGACTAGAGAATACAATTCCGAGCATGTTTTTCAATCCCGGGATTAAGGGATTTTTGAAGCGTAATCCCGGGATCCCGGGATTAGACTATGTCGTTTCTAATTGGGCTCAAATGAAAAAAAAACTTAAGTAATTTCTTAAAAATTATTTATAAATATTGTTGCACAACACAATACACAACATACTAAAATAAGGAGCAAAAAAGACAATACAAAAAACTATTTAGAATTTCGAAAATATAATCGCAGAAATATCAAAGCATCCAATGTTTGACTTCCACGCCTGCTTCGTAGTTTATTGCCAACATAAGCAGCAGCTTAAAACGCTCGCTGAGGCTCTACACTGGTTTGAGGAATAGACAATAAATATTTATATGCTAATTCTAAGTGATATCTACGAACTCCTCCATTTTCGAACAGGCTCATTTCGCGTCTAATACTATATACCAACCCCGATTCATTTTGTACTTCAGGATCTGGGATTCCATGCTCTTATTAATTTCCAACTGTAACTTTTCCTTTAATCTCAACTGAGGTTGGGAGGTTTGTTAGCTTGGCTCATCATCTGTTTGTGATCCTGACCTTTGTTCCTCTTCCGTGTCATCTCGACTATTTAGTCTTTTTTTGCGCCCTCACTAAAGCCTGTGTAGGAACTGGAAATAAGTCAAGCCATTCCAAATCCGATAATAACTGATTTTCATCATCTTTTCGTGGATTTTGTAAATAATTCAACACACCAGTTAAATCATCATTTCATCGTTGCTTTATACGTTCCACTAAGGATGTTTTCATTTTATTGGCGAGTGCTGAGATTTTATTAGACAATTGTTTTATAAGAAATTTCAAAGCGGCATTAGTTGTGCATAAATTAGCATCTCGTCGACAAATTGCTTCTACTGTTAATTTAATTGGGGTCAGCACATCAACAATTTCATTTACCAAGTCAAAATCAGCATCTTCTGAACGGATTGGATGATTGAGATCTATAAGAGCTTTTTGAATGCAGGTTTTTAAAAGAGAAAATCGTTCCAGCATGGTTAAGAGACTATTTCACCTGGTTTTACAGTCCAAAAGAAGTGACAGCTCTTTTTCATGTTCAATCTTCACATATTTTTGAAGTACGGTTTCATTTTTCAATGGTGATCTTTTGAAATACACTACAACTTTGCGGATTTTCTTTATCATCTCATTAATGTTTTCATTTTTCGTTAACTCTGGTATGTGTTCTCGCGCAAGTTCATTTTGTGACATTAAGATTAAACCTGATTCTGGACAGTCTAAATCTTCTAAATTGTCATCATCATCGCTATCGTTCATATAATCAGCAGTCACAGCTGGTTCATTTATAGTATTATCTGAGTCTGAGGTAGGGCTGTCTTGCCTGTCTTGAAAATAATTCTCTATTTTATAAAGCACAACACAGACGGCCAAATTGATACCATGTGCTAGACACAGTTGTTGTTCAGTGCAAACAAGTTGTCCCACCTTTATCATAATGTTGGGTCCATTTTTTTATATGAATGAACGTTCACATCCATGTATCGTTTATTGGACGTTGATGTCCACTCGTCGAAAGATAAACTGAATCTTTTACCTGCACTTTTCAAATGTTTTAATTCTGCAGTTACTTGCTTTCTGATTTTTCCACTGTAATTCATAACACGCTTTCGAATTGTGACGGCTGATTTTGGTAAATCCGTGTATTTCGCTAAGAGCAATTTTCTCAAATCGTCTGAAGTTATGAATACACTGAATGGAAATCCATCTAATGCAATCATTCTTGCCAAAACATTATCCAGGCTATCGTCGGCACTTTTAGTAAAATAATGTTCTAACTTTCGTTTAGCTGGCGGCGGTGCTGTGTTAAGATTTTCAGAATCTTGAGTTGTTGAAGCTGTTAAACGATTAACGTCAGCTAAAATCTCAATGTTATGTTTTGATGACAAATGTGTATGTAATCCCTTAGTCGATCCACCCAAAGTCTTGAGAATGGCAGGGCATCGCTTAGATTTCCCGTCTTTCGCAACTAAAAAATAACTGCACGCTGACGACGTATCACTGTTTTTTTGATGTTGAACGAAGTCTCCCGATTTAAAATAACTTCTTCAGATAATTGACTTTTAAATTTAAATGACATAACCTGCGTAACCTTGTCGCTGGTAGAATAATAAATGAAAAATGTAATTCCCAATAAGCGTATTTATACTTTTGTACAGGGAATCCCCGACGGGGAATCCCTCGCAACAATATTATGATAAATCATATGAGGTGATCGGGTGATTCCCCTGTTAGCCCGTTGGGGAATTACTTTAACAGTATTGTATTGAAGTATGCCGGGTGGGGAAGTCCCTTCTAGGTTACATATTATTTGGGCTGTACCTGCGTAGTTCTTTTATCGTACGGCGTACCTAAGGTTGATTTTTTGTCTTTATGTAATAAGTGCCCTCAATATAATCTAGGTAAGGTCATTGCCAAGGCACAACGGATTACGGAATGCAAACTAGCAATCCTGAAAATCCCGAGATTAGCCAAGTACAGTCCCGGAATTTACGGGATCAAAACCCGGCCGGGATCCTGAGATCCCGAGATTGTATTCTCTACAAGTGACACATCTGTGTAATCCGTGGTAGAACTTTATTATCAATCCGCCCTGGTAATGTACCATTATGAAGACAGTTTAGAATTTAATTAGTGTAATTTAATATATTCTTTACAAAAAGTATAGAAAATATTGATATTGAGTTTGTCGATATCACTAATTAGGTTATCATAAATATGCAAGTTTATATCCTTGAAATACATTTAGAGTAACTTAATGATATTTGACATTCGCCAAGTTGATATCTTCAATATACATGTATGGAAATTGAACAAAATTAAGTAGAAAATAAAAAAGAAATTCACTAACATGTTACAGTTTTTATTGATAGAATTGAAAATAATATCGTGGCTCTCCACTGCTTATTTTAACATCAAGAAATTTATCCAACGAAATGTTTACTCTAAAGAAGCAATTTATATGTTAAGTTAACATTATTATCAGACAAGTCGGTTCATTCGAATATTTTCGTACATTTAATGTTTGCATGGTGAATAATTTTTAAGATATTTAAACACAAGTCGATTTAATTATCACAGAAAGTTTACCTAAAGCATACTTCAGTGTAACGTATTTCATCCTTTTTTTTGCTTAATTTGCATAAGGTCTTCTCCGAGTCGACAAAATAAAAGGATTAAAGGAGTAAAAAGGGTAAAATTAATTTCAGAGAAACGTTAATGGACAGATATTGCAATGAGTATACAACAAGTGATTAAAGTCATTAGTGCGGGTAATGGAAGAAGCAAAACGTAGGGATAAGTTAAATAGTTTTTACCTCAGGTACATGCGCTCGCCGTGTAATTATCATTACCGGAATATTTACGGTGATAATTGGATTCGTTGCATGTTCATTTTGATTTTGTTCGAGAAGTTTTATTTAATTGAAATAAGTTTGTAATATTCTTGATTAAGTCTTGTGTCTATTTTTATTTTTAATGTTTGCGTATTCAAAATAAACAAACCTCGAACTACAAGTGTACACTACTACACTCATAAGATTTGTTCTCGCAATTAGTTTGAACTCATTTGGTTCCAGAATTGTTGGTTTGAAGTGAAAAATAACGCGAATTAATTTTACGCGTTAACAGGAAGTGTGACTGGAAAGTTTTTTTTAGACTGGGTTTGTAATTTTAAAATGGCAGTACGTACAGACAACTGCGACTTCTGACTGAACACCACGGCTCCAATGGTGTTTCCACTTCTGGAAGAATTCCTGAAAATTTTCTTTCTTAGAGGTTTTAAGAACCTTCTTCATATTTGCCTGGATGTCTTTAATACAGTCAAATTGCTTCCGTTTCAGCAAAGTTTTCAATTTAGGAAACAGATTGAAATCACCGAGAGTTAGATTAGGGGAATAGGAGGGTTACGGAAGCACAAGAATTTTGCCCAAAGTCCTTTGAGATTCATCGTGAACTTTCTTCTATTTCTGTGAAGATGTGATCAGTGCAGTATGGTTAGAAGATGGTGCCGTATTTTTTGAGAAGTATAAATTAATGTCCATGATGAAGAACGGAGTGGAAGACCAACTGTTGTGACAAACTTGTGGGTAATATTGAAGATGAAAATTGGCGATTCATAATCACGGAACTGAGTGCCTTTTCCCCTCAAATTTCACGTACAGTATTACACAAGATTTTACTGAATATATATATATATATATATATATATATATATATATATATATATATGAAAAATTTTGTGAAAAACTTATCTGCGCGAAATGTGCATATATCGATATTTCACTGTTTTTTTACAGATCATCAGTGCACCTTACCGAAGACAGACATGATATTCACTTTTTATACTACGTGTATATATACGAACTGTAATGAACTTCATGTGTATGAGAATTAATAATTATTAAATCTCATTTTACATGCGATTGTCGCTAAATGCAACAAATTATAGCGACAATCGCATGTAAAATGAGATTTAATAATTATTAATTCTCATACACATGAAGTTCATATATATATATATATATATATATATATATATATATATATATAGATATATATAGATATATATATAGATAGATAGATAATTATTTCTTGACCTTTGTGTGTTATAATAGATTAATTTAGTCGGCGATACTGCCTTTTTCGAAGGAATTTCTTTGAAAGAGGCACTATGCGTCGAAACGTGTAAGATTGTTTTAAATATATACATATCAAAGTAAAGCAGACCTTACTATATATATATATATATATATATATATATATATATATATATATATATCAATTGATAAATTCTTGGAGTTTTTCGGCTTTTATATGAAATATTTACAAATATTATCAAATTAGTATGCAGTTGCGAAGTAAGTTTGAATGTAAACATTGCTGTCTACAAATTACAAAGCAAATCATACGAAACTTTTAACTTAATTAATTAATTAATTTTTAACATTGTTACTTTATATTGCATTTCTAAATAGCTTGAACCAAGGTCTATCGTGGTTTAAGTCGAAAAGCAACGGTACGGCAAACCCTAGACTTGGGTTCAAGTCCCAACGTAGTGAAATTTTTCAATTAAAAAATTTCGTATGATTTGATTTGTAATTTGTAGACAGCAATGTTTACATTCAAACTTACTTCGTAACTACATACTAATTTGATAATATTTGTAAATATTTCATATAAAAGCCGAAAAACTCCAAGAATTTATCAATTGATATACATATTTAATGAACAGCTATGAAATTATCTAAACACTTATATATATATATATATATATATATATATATATATATATATATATATATATATATATAGATATATATATATATATATATCAATTGATAAATTCTTGAGGTTTTTCGGATTTTATATGAATAATTTACAAATATTATCAAATTAGTATGTAGTTGTGAAGTTTATATATATATATATATATATATATATATATATATATATATATATATATATATATATATATATATAATCAGTTCCCTTCTACCATTTTGGTGTAAGGTATACAAAATAATAAAATAACATTTAACTTTGTGAATCCATTAACTTAAATTAACTATTTACTCCTTGTGCACAAAATCAATCCACTTCTTTCTATCACTTGCCATTATTTTCGCTTCGGTCCATGTTTTTCCTTTTCTTGTTAGTATTTTCCCTACTACATTATCCCAGGTCTCCTATGGTCTGGTCTGATTTGTTACAACCTTTGAAGGCTCGTGGATTTTCAGCATGATAAATAAGCATGGGCTTTAACTTTTTATCTCCTGCAGCATTCCCTCCAAATAAAATCGTAATACGGTCTTTAGCTGCCTTAAACCCTGACGCAGATTTTTCTTGTTTGGAAATTAATGTTCTAGATGGCATTCTTTTCCAAAACAGACCTGTTTCGTCTACTTTGTATATTTGCTGTGGGGTATAGCCACCGTCTTCTATAATTTTTTTAAATGTTGCAGGATAATTTTTTGCAGCCTCAACATCTGCACTTGCTGCTTCACCAGACATTTTTATATTATGTAAGGAATGACATTTTTTAAATCTATCAAACCATCCTTCGCTAGCTAAAAACTGCTCTGTCTTAGATCCTTCCCTATTTTTCGTTATTAAATACTGGTGAAGGTTTCTGGCTTTTTCTTGTATAATAGTGGTGCTTATCGCAATATTTTGTTGGGATTGGTGGTCTATCCATACACTTATCATTCGTTTCATATCTTCCATTACCACACTTCTTTGTTTTGAAACATTTTTTTCAGTTAAAGATGTTACTCTTTGTAAACTATTTCTCATTTTATCTTGATTGTTCTTAATTGTACAAACAGTTGAAGCAGCGAGGCCTAAAGCTTTTCCTATTTCATTATTTTTCTGACCTGCTACGAGCCGTCTTAAAACATCAAGCTTTACATCCAATGTGATAGCTTTACGGATCTTTTTTTCACTAGTGGCGTGAACCGTAGTTTCTGTTCGTTTACCTGGCATTTTTATAGCAAAATTTATTTCGACTTAATATAACACAAGCAATAATAGACTTTACTGATATACCTCCAACAAAAAATTATTTGACTATACTTAAACAATACAAAACTTGCACTAAAGAAATTCAATGAATGATAGAACCTAACTTATTGCTTTCGGGGAGTTCCCAAATTAAATTAAAATTGTACAATACACAACTTGCACTATGGTGAAATTACTATAAGGTGGCAGCACTTGCTGTTGTGCTGCTACCTTGTAGTAATTTCACCACGACTTGCAAACGTTCGTAATAGCAAATTTTTCATTCGTATAACGAATTTTATAATTTAATAATAATGTTCGTAACTTCGAAATTCCGTAAAGCGAGCCTTCGTAAAACGGGGGAATACTGTATTTGTTTTTTTCAAATAATCAAACGGAACTTAGTTAACGAATCGCTCTCTCTAGAGTCAATAAATACTGTACATCTCTCTTATAATAAAATATTTGTACAATAAATTATCTACAAGAAATACTTTAACTTTTGAGAACAACTGGATTATAATCTGCTGCTGTTAAATATAACCTCTATTCCGTTAAAATGCTTTAATAACTTTGTAACATTATTTATTCTTTCGTTTAAATGGAGTGCCGAATCTAGTCTTTTTCCTTTCTTACTTCTAATTTTTATTCGTGAGACAAAAGTTCCGGATCCACTCACGTATTAATGACTTCTGTTTCTCGCTTGGACTCTCTTTGCTCGCCATAATGCAAATGAGATGCATTCTAAATTACGGCCGAGTCGAAACATGGGGTAAAAACGGCCGAATGATAAAGCGACTGCATGTTTAAATATTATATCTTTAATGCAACCGGTGACAAGATCCATTAATAAGGTTACACGCGCGTCCGCCGAATAAAATATAACACCGTTCGCTGGTAATGTAATATTGCAATTAATAAACGTCCTAGTAGAACGCACACCGTTCCGAGATCTCGCGCCCTCTAGTAATTAGCATAAAGAACTCCGAATTCAACTTTTAATCTAGTAATCCAGTTACATAGAAACGCAATTAAAAGGGAATCGATTCGGATTTTTTTTGTTCTTGTTTTTTTTTTGCGTTCTTTTGGTGGGATTCGTCTATGTATTGGTATTCAAACATAATTTATTGAATTGTTAATTTAATGGACGATTGAATGCTAATTTTATATTTCTGGAATTGAACGTAATTTATCCATAAAGTAGATTAGTAATATAGAGAAGGTTTAGAGCCAAAAAAGATAACTGGTTGACATTCTGTACAGGAATCTTTTGATGAGAATGTCAAAACTGCTGTTCGTCAAATTGTTCATAATATGTTTCGACAAAATGAACTGCCCACGCTAGATAAAGTGCTGATCAAATAAATAATAGCAGCGAACTGCCAAATATGAGTCCCTCAACATTGTACCGTTTAATGAAGCAACTAAATTTTAAATGAGAATATGTACAGTTGGTATATTTATATAAACTACTCAAAAATGAATAGGGAATTAGATCTTTTTTTAACAGATCTAATTAATTCGATTAGATTTAACATATTTTCTCAAACTATAGATAAATTAGAAGGCCCACAGTCGTTTGTGGACATTTTATTTGGTAAATGTCTTTTCTGTGTGATAAAATATTGAATCTCGTATTTTAACCTTAAATTAATTTAGAATACAAAATTATAAAAATCGCATTTTTTGACAAGTATTATTTATTTTAAACGTCATTTCACATTTTCACGATGCCAAGACGTCATTTAAATAAAGAAACTTTTGATTTAATTGCGTTATTGCATCAGCGAGGGCAATCTGGAGCAGAAATTGCCGCAATTTTTAATGTGTCTCCAAGTGTTGTTAGTAGGGCTCTAACAAGATTCCAATAGGTAGGATCTGCAAGGAGAAGACCCGGTAGTGGATCTGAGAGGAAAACAAATCCGCTACAACAAGACCGCTACATACGAATTTAGACAAGGATGAATCCGTTTAGAAGTGCTGTATGGTGGCAAACACAGTTACGTGTCGCCACTGGAGTTAGAGTTTCGGTCAAACCATCAGAAACCGTCTGAGGGAAATGGATCTTCATAGCTGCAGGCCTATGAGACGCCCAAAATTAACTAATGCCAATAGAATGGCTAGAAGAACTTGGGTTAACCAACGACTAGCAGAAAATTTTCAATGGGAGCATGGTTTATACACCGATGAACCCAGATTCTGCTTATTTAGTGATAATCGTAGAGTAATGGTCTGAAGAACTCGTGGAGACCGTTATAGACGCGAGTTTACAAAAGCTGTGGTGCCTTTTGGCGGCGGTGGTATCATGGTGCGGGCGGGCATTAGTTTGAATGGACGTACGAACCTCCATCTCTTTGAAAACAATGTCAATGCACACATATACAGAGATGACATTATTCAGCAATATGTGGCCGACTTTCGTGAGGATGTGGATGAAAACATGGTTTTTATTGATGATAATGCAAGACCTCATCGTGCACAAATTGTAATGCAAGTAATAAATGACCTCCATATTAACCATCTACCTTTACCACCAACGTCTCCCGACTTGAATCCAATTGAGCACATTTGGGACAGACTTCAAGAACAGCTCAACGAACATAATCCACCCCCAGTTAACGTGCAACACTTGCGGGAAATTTTACCGCTGTGTTGGAGAAGAGTGTCACAAGAACACATTAATAATTGCATTATGAGTATGCCCCGAAGATGTACAGCTGTGAGAGATGTCCGTGGCCAATATACACGATTTTAGAATTAATTGTTACAGAAAAATGTTTATTTTAGCTATTGTTAAAAATGTTGCTTATTTCATTTTTGATCATTTCTTAGTAATCTAACGATTTTTCTAAATAAATATACTTGAAAATTTTAAATTGTTGTGTACAATTATGTATCTAATATAATACACTACAAATATTTACCCATACTATCTAAAAAATACAAAAAAATAAAAATTCCTTATTCATTTTTTAGTAGTTTATTTAAATATAACTGTGCTAAATATTACAGATACCTTAAACGTGGCAGAAACAGTGTTCTTACTAAGAGAAATTATATCGTAAGATGGAGACGACAATATCTGAAAGATATTTCATTATACATATCCCAAAATAGACGAATTTTCTATTTAGATGAAACCTGGTTGAATGAGGGCCATACAGTGCAGAAGATATGGATGGACACAAGATGTGGAAGGACTTACAACAGGATTAAAAAATCCGTCTGGTAAGGGACGTCGCCTGATAATATTACATATTGGCAGTTCGGATGGTTACAACGAAAATGGTTTGTTACTGTTTGAGGGGAAGAAAACCTCTGATTATCATGAGGAAATGAATGCCACAGTATTTGAGGATTGGTTCTCTAATACTGGTAGATCTCTGGTAGACAAGGTAATAACCTTGTCTACCAGAGAATGCTGTCGTAGTGATGGATAATGCACCGTACCATAGCCGCAAGCCTGAAAAGACACCAACAACATTATGGAGAAAAGCAGGCATACAAAATTGGTTACGAAATAAGGGGATAGAGTATGAGGAGGATATGGTTAGGGCAGAATTGTTGAACTTAGTAAATATGGTCAAAAGTAAATACAATTCATATGTAATCGATAAAATTGCGAAGTCAAAAAACAAGACTGTTCTTCGTTTACCTCCATACCACTGCGATCTGAATCCGATTGAACTTGTGTGGGCACAAATAAAAAATGAGGTAGCTGCAAAAAATAGAACTTTTAAATTAAATGAAGTTAAGCAAATTTTATATAATCCTATCAATAATGTAACTGCAACAACTTGGCAAAAATGCATAAATCATGTTATTAAAGAAACTCGGATGAAAGATTTTGGCGGAATTATTGATGAAGTTATAGAACCATTCATAATTTCTCTTGGAGACGGCAGTGGTAGTGATAATTCCATTTCTTCACCAACGTCAGACTGAACTCAACAATCTTCAAATAGTTTACAAAATAAAATATTTTTTTTACTAACTTGTTAATCTGTTTTAATTGGAATTAATTGTCATACACTGTTATAGTCATAGAATTTAGGCTATTTCCTACTGTATTGCATATTACGAGGTGCATTCAAGTTCTAAAGCCTCCGATTTTTTTTCTCCAGACTGGAAAGAGATAGAAGCATGTGCACTGTTTTAAAATGAGCGTGCGTTCGTTGTCAATACGTCACGGAGATGGCAGCGCTGTACGGCAGATGGAATTGTAGCGGTAGCGTCGAGAATGAGAACTGCTTTAGATATTTAAAATGGCTACGTTTTCCTTACTTAAACAGCGTGCAATCATTCGTTTTCTGAATTTGCGTGGTGTGACACCAATTGAAATTCCTCGACAGTTGAAGGAGACATGTGGTGATGGAGTTATGGATGTGTCGAAAGTGCGTTCGTGGGTGCGACAGTTTAATTAAGGCAGAACATCGTGTGACAACAAACCGAAACAACCTCGGGCTCGCACAAGCCGGTTTGACGACATGATCGAGAAAATGGAGAGACTTGTTTTGGTGGATCGCCGAATGACAGTTGGACAGATCGCCTCCAGTGTCAGCATTTCCGTGGGTTCTGTGCACACATTCCTGCATAACGACCTGAAAATGCGAAAAGTGTCCTCTAGGTGGGTGCCACGAATGCTGACGGACGACCACAAGGCTGCTCGTGTGGCATGTTGCCAAGCAATGTTGACGCGCAACCAAGGCATGCATGGGACTTTCTTTTCGTCGATTGTGACAATGGATGAGACTTGGATGCCATTTTTCAATCCAGAAACAAAGCGCCAGTCAGCTCAATGGAAGCACACAGATTCACCGCCACCAAAAAAAATTCGGGTAACCGCCAGTGCTGAAAGAATGATGGTGTCCATGTTCTGGGACAGTCAGGGCGTAATCCTTACCCATTGTGTTCCAAACGGCACTACGGTGACAGGTGCATCCTACGAAAATGTTTTGAAGAATAAGTTCCTTCCTGCACTGCAACAAAAACGTCCGGGAAAGGCTGCGCGTGTGCTGTTTCACCAAGACAACGCACCCGCACATCGGGCTAACGTTACGCAACAGTTTCTTCGTGAAAACAACTTTGAAGTGATTTCTCATGCTCCCTACTCACCTGACCTGGCTCCTAGTGACTTTTGGCTGTTTCTAACAATGAAAGACACTGTCCGTGGCCGCACATTCACCAGCCGTGCTGCTACTGCTTCAGCGATTTTCCAGTGGTCGAAACAGACTCCTAAAGAAGCCTTCGCCGCGGCCATGGAATCATGGCGTCGACGTTGTGAAAAATGTGTACGTCTGCAGGGAGATTACGTCGAGAAGTAACACCAGTTTCATAGTTTTCGGTGAGTAGTTAGTTAGAAAAAAAATCGGAGGTCTTAGAACTTGAATGCACCTCGCATGTATTACATATGATGTTTATCAGTAAGGACATGTACTATTTGACCGTTTTTTCAGCAAATAAAGAAATAACATGTGTTTGTTAGACAAATTTACTTATTTCATGTGCTCTAATTACTACATTTACCATTATGCTGTCTTAACTGTGGATTTATGCTTAAACAATCCATACAATTTAATTTGCTACAGATTTCATATTTCAGACAGATTTTCAAATTTAAATTTTCCGCGTAAAATTAATGTATAGATTGTAATTAGGGCTGGGGGTCTGTTCAGAAATTTGTCTCTGTCTTTTTGGAATATACTATAGTTACATACGTTCATAAAAAAACAATGTTTTCTTATTTCGAAATTTGTGTTGTATCTGGATGTAAGAGGGAAAAATTCAAATCATGTTTGAAATCACATCATATTTAGTCATTATGACATATTAAAAGTCAAACCACAGTGAATTATTTTCGTCAAATTTTTAATCTAACGTTATTAATATCTCTTGTTAAATGTGTTTTTCTTTTGGCTCAAAATTATGGGGTATATTCGACAACCTGCTAAATTAGGAGGGAATATATTTTTGATAAATAAAAAAAAGAAGAAAACATCCCTTAAATATGCAAAAATTTATTTTTCATAGGCATTTACGAAAAATTGGGAAAGTATACATTTAAGTACTTAATATTCATTTTGCATATAATCCAACTACTAGTAGTTAAAGAGATCAGTATAAAAAGCACTCGTATTTTAATCACCCTGTATATAATGCAGTACAAAAACGAACACCAGTCTAAACAATATTACATGATACTGTCTTGTCAGTTTCTTTACATAAGTCGCTTAGTTATTACCGCTTGCAAGTGTGAAATATATTGTATCAACTTGCGAAAGATATTATCGACCTCACCGTTCCAAAAGATATGATATTTTAACATGCATCCACTTTATCATTTGCTCTATTTCACCCCTAGTTACGCGAAGCCACCTCGTCGACGTGTAATTTGCATTCGGCGTGCGAACGAAGCCAACTAGAATTCGAAAATTGTCACAGAAAAGTTCTAAAACGATTATTTTATCCCGCCGCACAGAACGTGTGTTTAAATCTGTGCTGAGAAGTTGGATGCATCTAGTTTGATTGATATGCGTTGTACTCTAGCGGGAGAGCTCGGAACTTTTAACAAGTATTAGTTTCAACGATTTGTCGATAGAGTGCGACTTAGATAAGTTCCCGCGAAGCTTTCGTTACCCGAAGTGTAACAAGCTTAAATTAAATTCGTTTCGGAATTGAGAAGTTTTGTTAGAGACATGAATACGTACAGTTTATTTTTAAAATTAAGAATAGAATATGTGTAGAAGTAAAAGAAGTAACAAGGTACTTTAACTGCAGAAACTTTATTAAGAAAATCGATTTCAAAATATTGTTTTTGAATATTTGTTGTTACAATATTACTCATGCTTAATTATTGAACGTTTAAATAAATAATAAGGATAACATAATAATAATAATAATGACAACGACAAAAATATAACAAAATAATTTGAAGCATGTTGAGTGGTTAACCTCACCAAATTTAGTATAAAACTAAAGCATTTTTTATAATATAAAATAGTCTTCGCCGCAAAATTAAGGGATCAAAACTATAATATTTTTTTTTTTTTACTTTTAATTGCATCCTTTGATACTTATATATAATCATCGATGTTCTGATTATGCTTTTAACAGTTATGAATAGAGACCGGACACATCGGGTTGAAATGACGTCGTCATTACGACGGACGTTATATCTGTAAGTACATCACGCAGTTATTGAATGCACTATTGATCTGGCTAGCGCGCACATATGTTTTCATCGACGTTTTGTTGGATATTTACAGTTAAATTTCAGTTTTCATGAGCGTAGATAGAAGCGGGGTTTTTATAACTTATTTTATTTATTAGTTTATATTTCGTAAGATAGATAAAGTGCTGTGAGTTAGTTTCTTGTTTTCATAGTTTTAACTGTTAATTACATCGTAATTTTTGTGACAGATTCTGTTTAATATCGTTTGATTGAATCTACTTCTTCCAATTATTTCGACGTAAGTGTGCATTGAATTTCGTTCAGTTTCAATAACTTACGCATACATTTTCATTTATTTAGATCTAGAGCATTGTTTAAGTTACTTTTTCAGATATGATATGGAAGAACGACGAGAACGGCATCGTAAAACAATGGCGAGTTGGATTGACGGTCATACTGATTGTATGTCCACAGTCAGTGATTCCGAAATTTGTTGCAAAATCTGTAAAATATCGTTAAAAATTCCTTGAAATCGCACGTACAGCGTCACTTAGCGTCGCAAACACATGCACAGAAATTGGAACCGTTGGAATCTGTCAATTTTAACGAAGAACTCTGTGAAACTTTTATGGCGGCTAATATTCCATTAAGTAAACTTAACAATCCCACTTAAGAATATTGCTCCAAAAATATGCTAGTCGAAATATCCCTGATGATCCACCTTACGAAAATATGTTTCCAAGTGCTTCACGAAAGCAGTAGAACGCATTAGAAGCCATCTTTCAAATCAGTACCTATGGATAAGTGCCGATGAAACTGTCGATATATTAGGACGCTGTGTGGTGGTAAATATTGTAGCTTGTGTACTACATCCAACTATTCCATATAACGCATATGTAACAGCAACAAAAGTTATAAATACAGTTGATGCGGAAGCAGTAGCTAAAACCATTAACGAGAATATGCACCAAATGCGTCATTCGGACGACAGGTACAAAGAAAAAATACCTTTATTTGTCAGTGACAGTGCTGCATATATATATATTAAAAACAGGCATACTATTAAAGGAAGCATATCCTAATATGCTGCATATTACTTGTGTAGCACATGTTCTCCACAGAATCTGTGAATATATTAGACACCTATCCAGAAGTTTGTAGACTTGTATCCGCTTTTAAAAAAGTTTTCAGAAAAGCACCATTGAGAGTAGCTCTTTACAGGGAAAAATTGCCATCTTTGTCACTGCTTCCCTCTCCAGTAATAACTAGATGGGGACATGGTTGGAAGCTACTAGTTTTTATGCAGAGAATTTCGACAGTAGGGATTAGAAACAAGTTCTAACCTACAAACGGTAATTTCGAGTATCGCGTCTTAGTATGCGTTGATTAACAGTTTAGTTATCATGAGTTCGATTTCTAGCATGCATACCAATTTGAGGAATGTTCATCAGTGGGTTTGACGTGCAAAACTTTGTCGTAGAGACGAAATGAAGATATAGGGCGATACGGTCAACCAATGTCAGTGACGCATGAAAAAAATCAAAGACAAGACAAGAATGTACTAATTTAAAGAAATCGCTGAATTATGTAAAAACGAATAGCTAGGCGATAACTGCAAAACAAAAATATGATAAATAGAAGTTTTCATCCGAAATTGGTGGAGACTGTGGCTTGTAATCTGAAACAGAAATAAGAAAAACACCCTAACCACAATATATATCAATAAATACTATATACGTATTTCGGCAACTAAGTTGCCATCTTCAGTAGAATAACCTTAAGAACTGAAAAATGTTAAACGTAGCGTTTTTGGCTAAGGTAAACCTTAGAAGATATGTTCTTCACTGGGATAACACTAAATTCCTAACATCGAAATAATACTTATATACTACTTAAACCTAGCGTGAATACATGAAGCGTAAAAAAATAATGCTATTGTCACAATAAGGCATACAAACTGGACTGAGGGATTGGTCCATTGTCAGAATTCATTAATTTATTCTTATTTCTATATATAAATACTTTCATAACTATCTAATTCTCTATAATTATTAACAGTTTTAATCAACCTAAGGTTATTTGCCGGCACAGAATGACCTGTGTCCGAAATATGTCGGGCAACGCTAGATTTTTCGGGTCTGTTGAATCTAAAGTGGGAAATATGATCCTTGTAACGAGTTGAAATTGAACCTCTAGTTTGGCCGATATATTTTTGGTTGCAATCGTTACAATTTATTTCATATATACCAGATTTATGTTCTACCTCAATTTTGTCCTTGGTGTTACCTAAAAGTGATTTTAATGAGTTACATGATTTAAACGCTATTCGAAGAGAATGGTTTTTGAAGATAGCGTTCAGATTCCTAGAGGCTAAATGGTACGGTAAACAAACAAATTTCTCACCTAGGTCTTTTTGAGGTAGTAAGCTCGTGGTATCATAAATAAGTTTCCTAAACCTATGTTTCTTAATTAGGTTGGTGATTATTTTTGAATCGAAACCATTGTATTTAGCGATGCTTCTGCTTAATCCAAGTACTTTTTCATATCTATCTTTTGTAAGCGGGAAACTTAACAATCGATGGATAAGAAAATTAAAGGATGCCATCTTTTGTTGGAAACTGTGATTTGAATCCGCGGTTATAAACTTGTTCACATTGGTGTCTTTTTGGTAAATATCTATTTCTAAGTTATTATTATTCTTAATTACCAAAACAATGGTATTTGTTCATTGTTTTCTTTTTCTATAGTGAATTTAATTGTAGGGAATTTCGAATTTAATTCTATTAAAAAATCGTCGTAAAAAATTTGTTGGAATTTATTCAAAAAATCAAAGATTATAAGCTGGAACAGGGTGAAATTTTAGTATCATTTGATATCAGTTCATTGTTCCCTTCTGTACCTATTCCTGAAACACTGAAATATTTAGACAGTTTATTGCTTAAAAACAATATTGAACGCGAGAAAATAAATGAATACTTGAGGTTGACAACTTTATGCATGTCTCAGAACTGCTTTCAAATTGAAGGAAACTTCTATGAACAACGGCATGGCACAGCAATGGGCAACTGCTTGTCTCCAGTTATGCGAACTTGTTTATGAGTCATTTTGAGATAGAATTTAAGAGATCATCTAAATATTTCCCTAAAGTATGGATTAGGTATGTCGATGACATTTTCGCGGTTTATAATACCAAGTTGTGTAATGTGGACAATTTTTTAATAGAATTAAATTCGAAATTCCCTACAATTATATTCACTATAGAAAAAGAAAACAATGAACAAATACCATTTTTAGATGTTTTGGTAATTAAGAATAATAATAACTTAGAAATAGACACCAATGTGAACAAGTTTATAACCGTGGATTCAAATCACAGTTTCCAACAAAAGATGGCATCCTTTAATTATCTTATCCATCGGTTGTTAAATTTCCCGCTTACAAAAGGTAGATATGAAAAAGAACTTGGATTAATCAGAAGCATTGCTACATACAATGGTTTCGATTCGAAAATACTAACCAACCTAATTAAGAAATATAGGCTTAGGAAACTTATTTATGATACCACGAGCTTACTACCTCAAAAAGACTTAGGTGAGAAATTTGTTTGTTTACCGTACCATTCAGCCTCTAGAAATCTGAACGCTATCTTCAAAAACCATTCTCTTCGAATAGCGTTTAAATCATGTAACTGATTAAAATCACTTTTAGCTAACACCAAGGACAAAATTGAGGTAGAACATAAATCTGGTATATATGAAATAAATTGTAATGATTGCAACCAAAAATATATCGGCCAAACTAGACGTTCAATTTCAACTCGATACAAGGAACATATTTCCGACTTTAGATTCAACAGACCCGAAAAATCTAGCGTTGCCCGACATATTTTGGACACAGGTCATTCTGTGCCAGCAAATAGCCTTAGGTTGATTAAAACTGTTAATAATTATAGAGAATTAGATAGTTATGAAAGTATTTATATATATATAGAAATAAGAATAAACTAATATTCTGACAATGGACCAATCCCTCAGTCCAGTTTGTAGCCTTATTGTGACAATAGCATTATTTTTTTACGCTTCATGTATTCACGCTTCACGGTTCCCTAAATTTCACGCTAGGTTTAAGTAGTATATAAGTGTTATTTCGATGTTAGGAATTTAGTGTTATCCCAGTGAAGAGCATATCTTCTAAGGTTTACCTTAGCCAAAAACGCTACGTTTAACATTTTTCAGTTTTTAAGGTTATTCTACTGAAGTTGCCGAAAGACGTATATAGTATTTATTGATATATATTGTGGTTAGGGTGTTTTTCTTATTTCTGTTTCAGAAGTTTTCATTTGGCCTACTATTAGTCTTTAAAACTTTCTATCTATCATATGTTTGAACCTCGATATCTCCGAAACAAAGGTCAACGGGAAAAAAAAGTTGTTTAGAACTTTTTGCTTAGAATCCAATCTCGAACAGGAATTTTGATTTTTCGCTTTCTAGTTGAAGTCACCCTATATATATCCTTAAGTCATCGGCGTAAGCTAATCCGGGACACGTCAACGACATTTACGAATAAAAAAAAGAGAAACAGCTCCAAGTTATAGACCTGAGAAACACCAGTAGCTCTGAGGGCTACCAGTACAAGGTTGTATGGGCGACCTGTGTCGGGGATTCCCGTGCTTCTGATGTGTAACATATTTTAGAGAATTTACTATCTGAAAATGGCTATAAAAACTTTAAATAATTGGTAACTCAATGCAAGATCATCATCTTGCATTGAGTTTTGAGAATTTGAGAATATGCTCAAGAAACTTGTCAAAATTAAATTGAAGGTCGGGCGGAAATGTCGATCAAGATCAGTATGATATTAGCTTTCTCCGGTATTATAAAGTTGAATTACATTACACTTTATTTTGTACTAGAAACTTGAACAAGTTCTGGTACTAAATTTCACACAAGTTTAAATTTAAGCTATGCCGAATAGAGGGTACCAAACTTTGAGTGAGCAGCTACCAACATAAAATAAAAATTTCTGTTTGTTTATTATTCTATATTTAATGTTTAAACGGGTTGTGGTTATTTATTGGCTCTCATAGATACAAAAATAATAAACCAAATGAAAGCCAGGCAATATAAACTAAAACGTTTATTCAAAATATTACGGCTATACGATTTGCGTTAATACAATTTTTGTTGGTACAAACGAAATGGTGTTTAATGTATGAAACTTGTACGAAAAATAGGACCGGTCCTAGTTTTGTAGTTTAGAAACTTAGATGTGTTTCTTCTAATTTACATTATCAATGTTTCGACAAATACATTTAGTTTGAAAATTTGTCAGTTTCTAGACGGAAAAAGTGTAATGTAACTTCTTAATTATTGTATTACAACAGATTCCACAGTTTATCGAGTAATAGTTAATTGACGAAGGAGATACTTGTTGAAACTTCATTATGACGCTAAGAAATATGTAAGTAATTAAACTTCTAGTTTCAAAAATTCTTTTATTGTAAATACCACTACAATATTGTTTCGCCATACAATGGCTTCATCAGGTGGATGAAATACTGAATATGTACAATACAAGTTTGAATATTTATGTGAAAATTATTGAGGAAATGGTGGTGGAAAAATTTTTACAATCTTAAATTTAATAGAGGGGAGTTGTTTAAATCTAGTTGGTCATTTAAAGCTAATCCTAAGCTATTGTATCTATTAATTTCTAAGTTTTCTAACAGGTTAAGTATTTTACTTTTTTCTTGAATGTGTAAAATTTTGAAATCTAGGTATATTAAATCTATGATTGATATCTATACAATGACTTGCGAAAGTTGAATCTGTTTTCTTTCCTTTATGGCTTCTCGCGTGTTTTTTCATCCTAATTTTGAATGTCCTCGCCGTTTGTCCGATGTATACCTTATTACAATCTTCGCATGTTAACTTATATACACCAGAGTTTGATTCTTTGTCTATTTTATCTTTGTTGTTTTTAATAATGTTCTGTATAGTATTGTCTGTTTTAAATGATATGTGTTCGTTGTATTAGTTCCTTGTACAAAGTTCCTTGTACAGGGTGGCCCAAAATGACCGAAGGTGTTTGAGTTCATTTGAGCTTATTTAAGATATAATTATTAAATTTTTTTTTTAAATACAGTATATTAATGGAGAATATTTTTAATTTAATTATGAAAAATTATATCTCGCAAGTGGTAGCCATTTTCTGCTTCGCATATTCGTGCTCTTTCCAAAACATTTTCCATAACCTTTTTAAATTCCCCAAGTCTTCTTTACAAAATACTGAAAACCAAAAAAAAAAAAAATTATAATAAAAAAGTTATAAGGAATTAAAACCCCTTCGGTCATTTTGGGCCACCCTGTATTTACAATAAAAGAATTTTTGATTAATTAAGTTTAATTACTTATTTCTTAGCGTTTATCGAGTAAGATTTCCTAAAAGTAGTTTCCTAAAAGCCGATATTAATTTCAAATGCTACACAAACAACGTATATGGTATACTATTGACAACAAGATATATTAGTTTCTATATCACTCATGTTCATATTTTTAAATAAAATATCAAGTAATGTTGACGAAAATTGATAAATATTTCGCAGATGTCAACATTTAAATTTGGAAACGTCAAGTATTAATATGACCAACTGCATACTTTATATAAAAATAAAACTATGAACTTTCAAATTAAATAATGTCAATGTATTAATGTAAAAAATGCAAAATATAAAAAATAGCATAAAAAACTCTTTTCATAAGGCATTTTATCGCACTCGTTCATTAGAAAACTCGCCGATATCGCGGCTCGTTTTCTGAACTGAACTTGTGCGACACAATGGTGTCTTATGAAGCTTGTGTTTGAATATACTATTTTATATATGTTATGTTAATGTCCACAAGTTTATAACCGCGGATTCAAATCATAGTTTCCAACAAAAGATAGCAGCCTTTCACTTTCTTATCCATCGGTTGTTAAGTTTCCCGTTTACAAAACATAGGTACGAAAAAGAACTTAGTTTAATCAAAACATCGCAGTATACAATGATTTAGACTCGAAAATATAACTAGTCTAATTAAGAAACATAGGCTTAAAATACTAGTTCATGTTACCACGAGTTTACTACCTCAAAAAGGTCAAGATAACTTTGTTTTGTTTACCATATCACTCGGCTTCTAGAAATTTGAACGCTCTCTTCAAAAACCTTTCTTTTCAAAACGTCCAACTCATTAAAATAACTTTTAGGTAGCACCAGATGGAATTGAGGTAGGATAAAAGATCTATAAAATAAATTGTAACGATTGTGACCACAAAATGTAGCGGACAAACTAAGCCTTCAACTTGAGACGTTCGTGAATTAATCTACATTATTTGGACTGCGATTATTGGTAGTGGATACAGAAGTTATTATAAAATACCGCACTCTGTGCAAATAGTTTAAAGCCTTTAATAGTATATTAAAAAACAAGTTTCATAAGGCATCATTTTGCCGCACGAGATCAGTTTAGAAAACGAGCCGCGTTAGCGGCGAGTTTTCTAAAGAGCGAGTGCGGCAATGAAAAATGAAAAAAAGCGTATCGAAATGAAGCTCATTTCGATACTGTTTTGGGTTTCATAATGAGTTCATTTCGAACGCAAAATAGAAAAAGTATTTGATGTATACACGCTAAGAATTACTTAAGCCAAAAACAAAACTAGAGGATGGACCTATTAGCTAAAACCTTTCATACTTGTCAGAAATTCCGCAATCATAATATATTGATATGGTTCAACTTACTTCCTTAATAAATTCTTCATCTTATAAGATATTTGTCCCAAGAATGTTATATCTGAAATATAATGATTTGAGAAATATTACTTTAGAGTTAAAGTTTGTATTTTTGATGTAAGATTATAATTGGATTTTAAAATCACGATATCGATTAATATTGTATGTTTTATTTTGTCTACTTATATAATTCGCTCATTAATTAATTAATCATAACTTATTTTCGCGAGAATTTAAGATTTCTTAAACTAATTATGATTATTTTATTTGTGTACAAATTTCTGTAAACATTGTTATTTATTATGACTTTTGAAAGCATCATGTTCAAAATTTGTAATTGAGATCACGTGAATGGGTTTTATTAGCATTTAAATAGGTTGCTAGAGATATTTTCAACACTGAATTATTAAAGAGATACATTGAAGAAACTTTTTAAATTATCTCTTTTCAATTTGTCAAAATTGTCTTTTATATATTTTTCGAATTCATTGTACAATTTTCTAAGAAAATTTGATTTATGCTTTTACAACTTTGATATGGTAGTCAGAACGACAAAAAAACAATATTCTTGATTAAGAAGATTTTTGCATGCAGTTATAAAGAATAGTCTAATTTTTGAATTCCTCTTCAAAATTAATCATATAAATTATCTACGGCTACATTTTTATCACAAGAAAGTGGTTTTGTTAATTTTACATAAAATTATTACCTTGCAAGAAGGTTTTCTTCGAGTGTGGAAGTACTAGGAAACCTAATTATCATTACTTTTGTGTTTCCATCATTACTAAAATCAGTTTACGTTTAAGCAGCATTTAATAGTTTCTGGAACCATTTTTGGATATTTTTGTTAAAGAACACCTCTTCAGGATACCAAAATTGCACATAACCTAGTTGTATTCTACGTGGATAGGGAACGTATACGGATCTGCGATTAGGATATCAACCAGGCGTTTGAGACAAGCAATTTTATTCTTATTACGCTGTACCTGTTGGGATTCTACTGAGTTTTCAACATCCAGTGGATACGTTGGTTTTGAAATTACCATATTTGACATTAGCAACAGGTATTCTTGTGAAAATTGTTTCCTATATTTACATAAAAGATATAACATCTCTTGCAATTTCATATTTTATAATAGATTACTCACGTTATTTCAAGGGACGTATCACTTTGCTTTTAATATCAGTTATTGCGATATTTTTAATAAATATTGACACTTGTTTTAAAATTCGTCCATATTTCTAAAACAATACTAGCTGACCCGGTCCGCGTTGCTGGCCCTAAGCAAACATTAGTGTTGTATTACCACACGATTTAAATTGAGCTTTTAACGAAATTTACGCCCTTTAAATAAAAATCCATGGAATACCTATCATAAAGTTTTTTTACGGTTTGCAAAACCGTGGAAATCGGTAGTAGCTGTCAAACAATGTATCACGCACCGGCGCCATCTACTTAAAATGAAACGTACTTATTTTCGTGAAGTATACTCACACACCACGTACTTGCGCCGTTGTAGTACATACTATGTATAAGAGATGGCGCTGTATGTGAAAAATGATTTTCCCTGTTTTCCTGCTTTTCTCTTGAAATTTTTCCTGAATTTTCTTTGCAATAAACCTCACGGAGCCCGATACCTTTCCAACGAATGCAAAACCGTGGAAATCGAATCGTCCGTTATGGAGTTATAGCGTCAGGAAGGAAAACCCGACTTATTTTTATATATTAGATTACTAGAATTTGAGTAGGCAACCCATTGCATCTCGTAATTTAGAAGGTTACATACATTTTATCACATAAATTTGTTTATTTTGGATATATAGTGCTTAGATATTATATTTTGTATCTTGTTAGTAAAACTACTGAATTTAACTTAAATATATTTATTATTATTTTTGACTATTTCGGTTTATTTTATGTATTAACGTGTTTTTGTTTGTGTATCTGGAACTCGCATTTGGACTTTTTGAGATTAAGTTGTTCTCTACTAATTTTAATTTATTCTTTATTATCATGTTTGAGCTAGCAATACAGTTATCTTCTTGAAATTTTATATTCATTATTATTAATTGCAGTCAGCGTTACTTCATTTTAGACACCGAACGTGGGTTAATACTCCACGGCATTCGGTCTTATTACAATATATTTGCTTTAGATACTTTTAATTTGTACACAACGTCAAGTTTATTAAAATATCAGTGAATATGTATAAACATAATCCGTGTATTATAATGAGGTACTCCTTCGTCAACCCGTCATCCAGCCTGATACATTTTCCATCCGTTGGTTCTTGTTTATCTAGACGAAAATTCCATAACGCGAACGGGTCATATCCGAAGGAGAGTACTAGAAGATAAAAGGGGAAGTTATTTGGGTTCCCGTTCGTGCTTCTGGTGCGATGTCGGCGGTAGAAGCGGCGGCGGTGACGAGTTCAGTAATTATGTTCAGTGTGCCGAATGATTCTGTAATCACGGTTCTCGTTGAGGAATCTCGACCCTAAAGTGATTGCCTCGTGAACCCCTTCTCTATAATCGGTGAGAAATAATGAAATTCTTAGACGCAATCACTGCCGTTGCAATTTAAAAGTCTCAGATGCATTTAATCCGTCCGCCCAAGTTCCTTTTTCCTCGGTACGGCGTGATGGACAACTATGAACTTCTTCGAACTCTATTTTGAATCCCCGATCAAGTATTGTAATTTAAAGTTTTCTCTTAGATGCGATGGGGATAATAACGAATTGAACTGTAAGAAATATTATTCTAAACTTTAGAATTTATAATATTTTTAATTAAAATAAAATTTACGCGCAGATAATTCTATTAAAGTTTTCACTCTAGATTCTAAGTTAGTTTGCAGTTAGAATTCCTGTTGGTTACGTTATTTATAAGAATATTCAATAAACTAATTTGACATTGAGATTTCATTCATAGTTGTCATAGTTTCATAGCCATAGTTGTTGCGTAAGCGGTGTTCTAGCTTTACTGTGCCCCAGGTGCGACACCTTGGTTAGTGGTTTTACCTACTGATGATGACAACTTAGTTGTCGAAATACGTATTTAGGATACGATTAATAATTGTGGTAAGGGGTTATATACCTTTTTTTAAGTTTTTATATTTCTGTTCACATAATATCAAATCAAGTATCTGATTTTTTGTTCTTTACTGTTCTCAACAACTAGTGTACAGCTTGACAGAGAAAATAAAAAATCGAAATCAGACGAATATAGATCTTTCAGTATAGTAATGTGATCGTCATAATTAAAGACCGGACGAAAACTCACCAAAAAAACAAAATAATTGTTATTTTCGGGGAATAGTTGTTTTTTTTTATAAAATTTTGGTTTGAAAATATATTTTTGATAAAAATAAAATGATATTAGACCACTGACTTTCGGGACTAATATATAAATTTGTTTAGAAATGTATATTTCATGACAATAAAATGGTATTAGTTAGGTATAGTAATTTTTGTGTTTGTCTAGTTTTTATGTCTTTTTTGGAATTTTATGACCTACTAGCTAAACCTGGACACTCTTCGCTGTTAATTAACGTTTCGAATTTCATATTCATTCACATTTGGTGGTATTGTTTAACACAATATATTTTTGTAAGATATGTGTAATCTAATTTCGATTGAATTCAATTCATATTTCAGTTTTGGTGGTTTATAATTTTATCGTAATAATATTCTTTTTACTGTATTTGAATTTAATCTAAATTCCTAATCATTTTGGTACCTAATATTTTAAAGTTAAATTTCTTATTACCGTTGATCTTTGTCATATTAAAAACTTAACGTTTTTTGTTTGACAGCTGTGTCTGTGTGAACATTTGCTTTCGGCTTTGCAAGACTTGCATAAAAACTTTACGTTCTGGTGCAGATGCATTGACGATAAAGTCAATAAAATTCTAGAAGTATATTTGATTAAATTTTTTGAATTTCACGTAAAATAATTTGTTATGTGCATAATTTGAATGTATTATACTGTACGGTTATTTCTACGGATCCATAGAAAAGGCTTTTATTAAACTGTAAATCTAGACTAATTTTTGGAATTTCTTTATTTTTTTTTCTTAATTATTTTAATTAAGATATAACAAGTGTTCATTTGAAAAGTCAATCTAGTAGCATGTGATTTACTGAGAACATTTTGAAGTATGTCGTAAATTAAAATTTACTACTTAACCTACGAAGTCATATATTTTGACAGTTTCATACATACAAATAAATAACAAATAATAAGTATTTATTGAACACTACAACAAATGTTGTAAATGTTGTCCTTCAAGATCAATGCACTTTAAAATCCTCCGTTCAAAATTGCTGATGATATTCTGCAACATTACTGGATTTCTATTAATTTCCATGCATTTATGTTCGATTCTCTGTAGCATATCATTGAAATTCAATATAGGTGTTCGAAATATGTTATTTTTTAGATAAGGTCACAAAAAGAAGTCGCAAGGTGCTAAATCACATGAACGTGCAAGCCAGGCAATTTCAGTATATCGACTAATTATACGCTCATCAAAAAATTCTCTTAAATAATCTAAAGATTCTGCAGTACAGTGGCAAGGCGCTCTGTCTTGTTGGAAATATGCATTTTGAAGCTCATCATCATGCAACTGATTGAATAAAATTAAATTAAAAAACCCTTACCACAATAGAATTTAATGATTCTAAATACGTGTTTCTACAACCACGTTGTCATCTTCAGTAGAAAAAACAGTGTAACACTTGAGCGCACAAAAACACTCACAGAAGGATTGTTCTGAACGTCTTCTAGTTTAACACTAAATTCTTCAATCTTAAATTCTACAAAAATTACCTACATTTTGGTAAACCCCACCTATTCATGCAAGAGCATTAAGCTATTATTTGTAAATTCTATAGAAAAACCGTTTAGAAATATTATAAAAGCCGTAATTTAACATACATTAAGAATCCAATTATGAAACTAATCCTTAAATTATGTTGAAATATAAATTTGGAAATTAATGTTGAGTCAGAATATTTTAATGGCAAATATTGTAATGAAACGAATTTAAAAATAAATCCCATGAATTCGAATATTTTTTAATGGTTTTCCTATTTTCTTGCTTTAATAACATCTAACTGCCAATTAACTCAAATAAAGAAGAACCTGGTATAGGACCCAAATCCGCGTTAATTACGTTATTCCTATTTTTAAAGATAAAAATGCTCTCAAAACTATCTAATTCGCGGGGGCGTGTGACGTTTTTTTATTAATCTCAGACAGTCAGATGTTACGTTGTGATCTGATTCAAGAATATGTCGGGCAACACTTGATTTTTCCGGTCTATTGAATCTAATATGCGAAACATGTTCTTTATAACGAGTTAGAATCAAACGTTTTGTTTGGCTGACATATTTTTTATCACAATCCTTACAATTTATTTCATAGATTCCAGATTTATTGTTTACCTCAACTTTGTCTTTCGCGTTGCCTAAGAGATTTTAGGGAGTTATTCGACCGAAATGCTACTTGAACATTATACTGTTTAAAGGTTTTACTTAAATTTTTCGTAGTTTCGTGAAACGGTAAACTAATAAATTCTTTGCTCGAATCAATTTGAGGTAGCAAACATGTGGAATCCTGAATTGTTTTTCTTACTTTATGTTTTCTAACTAGCTTGTTTATTATTTCTGAATCGAAACCGTTGTAACTCGCGATTTTCTTAATTAAAGTGAATTCCTTTTCATATCAATCCTTTGTCAATGGCATGCTTAACAAACGATTGATAAGAAAATTGAAAGAGGCACTCTTGTGCTGAAAAGTATGGTTTGAATCTGCGGTTATAAATCTGTTGACGTTGGTTTCTTTTCGGTAAATATCAAACTCTAAGTTTTTGTCATTCCTAATTACTAAGGTATCTAAAAATGGCAAACCTCCGTTGTTTTCGTTTTCAACCGTGAATTTAATACTAGGAAATTTTGAATTTAATTCTGTTACAAAATAATCTAAGTCGCACTTATTGGTATCCAAAATTGCAAACACATCGTCTACATACCCATGATCCATATGTTTGGAAAATATTTGGCTGACTTTTTAAACTCAATCTTTAAGTGACTCATAAATAAATTCGCGATAAATGGAGATAAGCAATTACCCATGGCTGTACCCTGTTGCTGTTCAAAGAACTTGCCTTCGAATTGGAAGCAATTTTGGGCCATACAAAGGCTTGTTAACTGCAAATATTCATTTATTTTTTCCTTTTCATAATTGGATTCTTAATGTATGTTAAATTACGGCTTTTATAATATTTTTAAACGGTTTTTCTATAGAATTTACAAATAATGGGTTAATGCTCTTGCATGAATAGGTGGGGGTTTACCAAAATGTAGGTAATTTTTGTAGCATTTAAGATTGAAGAATTTAGTGTTAAACTAGAAGACGTTCAGAACAATCCTTCTGTGAGTGTTTTTGTGCGTTCAAGTGTTACACTGTTTTTTCTACTGAAGATGACAACGTGGTTGTAGAAACACGTATTTAGAATCATTAAATTCTATTGTGGTAAGGTTTTTTAATTTTATTTTATTCACTTATAAGCCACAGTCTCCGATTTGTTAGTTATGCAACTGATTGACAAATGGTTGTAAAATTTCCGTAGGGTACCTTTGAGCAGTTAACGTTCCCTGATAAAATATTGGTCCAATGATTCACCTTTGGCTTATCGCTGCTCACACCAATTTTCTCTGGATGTAGCGATTCTTCATTAATTACATGTGGATTTTCACTACTCCAAATTCTTGTATTTTGTGAATTTAGGTATCCCGTTTATAAAACCATGCTTCATCAGTAAAGATGACTCTTTGCGAAAGTTCTCCATTATTGTTCATATTTACAAACCAATTACAAAACTGTACTCGACGTGGGTAATCAATTTCTAACAATTCTAGTACTGTTGTGACACGGTATGGATAAAGTTGCATATCTTTTTTCTAATAACTTGTGAGTTGCACCAACAGAAAGGTTTATTTGTTGACTCAAATGTCGAACAGATGTTTGTGGTTAATTTTCCATTATTTCTTCAACATGATTGACAACTTGAGGTGTACGTTTCTTAACTGCTCCGCTGCCTGATTTTCTTAAGAGACTACCAGTTTCAGAAAAAAGTTTTAAAGTTCTATCCAAAGTATTCTTAAATTGTATATAATCTATTACAAAATGTGGAAACTCATCTTGAAATTCTACCATGCAATCTTGAACTGAATAAACCCATAAACCATCAATTTTATTACCACTTCGAAAATAAGCCTGGACTAAAAAAATTTTATGTTCTAAAGTGAAAGCCATTTTAAAACAGAGAAGCAATTTATCTAAACCAGAATCGACGCACGATTATTTTATGCACTAACTGATATTTGTGATTGACATTATCAAATGTCATTTGGATTTACGTTTACGGATCAACAAACACATACTAATATAATTGCGTCTTATTCTATCAAAATTTCAAAGTAACCTAGATTGACTTTTCAAATGAACACTTGTTATATCTTTGCTTTCTATTTCCTGAGATTTTTATTTAATGTGCTTTCATTACATATTATGCTTAGGTTTTTTTATATAAAATTACTCTTTTGTAACGTCTTAATTCAAAATTCTTAATATACAGAGTGATCATATTTTTGAACAAGATTTTTTTTTATGGTTGTTATTGAATACGATTTTTACTTAACGTTGTTTTTTTTATTTTCTTAATATACGAGCTAACTGTTTGGTAGCCTTTTCTTTACCTTTTGTTTTCTCTAGCAAGATTGAACTTTGAACGTGGTCATTCACTCTTCTTCTCCGATTACGGCGAAATGCTGCACAATTACACCGTTTTGGATTTCGCTTTTGTATTTAGTAGCCTGTGTGCGCATGCGCCTAGGATCGGGTGATCCCTTTTCTCAGTTTTCAGATTTGAGCTTCCGTAAGTAAAACTAAGTGGCACTACCTACCATCTTTTATTTAGTCACCCACGCCGTCTCTACTAACTAAGGGCATATACAATAAATAGAAGCTCCCATACTATTGTGCGATACGACTACCGGTTTCGATCTATTGTTGCCCATCTTCAAAACGCCATTGCTGCGCCCGCGCTATAGGTAACAAGTCTTTTGGGATGTGAAGGAAATTCTCCTAATTGACTACCTGGAGAAGGGAAAGCCATCGCTAGCATATGTTATGCTTCCCTTTTTAACATGTTAAGGCAGTGATCGCGGAAACGTGTCTTGCAATTACCAAGAAACAGGTGTTGTTCCACCACGATAATCGATCGAAATTCGCTTTGACCTGCTTCTGTATCGAGCTTATTCACTCGATTTGACTCATTCAGACTTTCTCATCTTTCCAAAACTTAAAAAACATTTTTCAGCTGTACAAAAATCTTAGTGCAACGAAGAAGACAGTTGAAGACGATTTTGAGGAAAACTACTTCAGGAAAGGAATCAAGAACTTAAACCGTTTGACCAAGTGTGACGAATTTCGAAGGGATTGTATCAGAAATTGTTTTCTTTTCGTACAGAATCAAGTTAATTACAGAACCACCATCGTAAATTCCTTAAAAATATAAGTTTCATGTAAAATCATTACTTATTTTGTAGCATTAAATCAATGAAAACTTTTCGCTAAATATTACAAACCAACTGAAATGACTTGCGATTGTACACACTGATTCAAAGACCTAGAAAATTAATTAAAATTCTCCCTCTGCCAAATTCAAAGACTAATTAAATATAGAAAATATCTCGTTTAGCAATAATCATATTTATTTAATTTCAAAAACCTCATTCGTCCGTCTTTTTCACCCGGCGACGGGATCCCGTCTAATTTCGGAGATAATAATAGTAAAATTAAACGCTGGATGCTTTAATTGAGGTTTGCGGAGTTTAAATTAAAATGTAGATTCGGCAGGAAGGAATTTAACTGAATGGGCCACATCGAGAGAATCTTCTGATACTCAGCTGTCGCTGGTGCCTCTTCCTCGGCAGAATCTTCTTCGCTTCTTCTGAATATATCAGGCAATAAAATCATTTCCAGCAGTTAGCCAGGGGTCGTTCTAGGAGGGCGCGATTTGTCGTTTTAATTACGTAATCCGCTCCACATCTCTGCAGTCAATGAAAAGATTAAAGAATAATTATATTAAAGTTTTCAATGTAACTTAATTTTTACCTTAGTTTGGTAAGAGTCGCTGGAAACTTAATGTAAATAGAATTTTTCTGATTGAGAATAATACAACTCCCATTGGAGACACATGTATACCTTCTCGTACAATCGCTCAACTATGGCAACTCTCAAGAATTCGTTCAATTGTAAAAAAAATACGCTAACATATTCTTTAATATTTTGAATCGAAGCAGCCTTTACTCGATGGAAATTTATAATTAATGAAATAAAAATGAAATAGCAATATTACTTAATTTCCACTTTACATATACGTAGGCTGGGTCAAAAAATGTTTTTCTTCATTTCTTGAGAGGCTCAGTGATAAAAAGGTGCTAAATAGTATAGGAAATCTGCATATAAAATTTTATTGCATTATTTAAAGTTTTACTGCCTCCGGATAGCGATAGAAATTTCAGAAAGAGTAGATTTTTGACATCACTTTAATAATACTTTTTAAGTTACATATCTATACAAGTTTTATGCAAAATAATTCTAAGTATCGGTATATAGAGGTAATCCCGATATAAAACTGTACTTTTACAATGTGGATTCACACTGTTAAATTTCCCCAGAACACGCATTTACATATCGCTACCTTAATATAGAAAGTCCCTAACTCAATTTTTTACAAATCGAGTTTTTTTTTTTGGATATTTCGATATATTAGAAGATCATCTATCGAAACATGCAAAAACCTCGATTTAAAAAAATGAGTTAGGGCATTTCTATATTAAGGTAGCGATATACAGCACTGATTCAGTCTAAAGGTTCAATTAGACGTGCAACAGCCGTAACCATATAAAACCAATCGTATGTGCTACAATGTTTTCGATTTTGGTAACATGCCGTAACGCCATAGCCGTAACCGTAGATATTAATTGAATTTTGGTTACGGCTATGGTTACGGCTATGGCACGTCCAATTGAACCTTAATACGGACAAATAAGTCATTAAAAGGAACAATAATATAAAATTCTGTTTTTTATATATTACAAAAACTAAAAAACGTGCTGCTTTTGTATATGTTATCTAAACGGTTCAAGGAAAAAACAAAATAGGCAAATCCCCGTACAATCTTTATTTCTTACAACACGGAGTTAGATGAGACAAGTGTGCCGCGATCGTTAAAATAATTAGTGTTGCGTTGTAAAGTGCTGTCATTTATTTGTTTATTTTATCATTTGAGAAATGGAGCGTGCCAGAAATAGTTGGAAGTGTCCTTTGTTTGGTGTTTTACGTGATTTGAAAGATAATATATTACCAACTTATGAAGATGTGATGAAATTTTATGAGTGGACCCGTCATAGCTTAAAGTATGAGAGGGAAACTAAAATGGTTTCAACGTGTATAGATGTAAACAATTTGGCAAATAAATCACCCGGCAAAATGTCTCATGCTCGATGGCTAACACGTGCTAACAGAATTCTTCGTCTATATATTTCAGTTGAGAACCCTTCTGCAAACCTTACCGCTCTTGCAATATATATTGTCAAGGTTTACGCTCCAGTGTGGTTTTCTATAAAAACTCTCTCCAGCTGTAAAGACGGACCACGACACCTTTTTAAACTAATTAAACTAAGCAGATATTTACCAACAACTTTGAAAGCCGTTGTTGACCCAGCAATTCAAAGAAACAGTTATTTTGCACACCCTGAAAACTTATTACTTGCAATGTTGACAGATCCCCAGAAACACATTCGTGAATTAGCTGTCCATCGAATTTTGAAAAATTAAACCAGCAACATCAAAGCAATTACGGCTTTTTCAGATATCAACGATAAACTTTAATACATCATATTTTGACCTTTTGAATTGGGAAGAAACTATCACTGAACCACCTATATTAAAATCTGTAAATGAAGAAAATCTTCGACTGTTTATTGAAGAAGAGAACAATGGAGGAATTTAGCTATTACACCTTCCCTGTCACACCCAAGCGGTAGAAAGAGCACTCAAAGCTGTGAGTGAAGCATCATCAACTTTGTGCAACAAAACAACAAGAGAAGGTTTCATCAAAACGCAGATAGAATCAAGAAAATTAATGCCGAAATTCGATAGCAAAAAGGATTTTGTCACAAAATAAACTCATTATATTCATTATTTTTATGATTATCCTTTCTTGCACTTTTGTATAAAAAATTTTGTCATGCTTTTTTTCTCGAAATAAATATAATTACAATTGATTTCTAACTTTTCCAAATAAATTAACTTAATTAGAGTAATTTTATATATCATGCTTTAAGTTCTTTTTTAAGTACATTTTTGAAAGATTCAACATTAAACCGGAGGCAGAAGATTAACTCCGATTGCTACAAAACTTCGGAACCTAATAACACTTATAATTTGGCATCTTTTTGCCACTGTGCCCATAAAAAAAATGTAAATTTTTTTTTCTCCGTACATATACAACGAGACTATAAATGATTGTAAATTTTCGACTTAAGTTGGAAACACTTCTGTAATTTTATGTTAGCACACCTGATTTTTAACGCATCCATATGATACAAATGACATAACCTACAAAGTTGTACCTATATACGAATATCCAGGCAAGCCAATTTTTCAGTGTTGCCAAAGTAAATATTTGTTACAAACATTTATAGTCACGTAGTATGACCCAGCCTAAATTATACAGGGTCCGGCAACGAAGCGGGGACGGAAGATAACACGCGTATTTGAAAGTTAGTCAAATATTTAGTCATCGGATATCCTTCCGTACCAGCAAGCGCACGTTTTAAAAATATTTTGTTTTATACAGGCTGTTCCAGATGAAAATGCCAGACTAAAGTTGCATTTTTTTAAATGGAACATCCTGTATATTAATAAATTATTCGCGCTTTAAAGCTGGTTATATCGATATGATGTTGTATGGGTCTAAAGTTGATAGTTTCTGTGTAAATAATTATTTTACTTGATAAATTGATACATTTCAGTAGGCTATTCTGCATAAGGAAAATCAAAAGATCCGAAACCAATAGAATAGAATATTTTCTACTAGTATGCACTTTCGTTGCTACGTGAAATAAATTCTGCAACTGCTCGCGTTATACAAGGTGTTCACAATTTCGCAAAATCGAAGAAATCTCGTAATTTTTAAATATTTTTAGCTCATTGAAAAGCCCTTTTACTACGCGTTCTATTGATACCTCATTTGATGCACTTAGGATGGATCATTTGCTAATTATTTCTTTTTAGAGTTGAATTAATGAAAAATGCTTGTATTTTTAGTAGCTAATTTGCGCTTTTAAACCTTCTGTAAGATCGGATATTCAACAAATTATCCATAAATGGTCTATAACAAGAAGAAACCCCATTAAGTACGAGAAACAGTTGATTTTCACTCAGCGGTGAAAGCAAACATTAAATTAATATAAAGTAATATAGCATTTTCAATAGATTCACTGCTGATCAAGTTATCTGGTGTTAGTTTAATAAAAAATTTGCACTAATTAATTTGTATTTTAAAGAATTTTGTAAAACCAACTATTTACGAGTACCTAATATGAAACAATACATACCTAATTAGCTTAACATAAATCGAAATCATGTAGGAAAGAATCAAGTACGAGTAGTATTAAAAGTTTGCACTATTTTAAATAAATACTAATTATTAACCACAACATAAAATTTAATTAATAAAAGTAGTAGCACAGTAAATAAAAATAAAGTAAATGTAAATAGTAAATGCAAATAAATCAAAGAAAACTTTCAAATGTCCTTCCATGTCTCTCAATACATAAATGAAGCCGCCTGGTGAAATTCTGTTGAACATTCTGTAATGTTTCTTGGCGAACATTTCTAAATGCCTCTCTTATGCGTTCCATCATATTTTTCCTTGTTGTAGGAACTTTTTACGGTGCACTGGGAGATATCAAACGACATCTTCAAGCCCCATTTAATTAGATGGGCGATTGGATCGTTTGAAGCATATAAATCCGCAGGACCAGACGGAGTGTTTCCCAAGCTCCTTCAAGAGGGAATTGGAGAAATTATGGGTCCTCTATTGGAGATATTCAGGTCTAGCCATGCTATGGGTTATATCCCTAGGGCATGGAGAGAAACTGGGGTAGTGTTTATTCCGAAGCCCGGAAAAAGGAACATATACCACCCTAAATCATTTAGACCAATTAGTCTTACCTCTCTTATGTAGAAGACTGGAAAAAATGATATATTTAAATATTAAAGAAGGGGCTCTGGATAGATCTCCTCTACACCCACTGCAATGGGCATACCTGATGGGAAAATCAGGTGAGGGTGCCCTGCATAGCCTGGTGAGAGAGGGCTCGAAAGGTGCCTACACTACAAGGAAATTGCACTAGCAGTCTTCTTAGACATAGAGGGAGCTTTCGATAACACCTCGACGTCTTCTATTATTCGATCTTTAAGAGATCGAAAAAAAAGCACCACATGCAACTGGTTTCAAAACATGCTGCGTAGCAGAGTAGTTCATGCCCAAATGCAAAACGAAATGATCTCCATGAGGACAACAAAAGGGTGTCCTCAAGGAGGCGTATTGTCACCGCTACTATGAAGTCTAGTAGTGGATAATCTCCTCACGACATTAAATGACCAACATGAGAAAACTAAATGATCTGGGTAGCGTAAGGCTGTTTGGACAAGAGTTAGAACTAACCAATAAAGTGAAGTATCTAGGCATACGAAACTAAATTGGACACCTAGTCAAAGTGGCAGACAGGTCGGCGCAGCTCGTCTGGAGATGCAGCAAGACCTGGGTGACTAAAAGCAAATGTGGTACACTGGTTGTACACAGTAGTAATAAGACCAAATTACCTATGGAGCAGTTGTCTGGTGGAGGAGGAGCGGACATTGTCGGTGGGGCTACTCACGACACTCCAGCGACAGGCTCTGTTGGGAATCACGGGAGCTATGAATAGCACGGGAACCGCTTCCGTGGAGGCCATCGTGGGTCTCCCTCCGCTGGAACTATTTGTAAAGGCGGAGGCAATGGCTGCGATACTGAGGCTGAAGGCTAATAACGTATGGTGTCCTAATAAGGTTGTAGGGATCCATACAGATATCACAGGAAGTATACTGGAAGAGCCGATATTTCAAATGCCGGGGGACAGTATGGCACCTGAAATTATGTTTACAGCTAAGCTGAACATATTTATACCGACCAGGGAACAGGCAAAAGGTCGCTCGATCGATTGTGGTGCCGGCATCTGGTACACTAATGGGTCACAATCTAGTCAGGGGACAGGTGAAGGCATATGCGGAATGTGCCCCAGAAGGAAGATATCGATATGTCTGGGGAAACATACTACGGTTTTCCAGACCGAATTGTTTGCAGTCGCAGCCTGCGCCGAGGAAATTCAGGAAGCCGGCTGCGTAAACAAAAAAATTAACATAATGACTGATAGTCAGACAGCCATTATGAACCCATCTACCAGGTCTAAGCTGGTGAAATATTGTAAACAGGTCCTGAATAAACTGGCACAAGACAATACAATGTCGCTGATATGGGTACCTGGAAATGAGGGAATTAAAGGCAATGAGACAAACTGGCCAAAGAAGGTACTAATAGAAACTTCATAGGACCAGAACCTGTATGTGAAATCACTAAGGATTCCGCTAAAAGGGAGATCTGGTTATGGCTAGAAAAAGAACATAAAAATAAATGGAGGTTAACGGAAGGTCAACTCCATACCAAAACACTACTAAGGGAGCTGGACGTAAAGTTTTCAGCCAACCTAATTCGTAGTAACAAAAAAGAAATTAAAATAATTACCGTGTTAATAACCGGACATTGTCCTTTAAGGAAGCATTTGTCCATCATGGGCTTGGTTAGCATGCCCTGGTGTAGGAGATGTGAAAAACAGGCGGAAACTAGCCTTCATGTAATATGCACGTGTGAGGAACTGAAGGAACTCAGACAAAAATATTAAGGGAGAGATCTATTGGATCCTTCGAGTGTACTCAAACTTCCCCTGAGGAGGATAGTGGCTTTTATCGAGGACACAAGACTACCAGAGTGAAACTGAGAGATCTATTGGGGATAGTACAAAGAGCAGTGTGCTCAAGTGCCTGGACGTGCTGGCGTCCAACCCAAAACAGAAGAAGAAGAAGAAGATGCTCAAAGCAGTATTTATGTACAAGATATGCAAAACAAAAGTAGTCGCAAATGCCTTATTTTTACGTAAACCGTATAGATCTGGTAAACAAATTATAAATAAAAAATATGCACTTTCATATAATCCCAGCTTTACTAATAATATTACTACCTGCATCTTGATATATTGAAGGGAAGCGCTACGTGTGATATGTCATACGGTGGGTATTAATGGGTTAAGAGAAGATCAATAATACACAGATACGTTTGGATATAGTCTGATGGAGTCATTTCCCTATTTTGCTAACATAAATAGATATATATATATATATATACATATATATATATATATATATATATATATATACAGGCTGATTCATTTTCGGCCCTCACCATGGGGATCTCGCTTATTATTTGAGATAGAGTATAGGTTTAAATTTGGCAAAGTTGTTAAATTTTGTGTTTGTTATAAATCCATAAAGAAAATAGACCTGTGACAAATGACCTTCGTTATTTTAAAAAAAAAACGCGAAAACCCTATTTTCTTCTTTTACCTGTAGCACCGACATTTGGCCCTGTAGAGAAAAAATAAAAACACATCCTTGTGGCCATTTCTAAACCTCTATCCAGTGGTGTACTCTAAATTTTATACGACGTTTCGTTTCTTTCTGGCCATCATCAACTATCTAATTTCTTATAGGCGCTATATTGGATTTAGACATCTTCAGAAAGAGTTTTTTTTTCTGATTTCAACCATGTACCACATGCTGACTAAAGTTTTCGACATTAGGTTTTATTTGAAAGAATAAATTATAAGATTAAATAAGGTAGCCATGGAATTTCAATCTGTCAAACATTTCATTTATTGTTCATTAATAATACAAAAATGTCATACACTAACGAAGAGAAACGAGATATGATAAGTATTTTTTATTCTTCGAACCGAAATTCAACAGTAGCGAGTACAAGATATCTACAATTATATCCAGAACGACTATCTACAATTATATCCAGAACGACAACAGCCTCATCGTACCATTTTTCTAGATCTCGACACAAATTTGGTCGAGAATGGATCGTTTACTAAGCCGCGTAATGGTCAAGACAACAGGAATTTAAAAGAAAATCGACAAGATATTTAACAAATGGTAAATTAAAAGCGTGTTTTCAAATTTCATGTTAATCTTGTATTTTTATAGATAAATAATAATCCATCAATTTCTACACGCGAAGTAGCGTCAGAATTAAATTTGTGCCAGTCCAGAGTTTGGAGAACTTTACATAAAAGTATGTTTAAACCAACAGGATCCATGTTAGGCACTCTTTACTGCCTGGAGATAATTTGAGAAGGCTAGAATATTGTAATTGGCTAATGGGAAGGATAGAAAATGACGAAAATTTTTTAAGCAAAATCATCTGGTCATATGAAATTTGAAAACATGCTTTTAATTTACCATTTGTAAAATATCTTGTCGATTTTCATTTAAATTCCTGTTGTCTTGACCATTACGCGGCTTAGTAAACGATCCATTCCCGACCAAATTTCTGTCGAGATCTAGAAAAATGGTACGATGAGGCTGTTGTCGTTCTGGATATAATTGTAGATATCTTGTACTCGCTACTGTTGAATTTCGTTTCGAAGAATAAAAAATACTTATCATATCTCGTTTCTCTTCGTTAGGGTATGACATTTTTATATTATTAATGAACAATAAATGAAATATTTGACAGATTGAAATTCCAAAGGCTACCTTATTTAATCTTATAATTTATTCTTTCAAATAAAACCTAATGTCAAAAACTTTAGTCAGCATGTGGTACATGGTTGAAATCAGAAAAAAAACTCTTTCTGAAGATGTCTAAATCCAATATGGCGCCTATAAGAAATTAGATAGTTGATGATGTCCAGAAAGAAACGAAACGTCGTATAAAAATTTAGAGTACACCACTAGATAGAGGTTTAGAAATGGCCACAAGGATGTCTTTTTATTCTTTCTCTACAAGGCCAAATGTCGGTGTTACAGGTAAAGGAAGAAAATGGGGTTTTCGCGTTTTTTTTTTAAATAACGAAGGTCATTTGTCACAGGTCTATTTTCTTTACGGATTTATAACAAACACCAAACTTAACAACTTTGCCAAATTTAAACCTATACTCTATCTCCAATAATAAGAGAGATCCCCATGATGAGGGCCGAAAATGAATCAGCCTGTATATTGCAGGCTCTACTATATAATTACAAAATTTACGTTTTGCTGGCGATTTTTATTATATATCTTGTTATTATTGTTATTTGCATTGCTTTAAACTTTATTTATCGTGAGTAAAGTTAAATTTTATACAAATAGATTGTAAGCCGGCATAAAAGTGCATTTCAAAGGAAAAGTCTTTCGGTTATACATCCACCTTATCTTCGCCCTTTTATACGTTCAAATAAGAGCTAGACGAATATTTTATTACTTTATGCAATCTAAAATTCTATTAAATGACGAAGTCATAAAGTTTATGTTTTGAAAACCCGAATCGGGTCGGTTTGGAAGCAAATGTAAAGCGAAGATACCATGAATAAGGAAAATCTAATACAGTGCGCTACAATTGTCGTTGACTTAATGCCCGGGGAAAATAAAGTTTCAAGGCGTCCACACACGCTGGATACTTTGTATGGAAAAGTTTGTCGGTTTGCTATGTCACTTGTTAGAGAAATACATTATTTTTTCATGAACTTTAAGGGTTTTATGGAAGACACGTGGTCGTTCAAACGTTACTTGAATTTTAAAAATGCTGACAACGTTTTTAAAATTCTACATAAAAATGAAAACTTTTTTTTCCAAATATACCTCTACACTTGACAGTACAAGAAGGGGCACCAATAATACATAAATATCTCTTGTAAATTATTTACGAATAGATATATGTATTCAAAATAAAAATATCCAAGTTATAATTTATTTATTTACTTAAATTTAATTATATCTAGGACAAAATGTAATACAAACAGAATGACTGTAATTATTGACGATGGAGTATAATTTCAGTAGCTATTTGGGCTATTTTCCATCGTTTTTAGAACGTCAGATATTCCGACGTTTCAGCAGTCCGTCTATTGCCGTCATCAGGGTAGTCCTGAGAAGGACTGTTTCTTGCGTGAAACACGCCATTGATTCCAACGACTAATCCGGCGGTATGTCTTGAAGATACATCTAATAACCTCTTGTAATATATTAATTTCAAACATTTTTTATTGTTAAATTTAAGTAAATCTAGGCTATAGAATTCAAACATGACATTTCCAATTTTATAAATATTTAACTTTTATTTTCGGCCACTGTATAACATAATTTTAATATCACGTTCAAATTAAAAAACTTTCTTTAGGTTTTAAGAAAGCGATGTCTTTTACATTTGCAAATTTATTTTACCTATGATTATTAGTAATCGGCATCTTTAATATTTACAAATTTATTTATTGATTTGTAGATTAGACAGCTGTTTTTTATTACCTTAGGTTATATTAAACAAAGGATTCAATCTGCATATTCATTCTTAAGATAACGTTCCCTAAATATGTATAATAAATTTTATTACTTTAGCAAGGGAAAATCCGGAACTACATACTTAGATTCATAGCAACTATACTTAACTAATAATTATATTTTATTATTTATTTATTATTTATTATTTCTCCAATAATACAACAGCCAAAACGGTACGAGGAGTATTGCGTAAATGCCCACTTCAGAATGTGTCCAAATTGAGTCAGCCAGGTGCCGAATTTTATCTTTTTTTCGGTAAAAAATTCGTTAATTTGTACAGTATTGCACAGTTTATTGGCAACAATATTAATTCAATTTAAGACTTTCTTAATTCAATTTAAGACTTTCCCGACGACTCGAAGCTTCAGCCCCTAATAGCTTAATGGTAAAAGCAGTGGTCCGGCAAACCAATGGACGTAGGTTCGAATCCTGTTTAAGGGCGAATTTTTTTTTTCGGTAAAAAATTCGCGAAAATGCAATTTATTTACATAGTATCTTAAATATTCTATTAATTTAAAATTACTAAAAAAGGTAAACAGTCTAACATATCAGAAGTAAGGGTTGTCGGTAAATAAGAAACCTATTGATTTGTTGAAAAGAGGAATGAATTTAAACTTGAATATAACAGCTAGCACACAATAAGTATCTTTTCGTTATTTAGTAAATTTAAAGGTCGTTCTCTAGAGACCCCAACCGGTGAGTAAAATCCTTTAATGTCTAATCTTTTATAGAAATCTCAAGTAGTTCTTTTCAGCCAATATAACCATTGGAAGAATGGGGTCCGCACGACATTATCTTATTCAAATCCCCGAGTTCTGCAAACTCTGCGTTTACTTTTCTTACTCGAGATTTTAGATATCTGGCAGCCTTCGGTCGATTTATAAGGCTACTTGAGTGACCATTCAGTTTAACGGACTCCGGCGTTCTTAATCACACGTCTAAATAAATTTTTACTTGTCGCAGCGTATTCTTCCACTGAGTTGATTAACAGTTGCTCTTAATTGTTTAGTATCTATAGAATTTGATTTAAGTATTGTCTGTAAAGTTAGTGTTAGGTAAATATTCGTTTAGATGTAATGGGGACAGTATCTGGTAAAGTAGGACTTTCATATAAAGTTAAGGTCATAATAATTTTCAGGGCGTTTCTCAATTTCTATTGTTTCTCTTATTGTTCTTAGTTATTGATTTTCTATTCGGGCTATTGTTCTTGTTTCTTCAAAAGTGATTTTATGTCCTGTTTATACTACATATTTTGCCAAAGGCGAGTTTGTTGCTTTTTGTTTTACCGCGTTTCGATATCTTCGCGTCGTACACTAATTAGTGTACGACGCGAAGATATCGAAATTATAATTCGTCTATTAGTTTGTCTCGCATATGACAAATGAGATTCAGCGTATATAATTTTGTAAACGGCTTGGCTTTCTAAGGTATTCGCTCTTTCGGTGATTTTATAAACTGGCCGATGTTTTGTTCTGTTGTAGGGAGGATAGCTCTGCCTAGATATTCTGTTTTTTCCTGGTTTCTGTTGTTACGATTATTTTCATGAACTAGTGTATTTGAATACCATTCTTAATCAATGCCTTGCTGATGACTTTCATTTCTATTTTTTGGTGTTCTGTGTCCGTGAGATTCGTTGATCTTGATACTAAAATGTGACATGTGCGTTTAGGTAGCGGTTTGTGTGTATAGGTTATTTAGGTTTATGATATACTGTGTATACTAGGCTGCTGTCTTGTTTTTTCCTTTATCAATATATCCAGGAAGGGGAGTTCGTTGTTCTGTTCTCTTTCTGATATAAATTTGATTTTAGAATGCTGCCTAGGATCAAATTTATAACAGAAAAAGAACAAAACGATCTTCCTAGGCATATTAATAAAGAAAAAAACAAGACGGCCTTCATACACCATACAAATAATCAAGGTCCAATGGTCACGTAGTAACGAGAAAATGATTTTTCTTTATTCGAGTCTGGCCCAGTCGAAGGTAAATATACGGGCGGCAATACGGACTTCTACCTCTAATTCATCTGTAATTCTCTTTACCGACGACTTATTTTGTTCTGGTTGGCCTACATTAAATTAACTTGAACCCAAGTCTACGGTTTGCCGGACCGTTGCTTTACCACTTAAGCAACGACAGACCTTGGTTCAAGCTATTTAAAAATGCATTATAAAGTAACAGTGTTAATGATTCAGATGTCAGTTATTGAAATTAGATGTTAGGTTTGAAAGCAGAACTCAGTTTTGAAAGCAGATGTCACTTTTGAAAGCAGATGTCGCTTATTGAAAGCAAATGTCAGTTTTTGAAAGCAGATGTCTGTTTTGAAAGCAGATGTCAGTTTTGAGGGTTCGAAATTGCTAATTATTACTCCATAGCTATATGTGTGTTTAGATAATTTTGTATGATTTGCTTTGTAATTTGTAGACAGCAATGTTTACATCCACATTTACTTCGCAATTACATACTAATTTGATAATATTTGTAAATATTTCATATAAAAGCCGAAAAACCCCAAGAATTTATCAATTGATATATATATATATATATATATATATATGAACTTCATGTGTATGAGAATTAATAATTATTAAATCGCATTTTACATGCGATTGTCGCTATAATTTGTTGCATTAAATTCTACAATTCGGGTAAATCACTTTTGCCTAGATTGTCAACTGTATAAGTTGTCAGTACAAATGAAAAATGGAAAATTTGTGAAAAACATCAGCCCGGAATGTGCAAATATCGATATTTCACTATTTTTACAGATCATCAGTGCATATGATCCGGAGACAGACATGATTTTCCCTTCTATATTACGTGTATATATACGAACTGTAATGAACTTCATGTGTATGAGAATTAATAATTATTAAATCTCATTTTACATGCGATTGTCGTTATAATTTGTTGCATTAAATTCTACAATTCGGTAAATCACTTTTGGCCTAGACTGTAGACGCAACAAGTCAACTGCACAAGTTGTCAGTACACATGAAAAATTTGTGAAAGACATATCTGCCCGGAATGTGCAAATATCGATATTTCACTGTTTTTACAGATCATCAGTGCACATTATCCGGAGACAGACATTACTTTCATTTCTATACTACTTGTATATATACGAACTGTAATGAACTTCATGTGTATGAGAATTAATAATTATTAAATCTCATTTTACATGCGATTGTCGCTATAATTTGTTGCTCCAGATAATGTGCACTGATGAACTGTAAGAACAATGAAATATCGATATTTGCACATTAATTCTTGACCTTTGTATGTTATAGTAGATTGAATTAGTCGGCGATTTAAGAGCTGTTTTACTTCAATATGTATATATTTAAAATAATCTTACATGTTTCGGCACATAATGCCTTTTTCAAAGAAATTTAAAATATAAATTATATTTTAAATTGATTCAGGCTATTGTTTTTATCTGGTCGAAGTTGATATGGTGTCTTGTCTGTACAACGTGTTGAGGTAAGGAGGAGTATAGCGCTCTTTGCTTTACGCGTTTTTGTGTTCATCTCGTCATGGTCTAATTCCTCGGTTTGTCCCACATATGACAAGGAACATTCAATACACGGAATTTCGTACACCCCTTGACTTTCTAAGGGGATTAATTCCTTCGGCGATCTTAGGAACTGACCGATTTTTCTTCCTGTCGTGAATATCGTTTCTATATTATGTCTTTTCAGCATTCTACTAATTTTAATAGAATCAACACGTCAATGTTTTTAGGTCTATTGGAATAAATTTTTTGCTAGGTTGCTAGATATAATGTATCACTAGCTTCTTCTAGAAATTTAGTAATTTCTTCGACATCTACAATTTTAGATTTTTCTGGTTCGTAACTTCCAGACAGCCGCTTTAAAATGCTTGTAATCTAATGTACTTCGATATGTCTACATTTTTATATATGGAAATACAAGATCCCAGCATTGAATATTTTCACTATAGTGTACAGGACTTTTTTATTTTGCTTTGTACTTCAAAATACGCTAATAAAACATTTTCCAATATTGTACAAACTTTATTTTCTGTGCACAAAATTTCAAAATTCTGAAAGCATTTTTCATATGCATCACCTGACTTTTTCGGTAATAAACTTTTAAATATTTTGTCAACTACTTCACGTAACTGGGGTAGTGTGTTTGTAATATTAGTGTCTGGGTCACTCATATTTTTATTTTTAAATAAAGTACTGCGAAAATTAAAGAAATAATATTTTGCGGGTAGGAATATTTGAATTTGAAAATGTCAAGTATCAATGTGACCAACTGCATACTTTATATAAAAATAAAACTATGAACTTTCAAATTAAATAATTTCAATTTATGAATGTAAAAAATACAAAATAGAAAAAATAGTATAAAAAAACTCGTTTCATAAGGCCTTTTGCCAAACTCGTTCTTTAGAAAACTGAACCCGTGCGGAAAAATGGTGCCTTATGGAAATTGTGTTTTAATATACTATTTTTTTATTATTTTTAGCATAGAAAATGCTATCAAATGAGGTATCACAAGGAGTACTTTGTTATTTAAACTTTTAAAGTTGAGGTTGCCAGCGCTTAAGGATTGAGGAGTAGGATGTAGAAAATTACATCTTTAAATGAATTTTAAATGAAGATTTTAAAATAAAAATTTGGCGTCCGAGAATTTTTCAAAAACTTTTTTTTCAACCATTTTATAGAACTTATATGAAGCTAACGATAAACGATTTTTATTTTATTATAAACGCAATATTTTTTATTTCATACTGTCTAGTATATCTTTGTTTACATTATGAATTTGAGTCCGGTAAATGAGTCATTACAGTATCAGAACCGGTAAGTTATCGGTAAGAACCGGTAATACTTACCGAACTGTTTCTTTTTTATAAGTAAAATACCACATACTGTCAAATTTAACAGTATTAAAATGATTTAGCGGATTACAATTTTTACAAAATTTATTGAGATCTATACAAACAAAAGTACATTAAATATGAATGTTAATACGTGCAGTACAATTCCTTTCAATGTTAATTGGAAAAGGAATAGTTTTGTTTTGACTTGAAGAAGTCGTTGAAATCTCTCTTTTTTCCTCTTGCACTACGATAATTTTTGTTACATGATTTTTGTGACATTTAAAAAATAATTCCAAGTTTTTTCAAACGAAATTGCCCACAGGATGAAATAAAACGTTTGACAGTATGAAATAAAATACTCGTTTCCAGTTTCAAGACTCGGCTCCTTCGTCATCTCGTCTTTAAACATCTTACTCGTACTGTAGAATATTAGTTCCCGGACTTATAACGTTAATAGCTATTTTAAAAGATGTTCAAACATTCAAACTATTTAACTATAATTACATTAATTCAAATGCGCCATAGAGTTGTCGACATATTCGAGGTAAAGGCTATTATTGATACTCACGAAAAAGAACTTCGCAATAAAAAGACCACATATGCGGCATACACTATTCCTATGATTAGGAATTTATTATTAGACGTTATCAGCTAACAATGTATAGGAATTTTATCAATTTTTTTGCAAATAATAAACTTGAATTACAGCTGTATCTTTGTAGATATGGAATGAATAAAGACATGGACCGACTTTAACTGCATTTTGGCCATAAAGATTGGGATATTTTTGATGAATTAAGAAGAAATTTCTTTATTGATTTTCAGTTAGACATGTATACGTTATTCTGCAGATTCGCATAACTTTGGCGCTATTCTGCGATAACCCTGTGTGATTCCGATCCATATGTTAATTAAATATGGATCGGAAAATGATTAAATATTTAATAAACATATTGATCGGAATCATGGGTTACAACAGAATACCAGTGAAATAGAATACAAGACGATGAGATTCATGGAAGTGGATCTTGAAATTCTCAAGACAATACATTCATTTTAAATGCAAAGCCTGGATTTCGGAAGCTAAATTCGAAGTACGTTTCATATTAATTGACAAACGATTAAAAGTTATACTAAACTGAGCATGGCAAACACATAATTAAAGAAGCTTGACTGTTTGACCAAGCGAAAATTTATTAAACACGCCTGTAACTAGCGTTTTGTATTATATTGTTTTGAATATAATCTTCTTCTTCCGGATGTTATTTCTTCAACAAGTCATTGTTGGTAAAAGGTTAATACGCAAGAAAAGAAAACACCAACAGACATAAATCACAAAAATCAAAATTGAACTCCTAGATGCCGTTATCTCACGTGATAAAACATCTTATTTATCTATTGTTAGTAGAATCTAGACAGTTCATAAAGGCCGTATTAGATACATCTGTTCCGGCCGAAACTACAATAGGTTCGAATGTGTATGTTATATGTACAATATGTACATGGTACCTACTGGTATATATGAATACACAGCCACACAAACACACACACATACTCACAGTGCTACTACAGAGGTGGTCTTTACACAATATAAAGCATTATCCGGAGTGGCAGAGACCATGTATGACGGTATTGATAAGACGTTTGGGATCCCAGGAGAGGTCACGATAGAAGCGACGGCCTTTGACCTGCGCGTCTTCCTTTGCCATGTAAATGCTAACTTTGATATATTCCCCGCTTCCTTTCTTTCGTACTCAATATACCATACATACCTTCACATATACAGATTACGCGCGTATGTATATATATATATACGTTACTATCAACAGAGGAATATATGCTCTGTGCACGGTGTGTATTACAGTATGCATAAAGTCCAGATATATCGGATTTATTATTTCAAGTGCAGATATGCGCGGTTTTACTTGATACGGCGAAATAAGTTTACGTCTGATTTATATTTGTGAAGACGGGCAGAATCTCTAAAAATAATGATGTAACGACGCTTGATTTATGGTTCGCTATTTTGCGTATTTGGTGCTTTGAAACGAGATGAAGTTCAACCTTTCATTTACCACTAGCTGAACACGGTAATCTTTTGCTATTTTGCTAGATTTGAGTATATATATATATATATATATATACAGGCTGTCCCGTAAAAAACGCCAACATTCATAATTCCGTTATTTATTGTCCGGTTTTATTTAAACAAAAAGTAAATTTAATAGCATCAAAAACACTATAAGATGCAGTGTTTTATTTGTTTTCAATTGTTTTCATTAATGTCAAACGACAGTCAAGTTTTCTATTTTAAATGGCAACATATATATTTTTGGCTATATTCGGATTGGATTTTTTTTTTCTGAATTCAACGATGTATAACATGTTTATTTTTGATAAACGTTTATTGCAAAAAAAAAACTTTATAAATTTCATCTTTGTCTTCCATTATTTATAAATATTCGAATGTGTCATGAAACATTGGAAATTTAAGTATTATAAATATTATTATAAGAAACAAAACACTTTACAATAAATGTTGAAATTGCCCGCCACCTTGTTCAACACATATCGTACATCTCCTAATTACTCCAAAGGTCGCATTTAAAAGACAAGCGGCAGATACTTCTTGACAAGTGTTAATAATTCTTTGTCTTAAGATGTCAACATTTTCTGGAGTTGTTAAATAAACTCGATCTTGTAGATAAGCCCACAACCAAAAATCGAGGGGCGTAAGATCCGGTGAACGCGCAGGCCACTCGATAGGACCGGGTGTTCCTATCCACCTATTTCCAAATTGGGTGTTCAACAAATCAGTATTTACTCTGGCGTTGTGCGCGGGAGCCCCATCTTGTTGAAAAAATATTCTATTTAAATTTGCTAAAGGTAATTCATCTAAAAAGTTTTGGAGATTTTCGTGTAATAAAGTGTAGTATTTTTCTTGATTTAAGCAACCATCTATGAAAAATGGCCCAATTAATTGATCACCTAAAATGCCACACCAAACATTTACGTTGAAACGTCTTTGAAAATTATTTTCAATTACAAATCTCGGATTGTCTGCACTCCACTGTCGATGTATGTTTCTATTAAAAATACCGTTGTTGCTAAAAGTGCATTCATCAGACCAAATTATCCTTCTGTAAAAATTCGGGTCTTGTTCTAATGCATTTAAATAAAAATGACAAAACTGGATTCTTCGGCCAGGATCATTTTGTTCTAATGCATGAACTTTTCGAGCTATGTACGGTTTAAGTTTGTGTTTTCTTAAAATACCATGAACTGTAGTTTTTGATACCCCAATATTATGTGTAATTTCGCTAATCGAAGTTCGTGAATTTTGCTGTACTGCAAGAAGAACATCTAATTCCTTATCTTCGGAGAATTTCCGTTTTTGTGTTTTTGGTTTGGTAAATGATCCATAATTTCTTAAATTCTTTTCAATTCTCTGAAATATTTTCGAACCTGGAACTTCTCTGTCCGGAAAACGAGCACTGTACCGACGAACTGCTTGAAGGCGATTTTTATTACATTCAAAAAACACTTGTAACATGTCCGTTAATTCATTGTTATTCATTTTTAACGGAAATACGCTTTTTGTTGCCGCAAAACGTTCAAACAGGATAATACAGAAAACTTAATAAAGTCAAACTGACACTTAAGGCAGATTGACATAATGCTAGTGGATAAAGTTTTTTTTTTTTATTATTATTAGTTGTGCGATATGTGTTAAACAAGGTGGCGGGCAATTTCAACATTTATTGTAAAGTGTTTTGTTTCTTATAATAATATTTATAATACTTACATTTCAAATGTTTCATGACACATTCGAATATTTATAAATAATGGAAGACAAAGATAAAATTTATAAAGTTTTTTTTTTGCAATAAACGTTTATCAAAAATAAACATGTTATACATCGTTGAATTCAGAAAAAAAAAAACCAATCTGAATATAGCCAAAAATATATATGTTGCCATTTAAAATAAAAAACTTGACTGTCGTTTGACATTAATGAAAAAAATTGAAAACAAATATAACACTGCTATCTTATAGTGTTTTTGATGCTATTAAATTCACTTTTTGTTTAAATAAAGCCGGACAATAACTAACGGTATTATGAATGTTGGCGTTTTTTACGGGACAGTCTGTATATATAACAATTGATAAATTATTGGAGTTTTTCGACTTTTATCTGAAATATTTACAAATATCAAATTAGTATGTATGTAATTGCAAAGTAAGTGGGGATGTAAACATTGCTGTCTACAAATTAGAAAGCAAATCATACGAAATTTTTAATTGAAAAATATTGTCTATGTTGGGATTTGAACCCAAGTCTACAGTTTACCGGACTGTCACTTTTACAACTCAGACACAAAAGACCTTGGTTGTAGCTATTTATAAATGCAACTATTTTTGTTGTCTATCTATTTTGGAATACTAAGGCATGATTTGTTATTATTCAATTGGAATGTATCTTTGAATAATTTTATCCACAGCAACTCAAATGTACGACATTAATATACTGTCATTGATATTTTATGTTCCTTGATAAAGGCATCATTTGCCGAAACATGTAGAGTTGTTTTAAATATATATATATTAAAGTAAAACCAGACCTTAAATCGCCAACAAGTTGAATTTACCATAACATACAAAGATCACGAAATTATTATCTGTGTATATATATACATATATAAGGTAAACTTAATAAGTCGGCGATTAAAGGTCTGGTTCATTACTTCAAAGTATATATATTTAAAACAACCCTGCATGTTTCGGCATATGCCTTTGTCAAGGGAATACAAAATATAAATGACAGAATATAAATGTCAAATAATTAAGTTGCTATGGTTTAAATTATTCAAAGATACATTCCAATAATAATAATAAATCATGCCTTAGTATTCCAAAAAATAGATAGCAAGGTGTGAACATATGTGTTGTTCGCTGCCAGAAGCTTGTGTCTTTTTCTGGGTATGAACCTGTGTGTTGGTTGCTGCTGGCAGCTTGCGTCTCTCTCTGGGTGTGTGATTTTGTATTTGTGTGACCGCGTAAGTGTAGGGTTTTGTATGTTAGTGCGCTCGTGCGTGTGTTTAGTGACCGGTCGCGTAAATTTAGAGAGATCGGATAACCAGCCGTTGCGTAGGGCCGCCAACCCCTTCCCGGCAACTTCTTTACTTTTCCGAGCAGTACTTCGACGGCCCGACCCCCGCCCCAACGAGGCAAGGCGCAGACCAGCGAAGCGCACCCTGCACGGGGTTGCTCATCGCAAACCCAGGGAACACTCTTAGTGGCTACCTCAGTCGACGATGGTCACACTTTGTGCCATCTTAACGATTTCCGCAGAAGCGGGGGCAATGCACACACGTTGAACGTGTGTGTGCTGTTAACAGCAGCCTAGCCAGGTTGCCGCCCAGGACCGGTCCTAGTGGTGTGTGCATTGCGCGGCGCCGTGATTTGCGCCGCGTAGCTTGGTTCCTCACTCCTGCTGGAAAGGCGGAATGGCACCTGATTGCCCAACGGGCAGACCCCCCTAGAGTTTGGTAGCGCATATGCTAGGCTACAACCCAGTAGAGGACCACATCAGCACAAAACAGAAAACAGGGAAAAGCAGGGAAAAGCTTCGCTGGTCTGCGCCTTGCCTCGTTGGGGCGGGGGTCGGGCCGTCGAAGTATTGCTCGGAAAAGTAAAGAAGTTGCCGGGACAGGGTTGGCGGCCCTACGCAACGGTTTGTTATCCGATCTCTCTAAATTTATGCGACCGGTCACTAAACACACGCACGAGCGCACTAACATACAAAACCCTACACTTACCCGGTCACACAAATACAAAATCACACACCCAGAGAGAGACGCAAGCTACCAGCAGCAACCAACACACAGATTCATACCCAGAAAGAGACACAAGCTTCTGGCAGCGAACAACACATATGTTCACACCTTGCTATCTATGTTTTGGAATACTAAGGCATGATTTATTATTATTGGAATGTATCTTTGAATAATTTAAACCATAGCAACTTAATTATTTGACATTTATATTCTGTCATTTATATTTTGTATTCCCTTGACAAAGGCATATTGCCGAAACATGTAGGGTTGTTTTAAATATATATACTTTGAAGTAATGAACCAGACCTTTAATCGCCGACTTATTAAGTTTACCTTATCATACCAAGGTCACGAAGATATTATATATATATATATATATATATATATATATATATATACATATATATATATATATATATATAATGAAGAGATGCTAAGGATCGCTGACTATGTAAAATAAATAAAAGAATAAAGTGAGCGTTGAAACTAAAAAATGAATGATGTAAGTAACTTAAGAGATTCGAATTTGAATATTGGGCGCCAAGTTTTAACGTACTTAGTTGATCCAACGCAATCTGTTAAATACCCCACTAGCTTTCGGGAGAGCTTGAGTACTTATGCTTTAATTTCTATCTCAGGTTTCAAAGTCGGTCGTTTGTATATCCCGTAAATGCAATGTAGATGGTATATTAATTCGACACAAACTCAACATTCAAACAAATCAAATAAAAGATCGAATCAAAATCAAAGTAATAAAATTTATTAGAATTAATAAACAGAGAACTGTAACAATTATTATGTGCGAATAAGAAATCTGTACATATGCTCGTATTATCTGGACTATACGGTAAAAATCGGTATTGTGTAATTTTGCACATGTGTTTAATAACAATAGTTAAGGTTATGTATAATGCAACAGTGCAAATAGATATTAAAAGTTACTTAAAAATAAACACACAAAGGTAAGTTACATATAAACGTTTTATAAAAGATTAAGAATGAATGAATAATTATATATATTTAAATAGATGTTTAGAAATGTTGAAATTCAAATATTATATTTTGATGCAAACAATGTTTGATATTGTGATGTGATATAAATTTAATATTAACTTTAAATGATGTTCTAGGTTTTATGGGAAATAATTGGAAAGAACCTGGTATTTCTCCTGTGTCTAAGCTTGGATGTATTCTCTGGGCTCGCAATTGTGGAATAAATCAGAGTTCGTCTGCTCCAATGGAAGTCCGTGTCGGAAGCGATTCGATGTTGGCGTTGTCGGACGATGTAGTTCCAAGTCCGAAAAGATGCTTCGTTCAATATTTATTATATTCGACGTGCTGCGGATCCAATTCTTCTATCAAAAGTTCGGCCTGATTACAAGGTATTAAATGTATATGGTTTTCGTAGGATTTTCTTGAATTTTAAATAGTAATTTTAATTAAACTTTTTGTGATAGCAAAAATGCGGCCATTCGTTGTGAAATTTTAGTAACAGACCCCTTTCTTCGGCTTTTGTTTTTCCCACAAGCCTGTGTTAAATGTCGGTAAAAGCCTCTAAGTTTAGGCTTTATTTGCATCTAATATAATATGAACTTTCATAATATTATAATTTTAACATAATAGAAAAATTAATTAAAGAATTTACAAATGTTTATAATGTGGTTTTCAATGTTAGATAAGTTCAAAAATGCATCGTAAAAATCGCATTCGCGGGGTTCGTGACAATTTTAAATTAGTGGGCGTGGTTGGGCGCTTCGATATAAATCTTGATGTGGGTAAATTAAATACCTGTAATATGGCGCGTATGATTTGAATTTGAAATGGAAAAATATAAATATAAAAAGTAAGTTTAAAAATCAAAATAAGTTAAATATCAATTTTAAAGTAATCGTCGTATTAATTTATACACATCTCGAAACTAATTTCACAAATTACGTCCACTAATTCGATATTTATACATGTGTTTATGATATGTAATAATCTGCATTTCCTTTTATAGAGCTGGAAAAAGTGTGCTGGTTGAACCATAACAATATATATATATACATATATATATATATATATATATATATATTTATATATATATATATATATATATTTATATATATATATATATATATATACCAGATAAAGAAAAAATGTGTCTTCGGACTAGCGGCCAGGTAATTAAAACAGTATTTAATTTTGTTTACGTTTCGGCTCTATATGTAGAGCCTTTTTCACAACTTAAATATTTATTTAAATTTTATTAAGGTGAAAGTAGTGTTATATTAAATGTACTTACCTGATATTGTATTGTTTTATTACATTTAAACTATGACTAACTGTGCTATACTTATTGTCTAGTTTTCATTTCAAAATAAAACTAAAGTTCTTGGCGACCCTGTTTGGAACGTCTGTTTATTATCGTTTTTTGACTTGTGGAATGTAGGTAGTGTAGATCCTAACAAAATTATACCACAAACCAACTGCATCTGATCGTTTTCTGAACTTCCTCCAGTTTCTTGCGGACTACTCACACGCCTAGAGATATATTTATAGAGTTTAGAGTCTCAACATAGCCGAGTTTTTGTAACAATAAGTAAATAAATTTTAATTTAAATATATTTTTTTTTTCATCGGATTAGAAAATAATTCTCTTCAGATTTCTTTTCCTCCACGGTTACAACAATGTATGTATATATATATATATATATATATATATATATATATATATATATAATATTGTATATTATAGGAGATTTAGTTAGTCGGCGATTTAAGGTCTGTTTTATTTCAATATGTATATATTTAAAATAGTTTAATTCTTACATGTTTCGGCAATTACTGCCTTTTGGATACTATTTTCACGTAAATCGTACCTTGGAATTCTGAATAAAATTGGTTGTATGACTACAGAAACGCATTAATTTTGATTTATCAAAGATAGAGTATAGAAATGTATGGGCATGCAGCTTGCGAATACATGGCTCCACCCCTTGGTTTTAACTGCCTCTTCCGAAGAGGATAAACTGCTGAGACTTCTAGCCCATAGGTGACTAGCTTCCTGAGCTCGGAGAATTCGCAGCGATTCAAGTATCGCGTATTTCTGAGCTTGTCTAATCAGCATCAAGTGATTTTCTTTGATAGTTTTGATTTCTCTTAGATGCTGGTACATGTTGTCCCTTATTCCTCCTAAGCTTCAATTATTATTAGAATAAATATTGTTTTGTAACTCTCGTACGTTAAGCTCAGTTGATAGAGCAAATCGATACATGTATTTCATTGGTTTTTCTTGTTTAGACGAGATGTACAGACATGATAACTCAACGATGTACACTGCTTTATCTTTGTAGTTATTATTTATTATTAGTAGTATTAGAATTTTTGAAAAATATGAAGCAACTTCAGCGTGTAACATTTGATTTAATATTACTAGTTGTAATTTTCTAAAATCATTATTTCTTAGATCTTAGATATTGTGTAGATCCACACTATATATTTCATAATGTACACAACCTTTTCTTGTTTCGCAATGAATGCAGTAACATAAATAAAGTGACATACTCGATAAATATTTTATCTTCTCCTTTGTCTACATAGTGATTCCTTTTTTTTGATCGTTCATTTAATGCTATGAATAATTTCGACGCGGTGCATATAAATCAGTTTTTTTTTTGTTGGTCGAGGTCCTCAGGCTTATTTCTTGCTCAATTTCACCGGCATCATATTCAGTCCGGTACAAAAATAAGCGGAAGCTTCTCTGAGACTGGTTTAATCTCCATAAGTACAGAATGTCTATAAAAAAAGGTTGCAGTTATATCATGCTGTAGAATAAAGTATATGAATAAATAATTTTTGAAAATGGAAAAGATTAGGAGTATGAAAAATTAATAACAGCTGGAGATTACTTCGTACATTTTATGCACGTTATATTAGAATTAGTAAAAAAGTAATTAGTTATTACTGACTGTTATAGATACAGTCGCCAATTGATTTTATTGAAATAATAATACTGGACCAAAATAATATAGATTGGTTTACGGCAAAGATGAGTAAATCGCGAACGATCTATCAAAAACAACGATTCTCAATCGACAACTACATGAACTATTATCTGTTCCAAATAAGAATAAACCGTTGGGAAAGATAGGGCTTAAAATAAGAGCTTGTGATTGGCTAAAATAGAGGCCGCTTTTATGCAGGCGAAATTTAGTTTATTTAGTTCTGTCAAATTATCGTTTTGCTGTCAGTACCATTACTGACCGGTATTGTTGTCTGTGCTAATCAATTATATGTTTTACTATTATAGTTGTTTATTGTGCTATTTATTATTAATATTCGTTAAAGATAGTTCTTTATAGAGACTATAAAGTGAAAACATTTTCTAAACATATTTTATCACTTATTAATTTATTTCATTTATTTAATCGCAATCGTTTTAGATCATGGATGACGCCGCTTTACCAGGTCCATCAAAAAATCGTAAAGGAAAATATATAAAAAGTGGACAGAGGCAGATGGCGTACAATGTGTATTTTAAGAACAAAGCTAATATGTCCAAAACAGCTGCTGTTTGTCAAACTTCAAGGGAGTAGGGATTGGTAGGAATACTATGTTTGACATTATTAAGGAAATTGAAATGTCGGGAGTTACAGTCTCCATTAAGAAAACGAAGTTGCCGAGATGGTTACAATAAATTAGATGAAGTATCAAAAAGTACAATTAGAAGGCACGTGCATTCATTTTTCTTTAAAAATGAGTTACTAACTTGCACAAAAATATGTGAAGCTATTAAAGGGGATGCCAGTTTACCTCCTTTAAAACGAACATCACTTTGGAGAATCCTAAAGAAACTGGGATTCAAGTGGGAAAAACGCACACGAAGTAACATATTAATTGAACGAAATGATATTATCTTATGGAGACGTCGTTATTTGACAAGTATAAGAAAGTTTCGTGCAGAAGGGAGAAAAATCTATTATTTAGATGAAACATGGGTGAATGCAAAAATTACACATCCTGTCATCCAGTTTCATACGTGGTCGATGAAATAGCTGGAGAAAGTGGCAGTACAGTTTTACGTTTACCTCCATATCACTAATCTTAACCCCATTGAACTTATATGGGCTCAAATCAAGCATCATGTTGCGGCCAATAATAAGACATTTAAATTGGATGAAGTAAGAAATTTATTATTAGAAGGATTAGACATGGTTGATGGTGACGCATGGAAAAATAGCATTCATTACGTTATAACAGAAGAAAACAAAATGTATGATTTAGATAATATTGTTGAAAATGTATTAGAAAATTTGATTTTTGTTGTAAATACTGGGTCATCCTCAGAATTTTCATTAGATTCAGGTTCTGATCTTGAAGATGAGTAGTTTTCAATATATATATATTAATGAACAATAGGCAACATAATGAACTGTGGTGTGTTAAATTTAGTTATGTGTGTGTGATGTTCTTGATTTAGATTCGTGTGTGTATGTGATGTGTTAGATATATTTTTTTCATACTTATAAATTGTATAGTTTGGAAAATATAGTGAATAAAATATAAACCAAATATAATTAAATAATAATGATTACCATATACATTTATGAGATTGTAAGTTGTTTCAGGTCCTCAGAAATTGTTCGACGTCCTGGGTCTCAAGTAACTACGAGATATTGTGATAATCGCGGAATATTAATGAAATTTCTAAGTAGGAAATTATTATATAATTTTTTTGATGTAATTATGTAAGAGAAGGTAAAAGATTTAATGTACCTATATTATGCTAATAAAAGAGGGTTTTACACTCATTGTGTTGACATTTATGAAAAAAATTGTTTTTACTGAACACACGGAGTTTCCCATGAAAGCAATTTCTCTTTTTATTTATTCTTATTTTTTTTCAATTACATTAAAATCTGAAACTAATCAAACCATATTTCTGCTAATAGCAAAAAAAATCATTGTACGATAGTAACAATTTATCCCATACATAAGCAAAAATGTAAGTATTAATTAGAAATAACTTGAAATAAAGAAATGAACACATGTTTAACCAAATACTGAAACTGGAAAAATGCTTACGTTTTACCTATCTTTTGGTGCAAAATTGCTGTTTTATCATTTTTAATATGTACTTACTTTTGTAAAATGAAAATATTTTTAAATACCTTTTTTAGATGTATAAAAATGTTTATCCAAATTATGTGAAATGATGTGCAGGTAAATGAATTTCCTTATTGCTCTCTCATTATAGATACTATTAAAATAACTGTATTTTGTAAAATGCTAATTTTTTAAGCTAAACGATACACAAATATTATGATAATTATAATACACTGTCACCATCAATTCTTTAAATTTATTAGTTTCACATTTGTACAAAAGTTTTGTTTTCTAATAAAATCAAAGAAAGATGTAAATATTTCTCCTGTAGTACTTTTAACACATTCTCATTGTATTTACGCACAAATTTATTGTAGATGCAACACCTTCAAACAATAAATAACAGATTATAAGATATTGATTGAAATATTTTATATAAGTCTAATACCTTGCAATGGTATATATTTGCCGCTTCTTGCTTGAATAAAACTTTTAAAGTCCAAGCTTAAGCTTTCTTAATAATAAATACATATGTTAATAAACAAACGTCAAAAATAATCTTTTGTATTAGTAGGTACTAGGTACATAACCTCACATACAAATTATCAATTTTTTTGAAATTCCTGTGTAAATTATACTCAGATTGCCGCGCCATCTGGTCCTTTCTTAAATGGAACAGAGTATAGTTCGCGATGAACTATAACTGTCTGTGCTGTAAGTATCATCCAGAAATAATAGAAATTCTAAGTTATTCTTCGCTTTCTTTTAGATAATATATTTTTATAAATTTGAATACTTATGAACTGTTTAATCTTCATATAAATGTATGTATAGTGTATACAGTAAAACTCGCTTATAACGAACTCGTCAGGACCATACAAAACAGTACGTTAAATAAAACAATATAACCAATGATTATATACTATCAAAATGTATTTTTATTTATAAAATAATAAAAAGATATACAAAATAATAAATTGTAGGTAATACGAGGTGCATTCAAGTTCTAAGGCCTCCGATTTTTTTTCTCCAGACTGGAAAGAGATAGAAGCATGTGCATTGTTTTAAAATGAGCGTGCGTTCGTTGTCAATACGTCACAGAGATGGCAGCACTGTACGGCAGATGGAATTGTAGCGGCAGCGTCGAGAATGAGAACTGTTTTAGATACTTAAAATGGCTACGTTTTCCTTACTTGAACAGCGTTCAATCATTCACTTTCTGAATTTGCGTGGTGTGACACCAATTGAAATTCATCGACAGCTGAAGACATGTGGTGATGGAGTTATGGATGCTTCGAAAGTGCGTTCGTGGGTGCGACAGTTTAATGAAGGCAGAACATCGTGTGACAACAAACCGAAACAACCTCGGGCTCGCACAAGCCGGTCTGACGACATGATCGAGAAAGTGGAGAGACTTGTTTTGGTGGATCGCCGAATGACAGTTGAACAGATCGCCTCCAGTGTTAGCATTTCCGTGGATTCCGTGCACACAATCCTGCATGACGACCTGAAAATGCGAAAAGTGTCCTCCAGGTGGGTGCCACGAATGCTGACGGACGACCGCAAGGCTGCTCGTGTGGCATGTTGCCAAGCAATGTTGACGCGCAACCAAGGCATGAATGGGACTTTCTTTTCGTCGATTGTGACAATGGATGAGACGTGGATGCCTTTTTTCAATCCAGAAAGAAAGCGCCAGTCAGCTCAATGGAAGCACACAGATTCACCGCCACCAAAAAAATTTCGGGTAACCGCCAGTGCTGAAAAAATGATGGTGTACATGTTCTGGGACAGTGAGGGCGTAATCCTTACCCATTGTGTTCCAAAGGGCACTACGGTGACAGGTGCATCCTACGAAAATGTTTTGAAGAACAAGTTGCTTCCTGCACTGCAACAAAAACGTCCGGGAAAGGCTGCGCGTGTGCTGTTTCATCAAGACAACGCACCCGCACATCGGGCTAACGTTACGCAACAGTTTCTTCGTGAAAACAACTTGAAGTGATTTCTCATGCTCCCTACTCACATGACCTGGCTCCTAGTGACTTTTGGCTGTTTCCAACAATGAAAGACACTGTCCGTGGCCGCACATTCACCAGCCGTGCTGCTATTGCTTCAGCGATTTTCCAGTGGTCGAAACAGACTCCTAAAGAAGCCTTCGCCGCGGCCATGGAATCATGGCGTCGACGTTATGAAAAATGTGTACGTCTGCAGGGAGATTACGTCGAGAAGTAACACCAGTTTCATAGTTTTCGAGTGAGTAGTTAGTTAGAAAAAAAATCGGAGGCCTTAGGACTTGAATGCACCTCGTATATAGGGACTGCATACGACAGGTCGATGTCTAATCGCCCACGAGCGCACTACTGAAAATTTCTATTTTAAAAGAGTTTTTAATTTTATTTATATAATTGGAAAACAAACGGATGGTGATCTATAAAATACGAAATACATTTTTATTTGTTCATTTTGAGGTTCAAGTTGAATAAAGGAGTATTAATATTAAATAGCAATACTTTCTCAAGGTTCTCTTCTGTAAAATTTGTTCTTTTTGAATGAAATACATCCTCATAGATAGAAAACGTCCTTTCTACATCGCAGCTGGTTATAGGTTCATACTGGAAATATTCTTTTATTTCCGCGTATTTAGCAGTTAGATTTTGAGGCATTGTCCCCATACACAATTACCGCAATGTTATTAAATCAAGATTTATATTAAAAACTGCGTCTAATTTTTGCCGAGGGTCACATCGGAAATCACTTGGAATATTTTTCAAATTACTAACAGCCATATCTAATGTGGTTAATCCATCGTTTAATTTGAGTTTTTTTATTTTCAATATAGGTTACTAGTTTTGGCAAATTTCCAAAGTGTTCCTGAAGAAAGTACAATTGGTTTTTTAAATTTTCAATTTGTCTTAGTTTCTTGGACTCGGAAATACTTCGAGCATCGTCATTAAACATGTAACGAAATTTTTTTAATTATTTATTATTTAATTTGTCATCAAAAATTACAAAGTCTGTTGTTTTGAGAACAATACTGACAATAAATAGTAATAAATTGTTAGATTATCACTTTGACATTTCTAACCTATTTATTTTACAGAATATTTCTTAGATGCCTGGAAAACCCTCTTGGTTTTCAAGCTCAACAACTTGTATTAAATCTTACCGCCTATTTTGAACGGAAATAGAGAATGGTGGACCATTTATGTCAATCGATCGTATTCATGAGATAATTCACATAATCAGTTAGATAAGATAATGTTATAAAATAAGTTTTATTTTCGAGGGTAGCAGAAGCCCGTAATATTTCTAGTAGAACGGTCTACACTATTAAACATCATAGTATTCAGAATCCAGTATTATCGTCTTCTGGCAAAAAAAGATCTTGTAAGAAGTCAAAATAAGGACTTACCAGAAGCAACTAAAATCGAAGTTCGAAATACTGTTTGATATGAATGACAAAATATATTTGTATTTATATTTTGTAGAGGTTTAATATGGTAATATTAATACTGCCACATAAATCATCTATGTGCATGCACATAATATGAAGCAGCGAAGAAATTACTGCCACTGGTTCAAAGAAACATTACATGAGATTGACTTTTCAAATGAACACCCGTTATAATATTGCCGGTAATATATATTTTTCGTACAGACAGATATCGATCCGAAAGCACATAATCACGCAAATCTAATGATGTCACAGTAAACGTTTGGGCCATCACCTGCCCGTTAGTGAGCATTCCACATTTGTTACTGTCAGCGTCGGAATTCGCCTTGTTTCACGAAACCCACTAAATATAGTGCCACCGCACGTAAAATAAGTTTACAAATAATATATGCGTGTCCCATTCGAGGTCGAAAATCTTCACATTAAATTACTCCTACCGGCAAATTTATATAGGATTCGTAATTGTCTAACGTGCAAACAACAACACGATTCGTTACTTCGTTCCGATCCTTTCACGAAATACATCACCGTCAAATTTATTTTGCAGCTGTGATGTCTTAATTCGTTTGAGGCGGTTGCATTAAATTTTCGATGCGAATAACTCGCGAAGCATTTGCAACGAAGATGAACCACGATTTATTTAAGATATCTTTAAGAGGAGGCACTAAAAATATTTTACAAAAACTACGAAGTTGAGTTATTTCACTATCTATTACTAATAATTACCTTAAATATTTTAAAAGAATTCATACCCCATTCTTTTAGTAGTTTAATTAGTATGGGACCTTCACATTATTACAAACGGGGGGCTTTGCAGATTATCGGGAGTTAGTTGCCGTGTGCTAATAATAATGAAATTATTCTAAGATAAATAATTAATGGTGTTGGTGAAGTTCCATCAAAGGGCCAGGACGTGTGTGATAATGGTTAATTTAAATAAATATACAACAACTTACTTACTAAATAAAACACAGGAGCGTTGTCCTTAAAGTTTGTATTTATTTGTACATAAGAAAGAAATTGAATTTGGTATATTTAAAAGTAATTAAACAAAAGTAATATAAATTAACACAAAATACACTGGAAACGAACGTTAAATTGAGTAGTAAATTAAATGTTAATATAAAATAATCTCTGTATCGAACAATACAGAGTTACCTTTGAATTGCTGAGATGGTCGGCCACGTGGTCTGCGAAAATATACTTGGTCAAGTATATGTAGAGCGATGTTTGGCCGGAGGAGCAAGAAGTCAATTAAATAAATCAATGTGAATTAATATGGATTCGCTTGAAAGAATAATATATATTGAACAATACAAAATTACCTTTTAATTGCATAGATGTAAGGGCACGTGCAAGATGACCTGTACTTCCCCAGTACGGCGGGTAAGATGTGTATCTTACGAGGGTTCTAACGAGAAAAGGCGACTGATAGTTTGTGTCGATAGAACACTGGTTTAGAAAAAGGTCTGTTTTATGACCTAAGTCGAAGAGAGGGTCGATATCTTGAATAATAATTAATGAGAAGCGCGACCTGAAGAGGTGTTCTATCGGTGGCATAAATATTATTAAAATATCCCTTTCAACTGATATGAAACACCATAGGAGATGTACGTAATTAAATTTAAACAATTTAATGAAATGTATATAGAAATTCCACAGAACGACGGGTCAGGTAGTAGACCAAGGGTCTCTCGGTTAAGGATATAACAAAAGAAATGCTTTCTTTTTGCAAACGAATATGTACAGAAAAATGTCTTAAGTTAAATATATTTTAATAAGAGATATTTAAAGAAGATAATATAATTTAAAAATAAATTAAAATATTCTTATATGCGAAGCGTAACAATATACCGTATGAGCGAGTATTCTGTAGTCACCTATGATAGTCGGTAATATGTAGAAATAGAGAAATGCAAGTAGAGAATACAGTCCCGAGCATGTTATTCAAGCCCGAGATTACGGGATTTTTGAAGCGTAATCCCGGAATCCCGAAATTAATTCCGGGATTAGACTATGTGGTTTCTAATTGGGCTCAAATGTAAAAAAAACTGAAATAATTTCTTAAAAATTATTTATTAATATTGTTGCACAACACAATACACAATATACTAAAATAAGTACAGAAAACTATTTCAAATTTCGAAAATACAATCGCAGAAATATCAAAACATCCAACGTTTAACTTCCAAGCCTGCTTCGTAGTTTATTGCCAATATAAACAGCAGCTGGAAACGCTCGCTCGCTCAGGTTCTCCACTGGTTGGAGGAATAGACAATAGATATTTATATGGTATTTATATGTGATATCCACGAACTCCTCCATTTTCGAACAGGCTCATTTCGCGTCTAATATTATTTACCAACTCCGATTCATTTTGTACTTCAAGATCTGGGGATTCCATGTTCTCATTAATTTCCAGCTGTAACTTTTCCTTTAATGTCATTTCGGGTTGGGAGGTTTGTTGCCTTGGCTCATCATCTGTTTGTGATCCTGACCTTTCTTCCTCTTCCGTGTCATCTCGACTATTTAGTCTTTTAACAATACTCTTTATTTGCGCCCTCACTAAAGCCTGTGTAGGAACTGGAAATAAGTCAAGCCATTCCAAATCCGATAATAACTGATTTTCATCATCTTTTCGTGGATTTTGTAAATAATTCAACACACCACTTAAATCATCATTTCGTCGTTGCTTTATACGTTCCACTAAGGATGTTTATATTTTATTGGCGAGTACTGAGTTTTTGCTAGACAATTATTGGTTTATAAGAAATTTCAAAGCGGCATCAGCTGTGCACAATTAATGCACTGTTAATTCAACAATTTTATTTACCAAGTCAAAATCAGCATCTTCTAAACGGATTGGATGATTGAGATCTATAATAGCTTTTTAAATGCAGGTTTTTAGAAGAGAAAATCGTTCCAGCATGGTTAAAAGACTATTTCACCTGGTTTTACAGTTCAAAAGAAGTGACGGCTCTTTTTCATGTTCAATCTTCACATATTTTTGAAGTACTGTTTAATTTTTCAGTGGTGATCTTTTGAAATACACTACAACTTTGCGGATTTTCTTTATCATTAATGTTTTCATCTTTCGTTAACTTTGTTATGTGTTCTCGCGCAAGTTCATTTTGTGCCATTAAGATCAAACCTGATTCTGTACAGTCTAAGTCTTCTAAATTATCATCATCGCTATCATTCATATAATCAGCAGTCACAGCTGGTTCATTTACAGTATCATCTGAGTCTGAGGTAGGGCTGTCTTGCCTGTCTTGAAAATAATTCTTTATTTTATTAAGCACATCACTGACGGCCAAATTGATACCATGTGCGAGACACAGTTGTTGTTCAGTGCAAACAAGCTGTTCCACCTTTATCATAACGTTCGGTCAATCGGTTACAGTAGCCACGATATCAGCTTCCAAGGAAATATCAAATTTACTTAGACGCTCTTTCAATTGCTTTCAATTACTAAATAAAATATGCAGATTTTGTCGTTTATAATACCGACCTGAACAGTGATATTTCTAAATCCAACTTAAGATCTATTATCTTTCCTGATCTGGTAATAAATAAAACTAAATCTGTTGCGACGCGAATTATGTATTACTCAATAAATTTAAAGAAAAACACAGTCTTAAAAATGTATACAATTTTAAGTTATGCTTATACTTCTTTGACGTAAAACGTATACATATACATATTAGTGTCCGTCTGCAAATAAAGTACATTGAATTTGTGTAAAGACTGTTATCTTATCATACACGTTGGTGGTCTTGTGTAAAGTGTATTGAATTATTTTACTGAAATGGAAAGCACACAGGGAAGTCGTCGTCTTAAAGGTTAAGCATTTTGACATCTGCGGCATAAATATTTAACTGTGTGATGCATAAAACAACTTCACATTTATAATACATGCACAAATGTACTACACATGCTGCGCGATGGTGAACTTTCTTCTTTATTTTTTAAGTTATGTAATACATAAAGCCGTCACATAATTTCGTATACGAGACTTTTAGTATCCGAATATTATTGTGAAGGGTATATTTATTTTGGAGATTATTATTAATGGGTTCTGGTTAAATCTGAATTTTATTGAGTTTATAATTGCATGTAAGATCTTGAATACATCTGTTAAAACTATACCTAGAACTAAGGCACAAACACAGACGGAGTGCAGTATTTAACCTTCTCTTCATTTTATGTATAAATTATATGCATTTTTTATTTATGGATGAAGAATTTAAGAAAAAGTATTGCATTCACGTATGGCATTCCCAGCTGAAAAAGCGTTCTTAACTCTGCTTTCTTCTTGGCCGACGTTTGATCCACTGTTGCAAGGGACATATTCAGGATTGCTACTATTGTTGTTGCAGTGAAACGGAGCCCAGGGTTCCAGCCTAGAAGCACTCATAGATAACGACCACGGAAACCTACAAGTCAGATTTACTCTTCAAGTATTTCCCAAATTATCCAAATAATAAGGAAGTAAATAGTCAGATGGTTGAGACATAATGGGTTATCCATTTCGTAGTTTCAAAACCGTAGGGTTGTCATTTGACAGCTGTCAAATATTTATGTCAACCGAAGCGTCAAATTTTTAGTTGAATGCCATTTACGAAAATGCATCAAATAATAACGAAAAAATGCGATAAAATTGTTAAAACTTACTAGAAATGTGAGGATTCAAACGTAGCCACGTTTCGTGCTTCTAGAAACTATTTTGGCCGTCATCATCCTATTGTGCATGCAATTGGCATTATTACGAATAGTGAAAAAATTTGAAGAAACGGATATTCAGAGGCATGTGCATCATCGTAATGTACGCTCTTCTGAAAATATCGCCGCCATGAGGCCGTGCGTGAAAGTGTGGGCGATGAGCCGAATTTGGGAGTAGCGGCCGGGTAATTAAGACAATATTTAATTTAACGTTTCGATATACTATATATACATATATACAAGTGTCCCGTATCTTTATGTTCAAATTTTGGGAGTGTAAAGTAGACTTTATTTCAAGTAACAAAAACGCAAACTCGTATATCCATTTTTATTTGTTTCAAAGTTACAGATCTATGAATGTGATTGTCAGATCATGAAAAAAAAAGGCATCCTAAAGTCAATACAAACTGATTTTATTTAAAAAATGTTACACGATTCAATAACAGGCCTGTGATTGTTACGTCGCATAATAAAATGTTATCCTAAAATAAATAAACACGTGTCGTAGTGCATACAGTAATTTCTTGGAGATCTACAAAAAAGAGTACTTGAAATTGATTTATGATAAAGAAGTTTCTTACTTATTTCGTAAGTGCTGAACCATTCATATCATACAATAAACAAATGTTCAGATGACTGTTAACGTTGCATTTTTTAATAAAGGATTACATTACGTTTCAGTTTATACAACAGTTTATTAGTGAGTGGACACGTTTTCTTTATTCAAAATGCCTTACCGATTTTCTTCTCAAGAGAAAATCCCAAGGCAATACGCCCATCTAAATTTAAACATGAATTTTCTGTTAACGTTTGGGCGGCCCTAGTCGATGACTTGTAGATTGGGCCTGTCGTTCTTCCTAGCAAGTTAAATGCGGAGAATTACCTTCAATTTCTTATTGACGAACTGCCAGGTCTTTTAGAGGATGTCCCACTGAATGTCGACGAAACATGTGGTTTCACATGGATGGGGCACCACCACATTTCGGAATTGCTGTTCGAAATTGGGTTCACGACAATTATCCAAGATGGATTGGTCGAGGTGGTCCTGTTGCATGGCCACCCAGATCACCTGATCTTAATACTCTTGACTTTTATTTATGGGGGCCCATGATAAATTTAGTCTACGCGCAAGTTTCGAACACAATTCAATTTCTTATTGACGAACTGCCCGATCGTTTAGAGGATGTCCCACTGAATGTCGACGAAACATGTGGTTTCACATGGATTGGGGCACCACCACATTTCGGAATTGCTGTCCGAAATTGGGTTCACGTCAATTATACAAGATGGATTGGTCGAGGTGGTTCTTGACTTTTATTTGTGGGGGTACATGATAAATTTAGTCTACGCGCAAGTTTCGAACACAAGAGAAGAGTTGTTGGATCGTATTCACCTGGTTGCCGAGCAAATCCGACAAAACAAGTATGAAATTCGGATAAGTACTTCTTCTGTTGGCTTACGGGCACAAGCTTGCATTCAACAAGGAGGTGGACATTTCGAAAATATTATTAATTGAAATTTTTTAAATAAAATCAGTTTTATTGACTTTAGGATTACATTTTTTTCATGATCTGACAACCACATTCATAGATCTGTAACTTTGAATCAAATAAAAATGGATATACAAGTTTTACGTTTTTGTTACTTGAAATGAAGTCTACTTTACACTCCTAAAATTTGAACATAACGATAGGGGACACTTGTATATATATATATATATATATATATATATATATATATATATATATATATGTACATATATATATATATATATTATATATATATATATATAAATTATTGGAGTTTTTCGGCTTTTAAATGAAATATTTACAAATATCAAATTAGAATGTATGTAATTGCAGAGTAAGTGGGGATATAAACATTGCTGTCTACAAATTACAAAGCAAATCATACGAAATTTTTTTATTTGAAAAATATGGTCTACGTTGGGACTCGAACCCAAGTCTACAGCTTGCGGGGCTGTCGCTTTTACCACTAAGCCACAATAGACCCAGGTTCAAGCTATTTAGAAATGCATTATAAAGTAACAGTGTTAATGAATCAGATGTCCGTTATTGAATGTAGATGTCAAGTTGGAAGCAGAAGTCAGTTTTGAAAGCTCATGTCAGTTTTGATAGCAGATGTCAGATTTGAATGTGGAAATGCTAATTATTACTCCATAGCTATATGGATATAGCTATATCTAAACACTTATATACAGGGCAATCCAAATTAAGTGTTCACCATTGGTAACTTTGTTATTATTAAAGACACAAGATTGTTTAAATTAGCAAACTAGTAGTACTTTTAACGCTCTTTAAGATGGAAGAATTAAAAAAAACAAATGGGCAGCGCGTTTTCGAGTTTTCCCGAAAAATATGTTTTTTTCAAATGGAAACCCCTGTATATTATATTATTTTCTGTTAGAAATTCAATTCTTAAACAAAAAATCTTATAAGAAATTTTTTACTGGAATTAAAAACACTTGAGTTATAGTGAATAAACAAAAACAGCTAAGTCAAGTGCATTTCTATGTTTCTATGATAACGACTTTAATTCTTTCTAGTAAACGTCAAATATTAGTACAGTTTTATTAGTCTTTCACTCATAAATTTCATTTTGCTAGTTATTAATTTCACAAAAAAATGATTTTTACCCATGCAGAAAAGTGTGATATGTTAGAATCTTATTTAGTGTGCAGAAAATCCTCTAGGAGGGCAAAAGAACACTACGCTGAATTATATCCACTCCGAACACAACCAAATGAGCAACTTTTTCTGAGACTGTACCGAAAATTTAGAGGCAATGAGAGTGTTTTTGCCAAAACAAGAACAAGAAGGACTCTTGTAATAAGCGAGGCCATATATATATATATATATATATATATATAACATTTGATAAATGATTGGAGGTTTTCGGCTTTTATATGAAATATTTACAAATATCAAGTTAGTATGTATGTAATTGCAAAGTAAGGGGGGATGTAAACATTGCTGTCTACAAATTACAAAGCAAATCATACGAAATTTTTAATTGAAAAAATGTCTATGTTGGGACTCGAACCCAAGTCTACAGCTTGCCGGGCTGTCGTCATTACCACTAGACCACAATAGACCCAGGTTCAAGTTATTCAGAAATGCATTATAAAGTAACAGTGTTGATGAATCAGATGTCAGTTATTGAATGTAGATGTCAAGTTGAAGGCAGAAGTCAGTTTTGAAAGCTCATGTCAGTCTTGATAGCAGATGTCAGTTAGTGAAAGCAAATGTCAGTTTCTGAAAGCAGATGTCTGTTTTGAAAGCAGGTGTCAGTTATGAAAGCAAACGTCAGATTAGAAAGCAGATGCCTATTTTGAAATTAGATGTGATTATATATATATATATATATATATATATATATATATAAATTGATAAATTCTTGGAGTTTTTCGGCTTTTATATGAAATATTATATATAGTACCTTTTTAAAAACTGTAAAATTTATTTAAATGTTAAAAATGTCAAGAGAATGATATTATAATAAATATACTTACATTAAATTTAAACTTTTCGCATTAGCAGGTAGACCGTTTTCGGCCATCTGTTTATTATTTTGACGGGTGGAAAGAATGTTAGCGTTCTCAAAACCTTCCAGGGGGGGCTTGGTTTCACTGTTCTCCGACATATGTTTTTTATTTTATTTTTATGATGTTTATATTGGTATTATACTGGGGGCAAGTACATTGCTGACAAGTTATTTCAATCTGTTCGGTCATGTATTGAATTTGTATTTTTTTGTATGTGGAAGCCTTCTAGTATATTTCTTCCTTCGTTGTTTTTTTCACATGTAATTATTGCGGTTTTATCGAAATTGAAAGTGTGTTTTGTTTTTTTAATATGTTTTTTTAAAGCTATTGTTTGAAAATTTGTGTCCATTTAAACGTTCTTGTAGTTATTGTGTTGTTTGGCCAATGCATACAGGCTGGCCATTTTCTATTTCCGTATGTGGGTAACTCTCTTAGTATTGAAGATACCGGATCGGTTAAATTAGCAAAGTTACTCAGAATCTTGATTAGTATTTGATAGCATTTTCAGATTTGTTATATGTTGTCAACTTTTTGAGATATTTAAGGAAAATTGAAATTTGACGAAATTTTCAGTTATACCTACATATCTTCGTAACCATTGAAGACAGAGCAAAACTAAAAATTGCATCTCATAGTATTTTTTACGAAGAATTTAATAATCTTTATTAAATATTCATGACGGACTTGAATATCAAGATATATATATATATATCCAGAGAATACTATTTATGTGAGTTACATCTTTTCTAGCCTCAGCGGTCCTATATCATATGGCTTTATCCAAGGTACCGTATAGTCCCAGATATTTGTAAATGTCGAAATGTTTAATTTTTTGTCCATCATTTAAGATTCTCTTTGTACATCACCTATGCACATATATTCAATATTCTGTGTTCACCTCTAGACTCCATTTGTGATATCCTTCGATTGATCATATATTCGATGTCGTCCACATCTTAAGCTAACACTACTTGATCATCTGGGGCGTGTATATATTTCTTTCTGCGAACAGGATACCCATACTCTCACACTTTCGTTTCGACGTTTTTAAGGTGTGGTCTAAATATATTTTAAATAATGTTGGCGAGAGCCAGCATCCTTGCTTGAGCCCTGTTTTTATTAAAAAATAAAACTTTTTCCATGATAATAATCTTTTATTATAGATTACTTCACCACTAGAACTCCTCGCTGAATTTTAATGGCAGACTTCTTGTACCTAACAAACCTCCTGCAACCTATTATATCTTACTTTATTATTAGACCTATTGAAAACTATAAATTCTATTATTAAAAGTCTAGAAACTTTTCACCATCTTGTACATATCTGTATATAATTCACGACAGAAATACATTACCAAAATAAAAATACTTTTTCCATGTTATTATTTAAACAATGCGAATAATTGCCTTTCCAAGATCAGGGTTCGCAAACTGACCATGACTTTGTAAATTTTGCGACGCGCACGTGTAAGCAGATACATACGCGTGCAGCGAGTAAAAAGAGAGGCAGACCAATTTCAAAGTTACGACGTGTGATTTCGGACGGAAGAATATTTATTTTAACCGTTGTTGTCGGTCAAGTTGAAAAATGTTGCATTGCGGAAGACAAATGGCCAGTGTTGTTTCGACGAGTAAAAAGTTCGCGGTGAAATGTTATTTAGCACATTGCGACAGGTTTTAACGAGCGTTCGCTGTTCTCGTTTCATTGTATTGTCTGTGCCATTCACGTCAGATATATATATATGTATATTTTAAGGGGATTACGCCTACTAAGGGAAACAAAACGATATTCTTTCAACTGTATGTTCTACTATGACTAAACACTTTCGCGGATTTTGACTATACATATCTCGTTATTTAAATGATAAAATACGCAGTATATCCAAAAAGTTCCAGGATTAGTTTTTTATGTATAGTAATGTATAGAAAATAATGGAATGAATTAATTATTGTTTGTATATAGTTTTCCATGCAGTCGTCTCTCTTCTCCTCGCAGAGTCACCGAACCCTTTGAAACGCTTCCCTAAATGTTTATCGTGTTTCTCTGTCATCAAAAAATTTTCTTTTTTGGAACGTGAAAAGTCTGCCAGAACTAGGTTTGGCGAATACGGCCGTCAGCTAATCATTGACGCGGGTTTCTTTGATTAGAAGTTAGATAATGTATGTAATTAGTTACAATTTTGGTTGAATGTGTTGATGTAGATCAGCAATTCTCTACATTCTCAGCTCTGCGACCCCATCAAAGAGTAAATGTAAAAAAAAATTAATATTATACATTAAAAATGTACCGACAGTATAAAAAATGTAATATGACTGTTCCTATTATTTTATGTCAGTAGGTATACTATGCCGGTTCTGACGCAAAATCTCATGTATTTTCTTATGAAAGTTCATTTTGCATTTTTTGTGGTGCGCATGCGCCAACCCCGGTCTCCAACACGCATGCATCAATCCCAGGTCTGCCGTTGTCTATGTTTGAAACTGACAGATCTGTCTGTTTCAAACACAGATCTGGCTGTTTTAAAGGCATGCCTGTGTATTTCAGAGACAGACCTGTCCGTTTCAGAGACTGACCTGTTAGTTTCAAACACAGACATGTCTATTTCAAACACAGACCTGTCTGTTTCAAAGGCAGACCTATCTGTTTTCAAAGACAGACCTGTCTGTTTTCAAAGACAGACCTGTCTGTTTCAATGACGAACCTGTCTGCTCCAACGACAGACCTGTGATTGGCGCATACGTATTGGAACACCAGGATTGGCGCATGCGCATTGACGTCTCACCCCCAAAAATGCAAAATGAACCTCCATAATAAAACATATAGGATTTTGCGCCAGAACCGGCATAGTATATCTACTTATGTCGCTGTGTTTATAGCGACGGATATGAACATGCATGTTTGCCGTGTACATACATGAGCAATTTACAAGTTCTAACATGATGTATGTGTACGTGCTCTTTGTAATTTGGCCTCCTTCTATAATAGTCGCTGTAAAAGCACCTTTGAACATGCATATGGATGGGTTTGAGCAAGTCGTGCTGTGACCAGTATAAAGGAGGCACTTGCAATTGCACAACATCAGTTAAGTTTCGAATGCGAATTGTGCGTCTAGTGCTTTTATTTTTGTATGCGGTCAACCGTGAAACTCAATTGTTTTATCTTTAAATTTCCTATGCGAAATGGATAAATTTGTGAAAAAACGAAGTGAGCCATCTACATCCAGTGAATCGGTTGGTAAACAGAAAATGTTATACAATGACAGTTATGTAAATTACGGTTTTACCTCATTGCATGAAAAGCCAAAGTGCATTGTTTGCTTTCAAGTTCTCTCCGTTGAAAGCATGAAGCCATCAAAATTAGTTCGACACTTGGAAACTAAACATCTAGCTCATAAAACCAAACCTTTGGAATTTTTCGAAAGAAAATTACACACCTTGAGAAATCAACAAACTTTTATTTGTAAAGCCGCAGGTTGACAAGTCTGGCGAGCGAGAAGCCAGACTTGTCAACCTGCGACTTCTTCCACGGGACTACCTCAAGTCGCATGTTTATTTGGGGAATCTGAGAACACTGGAGGAGTTTAAGTCTCAAATATGACATGAGATTGACAACATCGACGGCAACTTTCTTAAAAGAGAGGATACCAAATTCAAGGAAAGACGATTTGTATCAAATTTGTGTTCAAGAAAATGGTCGTCATCTTACAGACGTAATTTTTCAAAAATAATATCCTTTTGTGGCATTACATAATCTATATTTTTTTTAAATAAATAATTTTCTGCCAAAATTGACCATGTACTGCTCAATTCAAAAATTAACTATTCCCAAGTCGCACTCTGTATAAGGAAGAACGACAACTAAGAGAATCAGTCTGATACCAGTTCCTGAAGAAGCTGGCAGTATGGGCACCGAAACGTTGAGTGAAATAAAGACAACACTGCGAAACCCGCAAGAAGATTGTACTACAACATCCAGCAATGTTCAATGTTCGGAAGTTAAAATTCTGAAAGAATATTATAAAAAATATTCTGCAATTTAATTGTTTTATACGTACTGGGCACGTTTTATTTTGTATTTTGCCCTGTAAAGTGTTCCGTTCGATAAATAAATGCTAGGTATTACGGTGTAATTTTACAACAAATCTTCTCTTTCATTGAAAACACTTGTCCTAGTACGAAACTAATCCTTTCATCCATTGATTTACAGTGTTGAGATAACATATTGTATGGAAATTCATTCGCTCCTGCTAATTGCCAGATTAAATGAATTGGGAATTAATGTATGAGTAATTTTCAGCTCAACTCATTAAAACATCTTTAGTTTATTACAAATTAGGAGGGCGACACTTATTACAAACGGTGGCTTTCGGTGTGCTAATAATAAGGAAATTATTATGTAATAAAATAATTAGATGGTGGTGATGAAGTTCCTTCAAAGGTCCAGGACGTGTGTCATGATGGTTAGTTAAAATAAATACACAAAAACTTAATAAATAACATAAAACACAGCGGCGTCCTTAAAGTTTGTATTTATATTTACATAAGAAGGAAATGAAATTGGTATATTTAAATGTAATTAATACAAAAGTAATATGTATACGAGGAGCGGTAATTAAGTAACTGAAAATTAACACAAAAAATACTCTGAAACGAACGTTTAATTGAGCAGTAAATTAATGGTTAATTGATTAGGATTAATATAATATAATCTCAGTATCGGATAATACAGAGTTACATGTGAGTGGCGGCCACGTGGTCTGAAGATATACTCCGGACAAGTATATGTAGAGCGATGTTCGGCCGGAGGAATAAGAAATTAATTAGTTAAATTAAAATGAATTCGCTTAAAAGAATAATATATATTGAACAATACAAAATTACCTTTTAATTGCGGTGAGATGCAGAGGCACGTGGAATCATGGCTAGCACTTGAACAGTACCGCGCGTAAGATGTGTGTGTAACTCACGAAGGTTCGAAAGAGAAGTCGACTGATAGTTTGTATCGAAAAGAAAAGGTCTAGAAAACGGTCTGTTTTATGATCTGTCGAAGAGAGGGGTCGATATCTTGAAATATAATAATAAGAAGCGCGACCTGAAGACGTGGTCTATCGATGTCATTAATATTATTAAAATAACCCTTGTGACATAAGCTTTCTAATAATAAGAAACACAACATATAAAGGAAGATGTATAATTAAAGCAATCTAAAACGGAAATGTAAATAGAAAGAAATTCCACAGTAACGGTAGGGTTGCTGACGGTCAGGTAGTAAACGGAATATGACAAAAGAAATGCTTTCTCTTTGTACGAATATGTACAGTTGTACAAATGTAAAAATGTCTTACGTTAAATATATTTTAAAATGAGATATTTTAAGAAGAAATATAATTTAAAAATAGATTAAAAATGTTCTATATGCTAAGCGTAACAAGTTTATCAAGCAGTATATTATCTTGCATTACGCTATTACTGTAATAGTTAACTGTCGTATACAGCCTTTTATTTTAGGTATGCAATAATAAACTGTAATTCTAAATTCTACAGATTCAGTTAATATTTCAAGTAATTTCTGTATTATTTTACAGAAAAATAATAGCTGTATGTAATCCTACGTGAAATAACCCGAAACATAAAGAAAACCAAATTAAGAACTGAGAAAGAATATCCCCAAGCATCTGTAACAATTCCTAATTCAATACTGTAAAGTATACGAAGTAGTAAACTAAATAAACCCAGTACATGAAACAAAGTTTGAATCTATTACTTTATGTCCCAGAAAGAAAAAGAAATTTTGATATAAGGCAAACGCTGCATTTTATTTCTTATATATAACTCCGGTAAACGTGCATGTTCGTCTGCATATACGGAGAAATCACGAATTGTTTCTCGAACCAAGAAATTCCCGCATATCGCCTGATCCCCTAAATCCGAACAATATAAAATTCCATGTGTGTTTATGAAAAATGATCTTTGTCCCTTCCACCACACCACTATTCTCTGTCTGAAACTTTCCCGAAATACTCTTAAATCGCTCAGATTTACAGGTCATGTCCTTCGGTCGATCTTGTCCGTCTATATACTGTATATAATATATATATATATATATATATATAAAGAATATTGTTTCTTGTCGGCAGTAATGGTTCCCGTGCAACGTGTGGAATACCAATAGTGAGTTTCAGTGCACTGAATGTGTTCGTTCCGACGAAATGGAAACGATTGCCAATAACTTTATTTTTGTACGTTCTATATCTATGTCACTGCCTGTCCAATCGTAAGAAAGGAAATTGAACCGTTTTACAAAGTGAGACTTCAATTTTAACAAATTTAGTGTAATTTATCGTTACTATGTTCCAACGTAATTTATTTACCGTGAATTTAGAAAGATTTAAAGGAGAGCTCTCTAGCTAAACTGTGCAGAATTTATTGTATTGATTGATCGAACATTCGATTAAGCCATAATTTACAAAATATATAGACGTTAATGATGGTATCGAAATAAAGTTGCTAAATAAGTAGACGCTTGTTGTAAAAGAACAAATAAATACCTTGTTACAGGCATCCTAGTTAAATATCAAATATCATAACCATTCGGTCATACCTTTCGCCGTCTCTGTGTCGGCGGAGGTAATCTCACCACCGAATGTTACCCTCTACCTGCATCGATAGAATAATCTCATAATCCGGCAGGTATTTTCACCACTAACAGAGTTACCGTAATTTGGGAATTTCCAGTACTAATATTAACTAATGTCTATTTAATGTTGATGTTCTTGCAAAGTTATTACGGTTTCACAAGTTAGTTTCTTTTGCTCAACAGAAGAGGTTAGTACTTACAATTGGTGTTGTTTATTGTGATAATAATTTAATATAAGTATTCGATTTATAAGATGTCAGCTACGTTAGTAAAAAGTATACGGGGTAAAGATTTACTTCCCTTTGAGAATTTTACGTATTTTAAAGAAAAAGAATTGAAAAGCGGAGAAGTTTTCTGGAGATGTGTCCAAAGAAGAAAGTGTAATGCTAAAGTATTTACTGTTGGTCCTGAGCTTACAATGTCGAGGAGTGATATAGTTCATAACCATGAAGTAGATGAGCAAAAAACAAACAGGAAAGTGCTTATAAATTTGTGCAAGCGAAAAGCAGAAGAAGATTTATTGGAAAAACCTTCAAAGATTATTCGAAGAGTCCTTAGTGCCAATATGCCAGAGTCTGTTACAACCAATGATGTCAATTATGTACGAAGAAATATGTATAACTGCCGTCGGAAAATATTTCCTAGTCGCCTACCTGCAAATATAAACGAAGTGCATGAAGTTGTAAATCTATATTCTCCTAAAATTAAAACCGCGAAAGGTGAAAACTTTTTGTTTATAAATAGTGCAGAACATAACATTATCGTATTTACATGTGAAGCCAATATTCGTGCCTTGTCTAAAATGAATACTTTGTATATGGAGATTCTCATATTGTACGAAATACTTTCTATAATTTTTTACCATCCATGGACTTCAGAATGGACACTATGTCCCACTACTGTATTGCTTATTGCCAAACAAAAGTTGGACCACGTATAAAACACTTTTTTTGTTGTTGAAATCTAACATTTTTGAATCATTTAATATTTTTCGAACCTAGTGAGATCTATGTTGATTTTGAAAAAGCAATACATAATTAATTCATGTTTGGCCCAGTGTAAAAATCAGTGGCTGTAGATTTCACCTACACCAAGCATGGTACAGAAAAATTCAGTTCCTTGGATTAAGTGAACATTATAAAAATAATTCAGAAATAGGAAATTGTCTGAAACTTACCTTTGGTATGACTTATCTACAACCAGAACATGTTGCGGACTGCTTTGTTTTCGATTTGATGGCTTATAAACCAGACAATAGCCTGTTAGATAAATACGCCGATTATTTGTTAGAAACGTATATAGAGGAAAATGCTACATTTCCTACGAATATATGGGCGGAAGAAGTTGCCTCGAATACTCGCACTACAAATGCGTGCGAGTCGTTCCATTCCAGATTTAATGCATCTTTTTATAGTACGCATCCGTCTATATATGTGTTTATCGAAAAATTGAAAGAATTCCAAGTTGACACTGACATCAAAATACAAAGTTTACATATTCCTAATAAAATAAAGGATAGGCAAGTGAAAAACAAATTAAAATATTTGGAAAATTGTATAAATCGATTAAAATCAGGTCATTTGTCTAGGCTAGAGTTCATAAAATGTGTTTATCATTCTTCGTTACCCAATTAATTTTGCTTTTTTTATATATAATATGAATATACCTAATAGTTTCTATAACTTTTTACTGATTTATTTTTATATGTATATAGTATATGTATATAAATGTTTACTGTTTACTGTGGTGCATGCTATGTAACGTGTTACTTTTTATTTTTGTGTTTTGAATTGCATATGATGTTTTTCGTTATTTTTGTATTTTTAGCCAAAAAATATATATATATTACTATCACTACTTGTTTTTATTATTATCCTCAATAAAATCTCAAATTTCATTTATTAGTGTTGAATGTTTGCAAAATTATAATTTGTTAAACTTTTATAATAGATTCTGAAAAGGCACTTAGTAATAAATTCATTCTTCCCTCATTAGAAAATTTAATGAAAAATTACGTATTAAAACTAGTGGTGAGAATACCTATGGTATTAACGTGAATCCTTACGGGCGGTGGGGAATTTACCTATAGGATTAAAGTAGACTGGTCATTTAGTGGTGAGATTACATCCGCCCCTCTGTGTCAGGACGAGGACATTCCAACCACCTCCTCGCTAATGTGTCTCTTTTCATATTTAATTGCTACTAAATAATTTATCAAATAAAGTAAAATTAGTAAGAATTACGCTAGAAAACACCTCAATCAATCACCAGATCGGAGAATGGACATCAGAAGACTTTGATATTGCGACTGGACTCAGACAAGGAGACCCCGTATCTTCGCCGCTGTTTAATCTGGTTTTAGAAAAGATTATAAGAGACAGTAACCTTAATAGAGAGAGACACTTGTTGTACAAAAGTCATCTGGTTATTTGCTATACAAATGACATGGCGATAATAGCAAGAAATAAAAATAAATTTTTAGACCTAACAAAAAAGCTGACAGAATCGGCGCGTAAGATGGGTTTAGAAATAAATCAGGAGAAAGGTAAAATAATGAAAATTGGAAAGCAATAGAATGATGGAATCTGTAAGTAAGCACTCAAAAAGGAAGTTTGGAATTTGAAAGGGCGGAAGAATTTAATTGCCTGGGGTCACTAATAACAGACAGATGTGAAGAAGAAAATGAAATCAACATGAGAATAATGAAATCTAATAATCTAATTATTTTGAGAAAGTCTATGACAGAAACCTGTATTTTCGTTTATTTTTCTTTTTTGCTTTCGATTGTAGATTTAGATGACTCTCTTTAGATAATCAAGACATATACAACATATATGCAAAATGAAAGAAAGAAACACAAACAGAAGCAATGGGATTAACGCATGTTAAATGTTAAAGGAATACCTCCGCATAAAATGATACGTGACAGATTTTAATATCATTTGTAAAACTTAAAAGCACCGGTGGAAGAAATCCAATGACATATTACCGCCCGCTCACGGGAGACAATATAATCTACGACTGCTATAGAGTTTATGTGTATTTATAAAAGAACACAAAGCCGTAGTCTCGAAACGTTGACGGGTAGACCAGGATATCGTAGGGAATACGTACGTGACAGGCGGCTGCTGTGACAGGTCCCGTGGGTGAATAAATGCAGTCGGGAAACGCGCAGGTAATTTGATTTGCACATCTACCCGTCGCTTCATCGGACAACCTCTACAACACTACCTAATCATGTTGCGGTTAAACCGGAAAATACACTTTACTTATTTATGATTCCGGGAGAAAGGGTTGATAATTAACCGAATGTACATTTGCAAAGCAAGCTTCCATGCCAAATTATCAGTTTGGTGTCGGAGATGCAATTATTGTCGAAACATGTTATTGCTTACAGTTAGATATTCTATTTTCATTAAACGGTGGAAGGTTTTTAATAATTTTAAAGTATCAGATTTAATGCAAAAGTATTTTTAATAATATAAAATATTATTAAAAATCTGGTGTGAAGAACACAAATACAAGTTCAATATTAATATTTTTTGTGAACGTGTCCGAACATATCCCTCCCCAGATACGCAAATACGCATTTCATCCTTCTACAGATTCATCAGTACGCCCCTCCTGGAGTAAGAATGTCTTCAGACACATTCACAAAAAAAAACGACTTCGCTTTCTTACAGAAATTATTAAGACCGAGCATAGAACTACATACAGCGCTGCATATTATCAGACGGCCGAAGTACTGACTTTGTCTACATAACCAATGCAGAATTAACGAAGTGTTTCCAGAGGTGGCACTGCTTTATCTCTAGAAACTGTATTTTGTTTGTGTCTTCACTCATACTTACGGAATAAACGCATGTGTAATTTAACAGAATAATTGAAAAATGAGTGCGTAAAACCCCACCAGGTCTGGTGGGGTTTTACCCACTCATTTATGTTTCAATTATTCTCTTATATCAGATTTAAGGATCTTATAGGAAAGCTTTCTATTTTCTCTATATTAAGGGTAATTTAGAGGACTGTGGTATTCGTGAATTAAGATCATTCGAATTTAGGGATAGCTTATCGAGGATTCCATGATCGCCGATCCACCAAATGTACTGCTGCCAAGGACAATTTGAAATTCTGAATTATTCCTTGATTTAAGGGCTGACAATGTGAAGTGGTGTTTGGCGACAGAAAGACAAGTTTAACATTTTCTAATATGGAACTTTAGAATGTGACGTGGCATCATCCAAGAAAAGAAGCACTTTTCCATTTCCTTTTTTATTTTATTCTTAAATTTATGCAGTCATCTTGTAATAATTTCTCCAAGCCTTTTTGTTAGAAACCCATTCTAAATGTAATTCGACAACATGATTATTCTTAAAACAGCGAAGATTTTTACTTTTTCTAAATATTCATGGATCTTCTTTCTCATCTTCCATATTTGCACACAGTAAAATTATCAAAGGTTGCTTTGCTGCCTTCTTCCATGCAAAATTCTCATTTTTTAATGCAAATGTCTTATTTGGCATGGTGCGGTAATAAAGACCTGTTTCGTCACCATTATAGACATATCGAGAAGAATAATTCCTTAAAATCATTGTAACTTGGTTTTCCAGTACTATATATCGTCCAAATTAACCTCTGCGGACTCACCACCAAAAATTGGTTAAAAAGTTATACAGTGACGCCGATAGAAACTTTTCCATCTTTAAAGTGCTTTTTGCCTCCAGTGTCTTTTGCTTAAGTAGCGGCCCAGATATTGGAATCGCTTTATTTTTGGTTTTGCAAAACCAATTGTAGACGACTTGATCCACTGCCAATCCTTCCGACTTCGGAAATTTTCGGTTTTGCTCCAAGTAACACCTTCCCCAACCATCGTTTTTCATTCACCTTTATTTTTCATAACATCGTCAATTTGTGTTTTTATAACAACACATATTTCAGCCAGCTTTTGCGAACCTAAAGCAAACTTTTCAATTTCCACGACTGTATTTATTTTATCTTTTAGCGACAAACGTTTTTTAAGGAACATACTTAATTAAAAATCTTTCGAATACGGAGACAACTTTAAACTAATCAAGTAATTGAAAGTATATTTCGCATAAGGAGAAAATTTTAAAGTAACCAAGTAACTGAAAGATCACATTAGGTGTAAACTTGTAGAAATGAAGGTAATATCTGATTGATCAAACATAAATAAGGGCATAATGTGCCCGCAATTTGCTTTCGGAGCGTGTTCGGGACTGAGATCACATTAATTTCTACAAGTTTAATTTAATTAATTTAATTATGTGTACATACTAGGAATACATCATTTTGGGAAATTTCGCACAAATACGAAATAATATTGGGTATTTCCATCAATAAAAATACATCATACGATATTGGCAATTTCTATAAAGATAGGGTGTAAAAATTTGGGTTTATTTGGCCGAGGTCGTTTTATAAGAGTGGCTGTAAATAACGAGTTTTCATATATGTGAATTTGCTTATAGTTCGTTACCTCAGGTTACCGCTTTAGACAGGTAGCCGTTAACACAAGTTTTACTGTATCAATATCTTCGATTTCGTGCTAAAAATAATGGGTTAACATGCTCTTAGAGCGATCGCCGTTAACTTTTGCTGTCTGACTTTCATCGTTTTCGACAAAGCAAGGCCAAAATACGCCGGCTGGCCACACAATTACTTTTTTGGCATGCAATAGTATCTGGCATATCACGTGAGGATTTTCCTCGTCACATATGCGGCAATTTTGTTTGTTTGAAATATGCCTGATCAATTTGCGTAAATTTTACGCCGTCCATGACCTCTGGGCTCCAGTTCTTGTATTAACTGAATTTTACACGGGCGCAGGTGCAAGTTCTTATGGAAAATACGCCAAATGGTAGCCATTAGGAAGGCCCAAAGTTTTCCAACGACGACGGAATTATCGATTGATAATTCCCGACCTTCAACCACACTATCACTCACAGCAGCAATATTCTCGGCTGAACGTAAGCTGCGATGATTCACACGGCTTACCTTATCTTCAATCCTTTCAGTTTCCTAAAATTTTTTTACTACGACTACGTTGCGAATTGTTCGCACAGTAAGACGAATCTTCCCCTCAATATTAAAACACAATTCGTACATAATTGTTATTGCTGGAGAACAATTGAACAATTTTAACACATTGAGCGGTGGTTAAGTAAATGTGTTATACAAAACTAACGTTTGATATGTCAAACGCGCGCCATTAATGACAACTGTCTAATTTACATTGTAGTAAATAGTGGTTTTTAGTGGTTTTTACCTACTGATGATGACAACTTAGCTATCGAAATACGTATTTAGGATACGATTAATAATTCTGGTAAGGGGTTATGTACCTTTTTTAAGTTTTTACTTAACCACAGTCTCCAAAGAAAGAATTTTCTAGTAAATATATAAAACTCGAATTGAATCACTCATTATTTATATTCAGTTGTAACAAAATAAATAAAATAAGTAAACATTTAATTAAGTTTCTATAAATTTATGATAGAAATCTTAGCTAAGCGAGTAAATAAATATAAAAATTACTCCCCTAAAGTCTTCAGAGTTAATATCTTTTTAAACGCATCGAAATAGATGCCGCGAAAAATGTAACCAAGGGTATTTTAAACGTCCCCCAAGTGCAGCTAATTGCATTATTCCAAAACATTTCACTCTCATATCGCTTTCGTCTAAACTCGCCTCATTCAAAAACCGAGTATCTATTATTCCATAAGACAATTCCGATCCGCTACGCTTCGGTTTGTAGGGGGTAGTGTTTGTTTATTTGGGTTCGTAGTTTGTTTTCCACGTGCGTATTTTTAGTCACAGTTGCCATTCATTCCGAATATACGTCTGTTTATCCTTCGGCATACTCCGAGAAGCGTGAACGTAAATGAGCCGGAGGTATGAATTTTCAACAGAGCGGATCTCGCTAGTTCTACATTGTTAACGAATATCGATGACGGTCTAGCCGATTTTGGATCGCTGCATAAGTAACTCGGGTGGTCCTATCCTGGATGATATATGCATATATGTGTATCTAGTTAGTCGAGAAAAATATTGATACAGGAGTCAAACGATGCGTTAATTTCGTGGCGACGTTAAAGTAATGACTTGCGTGAAATAGTGTTGAAAATTAATTTAGTTTCGCTGTGATTCTAAATATTCTTTTGGAATAGGATAATATTAGTCATTGTCAAAAGTTAACGCTTAATATTCCTCAATTATATTTCCAAAAAAATATTTCTTGAATTTATCTAGTTCCTTAAGTTGGATATATAAACCTGACGTTACAGTTGCCAAGTAATAGGACGTCCGTCGGTTATAAACTTGTGGTTGACGTTGTGAAAGGCAACATTGACAAGTAAATAAGACAAGATTCGTGTGTTCATTTGAAAAGTCAATCTAGGTTACTTTGAAATTTTGATAGAATAAGACGCAAATATATTAGTATGTGTTTGTTGTTCCGTAAACGTAAATCCAAATGACATTTGATAATGTCAATCACAAATATCAGTTAGTGCATAAAATAATCGTGCGTCGATTCTGGTTTAAATAAATTGCTTCTCAGTTTTAAAATGGCTTTCACTTTAGAACATAAAATTTTTTTAGTCCAGGCTTATTTTCGAAGTGGTAATAAATACCTATTATTTGTTATTTATTTGTATGTATGAAACTGTCAAAATATACGACTTCGTAGGTTAAGTAGTAAATTTTAATTTACGACATACTTCAAAATGTTCTCAGTAAATCACATGCTACTAGATTGACTTTTCAAATGAACACTTGTTAATATGTTAATCGTCAAATGTCTCTTGTATATGTCAAGTTTTAGAAGTATATTACAGTACAAGTGAAGAAAGTACTAGTTTCGCTCACGCGTGTGTCAAACCGACGTTACACCGTAATTTTGATGCTATTGGTCGATTTGAAATTTTTTCTCGTTACGATCGGCTAATAAAGATACTTACACACTCCTCAAAAAGGTATAAAACTCCTAACCACAATTAATAATCGTATCCTAAATACGTATTTCGACAACTAAGTTGTCATCATCAGTAGGTAAAACAACACATATAATAACGCAGCAACTTTACAAGACGTCTACTTATACACTGCCTTTAAAAAATAAAAATATACAGACTAAAATGCCCGACAACTTACCTCTCTTAGGAAACGGAAACCACACGTGGTTATTCTCTATTCGTACATACATATATAGTTTATTTCAAATTATAAGAATATAACTTTGAACGGCTCTAATGCTTTTATTGCACCACCTTCTGTGATGATGATTATTATACCTGGTCTCCTTATTGAACGAGTACGGTTTACCTATTTGCAACGTATGAATCCAGGGGCCGTATTGACTATAAAATTAGGGCCCTATAATAAATAAATATAAAAAATAATAAAATGCTGTTAATTTCAAGTATATAATAAAAAATATCTGTACATTGGGTTTATATACAAAGAAAAAATTACAAATCGTGTGGCAACATGTGTAGTGGATACATATAGATATATAAAGCTAATTTATTTGTAATACACAATAAAATTTTTATGTGTCACCGCATTTCATAAATCATCTGTGATTGAGTCGTCTTGCAAATCGGTGTCTGTGTCTGAATCGTATTGCAAATTTATAATCAAAGTTGCTACTATTTTGTACATGCGCATATATTCGTCCTCTTTTGCTATTGCGTGTTTAACAGCATTTTTCCAATTTACAGCAGTTATATGTTTCATAGCATTTTTTATGTATGTTACACTGCTTTCACTAAATTTCGGTGTTTGATTTGTTCGTCTTATGGTATTTTTCAGTTGGTCCCATATCAATTCAATGGGATTGAAAATGCAATGGTATGGTGGTAAACGCAAAATTGTATGTCCTGCTTCTTTGGCTCTGTTGTCCACATAATAATCCTTTAAATATTCTTTTATCTTCATCACTTCTATTAATTGTTTTTTTGTATAATGATCCTTAAAATATAAATCGTTTGCTTCTAAAAATGTTTTAATATCTTTCTTATTATTACATATTGTAGGAACTTTGGTTTGCTGTCGAGAGTGATACGGAGCGTTGTCCATCACTATCACATTTGGTAAATTTGGCAACAAAGTGTCACAAAACCATTCTTCAAATAAAGATGAGGTCATATCTTCATGGTAATCTAAACTTGAGGATTTAACATTTTTAGCAGATAATAGCGGCTGTCCGATCCATCCCTTTTCTGACCCAGCATGAAGAATGATTATTCTCTTCCCTCTCGAAACCGGCGCGTCCAACTGACACATACTTGATCTATCCACCCAACCTTTGCAAATTGTGTCATGGGTGCCATACCACGTCTCGTCTAAATAACATATGAATCGTCCTTCTTGTCTATACCTTCTAATTGCCGTTAAGTATTCATATCGAAGTTTCTGTAACCTCAGGCTTTCCATAATTGTGCGACGTTTGTCTATAGTGCCAAACTTAAAACCAGCTTTCTTTAGCGTCCGCCACAAGGTTGCTTTAGAACACTGAATATTTCTAGGCTCATCACTGATTCTTTTATGTAAGCAGTCAAATGTAGATACAACATTTCCTCTATAGAAGGAGTATCCTTGCTGCCTAATAGTATCAATTTCATACTCTTCAATTTTTCTCGGTGCTCCTTTGTCACTTCTTTGCTTTCCAGGCCCTGCGTTATTCTTAATTATTTTATATATTGTTCCAAAAGGCACCTTGGGTTAATTGCGACGTTCGTTAAATGTTCTGGGTTTGTAGTTCGTTATTTTCTTCCATCAGGGTATGATAGACATTGAAAATTATCTGTTTTGCATCTTCTGATATATGGTTTCTCTGTCGTGCTCCAACAGTATTATCACTATCCACATCATAATCACTAATACTTTCAGCAATAGGTCGCCACATGTTCGTTAAGTAAAGAGAGAAAAATCAAATATGTATACAGCAGTAAAGATTAACAATAAATGATAAATAGACTCAATATTAGATGTAATATATACCAACTCTCCTAACTATATTTACTTAAATTTTGTTTAATAAATATAAGCACTTTTTTCGTCTAAATTGTAATTTAATGACCAATTAACTATATATAATAACTATATATTCAAATGAACAACTGCTGGTAGGTACTTATATTATTATTAAATTTTATTTCATCTAAATTGCAGTAATTACCATTTACTTAAATTTTGTCATTACGGACCTCAGCAGTTTGTTTGCGTAAAAGATAATCGTATTGAACGGCCAGGTAGTTATTGCCGCAGGTGGTGAAGTAAAAGCATTAGAGCCGTTCAAAGTTATATTCTTATAATTTGAAATAAACTATACATCGTATGTACTCATACGTATTCCCTATGCCTAATGATATTTGACACATGCGGTATTGTATACAATTGACACAAGATATATTAACTTCTATGTCACTCATGTTTATATTTTTAAATAAAATATTGAAATTTGAAAAGCTCAAGTATCTATGTGACCAACTGCATACTATATATAAAAATAAAACTCTGAAGTTTCAAATTAAATAATTTCAAGTTATTAATGTAAAAAATGCAAAATAGAAAAAGATAATTTAAGAAACTCGTTTCATAAGGCCTTTTTGTCGCACTCTTTCTTTAGGACTAAACTGAACTCGTACAGCAAAATTGTGCCTTATGAAACTTGTGCTTTAATATACTATTTTAATCATATAATCATTTGGATCATATAAAAATCGGTGATGATGTAATAGATGATCATCAAGACATGGCAAATGTGTTTAATAAATATTTCTCGAGTATAGGACACAAGCTAGCACAAGCGATTAGGATTCCTGAAAAATATAAACCTATTGATAATGAAATAGAACATACAATTTTTCTTGCCCCTACAAATGAAGCAGAAATTAAAAAATATATAGCGGAGTTAAAAAATAAAAAGGCACCGGGTATAGACAATATTACATCAGAAACATTAAAGCAAATTGCTGACCAAATTGCAAAACCACTCACTCACATAATTAATAACTGCCTCGAGAATGGAATATACCCCGCAGAACTAAAGATAACCGTTGTGAAACCACTTTATAAAGAAGGAAGCAGATTACAAATAAATAACTATAGACCTATATCGCTTATCTCTAGTGTTACAAAGATACTGGAAAAAGTAATAACAATACGGCTCGTTAACTTCTTTGAAAAATATTATGTGCTTTCGGATAATCAATTTGGCTTCCGCCAGGCGAAATCCGCACAGGATGCAATAGCATACCTAACTTCGAGGTTATATAAAGCAATTGGCGAAACTTGTCCCTGTGTATGTGTTTTCGTAGACCTAGCGAGAGCATTTGATACGGTATGCCATGCAGGGTTGCTGCAGAAGTTAGAAAGGAATGGTATAAGAGGAATAGCTCATACATTACTAAAAAGTTACTTCTGGTAGAAAGCAACTTACGAAAATGGGCGGTAAACTTAGTGATGTGGAGGACATAGTATGTGGTATTCCACAGGGGACTGTCTTAGATCCTATATTGTTTGCTTTATATATTAATGATTTACTACTCACGGACATTGATGGTGACATAATAAGTTACGCAGACGACACTGCAGTAATTTTTACGGCCAATAGTTGGTAAAAGCTAAAAAATAAAGTGCAAGAAAATATGAAGAAGATTAAGAGGCATTTGGATTATAACTTACTTACAATGAATACATCTAAAACAAAATATATGCCATACACCTCATATGAAGCAAATCTGCCTTGCATGGGATCACTCATTATTGACGAAGGAATCAGTATTGATGAAGTAGAATACACAAAATATCTTGGAATAACAATTGATAGGCATTTACGATGGAATATACATATACACAACATTGTCAAAAAAATCAGAGGTTTGTTATATAAATTCAAATATCTAAGAGAGTTGTTAAGTCAACAACAGATGAAAACATTATATTTTGCTTTAGTACAATCACATATACGATATGGCATTGTTGGGTGGGGTGGTGTAGCAGATTGCCACTTAAAGAGTTTAGAAGTTATTCAAAAATACATATTGAAAATTATGATGAGAAAAGAGCGAACTTACTGTGACATCCTTTTCAGTGAGGCTGGCGTAATGGATGGCCGACAGATATACTGCCTGGAAACACTGTTATACCTCAAAAGTACGAAAATTAGAATACCATTACTCAACCATCATTATAGTACAAGAAATAAGCTTGCCATTACAGCAAAACCTCGACAGTTAAAATCAATTGGCCAAAAAAGTTTCACCTACCTCTCACTGAGGCTATATGATAAAATTCCTGAAGAGCTTAAACATATCCCATTCTCATACGTCTGGAAAAAGAGAATTAAAGTATGGATTTTTAGTAAGCAAAGAAAATTTTACCACGACATTATAACCGGAAAGGATACTTACCTGCCAATGTAAATAAAAGAACTTGTTATAGCCTCTATACCAATTGTCATAACACTATAACCGAAAGAGACACACTTGTAATTGTGCACACGAGCTTTGAAATAATAATAATTAGATACTCATAACAAAATACTTGTATTTTCATGAGTTATTCTCCTTTTTATAAAAAAGGTATATAACCCCTTACCACAATTATTAGTCGTATCCTAAATACGTATTTCGACAACTAAGTTGTCATCATCAGTAGGTAAAAACTACTAATTAAAAGTCGCACATGGGGCACAGTAAAGTAAGAAAAACGCTTCCGCACAACTACTATACATACTGCGTTTTTCTTACTTTACTGTGCCCCATGTGCGACCTTTAATTTAGTAGTTTTTACCTACTGATGATGACAACTTAGTTGTCGAAATGCGTATTTAGGATACGACTAATAATTGTGGTAAGGGGTTATATACCTTTTTTAAATTTTTATTTAACCACAGTCTCCATTGAAAGAATATTCTCCTTTTGTTTATTTTCATGTATATTGCTTAACTGTCTGTATTGAGGATTGAAATTATATCTATTATTATATTTATTGTTTGTAATTTGTACCTATATATGAGTTTTGATATAAACATATATTATTATTATTATTATTATTATTAAGTGTCAAGTGAGGATTGTATATTTATCTACTTTGTGAAAGAAATACGTTACTTCGTATCTCTTCCTATTTTAACTGACAGTTGGAGCAAATAGTAATATTAACAGTGTGAATTGTACGTAAGCTGAAAAATAAGATGATTTTATTATAAAAGATACAAATAATATTTTGCGTTCTGCGTCCAAAATTTATCTAGAAAACAGTTAAAAATTGCCTGTGATAATAAAATATTTTCGAAATTTAGACGTTAAAAATTGCATTAATTATTCCCATTCAAAAAATATATCATAATTATCAGATAAGAATCACATCTTCAAACATTGTATTGCAGAACAAAAGAACGAAGTGTAAATTTATTTAGTTGCAAGCAATACGCAAATAAATCAAATGGATTTGAATTATACGAGGGTAAATTAAATTTATACCTTTTTGTTATGTGAAAGGTTCAGTCACATGATAAATATTCATGAGGAAGTTTTAATTACATTTCGGCAAAAATGCAGGGAAATAAAATTTAATTAGTCAGTTAATATTATATATAATAGAATAAAAAGTAACACTGGCGAATGCCTTTTAGGAAACCATTAATCAAGCGGATGCCAACACTAACGTAGGCTATAATTTGAAATATGACGAAACCTCACGAACACGTTACAAGTAACCTCTTCCAGAAGCTGGTGATGTAATTTTAATATTTTTCTTTTTGTTTGTACAGTAGTCAAAAATATTTAAATGTTTTCATTTGAATTGTGCTTTGTTTGCTTAATAAAATAATATAAAGATAAAAGTATATTAACCTAAAAACACAAAAATATAATGATTTGAGTTGAAATACATGTTGAAGAGAAACTGAATTACTACGGGGGTTACCTTTTATATTTTTACAAAATCTGGGAAGAAAACAAAATTTTTGAGAACAAACACTATTTTATTGTTTTTCAAAATATTCGCCTATAAGGTCTATACACTTTTGCATGCGTACGAGCTAATTCTTAAAACATTTTTTCCACTCTGAAGGTTGTATCTCAGAAACATGGTTTTCAAAGGCTTCGACTGCTTTTTGAGGTGTTGAAAATCGCTGTTCACGCATTTTTTGTATCACAGTTGGGAACAAAAAGAAATCATTCGGCGACAAGAGGTGAATATGGACAATGAGACATTATTTCAACACTTTTCTCCTTCAAATAGTCAACTGTTAGACGTGCTGTATGGGAACTTGCATTGTCGTGATCGTGTTCTTCCAGATTTCGTCTATAACTTCTGGCAAACAAATTACTGTATACCATTCAGCGTTAACAGTTTTTCGATCTTCTAAAGGAATTGTTGCAAGTTGTCCTGTACAGCCGAAGAAACAAGCGATCATTTTCTTGGAAGTGCTCCTTGCACGAACAACTTTTGTGGGGTTCGGTTAATCTTAGAACACTCATACAATAGATTGTTGCTTGGTTTTCGGCCCATACGCATATATCCATGTTCCATCACCTGTGACGATGATGTTTACGAATTTTGCGGTTCCTACGTCGATCTCTTTACATCAATTAACACGAGCTGCTTTCTGTGCTTTGATCAAGTTATGTGTAATCCATCTGGAACATATTTTTTTTTACAAGTAAATGATCATGTAAAATCGAATAAATTGCAGTCTGCGATATGCTAACAGATGCCTCTACCTCACTGTAAGTCACATGTCGAACGTGTTCTATCATTTTCCGCACAGTATCGATCTTTTTTGGAATCAACAACCGCTTTTGGTCGGCCTTTACGTGATTCATCACTCACTGAGGCAGGACCATGGCGAAATTCTGCAAACCAATTCTTAAAACATAGTTTATAGTATATAGTAAAAGTAAGACATAAAATATAGTAAAATACAGAAGTAGTAAAAGAACTGCTACCCCCATACATAATAGTAGGTACTATATATCAAAATACTTTAAAAATTATGCAATTTAAGAAAATGATATTTATTTCCTTAAATAAAAAGATTTATTTTGACAAATATTAAAATTCAACTGTTTGCTGTATTTTTATTGGCTGTAAAAATTTCTGTAAACAGAATTAGTTTGAACAAATGTCAGTATGAATTAATAATATAAATTGCATGTGTCACTTAAGACTAATTTTTGAATTTTGAAGTTGCCTTATGATACTTTTCGGAGTCCTTTTGGTGCTCACCGGGGGCCCTACGAAATATCAAATCCGTTGTCAAAACGGCTCTAACTCTATCGGAGTTCTAGAAAGCGCTGTCAGTCGGGGATGAGTCACCGTCGACCAACGCGTCGGATTGTGTTTATAACGCTATCGATTTGCTACCCAATTAATTCGATTTTCAAAATGCATACACATCTAATGACTCTAATGACCAAAGATTCTTAAAACACGGTGCGTGTTTGACAATGTTTTATAATTTACTCCCAACTATTTATTTTGTGTCAAATTTTAAGCGTCCCCCACTGGCGCGTGAAGCAATTTCCCTACTCTAATCATAATATAACATATCTAGAATAGAAATTAAAAGAGCGCCCCCAACTTATCAACAGATTAACAATCAACTCGCGTTTCATCAACACCCAGCTCGTCAACGGTGCATAACGGTTCGCCTCCTACTACAACAAGCTAATAAATAATCAACTCGCGTTTAATCAACACCCAACTTGTCAACGGTGCATAACCTCAACAAACCTACTAGTCGCTCAATCCTACAGAACAACGGTAAACTTTAGCAATTGTATTATATACTCGTTTAAAAGTATTATTGTTACTTTTGCGTTAACAGTAATATAGAATGAAAAGTTTTACGAAGACACAGCGAGGATGTCAAAAATAACTTTTTGAAGGTCATTCTTACAATATAATTAGATGTAGTAATAATGGCCAGAGATATTGTCGTTGCGACGAGACAAGATTTAAGTGCAAAGGCTCTTTTGCCACTGATCAAAATGAGAATATTAAGTTAGGTACGCCACACAATTATGGCCTATCTCCAACTTATATCGATTTTAAAGTAGTTAAAAATAGTATGAAGGTAGCTTCTGTGCAAGACCTAATATCATACCTGGATATATTGTTAGTACTGTAATTGAAAGAATTGGTGATTCTGTCAAGACAAATTTCCCAGAATTTAAAAATCTTGCAAAGACAGTTTATCGGTAGCGTAAGGCAGTCGGATTGGATCCAGCAATTCCACACTCTTTAGCTGAGGTAAATATTCCCCAAGAACTGTTTTGTTTTTAATTGCACCACAGATATTCACCGTTTAATACAGTGTCACACATGGATTGTTGATGGTACATTCCAATGTGCTCCTGCGCTGTGGTATCAATTGTGGGTAATCCATGGTGTTTTTCATGAGAGAACTGTTCTACTTGTTTACTCCTTTCTGTCAAATAAACTACAAAATACATATGAACAAGCTCTGGAAATAATTTTTTCAAAAATAGGTAACATTCGGCCTGAAGCAAGGCCTACTTGCATTATTATTGATTTTGAGAAAGCAGAAGAAAATGCTTTTAAAAGACTAGTTCCAAATATCAGAATACATGGGTGCTTTTTTCATTTTAGTCAGCCTGTTTGGAGAAAAATAAAACATTAGGATTTGTTGAGAGATACAGAAATGATGAATATTTTAGAAGCATCAGGAAATCATTTTCTGCACTAGCTTTTGCACCTTCTGAAGAAATCCAAGTTACATTTGAATCACTGGCTGATGAACTAATTGAAAATTTTGGTTATCAAAATTTCATAGATTATTTCATATCGACACAGGTGGGACGTCGCCATCCTAGCAGAACTCCAACATTTGATTTTGAGATGTGGAACTGTAGCAGTATAACGTTAGAAGGATTACCACATACCACTAATTCTGCAGAATCATGGCATCATGCCTTTTCAGCAATATATACTAGTCACAATCCTAATGTAACAAGTGTTCATTTGAAAAGTCAATCTAGTAGCATGTGATTTACTGAGAACATTTTGAAGTATGTCGTAAATTAAAATTTACTACTTAACCTACGAAGTCGTATATTTTGACAGTTTCACACATACAAATAAATAACAAATAATAGGTATTTATTGAAAACTATAACAAATGTTGAAAATGTTGTCCTTCAAGATCAATGCACTTTAAAATCCTCCGTTCAAAATTTCTGATGATATTCTGCAACATTACTGGATTGTTATTAATTTCCATGTATTTCTGTTCGATTCTCTGTAGCATATCATTCAAATTCAATATAGGTGTTCGAAATATGTTATTTTTTAAATAAGGCCACAAAAAAAGTCGCAAGGTGTTAAATCGCATGAACATGCAGGCCAGGCAATTTCAGTATTTCGACTAATTATACGCTCATCAAAAAATCCTTTTAAATAATCCAAAGATTCTGCAGTACAGTGACAAGGTGCTCCGTCTTGTTGGAAATATGCATTTTGAAGTTCATCATCATGCAACTGATTGACAAATGGTTGTAAAATTTCCGTACGGTACCTTTGAGCAGTTAACGTTCCCTGAAAAAATATTGGTCCAATGATTCGCCTTTGGCTTATCGCTGCCCAAACACCAATTTTCTCTGGATGTAGCGATTCTTCATTAATTACATGTGGATTTTCACTACTCCAAATTCTTGTATTTTGTGAATTTAGGTATCCCGTTTTATAAAACCATGCTTCATCAGTAAATATGACTCTTAAGTTCTCCATTATTGTTCATATTTACGAACCAATTACAAAACTGTAGTCTACGTGGGTAATCAATTTCTAACAATTCTTGTACTGCTGTGACAGGGTATGGATAAAGTTGCATATCTTTTTTTAATAACTTGTGAGTTGTATCAACAGAAAGGTTTATTTGTTGACTCAAATGTCGAACAGATGTTTGTGGTTCATTTTCCATTATTTCTTCAACACGATTGACAACTTGAGGTGTACGTTTCTTAACTGCTCCGCTGCCTGATTTTCTTATGAGACTACCAGTTTCAGAAAAAGGTTTTAAATTTCTATCCAAAGTATTCTTAAATTGTATATAATCTATTACAAAATGTGGAAACTCAACTTGAAATTCTACCATGCAATCTTGAACTGAATAAACCGATAAACCATCAATTTTATTACCACTTCGAAAATAATGCTGGACTAAAAAAATTTTATGTTCTAAAATGAAAGCCATTTTAAAACTGAGAAGCAATTTATTTAAACCAGAATCGACGCACGATTATTTTATGCACTGACTGATATTTGTGATTGACATTATCAAATGTCATTTGGATTTACATTTACGGAACAACAAACACATACTAATATATTTGCGTCTAATTCTTTCAAAACTTCAAAGTAACCTAGATTGACTTTTCAAATGAACACACGTTGTATAAATTAATTGAGGGATTATTAAAAGAGCAAGTTCAAGTAGATTTTATTTGCACACTTTTGGAAGCTGGTCAAACTGTAAGCCTCAAGATTTTGAAAACCGAAATGTTGGTGAATTTCTTCAAGTAGAATAGGAATTACTGGTATTACTATCAATATAATTTTTCTTTTAATTTACTTACGAGTATTTTATTTTTTTTTCTATATAGGTATTTGTACGAATTTCATTGAATTATGATTTTAATTTCTATGTTTATTTTATATTTGTATGGATTATATTGAACGTTTATGTTATTCGTTACATTTAATATATAATTTAATACAAAATGTGTTTTGATTGTTAGATAATAAGTTATTCAATTTGTTAATTTATACTAGTGCTTTCCAAAAACCACACTCTATAGCTGGTTACATAAAAACTTAATTCGACGGCAAGAATTTAACTACTTTACATAAAACATGAAAATTAAAAATTGTTTTAGATGTGCACATAATAAAATAATTATTAAAGTTCATGTATTCAATGCACTTATGAATATTGTGACTAATTTGTAGCTAATTTTGTTGATGAAATGTCTGTGGACCGTTGATATTTTTGTGTATTGACGAGTTGGGTGTTGATGAAACGCGAAATGACAAGTTGGAAGGTTATGAGTTGTACGGAGCCGGAAATTAAAGATCTAAATTCAAATCTCACACTTTAAAATTGGACCATGACATTCTCCAATTTTAGAAATATATATAATTATGTATATAAATTAGGTAGTACCAAATTATAAAAATTTATTTAAAAAAGCGTTTGCGTATTTATATTTAACATACGTCCAGTTCACTGACAGTGAAACGTTTTTTCATTGTGGTACGTTACAGATAGCGATTTTGGATGGTCGTAAGCTGAAAATACAACGGAAATAAGCTGTAATAAAGGCACCCTCTATCACTACCTATATCATATAAGACGTCTCATTCCTCACGTTTTAAATCATACTTAGTTCGGATCCGTGTCGGACAATAAACTATTATGCGGATTTGCCGAAAACGTGAGTCGTAATAGAAATTCGGCGATTATTACACCTAATGCACTACTTCCGTCAAATTAATGACCGCGTCCCACTCAATACAGCACGGGTTCAAAAGAAATAAAAAGAAAGATATAGGAGCGTGTCAAGTGTTTCATAAAAAGAAATAATCTCGATTGGATGTTAGAGCGCATTGATATTTTTATGTTTTATTAAGAATAGTACCCGGGCGACGCTACCACGTCTTAAGTTGCTTTTCCCTGACAGTATACTATTAAAAGTGAAATGTGTGAACAGATAGAGCCTGTCAAAATAGGAATAATAAAGCAAAACTATACATTAACTAAGACGAATAACATATGTCGATATATGGTCCATTTACATACAAAAATATTTTGGGAAAATGTAAAATTTACCGATATTATATATATATATATATATATATATATATATATATATCTATATATATATATATATATATATATATATATATATATATATATATATATATATATATATATATATATATATATATATATATATATATATATATATATGAAGAAGATTTAATTTTGATTTTAGGTTACTCAACTGAAAGAACAAGAACAATGTTAAGAATTGATGTTAGGTACTAAGCGTTAATAAGTAGGTTAGTTAGTTAGTTAGCGTATGGTCTACAACAGAGATGCACAGACTTCTAGGGAACAGAGGCCATTCGGGAAAATTATAAGCCAAGGACGGGCCACTACAAAGAATAATTATAAACACAAACATTTTTATTTTTAAATAGTATGAATTACTACAAATGATAAAAACAAATGAACATTCAAAAATGTTTGTTGTAATTATGTAATCGTAATGTAATCTAATCATTACAATGTAATATTTCATGTTTTATTATTTTGATGCATGACATTGCATTGACCTAACAATTTTGTTTGTTTGGCTCCACATTACTTGTCGCCTCACGTAAAATAGCTTCCAGATTTTTATTTGCCAGACGGTTTCGATTTTTTGTTTTGTTAAGTTTCATCACTGAAGACGTTTGCTCACAAATATACGTCGATCCAAATAAGCTTGCGCATTTCAATGAATTTATTCGCAACTATTTATAAGCGGTTTTGTCAACGCAACGGTAAAAGTTGAGTAAATTACCTTCATTAAACTTGTTTCGTAAATTATCATCATTTTGCATGTCTATCAATTCCAGCTGCATTGATTCCGGTGCATCTTCGGGTGAAATGTTGAAAGGATTGCTGAAAATGTCTAATAGAGGTTTAACTTTTTTGAAGTCTAGAAAATGATCATGAAAAGCTTGTATTAAAATATCAATTTTTTCAACATAAGCGAAATTGACATAAGTTTTATTGAATTTCTCCATAATTTTTTTTTGTAGTTCGGAAAATGGCTGTAATTGGCTGAATTGATTTATGTCCTGAAAAGACTCAATTTGCATTGAAAGGACGAAACATTAGAGTATAACTGCGAAATCAATTGATCTTTGCCTTGGAGTCGCGTATTTAACACATTCAAGTGATTTGTGATGTCTACAAGAAACGCTAAGTCACACAGCCAATCAGGGTTGCCGAGTTCGGAGTCGTTCTTTTTCTTTTCCGCCAGAAATATTTTGATTTCTTCAATCAAGTTAAGAAACCGCTCTAGTGACAACCCACGACTTAGCCACCTTACTTCAGTGTAAAACAGGAGAACACCATATTCGCTTTCAATAACCTCGAGAAATTGTTTGAATTGTCGGTGATTGAGACCTCGTGATTTTATAAAGTTTACAGTAGGTACTACAACTTTCATCACATTTTCAAATACCAATAATTTTGAACAGAGTGCCTCTTGATGTATAATACAATGAAACTGCATTAATTCCTTGGTATCTAAGTTTTTAGTTTGTAAATACTCTTTTAACATAGTTATTATCCCATATTTACTTCCAACCATTGAAGGTGCCCCGTCAGTCATAATTCCAGATAATTTCGTTAAATCCAAATCCATTATAGAACATTTTTCCAGAAGAGCTTTGAGCATGTCACTCCCCTTGGTTTGACTTGTCAAAGAACTCATACCAATCAGTTCTTCACTCACTTCAAAATTTTGCGTTACACCTCATAAAAATATTAAGAGTTGAGCAGTGGACTGCTATCGTATATCTGTAGATTCGTCGAGTGCTATAGAAAAATACTCAAAACTTTTCGATTTCGTAGCTAATTGCTCTTCTATATTAGCTGCTAATGTGGTAAGTCTTCTTTGAACAGTCATCCGATTTAGTTGAATTTTCTCAAACCTCTTTGCATCTTTCGGACACATTTTTTTGCGGCGATATCTAAACACTGCTTATCAAACTCACCATCTTTAAAAGGCCGATAAGTTTTCGCTATTATTCGAGATATTTCAATACTAAGTTCAGTAGCTGTTTGAGCATCTTGAATTAGTTTTGTAAACATAGCTTGTTGGCCTATTAGTTCCCTTTGTAAGTGGAAATTTTTTGCGTTCGATTTTCGCCGGTTAATTTGGTAAAAGTATGATGCTGGGTTTTATAATGCCTTTTCACATTATATTCCTTCGGAATAGAAACGCTACTCTTGCATATTAAACAGACACTTTTGTTATGCGATGAAATAACATATTTTTCGGTCCAAATATCTTGAAACTGTCGATTTTCATCTTCAACCTTACGACTACATTTTTTACTGGGGCCTGGTTTATCCATATCAAAATTTATATTATATTGTTACGTAGGTAGATGCCAAGTTCGAACGACGAAATATTTTTTCTTCACAGATTACAATTCAAACAATATAACGTTCGCTTCTCCGTAGTTAAAACTTAACTGCCCCGATAGCGGGCGATGCGTATGTATTTATAGGAGTTATCTAACATCGAGAAACTACCACATTGTTCGGGGATAATACCGACGTGTTTCGCGAATCTTCGAGTAATCTAGTTGGTTCGACAGATTTCTAGTCTCGTAACAATATGCTTGGATCGACGAGGAGCATACCTGTCCTACGTAGTAATCCTGAACAAGAAAGTAGTAGGTACTTAAAGATACATATCTTACTAACAATTACAAAATTTAGAATAAAATAAAAAGTTAAGAAATATTGATTTGAATGGATTTTTACCTACTTTTGTAGTTTTTCGAACAATTTTTAAAATTCGTTGGCGGGCCGCATAAATATCGACAGTGGGCCGCGGTATGTGCATCGCTGGTCTACAAGGAGAAGATGGAAACACTAATACCTTCATTAAAAAGCATTGAATCATTAAAAATCATTAAAATTCATTGAAAATACAAATACACTGCGTAAATATAAGAATTCTGGTCATTTGGTTCTTATGAAAACCATCTGGCATTCTTTTTTTTCATTCCCAAGTGTAAAGCAATGATAAAGATTTTATGGACTGGCTGCCAGCACTCTAGTTCATTTAGCGTTACCCAGGGTGCGCCACGAGGAGGCGAACTAGACTACACCCCAATAAGTAGGTAATATTTACCTAATCTTTTAGATAACGTGTTTTCAAAAACTTTCCTCATTAGAGAGGGCCATGCTTTTTGATAATAGTTGGTGACCATGCACGAAATCTGTTTGCACGTATAATTTTGATTTTGATGGTTACGTAATGTAAATGTGTGTATGAGGATTGGGTCGATTATTTTTGCATACTAATATTTCCATTGAATCAAAGGAATCGAAACAAATGTTTATTGTTTTATATTTTGACAATTCGAATATAGTTTTGATAACTGCAACAGTTATTTTGCAAGTCAATTTCAAACCAAGTGGTCTACAGTAAAAATGTATTTAACGAGAGAAAATTTTAGAGCCATGATTTACTATGATTTTAAAAGTTCTTTAACTCCAAAACAAAATGTTTCTAGACCTCGTGCTGCATTTGATGATCAAGCTCCTTCTCAGAGGAGTGTTTACAACTGGTATAACGAATTTAAGTTTCAACGGGTTTCACTTAGCGACCATTTTCGCGAAGGAAGGCCAATGTCAGCCGTTACTGAAATAAATCTAGACGCCTTACGAAGAATGATTCAAGACGACAATCGAGTCACGTATAGGATTATTAAGAGCAGAATAATTGAAACATACATGAGTAGGTGAACCCCACCAGTTTTGTATAATACAAAGGTATTTTTAATAATATAAAATATTATTAAAAATCTGGTGTGAAGAACGCAAATGCAGGTTCACTATTAATATTTTCTGTGAACATGTCCGAATATATCCTATCCCCAGAGACGTAGATACGTATTTCACCTTTCTACAGGCTCATCGGTACGCCCCTGCTGGAGAAAGGATATTCCCAGACACTTTCACAGAAAAGAACCACATCGCCCTATCACCGTAATTATCCAGACCGAGCGCAGAAGTAAATTCGGCGCTGCCTGTTGTCAGACAGCCGAAGTACCTCGCATACCGTCCACATAATTAATGTGAAGTAACGACGTCCTTCCAAAGGTTGGCACAGCCAATCTCTCTAGAAAACTGCATTTTATTTGTGCCTTCACTCATACTACGGCTTAACCGCATGTGTAATGTATCAGAATAATTGAAACATACATGAGTGGGTGAACCCCACCAGTTTTGTATAATACAAAGGTATTTTTAATAATATAAAATATTATTAAAAATCTGGTGTGAAGAACACAAATGCAGGTTCACTATTAATATTTTCTGTGAACGTTCCGAATATATCCTATCCCCAGAGACGTAGATACGTATTTCACCTTTCTACAGGCTCATCGGTACGCCCCTGCTGGAGAAAGGATTTCCCAGACACTTTCACAGAAAAGAACCACATCGCCCTATCACCGTAATTACCGTAATAAATATCGTACTTCTGCGCTCGGTCTGGATAATTACGGTGATAGGGCGATGTGGTTCTTTTCTGTGAAAATGTCTGGGAATATCCTTTCTCCAGCAGGGGCGTACCGATGAGCCTGTAGAAAGGTGAAACACGTATCTACGTCTCTGGGGATAGGATATATTCGGACACGTTCACAGAAAATATTAATAGTGAACCTGCATTTGTGTTCTTCACACCAGATTTTTAATAATATTTTATATTATTAAAAATACCTTTGTATTATTAAGAGCACCTTGAGTATTGGCATGACTGCAATACACAAGATTTTACATAATAATTTGGGTGTGAGGAAAGTCTGTTGTCGTTGTATACCTCATAATTTAACACAGGAGCAAAAACAATACCGAGGGGAATGGTATAAAAAACGCTTAAGAAATATTATGGAGGTAGATCTAAAGCAGTTTATAACGTCATTACTGGTGATGAAAGCTGTATATATGCATTTGAACTGGAATCAAAACGGTAGTCGACTCAATGGGTGTATCCAACAGAACTTAATCCAGTCAAAGTGAAAAAATCTCGAAGGAAAGCAAATGAAATGATTGCCAGTTTCTTCTTAAAAGTATGACCTTTCACGATAGGCTCACTTACGACGCCTTAGATCGAAGATTGTTCTTTACACTGCACGTCAAACAAACGAATTTTTGAAAGCTTCCGGATTAAAATTACTAGATCATCCATCATATAGTGCGGACGTGGCACCTTCGGAATTCTTTCTATTTCCTAGACTAAAGGATGAAATGCGTGGTGTACGATTTTCAAACCTAGAAGGTGCTGTGGAGAGCTTCATGAGCCTTATATCTGAAGTGACCCAATAAAAGTGGAATTTATGCTATGATAACTGGTTTTATCGAATGTCTAAATGCATTGAGTTTATGAGCGAATATTTCGAAGAACAATAATAAAAATAATTAAGTATTATCTCTTTGGATTTCCCTTGATAAAGTACTAGTTCAAGTGATTGTCACCCTTCTAAGACTCCTGGCTGGAACTACGTCCTGGGTGCTTCCTTCTTGGCCGACATTTCGTCTACTGTTGTAAGGGACGTCTTCAAGGCTACTGCAGCTGTTGCTGAATTAAGACGTCGGCTATGAATGAAGCAGACAATGACCTCGGAAGCCTACAAACCTGATTATTAATTAAAGTTCCTGCAGAATTTATTGATTATTATTTCTTTGATTTTTTTTTACATTCCGTTTAAAACTAAATAGAAATTGATTTATGATTCGCATAGATTCCTGTTCAATTATTTAAATTTCCTATATTTTTTTTGTTATTTCCGACTAACACGTAAGTGTCATTTTTATTGTCAAAATAGCACTTGCCACATTTACAGAAAATGTCTTCTGAATACGTGAAGTTACTACAACGAAGGATACACATCGAAACTTTGACGCGTAGATTTCGTCTTTGTCTAGAATGAGTCGATTTTATTATTGCCAAGATCAAGGCGGCGGTGCGTAACATGTATCACATTAAAGATCCTTCGCGGAATACAAATGAGACGTTTCTGTCTGAAATAACGTCGCGTCGTCTGCGTTCGTCAAAAGAATGAAAAAGTAGGCAGGGTAAAATTGACATGCGAACAGAAAGAAAACTTGATAATCGTGTTTCTCGTGAATATACACCATTTCGAGAAAAATTCGCATTATTTTCTGGCGTAGCATTTATCCAAAAATAATGATCCAACGCTGACATCATCGATTTAGAACTATTCGATTTTCGGAGATGGATCTGGATTATTTTATATTAATATACCGTTAACTGTATATTAATATACAGTTAACGGCCACCTGCCCAAAGCGGCCACACAGTTTCAAAGTTCTCCGAACCCACATAAGAAAATTCGCATATACGAAAAGCCGATATTTACGTATCGTCTAACCAATGTCTAGGAATTTCATAGATTTTCTTTACATGTCAATGAACTTTAATTGCTGTATTTTGGCAAATATAGAATAAACAAAGATAAGGACCGACTTTAACTACATTTTGGCCCTAAAAATTCGGAAATTTTAGATGAATTACAAATAAATTTCTTTTTTGATTTCCAGTTAGACATTTATACGAATTCTTAAGATTCGCATAGCTTTATCGATATTCAACGGTAACCCTGTAGATATCTAGCTGGTGGTAAATCCAGTATTACTTCCAGTGTGCTTGTAAGAGCTGTTTTTATAGTTTCTGTGACAGTTAAGCATGATAGTATGCCACTTCGCCGCCTACTAACTCTTTTTGCTTAGTTTTTGGACACCATATCTATAAATCCATAGCTTATCATGTATCTAATTACCCTTGAGTATAGTCGTAGAGTCATTCTGGGGCAGGCTCCCAGTTTTTTCTACACCTGTCCAAGGAAATGGTTTGTTTATTGGTGGCTTTTTGCAATGAGAAGATTCAACATAAGTCTTTGGTCATACAGTACTCCTAAGTATTTAGTTTTCTAGGAAAATTAATAGCCTGAATTTCCAAGTAATAGTGGCTGTAAACCTTGTAGCGCTGTCTTTTTCGTCAATGCGACTACTTGTATTTTCTGAAGGTCTATAGGCAACCACTCTTTTTTACACTAGTCGTCTACGATATTTAGGGCAGTTTGTGCTTTGAAATAAATCTTGGAAGTCGTCCTCAGACGACAATTGCTAGTTCATTTGAACATCTAAGGCTTGCGAAAGCTTTCGTTGAATAGTCTCTTAAGGGATTATCTAAAAGATTGCCAACAAGTGTAATGACGAGTCGGGGCGCACCTCTCTATGGGCAACCTCCAACTACCATGGTCTCAGTGGTGACTTTGCTTATATAAAAATTACTATCTTCCTTTCTAGACATGCCCTCACCAATCTGCCTATCACAGGTGCTACTCCATTCTTTTCTAAGGCTTCAATTAAGGAATTTGTTACAACGTTATTAAATACTCCTCCTATATCAAGAGAAATGATATTTCTTTGTCCTAAATTACCGCTAATTAAACTACCGCTATTTCTTTGTCCTAAATTAGCTTTGAAAATAGCCTGTTTAAATCATCCAAAGCCAAGTTTATTAATCTTTCCAGATGGTATGAATTTTGTCTATTACTTAGAGCTCGTTCTGCTAGGAATTTTTCCCTTATGCTTTTATTTACCAGTTTCCTCAGGGTTTTCAGCAAGAAAGACGATACACTGACTAGTCTGTATGACTTTGATGTTAGATCCGCTACCCCTCCGAGTTTAGGTAGGTAAATGACCATGACCTATCTATCTATTCTAATTCTTTGGGTTGGACGCCAGTAAGACCAGGCACTTGAGCACGGTACTCTTTGTACCACCCCCACTAGATCTCTCATTCTACTCTGCTAGCCTTGTGCCCTGGATAAAAGACATTATTCTCCCAGGGGAAATTTACCCGACTATCAAGCCGGTAATCATTCTAATTTCTTTTAATTACTACTAACTAGATTGGCTGAAAGTCTAGCGTCCAGATCCTCTAGTAGTGTCATAGTATGGAGTTGACTTTCAGTCTCCATTTCTTTTTATGTTCTCTTTATATCCATAACCAGATTTTCCTTCTAGGGGAATCCTTGGCGATTCCACATATAGGTTCTGGTCCTATGAAGTTCTTTTTTGAGCCTTCCCTGGTAAGTTCATTGACCATCTCATTGCCTTTAATCTACTCGTGTCACAGTATTGTCTTATGCCAGTCTATTGAAGACTTGTTTGCAATGTTTTACCAGTTTAGCACTAGTAGATAGATTCATAACCCTGATCTTTAGTAATGGCGTCGGCACGTATCCATAAGCCACGCAATACAGGTGTGGTATTAATACCTTCGCGCTCTTTTGAAGTAATGCAGGGTACATTCCATCTACCTCGGGAGACTTGAATAATTGGAACCTACTTATAGCTCATCTAATTCTATTCATCCTTACGACCTCTGTTGTCAGTTTCCAATCTCGTTTGTCTGGTCAACTTGGCCTTCCCTCGAGATCGTCTGGCCTTTCCAAATCTCCTAGAATTAATGAAACCGGAAAGTGGGCGGTTGCTTAATGCTGTCAGTATATGTTTCACTATAGGTTCTATCAGTCTAAGATATTCCACATCTGCTACGGAGTTACCTTCTTACCTTTCTACAATATATGGAGTTTTTATTCACCTTTTTATAGTACTTCCGTTACGAGTTCCTTTTTGTCTTTAGAATTTCCTGAGCTAAGCGAGGCGTTTCTTTAATTGGTAATTTCATTGCTCATAAAACATATTTACAATTTCTTGGAACTAACATTTCAAAATTGAAAATTAGTTGCTAAAAATAACATATATAGTGAAGATGTCGCAGATAAACGCAGACGGTTATTCTTGAAAATTCCGCACTACCCAGGTAATATAGTAAGAATGTTTCATATGCGGAACAATCCGAGAATGTGGTTATGCATTCCGCCTTGGTCATGGCACGTTTAGATTAATTTTATTCCGGCGACGACGTGAAACGCAGAACCGTACAGCACACCCGACATTCGGTCTTCTAATTGGGAGAAGAATACGTGACTGAATAAAGGGGAGAAGGATGGTCCGAAGCCGCCGTGACACCCTCTAGAGTTAATATCAAATAACAAGTTTTTCTGTTACGTTTTTCGCAGTGCGTAGGTTTCGTTATTGGGGAACGTGTGCTACTAAACTTTGCGGTAAATATTAAGGGGATATTTTGTTTATCTTTCTTTATTGATAATATTATTTTCAGTTAGAATTTTACGCTTGCTAATATCATTCATTTGCTTACATATTTTCATAGAATGTTTATTGTATTTTAAATCAATTATAAAAACAGTACGTAGCTTTTATTATACATTTAATGCATTATTTTCAAAATATCGAACCTACCAAATATTACTGATATTTTTTTAAGTATTTTCTAAGTACGTAAACAAGAAATTATAAATTCTCCCCATAATAAATTTAAGATTCTATACACATAACTTCGGGGATACCGGACTGGTATCACGTCCTTCGCACTGCTTCCACAGGGCTACTACTATTAATGTCCTTTGCAGTTGATGAAATGTTGGTCGAGAAGGAAGTTGGACTGCTTCCTTGATGCGATTTCGGTTCGGAATCGCCATGTATTTTTCTACATAATTTCCATTTTTGCTCAAACATTTGTCATAGTGTTCAACAAGTTTTTGAATTCTGAAGTTAAAGAAATGTACCGCCTGTGAAGAAGCCTAATCCATGCAGTTTTCACTTCTTCGTCGTCGTTGAACTGTTGACCACCGAAGAACTGTTCCAAAGAATGAAGTACCGAAACAAGTGAAAACAGAATTCAAAAGATCCGATTAGACCTTGTGTTTGTGTAGAAACATGTGCCTTGGGCCTTGCATAATCGCTACATACGCGTGATGTAGCCGCATCGATGGCGTCTGATGATAGTTAAAACCTAAATAAAACCAGCTGTATCGCACAACATCTGGGACTTTCTATTTATTATGTATGCCCTTAGTCAGTGAAGAGTGGTGTGGATGACTAAAATAAAAGATAGAAGGTAGCGCCACTCGTTTTGTTTGCAGAAACTCTGTCTGACAACTGAGAAAAGGGATTGCGTTATCTTAAGCGCATGCGCTTATAGACTACAAAATAAACGCTTAATACTTACGAAATGCTGAAACGCTGCACAGGATACACCTGCAACCTGAAAAGAACTTTCTTAAGGAAAACCAAAGGCAAAGAGAAAAAAAGGAAAAGCTTGGAAACAATTATCTCGTATATATCCAATTCTCAGCACAACAAAACTCTGATCGTCAGCATACAGAAATAAAAATATAATATACACCCTGTATAAGTACAAAATATATGAAATTCGTATATGTAATACAATAATAAAAATATTAATGGTGATTATCTTGAAGATAAAATTACTACAGTAAAAATAATATACAAGTGTCCTGTATCGTTATGTTCAAATTTTAGGAGTGTAAAGTAGACTTCATTTAATAACAACAATGCAAAACTTGTATATCAATTTTTATTCGTTTCAAAGTCACAGATCTATGAAAAAAAATGTAATCCTAAAGTCAATACAAACTAATTTTATTTAAAAAAAAGTTATACGATTCAATAACAGGCCTGTGATTGTTAACGTCGCATAATAAAATGTTATCACAAAATAAATAAACACGTGTCGTAGTGCATACAGTAATTTCTTGCAGATCTACAAAAAAGAGTAGTGGAAATTGATTTATGATAAAGAAGGTTCTTACTTATTTCGTAAGTGCTGAACCATGAACATCATACAATGAACAAATATTCAGATGACTGCTAACGTTGCATTTTTTAATAAAGGATTACATTACGTTTCAGTTCATACAACAGCTTATTAGTGAGTGGACACGTTTTCTTTTTTCAAAATGGGTTACCGATTTTCTTCTCAAGAGTATGCGGACATGCATTTTGTGTATGGCTACTGTAACGGCGGTGCACGTCAAGCAGTTATTGAATACCGACATCGGTTTCCCGATCGGCGCATTCCTTATTAGAGAACGTTTCTGGAAGTACACAGACAATTTCGGGAATGCGGGCTGCGTGATTATCTTTTTGACCGAGGAATAAATTTGCTAGCAGACTTAGAGGAAGAAGCAGTAGCTATTGTTACAAGGGATCCAACTCTCAGTGTACGTCGAATCGCTAGACAACTAGGAGTGCCACGAACGACAGTTTGGTGAATTTTAAAACGTGAGGGCTTATATCCATATCACCATCGCAGGGGACACGATTTGCTTGAGGCAGACCACTATGCTCGTCTAGTTTATTCTACCTGGATATTAAGACAGTCACGACTTCATTTTAATTTCTGCAGAACATTCCTCTGGACAGATGAATCTACGTTCACGAGAAGTGGTGTAACAAATCTGGAAACCTGCACAGGTGGCCATCAGAAAATTCCAAAGCTATATGCCCATCTAAATTTCAACATGAATTTTCTATTAATGTTTGGGCGGCCCTAATCGATGACTTGTTGATTGGACCTGTCGTTCTTCCTGAGAGGTTAAATGCGGACAATTACGTTCAATTTCTTATTGACGAACTGCCAGGTCTTTTAGAGGATGTCCCACTGAATGTTTGACGAGACATATGGGTAGTTTCACATGGATGGGGCACCACCACATTTCGGAATTGCTGTCCGAAATTGGGTTAACGTCAATTATCCAAGATGGATTGATCGAGGTGGTCCTGTTGCATGGCCACCCAGATCATCCGATCTTAATCTTCTTGACTTTTATTTATGGGGTTACATATTTAGTCGACGCGCAAGTTTCGAACACAAGAGAAGAGTTGTTGGATCATATTCACCTGGCTGCCGAGCAAATCCAACAAAACATGTATGAAATTCAGATAAGTTCTTCTTCTGTTGGCTTACGGGCACAAGCCTGCATTCAGCAAGGAGGTGGACATTTAGAAAATATTATTAATTGAACTTTTTTTAATAAAATCAGTTTTTATTGACTTTGGGATTACATTTTTTTCATGATCTGACAATCACATACATAGATCTGTAATTTTGAAGCAAATAAAAATGGATATACAAGTTTTGCATTTTTGTTACTTCAAATGAAGTCTACTTTACACTCCTAAAATTTGAACATAACGATACGGGACAATTGTATATGCGTACGAAATATTGATTCAATTTTAATTAAAAAAATTATAGAAATTATTGCGTTAATAAAAAAAGCGAAAGACTGCATAAGTCTTGACAACAGTTTAATAAACAAAAATTAACTAGAAATCTCCTACGATATACCAAAGAATTTCTTTACAAGGTAAAAATAATTAGAACTAAATAATAAGTAAAAATCTCTATCTTTTCTTATTATTTAGTTGTAATTGTTGCAAATTTAGAAAAAAATTTAAAATTTAAACAGTAAGGATATTTAACTCAACAAATTGCAGACTGTTTTTGTCTATATATGTGTACGCCAGATGTTCTTACAAAAAAACTACAGTGCGAAATAAATTCTCACGTTACAATATAACTATAAGTTATCTTTATAAAAAAAGAATTAAATTTTATAATTACCGTATTATAAAATTTAATAGAATAGACAAATTATTACATTAAAATTCGATATTTAAATTACACAAACAAATTGAATTTATTAACGTGATATTTAAAAAAACTGTACAAGTAATATATATAAGATAATGAAGCTACAGTACTATAATTTGAACAGAAAGGAAAATAATATAAATCCCAACAATCAGTAAATATATGAAGTAATATATGAATATAAGACGACAAATCGGTAACTTATAGATAAGATATAGATAACACAAAATACAAGAACGTTCTCCGGGATGGGGTTGCAAGGCCTAAGGTTCTCGGTGTGTTAGCGAAGTCTCGCCGGTATGTGATTCGCTCCGAGAGACGAAGTTACATAGAATCCCAGCGACACTTCTGGAGGGTTGTTATCGTTGTAAAATTACGCTACAGAGTTGCTACTTCCAAGAGTTGGCACGAAATATCTAGTATCTCATGCCGTAATTACGCCATATAAGAAAACGATATAAGCAAACTCCACAATAGGGACGTAATGCGTTTTAATCCGCCGAGGTTATTTTTTTAACTGAATACGCACTGACTGACGCCACTATAATCTAGCTCCTATAGGTTCAATCGAAAAATACACTGTAACTTAACTACTCTCTTTTATCGTCTCGCAATCAATGAATCTCTATCGCGTAACCTAGACGAGGCGGGAGGCGCGGATAGCGATGGCTATACCGTTAGAAAAATATCCACACAGACGGACACACGTACTCGTGACAATATATGAAAAAAAAAGGAATAGCAGTAACTCGTTATAATATAAAGATGATGAAATTTAACGTAAAACGAGTATACCGGGCGATAATTGTAAAGTAAATTGTTAGTAAATTTTTAAAACGTAACATTTCCATGGAGCAAGATCACACCTAAGGATAGTAGGCCACACCGCTTATTTTGTACGGTACTTCGAAGTTTTCTCAAAGTCTCACAATACAAACTAGAATCAATTGTTGTGTCCCTTAGCATATAATCAACTAACAAAGTCCCTTTCCTGTCACAAAATACTGTTACCCTATCGAGCTGAAAGTGTCTGTTTGGCTTTCACTCTTGTTGGCGACGATGTGTGTCGCCATTCAATTGACTTGTTGCTTGGACTCAGAAGTTATGTGAGCCATCTAGATCTCATCTCCTGTAACGATGTGGTTTAAAAGTGCATCTCCTTCCTGATTGTATCAAGTCAAAAACGATAGAGTACAGCCCAATCTCTTTATTTTTTGATCGTCAGAAAGCAGTCTTGGAATCCACCGACAAAACAATTTTCGATATTTCAGTGTCTCTGAAACAATGGTGTACAAAACTGACCTTGAAACCTGTGAAAAATTAATTGATCAAATAATCACCGTGAATCGTCGGTCCTCTCGAATTTTGTTGTCCACTTCAAGAACCATATCTTCAGAAATCAGGGACGGTCGACCAGGGCCTGGGTTATCATGCACATTAGCTCGTCCAACCTTGAACATTCTCAACGCTGTGATAACACTGTTATCAGTATTATCCCATTGATAACAGTGTTATCTCACTGACGATTTGGTGAATATTATATAAATTCACGATGAAAAAAGAACACTTGGTTATATGTTTCACTAAATTTTATTTACATAAAATAAGACAATTGTTTCGGACTCTGCAGTCCATTTTCAATTAACATAAGAATAAATTTTCTAAAGTATAAATAGATGTATGTAACTACAAAATAGAGAGGGGATAACGTTACTAACAAATTTTCGTGCAAATGGAAAAGGGGGGTAATTTAAGATATAATATAATTATTCAATAACTAATTAAATTCAAATAACTGCCCTCATTAACGGCGAAAGACTAAACTCTGTTTGCTCGTTTACAATGTTTAACGACTTATTTTTCGCCTTTGAAATTTCTAATATTTCCAGGAGACTTAATCGTAATCCTTTTGAAGAAGAGTGTAATATATTAAAATTATCCGATGAGATCATATGGTTGTTATCAATGCAGTGTTCTGAAATCCCTGAGCATTTCCTAGAATTTAAAATGGCTTTTCTGTGTTCAGTAATACGAGTGTGAAAACTTCTACCTGTTTGCCCGATATAAAACGCATCACAGGTCATGCAATTGACTTTGTATATTCCACATTTTTGTGTTTTTTCAAATCTATCTTTATTGTTGGCCCATAATTTACCTAAATTAAATTTATTTACTGAAATAGTTTTTATGTTGTTTTTTGTTAATCTATTAGTGATTTTATTCGAGGTCCTACCTATATAATTTATGAACCTATGTTTAGGAGATTCTTTTTGAGAAGAAGCATACAAAAACTATTAATTTGTTGACGTTTTTTCTTTTTGATAATATTGTCTATTATGTCTGGGGTGAAGCCATTATTTATAGCCAAACACTTCAGGGTATTGAATTCTTTATCATAATTTGGTTTAGATAGAGGTAAATGTAAAAGTCTGTGTATAAAGCTGTTAAACGCAGATATTTTTATACTGTTTGACTGATTGCTATCTGCTGAAATAAGGGTATCTGTGAAAGTATGTTTTCTATAAATGCTATAATCTAATTTATTATTCAGTTTCTTTAACGTGAGATCTAAGAAGTTTAAGCAGTTAACCTTCTCTTTTTCTATTGTAAATTGTATTTTGTTATTGATAGTATTTAAATGATTGAAGAAGAGATCTAACTGTCTATTTGTACCTGTCCAAACACATATAATGTCATCTACGTATCTAAACCATTTGTGAATGTGACGTAAATGTTGGATATTTGAATTAAACAAATTATCTTCAAAATTTGACATAAAAATTTCCGCTAAGAGGCAAGACAATGGGGAGCCCATTGCTAGGCCATCTTTTTGGCTGTAAAAGGAGTTGTTAAAGCTAAAGTAATTTTGTTTAATACAAACATTTAGAATATTACGTTGTTCTATCTTACTGTCACCTGTTAATGTACTCTTGGCTATTAAATCATTTAGAATTACATTTAGTTCGTTAATAGGGATGGAGGGATATAAGCTACAGACATCAAATGAAACCAATTTAAAGTTACTTGGTAGACCACCTGAATCTAATTTCTTCACTAGATCTAAAGAGTTTTTTATGCTAAATTTAAATTTAAGTTGTAAAAGATCTGGTAAAATGTTGTTCATGAATTTACATAGCTTATACGCTGGAGCCTGGACATATGAAACGACCGGTCTCATCGGGCAATTCTGCTTGTGAAGTTTGGGGAGGCCGTATAACAAAGGGGCGTTAGGGTTCATGATATTTAAGGTGTATGAATTGTTAGGTGTGATTATGTGACTACTATTCTTCAAAAGTAATTTTATATCTCGCTGAAATGACCACGTTGGATCGTTTTTTTTTTATATCTTCAAATTTAATGTTGTACCTTAGCCAATGATGCTGCGTTTAACACTAATTTTAAAGTTGTTCTATTGAAGATGGCAAGTTAGTTGCCCAAATACTATTTAAAGTTAATTAATTTATATTGTGGTTATGGATTTTTCTTGTTTCTCTCTGTTTCAGATTTCAAGTTTGTGTAAATATTACATTAGTACGTCTTTCACATACATCTTTATTATGATGTGCATTTTTTATTCTTTCATTCCTTTTCCTTCGTTCACTTAATTTAAAGTAAAATGAATGACAATATGTCAATATGTATACGTTGTATACTAATTACAATGTCTGAAATTAGCACAATGTAACATTCTTAACTCATAATGTATCTTGTAAACCATTCCTTTATATTTACCCGCTAATGATAATAGTTAAGATTTTTAAGCGAACATTTTTAAATTCTTACTACGCCATAAATTACTCCCAATTAACGTATCCATAAATGTTATGACACTTATGTGGTCCATAAGATTTTACGACCCAAAAATCTGTTTTCAACAAAGAACACAGAGAATACATAAACGCGTTCCATACGTCTTTGTAAACATCATACATAGTGCCAATCAGATTTTATATTTCAGCCTCCATAAAAATTAGTTTATGTATATTGTTACGACGTCGAAGCACTGATTATGAATATTGGAAATTATATCGTTACATTTACATAACCTTCTAACCTTTACATAACCACTTGTGAATGATTCAAGCAAATATAATTGAACAATGAATGGAATTTTTGCAGAAATGTTGAGTTATTATCCTATAAAATAAATTGCATACTGAAATGAGGCTTGTAACAAGAATATACGTTCGTATTTACACAATCAAAATTTAAAAAAATTAAGTAATTTATTTATACTATTTAAATAATAATTCACATTATATATAACCAAATATTCACTTAATATAACTAATAAAAATGTTTTAATATACGAATAAAATTTATATAATAACTGTACCGTTTGTTTAGCGAGAGTATAATAGTATATTAAAAAACGAGTTTCATAAGGCACCATTTTGCCGCACGAGATCAGTTTAGAAAACGAGCGAGTTTTCTAAAGAGCGAGTGCGGCAAAAGGCCTTATGAAACGAGTTTTTTATACTATTTTTTCTATTTTGCGTTTTTTACATTAATAAATTGCTTAAATTGGAATTATTTAATTTGAAAGTTCAGAGTTTAATTTTTATATAAAGCATGCAGTTGGTCACATTGATACTTGACATTTTCAAATTTAAATCTTGCTATCCGCGAAGTATATTATATTACATATTATTTATTAATTTTCGTTAACATTACTTGTTATTTCATTTAAAAATATAAACATGAGTGACATAGAAACATATATATTGATGAGAAGCGCTGAGGAGGTGATAATAAATATAATGAACGAGTTCAAAAAATATTAATTTTGAAATTAAAAGATGGGCGCCTTTATATAACTCCTCAAACTGCTCTATCTGTGTTCTAAATTGCCAACTAGTCGGATCGCATGAAACTAAATTAAAAAGCTTAATTAAATGTGAAATCTCAGGCTCTTCGTTAGATCTAAGTCGTTGCTTCCAAAAAAGTAAACTATTAATGTTAAGGCTTAAAGAAATAACTCCTACAAGTAAATATAGACAAATAAAAGATTGATATGATAATAAAAATATTAAGTTTATTGCTATAAAAGAAAACTGTAATAAAATAACATGTATAGCAAAGGGTGAAATTAACGAAACTACATATAAGAAAGACAACAAGGTGTTACTTAAGAAAATAAGGTGGTTATGTGTGTTTTAACTTATAAAAATATGGATAACAATATAAATAATCTTTTAACGATAATGGTAAGTACCTTTAAATTACTATTTCTACGTTTAAATTGGTTGTTTATTAAATTTTAATACAAGTATAGGACGTTTAGGTTAGGTAAACAAAATCGAGAATTTTATTCGTTTATAAGTTTAAAGAATAAAAAATTTTGAAAAATAAATACGTTTTATCTGTAACCTGTGATTATAATAATCCTGATGTTTATTTTGTAGAACGTACGCATCAAATGGGATGATTCTCGGCGATCGAAAAAGTCCGATTGCTGTTCGAATTGTTGACGGCGTGGGTGGCTGTTTCCAATGACGCTTTCGAAGATTTTCTTCGGTCTTGGTCCCTGATGCCTAATTTCTCCCTGCGTTCTTATCTAGCTGTTGGATTACAGGTATCGATGTAGATGAACGATAATCAATTCCGTAGATGTTCGGTGACTGTTTCTTGACAATATTTCTTTAGAATTTCTTGCGATTATCGTGCAATTACGTCTATGACGCTTTGTTGTACGTAAATACGTTAAAAATCGAAATTTCTTGAAGAATTTCTCTTGTCGATCGTGTTTATTTAAAGTCAGGATACTTTTAATTACTTTTTACTATATTAACGATTTTAATTAATGATATATAAGAATTTCTAAGGATCGGTCAAAAAAATGCGTCTACTATTTTATAAATTTCAAAAGATGATGATGCCGATAGCGTCTGTTTGTTTTTACCAAACTTAGCTATCTAATGATGCCAAAAAGTCTCGATGTTTTACCTTATCAACATATTTAAATAGATGGAATTTGACTAATATTACTATTCTTACAGATTTTAAAAATTATTTAATAAATTAACAAGTTAGGTTAATGTAAAACTTAATGTTACAAATTGAGTACTGCGCACGATAAATATTTACATTTGCCAGATGTCAATTTGTAGGCGTGGCTTACTAGCGTCGATATAAATTGAAAATGCATATGAATTTGAATATGTGTTTTTCGCGCTAATATTTGAAATTTGAATAAGAAATAATAAAAAAGAAATTAATGAAAGAAATATAAATAAAGAAATTTAAGAAAATAATGTTGTCGTTATTAAAATTCGTATGCATTTCGACACTACTAATACTTAATAATATCACTTACATAACCTTTTATTACCCTTTTCTTACTTTGTATATCTTATTTTTCCCATTTCAGATGCAGCTCAATGTGTATCCCTTGCATCATTACATTATGTTGTTGTCAATTGTATACAACATACTGTAGTGGATTTTTCTATCCAGAGAGAGAGAAAAAGATGGAAGATTTAAAATTTGGACAATTGTTGAATTTTATTAATATTTATTATATTTGTAATTATATTTTTGAACTGGCTCTGTATGTTTATTAGTTTAAACGTATGGATGTGGACAGTTGTGGTACTATTGAAGTAGATGTAGGAATTTTTCGCGGTAAATTTTGTTAGAGATATCTAAACTTGCAAAGTGACCGGTTGTTAGAGGATAAGAAGTTCATTTTTTATTCTCTGTTTTAAGTAAAATCGGGTTTTTATTTTTGTTTATGCATTTTATTCATGTGCATGTAATGTTATTTCGATTTTTACGAGAGTTTGGGATCTAAAATAAGTATGATATCTCTCACGTAGTTTTTTTTTGTGTTATCAGTGCATAGATCTATGTAAGTTCGATAAAAATATTTAATTTATATAATTGATACTACGATTATTTTGCTTATTATAATTTCATGTATTATTTGTAATAATTTTGATATTTGAAGTAGTATATGAATACTAGAGAAAGTTGTCATGTTTTTTAGTTAGTGGAGTTTTTTCTTCAAGATAATATTCTAGAACGTTTTAAATTCAGGTTGGATTTTTTTTTGGTTGTGGGTTGAATTGTGTCGTGTTTTATTTGCGCATGACTGTAAGCCAATTTACGCGGTTTCAATAACTTTGTTGTTTTTGACATTTGAAATTGTAGGGGTTAAAGTAGAGGTCAAACTTGACAAATTTCTCCATTATTTATTAATTTATATGTTTGTTCGAGAGTCACAGGGGGTTTTTCTCTGTGTGCGAGTCATATTCACAAAGAGTCTTTCCTCCTAATGCTACTGTTAATGTTGCTTTAGCACCCTATACATTCGGTAAAGGGATTTTTTTTTATTTTTTTTTTATTAAAATTTGTAAATTAGCTAACTGAGACTTTTATTAACATTTATTGTTTTACTCCTAACATAACCTGGCCCTAATCTGAGAAGAGCGACCCAGGAGAAGTGATCTCAAGGAATCTACTAGACTGAACAGCCGGCAGCATAAGTTGTAGTGTGAATAAAAAAATTAATAAGCAATTAAAAAGCACATTCCACTGCAATACGTTGTTTGTGTAAAATGCGAACATATATCATATCTGTCAAATGTACATAAATTCTTAAAATCATTTGACAGCAATGATATTTATTTCTGTATTCGAACAACGCCAACATTGAAAAATGAAAAAAAGCGTATCGAAATAGAGCTCATTTAGATACTGTTTTCGGTGTCATAATGAGTTCATTTCGAACGCAAAATGGAAAAAATTAGTTTAGGCCATTCTATAATATAATTAATATTTATAAATCAGAAAGAGGTATATTTAAATTAAGATGAGAAATTTTAGAATAAATAGAAAGGTTGGTATTAGTTAATAAAAATCAATTAAAAAGAAATACAGTCAAAATTAATATTTGGCAAAGCAAAGAAGAGTACGCGGAAAGATAAAAACAGTTATCAGTTGGCTTCCTTTTGTATGAAGCGTAAACCATGTATTTTTGGTGCTGCGAATTATAAATTACAAATCAAGAAATGTAAGCTTTACTAAACTTTTTTCAATTTTGAAACGTATCCCAATAATTAATAAACGAACAGAAATAAAATAGAAGCTTCAACCGTTCCTGTTCACCTTGAAACTCCAAAACCAAAGATCTTAACAAAAATTATACCACAAACCAATTGCAACTGAATGTTTTCTGAATTTTCATTCATGCCAATCAAGGTCACACAAAAAGATTGTAAAAACAGGATTAATTAATAGAGCGATTAAACTAACAAACCCAGATTTCATCCCAGAAATTTTATCCCGAACAAAAGATTCTTTACAAAAAAAATAATTATCCCCTCCCATTCATTAACAAAATCACAAAACAAAAATTATATCAACACTACAACACAAATCAAATAAATACCACAAAAAAACAAGGAAACCAACCCCCAAACTAATCATAAATATGTCCCAATACCGTATATAAACAACCTGTCACAAGAAATAAACAAAATCTAAACACCATATAACATAAAGTAGCTCACAAAAATTCCAGTAACCTCAACAACCTACACTCAAAATTAAAAGACATGATACACACATTAAAGAAAACACATTATTCATGAAATTCCATACAATGACTGCGAAGGCGTATACACGGCAAAATAACACAATATCTACAAGAACGTTTAAATCGAAAAAATTTCAAACAATAGTGCAGCCCTTAGAAAACATATCAAACAAACAAAACACACTTTCAGTTTCGATAAAACCGCAATAATTATAGCTGAAAAAAACAACAAACCAGGAAATATACTAGAAAGCGTCCACATACAAAAAAATACAAATTCAAAAAATTGAACATATTTAAATAACTTGTTAGCATATACCTATAAACATCACAAAAATGAAATTAAAAAACACATGCCCGAGAACAGTAGCCCCCCCCCCCGCAACGTAGTGACAAAGCTAACATTTCTTTCCACCTGTCAAAATAAACACAAGGCCGACAACTGTCTACCTGCTAATGCGAACCGTTTAGTTTTATTTAGAAATGCGTAAGAAATACGTAACAATATACAAACACACCACAAAAATTTAAATTTTACAGTTTTCGAAAAAGATACTGTGTATCGAAACATCAAACTAAATATTGTTTTAATTACACGGCCGCTACTCTCAAAAAAGATTACATTTTATCTCGTATCATACACGGCCAAAAAAATAAGAAATTCCTTTTATTTTATTTATTTATATATATATATATATATATATACATATATATATATACAAATATCAAATTAGTATGTATGTAATTGCAAAGTAAGGGGGGATGTAAACATTGCTGTCTACAAATTACAAAGCAAATCATACGAAATTTTTAATTGAAAAAATGTCTATGTTGGGACTCGAACCCAAGTCTTCAGCTTGCCGGGCTGTCGTCAAATGTTATATTTAATGAGCGGCTAAGAAATTATCTAATCACTTATATATATATATATATATATATATATATATATATATATATATATATATAGTAAACTTAATAAGTCGGCGATTAAAGGTCTGGTTTATTACTTCAAAGTATATATATTTAAAACAAATATGTTTTAAATATATATACTTTGAAGTAATAAACCAGACCTTTAATCGCCGACTTATTAAGTTTACCATATCATACCAAGGTCACGAAAATATTATATTTATATATATATATATATATATAATAATACATCAGTTGATAAATTCTTGGAGTTTTTCGGATTTTATATGAAATATTTACAAATATTATCAAATTAGTATGTAATTGCCAAGTAAATGAGGATGTAAACATTGCTGTCTACAAATTACAAAGCAAATCATACGAAATTTTTAATTGAAAAATATTGTCTACGTTGGAACTTGAACCCAAATAAGGTTCTACGGTTTGGCGGACCGTTGCTTTACCAGTTAAGCCACGATAGACCTTGGTTCAAACTATTTAGAAATGCATTATAAAGTAACAGTGTTAATGATTCAGATATTAGTTATTGAATGTAGATGTCAGGTTTGAAAGCAGAAGTCAGTTTTGAAAGCAGATGTCTGTTTTGAAAGCAGATGTCTGTTTCGAAAGCAAATGTCAGTTTTGAAAGCAGATATGTTTTGAAAGCAGATGTCAGATATTGAAAGCAGATGTCAGTTGTGAAGGTTTGAAATTGCTAATTATTACTCCATAGTGTTTAGTTAATTTCTTAGCCGTTCATTAAATATATCAATTTATCATTTATTTTTTAAATTCTTTGAGAAAGGCATCATTTGCCGAAACATGTAAGATTGTTTTAAATATATACATTTTTAAGTAAAACCGGACCTTAAATCGCCAACTAATTGAATCTACCATAACATACAAATATCACGAAATAATTATCTTTATATATATATATATATATATATATATATATATATATATATATATATATATGGTAGATTCAATTAGTTGGCGACTTAAGGTCTGGTTTTACTTAAAAATGCATATATTTAAAATCTAAAAATCGTGAAGCGTTCCACATTTTTAGATTGTTTTAAATATATGCACTTTTAAGTAAAACCAGGCCTTAAATCGCCAACTAATTGAATCTATCATAACATACTAAGGTCACGAAATAATTATCTATATATATATATATATATATATAATATCTTCGTGACCTTGGTATGATAAGGTAAACTTAATAAGTCGGCGATTAAAGGTCTGGTTTATTACTTCAAAGTATATATATTTAAAATAACTCTACATGTTTCGGCAATGATGCCTTTGTCAAGAGAATACAAAATATAAATATAAATATATATACTTTGAAGTAATAAACCAGACCTTTAATCGCCGACTTATTAAGTTTACCTTATATATATATATATATATATATATATATATATATATATATATATGCCGAAACATGTAGAGTTATTTTAAATATATATACTTTAAAGTATATATATATAGTATTTTCGTGACCTTGGTATGATAAGGTAAACTTAATTAGTCGGCGATTAAAGGTCTGGTTATTACTTCAAAGTGTATATATTTAAAATAATCCTACATGTTTCGGCAATGATGCCTTTGTCAAGGATATAAAAAATATAAAAAAATATATATTATATTTTTTATATCCTTGACAAAGGCATCATTGCCGAAACATGTAGGATTATTTTAAATATATACACTTTGAAGTAATAACCAGACCTTTAATCGCCGACTAATTAAGTTTACCTTATATATATATATATATATATATATATATATATATATATATATATATATTTAAAATAAATTTAGTTGTTTTTTGCATAGATGAAGGAAATCAATTTGGGTGAAACAAACAATAGAACCTGAGACATTACTATTATAATATTTTCACATCCAATGTCGAGCAAATAGGTGCAATTTATAATATTTTGGCACCGCAACGGCAAATAACTCTTTACTATTCTGATTTTATGATAATATAATATGTATAGATATATTCCAGAATTACTTATACGCATTTTCTAAGTTTGCATTTAGTGTGCTTCTGGTTTCATCATCGGCTACATTCTACCTAAACTCTGTAACACAAGTTGATTATGCACCGAGGTAAGCAATTCCCCTCAGTAATATTTCAGTACCGTCGTAGAGTTCAATAATGTCAAAGCCGCTTTGAAATTTAACATTTATTATGTAGCAGCGTATAATGGAGATTTCTTGTCACAGAAATGTACCATGAATTACAAATTCACTTTGTAAATTATTGATGTCATTTACATTTGCCGCGCTACTTATGCCAGGCAAAATATCTGTCAAATAGTTTATTAAAGCGGATTGTTCACTGTTCACTATACTTCGTCCGGCCGTTATTGTTCTAATTATTAAGTAGCTGTCCCCGTCTTCGCTTCGATCTAGTGAATATCGTGGCAGTCCCCGAGCGTTACGTTTAATATTCCGAATTTGTACTAAGTCTCAATGTAATTGTGTGTATTAATGAAGACGTGTCATTTAGGAAATGATAAATTTATAATTTTGATAGTTGGTAATACTAAAGTGCCAAAATACTAAGTAATACATGTACATGTAATTAACATCTTCAACGCGGAATACTAGTTTATTTTGGCGTCGTTTGGATTTTTCAGGAAATATCAATAAGAAAAGCAAAGCACATAAACATAAAAAAAGTAAATAAAATCTTTGAAAAGAAAATATTTGGAAAAATGCTTAGACCAGGTAAAGAAGATGGGCTATAAAGAACTAAATACAATGTTAAACTATACCAATGATTTAGGAAGATGATAGTAATTATGTATATTAAAACCTCGAGTGAACAAGACTGAGAAAGCTAAAGAGAAAATACCTAGTAAACAGAGTGAACATTCGAAGCCTATTAAAGAGTTTTATTTTTCACTTAAGTATTATTTATTGATTTCATCTTGGATACGGTTACCAGAAACACGGTTGTAACGTCCGTGGGCGCAATAACCGGGCATTATGGCCCATAACGCCCGGTAATATACAGTTTTTAATGTTGTGAGAGTATAAATAATCCCCCAGAAGGAAGGATATACATTGTACAGAACTAATAATTTTAATTTTTAATAAAGTCTTTAGAAAGAAGCAAAAAACTAGCATTCCTTAATAAAATTAAGAGCATCTACATATTAACAACTTAAAAACATCAAAATGTCAACAACTGCGCAACGACATGACAGATGACAGAAATTTCGGAACTATTACAATGTAATTGGAATTTTCCGCTTAAGAAATTTATTTTTCGGGAAAAATAAAATCTTATGTGAACCACTTTAATGGCAATTATATTGCCTTCGGTCGACATTCATCCCTCGGGGTGAACTAACGTCGACCTCAGAGCAATATAATACCCATAACGCCCTTGGTGCATAAATAACTATTGTAAGAATGAGAAGACCATACCATCAGTTTGAGGATACTACTCTGATGAACAAAAAATCAATAAGAAAGAAAAATATGACAATAGATTAGAGGAAATGAAAACTTGCTTTGAATAAAACCTGGATTCACCTTTGCATAGTCGAGACGAAACAGTAATTTGAACATTGGGTAGATTCTGGTTCAAATACTGGGAAGAAGGTAAAAGAAGTTCCATTGTTTGAGAAGATAATGGCTACTATTTTGGAATGCACATTTTACGAAAAGTAAACCATCACAGCTGCGCAGCACTACTGGACAAGTTTAACATTAAAATTAAAAGAAAATGACCACATTTAGCACAGCAAAAAATTATGTTTAATCACAACAATGTACCATTATCCGCCAACAACTACATAGGCAAACATTCTTAACCAAGACCAAAATAAAAAGGGCAGTGCTTAGTCACATAAGTTGTGCATAAGAAAGTAAGATAGGTAAGCATATTGAGCCAATTATTATTCATAACCGTCATCATGGATAAGAAAGCAAAGAAAGCGACTAACAAAGAGAATACCAGTGGGAATTAGAAAGCTAAAAATATTTGAAGTCTAAGAATTTATTTATGCAGATGACTTGATAAATAGTAACAAATAAGAAAGGACTGAAAAAACTGTAGTTGCATTGAAAGAATGTCTAGAGGGATATAAGATGAAAATATAACAAGAAAAGTCTAAGATACTGGCCGTGAAAATGGAAGAGGAAAATAAGAAGTATTAAGATAGACGGGCATGAGATAAATATATCAAAAAACAAATACCTGGGTACAACTATAAAAAGCAAGAGATATATAGAACAGAGCATCAACAATAAGTTACAATCAATATACAGATTGCATTACTCGCTAATATCAGCATTTAACAATAAAATAGAAATTATGAAAAATTATTATTCATAATACGATATTTATCGTTGATATTTATTATTAATTTACGGTAGTAAATTGTCGTTATTAACAACAAAATTAAAATAGCTCATAGCCGCTACAATGAGAATTATAATGAGAATAGAATGTATCGCGGAACTATATCGTATAAGGAATGAAGACATAAGAATGATGATTGGAATTAAATCAGTTATAGAGAGAGTGCAAGAAAAATAATTCAGCCGGTTCGGACGCCTTGTACGTATGCAAGATGGTCCCTCATAAAGAAAGTATGAGTATGAGAATGGTATGATAAAAGAAAGCCGTGCAGGGTGTGGAACCAAGAGCTTAAAGACAAGGAGAAGCTCATAGGATGAAGCTAGGTGTACTTCTAAAAACCAGAACAGGGCGATAACTAACGGTAAAAGAAGAATCGAATAGTAAATAAATAAAAGGATTTGAGCTGCGTTACGAACTAGTGTCTGAAAACTTTTTACCAATTTAAGAAAATGGCTTACTAGAAAGAGATTTCGCTCAAACAATATAATAACAAAAACAATTTGAAATATACTATAGTAAGAAAAACCTCGCTTATTCGTATAAAAGCGTGAACATTTCTTAACAATATCAAAAATATTATTAAAAAATCGAATATGGAGAACGCGATGCAATACAAACATGTAGACACACGTGTTTCCTTCTACTATGGACTCATCAGTGCATGGTGCTAGATAGACAAATTCCACAACACGATCACTTTACTGCATACAGTCAAGATATAAAAGACAGCATTAAACAAAATTCAGCGCCATCAATTGACTAATATCAATATCATGAACGCATATCAAACCAGCGCCATTCCTCTGACATGTGGAAAACTTGACACGTAGTTTCCATCGGGCAAGCAAAGTCGCAAGAGAAGGAAGACACCTGCCAAGTCTTACACTTGCCATTGGGATGATGCTGGTTGGGTTAGTATTAGTGGTGTCGGAATTAGTCAATGGGCGGCGCTGAATATTGTCCTGCTGTCCTTTATGACTTGACTGTGTGTAGTAATGTAATAGTTTATGAAATATGTATATTCATGAGTTCATAGCAGGACAAAACACGTGTTTTCCACATTTTTTTAATAATATTTTTTTTAATCATATTTTTTTTACTCCTATTTAGTAATGCACTCATTAACATAGCAATTTATGAGAGATTATATTATTTATTGTTCACAATATTGAATAATACTCATTACTCAACATTTTAAATCCAATCACAGTTTTGAGTATTCATTACTCAACACTTTAGAACCAATCACAGATGTCAATTTCTGATTATTAGAGATCGGACACATCGGGTTGAAATGGACGTCATTACGACGGACGATATAAATAGTCTGCATCTGTAAGTACATCACGCAGTTGTTGAATAGCACTATTCATTCGGTTAACTGCACATCTATTTTTGTGTGCGGTTAACCGAATGAATAGTGCTATTCAATAACTGCGTGATGTACTTACAGATGTTGTTGACTATTTATATCGTCCGTCGTAATGACGTCATTTCAGCCCGATGTGTCCGGTCTCTAATCATTATCCAACACTTCGATCGCTCTAAGAGTGTTGTGGAACCGTGTATAATTTGTATAATCATAAGTGAAAAGTATGGACTCTGACGGAGAAGCAGATGAAATTTGCACTCCTCCTGATATAGTAGAGGCAGCGTAAGTACATTGTTTGAATTTGTTTATCGAAAAATCTAGAAAAAAATAAAAGCAGTCTACAAAGCGTTCAAGGAATGGCGAATACGGAAAAATGTAAAGTCTTTTTCGGAGAATGTTCTCAATGCATATTTTGCAAAATTTATTGTACGACTCTCTATGTTGAGAAGTACGTTCACGATTAATAATGACTTAAACATAGAAACTTATTCCAAACTAAGAGCAACTAAGGCAAAGAAAGTCAGAACATTTACTGCAGATCAAGTGAAAAAATTTATAATTGCAGCGCCCAACGATGTTTATCTAGCAACTAAGGTTGGAAATTTTAAATTCTTAATGTCGAATTGTCGAGATATGCGACTCATCACACTTTTGTGCAATTTTGTTTCATGATTTTATTTCACTATGGCACTACTGCGTTACACTTTCCGGTTTACAGTAGGTCTGCTAAGTTGTCAGGAGTAAAATATTTCATTGAGTTGACCATCTCGAAGTTACCTCTGACATGCAATTCTAAGTAATATATCTATATTGTTTAAAAGTTGGTTTGATCATGGGAATAATGGGGACTTGTAGGTCGAATGAATTACACAATATGAAAATTCAAGACATGGAAGATTTAGGAACGGCTTTGTTGGGGAAAGTTCCAAATATTAAATCAAAAATTTCTCGTAAATTTACAGTAACCGAACCCTTTTATCAAATTTGTGAGAATTATATTAACTTGCGTCCAAAAAATATAGATTTAGACTCATTTTTTCTATATTATCAAAAAGGAAAAATAAGGGCTCAGAAAATTGAAATCAATAAATTTTCACTGATGGGTAATCTGACATCGGGACATCGGCCACCATGCTCGTTGATGCTGGAGGGGATATAACTGCTCTCAAACGGCATGATGGTTGGCGGTCTGCAATGGTGGCCGAGGGATACATTGACGATTGAATTAAAAATAAAATGAATACCGCAGAGAAAATTATCAATTCAGTTACGGAACATGATCCTCAGAATTTTGTAAAACAAGTTAACATACTTCCTTCACTCATACAAATGAAATTAATTTCAAAAAGAATTCTAATTCCATTCCTTCAATAAATTTAACAAATTGTTCAAATGTCACCATTAGCTTTAATAATAATAAGTATGAAATGTTTAAACCAGTTATTAATATTAGTGTTTTCATTTAATAAAGATATAACGTAAAATTTGTAAAATGTCATTTCAAGGTCGTAGAAAAAGTATATATTCTATTCGCAAATAATGGCTATTACTCTCTCAAATGATTTACAACACTCGCCTTCGGCTCGTGTTGCAAACTTCATTATCGTGAGTAATAGTCTTCATTACTTGCTCATTAAATAATATATGTACTATTATTTGATTAAAAAATATTCTCATTTTTACACGACGTAATATCTAAAACGTCCTCAATTTGTCTGAAAACCTTTCGCTGCGTTCTCACAGATTTATCGTTACTGGATTAGACAGTGTGGAATGTGTTTGGAATGTATTAGTGTAAACCTTGTATCTTCTACGAAAAATAACGATAATAACAAAAATGAATTACTGAGAAGTTATAAAATATTAAGGAAATTTGCGAAGGCAGCCAGGAAGTAGAAAGGATTTTGCAATGTTTATTAATGAAGTATTAGGGTTAAAATTCAATTCTGCATAACATTTTTAAATATCAAAAATTGCCGGTGGTCCTGATTTAACGGTCAAAGACTTGTAGGTCTTAATATTGAATTTCAATAGTTAATTTGTTGCATGCATTCGTCTTCCGTACTAAATTTATAATTATTTAGACGCGTTCATTTTATGTTACTGCACCGCGTTTCAGATACATAACACAAAAGATAAAACTTAACCATCATTCCATATTCTAGTAGCTGTCAGTGTTTGTGTGTTTACATTCATGGCCTAAATTTATTCTTAACGGCGGAGAGCGGCTTTCCGGATGAGTAGAACTACATAAATAAACGCGTGGTGTACTTTTGGCACTTATATTTATTGGTTTTTAAAAGGCATCCACTTTGTGAATGGCGTCTCGAATGCCGCCCGCAAATGTGCTAGGTGCTACTGCCATATGTTTGCCATGCAAACAGCTGTCAGAATATCTCAACACACGAGTAGAATGACTGGTTGGCTTTCGCGAATTCTCCCTAGCTGTATATTCCATACTGCATACGTAGAGCTAGCAGACCATCGCTCACCGCTAACTGGCGATATCGCGATGAAATAGGGCGTCATAATAAGAGTCGTAGTGGTTGTAGTTTTTAAATTTAGAACTTGGAGCGTGCTACTTTCTTATACGTCAATGAAAAATGAGCAAAATATGAATAATTATGCAAAATATATAGTACAATGGCGATGTTCTAATAAAATCCATGTATCATTTGAGAATATTGAATATACAATAATACAAAAATGTTAACAAGCATTTGTATATGTATAAATGGATGTACACTATACATAACGAGCGATCAAGATAATTTGGAATCCAGTCATTCATAAATCCGGAATTGCATGTAGTTACTTGAACTGCATTTACATTACAAACGTCAAGTAAAATGTCGAATATATAACGAATATATAACTATTCAACGGTTACAATTGGAAAAGTCATACGGACTCAAATTCATGAATGACATTACAACTTATATTGATCGCTCGTTAATTATTTCGCATTAGTGAGACTTCTACGTACAGACACGTGTTACGAAGACATCCTGGTTCTCCTCAGTGTATGAGGAGAACTAGGATGCTGCTAATATATACACGATCTTATACGTCACACGTTATGAGAAAGCATTTCAAGACATCTGACGGCAAAGAGAGAGGATATATACACACATGTTTTTTAACAGTTTTGTATTACTGTATTTTACACTCGATGTTAGTTAAACACCGTTATGCTATCTTTTGCATGGTGTATTGGAGACATCTATGTTACGACTAGTGAGTTACATGTATTTTGTCTTTATAGTAGCTTAGCTACCCATGCAAACCATTGCCAGCGTTCCTCTCTTGGATGTCAGATGTCTCGAGATGCTATCTCATGACATGTGACAAGATTGTGCATATATTGGCAGCAACGTAAGCATTTACAAGGGTTATTCGTCAAAAAAGTTCTGTTTTCACCTAGTAAGCAGAGAATTGGGGATATCGGCGCGGTCGCAGTGCTGCGGTGTAGTCTGGTTCAGTGTGTTCTGGCAGTGCTAGTGAGAGTATCGCCCGGACATTCTATCGTGCTATTTTGATCATTTAAAATGATTGCCGCAATTGACAATACCTCCGATTGTGAATTGCATGCTGTTATCCGATTTCTGTGGGCAAAGACCATGAGGGCTGCTGATATTCATAGTGGACTTGTTTCTGTTTATGGTGAAAATATCATGGTTAGAAGTTGATGGCTTATCTTTCGAGAAGGACGAACTAATGTCCATGATCAAGAACGGAGTGGAAGACCAAATGTTGTGACGAACGAACTTGTGGGTAATGTCGAAGAAAAAATTCGTGAAAATCGGCGATTAATAATCACAGCATACTTCCTAAATATAGACATGTCAAATATAAACAAGGAATTTTTCAATACAATTTACTTGTCCAATTATAAATTCAGATGCAACCAATTTATTTTATTATATGTAAATAAATTTCAAATAAGCTGATCATATTTTTCGGTAATTACTTTAAAATTAATTACGTATATTCTAATAAATACAAAACTGTAATATAGACAAATACGATACACAATTGGTATTTAAAATATATGTTGATTTGATAAGATCAGGAGTCTCGGTTAGAAATTTCATTGGAAAAAGTTGGAAATACTCCTTTAATTGTATATTTTTAGCCTATATTTCGCCACACAATTGGTGTGCTTGATCAGGGTAATGTAACTGTGATTAAGCTGTACCTAATAAATAATCTAAATAATCTAAATAATCTAAATAATCTAAATAATCTAAATAATCTAAATAATCTAAATAATCTAAATAATCTAAATAATCTAAATAATCTAAATAATCTAAATAATCTAAATAATCTAAATAATCTAAATAACCTAAATAACCTAAATAATCTAAATAATCTAAATAATCTAAATAATCTAAATAAACTAAATAATCTAAATAATCTAAATAACCTAAATAACCTAAATAATCTAAATAATCTAAATAATCTAAATAACCTAAATAATCTAAATAATCTAAATAATCTAAATAACCTAAATAATCTAATTAATCTAAATAATCTAAATAATCTAAATAATCTAATTAATCTAAATAATCTAAATAATCTAAATAATCTAAATAATCTAAATAATCTAAATAATCTAAATAATCTAAATAATCTAAATAATCTAAATAATCTAAATAATCTAAATAATCTAAATAATCTAAATAATCTAAATAATCTAAATAATCTAAATAACCTAAATAACCTAAATAATCTAAATAATCTAAATAATCTAAATAATCTAAATAATCCAAATAATTCAAATAATCTAAATAATCCAAATAATTCAAATAATCTAAATAATCTAAATAACCTAAATAATCTAAATAATATAAATAATATAAATAATATAAATAATATAAACAATATAAATAATATAAATAATATAGATAATATAGATAATATAAATCGAATTAATCGAATTAATCGAAATAATCGAAATAATGGAATAATGAAAATAATTGAAATAATGGACTTAAAAAAGGTGTATAACCCCTTACCACAATTATTAATCGTATCCTAAATACGTATTTCGACAACTAAGTTGTCATCATCAGTAGGTAAAAACCACTAATTAAAAAGTCGCACATGTCTATACGTGGACGCGGTGTAAAGTAGTTGTTGCGTAAGCGGTTTCCCAGCTTTACTGTGCCCCATGTGCGACTTTTTAATTAGTGGTTTTTACCTACTGATGATGACAACTTAGTTGTCGAAATACGTATTTAGGATACGATTAATAATTGTGGTAAGGGGTTATATACCTTTTTTAAGTTTTTGCTTAACCACAGTCTCCAAAAAAAGAATTTTTTGAAATAATGGAAATATTTGAAATAATGGAAATAATGGAAATAATATAAATAATTGAAATAATGGAAATAATGGAAATAATGGAAATACTGGAAATAATGGAAATAATGGAAATAATGGAAATAATGGAAATAATGGAAATAATTGAAATAATGGAAATAATGGAAATAATGGAAATAAGGGAAATAAGGGAAATAAGGGAAATAATGGAAATAAGGGAAATAAGGGAAATAAGGGACATAACGGAAATAAAGAAAATAATGGAAATAATGGAAATATTCGAAATAATGGAAACAATCGAAATAATCGAAATAATTGAAATAATCGAAATAATCGAAATAATCGAAGTAGCGAATACATTCAATGAGTACTCTAGGTTTGAGTAACGAACAGTACAATTTCTTAAAAGTACCGAAAATCGACATCTCTAGTGGATAACATGTTGTTTGCAGTAGATATTTTAAGAATTTTCGTTGATATGATTCCAACAAATTAACGTATGTTTTATAGATAGGCGACCATATTAATATTGCAATATGCATATTCCAATTTAGGCCAAACAAAAGTAAAATAAAATAGGACATGATATTGGACAACGTGGGTGCAAGGAGAAAAAAGAAATTTCAAAAAATAAACGTAAAATTACCGAAAATAATAAAATTATTTCGCCGAAGAAGACAAGAAAAAAAAGCATAAGGCAAACACCTGCAAGAAAAGAATATTTTACCAGCGAATAATTGCCTTATTACACTTTGTGAGTTATGCGCGTAATTAACATGTATCGGTCGAATACGTATATGGAAAGGCGAAAGCCAAATTGGGCAAGCGAATGAAGTCTCTTTGAATGAGGAATAAGAAGAGGTACGGTAATGTTTATATGCCGAAGGCGTCACAATTATGTACTTCGATTTATGTAGTCCTGTCAAAACTGTTTTTCGATTGCAATTTTTTAAACGATTTGTTCGGACCTTAAAAAGTTTAAAAAAAGATTAAATTGAAATGAAAATTTCTCGAAAGCAATTTATTCAACGTGACGCAATTTTATATCGTGTCGGGTGAGATAAACAAAATATTTATTTAATCGATAATAAAAAAAGACTAAAACTACAATAATTAAAAGAAATTAAAGTTAACCATAGTAGATCAAAAGTGGCCTCGAGAATGTATTTTTAGTTTTCCTCTGCAACCCCGAATAAACGTGGTAGAGGTAAAAGAAGAAAATGAGCTTCTTTCGCTTTTTAAAAAAATCTCAAACGTCATTTGAGACAGGTCTATTTTCTATTCGGGTTCATAACAAACATAAAATTTAGCAACTTTGGCAAATTTAAACTTACCCTCTTTCTACAATAGTAAACGAGATCCCTATAGTGAGGGTCGAAAATGAATCAACCTGTACAGCGATAATGGCGATTTTGGCCATTATGCATCTTTCACTAAACATATCTTGTTAATCGATTGTATCTGTCAAACTAAACGTCAGACGATAGTGAAAATTTAATAATGATTTCAGTATTTGTTTTGTAACAAACAAACAGATAAATACAGTAAATTGAATTATTTAAAAAGAAATGAAAATAAATTCCTTGATTTAATAATGCAAAGGGCTGAATTTTGATGAAAAGGGAACTTCTCCAAGACTTGTTATGATATTAATAAACTGAAACAGTAAAAATATTTAAACAGTTTATTCAATTTTATAACAAACGTACGAATATCTATATACTTTATAATGAAACAAGTCCAACTTTGTAAACTGGGAGTACTTATTACATTTCGAAAAAGAAAACATAAATTGAAAACTGAGATTATGAGATTAAGAAGACAATATAGCCCCAAGTGAAGACTTGCTTCAATTACTATGGTCTTAATAATAAAGGAGTCTCTCTCTCTCCGAACAAAAGCAGGCTCGACAGGATTACGTCTTCCATAGGCTTTGCAGAGTTCCGAATTAGCTCCAGAAGCAGCCACTCTGAGGGTTGTATTTAAATTAGCGACCAAGAAAGCGACTAAAGTGATAAACTGCCAAATTAATAGATTATTTACTCTGCCTGTATCAAACACAAAAGCTAACAACGCAAGTAGATTAAATTTGTCGTGACGTGTAGGTTTATTTTGCTGTAAACATATATATGTAGTTACATGCTTTATATAATTGATTGACGAAGGAAATACTTGTTGAAACTTTAATGTTAAGAAAAAAGTAATAATTTTATCGTTTCAAATATTTATTTAAAGCCACCACAATTTTGTGTCGCATACAATAACTTTAATAGGTGAATAAAAACTGCATATTTATAATGCAAACTGAGAATACATATGCTTAATATTAACAAGAATAGAAGCGATAAAAAGTTACAACCTGAAACGAGACGAGAGAAGACGAGGTTTTTAAGTATGCTTTATTATTCAATACTAAACCTAACTTATTGTATCATCAGTCCATTTTAAAATATTCTGAACATAACAAGTGTTCATTTGAAAAGTCAATCTAGGTTACTTTGAAATTTTGATAGAATAAGACGCAAATATATTAGTATGTGTTTGTTGTTCCGTAAACGTAAATCCAAATGACATTTGATAATGTCAATCACAAATATCAGTTAGTGCATAAAATAATCGTGTGTCGATTCTGGTTTAAATAAATTGCTTCTCAGTTTTAAAATGGCTTTCACTTTAGAATATAAAATTTTTTTAGTCCAGGCTTATTTTCGAAGTGGTAATAAAATTGATGGTTTATGGGTTTATTCAGTTCAAGATTGCATGGTAGAATTTCAAGTTGAGTTTCCACATTTTGTAATAGATTATATACAATTTAAGAATACTTTGGATAGAACTTTCAAACTTTTTTCTGAAACTGGTAGCCTCTTAAGAAAATCAGGCAGCGGAGCAGTTAAGAAACGTACACCTCAAGTTGTCAATCGTGTTGAAGAAATAATGGAAAATGAACCACAAACATCTGTTCGACATTTGAGTCAACAAATAAACCTTTCTGTTGGTACAACTCACAAGTTATTAAAAAAAAGATATGCAACTTTATCCATACCGTGTCACAGCAGTACAAAAATTGTTAGAAATTGATTACCCAAGTAGACTACAGTTTTGAAATTGGTTTGTAAATATGAACAATAATGGAGAACTTTCGCAAAGAGTCATCTTTACTGATGAAGCATGGTTTTATAAAACGGGATACCTAAATTCACAAAATACAAGAATTTGGAGTAGTGAAAATCCACATGTAATTAATGAAGAATCGCTACATCCAGAGAAAATTGGTGTTTGGGCAGCGATAAGCCAAAGGCGAATCATTGGACCAATATTTTTTCAGGGAACGTTAAATGCTCAAAGGTACCGTACGGAAATTTTACAACCATTTGTCAATCAGTTGCATGATGATGAACTTCAAAATGCATATTTCCAACAAGACGGAGCACCTTGTCACTGTACTGCAGAATCTTTGGATTATTTAAGAGAATTTTTTGATGAGCGTATAATTAGTCGAAGTACTGAAATTGCCTGGCCTGCACGTTCATGCGATTTAACACCTTGCGACTTCTTATTGTGGCCTTATCTAAAAAATATCATATTTCGAACACCTATATTGAATTTGAATGATATGCTACAGAGAATCGAACAGAAATGCATGGAAATTAATAACAATCCAGTAATGTTGCAGAATATCATCAGAAATTTTGAACGGAGGATTTTAAAGTGCATTGATCTTGAAGGACAACATTTTCAACATTTGTTATAGTTTTCAATAAATACCTATTATTTGTTATTTATTTGTACGTATGAAACTGTCAAAATATACGACTTCGTAGGTTAAGTAGTAAATTTAAATTTACGACATACATCAAAATGTTCTCAGTAAATCACATGCTACTAGATTGACTTTTCAAATGAACACTTGTTATAATAGTGAAGAATTCGTGAAAAGTCACATCTATCCCGGAATGTGTGGACGCACTTCGCTCTTATTGGAGACTTGTCAACACACAGTATCCTGGACAGACATGACTTCCACTTCTATACTTTGCGTATATATAGTTAGTATAATGAACGTACTGTAAATGAGAATGAACTAGTATTAAATCTCACTTTACATGTAAATATTGCCTAATGTGCCGATTTAATTTCTAGATTTCGACAAGCTAAGTTTGTACCAGTATGCTGAAACGCTACACGCAACGCCACCTACTTGGTTGTCGGGATAATGAAAAATTCGTGAAAAGTCAAAGTTTAAGTTGTGTAATATTTAATAATTTAACGAAGTGTTCATTTACAATTTACGCTAATAAATAAAGTGTTGCTAACTGAAATCGTGATGAAAAGTGTTGCTAACGAGAAAAGTCACACTTTTCTTCACTATGTTCGATTAAGTAATGTGTCACTTTTCTATCAACTACACGAAATAGTTATAAGCGCGGGAAGATAGCTATTCCGAAACGATAGCAGGAGTACCTGCATAAGTTTCGGAATTCCTTTCCTGCAAATGTTATGAACAACGTTTTTCCTACAAGCGCTTAGAATCGTCGTAGTTGAGTTTTTTGGTAAATTTTTCAAAATTTAAATTTGCTTTTTTGAACGTAAGAATTACGTTAATGGTTGCTATAGAACAAATATTCACATGGCATTTGTGAATTGTGACGAGAAAAATGATAAATATTTACGAGAATGGCGAATCAATGGATGACAACTGGATTCCCAACGATATTCAAGCAGCTGCTGCAATCTGTACTTTTGTCTTTTTGATATTCCCGCACTAGTGTGGTAATTTCTCATTTCCCGCACTCAATTTGCGTGTGAGAATGTTGCGGTTAAGGACGATACATTTTCCACGATAAAAGCGAATTCATCCTCTGCATTGAAGAGTATTTTTTCTTCCTCTCCCGAAGGTTTAGCTGGGGTGCAATTTAATAATTTAAGCAACTGTTGCTTCGACATAAATAGTAATGAATCTCAAGTGTGAGTAGGTATAGTCTGTATTTTTGATTTTTTAGCATTCACGCATAAGTACAGAAATTGCTCTCGAACACAATTTGCATGTGGGAATGTTGAATTTCTTAACGATCGCAGGGACAAATAATTTTACACCACGACAATGCATGGTCGCATAAAGCAAAACATTATAAAAACCTGGTTTCTAAAGCGACTGTGGAAGAGTGGCATCATTGCTTTAAAGACTGGTTTTATCGAAGCAATTTTGAAAAATGATAAAATCATTGTTAAAAAAGCTTAAGGCAAAGGTGAACATTTGTCTGGCACCGTATATGCATATATTCCATGCAAGAACAATAATATTCATAATAACTTTGTGTTTTTGTTTTACATAGATTTAGTTTAGTACATTTAGCTAATTACTTTCTTTAAATTCATACTCATCAATGTATATAGTATACTTAAAGATGCATTTGGATCATACCATTCAATATTAATTACAATTGTAATCCATGCGAAATGCTAGATTACCAAAATTTCCTAATTGATTTAATATAATAGATGTAATTCTGTCTCCCGTTACGTGCCTGTTATTTCTGTTAAATATACAAAGGCGTATTTGAATGTAAAGGTCTATTAAGGATTTTTCGTGTATAGTTTTTAGCCCTCTTTGTTCTGTTCATTAAGGGGTTTTATGTATGTTTATTGATTAATATTCCAGATTTTTTACAATAAGTTATAGTTTAATTTTTTTTGCCTTGTCGGAATAATTGTGGATGCAACCCTATAATTGACCTGTCACAAAATACCAGTCAAGACTAGTAACAACGCAGAATTAACTGAGGAAACATCTAGCAAGGACTCGTCAAGCATCTAGCTAGACAAAAATTCAGCATTACCTTCGTTCAGATATTCAAAACGTTCGCACAGATATTCAAAATTAACTTCGAATAAATAACTTCCTCCGTCCAGAAATAAGTGTCCATTTTCTCAAAACAAATTTATCCCTTATAAGTTAGAGTACAAATTTCATAAAACTAAAATTAGTTAATGTATCAGAATAATTGAAACATACATGAGTAAGTAAACCCCACCAGTTTTGTATAATACACACACCAGATTTTTAATAATATTTTATATTATTAAAAATACTTATGTATTAAAATTAGTTAAGCTTATTAAACCAGAAACTAAACTAAATCGACCATATTTTGGACTTTTGTAACAAGAACCATGTCACAATTAATAACAAAAGGTAGCATCCTATTTCTTTGTAAATGATTCTTTCCCAATCGATAGTTATTAACCATTAATTCTCATAGTTTCTATTATACACTGCTGGCGAGTTAAGAAGGTTTTATTCAGAGTATCACTATCTAATTCAGTTAAGCATTTATGACGGTATTTATTTATTCGTCGACTGTTTTGGAAGCGGTTTTATGCTGCAACTACTAAATGTCATTGAAAAATCCCAGATCAAGAACGTTCATATCAGGACTATTTGATGACTGGCATAACATTTTAATGTTTAAGTTAGTTCTTTGGCAAGCTTCCCTAAAACTTATATCCTAAGGATCGACATGCGGTTTGGCATCATCTTGTTGAATTCAGATGGTTGAAAGACGATGTAGGTCGTTTCTGTTCAATTGCAAGTAGCGAATTTCGATTATCCTTTTTCTGTAATCTTCTGTAGTCACACTCGAAGTAACTTTAGTCCCCTTTGTACCATATTTACTGCTCCTCTTAGCACGTTCTTCAAATAAGAAGGACCAAATACCAAGTTTATTATGAAAATGCTTATTCTGAGATTGATTGTAGCGAGGACGTCTAACAACGGCTAGAAACATTACTTTCGTAAGGAAGCGTTTACTTTTACAGGTTCTGTACAGTTTCTGCTCACCCTCTGCCAGGTAACATGTATTGAATGTGTTCGTGATGTAAAACCACTTTTCGTCTACATGGATTTGATCAGTCTATCCTTGAAATGAGGTGTTCCATCAGCTTCTCGGATATTCTGAATTTACTGTCAGTAATTTTGATGGAGTCACGCTTTAGTTCTTGCCTTTGTTACTGAGTTCTAACAATGAATGGTAGAGAGCTTGTCGTAAGTTTAAAGCCAAATTAGGTTTTTTTTTGTGTATTTACAGCCATAACATTGATTGAATTATCAATATTTGAGACGAATCAGTTTGAAATTTTTAGCTAAAAAAGCTGTTTTTAAAGATACACTTTAATTTTACAAATAAAGCAGAAAACTTTAATTTCTTTACAAAATCATCAGTCAAGGCATACTTTTATTAATTTTACATTAAATCTCAAATCGGACACTTACTTCTGGACGAAAGGAGAATCTTTTATCGAACAATTAATAGTACGATAAAATATTTTAGTTCACAGCGAATGTTTTATTCGAAAAACTGTACCTAACAAAAAGTCTCTCAAATCAAGGAGGCTTCAACAATAATTTAATTTTTTTTTAAACTAAACCTTGTTAGATTTTCTACAAATTTTTAGCGTCCCCGTCGTATTAATTAAGTAAAAACCTAAAATAACTACAAACAGAATTTGAGAGCAAATAATTAAGTATTTTAATAAAACTTAACCGGTGAAGTACAAACATATTATTTTTCTATTAAATTCATAATCTCATTTAGATCACCGAACCGAATATTTACTGCATAAATGCTCTAAAGCCTTTAAAACTGTATATTATTTAATTATTTTTATGACGCAAAATTAAATTACCCTCTGTATTGCTTTTCCTGCCAGTAATGTTAATTAATAATTATGATATTGTAAATAAACGGAACCCGTCGCGCGTAGATATGTAAATATTGCCTGGCGCGAATGTGCGAACACAGGTCCAGACACGAAACACGTGTTCCACTGGGAACTAAATGTAACGGCAGCCGCAAGAAGATATTTCATCTGTTCCCTACACCCCCTCGCTTCTCGCCCTACTCAATATGGAACATTGCAGTTTTACCGCATGTGAATATCGGTTTCAAGTGAACGAGAGGCCGACTAATACACCCTTCTCGTAAGCATTGCTACACTTTTGTCGGAAAAATCATTTAACCTTACGTAGTATGTTGTAAAACTCCGCGACAAAGATAGTATGTTTTCTTTTTTATATTACTGGTTTTTATACTACACTCGTGCACAAAAAATTTCGGATTTTGAAGTAAAAATCTGTTTTTATAATTTAAATTCCTTTTTTTTTGTTTTTCTTTCACAAGACATGAAATATTATCTATAAAATAGGAATTAGAAATTAAAGAAGATACAAAAAATTTGATTTATCAAAACAGCAAAAAAAAAATAATAATGACTAATTCAAACAATCCAACCCAACCCAAAAAATCTTGAGGTGCTCTTTATTCAGTTTTTATCTGTTGTATTGAAAGGTCATTTGAACTGTCAGTACTGACACTTATTTGTTGACAAAATGCAAGCAAAAAATGTAGTCCGAGCAGATGGACGCAGTATTCGATATATCGCTGCTGTCTTGAATATTCGCAGGAGTACCATCAAAGACAAAATACAGCGACATCGTCAAACTGCACAAACATACACAAGAAGGCCAGGATCAGGCAGACCTTGGACCACAAACCGTCGAGAAGACCGTTTTATGGTGTTATCTACACTACGCGGTCCTTGTTTCCCATCAACAATTTTGTCTCGCCTAGTCGAAGACGTTTACGATACTGCATTTGCTACACGAACCGTTCGCCAAAGAAGCGAAGAAGGAATACGGTTTGATATCAAGGAAACCTGTTGCTTGTCCACTTTTGCTCCCAGCTCATCGTGTTCAGCGACAACGATTTTCCCGTGAACATAGACATTGGACAATGGATCAGTGGAGCTCCGTATTGTTCATGGATGACTCTCGTTTTTGTCTACGTTCACCAGATGGGCGCGAAGGTGTGTGTTGAAGGCCTGATGAAGGATTTTCATCGTGTTGTATATCTCCAAGAATAGCATTTGGAGGAGGCGGTATGATGGTTTAGGCTGGCATTTCACTGTACGCTGACACATTACGGCCGTTAAGTACATCAATATGTGTTTAGCTGATCACGTCGTACCATTTGCTCCATGCGTAGGTAAGAACTTTGCTCATAACGCGCCGCCTCCTACCGTGCGGGTGGTTAAGCATTATTTGGAAGCAGTTAACTTTAGCCGTTTTCAATGGCCAGCTTCAAGCCCGGACTTGAATCCAATCGAAAATCTTTAGGATTCATTAGGACGACGTATTTGGCACCGACAACCCATACCGGTAATATTCGGGACCTTCGAATAGCTTCTCGTGAGGAATCGGAAAACATTACACAGGAAGGCTAATATTGAACTCACGGCTAAAAGTTCGTTGAACCGCAATTACCGACTTGGTTTCGATATAGGCCATAATGACAAAAACATGTTCATTCACGGGCCACATATTCATGTCTACTGAAACTTTACGTTACACGGATTGACAACTAGTCCCATCAGTTGGCGCTCAAGAAGAGGGTTGCCTGTGAAAGTTCAGGGGTGTTTTGAAAATTGGTATATTGATAGATTTTGACGTGCTCTTTCCGAATTTTTACTTTTCCCCCTCTTTTTTTCAGGAAGTAGAAGCCATATTGGAAAACTGGCATTGCAAAACAGTTTTTCGACGATATTTCATTTCCGACTCACTTTCTGGTGAAAATAGTTATGTAATAAATTAAACTAGAGAGCATTTCCTATAATTTGCGTAACAACTTCTTTTTTGTGAAATGAATAGTTTCGGTGTACGAGCGCCGCAAAGTCTATTCCAATACTGTATATTCGTATATCAATGAAAAATATTTTAGTACGCAAAAAGTCTTTCTTTGGAGACTGTGGTTAAGTAAAAACTTAAAAAAGGTATATAATCCCTTACCACAATTATTAATCGTATCATAAATACGTATTTCGACAACTAAGTTGTCATCATCAGTAGGTAAAACCACTAATCAAGGTGTCGCACAAAGCGCACAGTTGTGCTAGCTTTACTGTACCCCATGTGTGACACCTTGATTAGTAGTTTGTTCCAGAACTAGGTTGGAAAGTCATTTCCATAGCCGGCTTATTATCCTGATCTCGCTTCTTTACTTCCAAACCACCGAATATCTTCGGGTGAAAAATTGAAATATTGTCAGATCACTGGGAGGCAATCGTAACCAATGGAGGAAAATATATTCTTGGTTAATTCATGTATTTTGTTTGTTACAAAATTAATAAGTTTTGAGTTCAATAATTCGCTATGAATTCAGGTTTCAACCTAATATATTCGTAATATCAGCAAGATAAGTTGCGATGATATTAAATTAGATATTAATAAACTCGCATTGATAACTCAATAAAGACATAGATTTTTTTTTAAATGGGATGCTTATACCTTTTGAAGTATTTATAAATACAAGAGTAAGATTTGTGTATTAAACATTAAGCGCATTAAGTCTAGTTGCACATCAACCCTTTACGGAAAAAGACCAACTGTGCGGTAATAATATTATGTCAGTCTATTTCAATAGACACTGACACATGAATGCCTGGACATCTAATATACAAAGTCACCCTTTCAAGGGTATTCACATTAATTGTGTTAGGATGCTAGACATACACAATAGGCAATTGTTACTGACATGGTTAAGGTAGGAATCCATTCGTAGTACTTGTAATACCGATTTTGTATTAGCTCCAATAATGCAACTGCCTGTAATATCATTGAAATGTTGAGTAAGCTTTTGCAGCTTTAGATACATATATTAGATCTAAATTAATTCATCATATTCATACATGATTCAAATTAATTTATAATCTAATTAGTGGAATTCTTCAATTGGTTTCTTGTAATATAATAATTTACGTGGGCGAGGTGATAATTAGGTAGCTTAATAAGGAAACATCGATTATTTTTGTACTGAAATATTATTATTTTTCAAACGTTCAATACACTTTTTCCAACTATGTTCCAACGCTTTTATCTCATCGGTGAAGACGTTTTCTTCAAGTCCAGCAGAAAAGCCATTTATGGTGACTTTAACTACCTCGGCCATTGAAAACCTCTGGCCACCTAAAAAAGTTTTAAGCTTTGGAAATAAGTCGTCCGTGGCAGCCAAATTAGGGGAATATGGTAAGTGGGGGAGCAAATCAAACTTCAGTTCATGAATACACTGGTACGAGGGACACCTTTTATATTTATACAATCAACTACTAGATGGTGCTTTTAACATATCTAATAACTATATTCTTAAAGTTTGACATTTGTCAATGAGAAATTCGCGATAGTTTAGAAATTGAGTCAGTAGTTTGTTGACAGCGACAGTTTTAAGACAGCGAGTTTGTAAAATAATGGAGATTACTGGTGACGGTTTTCGTTGGATGATTTTTAACGATTATAAAAAGGCCTAACTCCACAGGAATGCATTATATCGCTTCGGTCAACTTTTGGTAAAGAAGCACCATCAGAGAAGACAGTTTACAATTAGTTTGCAGAATTTCGTCATGGTCGTACCTCAGTGAGTGATGAATGACATAAAGGTCGACCAAAAACTGTTGTGATTCCAAAAAACATCGATGCTGTGCGGAAAATGATAGAATACAATCGACATGTGACTTACAGTGAGGTAGAGACATTTCTTGGCATATCACAGACTGCAATTTGTTCGATTTTACATGAACTTTTATTTGTAAAAAAAGTATGTTCACCTTGACCGGAGCACAGGCAGCAGCTCGTGCCAATTGATGTAAAGAGATGCGCTAAAAATTCGACGTAGGAACCGCAAAATCCGTATACAACATCATCACAGGTGTTCCAAGACGAACCGAACCCCACAGAAGTTGTTCGTACAAGGAACACTTCCAAGAAAATGATCGCTTGTTTGTTCGGCTGTACAGGACACATCGCAGCAATTCCTTTAGAGGATCGAAAAACTATTAACGCTGAATGGTATACAGTAATTTGTTTCCCAAGAAGCAGCCTTTGAAAACCATATTTCTGAGATACAACCTTCAGAGTGGAAAAAATGTTTTGAGAACTGGTTCGTACGCATGCAAAAGTGTATAGGCCATAATGCCGAATATTTTGGAAAACAATAAAATAGTTTGTTCCCAAAAATTTTGTTTCCTTCCCAGATATTGTAAAAATATAAAAGGTGACCCTCGCTTTATTAAGGTGAAATATAATCGCTTTGCACGCTAATCCAGGTCCTTTCTCTAAAATTTGTTCATCATCACATATTTTTGATGAAGCAACAGCTCTTCGTAGTCGCTATACTGCAAATTTATTAGTTGGTGTTCTTAAGCAAATATTTTGCCAAAATCTTTTTGAATCAGTACGAAAGAGTTAATAGCGTAGAAATTATTCGCTTTGTAAATGAAAGTTTCATGACTTTTTTTACTCCAGATATTCTACTGAAAAAATTCTTCTTTTCGTCACAGATACGGCAGCGTATATGACTAAATATGGAGCAAATTTAAAATTTTTTTACAAAAATAGAAACATAGAAACCATAAAAGATCTGGAAAAATCGCAATGGAATATACCTCAAGCAATCTGTCTACCTATATCGTAAACTTCGTTGTCCTAAATATATTTCCAAAAGGAAAACTACCGGATCTTAAATAAAACCAGACTACTAAGTCAATGGAAAAAAATCTTTTGGTATATAAAAAAATTTTAAAGCCTGTTTGGACTTATGCTGTACACTTATGGAGTCCAGCATTAAATCCGAACGCTGGGATCTTCCAAGGAATTTTCATTTTCATCCATCCGCTTGTTATGTATGTGTTTGTGTTTGTATAATAATATGGATTTTTTGTGTAAAGACCTAGTAACATATTTGCGTCAAAAATGCTTCGTATAAATGTTGATGCACCAAACTCCTTGCCAAGTGAAAAATAACGTATGATTTGCAAGTGAAATCTGTTAAATAAACAATGATAAGTTACAATGCCAAATATCAACAGAGACTTGACATTTACAACCTAGCAAAATCATTATTCCACAAGCAACAATGCTGCACGTAGGCCTAAGCGGTACACCCTGATGACCTTAAACTAGATAATAACAAGATTTAAATTATCTACGAGGGGATTTCTTATTAAGGCTATAAATAGCGGTTACAAACTGCGCATCCACAATATTAGCGCTATATGCATGACTAGACAGACACGTTCACGCGAGTACTTGTAGTATATGGAGGGTTGTTGTGTTCAAGACTCCATTTGGCATGGAGTGTGTAATGGCAAAATATTCCAAGTATCCGAACGTTCTAAGTCGAAAATAAGTCAGCGTTTAGTACCAAAAATTTAAAGATTAACGAATCTGGAGAAGAAACTGAACAAACCAAGGACCTCACACACGGATGTCAACTGCAAAATTGTGGTATGTTTGATTGAGGAAAATCGTCGCATTCAAGTTCGTGAAATTGTTGAAATTACTAGCATTTCTAAGTGTTGAGTTTATGAAATCATATCCGACCTAAATTTCCGCAAAGTTTCGTCTTGCTGGGTGCCGAAAATTTCTCCGATGAATAAAAAACGAATAGAACGAGTGCTTCTCTTCAATGTATCACCCGATACCACCAGGAAGGTAATTAGGAGGTAAAACTTGAGTTTATGAGTTAATCCAGAAACGAAACAACAGTCCATGATAAATATTTTTGAGAAGAATGTGACTTACACTGCTCAAAATCGTACAGGGATATTTTTAAATGTAAGATGTAAAAACAGAATATCGTATTGTATACCGCCTAATTCTGAGCAAACGCAACGATGCGAATGTATGAATATTTCTCCCGCTCCAAATAGAATTCCCCTGAATGCTGTAGGCGTGTCAACATCGATGTCATATGTCATACATACTTACATATTATGGAGCCGCGTAAGAAAAATTATCTGATTACCAAATTACTATTAAAGGACTATAAATTGTTTAGTCCTGTGTTATTGTAATGATTTTATCATAAATAAATTGCAATACGTTATACTGACGATGGTCACACAAAGCGTAATGAAATTATTAATAAGCGGTTAAGAAAATAGCAAATAAGGCATCAAGAGTTATAATAAATTAAATTTTAAAAATAAAGGTCACAAAAACTATTCATAGAAAACTAAATAAACTTCAGAAATAAATATAAACTAAATTAAATTCTACTAAGGTAAAGAAAAATTGACTCTTACAAATAATAAAATAAATTGTTCATAATGAGAAATTAATTATATAATAACGGAAATTCATCCATTTAAACTCATCGCCGTAAAATAATTGATGATGTATGGAATATTTATAATTACGAAAACCATTTAATTTTAGTATGCGGTTAACGGAAGAGCAGCATATGCCTAAATCATTGGAAATATCGCTAAGTGTCAAATTTGAATTTAGTTCTATTGCAGCGCATACTAAAAAGGACGTATCATTAGGAACTCTGCGATTTGGGAATAATGGTTTTAAATTTTGTACAGAACCAGTAATGTCTATTTTCTTTTTAAGTCTACAAATTGTAGCTTTGTTCGGGATGGGCCTGTCGGCATACCTTCCGGCAAATAAGTCTCATACTTTTTGATAAGAATTATCAGCGTGATACCATTTCATCATTTCGGCTTTCTCTTCTAGTGTATAACGCGGCATGATCACTATTCAAACGCTTAAGAGACTCCGTATAGGGTGACAGTGGTGACACTAATTTGTGACATTAATTGTCAAATCGTTGCGCGACAGACTGTTTGTTTTGTGATTGGCTAAACGCGTTCAGGGGATTTGTATTCGAAGCGGGAAAAATATTCATACATTCGCATCGTTGCTTTTGATCAGAATTAGGCGGTATAAATATTTTGAACAAGAATAATATGTGCAAAGGTTTATCATATTATCTTGCTAACAATGGAGCTATTGTGCTTTGTTCGCAACATCTATTAATTGTCATAACGGTATTAGTTATCATTTTCCGTTTAACTACATTGTAATGTCATTTCTTGCTGCAGAGTTTTTAAAAACATTAAATTTTGTGTATAATTTGAGCAGTTTTATCAATGGAAGGGGTCATTTACCGTGGGAAGAAATGTTACGTGCTATTGACATGTTACAAGTTGAGCGGCGTCAAACTGAAGTTACAGCCGAATTTCAAGTTACATAAAGCGTCATAAGTTATTTATTGCGCCACTATAGGGATACTGATGAAGCACGTAATCAACATCGTGGTAACGGTCGGATTACAACGGCAGCACAATACCTTTACGTCCAAATTATTGCCCGACGTAATCAAACCTGCACTGCTCTGCAGATAATTTCATTTAACCAAACATATGGCGTACTGATTAGTGACAAAACTCTTCGCAATAGGTTACATGAGGTACATTTAAGATCTAGACGACCCTTAAGAGTTCCACCTCTATCGGGAGGTAATCACGGAGAACGTCTTTATGGGTACAGGATCACCGAAGTTGGACAAACGAACAATGGTCATATGTAACGTTCTCTGATGAGTCTAGATTTGGTATGTACAATTATTCAAGAAGAATTCGAGTTTGGAGGCAGCCAGGGCGCGTAAATCGTTTGAATGCAGTCCAAGAAGTCCATTCTTTCAGAGGTGGTACAATCATGATATAGTCTGGCATAACTATTGGTGGAAGAATATATCTCGTTTTGATTTAACGTAAAATGACAGCTCAAGTTTATGTGGAATAGGTCATTTTACCTGTTGTTGTGCCATATGCAGGAGCAGTAGGAGAAAATTTCAAGTTCATGCAAGATAATGCGCCTCCACTTGTGGCTCGAATTGTAATGAATGTGTTAGAACAGCAACACATTTCGTTGCTTAGAGTGCCCAGCTCAGTCTCCAGATATGAATCCGTTAGCGCATCTGTGGGATAAGCTACAAAGGAGGGTTACAAATTCAAATGATCACATTAATGGTCCCCGACACCTTTGTAGAATTCTTCAAAGAGAATAGAGAGCAATACCACAGGAAGAGATTGACAATTTAATTTTAACAATACGCAATCGTATTAGGGCAGTAATAAACAATCGTCGAGGTCATACTGTTTACTAGAAGTTGCCTTTGATGATATGTTTAGGATTGCTTTTCAAATTTAATCATCTTTAAGATTTAATACTACGTCGTTGTAAACAAAATTCGTATTTGCAAACTAAAGTTTATTAAAACTTCTTGAATTTACTTTTAATTATATACTTTTTTCTGTGAATATAAAAATCTGATCAAGAAAGTTGCTTAACAATATACCGGGTGTATTATGAAAAACCTTTCGTGCTGTAACTTTTTTATTTTTTATCCGAATGTAATAAATTATACGTCGAACTAAATCGTTTTAAAAACACTGTAACGTGATCCGATTTGAATTTCTTTTTTACACTTTGTTTTTGACAGACAGCTGAAAACTGTATTTTTTTAAATTGCACTATATTTTTTTTTCCTTATTCAAATATATTACTTTTTCTGAATATGAAACTGTAAACAACGATATCCTTGTATGAAAAAAAATCGAGAAATTGTAGGGTTTTTTTTTGTTCGATTTATTCTGGTTTTTCCGAACACAGAGATTTCTTAAATGCATTTTAAATACATACTCTATTTCATTTTATTACCAGCAAATGTGTGTACCTTTTAAAATCACTTACATTCAATACTATATAGCCCATAAAGGATTACAAACCAATGTTATCAGCAGTGAGCGGTGGGTCAACAACAACATTTACAGTGTTTATTTTAAAAATTTAAAAATCAAGCAGTCATATTGAACGATAAAAGTGCATTCCAAATTTTCGAAGAGAGCTGTGACATCTGTCAGTCACACATTCATTATAACATTTTCAACGATTTATTTCTAAATTTTGTTATTGAAATGGATAATGGCGAATGTGTGGATGCGATTCAAGCATATTTTGAATGCGGAACAAATTCTGCAGCTGCTTTGCGACTTTATGGAAATCGTTTTCCTGACAGATTGCGTCCAAGTGCCGATAAGTTTGGAAGGCTCGTGCGAAATTTACGAAATTTTGGATCATTCAAAAAACCGAAAATAAACGCACGTGTAATTCAAGATCAAAATTTAGAATTAAGTGTCTTGCTCTATGTGGAAGAAAACCCTAATACGTCTACGCGAGAAATTGCTTACTACATGCAGGTATCACATTCTACAGTTCAGTACATTCTGAAGAAGCACAAGTTCTTTCCTTATAAACCACGGAAGGTGCATGCTCTCGGTGAAAATGACCCTCAACGAAGGGTTCAATTCTACACGGTTTTCATGAATAAACTAAGGGAAGATCCAATTTTTTATCGTCGTGTGTTGTGGTCAGATGAATGCACTTTTGGGAAGAATGGTGTATTCAACAGAAATAATCATCGCCATTGGAGCACTGAAAATAACCATGTTGTGATGCAACACAATTTTCAAAATCGGTTCAGTGTAAATGTATGGTGTGGCATTTTAGGCGATAGAGTAGTAGGGCCTTTTTTTTGTGGAGGGTAATCTAAACCAAGAAAAGTATAATAATTTGTTACGCAATGAATTAGGCGATTATTTAGATGAGTTGCCACTTGCTGAGTTAAACAGGGTGGTGTTCCAACAGGACGGTGCCACACCCCATAAAGCACGAATGAATACTGATTTTCTAAATAATTATTTTGGCGTCAGATGGGTGGGCGCTTACGGACCTATTCGATGGCCTGCTAGATCGCCAGATCTGAATCCACTGGATTTCTTTCTGTGGTCTTACATTCAAGATCATGTCTATTTGACTCCACCTGATACCAGAGATGATTTAGTAAGAAGGATAGTACAAGTATGTCATGAAATACCACCAAATCTTATATTAAACGCAGCAGTTGGAGTTAATAGAAGGTGTCAAATGTGTCTGGAACAAAATGGGGCCAATTTCGAACATTTGATTCATTAAAATATATGTTAGCTTGATTTCTGTAAATTTCGTAGTTTTTTTTTAATAATAATAAATTTGTCACTCAATTTAATGGAGGTGTCTTCAGGAAATAAATGTTTATTAGAATAAGTAAAAAAAAATATGTAGTACAATTTAAAAAAAAAATTTACTACTGTCTGTCAAAAACGAAATGTCAAAAAATTTTTTTTTTTAAAAAACAGGTTACAGTGCTTTAAAAACGATTTAGTTTGACATATCATTCATTAAAATCAGATAAAATATAAGGAAGCTACAGCCCCAAAGGCTTTTCATAATACACCCGGTATAATAATCTTTTTCTCGTAATTCTGTAAATATCCCTGTACGATTTTGAGCAGTATATTTATACGCATATTTAAAACATTTCTTGTGCATAAAAGTCCGAACTTTAATGATTATATTTACTTTTCTTATTACTTATTTAACTAAAGGAACAAATTTAAACAAGTATAAAATTTAATATTGCATCAAAATTTGTTTGAATAATGTACGCTGATCTTCCACAAAATGTCGCTTTTGATGTCAGAAGTAATAACGGATATAGATTCGAAATTTATTCATTCTTTTAGACGTGCCCAAGCAACGAAATACCTTTTTTTTCTTTAGTCGATTAAGCAAATTAATGAAGATGTTGGAGATTTTGTCAAAATATGTATACATACTCAAATATATAGTAAATAAAAACAAAGTAAGTGACAAGATAACACATGGAAAATATTAAATATACGTGCAGCATTTGAATGACGGCTTCTATTTAAAAAAGCATAAAAATAGATTACTCAACATTACTTTCCTTTTGGTAACGTAGAGACAACGAACATGGGGAGGAGAATATTTCGGACTGATGTGACGTGTGGCAGTTTTTTTTCCATAATTTTTATTTCAACTTCGCTGAAAATTCTTTGTCTTTTTCCGTCTCTTTCCCGACTGCCAACATACGTTTATCCGCACACACACATAAAGAAATACTGCAAAAATATTCTCTCTCAGTCAACAATTTTCGCAAGTTTTATGAAAAAAAGATGATACGTACGTATAACTGTACACAAAGCAACGTTTTTCACAACATTTAATAGTGGCGATGCCCGAAACGAAATATTAATTTAGAAAATTAAAGTCTTTCCTCAGTGACGGGCGGATATTTACTTCTGTATGTTTGCGGTATGGCCGTCATTCCGACATCGTCACAATTATTATCCCGGCATGAGCTCCCGACCACGAGGGAAAAAATAGAGGGAATATTAAAAAAAAAGTATGCGCGTTATCTTCCAAGGAATTTTCATTTTCATCCATCCGCTTGTTATGTATGTATTTGTGTTTGTATAATAATATGGATTTTTTGTGTAAAGACCTAGTAACATAACGAGTGTTCATTTGAAAAGTCAATCTAGGTTACTTTGAAATTTTGATAGAATAAGACGCATATATATTAGTATGTGTTTGTTGTTCCGTAAACGTAAATCCAAATGACATTTGATAATGTCAATCACAAATATCAGTAGTACATAAAATAATCGTGCGTCGATTCTGGTTTAAATAAATAGCTTCTCAGTTTTAAAATGGCTTTCACTTTAGAACTTAAAATTTTTTAGTCCAGGCTTATTTTCGAAGTGGTAATAAAATTGATGGTTTATGGGTTTATTCAGTTCAAGATTGCATGGTAGAATTTCAAGTTGAGTTTCCACATTTTGTAATGGATTATATACAATTTAAGAATACTTTGGATAGAACTTTAAAACTTTCTTCTGAAACTGGTAGTCTCTTAAGAAAATCAGGCAGCGGAGCAGTTAAGAAACGTACACCTCAAGTTGTCAATCGTGTTGAATAAATAATGGAAAATGAACCACAAACATCTGTTCGACATTTGAGTCAACAAATAAACCTTTCTGTTGGTACAACTCACAAGTTATTAAAAAAAGATATGCAACTTTATCCATACCATGTCACAGCAGTACAAGAATTGTTAGAAATTGATTACCCACGTAGACTACAGTTTTGTAATTGATTTGTAAATATGAACAATAATGGAGAACTTTCGCAAAGAGTCATCTTTACTGATGAAGCATGGTTTTATAAAACGGGATACCTAAATTCACAAAATACAAGAATTTGGAGTAGTGAAAATCCACATGTAATTAATGAAGAATCGCTACATCCAGAGAAAATTGTTGTTTGGGCAGCGATAAGCCAAAGGCGAATCATTGGACTAATATTTTTTCAGGGAACATTAACTGCTCAAAGGTACCGTACGGAAATTTTACAACCATTTGTCAATCAGTTGCATGATGATGAACTTCAAAATGCATATTCCCAATAAGACGGAGCACCTTGTCACTATACTGCAGAATCTTTGGATTATTTAAGAGAATTTTTTGATGAGCGTATAATTAGTCGAAATACTAAAATTGCCTGGCCTGCATGTTCATGCGATTTAACACCTTGCGACTTCTTTTTGTGGCCTTATCTAAAAAATAACATATTTCGAACACCTATATTGAATTTGAATGATATGCTACAGAGAATCGAACAGAAATGCATGGAAATTATTAAAAATCCAGTAATGTTGCTGAATATCATCAGAAATTTTAAACTGAGGATTTTAAAGTGCATTGATCTTGAAGGACAACATTTTCAACATTTGTTATAGTTTTCAATAAATACCTATTATTTGTTATTTATTTGTATGTATGAAACTGTCAAAATATACGACTTCGTAGGTTAAGTAGTAAATTTTAATTTACGACATACTTCAAAATGTTCTCAGTAAATCACATGCTACTAGATTGACTTTTCAAATGAACACTTGTTATTTGCGGCAAGAGAATATAAGTATATGAACGTTTAGATATATGATCTATGGTTTTTAGTTTCGCTGTAATTATACATTAAGAAAAATCCTCATTATGTAAACCGTATAACTATAGATTGACATAATTAAAATTAACAAGAATTATTTTGTCAATGGATTTAAATGGAAGTAAGCATGTCAGTGGAATGGAGAAATGGACATACAATACAAAAATTTAAAGTAGGCCAGCCAGCAAAATACAAAAATTATAGGACAGTTATATTATTAATAGGGACCGGACACGGGAGGCCGATAACTCATCGCCCACGAGCGAACTATACATTAACTAAGACGAATAACATATGTCGATATTTGGTCCATTTACATACAAAAATATCTTGGGAAAATTTAAAATTTACCCATATTATATACATCAAGAACATTTAATTTTTATTTTGTTAGGTTACTGAACTAAAAGCATTTCAAGACAGGTTGAACTGGATACAAGTAGAACAATGTTAAGAATTGATGTTAGGTACTAAATTTTAATAAGTAGGTAATATTTACCCAATCTTCTAGATAACATGCTTTCAAAAACTTTCCTTATTAGTAGGGATCAGACACGAGAGGCCGATGACCCATCGCCCACTGGCGTACTATTGAAAATTTGTATTTTTAAAGAGTTTTTATTTATATAACAAACGGGTGGCGATTCATAAAATATGAAATACATTTTTATTTGTTCATTTTGTAGTTTAAGTTGAGTAAGGGAGTATTAATATTAACTAGCAGTACTTTCTCAAAGTTCTCTTCTGTAAAATTTGTTTTCTTTGAATGAAATATATCCTTGTAGATAGAAAGCGTCCTTTCTACATCGCAACTGATTATAGGTGCATACTGGAAATATTCTTTTATTTCAGCGTATTTAGCAGTTAGATTTTGAGGCATTGTCCCCACACACAATTACGGCAATGTTATTAAATCTGGATTTCCACATCCGAAGTCGCTTGGAATATTTTTCAAATTATTAGTAGCCACATCTAATGTAGTTAATCCATCATTTAATTTGAGATTTTGATTTTCAAAATAAAGAAAATTTTCAAAGTATTCCTGAAGAAAGTACAACTGCTTTTTTAAACTTGGAATTTGTATTAGTTCCCTTCACTCAGAAATACTTCGTGCATCGTCAATTAAACATGTAATAAAATTTTGTAAACTATCGAAATTCTCTGCATCAAAACTAGTAGTTTCAAACCATGTTCCCCATCTAGTTATTACTGGAGAGGGAGGTAATGACAAAGATGGAAGTTTTTCCCTGTCAAGAGATACTCTCAATTTCTGAATACTTTTTTAAAAATGGATACAAGTCTATCAACTTTTGGAAAGGTGTCTGGTATATTCACAGATTCTGTGGAGAGTATGTGCTAAACAAGTAATATGCAGCATATTAGGATATGTTTCCTTTAATAGTCTGCCTGTTTTTAGCATATATGCAGCAGTGTCACTGACAAGTAAAAGTATTTTTTCTTTGTACCTGTCGTCCGAATGAAGCATTTGGTGCATATTCTCGTAAATAGTTTTAGCTACTGATTCCGCATCAACTGTATTTATAACTTTTGTTGCTATTACATATGCGTTATATGGAATAGTTGAATGTAGTACACCAGCAAGGTTAGTAAATAGGTAAGGTTGCCTCGTAACTAATGGCGATCGCCATACTCCGCGTCATCGGGCGTGCCATGCGTTTCCTGTCTAGTTAACTAATTGTCAAATTACTGATCAAGATTGATGTTTTTTAGTGTTAGTATTAGTAGTGTTAGTTCTAATTTCATAGTGTTTTATGTGCTTATATATAAACTTTATTTGACTATTTAAAAGTGTTTTACATTATAGTGAGAGCAAAACATTGAAACAATTTTAAAAAATTGTGAATTAAAGTAATGTATTAACTCAATAAAGTTTTTTGTTTATAAAGATTGTAATTTTATTTTGGTTATTCATAAGAAAACTGCATGAAATAATATCTTCATATCCAGTTAGTATTTGCATTTGTGAACCTATTTTTTTAGACATACAAAACCTTTCATTAACTCCGTAATAACAATATGAAACAGACATGTAAATAATTTACATATTTGTAACTGTAATTGCATAGTCTCTTTCGTCCTTCAGATGTCACTTATTAAATTAGTGCCATCTGATAGGAGGTAACTTGCTATGGCTTGGAGACGATATTAGCGTAAATGTAGATACAGATACAAATCTATTGTTTAAGAGATTTATATCAATGTGTATACATTGCTTCACTAGCTTGACTGAAGACGCCTAGATGGCAGAAACATATGTCTTAAGCAGAAGTAAATGCTGAAAATACGAGGTGTATTGTCCATCTGTACAGTTACAGATATGTAAATTATTTACATGTCTGTTTCATATTGTAACAAATGCTTTATACGTGCATAACGTATTGTCATACACAAACACAACCTTTTTGTATCCGTAATAACAGTTTATTGAAAGAACTGAGTTGTGACAGTGGAATACTAAATTAATTAATATGTGACGGTGTTTCACTAAGTTAACCACCTTCATTTCCTTTATAATTTATAAGCGCATTTTTTGGCAAAAATATTTACATTAAATACTTTTTACACCCATAAGTACACCAATAACTAGCAGTCATTAACCATTACTAAAGCAATATTTTGAAATAAAAGACGACATGCTTTGTGTAAGTATATGTGATTAGATAGTAAATAAACCAATCGTTTTGCCTATAGAAAACGGTGATTTACTTTACTCGATATGTATACCTATTTAACTAATGATAAAATTAAAGTCAAAATCATTTTAATTTGAATGGTCACGCTGAGTGACACTTTCCCACGTAAGAATATTATTAGTGGAGAGTTTGATTTAGTAACCTTGGTACACCAGCTACAACATTTACCAGACAGCGTCCTAATATATCGACAGCTTCGTCGACACTTATCCATGGGTACTGATTTGAAAGATGGCTTCTAATGCGTTCCACTGCTTTCGTGTAGCACTTAGAAACATAATATTTGCGATCAGGAACATTGCGACCGGTACATTTTTTGAAGAAATGTTATTGTTAAGTTTCTTTATTGGAATATTAGCCGCCATTAAAGTTTCACAGAGTTCTTCGTTAAAATTATCAGATTTCAACGGGTCTAACTTCTGTGTATATGTTTGCGATGCTAAGTGACATTTTACGTGCGATTTCTTGGAATTTTTTAACGATATTTTACAGACTTTGCAATAAATTTCGGAATCACTGGCGATGGACATACAATCAGTTTGACCTCTAATCCAACTCGCCATTGTTTCACAATGTCATTCTCGACGTTGTTCCATATCATAATTAAAAATGTATACCTAAGTTATTGAAACTTACCGAAATTCACTGGATACTTGCGTCAAAATAGGAGATGTAGATTCGATGAAACGATATTAAACAGGATCTATTACAAAAATAACGAAGTATTTAATTAACAGTTAAAATAATAGAAAAAGGAAACGAACTCACCGTACTTTATTTAACGAATTAATTTTACGAAATATTAATTAATAAATAAAATAAAATTATATAAACTAACGCTTCTATCTACGCCCTTGAAGAAAGGAATTTAACTGTTATATTGAAGTAATTGCATCACAATTCAACGACAAAAAACAGATCTGCGGTTAACCGAATAAATGGTTCTATTCAATAACCGCGTGTTGTACTTAGCGATGTTATAGTCTATTTATATGGTCCGTCGTAATTTTGGCCTCTCGTCAGGTTCCTAATTATCAGTTTTGCTTTCCATTTCATAGACTTTCGTTTCATAGCTCTCTTTGGGTATAAACTCATTGTAGAGTTCATCATGTTAGATTCATTGAACCGTTTGAGTAATATTACTTAGTAATGTGGATCAGAGAATCGAACACGTTTGGTAGGATTAGCCATACTTTGAACGCACATTATTAGTCTTGAAATAACGTAACTGGTGATATGCGGTCAATATAACGTATTGAAGAATTGGACACGTTGTAACATGTAAACACCCACTACCAAAAACAATCGAACTCTACAATATGCTTCTGACGACTGAACTTAAAGGTAGCCCAAAGCTGGTTTTGAAAAGTTTGGGATAAGGGGGGATTCGGAGCAAACCCAAATGCACGACATAAAATTGACCGCACGTTACCAGTTAAGGGATAACTGAATTTTAGAAAGGTGTAGGTGTTAGGATGTAAATCCTCCAAAGGGAGCTACAAGAAAAGCCCAAAGTCTACGAACGGCGACGAATCGATAATTCCCTATCTTCAGCCACACTATCACTGACAGCAGCAATATTCTCGGCCAAGCATGCGCCACAATGATACACACGACTTACTCTATCTCCTTTACCTCCAGTTTCCTCAATTTTTTCATTACGTTGCGAATTGTTCGATCACTAGGGAACAATTTGAGTGGTTAAAAATTCATTTCGTAAATGTGTTGTTTCAAACTAACATTTGATGTGTTATACAGGCTGAATCATTTTCGGCCCTCACCATGGGGATCTCTCTTATTATTGGAGATAGAGTATAGGTTTAAATTTGGCAAAGTTGTTAAATTTTGTGTTTGTTAAAAATCCGTAAAGAAAATAGACCTGTGACAAATGACCTTCATTATTAAAAAAAACGCGAAAACGACATTTTCTTCTTTTACCTGTAGCACCGACATTTGGCCTTATAGAGAAAAAATAAAAACACATTCTTGTGGCCATTTCTAAACCTCTATCCAGTGGTGTACTCTAAATTTTTATACGACGTTTTGTTTCTTTCTGGCCATCATCAACTATCTAATTTCTTATAGGCGCCATATTGGATTTAGACATCTTCAGAAAGAGTTTTTTTTTCTGATTTGAACCATGTACCACATGCTGACTATAGTTTTTGACATTAGGGTTTATTTGAAAGAATAAATTATAAGATTAAATAAGGTAGCCTTTGGAATTTCAATTTGTCAAACATTTTATTTATTGTTCATTAATAATACAAAAATGTCATATACTAACGAAAAGAAACGAGATATGATAAGTATTTTTTATTCTTCGAAACGAAATTCAACAGTAGCGAGTGCAAGATAACAAAAACATTAATAAAAATACATAGAAAAGTAAACAATAAACAATTACAGTAAATGTTCAATTATCTGGCCATCTTCGGTAATGCACAATTGGGCATGCCTTCTGGCATTTTGTACTGCCCTTTGTATAGTTCTTCTAGGAACTGCATCGAAAGCATTCTGAAGTCTGTCTCGTAATTCTTCAACGTTTTGTGGCGCATCTACTTTATAAATATTATTTTTAGCAAATCCCCATAAAAAAAATCTAGCGGACTTAAATCAGGTGATCTATTTCCAATCCAACGGTTTGCAAACTCTTGATTTAAGAAATTTCTAACAACAGCTGTATTGTGTGCTGGTGCGCCATCTTGTTGCCACCATAAATATTGTAATTGATTTAATGGGATATTGTCGCCAAAATAGTCAGATACGCATGTACGTAAAATGTTTAAATATCTTTCGCAATTTAAATATTCTTCATACATAACTGGTCCTAAGAGACGATTTGCGAAAATACCCATCCAAACGTTTATTCCAAAACGATGTTGTGGTCTTCTAGCCCTGTTTTGTCGGGGATTTTGTACTGCCCAATAGTGCCCCGTATTTCTGTTGAACATTCCAGAATTTGTAAATTTTGTTTCATCTGACCAGATGATTTTGCTTAAAAAATTTTCATTTTCTATCCTTCCCATTAACCAATTACAATATTCTAGCCTTCTCAAATTATCTCCAGGCAGTAAAGAGTGACTAACATGGATCCTGTATGGTTTAAACCTACTTTTATGTAAAGTTCTCCAATCTCTGGACTGGCACAAATTTAATTCTGACGCTACTTCGCGTGTAGAAATTGATGGATTATTATTTATCTATAAAAATACAAGATTAACATGAAATTTGAAAACACGCTTTTAATTTACCATTTGTAAAATATCTTGTCGATTTTCATTTAAATTCCTGTTGTCTTGACCATTACGCGGCTTAGTAATCGATCCATTCTCGACCAAATTTCTGTCGAGATCTAGAAAAATGGTACGATGAGGCTGTTGTCGTTCTGGATATAATTGTTGATATCTCGTACTCGCTACTGTTGAATTTCGGTTCGAAAAATAAAAAATACTTATCATATCTCGTTTCTCTTCGTTAGTGTATGACATTTTTGTATTATTAATGAACAATAAATGAAATGTTTGACAGATTGAAATTCCATGGCTACCTTATTTAATCTTATAATTTATTCTTTCAAATATAACCTAATGTCAAAAACTTTAGTCAGCATGTGGTACATGGTTGAAATCAGAAAAAAAAAATCTTTCTGAAGATGTCTAAATCCAATACGGCGCCTATAAGAAATTAGATAGTTGATGATGGCCAGAAAGAAACGAAACGTCGTATAAAAATTTAGAGTACACCACTGGATAGAGGTTTAGAAATGGCCAAAAGGACGTGTTTTTATTTTTTCTCTACAAGGCCAAATGTCGGTGCTACAGGTAAAAGAAGAAAATGGGGTTTTCGCGTTTTTTTTTTTTAATAACGAAGGTCATTTGTCACAGGTCTATTTTCTTTACGGATTTATAACAAACACAAAATTTAACAACTTTGCCAAATTTAAACCTATACTCTATCTCCAATAATAAGCGAGATCCCCATGGTGAAGGCCGAAAATGAATCAGCCTGCCGAACGTGCCATTAATAACAAGTCTCTAATTTACAGTGTAGCCAATATAGGACACTCGAATTGGATCACTCAATATAATTTTCCCTATATTTCATCATTGTGCCACATATAGATTAGTTTTAACAAATATTTCACAATTCACGGCCCAAGAGAGCACATTCGTATCTATTTCGAGACCGATTCGCTCTGTAAATTTGTCGGGTCCTTATCATGTAATTCTCTTGCTACTCTGTAACAAAGTTAATCATGAATTGTACTCCCCGGAAGTTCTATGAAGTCAATACCTCTCCGAACTAAAATATTAATTAGGGAAGCGGATCCGAACTTATACTACAGATGACAATTTCCCATTGTTACACGTTCAGTGATTTCTTTCATACTGCTACAGTCCACTTGACTTATCACCGCTTCGTGCGTCTCTCCCTATCGTGTCAGAGGTTTAAAACGAAACATTTCGGCCGGAAAATGGGAGAATAAACTTAGGGTTAAAGAATTAAATTTAGCAATCTCTGAACGATACTCTATGCAAGGTGACATGAATAAGAAACACGGAGGTGAACTAAATGTTAAAGTGCTGCGTTACAGCCCGTCTATGCGGGCAGACGAAACTTTCTCGATCCAAGGGAGTACAAGTACGGAAGGGTAGACAGATTGTACAAGAAGTGGAAAAGGGAGACGATTTCAGTTTTAGAAGATGTTTTCGTAGGGTTGAGTCAGAGTTACTCAGCAAATTAGAGCACTAAACAAGTGAATGTTAGAATAATGACGTAAGAAATTGAACACATCGCTAAATAGCACGGAATTTAAATGGTAATTATGATGAGTACCTCGAGCTTCTTGTTGCCTTGCTTGCTGAAAAAGAAATTCTGGTAATTTGGGATTCTTGTTAGTCTTCTTGGTGTAGCTGTTCTTTTTAAAAAGCGACTTTTAAAAGTTATGAAATATGTCTTCCGTAAACGGTCGAATAGGTCCCCGCTGTCGGATCCTTGTTCCTTCCTTATTTTACCCACGTGAAATAATAAATATGAAGTAAATATTCTCAGAGAATAGCTTTTTCGGGAGTAATTGTTCTTTTTTCTTTAACAAGAAGACAGACAATCTTTATAATGGCTTGTTACGAAGAGTTCAGTTCTTTAAATTTTCGTTTAGGGAAAATATTCATTTAATTCTTATTATTTTTTGTTTGTTACAGGTAGGTGCATTGTTACAGATTCTAGATGAATGCAGAAGCTAAGGTAAAATATCCTCTTCAATATTACTTTTGTAGTTGATAGGAAATATATGTTAGGAGCACATTTATTGTCTGCTATTATATTAATACAGGGTGATAAAAAATTGGAGCTTTATTTTGAACTGAACAAAAATTGGGTTAAAAGTTGTACAGCGACAGAATTGGAGAAGAGGAACTTAAATACGAGAGAGTATTTTTATGTTATCTACCTAGCCATGAAACAAAAGAGTGACGATGTCAAACAAATTATTGAAAAATTGCTATCACTGTTAGAAGTACATGTGCTAAGTTGTATTTAGTTTGTGCTGTTTATAGAGATTTGAGACGGTCTATTTCTCGATAAAGTGAGTGAAACTAAGGTTGAACATCGCAGCGTAATAAAGTTCCTGACAAAAGAAGCCAATGGTCCAAAAGCAATTCATGAAAGAATGGTTGCTGTGTATGGGGAAGATACACCATCTTATTTCCAAGTAAAATATTGGTCTAAACTCTTTGGATGGGGCTGAGAGTCAATCAATGATGACCCAAAGTCCGGACGACCCTTTGAAGCTCGAACTGAAGACATTGTGCGAAAAGTCGAAAGTCGGTACTGAAAGATCGGCGTGTAAAGATCTCTGTCATTGCCAATGAAGTCTGTATATCCGAAACAAGTGTCCTCAAAATTTTGCATGACGATTTGGGTATGAAGAAGGTGTCTGCACGGTGGATACCCAGATTGCTTACACCTGAACAAAAACTGTACAGAAAAGATGTTTCTCAAGAAAATTTGGTCAAGTTGGAGAGGGACAAAATATTTTTATCTCGAATTATCACCGGGGATGAGACTTGGGTATATTACTGGGACCCTCCTACTAAACAAGAATCCTTGCAATGGGTTCATAAGAGCTCTCCACCACCAAAAGAGGCCAAGACACAATTTTCTGGAAAAAAACTGATGGCAACTGTTTTCTGGGATGCTGAAGGAGTCTTGCTTATTGAATATATGCCGAGAGGGTCTACCATAAATGGAGAGGCCTACTGAAACACAATTAAAAATTTAAAAACTGCTCTGGAGGAAAAACGCCCGCATTCTTATCCACAAAAAAACTTGTTGCTGCACGACAATTGTCGGGTTCATAAGGCAAACAAAGTTCAGCAGATAATCAATGACTGTGGGTTTATAGAGTTAAGGCATTCACCTTATAGCCCCGACCTAGCTCCGTCAGACTTCTTCTTATTCAAAAATTTAAAAAAGCATCTCAGGGGAAAGCGTTTTGCTTCTGATGAAGAACTCAAAGAAGCTGTTGAAGAATATTTTGCCGGGTTACCGAAGCACTTTTTTTCTGAGGGTATGGGGTAACTGGAAAAAAGATGGAATAAGTGTATTAGTGTTGAAGGGAGTTATGTAGAAAAATATTTTTTTTTTGTTCTCTTATGTGCTTTTTTTCATGGCTAGGTAGATAACATAAAAATACGCCCTCGTAACTGGTATCTCCGATATTTCAGAAGCGAAGAAGAGAATTATGTTTTGAAAATTTTAGCATCACCGCTAGGAGTATCTTTCAAGTTTTGATTGAATCATAAATATTAAACAATAAAAAATGCAAAAAAAGTACCAGCAAAAATTTGCTATATGCCCCCACGAGCACTAGACTTGCACCGACAAATATCTTTCTAAACTTACCCAACCTACCTACAACTCATGGCTGCCCCGGAAATCTTTTGACTAAAGGGCTAACTCAGTTAAGAGGCGAGTTGCGGGGAGGTTCTTACATAAAAAAGGGCGTCACCATGTTTACCTTTAGCCAACAGAAAACACAGACTCTGCCGAAGTAAGTGGATAACTTAGTAATCTCGAATAAGTTGACACTCAATTTAAAAAAAAATAAAGAAAAAAAAAACAGAGTTCATAACAATAACAACTATATTTATTATATAAGCAAACAAAAAAAATGTATATATATTATACCAGAGAGGTATAGGTATCGAGCAAACAAAATATTTTTTAAATAGTTGGAATATCATTGATCATACTAATATCGTATTCTAAACTATAGACTATTGCATAGGTAATCAATTAAACCTTTAATGAACCTTACACAGGTTCGATACACTCAGTATATGCAATAAGTATTTAGGTGGTACACACAAATAGAAATTAATTATGCAATAAATTATTAAACCACAATGTATTCACATCATCGAATACTCCAATCAGATAGTAATATAAAAATAAAGGCTCAGCCTGTATATGCAAAAATATACAATGTTTAAGAATAAAAAAAAATGTAACTAGAATATTTTTCTATAATTGTGAAAATTTACCAATTAAATGGAAAATATATTATGTAAACAAAATTAGATATAAATTCACATAGGATTCCGTTACTGAAAAAAAAAAAAAAATAATTTAATTTACTCAAATTTCTTTACTTTAAAACAAATCTGACATGTGCGATTGATACTATATAAAAATACTACTGCAATTTGAATTAGAAAACTGATTAAGCGATTTATATATGAAATGAACTTAGTTAAATTTTATATTGATGCAAGAGAAAAAAATAAAATAAAATGGTGAGTCGAACACCATGTTTTAGGACGCCATGCGTTCCCCCAAAATCACTATTATATTGCTTTTCTGGGACTCTGTCACAAAAAAATGTTATTCTACACACACTACCTTGCGTGATAGATGACCCCTTAGATCCATTCCGTTGTTTTCCTGTGTCCAGGTAATTAAATGTCTGCAGATGAAATCAATCTCTCCTCTAATTAGGTAGATTTCACATTAGCCGGTACTAGCAAGCAGCTATTCTTAGTAGATAATAACTAGAGACTGGAAAATATGCACTAAAAAGTTTGCCAAATATGCATGCAATATGCACTTAAAAAATCCCTAAATATGCACTTACAATATGCACTTATGATGTGCATTTATTTATTATGTTTTAGGAAATTAAAATTCATTTGTCGTATTTACAAATTGTATATTTATTTATTATAAATTGTCGTATTTACAAATTATATATTTATTTATTACAATAAATAACCATATATTTCTTTAAATTTTCCTAGTTAAATCATGTCTACGATCTGTAAGTATATGTTTATATTGGGAAAATGTTCTTTCAACATCGCAAGATGTGATCGGTGCATTCTTAAAACTAGGTATTAATGAGGGGCTTATATTAATGTCTTCATTAAAATTGCCATTAATTACATTATTTATAGATTTTAATTTAACAAAACCTCCATGTTTGCTTAGAATTGCGGCTAATTTTTCTTTAATTCTTTTTCCAGTCAATCCGTTGACTTTTCCAATTTCCTCTTCAATATCATTTACAATGCCAACATCATCATTTAAAGATAAATTTCTATCTTCTAATCTAGTAATTGCCTGCTCAATTATCGCAAAATTAGTTTTTATATATTATAGCTGATTTTGTATTGTCGAATTATTGAAAATTACGTTACACTTTTCTATGGCAAGACTGGTTGCTGAATCAAATTGACTTACAACATTTATGATGCCTTCGTAATTATCGGCAAGAAACACAGCACATTTAAGCCATGTTCCACATCTTGTTAAGATAGGTTCTGGTGGCAATGGAATGCCGGGAAGCATTTCAAAATACTTTTTGATATTACTAATTAAATTATTTACATCTGGAAACTCTAATCTAACTTTTTCAGCAACCCTATTTAAACCATGAGCCAAACAAGTACAATAAAATTTTCAGAGTTTGAGCTGATTTTAACATATACGAAGCGGCGTCAGTTACCATTAACAGAAATTTTTCAAAAGGTACTTTGTCGGGTAAAAAGAAATTCGCTAAGGACTCATTAATAAACCTGGCTAAGGTAACATGATTTGTTTTGTCTAAATTACCTACATTAATTAAATGTCTTTTAGATTGAGTTGAACCATTTAAGGTTCCAATAATCAAATTAGCAACCTGATGGCCCTTCGTGTCCGTAGTTTCATCAACAGAGACCCAAAGATTTTGGTTTTTGAAATCCTTTCTAATACCATCGGTAACATCTTCATAAATTTTGTTGATGTATTTCTTGCGTAGAGTTGAGGAACTGGGTACATAAATGGGTTTATCATCGACTTTGCAATAAGTTTTCAGGAATTCTTGAAATATCGGATTGTCCAATTTATGTAAAGGAATATTACAACCCACAAAAAGATTACACAAATCTTTGGAAAATGCTTCTTGTGGATTCTTCGAATTATTGAGAAAACTTTCCTCCGAAAGTTGCTGCCGCGGTTTATTCAAATTTTCAGAAACCCTGTTCGGATGAAATGTTGTGTTCAAATGTTGCACTACTTGAAATTTCTTCTGGCAGATAATCTGTCTAACAAATATATATTTTTAACATTCAGTTATAATAATTATTATTAATTACTATATTACTACAAAAACTAGAAAAATAAATTGTCTGGTTTTGTAAAGTTCTCCAGTTGTTTAAATTTGATTGATTATGGTTATTTTGGTGTTTATGACAAAAAATATTACAAAGATATATTAGCTTTAGAGAACATAAAATTAAACATATCTAATAATAATTACATAATAATTAAACATATCTAATAATATTATGAAATTGTTTCATTATATTTATGAACACAAAAAAAAATTCTCATAATTATAGAACTTGTTATTGACAAAATATTTCAAAATTCAACTTACACTTTTGTCGCAGAGTGTGCACAAAACACTTTCTTCGTCAATAATTTTTAGTGCACTGCAATCACTTATCCAATTTTTTATTAGAGATGACTTCGCTTTAGCTTTAGCTATCTTCGGCATTTTCAAAAATTTTTAATTCACTTTTGTTTCACCAAATAGCACAAACTATGAAGAAAATTATTTCTTTTTCTTATATTGATATTAGTCGTACGGTATAATATACCTGCATTAATGCCTACATTTCTGAAAAGGATTTCTTACGTAAGTTCTAATTGCCCTGTGAACCGATTATCAGTACAGTTAAATTCTATTTTTGGGAAAGTCCATCTCATTATTAATGAGATGGACTTTTACTGAGTCATTAATGCAAAGTTGAAGGAATGCTAATCCCTTCACGTTTACACAAACAAATTAAAGATCTTTAAATATCAGATTTTATTATAGTTCTTATGAAAATGGCGAATATATTCATAAATATGCAAAATAATTATGAAATATGTACGTGCATATGCAGTTATGGTAAGGTGTCCAAATATGCATTATATGCACTAAAAAAATGGTAAAAAACGTATTCTGAGGGTGGAAAATGGATAAGTACACAGTATAGAAGGAATATACCAAAAAAACAACAAATATGCATTTTGCATAAAATCCAGTCTCTAATAATAACTTAGCAGTTTTTCTCAGTGGATATTAACAATAGTTTTTCTTAGCGGATACTAATAGTTTTTCTTAGCGGATACTAATAGCCCTGAATAAATGAGAAAAAAAAAGAATAAGTGGAAGATTCCAGAGTAATATAATAAACGGAGAACAATGCCGTGATAAAATTTCAGCCGTCCCCTTATCGCAGAACTCACCTGAAGCAAACACGTGGTCATAAAACTTTCAAATCCGGGGAAAAAAAAATCCTCGATTAAATAACACTATACTAGTGAATTTAATTAAATAAAATCAATTTGACAATTCCTGCATGCCGCAGAACAGTAACACTGTTTCAATTCAAAATGACTTTTAGTTTTATTACTTCAAAGCGGAATCGTTAAGAAGAGAACGTCCAGAATGATTGTGCGTGAATTTAAGCAGAAGGATGGATACGTCATTGGTAATAAAAAAATATTACCCCCAGACGGAATATAGAAATAAAAGATAGATAATTACTCAGATATCCTGACGTGTTTAAAAAGTAATTGAGGAAGCCAACATCAAAAATTCATTAATTAATACGCAGTAATAAAGAGTTTATAACCGATTAAAAATTATACCAACCGTTACAGCAATCTATAACCAAAAGTTTAACAAAGTGTCGCTTAGATGTCTCCAAGCAAACCAAAAATGTAAAGACCAGAATTAAGTGAAAAATGGTTATTCGATAAATTAAACCGTCCTAATAGGTTTACAAAATTCTAATAAAAGAATTAACGATGTCCTGTTTACCTAGAATTGCCTAAGAGGAACAGTAATTGAAATATAAATTCAAATATACGAATAATGACTTCGCATAAAATTTCAAAATGTCAAACTTGCGCATAAGTATATTCAAACCTCCGGATTAAAAATGGGTATAGTGACATCCAAAACATTATAACATACAAACTTATGTGAAGATATTATAGTGTGAAATTGCCTATGATGTTCGATAATTAGCAATTAAAGTAAATAAATTATATTAAACGATAATATTGAATTTTGAACAGCCTATGTTGACTTAGAGTTAGCAATTAATTTAAATAAATTATTAAAAATGGCCAAACGGTATAAGGATCATTTTTAAAGCGTAACAAATTATTTCAAATAAACAGTAGATCTTTGGTAGATTATGCATGTATGTATTCTAGGGTTGAACGTTTTTTCTCCATAAAGCGTATAGCAAAAAAAAATAATCTATGGATAATTCTGAGTAAAATTGCTGAAGAGACCATAGCTCTAAGTCCGATTTGGAGCCCCCGAAATTTTCTTTTATTATTTTTAATAAAATCATCATAAAATCCTATAGAATTATAGTAAATCGCCCACGCAGTACAGGCTTGTTTGAAAGGTATTTCTTCCACCTTGAATAAATTTTTTTAGGAAAACATATTTTTTTACTTACACCTCATTGAAGTACATACAATTTACAGGAGCTTTTGTTACGATCGATTTTTTCATTTTTAAAACCGTTTTGTTAGAAAAAACGACCTAAAGAAATCATTATTTTGAAGGATTAAACAAAATAATTTATAAATTTTTAAGCTTATTTATTTTTACATCTTTTTATCGACTTAAATGTGCAATTTTAAAGATTTTTTAAATAGAAAATAAAAATATTTCGTTACTATAAAAAAAAATTCTATTCGAGGTACTTTTTGACGACTTTCTATTGTTATCGCCATAACACCTTCACGATTCGCTTCTCTGAAACTCCAAATCTATCATTTTTCATTGGAGTAGAAACTTCTGCAACGCCTTCATTTTCAACGTCTTCATTTTCAACTATATTCACATCTGATTGGTGTGGAATGTATGTTGGTTCATCACTACTTGTTGCAATTCCTGATATTATTGTGGACGTCTGCCATATGTTCAGTTATTGTCAGTTTTCTATTAGTATGTTGGTCCAGTATGAATTCTTTTAGATGTTGTGGAATCAAACCAGTTGTTTTTAACTAACAGTTATATTTACCAATATAAAACAATTCCTTTGTTGAACATACGAACGCTCTAAATTCTTTAGATTTGTTTCTATTTTTTGTAGTATTTATGTTTTTATGAAAAACATACCTAATAGAAAATGATTTTATTAGTTAAGAATCCATTTTATGCTATTTTTTAGTGTTAATATTTGATATCTACACTAAAATTTAAAAAAAAATCTTAGATTTTAATAGTGATTCTGAAAGATAGCAGAAATGCCTTTCCAGCAAGCTTATTCTGAGCAATCTACTATAATTATATGGCGTTTTATTGAAAATAATATACATTTATTAAGGAAAATATCAATTTTGACAATTTCGAGGGCACGATATCCGACTTACACTTATGGTCTCTTCAGCAATTTTACTCAGAATCATCTATAGATTACTTTTATGCTATACGCTTTATCGAAAAAAAAATTGACCTACCCCAAATTTGTATACTAAAATGTAAAATGAAATCTATTCTTTTTTTTAATTACTTTCCCCGATGATAAATAATGGACACTTTATTTATCGGCCGTTTTAGGATTCGCCGTGGGTGTCTATTATTCTATTCTATAATTTTTACGGTTTTATCCCGAAATTTCATAAATGCTGGTACCATTAAATCTCTTTATTTCGCATGTGTCGTTAGTTAGTTGGAATATGCGTCGACCGTTTAGTATCCAATTTACAACATACATGTGAATCAAATCGAACGCGCTAAGCGTAAATTTTTGAAGTACCCGAGTTACAGGCTGGACGGGATCTATCCCGAACGAAATATAGAATACAGAGATTTGATTGTGAGGCATGGATTGGAAATGTTAGCGGTGCGAAGACAAAGGAAGAGCGCATTGCTAGTGGTGAATATTCTAGATAGCCGGATCGACTCTGCATCGTTATTAGCGTGAATAAATTTATTTGCACCACGTATTCATGCTAGACAATCGGCAAATCTCGTGTGTTTCAACACCAATAACGAATATCTTGTGCAGGGCTACATTAGTACACATTCTCTTACAAAATATAATTAGAAACGAACGGAATTTTAAAAAGGGCAATGCTTCTGCTTATATTACATTTATCTTAAATTTTTTTGTGTTTATCTCTATCTGTAATTTAATATTTTCGACCCTGTATGGATGTTTTAAAATAATCAACCTTCGATTACGAAAAAGTTAAAGTATTTCAAACAGAAAGGACTTACAATCTGTTTGTATGGAATTGGTTTACCTACGTGTGTATATTGCTATATTGAATCTAGATTTTGTTATTCCATTAGGATTGTATCTTTTGGGCAAAATATAAATTATTATGATCATTATTTTGCTGTAATTATATCGAGTGGTCTTTCTGTGAGTTTCTTTTTAAATCATATGTTATTTTGGCACTGACAGCTATTTCGCGCACGAAATATTGACAGAACAGCAGTATCACATCTTCGCGGTACCAAATCAATGCATTTACACTTGAACAACGTAGGTAAATATTGAAAACTTGTAAATATGCTTTCTACATTTTACGACGCTAGTTATTCGAATTTTTTAATAGAAAAAAATTCACCCTTAACGTCCTGGCATATTAAATTTTTAGATTTACCAGAAATGTTAAGTATGATATGTTTGCTTATGATGTAAAACAAGTCCCTGAATTTTTTTAGAATTTTTTTCTTAAAATACTTGGAGGGGGGTATCGGGACTTTGAAGTCCCGTCAAAGCTAAAGATAATAAAATTTGGTTGATTTACAAAAAAATATTTTTTTTAAAATATTATTTTATATGATACATCTGTTAGAGCAATGTTATAAAAAATTATTAATAAATGTGTAGTAATAATGCATTAATTTTCGGACATGTTGTGATAATCCAAAAAACAATTTTTTCTCTCGTTGCAACATAAATATACTCCACAAGTTAAGCACTTGGAGTGAGGACGCGACTCTATTGCCATTGATGAGCATTGTTCACACCTTCTTCGTATTTTAGTAAAAATTGGCCAGTGACTTCCTCGATTACTTAGTCGAACATATTTGCTTACACTATAGTTGTATTTTCTTAGTTTTGTTGGTGCAGGACTAAGGCGACTGCAGTTTGGACTACCAGAACGTGGACTCGATCTTGGGCTACTACTTTCACCGCGAATCAAACGTTTTTAGCAAGTATTTGAATTGAGAGAACTAGTCATAAGTCCTAGACTTACTCCACGTCTAAATTCTAAGAGAGACACATTCTCTTCTGGATGCATTGTTTTGTAAATGATGTAACTGTTGACAAATACTAAATCTAGTAAACCAAAAAAAATCCGGTGCCACCATTTCTTTGAACGTCTGTTAACAGCATAAGCTTGTCGTAAACGATCAGCATGATCAACACCCCCCTGTATTGATTACAATCCATAATAATTTTTGGGCAATTTACATTTTGTTGCGTCCCATCTTTTTGTAGTCGCCGAACTGTGGTAAATTCTGTGCTATGGAAATTTGACAGCATATGAACGACTCTGTTATCATACCACTTAAAGTATGTTATGTCCATACTAGAAACTCTGTAATCGCAATCTCCTCTTTTCATGCTTTTATCTGTTTGGAGATCTTTTGGTAGACCGTCTCTTGTCTGTCTCACTGTTCCACAAGCCAGCGTATTTTCAGATTTTAATTTTTCTAATAACTTTACCGAGGTAAAATAATTATCAAAATACACTATTCTGTGTTTTCCCCAATAACTCTCTGATAGAGAAATAACGACTCTTTCTCCTAGTCCAAATTGAGCAAATTTTTCTTGAGTCACTTCATTCTTTCCTTGATAAATTTCAAATTTCTTGATGTATCCCTTTTGATCGGCTATACACCATAACTTATATCCACGTTTTATCGGCTTCGTTGGGTTATACTGTTTAAGTGTAGAACGCCCTTTAAACAAAATCATACTTTCGTCTACAGACAGCTCCGTGGTGCCATTATACAGTGTATCAAACTGAATATTTCATGTTAATGAGTGGTCTTTATACAGCTTGTCCTTGTTTTCATGAGGTATTTGTGCATTGTCATTAATATGTAGCATAGATAATATCTGTTCAAATCTATTTTTAGTCATCGTTCTCTGCACTAAATGAATCCCCAGATCTTCCGCAGATGACCAGAATTGTTTATAACTAGGCAATTTGTGATAACCCATAACGTAATTTATGCCTATGAAACCTAGTATTTCATTTGACTTGACGTTCAAAACCCTGTTTCTTTGTACGGCGTACAAATTACTTTGATAAAAAATATCATCTATCATTGAAGATCCTAATTCAGTTAAAAAATAATCTGTATAATTTTTACACGTAACAAAATGTTCCTCGATAGGACCTTCATCGAGTTGATAGGTAGGAATGTCAATAACGTTTGTTCTTTTTTTGCATTTTCTATCAATTTTTTCGGCTTTTTTCTTTGGTAATTTTTTAGTAACACTATTTGACGTACATGGTAAATCTTCATCTATTTCAGGAGCCAATGCAATGTCAGTAGTAGTTGTTTCATCATTTTCTTCAGACAGAGATGGTAAATTTTTTTCCAATTCCGTAGCAGTTATCTCCTCATCGTCTTCACTATTTTCCTCATCTGTGAGGATATTATTATCCATTGGCAGTTCTTCCAACTCCATGGCCGCTGCATTTGCGGCTTCCAGAAGCTCTTCATAATTTACAAAAAATTTCCTTCTCCACCCACTCATAATGTATAATTGTCTGAAACAACAAAATTTAAATACTTTTCTCTGAAAAGTTACTATTATTTCAAAAAATAACATAAAGCATGGATTTCGTGCAATATTTACCAGATATTGAGTTTTTTACGCTCTTGTTCACGACGGGACTTTTGAGTCCAGCACAGAAACTGCTCGATAATAACGAAATTGTTTATTATCACAACACTAACTGAATGTAATAACAAATTTTAAACTATGTTCCACCACTTCAGTTAATTATTTAACAAAAAGCACTAAACAAACTTAATTTTACTACCCCGACAAAATTAGAGCTGTATCTGCGCACCAGCTGGTTGTGTACTAACGGTTAAATTGAAATTTACTGACAACTAGCGACACCTGTTGCCACAGTAAGACTTTAAATTTGTTGATTACAGTGGACTGTGATAACCCGTCAATGCAAAAGTGGTTTTTATGAATTTATGTAAATATTATACAATTTTAAAAATACGGGACTCACAAGTCCCAACAGGACACAAAGGGTTAAACAGGATTCGAACCCACGTCCATGGCTTGCCGGACCATTGCTTTAACCACTAAACTATTAAGGAGCGTGATTTCGAATCTTTGTGGGAATGCCTTAAGTCACATCAAGGAAAAACAGATGATATCTTGCTCGTAGTCGGGAGTTGTGCAAATGCAATAAATTCGCACAACTGCCGACTACGGGTGAGGTATATATCATCTGTTTCCTTGATGTGACTTAAAAGATTCGAAATCACGCTCCTTAATAGCTTAGTGGTTGAAGCAACTGTCCGGCAAGCCGTGGACGTGGGTTCGAATCCTGCTTCAGGGAGAATTTTTCGAATAACTAACGTCCTAAAATGTAGAAAGCATATTTACATTTACATTACTTCGCGAAAATGCAATACATTTGCATTGAAAACATATTTCCAAAGTAGCTGCTGTGTTGCCCAAATAGTGTGTATTTTGGAAATAAATTTTGGTCGAAATGAAGCACAAATCGCGCTTGGTGTACGCAAATTAGTGCAGAAAGTTAGTTACACTGGAATGTTAGTCGACAACAAAAGAGGTCCTCGTACTCGCCCGTGCGCTCAGATAAGAATATTGCTGATGTAACTCAAAGTGTGCATACCCATACAAGAACACAAAACCGCCACAGATCGCAGCAACTGAACATTAGCCGGAGATCATTGATGAGAGTGCTGCAAAGAAATCTCGGATTATTCGTTTACAAGGTTCAAATGAAAAGATTTTCTTCGGAAAGTGTAAAACCTTAAAAAGTGGTATAAAACTCATTTACCACAATCAAAGTGTTGAATATGGGGCACAGTAAAGCCAACACATCGCGTAAAACTTTACACTGTGTCCACGTATACACTGGTGTGTACAAGTAGTGTATACGTGAACGCCGTGTAAAGTTGTGCGCTATTTCATATACTAGCTTTACTGTGCTCCATGTTTAACACTTTGATTAGTGTTTCATCTACTGATGATGACAACTTAATTGTCGAAATACGTATTTATGATAGGATTTATACCTTTTTTGAAGGTTTAAATGACTAAGGAATTGAAAGCCAACGACCATCCACTTTGTTATCGCTTCTCAATTTTATCCGAAGAGCAAGATCGGGGTCAAAATTGACCCTGATTTTGCTCGAAAAATGATCTTTCTCACAAACTGTCATCAAAAGTTGACATTTTCGTTAAATTTTCGGTTGATAAAGTTAGTCTTTTTGTCACCTAGCTACGAAATACTGTTATGTTCAAGAACGCGTCTTGTTCGTTCTAGAACATAAAACAAATGTCAAAACAATTTGTCATTTTTTTCGAAACTTATTTATGACTTTATTAATAATAAATAATATACTCTTTAAATAATATAGCATTTCAAACTACACACAACGCAAACGTCTAGGGATATTTTTATAACAAGACGTGTTTGTACCTGTAATGAACTTGAAAAAATAAAACAAAATTTATAGTTTATATTGTTGTTTAATTTGTCAAAAACACAGACTTTTTGAAAAAAAGAACATAAAACTGGAACAAATTTTTTTTTTTTTAAACTCACTGTTTTTTCAAAGGTCCCAAAAAATGCCAAAAACACGAAAAATAAGCTTAAAATAAAGTATGGCCACCACGTTGGTTTATCACAGCGCGACATCTAGCATTCATGCTCAAAATTACATTGTTAATGTCTGCTTGAGGTATTTGTGTCCATTGTACTCTCAGAAGCTCTCGGAATTGAAATTCATTATGGATGTTGCCCATATGTGGAGTAATTCGTCGTTGCAGCATGTCCCATACGTGATCGATGGGATTCAAGTCCGGTGACTGTGCTGGCCATGGCAATACATCAATATCCTCGTTATCCAACCAGTTTTTCTACAATACGGGCAGCATGTGGTCGAGCATTATCATGCATTAAGTGAAAGTTATCTCCAACAGCAGCAGCAAATGGACGAACGACAGGTTGGAGAATAGTATCCAAATACTGCTGACTTGTGAGGAAGCCGCGTGGGAAAATGAGCTCAGTTCTTCCGTCAATAATAATTCCGCCCCATACCATTAATGTGCCACCTCGGTATGAGTACACTTCCTGCACATGTCTCAAGCGTTCCACATTTCCAGGCTGTCTCCATACTCTCGTTCGACGAGAATCTGGACGAAATCCAAATCTAGACTCATCGCTGAATAAAATTGTAGCCCACTCATTGTCACCCCAATCCAGAAAATCTTGACACCATGTTAGTCGTGCAGCGCGATTGCCTCTAGATAGAGGTGGACATCTCAATGGTCGCCGACTACAAAGATTGGCTTTATGGAGACGATTTCTTACCGTACTACTGCCAATTGTCACATTATGTGCACGCTGTAATTCATTAACCAATTCGGGTGCTGTGATTGTCGGTTGTCTTCTGGCAGTTAAAATTAAATAACGATCTTGAGCGGCGGTTGTAGAAGCGACCATGGCCTGAATGTTGCTCGGCTGGACTCCCAGTGTCTCTAAACCGTCGCCATAATCGACTTACGACGCTTTGAGAGACTCCCAACTGTTCGGCTACTTGGGTTTGTTGCACACCAGCTTGAAGGAGGCCCACCGCTCTATTCATCTCATCCAACGTTAAATGTTGCCGTTCCATGCTAAAAACATAATAATTTTAACACACCTACTAAGCAAACACAAGACGAAATGACTAACTTCTAAATTTAACAAAACAAGAAAATTTCGGTTTTTTCGTCCCTTATGAAAAACATTGTAAAACATGTATTGCTATCTTTTTTGCATTTTTTTTTTACCAAACAGTGAGTACCTACACTAACAGTTACAGGCGAAGTAATATTATATGACCTCGACAATGTCTTTCGTTAGTTTTGAGATTTTACAAAAATATCCCTAGACTTTTGCGTTGTGTGTATTATAAACCGAGCGATTTTGAATTAAACAGAATATAAACTAGAATATAAATTGCAATATATAATTCTGAAACTACTTTTTCAAAACAACTAATATTTATTGAAATAAATGCTTTTTACATATACGACGCTAATTATTCGAATTTTTTACGGAAAAGAAATTCGCAGGATTCGAACCTACGTCCTTTGATTTGGCGGACCATGCTCTAAACCATTAAGCTATTAAGGGACTGCAGTTCGAATTGCCAGGAATGTCTTAAATTGCATTAAGAACAGATATTATACTGTGTCCGTACTTGGCAATTTTGTGCAAATCAATTGCATTTTCGCGAAGTGATTTTAATGAAATAAATGCGTCGTATACTAATATTTATTGTTTATTATATTGCTATAGTTATGATAGTCACCTCGCCTAAACCGTCTTAATTCAAACACGGTTCAAAAGATTTCAAATATAAATTAAAATGAAACGCATAACACATGTGTCTTATTTTATTGCAGTTTTCGAAAAAATATTGTTTGTATCTCGAACGCGAAATGCTTTTTTGCGTTCTCGAATGGATATTTTGCCTCGCTAAAGCTCGGTAGAATAACTTCCATTCTTAAACGCAAAAGTACCATTTCGCGTTCTAGATACAAAAATAACTATTTCGGATGAGGCGCATTTTCATCTTAGCGGCTTTTCAACAAGTAAAACTGCCTTGTTTGGGGCTTGGGAAATCCACATGGTAAAGAAATGAATCTATCCTTAGCTTGTGATTGTTTGTTGTGGTTTGTGGAGTGGTGGCATTATTGGCCAATTTTTCTTCAAAAACCATGCTCGAAACGCCATTTCGGTCAACCGGGAAGGGAGCGCTACAGAGTCATGATAACTGAAACTATCGACAATGTATTGAAAAATTGGGTTGCCATGACGGGCTTCTGTTGTGCCAGTTGAGGCAGACACATGCACGAAATTGTATTGCATCATTAATGGAAAGGACTGCTCCTGCCAACAAAGCAATAAAATTTGCAAAAGTATTGACTCGAAATTTATAGTATTTTGAAAAAAAATATATAAAAAATCGACTACTCTTTATGTTGCTTGAATATTAATTGATTTTTATGAAATTTAATTTTTAACTTCTGTAGTAAAATGTAATCCTACACACTCCGTAACGCATACTCGAAAAACAAGCGTGTTCTCTCCTTCCACGTGTAATACACTCTTACGATATTTTACGTGAAAATTGCCATAAAAACTTCTAAAACTTGATTATAAGCATTTCAAACTTGATACAGTTAAGAAAGAAAACGTCGCTCCCTCTAGGTATCAGCCTAATATGGCAATTAGTTGTTTTTATAGCACGTCGTTTTCATAAATTTCGCAAGAAATAACTTGGCAAAGAATTTGTTTTAAACTTTATATAAAAAAATGTAGTGAATACTACTGAAACGTTTAAAATGCAGCAGAAATGCAATCGTTTGAAAAGTCATAGCGAATCATTGAAGGCTAATTCTCATTTTGAACGTTCATCAACCTAAAAAAATAATGAAAATATCAATATATATATATATATATATATATATATATATATATATATAATAACTTCGTGACCTTGGTATGATATGGTAAACCTAATCAGTAGGCGATTAAAGGTCTGTATATTACTTCAAAATATATGTATTTAAAAAACTCTACATGTTTCGGCTGTGTACGCCTTTATCAAGAGAATACAAAATATGAATGACAGGATATAAATGTCAAGTAATTAAGTTGCTATGGTTTAAATTATTCAAAGATACATTCTAGTAATAATAATAAATCATGCCTTAGTATCATGCCATCTAAGGCATGATTTATTATTATTACTAGAATGTATCTTTGAATAATTTAAACCATAGCAACTTAATTACTTGACATTTATATCCTGTCATTCATATTTTGTATTCTCTTGATAAAGGCGTACACAGCCGAAACATGTAGAGTTTTTTAAATACATATATTTTGAAGTAATATACAGACCTTTAATCGCCTACTGATTAGGTTTACTATATATATATATATATATATATATATATATATATATATATATATATATATCAAAAAATATGTTGTTTGTTATTTATAGAGTCACAAAGTACATAATTGATTTTGATAAAATTTTGCTGTGTTCCTTATGATGTGTGGAAGGTTGTTATCATATTTTTCTTAATTAACAATTTGTCAAACTACATGAATTTCTATAGGAAAAAATCGTATAGCAATTTTAAAATAATACGGGCGTACTATTGAATATTTGTATTTTTAAAGAATTTTTATTTATACAATTGGAAAACAAACGGGTGGTGATCTATAAAATACGAAATATATTTTTATATACATTTATATACATTGAGTAAAGGAGTATTAATATTAACTAGCAATAATTTCTCAAGGTTTCCTTCTGTAAAATTTGTTCTCTTTGAATCATATGCATCCTTGTAGTTAGAAAACGTCCTTTCTACATCGGAACTAGTTATAGGTGCATACCGGAAATATTCTATTATTTCAGTGTATTTAGCAGTTAGATTTTGAGGCACTGTCCCCACACACAATTGCCGCAATGTTATTAAATCTGGGTTTCTATTAAAAACTGCATCTAACTTTTGCCGAAGGCCACATCCGAAGCCACTTGGAATATTTTGCAAATTATTAATACCAAATCTAATGTGGTTAATCCATCATTTAATTTGAGATTTTGATTTTCAAAATAAGTTATTAGTTTTGGCAAATTTCCAAAGTGTTCCTGAAGAAAGTATAATTGATTTTTTAAATTCGGAATTTGTATTAGTTCCTTGCACTCAGAAATACTTCGAGCATCGTCATTTAGACATGGAAGGAAATTTTGTAAACTATCAAAATTCTCTGCATAAAAACTAGTAGCTTCCAACCATGTTCCCCATCTAGTTATTACCGGAGATGAAGGCAGTGACAAAGATGGAAGTTTCTGTAAAGAGCTACTCTCAATGGTGCTTTTCCGAAAACTTTTTAAAAGCGGATACAAGTCTATCAACTTCCGGAAAGGTGTCTGATATATTCACAGATTCTGTGGAGAACATATTGCTATTAATTGTGATGTCGTACTTAGCTTATTCACAATTCACAACCAATCTGTCCAGCTTGTATATTCAGTCGGTTTATTTTCACGATGAGACAGCTTTTCCCTCAAGGTTCCAATTGAAAAACGTGGTTCTTCTCTTCTACAAAATTTTTAGGCGCCAGTAAAAGAGTTTAAACAAAGGTAAAAAGAAAATCACAATAAATTTAAATGAAACTTTAATACAAAAAAAAAAAACATATCTTTATGAAGTATAAAGATCAATATTGCGTCATTAAACAATATTATTAAGGTAAAATTATTATACGAAAATGACCGTAGCGTATAATTAAACTTCCTTAGTGACAACCGAGCAAAATTAAACTAATAAATTGCAAAGAAGTATTTTAATTTCTCCCACAATAACCAACGTAAACAACCAGATATGACAGCCCGAAACAAACCTTTGACGCATGTGCAATCCACATGAAAAAAATGTGCCCTTGAATCCAACGTATAAAATTTTATCGTTAACAGAAATTTTGTATATAGAAATTTTAAAAAACGTTCTTTGTCATTTAATTCATATAACTAAGCATAAAATATGAATCTATACATACAAGATAATAATATAAAAGATAATAAGGATAATATAATTTTACTTACGTAGAATAAAAAAAAATATTTTTTTTTTCGAGACATGAGTTAGGAACCTTTAAAATTATCAATTACGAGTACTACAAACGCGTAAATAAATCGGTATGAAATCAAGCACCAAAACACAATTAAATCAAATCACGAAGTTAATTAGCAAAGATAAATAAAAATTATCTTCTCATTACGTCTTCCTAAACTCGGTGTACAATAATGTCTGCGGAAATATCAGAGTAACCGGCGCACTACAACTACGCAAGTCAAAAATATAAATGGTTCAAAATAAAATATGCATTCATAAATAATAAATTTCAAAAATTATACACTGGCATCCAAAATAATTGCACAATCTTAATAAGAAAACTTTTCATAATATTTGCGGGGAAAAGTCCACAGCACTTTGTTACACAAGTAATATGCAGCATATTAGGATATGTTTCCTTTAATAGTCTGCTTGTTCTTAACATATATGCAGCACTGTCACCGACAAATAAAAGTACTTTTTCTTTGTACCTGTCGTCCGAATGAAGCATTTGTTGCATATTCTCGTAAACGGTTTTAGCTACTGCGTCCTCATCAACTGTATTTATAACTTTTATTGTTATACATATGCGTTATATGGAATAGATAGATGTAGTACACCAGCTACAACATTTACCACACAGCGTCCTAATATATCTACAGTTTCGTCGACACTTATCCATAGGTACTGATTTGAAAGATGGCTTCTAATGCGTTCTACTGCTTTCGTCTAGCATTTAGAAACATAATATTTGCGTAAGGTTGATTCATCAGGAACATTTCGACTAGTATATTTTTGGAGAAATGTTTTGAAGGTGAGATTGTTAGGTTTATTTAATGGAATATTTACCGTTATTCAAGTTTCAGTTCTTCGTTAAAATTGTCAGATTTCAACGGGTCTAATTTCTGTGTATGTCGTTGCGATGCTAAACCGTTTTACGTGCGATTTCTTGGAATTTTTTTACGATATTTTACAGGCTTTGCAATACATTTCGGAATCACTGGCAATGGACATACAATCAGTTTGACCCTTAATCCCACTCGCCATTGTTTCATGATGCTATTCTCGACATTGTTCCGTATCATATCTGAAAAAGTATCGGAAACAATGTTCTAGATCTAAATAAATGAAAATTAAAAATGTTTACGTAAGTTATTAAACTTAACGAAATTCACTGGAAACTTACGTCAAAATAATTGGTAGAAATCGATTCAATGAAACGATATTAAACAGGATCTATTACAAAAATTACGAATTATGTAATTACCAGTTAAAACAATGAAAAAAAGAAGCTGTCTCACCGTACTTTATTTATCTTACGAAATACAAACTAATAAATGAAATGAATTATAAAAACTCCTCCAGCTTCTATCTACGCACATGAAGAAAGGAATTTAAACGTAATATTGAAGTAATTGCGTCACAATTCAACGACATAAAACAGATGTGCGGTTGACCGAATGAATAGTGCTATTCAATAATTGCGTGTTGTATTTAGCGATGTTATAGGCTATTTATATGATCCATCGTAATTTCGGCCTTTCGTGTCCGGTTCCTAATCATTATATAAAGACCATGACAACTTGACATATAAAATATGGCAATACAAAATATGCTGTCATTTTTTATAATTATATGTAATTGAATGTTCATATTTAAGAAAAAACACTCTTTGAAAAATGCGACAAATGCCGAAACATGTAGAGTTAATGTATTGTGCTCCAATTACTTCCGTCAATGTTGAACGATCTTTTTCCACATTCACACACTTGCTGGACAACAGAAAATATTAATGTAAAATAGAAAATTTACGAAAGCATCTAATTGTTAATTGTGCTTAAAAGTGCTTAAAAGGATCGATCATCCATTATAAATCATAAGTAAATAGATATACTTATGGTTAAATATTATTTATTTATCCATCTCTCTCTCTCTCTCTATATATATATATGTATAGGATGTTACTAAGAATGTCGTGTATTTATTTTATTGGCCGTATAATCAAACTAAATAAAAATATTTTTTTTTGGTTTTAGCGCCCTTTAATGAAATCAAACAAAAACGACGTTTCGACTTTAATTAATTATTAGTCTTTGTCGAGTTTGTAATGGAATATGAAATTATATTTGTAATAATATTTTAAATGAAAATTTTTGTGTAACTAAACTCCCAATTATTCTATTTGTTAATTAATGCTTTTTATGAACTAAACTATCTTAAACTATACTCGTACACTTCACAAACAACTATGAAAAGAAAAAGAAAAAAAAATTGTGAAGTGTATAGTTTAGTTCATGAAAGCATTAATTAACGAATAGAACAATTGGTGAGTATAGTTACACAAAAATTTTCTTATGAAATATTATTAAAAACATAATTTCTTGTTCCTTTACAGTTAATATATACCGTATGTGTTAAATATCATTAGGCATAGAGATTCAACGTATGAGTACATACAATGTATATGTATATGAGAAAGCCAGTCCAATGCCAGCGAAGACCGCGACGACTGACGATTGTCTCCGATACCGATTGACTGGAAATTTTGCATTCAGTCTAGCTGCGGCCGTTACAGTTTGAAAGCGTACAATAAAATTAATGTATAATCGCTCTTTATACACCCACTGAAAAGCTTCAGTTAGTAAAATGGTTTTATGCTGGCAAGTCTGCAATGGAGTGCATGAATTTGTTTGCGCTGACTTTTGCAGACCGTTCCGTACCTTCCAGACAAACAATTTATAATATTATAAATAAATTTGAAACTTGTTTCTGTCTCAATAATTGTACGAAATGCAAACCAAGAGAGGTATCACCACAAAAAATTGAGGAAAGAGAACGGCGGGGTGTATTAATTTGTAGTATTGTGGAAATTGATAACACGAGATCTACTAGAAGTGCTGCCGGGGAATTGGGTACAAGTAACACACCTATTTCACAAATAAATAAAACACACATAAGATGTTTTAGATTTACACTTTATTAATAAAATAATGACAGCTTTTCGCTAACACAGTAGCTTCTTCAAATTCAACTTAAGACTAAAGATACATACAATATACAGCGTTAAATCAGGTAGTTGACCCAAGTTAAAATTCTAGGAACTATTACATTTATATTTTGCTTTTTGAAAACTATACCATGTCCTACTTGTGTGAGGTTTAAGTTTAATTATATAACATAAGCAACTATGAAACAATATTTCAATGGGTGTACAGATTTAACAGTGGGTATGAATTCAAGTCTAATTTATCGTTTAGTCACATTTCTGAGTTTTTGAGTTTATTAATTTTTAAAGACTATAAACAATTTAGTTTTCTACCTTTATTTTCTACATGTATGATATCGAATTGTAAATTAAATTCGTGTTCATTCTCTATTAAATGATTAGAGTAGGTTGAGTCAGTTTTCTTATTAATATAAGAATGATAGTGGTCTTGGATTCTTGGAGTCTTGGATTCGCTACGAATCCAAGACCACTATCATTCTTATATCAATAAGAAAACTGACTCAACCTACTCTAATCATTTAATAGAGAATGAACACGAATTTAATTTACAATTCGATATCATACATGTAGAAAATAAAGGTAGAAAACTAAATTGTTTAGAGTCTTTAGAAATTAATAAACTCAAAAACTCAGAAATGTTACTAAACGATAAATTAGACTTGAATTCATCCCCACTGTTAAATCTGTTCACCCATTGAAATATTGTTTCTTAGTTGCTTATGTTATATAATTAAACTTAAACCTCACACAAGTAGGACATGGTATAGTTTTCAAAAAGCAAAATATAAATGTAAGAGCTCCTAGAATTTTAACTTGGGTCAACTACCCGATTTAACGCTGTATATTGTATGTATCTTTAGTCTTAAGTTGAATTTGAAGGAGCTACTGTGTTAGCGAAACAGCTGTCATTATTTTATTAATAAAGTGTAAATCTAAAACATCTTATGTGTGTTTTATTTATTTGTGATATGGATTTACATCAAGCAAAGGTCGAAACAATCAAAGAATTTACAACTATTTCACGTATTTGGAAACGTAATGGTTTAAAATGTTTCAAATATTCGAAAACTCAAGAAATATTTCCCGAGGACAATTTCCGGAGAATGGAGTTTTGTCAAGAGACGTTATGGAAAAGATACATCGAGATGAAAATTTCGTTAAAAATATTCTCTTCACCGATGAATCAACTTTTCCATTACACGGAAAGCACAATCCCTCTGTTCTTCGATATTGGGCTTCGGAAAATCAACATCGGCATTTTGCAAATCGCACTCAGTATCCTCAAAAACTAAACGTTTGGGCAGGTATTTTAGGTGACCATTCTATAGGCCCCTATTTTATTGATGGTATATTAAATGCCGACAAGTATCTTGAATTTCTGAAAAATCAAATACTTCCCGCCATTCAAAACATTGGAATAAATCAGGAAATCGTTTGTTTCAACATGATGGCTGTCCAGTACATAATGCAGTGAGGGTAAAGGAATTTCTAGGAGATGACTTTTCCTGACCGTCTTATTACTAGAACAGGAAATATTAAATGACCCCCGCGATCTCCTGATCTATCTCCAAATGATTTCTTTTTGTGGGGATATCTAAAAAATATTGTTTATACTCATGAAGCTGGTCGAGCAGAAAATTTAGTTGCCTTGAGAGAAAAAATAACTGAGGCTGCGAATTCATTAACTGCCGACATGTTAGAAAATGTAAGAGCTAATTTCTATGACCGCCTAGGGCAATGTCTTGCTGTGCAAGGAGGAATTTTTGAACCTCTTATATAATTTATTATAATTTTTAGAATCTTTCTTATTTATTTTATTAGGATTATTCTTTAATATTATTAGAATTACGCTTTTGTTTATGCGACGCACCGCAGCTTAATCATTTCATGCATCTACTGAAAGAAATAAGAAAAGCAAATCCCTTGCAATTCGTAAATGTTATTTTAGAAAGTATTGCAAGTACCTATGTCGATGGTCAAATGATTACTGCTAACTTGTATTTGCGAAACAATCGGAGACAATCGTTGCCGGCATTGGATCGGCTTTTCCATATACATATACATCGTATGTACTCCTACGTATTTCCTATGCCTAATGATATTTGACACATGTGGTATATGTACAAACTTGACAAAGATTAATAAAATTATTAAAAGTCAAAACGTAATTTTCCTAAATAAATTTGTTTGATTTCATTAAAAAAATGTTTTTATTTAGTATAAGTATAGATAGATACGTATATAATGAATAATTAATTAAATCGGGTAAGCGGTCTGTCAAATAAAAATTCATTTATTTTAACCTCTATATTTCGTAACCATTGGTTACTTCTTCAGAAGGAGAAGAACAGGGTTAGAAATTAGCAATTGACGTAAGTAAACATGTTAAAATCGATTATTTTGCTTTAAATTGACCAGCTCTTGGTTTCACGTTAACCTTTAAAAAAAACGTTCAATGTCAGTACAAGTGTTGTTTCATTCCAAGATCCGATGTGACAAAACGAGCTTTAGTATATACTATATACGCATATGATTGGAAACAAATGACTTGTTAACACATTTCCTTAATTATAAAACTATCGTTTTTTTTTTGTTTTTTATTATCTTATTTCTTTATCTTGTTAATTATTACATTTTCTCTTCTTTGTTTTGTAATTGTAAGCTTTACCTTTTATTAAGTAATAAAGAATATGTTCTTTTTCGATTACAGAGCTTTGATTAGGCACAATTATCGAATACACCTAGTTCCTACTATAAAATTTTTGATTTAAATGAGGAAAAGCGATGGGAGCTTCAGACTAGTCTAGTCCCGTAGGCGAAATATAGATGGCATTATTTTATGCATCAATCTCGTAACGTTTTGCATGCACTCTAATTTACTAATATTATATTAATGTAAAGAAAATCGCTTCTCAATAATGAATATTCTGTTGTTACAACTTATGAAAATTAAACATCTCTTTTTAAAGAATTTTAATATTTACAACGCCGTCCTCGTTTGAGAAAATTTCCCACACGCGCGTCTCACAATCCTTTAAAATCCGTTTGATGCATGTTGATGTCCTACGTATTTACGTGAGTAAATGTCTGTAAATGGAATAGGTTTTCCCATGCAAATAGAATGCGTACAAAGATAGGCGAGACACACAGAGAGACATACCAGACAAACGTTTCCTATTGTTACCGATCCCTTTTGAAATAATGTGAAAATTAACGGTTTGTGGAACTGAAAATTGCGAAGAATAAGATTTATGTGTTTAAAATCGTCTATTTCTTGAGTCTAATAAAACAACTACTTAAAGATTATGTATTTTGTTTGTGCTTGTATAATAAGCCGCTTCATCCATTTCATGTATTCTTTTATGTTTACATTCCTTATATTTTTCTTTTTGCGTCGTGCTTGTTACTTTCCTCGGGACGGTGCATCGATGTAAACAATCACAATCTTCCAACTACAAAAGCACTTCACCGCTTTTTCCTTTTCGTCTTATTTGATACGGAAAAGAAGCGTTCGGCTTGGGTCTCCAAAGATATCTTCTATTCTCTCCTAAGACTTGCACAATGAACCGGAGGATTTTAAACAAACTCCGGAAATGAATCCGAACGATAGCATCATTATCGCTGTCGCCCAGAGATGGCGGTCCGATACGTACCCTGTATCTTTTAATTCTGAATCCGATGTCGACATGTCATGACGTTTCGTTTCTCTTCTCGTGTTGGATGCGTCGACTAGGGTGGGATCGAGTTGGAGAATCGCGAGCGCGTGGGATATTTTCCATGCTGATCGTATCCACCTGCTGTAAGATCGTTATTAGTGCATGCAAGTAGAACGAATCCGGGGTAAACGAAGCCAATCGTTCGAACGCGTTGCGATTTCGAAATGTGGAGGAGGTGCTACATTATTTAATTGAAGTATTGTTGAATTCGGTGCTTCGTGCTCGTTCGTGAAAGTGTATTTTGTCGTCCTGTATTTTTACTTTTTTTGATTTTACGATCGTTAAATTTGAATATATTAAATGCACAAAGGAATCTCTTTGTTTGGTTTTTGAATTTTACAAAAACTATTTCTATTTACTTTTTTTCAATAAATATTCTTTCTTTAACAAAAAAATTAATAATTATATTCTGCTAATCTAAATAAATCAGAGACTGTGACTTATTCTGTAAAATTCAAATCGCGAATACATATTTCTATATCCATGTTGTCATGATCTGCAGCAGAAAAAGGTATTACAATCCGAATCCTAGCACACTTTATACAAGCAAGCCCTAATATACTTGCTATAATGAAAAGTTGATTTCATTCTAGATCTCAGCAACCAATAAAGCTCTTTTGATGCGGTCTTTTTTAAATAATCCCAATATATACGTTGTAACTAGAGACTGGAAAATATGCAGTAAAAAGTTTGCCAAAAATGCATCTTAAAATACACAATAGGCATTTATATATTATGTTTTAGGAAATTTAAATTAATTTGTCGTATTTACAAATTATATATCTATTTATTACAATAAGTAACCATTAACCATATATTTTTTTTTAATTTTCCATAGTTAAATAAAATTATGTCTACAGTCTGTATGTACGATGTGTCCGAGATAAATAGGGCCACTATGGGGATCTCGGAAACCTTAAGAAATACAGATTTGGTTAAATTGGAGAAAAGTTGCGTAATCAAAGGTCTAAGAAATTGGCGTTTAGATTTTCCTGAAAATTTTTTAGTTTTTGAGAAATTTTGAAAAAATAGAATTCTTCGATTTTACAAACTATTTTTTCTTGGCGTTAATATTTGACGTAGAGCAAAACCAATGGCACTTCTCGACAGCAACTTTTAATGCTGTTTAAGGTGGCGTTAGTAGTTGTTTAATCAAACGTTTCGTCTTTGCGGAACCATCACAAACTTATTTTTTTTAAAACGGCCCTGATGTGTTTATATTAGATTCTGAAAACCCTTTCTATTGAGAATTCAACGACTTATCATACTTTATCATTTAATTGCGGTTTCATAATTTTTTCGACCTTAGTCAAGAAAATTACTAGTACGGACCTGTACCAATTTTTTTAAATTTTTTTAATAATAAATGATTTGTTATGTTCAATAACAGTTTCTTTCATTTACATATCTAATAGCAATCGAATGGCTACATTTAAAAAAACGAAGAACAAATCAAATTAAATTAACAGGAGACATAAAAAGTAAAATGCATCAACAAACCAATATGAACAAAACAAAGTTTAGAGCATATGTTCGAAAAGATTTCCATTATTTTCCAGGCACAGATAGCACCTTCTCACCGTCGATTCTAACATCCTAGTAAGCATTTGTGGAGTAATATTGGCAAATGCTTCCAGTGAGGGGGTTACCCCTCACTTCTTCATCTGTTGCAAAATTTTGCTGATAAACATGATTCTTAACGAACGCTGGCCAGGGTGTTTCCGAATGCGTGCTAATGATTTTCTCTGGAAATCTCATTGAAAGATATTCCCGAACGGCTCTAGAATTATGTGCAGGTGCACCATCTTGCTGTATCCAAGAGTTATGAATCATTGCTAGCGGCATGCTATCGAGAGCATCCTCTAAATCGTTTTATAGCAAATGTAGGTAACGCTCTGATATTAAGGTATGGTGGTAAATATACGGTCCTACAATCGTTGTACCGAAAATACCAGCCCACATATTAAAACCAAAACGGCGTTGATGCCTTGACGTTTTGTTTAAACGTGGATTGGTTCCAGACCAATAATGGACATTTCATCTATTGAAAATACCATTATTCGTAATCATACTCTCATCAGACCATATTATTTGATAAGGAAAATTCATATTCTCTTGACATTTTCTTGTGTACCATTCACAGAATGAGCGACGTCGTTCTACATCACCTGGTCTAAGTCCTTGACAAATTCTGTACTTGTACGGATGTAATTTTTGTTTTTTTTTAAATACAATGTGTCGTTGATTTTGGTTTACCAATGTTTTGTTCAATCCGCCGGACTGATGTACCGGGATCCTCAGTGACGGCCAACAGAACATTTTGTGCGGTTTCGTCATTGCCCATTTTTCGCCGGGAATATATGTAGTTTCCCGACGAAAAATTTTTTTTTTCTAAAAGAGCCATATGCTTTTAAGGTTTGCTACTAATTTCCTAAAAGTCCTTTTATTTGGCTGTCTCCTTTGAGGATACTTCTGCAAATACATACGCTCTGTAACAGAACAATTTTGGTTGGATGAAATGAAACATGCCACCATGTCAAGCTTTTCTTCGTTAGAAAACATAATTAATAGAAAAAAATTTAATAATTGCACAAAAAATTAGACACCAAATTAATGTTTCAAAAAACCAACGCAACTGTCAATCCAAATACAACAGTACCACATTTGATTTCCAAAGCTTGCTTTCGTCTTGGTGATAATGGCGTTTCATACATTTGGAAAACGCAAAAAAATCGAAAAAATTACGAAACCGTAATTAAATGATAAAGTATGATAGGTCGTTGAATTTGCAATAAAAAGGGTTTTCAGAATCTAAAGTTGGATTAAAAAACTAATAACGCCACCTTAAACAGCATTAAAAGTTGCTGTCGAGAAGTGTCATTGGTTTTGCCCTACGTCAAATGTTAACGCCAGGAAAAAATAGTTTGCAAAATCGATAAATTCAATTTTTTCAAAATTTCTTCAAAAACTAAAAAAATTTTCAGGAAAATCTAAACGCCAATTTCTTAGACCTTTGATTACGCAACTTTTCTCCTATTTAACCAAATCTGTATCTCTTAAGGTTTCCGAGATCCCCATAGTGGCCCTCTTTATCTAGGACACATCGTATATACAGACCGTAGACAACCCAAGATGTGAACGGTGCATTCTTAAAAGTAGGTATTAATGAGACGGTTGTATTGTCTTCATTAAAATTGCTATTAATTACATTATTTATTGATTTTAATGTAGCAAAACCTCCATTTTTGCGTAGAATTTCGGCCAATTTTTCTTTATTTTTTCTTCTAGTTAATCTATTGACTTTTCCAATTTTCTCTTCAATATCATTTACAATGCCAACACTATCATTTAAAGATCATTTCCTAGCTTTTAATCTAGTAATTGCCTCTATCTTAATCTAGTAACGCTAAATATTTTCCAAGACTCTGGATCAGGTACGTAGATGCCATTCTCTCGATTTTTTATACACGGAAATGTGTTCGCTAAACAATTAAATTTGAAATTTCCGACTATTAAATTTACGGTGGAAAAGGAAAGCAATGATAGGATACCATTTTTAGATATATTAGTAATTAGAAATAAGCATACAATAGAAATCGATATTTTCCGGAAAGAAATCAATGTCAATAGATTCATCACCGCGGATTCAAATCATAGTTTTCAACATAAGACAGCTCCTTTTAATTTCTTAGACAATCGGTTACTAAACTTTCCGTGAACAAAAGAAAGATATGATATAGAACTAGATTTCATTAAAAACATCGCGAGGTATAAAGACTTTGACATAGAAATAATTAATAAATTAATTATAATAACGAAATTTAAAAAGACAATCCACGAATCCACAAGCTTGATATCTCAACGTAATCAGGGGAAAAGTACACGTGTTTACCATACCATCCAATCACGAAAAACATTAATAGAGTTGTTAAAGAACGAGATCTCCAAGTTGCGTTTCGGTCCGAAAACACCATCAAAAGCCTCCTAGGGAATACCAAAGATAAAATTAATTTGAATTTGAAATCAGGTGTATACGAAATTAATTGTGGTGATTGTAATGTGAAATATATAGGCCGAACAAAACTCTCAATAATAACCCGTTTTAAAGAACACAAATCACATATTAGATTCAATAGACCAGAAAAATCTAACGTGGCCAATCATTTATTAGACACATATCACAATATGTCGATTAAAGGGTTAAAACTTGTCAAAGCCATCAACAATCCCAGAGATCTTGACCCATACGAAAGCATTCATATCGTTAAAAGCAAACGTAATACGATTAACTCGAACAACGGCTCGATCCCGTACAGTTAGTTGTCTTCTTTCATTCTTAGAAAAGAGGTAGAAAGGTTAAAGGCGTGCGAATAGAGAATGAACACATATTGTTGCCATTTTCTTAAGAGAAGTAATTTTTAGTCTGTACATTTTTATTTTAAAATCAGTGTATACGTGGACGCTGTGTAAAGTTGTTGCGTTATTATATGTGTTAGCATTACTGTGCCCCATTTGCGACACTTTGATTAGTGGGTTTATCTACTGATTATGACAACTTAGTTATCGAAATACGTATTTAGGATACGATTATTAATTGTGATAAGGGGTTCTACACCTTTTTTGCGAATTTTACCTATTTCACAAATAACCACACTAAACAAAATGCCCTTTTAAACATAACAAGTGTTCATTTGAAAAGTCAATCTAGTAGCATGTGATTTACTGAGAACATTTTGAAGTATGTCGTAAATTAAAATGTACTACTTAACCTACGAAGTCGTATATTTTGACAGTTTCATACATACAAATAAATAACAAATAATAGGTACTTATTGAAAACTATAACAAATGTTGAAAATGTTGTCCTTCAAGATCAATGCATTTTAAAATCCTCCGTTCAAAGTTTCTGATGATATTCTGCAACATTACTGGATTGTTATTAATTTCCATGCATTTCTGTTCGATTCTCTGCAGCATATCATTCAAATTCAATATAGGTGTTCGAAATATGTTATTTTTTAGATAAGGCCGCAAAAAGCAGTCGCAAGGTGTAAAATCGCATGAACTGCGGGCCAGGCAATTTCAGTATTTCGACTAATTATACGCTCATCAAAAAAATCTCTTAAATAATCCAAAGATTCTGCAGTACAGTGACAAGGTGCTCCGTCTTGTTGGAAATATGCATTTTGAAGTTCATCATCATGCAACTGATTGACAAATGGTTGTAAAATTTCTGTACGGTACCTTTGAGCAGTTAACGTTCCCTGAAAAAATATTGGTCCAATGATTCGCCTTTGGCTTGTCGCTGCCCAAACACCAATTTTTTCTGGATGTAGCGATTCTTCATTAATTACATGTGGATTTTCACTACTCCAAATTCTTGTATTTTGTGAATTTAGGTATCCCGTTTTATAAAACCATGCTTCATCAGTAAAGATGACTCTTTGCGAAAGTTCTCCATTATCGTTCATATTTACAAACCAATTACAAAACTGTAGTCTACGTGGGTAATCAATTTCTAACAATTCTTGTACTGCTGTGACACGGTATGGATAAAGTTGCATATCTTTTTTTAATAACTAGTGAGTTGTACCAACAGAAAGGTTTATTCGTTGACTCAAATGTCGAACAGATGTTTGTGGTTCAATTTTCCATTATTTCTTCAACACGATTGACAACTTGAGGTGTACGATTCTTAACAGCTCCGCTGCCTGATTTTCTTAAGAGACTACCACTTTCAGAAAAAAGTTTTAAAGTTCTATCCAAAGTATTCTTAAATTGTATATAATCTATTACAAAATGTGGAAACTCAACTTGAAATTCTACCATGCAATCTTGAACTGAATAAACCATCAATTTTATTACCACTTCGAGAATAAGCCTGCACTAAAAAAATGTTCTAAAGTGAAAGCCATTTTAAAACTGAGAAGCAATTTATTTAAACGGGAATCGACGCACGATTATTTTATGCACTAACTGATATTTGTGATTGACATTATCAAATGTCATTTGGATTTACGTTTGCGGAACAACAAACACATACTAATATATTTGCGTCTTATTCTATCAAAATATCAAAGTAACCTAGATTGACTTTTCAAATGAACACACGTTATTTAAGGTAATATTAGTAGTTTCTATTATAAATTCTTAAATATTAGTCACTCTGTTTATAACATCCATACAAATATAACTATAATGCAAATGTTTTCATTAATTTTTCACCTGCTTCTATTGATATACTTGCTTAATTTCACGGTTAAATTATTACTAACATTTTAGATTCACGGTATTGCTAGTTAACTAACATCGATAGTAACCGGAAACAACTTCCTTAATGACAAGTTTGCTTTAGAGGCGATACGCTCCACCAATGATCGGATTATATTAGACCGCGCAGGGTGAGAATCTCCGCTTTAACTGTCCCACTACCTTGACTATCTGAAGATCTCCACAAGGGTACAAAGTCCTTACACGCTCCTGATGACTTGCTAATGCCCAAGAAGAAGGCGTTCTTAATCTATAACATTTGCATACTTTGATCTCCAAAGAGAGGAACTACCGTATTTTCAACTCCAACGATTTTAAGGCAATTTAAGTGAGATTTCTTTGTGAATTTCTTTTTTTTTTGAGCTCATTTGAATTTAGATTTATATCTTTAATTTATTCGTTTTCGGAAGAGCTTTTAATTTATGATCTTAATTTAAAATGAGATTTTTAATGTTCTTACGAGAAATATGTGCATTTTATAGAGCAATAAGGAACTTGTAATTTCTAAGAAGAATATGATGTCTATCAACCGAAGGACAGCTATATTTTTTTACTCTACTGGATTAAAGTATAACGTAGAGGAAAAAAATCGACACAGAAATAATAATAATAGTAATAATAAAAGTAATCTAATGATAATTCAGAGATGCAGTTTAGTTAACTTGAGCCAAATAAGTAAAATCAATCTCAGTTTATGGGAAAGAAAATAAGAAGCGAAATAGAAACAAAAAATTTGATTCGATTGACAGAAAAACAAATATCTACCTTTCATACGAATATTTTATGTTAAATTAGAAAAATTATTATTAATAGCCCATTTCATTTCAATAATTATACAGTGCGTCCATAAAGTATGGACACAAGCGCGTAGTAACGTTATTGTGCATTATTTGACAAAATGCAAAGATATGTCGATTAATGTTTTTTATTAGCTATATTTAGATGCTACCATTTTGTTTTTCCGTCGACCTTGAATAAGTTATGACGTCATTGATATTTTTTTAAAATGTCATCCCCATTTTTTTTATGGATTTTGAAAGCTTTTACAATTCTTATTCGATTATGTAGAAATTTTGGTATGTTGAATTAGAACATTTTTGAGTAAATTGCCTTCTAATTCTAAGTTTTATTTTTGACATTTTCAGTATCAAATTTATAACAAATGCTCAAAATGTTTTCCTTCATTTTGTTGACAAAATCCTAAGCAATGATAAATTCTATTTCGCACATTCTGTAATATTTCCGGAGTGATTAGTCTGGTTTCGTAAATGATGCGTTGTCGTAAAACATCCAAATTTTCCGGTTGTGTCGCATAGACTTTTGATTTTAAGTAACCCCACAAGAAGAAGTCCAGAAGGCCATTCAATTGCCCCTCTTCTTCCAATCCATCTGTTAGGAAATGTATTATTGAGGTATTGCTATAGTGCCGAGAAGCACCATCCTGTTGATACCAAATTCTACGATCTGGCAAATGTGGATCCTCATTATTAGGAAAAAGAACCGCTAAAGCGGGTATCAATTCATTCATAAAAAAATTCAAGTATATTTCCCCAGTCAAGTTTCCATCAAAGAAAAACAGTCCCACAATGCGATCGCCGATAATCCCTGCCCATACATTTAGTTTTTGCGGGTATTGGGTATGTGTCTCTTGCATCCAATGAGGATTATCAGTCGACCTAAATCGACAATTTTGTCTATTCACAGTGCCATTCAATGTGAAAGTAGCTTCGTCAGAAAACAAAATGTTGATGAGAAATAGAGGGTCATTATCAGAAAGTTGCATCAACCGTTCACAATATTCCAAACGCCGATCAAAATCATCCTCAGACAACTTTTGAACTAAATTCATTTTATAGGGATGATACTTTGATTTATGCAAAAGTTTCCCGACTTTAGCCCTTGCTACGTCAAATTATCGACTAAGTTGCCGTGTGCTTGTATGAGGTCGTTCTTGAACTGTTAACAAAATGTCAACTTGAGTGTCTAGGGCCGTTGATGGACGTCCACTTTTTGGTTTATCTCGAACGAACCCTTCTTCCAAAAATTTTCTGTTAATTTTATTTACAGTTGAAAAACCGATAGGGTCCAGTTCAGGATGCGTTTCATTGAACAACTCTGCTACTTCCCTAATATTTCGACGTCTATCTCCAAACCCAATCATCATGAGCACCTCAATGCGTTCCCATTCAGATAAATGCATCTCAGAGAATGAATAATTAAAACACTTTACACCAACAATTAGGATTAAATAAAAATGTTGTGATTCGGATTATTTACAATCTGTCAAAAAAATTACCTTGTCACTTTGGGAATGACAGAAAGATGAAAAATGATTACTCAAAAATCAAAAATTTTCTAATGTAACAAAACAAAATTTTTACATCATCGAATAAAGAATTGTAAAAGCTTTCAAAATCCACAAAAAAAAAATGGGGTTGACATTTAAAAAAATTATCAATGACGTCATAACTAGAGACTGGAAAATGTGCACTAAAAAGTTTGCCAAATATGCATGCAATATGCACTTAAAAAATCCCTAAATATGCACTTACAATATGCAATATGCACTTATGATGTGCATTTATTTATTATGTTTTAGGAAATTAAAATTCATTTGTCGTATTTACAAATTGTATATTTATTTATTACAATAAATTGTCGTATTTACAAATTATATATTTATTTATTACAATAAATAACCATATATTTCTTTAAATTTTCCATAGTTAAATTATGTCTACGATCTGTAAGTATATGTTTATATTGGGAAAATGTTCTTTCAACATCGCAAGATGTGATCGGTGCATTCTTAAAACTAGGTATTAATGAGGGGCTTATATTAATGTCTTCATTAAAATTGCCATTAATTACATTATTTATAGATTTTAATGCAACAAAACCTCCATTTTTGCTTAGAATTGCGGCTAAATTTTCTTTAATTCTTTTTCCAGTCAATCCGTTGACTTTTCCAATTTTCTCTTCAATATCATTTACAATGCCAACACCATCATTTAAAGATAAATTTCTATCTTCTAATCTAGTAATTGCCTGCTCAATTATCGCAAAATTAGATTTAATATATGATAGCTGATTTTGTATTGTCGAATTATTGAAAATTACATTACACTTTTCTATGGCAAGACTGGTTGCTGAATCTAATTGAGTTACATTTTTGATGCCTTCGTAATTATCGGCAAGAAACACAGCACATTTAAGCCATGTTCCCCATTTTGTTAAGATAGGTTCTGGTGGCAATGGAATGCCGGGAAGCATTTCGTTATATAATTGCACTCGTAAGGGCGCTTTTAAAAATACTTTTTTGATATTACTAATTAAATTATTTACATCTGGAAACTCTAATCTAACTTTTTCAGCAACCCTATTTAAACCATGAGCCAAACAAGCCAAACAATGGATTAAATTGGGAAAAAAAATTTTCAGACTTTGAGCTGATTTTAACATATACGAAGCGGCGTCAGTTACCATTAACAGAAATTTTTCAAAAGGTACTTCGTCGGGTAAAAATAAATTCGCTAAGGACTCATTAATAAACCTGGCTATGGTAACATGATTTGTTCTGTCTAAATTACCTACATTAATTAAATGTCTTTTAGATTGAGTTGAACCATTTAAGGTTCCAATAATAAAATTGGCAACCTGACGGCCCTTCGTGTCGGTAGTTTCATCAACCCAAAGATTTTGGTTTTTCAACTCCTTTCTAATACCATCGATAACATCTTCATAAATTTTGTTGATGTATTTCTTGCGTAGAGTTGAGGAACTGGGTACATAAATGGGTTTATCATCGACTTTGCAATAAGTTTTCAGGAATTCTTGAAATATCGGATTGTCCAATTTATGTAAAGGGATATTACAACCCACAAAAAGATTACACAAATCTTTGGAAAATGCTTCTTGTGGATTCTTCGAATTATTGAGAAAACTTTCCTCCAAAAGTTGCTGCCGCGGTTTATTCAAATTTTCAGAAACCCTGTTCTGATGAAATGTTGTGTTCAAATGTTGCACTACTTGAAATTTCTTCTGGCAGGTAATCTGTGTAACAAATATATATTTTTAACATTCAGTTATAATAATTATTATTAATTACTATATTACTACAAAAACTAGAAAAATAAATTGTCTGGTTTTGTAAAGTTCTCCAGTTGCTTAAATTTTATTGATTTTGGTTATTTTGGTGTTTATGACAAAGAAATATTACAAAGATATATTAGCTTTAAAGAACATAAAATTAAACATATCTAATAATAATTTATTATGAAATTGTTTCATTATATTTATGAATACAAAAAAAAATTCTCAGAATTGTAGAACTTGTTATTGACAAAATATTTCAAAATTCAACTTACCCTTTTGTCGCAGAGTGTGCACAAAACACTTTCTTCGTCAATAATTTTTAGTGCACTGCAATCACTTATCCAATTTTTTATTAGAGATGACTTCGCTTTAGCTATCTTCGGCATTTTCAAAAATTTTTAATTCACTTTTATTTCACCAAATAGCACAAACTATGAAGAAAATTATTTCTTTTTCTTATATTGATCTTAGTCGTACGGTATAATATACCTGCTTTAATACCTACATTTCTGAAAAGGATTTCTTACGTACGCTCTAATTGCCCTGTAAACCGATTATCAGTACAGTTAAATCCTATTTTTGGGAAAGTCTATCTCATTATTAATGAGATGGACTTTTAATGAGTCATTAATTCAAAGTTGAAGGAATGCTAATCCCTTCACGTTTACACAAACAAATTAAATATCTTTAAATATCAGATTGTATTATGGTTCTTATGAAAATGGCGAATATATGCATAAATATGCAAAATAATTATGAAATATGTACGTGCATATCCAGTTATGGTAAAGTGTCCAAATATGCACTATATGCACTAAAAAAAATGGTAAAAAACGTATTCTGAGTGTGAAAAATGGATAAGTACACTGTATAGAAGGAATATACCAAAAAACAACAAATATGCATTTTGCATAAAATCCAGTCTCTAGTCATAACTTATTCAAGGTCGACGGAAAAAACAAAATGGTAGCATCTAAATATAGCTTATAGAAAACATTAATCGACGTATCTTTGCATTTTGTCAAATAATGCACACGGGCTTGTGTCCATACTTTATGGACGCACTGTATTAAAAATGTCCATAAAACATGGCACATTTTCTATGAACGTGTGTTTGACATCATTCATCACGACTTTCAGTCAAATGGATTCCGAGATGCTTAAATGCTGATTAATAGCGCATTGGATTCAAAACGTCGAAGAAAATCCCTACCGTTTTGAAGAAGATTCTTCAAAGTTTTTGTATAATCTGGTTACTATGAATGAAGCGGTGTGTCCATGACTATGATCCAAAGATGAAAAAGCAATCCAAAGAGTAGAGGCATTTTGGTTCTCCACGATCAAAAAATTTTGTGTTCAACAATCGGCCTGCAAGAAGCTTCAGCTTCATTGGAAAAAAATGGGATCATTACGATGGATTTTTTTATTTAAAAAAAGTAGAAGTTACAGGAGCAATAATTAATAGCAAAAGGTTTAAATTTCAAAAAATATATAATGTAGATACTAACATATCTTTCGTCATGGCTATGGCTTCATCAATATGGTAAATATTGGTATTTATCATCACCTGATGTAGCCACAGTGTGGCGAAATCTATCTAGTATCTACATTATATCTTTTTGAAACTTAAACATTGTGTTATTAATTATTGTAACAAAGTTTTAACACGTATCTCCTCAATCATTTAGTCACTTACATGAACATACTGTGTGGAATTGTTAAGTCCTAGTGGACAAATTGTTACGATATTTTGATGGGTGGTGTATACCCGCAGCGATATTCCTATCCCATCGGACGTGCGTGACTTGCTTCACAGAGGAATACGGTTTTGCAGGGGACTTCTAACTCTACCGTTGAGAATCTCGGCTAGACTAGTAGTATTTTTGTTTGTTGCCGCTGTGTGGTTATTGATATAGAGTAAATTTACACCACAATACGTGGTTTATTTAGCGGCATACAGTGTTTGCTGAACCTCAATTTATATGATTGGATTAGCGTTGTTGCCTTTGCCGCAGGTTAATTAGGTCCTCGACTATCTGTAGGTGAGTGACTTTCCCGATAATTTTCTTTGTGATATTTTTGTGCCCCAATCTACGAGTTTCGCTATTTCTAATGCATAAAATATCATCTGTAGGGTTCTTGTTTCGGACCTTGATATCGGCTTCTACAATAATTGATGATGATATTTAAAGTTCAAGTTTAGAATCATCGAAACTGGCGAATCTGTTGTCGGAGTGAATTAATCCACGTGGATCGGAAATTTCATCAAGGACCACGTGTGAAGCAGAAACGACTCCATTTGCCGTGGCTTACCATCGAACGTTATCTGCAACTCGATAGGTAGTGCTGTACTAATTACGCCGTTTCGACTGATTAATTATTTTTCAAAACTTGCATTGGTGCCATATATAATAGCGTTGTTATCTTCATAAACAAAAAAATAATAAAGGATTATTAATTTAACCCCTTTTGCCTTGAACAGTTAGTAATTAATTTATCCTATTTTTTTGTTAGTCTTGAACCTTTAATAATTTCTTTAATCAGTTAGAAGTTTAGATTTGTTAATACCGATTTGTAATTTTTATTGTGAATTTACGATTTGCGATGATGGATTTAGTTTATATAAAAATTTTACGTATCAAATTAATTAAAAATAACGTACGTGCCTAAAGATGTATGATTTTTTTTAATTTATAAAGATGTATTTTTTTTACTTATAATTACCGACATTGGATATGTAGTAATAAGTTTTCATGCATAAGACTTAATTTCGAATATGAATGCGATCCTACGATCTCACGTAATCGTATACCGCTTTCCTATTTTTTTTTTGATTACATGATATACAGGGTGATTTTAAATATATGGGATAAATTTTAAGGGGTGATTCCTACCGTTATTGTGATTGTAAAAGTTCAGATGAATGTATGTCCTAAATGACTTAGTTTTAAAGTTACGGTTATGATCATAAAAGTTCATATGAATGTATGTCTTAAATGGTTTAGTTTTTAAGTTACGGTATGTTTAATAGCAAATTAAAAGTTCATACAATAAAACGTACTAATACAACAAAATTAACTTATAAAAATTGTTGGAAATGACCGCCTTCAACTGAAATGCAAGCTTCTATCCTCCGTTACATTGATTGGTGGGTGCGTTCAAGAATACCGGAGGTGTTTCGAATTCTCAAATGCTGCAACAATACGATTCATTTGTTATAGTATAACTAACAAGATTTAATATGATACCTGTCTCTGCTAAAAACATTCGTTTTCAGGGGAAAATATTTGTCATTTCAATATTATTGTGTCAAAGTATTGGTCAAAGTTTTCTAAAATTAAGTACACATTTTCTACAAATGCTGAGTTGTGCGACATGTATTTTGTTTACGGTCTTACCAATGGTAATTCACGTGCAGGTAGACGTCTTTATGAAGAACAATACCTGAACCGTGTCATCCCGCATTACTCAATATTTGCCCGTCTTAGTGATATGGGAAGTTTCAAAATACAACAGAAAATCGCTCTAAATCCTCAGTTTTTGGCTTTAGGTATTTTACATCGACGAAGCTAATTTGTCCAGACATGCCCTTATTAATTTTCATAATAATCACATATGGGCCGAAGAAAACCCACACGAAACATTGGACACCCGTCATCATCATCAATTCTCTGTTATTGTGTGGGTCGGAATTGTTGGAGATCACTTGAGGGGTCCATATTTTTGGCCGATGAGGCTAAATCGAGAAGTACACCGCCGCTTTCTTGAAGTAGAGCTACCGCTACTGTTGGAAGAAATCCCGTTGCAATTAATATTACAAATGTATTTTATGCATGATGGTTCGAATACATTTCAGTTTGGTTGTTCGTGAGTTTTTGGACGATGCATATCCAAATCGGTGGAGAAGGCGAGGAGGTAAATTCTCTAGATTTTTTTCTCTGGGGTCATCTTAAGCCACTAGTTTATACGGCTCCAATTGAAAATGTTTATGAACTGAGAAGTCGTATTGTTGCAGCAATTGAGACAATTCGAAACACCCCCGGTATTCTTGAACGCACTCACCAATCAATGCAATCAATGCAGTTGAAGGCGGTCATTTCCCAATTTTTATAAGTTAATTTTGATGTAATAGTACGTTTTATTGTATGAACTATTAATTTACTATTAAACATCCCGTAACTTTAAAACTAAGACGTTTAAGACATACATTCATATGAACTTTTATAACACAAGTATACACGGTTTTGGATCTAAGCAACCAAAAGCTGTTTCTATGGTTATTTGGGGCGCTGAATCCGAATCTGCACTCCGTTTTTTTATTTTGGTTCTAGTTTTCGAGATATTAAATAAACACAATTTTTACAATTTTTGACAATTAATCTCCATTTTATTCATTAAAAAGTGTTACATTAGAAATGAAGAGCAGTCGAACTGAGTCGCTTGTACTGTTTGGGATCTGTTTCACGCATTAAAGTCCAACAGTAGTCGCTCATCATGCCCTCGTCCCAAAATCCTTGGTATCGTTTTTCGATTTTCGTCAAATCTTGGTGTAGTCGCTCTCCTTGCTCGTCGCTTGTATCACCCAAGTTTTCAGGAAAAAATTCGAGATGGGAATGCAGAAAATGTATTTTGAGAGACATTCGAGCTCCAATCTTGCAATAATTTTGCAACAAACTGTCGATTATCTGCTTGAAATCCGGGGATTTGCGGTTACCGAGAAAGTTGTGAACAACATCTTGAAATGATACCCATGCTGCTGCTTCATTGGGCGTTAAACATTTTGTAAAGTTTCTGTCGGCCATTCATTTTCGAATATCAGGTCCGACAAATATTCCCTCTTTGATTTTGGCGTACGACAACTTGGGAAATAACTTGGTCAAGTACTCAAAAGCCGGTCCTTCACGGTCGAGCGCTTTGACAAAGTTTTTGATAAGGCCAAGCTTTATGTGGAGAGGTTGCAAGAAAATGTTCTGTGGGTTCACAAGTGGTATAGAAGAGACGTTTTGTTTTCCTGGTTCATAATTAGTACGGCTTGGCCAATCTTTTTTCACATAATGTTGGTCAGTTGCATGGCTATCCCACAGACACAAAAAACAGCAAAATTTGGTAAAACCAGATTGCATCCCCATCAAGAGACCAATAACCTGTAGGAATAGTATATAAATCATTTATTCTTTAAAATTGAATTGAAATTTATTTTCAAACCTTCAAATCGCCACAAATTTTCCATTGATGCTCTTTATATTTTATCTTGGTAAAAATTTTACATATTATATCGTAGCATTCCTTCGTTTGTACTGCATGAGCAATCGGAATTGATGGTTTTATATTTCCATTGTGTATCAGAGCAGCTTTCAGGCTGTATTTTGAACTATCTATGAACAAACGCCATTCATTTACATCGTATGGTGTATTCATCGCATCAAACAAACCGTTGATGTCATAGCAGAAGCATATATTCTCTTCTTTTTTAAAAAACGATAAAAGCGCCTCATTTCTGGTTCTATATACAGTGACTTTTGTTTGAGTGTCAAGATATTTCCACTCCTGCATCCGTGATGCGAGGAATTCTGATTTTTGTTTCGATAAATTCAAATCACGAACCAAATCATTGAGTTCACCTTGCGAAACTAAATGTTTTTCCTCCATGTTAAAATCGCTTCCACTGTTCGTCGGTGATGAACTACAAGTTTCCATGTAATTTGCACTTGTACCTGGACAAATTGGCAAAGGATCATTGCTCGCACGGGGAACTGGCTTAGACACTGATAATACTTCAGGATATTTATATTTTGATAGTTTTTTTGCATTTACACCGACGACATTCATCAAGCAAAAGTAACAATCGTCTACATGATTTTTCGGCTCTCTCCATAACATTGGCAATGAAAATGAAAAACATACTTTTTTACCGCGTAACCACTTGTATAATATTGTGCTACACGCGTTACAAAACAATTTCGGTACCCACGGCTTGTGAGTGTATGATGCAAAGTAACCAAAATTATAAAAATATGCATTTCTGATCACATTAGAAATAACTTTGCCACTTTTTCTGATCATATAACATCCGCAAACATAACAAAAACACTTTGAATCAACTTTACAATTCTGTCTTTGCATTTTCACACGTTTTGGATTCAAAAAAAAACTTTAAAAATACAAATTAAATAATGTTTCTAGCGACGCCAACAGCTGACTGTCATTATGATAGCGCAGTGCTGCCAACATGCTCGAACTCACAGAACCAACTTTGAAAAACGAAACCCGGATTTGAATTCAGCACCTCAAATAACGTCAATATTTGTTCTCATTTGCTCTGATCCAAAAGTTGACCGGAATTTGTAAACTTGTGTTTAGCCCTGGGAATCAGCCCATAAAGTTTGTCGCATATATTTAGAATCACCTGTATACAGTCTGGTGTTATACCCGCCCATACAAGAGTTTTGCTTCTTTTTGCATTTCTTTGATATTAGCCAGTTAGCGACACTGAATGTTCTTATTCGATCTGCTATAATAACTTTTGTAATGTAGTAAGGGTATTTCTGGTGAAACTATCGTTCCAGCAGCATATACTAATGATTCTATGGATGAATGAAACACGTGCCTGCATGTCCGTAAAGATATTCTCACACAAATATGAACTTGTATTGTGTTCTCCACAATTTTTAATAATATTTTTATATAATTAAAAATGTTTTAGTTTAATTAGTAGATCTACACAAACGATGTCTGTATCCTTATAAGAAAGCAACTTTAATAAAATGCTACTTCAAAGTAACAGCAGAAAAACTAATATTTAAATTGTTTGACATAAAACTGATAACTTGGTTAATATTAACTTATCCAGAATATACTTTTTCCCGCAAAAAAAAAGCCGAACCCTCCTTTAGTTACTTCACGTTTGCTGTCATTATTCGATTTTCTCGTACACATGAGGCGGATGTTTTAATTTAAACTTTGTTAATAAATTCAACATCCAGAGAATATTTTCAAAAGTTTTTTTATTAATTTTGTTTTCGGTGAATAGATTTTCATTACTCTACCTCGTGAATAGACGGAACTTTAATTACGAGACAGATTAAGTAGAAGGTATTTGATGCTTAAGAAAACCAATTTTAATTTAAGTAACTCCGGGAACGTTAACGAGAACTATTCAATGTTTTAGTTCTAAGTAAACATAAATAAATGTAAAACTAATAGTGAAATGGTCACTTTATTAATATCCTAGCTGAACTTGGAAATGCTTCGCTATTGCTAGATTTGAGTATATACAGGGTGGCCCAAAATGACCGATGGGGTTTTAATTCCTTATAACTTTTTTATTATAATTTTTTTTTTGTTTTCAGTATTTTGTAAAGAAGACTTGGGGAATTTAAAATGGAACAGTACACAATTGAACAACGTGCCAAAATCGTTGAACTTTATTTCTCAAATCAACGATCCATTGTTTTGACTCAGCGTGCATATCGTCGTTATTTTAATGTGCGGGTTGGACCCTCAGAGTCAACAATAAACCGTCTGGTTGCAAATTTTCGAGAACAAGGGGCAGTAAGGAACCTTCCTGGTGCCGGCAGACGACGAACGGTGCACGCGGATGACAATATTGAACGCGTACAGGAGAGTATTCGGGAAGATGGAGAAACATCAACCAGGTGATGTTCGACACAACTAGGCCTCTCAAGAGGGTCGCTGCAGAGAATTTTGCATACAATAAAAATGTTTCCATACAAAATTCAGCTTGTCCAACAATTGAAACCGACAGAATGCCAGCAACGACTTGATTATGCAATTTATTTTCGTCAAAAAGCAAAAGAAAATCATGATTTTATTCATAATTTAATTATGAGCGACGAAGCCCATTTCCAATTAAATGGGTTCGTTAATAGGCAAAACTGCAGGATATGGGCTACGGAAAATCCAAGAGTAGTTCAACAGCGAGAATTACACCCACTTAAGTGTACCGTTTGGTGCGGTGTTTCGTCGCAAAGGAAAATTGGCCCATATTTTTTTGAAAATGAACACGGTGTCGCCGTTTCCATCACTGGTGTTAGATATCGGAGAATGCTGGAAAATTTTTTTAAGGCCAGCCGTGGAAAACCATCCGCAAGTATGGTTCCAACAGGATGGAGCCACAGCGCACACTGCGAGGGACACAATGGCTCTTTTACGCGACATCTTTGGTGAACGAATTATTTCCCGTACAAGCGATTTTAATTGGCATCCGCGTTCACCGGATTTAACCGCTTCAAACTGTTTCCTTTGGGGTTATTTGAAAGGAAAAGTCTATATTAATAAGCCGCGAACCATACAGCAATTAAAAAATAATATACGCGACGAAATCAACAACATAACACCTGAGGTTTTGCGAAAGGCTATGGAAAATGTTTTGCAAAGAGCACGAATATGCGAAGCAGAAAATGGCCACCACTTGCGAGATATAATTTTTCATAATTAAATTAAAAATATTCTCCATTAATATACTGTATTTAAAATTTAAAAAAATTAATAATTATGTCTTAAATAAGAAGTTATAATGAACTCAAACCCCTTCGGTCCTTTTGGGCCATGGGTACATGAATAGATTACGAGTAAATGAACACAATTGGAAGTTGATGTCAATTATTGTATTTAGTTAAAATTAGATATTGAGAACTTCACAAATTTAACCTTCACTTTATGAAAGTAAGTGTGTAAATCAATCCAATTGTCAAAACAGCACTCGAGCTTACTTCTAAGCATGTGCTACAGCATTTTTTGCCTGGTGAAATTCAATGGGGCTTGTGGCGCCATCTACATTTAAATAATAGTACTGCTGCTATTGATATTATATTATTAGGCCCCTAACTATCTTTCTACTGGTCAGATCGAGGATTTCAATAGCTTTTAGCCTTCTCCGGACAACGCGAATCGTTTGGGAAAAACGCGCGTAAATCAGTCCAGTAGTTTTTTAATCTATGACTGACTCACATACGGACATTGCCTTTTATATATACCGGGTGTCCCAATAGTGCGGTGTCGGTCGATATCTGGATACTGTTTGAAGGTACAAAAAAGCAAATGTTATTTAATTCTTAAAGGCGCATAGCCTAAAAATACTTTCGTTTATACAGGTTGTCTCAGAATAGCAGTACTGAACATAAATTATTTTTTCAAACGAAACATTCTATATTTTATTCCATTTTTAGAGTTTGCTATCAAATCGACATGCTTCTCGTATACCATTGTCTATACCTAACCGTAATAGTTTTCGAAATATTTATCATTTCCTCTAGTAAATGTCATGTGTAGGTACTAATTTGCTAAGTCATATCTTACTTATGTTTCATTCCAGAAACGAAATTTTTGGTATGTGAGTAGTTTAAACTTGCGAAAACTTTTACAAATTGCTAAAATTATTTTTTTTATACAGAGTGTTTAGGAAAGGGAAAGCAACATCATAAATTTCGGATGGAAAAATCAACATTTTTTTTAAATGGAAGGCATAGTACTCTTTTATGTTATTTTACTCCTAAGAGAAAGCACTTTATTTTTACTTAAGCATATCATACGAGACCTATCTGCAATAGATTTCTAGATTTCTTCGTCTTTAAAATCGCTTTACAAAAAGCTACCCACTTCAAGACAATAAGTTCTTAAAACTAAGACAGCCACGGAAAACAAGTAACACACATCGAAATTCTATTTGCGCTCTATAAGTCAATTACGTGTGTCTTTCCGCATCTTTCCAATACGAGATAGAAATAATATTTTTTTAAAGTAGCGGCCGGGTAATTAAAACACTATTTAATTTGACGTGTCGATACTATATATAGTATCTTTTTCAAAAACTGTAAAATTTATTTAAATTTTAAAAAATGTTAAGAGACGATATTATAATAAATTTACTTACATTAAATTTTTGTGGTGTTTATATATTGTTACGTATTTGTTTCGTATTTCTAAATATAACTAAACTCTTTTTATATTGACAGATAGACCGTCTTCGGTATTGTGTTTATTTTGACGGGTGGGAAAAATGTTAGCTTTGTCAACACTTTGCAGGGGAGGGGGGAGTTGGTTTAACTGTTCTCGAACACGTGTTTTTTTATTTTATTTTTGTGATGTTTATATTGTTATTATACGGGAGTTATTTATAATATAATGCGTAGGTATATGGCTGACAAGTTATTTAAATCTATACGGTCATTATAGAATTATTGAATTTGTATTTTTTTTTGTATGTAGATGCTTTCTAGTGTATTTCTTGCTTTTTGTCTTTTTTCAGATATAATTATAGCGATTTTATTGAAATTGATAGTACTTTTTGTTTGTTTGATATGTCTTTTAAGGACTGTTGTTTGAGAATTTGTGTCCATTTAAATGTTCTTGTAGAAACTGTGTTGTTTGGCCGACGTATACGCCATCGCAGTCATTGCATGGAATTTCATAAATCACGTATATTTTCTTTAGTGTATGTATTTTGTATTTTAATTTTGAGTGTAGGTTGTTGAGGTTATTGGAATTTTTGCGAGATACTTTTATGTTATATGGTGTTTAGAATTTGTTTATTTCTTCTGACAGGTTGTTTACATAAGGTACTGGGACATATTTATAAGTAGTTTGGTAGTGGTTTTCCTTGATTTTTGTGGTATTTATTTTATTTGTGTTGCAGTGTTGATATAATTTTTGTTTTATGATTTTGTTAATGAATGGGAGCGGATAATTATTTTTTTGTAGAGAATCTTTTGTTTGTGAGAAAATTTCTGGTCGGAAGTCTCAATTTGTTAGTTTAACCTCTCTATAAATTAATCCCGTTGCTATATTCTTTTTGTGTGACATTGATTGGTATGAATCTGAACGTTTTCTGAATTTTAATTCATACCAATTAATGTCACACAAAAAGAATGTAACAACTGACGTTTTAAAGAAGGCACCTCTGGTAGAATAATGCGGAATTGCAACATTATATAGTTAGCATTGCTTTCTTTTGCTCTTTGTTTTCCTTTTTTTATTTGTTTTCATAACATAACTTTTAGTTTTTATATACGTATATTTTTCATTAATTTTGAATTATTTTTTTTTATGAATACTATTGTAGATAGTAACCGTTATATAATTTTCATAATTATTATCCTGTAAATGATTTACTGTTGGATAATAAAGGTTATTATTATTATCATAATAATAATTATTATTTGTGGGCAAAATAATAATAATAGCAATAACAACAACAAGAACCAACAAACAGTCATAATTTTACAGTAACAACTAATTAACTTTATTAAACTATTAGAATAATTAGTGAGTTATAGTGTCGGGCAGGAGGAAGCCCCATCTTCCTCCTGCCCGACACTATAACTATATTGTTGCTTCGGCGTAGCTCGCGAATACATAGGAGCAACTCTTCACACACGAGCAGCTTCTTCTCCAGAAAAGTATTATTATTATTATTATTATCTCTTCCACTCACAAGAACCATTCGTTCCTGGTTGCCATTTTCTTACCCCATCGGTTCGTTTGAACAAGATGGTTGGCATATTTTTCTAACATTAAATTATATTAAATCTATTATTATATTAATATCTATTATAGTAGATACTTATCAATAAACTGGCGGTCGTATGCATATATGTATACATACACTATCATAAGTTTACGTATATATATATATAATATTTTCGTGACCTTGGTATGATATGGTAAACTTAATAAGTCGGCGATTAAAGGTCTGGTTTATTACTTGAAAGTATATATATTTAAAACAACCCTATATGTTTCGGCAATGATGCCTTTGTCAAGGATATAAAAAATATAAAATTTATTATATTTTTTATATCCTTGACAAAGGCATCATTGCCGAAACATGTAGGGTTGTTTTAAATATATATACTTTGAAGTAATAAACCAGACCTTTAATCGCCGACTTATTAAGTTTACTATATATATATGTATATATATAGTAAATTCAATTTCTTGGCGATTTAAGGTCTGGTTTTACTTCAAAATGTGTATATTAATATAATGTCATTTATATTTTATATTCCTTGAAAAGGCACATTTGCCCAAACATGTAGGATTGTTTTAAATATATACATTTTGAACATCTCTACATCTCTCTACATCTCTAACATCAGTTTAGCACGTGATGTATTATTGCAGCAGTGTCTAACAAGACACTTTTTTGCATTTTTAAATAAAGTTTCTGGTAGAGATCTAAAATATTTATGGAATTGTGTAATTTATGTGGAATTTCTCCCTTTGCGCCAATCACAATTGGGACTATTAGGACCTTTTCACATACTCTTGATTTCGTTACTGAGAGGTAAATATTTATTTACCTTCTCACTATAATTCCTTGCAGTGTTTATTAACAACGGAACAGCAATGTCAATGATGTACGTTATCTTGTCCTTTTTCAATGTCAGTATTATATCGGGAATATTGTTGGGAATTGTTTTGTGTATGATTATTTGGCGGTTCCAATATAATCGGGAATTTTTATCCTCGCAAACTGAAGGTGCTTCATATTCATAATACGGGACATTTTTTTATTATTATTGTTATAATTATTAATATTATTAGTATTATTATTATTAATATTATTATTATTATTATTATTGATGTAACAGCTCCTTTCGGGAGAAAGGGAAAAAGTTGTATACACGGCCGCCAGGCAAGCATATCAACATCTATCCTGCTTGATATGGATGGAAACATTGGGTTTTTTTTGTTTTTGTTTTTTTTTTCGTCCATATATAATTTTTTCTCTCATTAATCGACGCATTAGATCGTAGGAGTCCTTTAGTTCGTGTTTTCGGAGATAAGGTGTTTCGGTTTGAGATGTGTTCCTGGTTTTTTATCATGTATTCTGGCTCAGCACCTGCCGCACAATGTCGTTGACTCTAGTATGACTATTTTTTGAAGCTGTTTATATGTCATATTATTATTATTATTATTGTTTCCTTTTCTCTTTTGCCTCCTCGTTGCAATAGGTGACTCCTACCTCTTTCAGATTTCTCACACACCCCGGACATTTTCACTGGGCCGTCTTCTTCCTCTTTTCCCCTTTCTCCACCAATTAAAATTCGTTTAAGCCATTTACCGTCAAAATCAGGTCTATGTGCCTAAGGCATTTGACTCTTTGTATTCTCACTACTTGGACAATGCTGGCCTTGCTGAAAAGCTCTTATATTTTTTAGTTTGTTCTTTTTATAAAGCCTTCATCTTCTTTAATTTCTCCACAAATACTCCTCAATTTTTTTCATTCTCATATTTCGAGTTTACTTCTTATTCATTATGCATATTTCACAAGCGTAAGTAACGGTATGTCTTAGTATTTTAGTTTGCTACAATGAGTGAAATATATTTAAACTTAATTCTAACATATATTTCCTACAATTTCGAGAAAACTTATTAAAATAATTTTTACCATTCAGCCCATTATATCTTTTTAAATTAGATTTCGCCTTCATTATGTTGGATTTTTATAATTTTTGTTCGTAGCTTTCGGAAGTTTCTTAAACCTTTCGCTCTTTCACACATAACAACCACTTCCTTAATACTTCATCCAATTTATTTAAATGAACAAAATGAAAATATAATGTAACACATTCTCGTATCGTGCAATAACATCACAACGCAACGGTGTGTTTTACATACACATTCACGTAATTACAGTTCAGAGACCCAACGTGCATACATATAAATGTTCATTAAAATTTAGTCTTTCCAAGATTCATTTATGGGACATACAGCGCTAATTATATTTATTGTGATGGTCTCGCAATTAAGACGGAGAGTGAATGAATGGGAGTGCGCAGTCAAACGAGTGAAGTTGGAAAGTAGGTTTATGTCTCAAAAGAAGTCCGTGAATAGGATGAAAAGGTAGAATTTCTTCACTTCTATGCTAAATTAATTATGTTAAAAATATGCCAGTTTGGTTTACATAACGTATTCAGTTATGCCGCTCGGGTAGTAATGAATAGAGTAATCTCTGAAGGATAGGTTAGTTATATTTATTTATTTATTATCTTTCATGGGTAGAAGAGTTCTTCAGTTTTCTAAATGATAATGAAAACAAAGATAAAATAAAGTCAACATATTGCTATGGATTTTTCCCCAATAAATAGTAAAATTTATTTAAAAATGAATGTTATATTATTTTGGATTCCTATGTATATTTTCTTGTCATGCGCTTTGTGGTGCACGCCACTATGTTAGATGTGGACGATTTTGATATCTTCAGACACAAGTTAACCTTAAGACAAGAAGTACGTTCTTTTATTTAAAATAGATAATTACACAGGCCTGCATAAAATTTGTGATGACGTAATTTTTGTTTGTTAAGCTCAGTTTTTATATAGCAATAACTAATTAAAATACAGTTGGTCTCTACCACCCACAGATTTTTTTTTTGCACAAAAGAAAAAGAAAAAAATATAAAAAAATCTTATAATAGGCGTTTTAATACATTTTAAAATGAATGTACTACTTCAAATTCTAGGTATTAACCCAAAAAATGATTTTCTGTTGTGGTTTTAAAGAAATTTGTTAAATAGGCTCTCATTACCTCATGTAAATCTTTTATTACATGTATTAATTTTGGACAAGATTTCCGGGAATTTTTACCTGCTAAATCCTATTTATTATGCTTTCACTTTATTAGTACTGCGAAGAAGGATTTCAAGTTTATCACTCCAAACAAAATGTACATTTTAATGTCATTTACTTCATTATAGCTCTGAGTGTCGATCAGTAAACAAGTAAAATTAATTTGTCTTTAGTGTTGTGCGTGGTATTTGATAAATAAACATTGCTTAAAAAAATGTCTAGCCGGTGTTGCAAAAACAAATCAGATGATTTCTGTTAAATTTGTGGATATTTCGTCTTGAAAAAGTTTAAGAGACCAATTGGTGAATTTGTGAAAAATGTATTTTATGTTTATTTCAAAATCAAATTAGGAGATCAAGATAAAGATTGGGCACCGCACGTTGTTTGTAAGGTATGTGAATAAGGTTTAAGATATTGGACCAAAGGGAATGGAAAAAGCCTTCCTTTTGGAATACCGATGGTGTGGAGAGAACCGCAAAATCATCATGAAGATTGCTACTTTTGTCTTTGTGATATTAAGGGGCATAATAGAAAAACTTTGAAACATATTTTGTAGAAGATTGCTACTTTTGTCTTTGTGATATTAAGGGGCATAATAGAAAACTTTGAAACATATTTTGTACCCAAACAATATTAAATCAGCTATCAGACCAGTTCCTCACAGTGATCATGTACCTATACCTATACCCCCCAATGTACTACAAGAAGATATTGAAACCTCTTCAACTTCCAGCTCCGTACAGATGGATAGTGATTTTGAACCATCAACCTCAGGTCAAAACCAACCTCAGCTATTTTCACAAGCCGAACTGAATGATTTAGTAAGAGATTTGGGATTTTCAAAAGATCTTTCTGAAGTGCTGGGGTCTAGGTTGAAACAAAAAAAAATTGCTTGCCCCAGAAACTACCTTCAGATCTTCCTTTAGCTGAATATGACTGAAAAACAACCAAACGAATCTTTTCTGAAAAACGAAATGGTTTTTTAAGAAGCATAAAGAATAAATAACTATTTCTAATAGTTTCTATGTGTATATTTTTGTATTTTTTAATATAATATAAAACTAGCTTATAAATGAAATAAATCGTGTTTTTTCTATTTTTTTTTTTTTATTTTACTGGTTTGAAAAATAACCTTACGTGTTAGAAAAAAAATAAAAGCAGATTTGAAGTCAGCGCTACCCAATTACTAGAAAACAGTTAAAATTTTTAAATCAACATTCAAAGAGTTGAAAAATGCAGGCCTGTGTTATCTATTGTAAAGTAACTTCGGGATTGATTTAAAATAGTGTGTGTGATTGTATTTCAATTTCCCGTATATATTTTACGAGTTTGTTAGTCTCGTAATTTTGAATATTTAATTTAATGACGATTCTCGTAAATGTGTCTCACATTATTTTTATGTAAGTAAAAATATATATATTTTTTAAAAAAGATATCTTATATGTAAAAGAGTTGAATATTGTATTTCACTTGTACTTAATATTGTTGTATTGAGATTTAGTCTTAGTTAATTGATTTAAATAACAAAGAGGATTTTTAACATTTCTAAGTAAAAAACAGTAAATGTAAAATTTTATACGTTGGGATTTCAAGGGCATTTTTTCTTGGACATATAAGTGCGCAGGTTTTTAGAGTTTTGATCGAGGTGTCAAGTTTGTTTATATTTATATTGTTCTCTGGGGAGAAATTAGAAATATTCTTTATGATTTAGTTTATTTATAAGTTTGTTCGGTATTCATTAAGTGTTTTTGAATGCACGCTGCGGTCATTTTCGTGCGTTATTTTTACCTTTTATAATATTGTTTAATGTTGCAATATTAATCTTTATACTCTATAAAGATTTTTTTTTCTATTTTTTTGATTTTGTATTAAATTTTTAAATTTATATTGTGATTATTATTGAATTGACATTTCATTACGAGTTTTATAAGTAACTTAAAGAAATAATTATAACATTTGTCAAAGCAGTCCCATTTTTTGGAAATAAACCGACTGAATATCCTAGTTGGATAGATTTGTCGTGAACATCCTAGTTGGATAGATTTGTCGTGAACGGTGGTATAGTAAATATAAAGACCACAGTTCATAGCAATATGTACATACGTGGTGATTGAACAAGTATTAAAGAGAAACTCTGCTTCCTATGTTATTAATTGTTAGTATATTTATCAAGTAATATTTATTTTTAAATACAGGGTAGATTCCGTAATTGGTTATCCTAGAAAGAAAACACACACACTTTCTGGCAACTTCTTGTAGTTCATTACATTTAGCTTCGCAATATTTAAATCCCATTCCTTCAGTAGTTAAAGTATGCTTCCAAAGGGCCAAAAAGCTAGTCTTAGCTTCTTTAAAATATATAATTGTTTCAGCCTTTAAAGTCTAAAGTATGCTTCAACAAACCCCTCGAAATGCGAGGTGTGGTTATAAAATAACGAGACTGGTGCTGTAAAACTTTTTATTTTAAATTTATACATATTATTATCTCCTTTAATTTACACTCCCTCCTTTATCGGTACACCGCTTCATTCAATTTTTCCATTGTGCAAAACAGTGCTGCAAATCTTCTTCTGTGAGCTCGCTTATGGCGCGTGCCGCTTTCACTTTCACAGCTTCGACGGTCTGAAATCTCGTTCCTTTGCTGATGCATGTTTGACCTAGGAGAACAGATAAAAGTCACATTGTACCAGATCAGGCGAATAAGGCAGATACTTTAACACTGGGATGTTATACCTGGCTAGAAACATCATAACAGACGATGCAGTGTGCGTTGCTGTGTTGTCTTGATGACGAACCCATGACAATTCAGGTATTTTTTTCTGATTTTCTCATGAAGTTGAACAGGAACCTCAACAGTGATTAACAGTTGCACCTTCATGAACCCAGGATTCCTATGGATATGATCATAGCTTCATTCGCACTTTTTTTGCTCTCGGTCAAGTTGGGATCTTATAATTTATTGATTGACGCTTAATTTCTGGATAACAGGGGGAAAACTAAGATTCATAACATGTTGTTACTGTTTCCAAGAAGTTTGTGTCAATTTCAACGGCTCTTGTCAAGCGTTAGTTCCAATATTTTTACGAGCTTCAAGAATCTTCGGTATCACTTCCGCATACACTTTTTGCATCTTTAAGTTCTTATGTAAAATTTGCCTTACGCATTCTCGTCAATTCCTATAGTTTCAGAAATTGCACGAATAGTTAACCGACGATCAGATCGGATCAGATTAACGATTTTTTCAATATTTTCATCCATTTTTGACGTGAAAGCGTTTCTCAGGTCCGCTATCTTCGACTTCTGTTCGACCATCTTGGAAGCACTTAAACCACTGAAATACCCACAAGCGTGATAAGCATTCATTGGCAGATACTTCTCGTAATAAAAAAAAAGGATAAATCTTGGAGGCGATTCCTAAAAGTTTCATATGATATTTCTTAACAATTTGCTACTCTACTAAAACACATCATTTTTCCGGCAAAACAAAAAAGTAGATCTTCTATAAACGAAGGCGACGGACAGACGAATCGAAACAATTGAAGAAGAAGTGCTTACGGTACCCAACTGTCGACTTTGGCGCATGCGTAGTTCGTCTATAATAGCATCTGTCTCGTTATTTTATAACCACACCTTGTATGTAATTGATTACTTGCTCATTCGATCCAAATCTCTTCTCACGGAGCCAAGTTTTCACAACACAAACTTTCTGGTTAAAAACTATTTTCTTTTTCAACGCACTGATCCAGATGAGATACGCAGCAGAGCCTCTGCTTTTCTCGCACTTTTGTTAGACGGTCATCCAGTCATCTATACAATATCGTATACTTTTTTTTAATATATCTGGACGTCACACTTCTTTTAAGATTCGAATAAGTGGAGGCTGTTGCTTGAAATCAACAAATAGAAACAAGAAAAATCCCTAACCACAATATAAATCAATAAACTTTAAATACGTATTTCGGCAACTACGTTGCCATTTTCAGTAGAGATGGAATAACACAGTGTTATCTCATTGACGATTTAATGAAGAGTATATCTTCAAAAGGTTTATCATAGAAAAAAAAACGCTACTATTTTTCAGATTATTCTACTGAAGATGGCAACTTATTTGCCGAAAGACGTATTTAAACTTATTAATTTATATTGTTTAGGATTTTCTCTTGTTTCTGTTTGTTTCTTTTGGGGTCTACGGGTTGTTCGTCGAAAACACTGGTCCAGCCACATTTGAACTGAGCTGCCCATCATTTTATAATTGCAAGCGGGATTTGTCCTTTTGAAGCAGACTTTAGCTCAATTTTGATTTTACAGTTTGTTTTGTTCTTTAAAAAGAAGATCACCAACGAATTCTCTACTTTACCACGCCGTTAAATGCAACGCAATTCAAGAGAAAAACAGAATTGTCAAATAAATATACTGTGTCCCACCATGACAATGCAAGATCAGAATCTTCAAAACACCTTTTTTTTTATAAATTTATAAATGTCAAAAAGGTCAATATAATATAAATATGGTACACAGAGTGTGGATGAAAAATTCCGACGTACGCTAATATATAATAGATACGTAAGACAACAATTCAAATCTACAAAAAAAATTATTCTACCGAAACTCTAATTTTTGCGGAAATTTAGGAACACAAACTTTTCAAATACGTTCCTGTATTCACATTGAATCTCAATAAATAGAAATTATATGTTTACATTTTGTTGACCCAACAAATAAATAGGGATTTATTTGTTCAAGTTCACCAAGAAATCCTCTTCACATTTCAGAAACTTCTTTGTGTGATAAGTTTATAAACATTATTCATTCATTTCCTAAATGCATCAACTGTTCTGTTGTTATTTAAAAGTAAGTAAATGGCCTGACCTACTACTTTGTAATATCCCGAAAAAAATACAATATCGAGTTTCTTTAAATGTCTTAATATTAAATTCACCCTGAGAAATAATAAATTATAGTTCTATTTGCCACTTTCCTTAATGACAATTTCTTTGCCTTAAAAAGGACAGATTTGTGTGAAACATGTGGAAAGCTTAAAGGATATGTTTGATTTTACCGCCATTTGCATAAATACAAGCTTTAAACCGAACGGTAAACTTCCGAAGTACATGATTTAATACGGCTCGGTTTTCACGGATATGAGACGTAGCTTGAAAAATACGTTGCCGAAGATCTTTCGCGACCATGGCTTTCATAACTTGGATGCAATGTACCGCTATCTCTCAATCTGTACACGGTTTGTAAAATTAAGTCATTTGATGGACATCTTCAGTTCGAAAACCGCCCTTCCTCTGTATAGCAATACGATATCTGTTAATTCGTAATTTGAATAAGCCATCCTTTACTGAAGTTGATAACAGACCGAATTCTGACTTACAGTATGCATCATCGTATCTGCAACTCCCCCATTACGTTTCAGTAGGGGTAGCACTGCAGTTATAAATGAATACTAAATTTACCAGAGTCCGCATTTATTAGATTTATTTTTTCTTTGATCTCGTTCGAAATAGAGTTTTCGCGCATTAGCATTTTATGCTTAATCTTATTACAGCTATTATATATTAAAACATGTCGCAATATTTCGTTTACACCGTGTATATCAAAACACCGGACATTATACATAAATAATGCAGATAGATCAGCTGTACAAAATATTTTGGAATCTTATTTTTTGAAAGAAACGCAAAAGTGTATTGTAAATCAAAATATTTTGTGAAAAATGTAATAAAATTTCCATAGTAAAATATGTTTTTACCATAATAGATACAACATTAAGACAGCATCTTTCATATTCTTTGGATTTTATCTTCATTTGACACACCTTTCCTTATCATTCACGAACTTTATCCTGAAAAATCTGGGCATAATTTGCATACAAACATGTAATAACGGACTATAACGAGCGACAACTTCCTACTGTCCGGTTCCAGTCGAGTGTACTGAGCTTAAAAATTAAATCGGACTACACAAAAACCCATCTGCATAATTTAACCGCAAGGTCGGATACACGCCGTTGTCGAAGCATAATGACGAATACGAAATCTGAAGGGTGTCGCGACCCTTATTGTGGTACGGCGCTTCATTGAATTGGCGGTCAAAGGTCATACACTGGACCCTGATAATGGTGCACAGTCAATGTCGCGTCTCGTTTTACGAGTGCGTCGAGGGCCCTTTAAAAAATTTTACCAGCAGAGATGAGGACTCGGTTTTAGGTACGTACTATTCAAGAAGTGCTGAAATGCTTGAATATTTAAAATGATTCATATGTAGTTCCAAAACTATATCTTTTGTGTATATTATTCTCAGTCTGTGTCTATGCATGCAATTATCTAAATACTTTAAAATACTTTTAAAAGAAATATTAATATAAGGGTGGTTTGACGGAGGAGTGAACTTTCAATGATTGGCAACACTTTCATTACGGTAGTTATTTTTCTGACATCCGCCATATTTCTTATGTCTACTGTCAAAATTTCAAATAAATCTGACGGAGAAGTTATGTTTTATACTCATTTAAAGAAAACTGTTTCGTTGTTTTGTAAATATGGAGAAAAAAAATTCCGAGTCAGTTAAGCTTTATTTTATATATACCGCCTAATTCTGAGTAAACGCAACGATCCGAATGTATGAATATTTCTCCCGCTTCGAATACAATTCCCCTGAATGCTGTAGGCGCGTCAACATCGATGTCATACATATAGCAAGCGCCAATTAAGTTGGCGCGAGGAGGGGGTTTAGCAACAGACTGTTTTGTGATTGGCTTAACATCGATGTCATACATATAGCAAGCGCCAATTAAGTTGGCGCGAGGAGGGGGTTTAGCAACAGACTGTTTTGTGATTGGCTTAACGCGTTCAGGGGATTTTTATTCGGAGCGGGAGAAATATTCGTACATTCAGGCCGTTGCGTTTGCTCAGAATCAGGCGGTATATACGGGTTAGTTAAAAGTATGGAGACGGCGATCTATTGTCGTTAATATTCACTTTAGGGAATTATATTCAATATAAAAGTTTGTTAGGATATTTTGATCTACATTTGAGAATATTTGATTTTTTTTTCTTCAATTGTTTTTTAGTTACGCCTGTCCGCGCAGTTTTTTTAAATGGGAACTAGTAAATTTTACTCTACCATTCGATAGAGAATTTTTTTCTCTTTACAATAATATTTTTGTTTTTTTAAAATTCATTTTTATAACTTTTTTATAAGAAAAGGCCGGTTCATGTGTTTAACAGATGTTCGGTACATCGCAGATAGACAGAAGCGTAGCGATAAACAAACTTGAGCGACATAATTTTATCAGTGGTCATTGTGTACGTCAAATCTTTGACAGAAATAATTCATTTGTGCAATTTGTTGCTGTTAATATTTACAATTGCGAGTTTAAGTGAACATGCACGAATTGAAATACTTATGATGTTGGGTTATGTAAATAGACGCAGAAGTTTACAAGACGTTTGTAATTTATTTAATGATACGCATCCAAATAGAAATCCAATTTCTAAATCCGTTGTTGGTAAAACTTTAAGACGCTTTGAACAAACGGGTAGCGTTAAAGATTTGCCAAGGAGTGGTAGACCTGGAACAGCAAAAAGCGATGATAACAAACTGGATATTTTATTGGCTGTATCTGAATATTCCCATTTATCAACCAATCAATTAGCGGCCAATTTCAATATTTCACAGTCATCGATCGTGTCATTTTTAAAAAGTGAAAAGTATAAACCTTATAAGGTACACCTTGTACACGAGTTAACGAAAGATGATTTTGATAGGAGCTTACAATTTTCTGAAGAAATGTTAAATATTTGCAATAATAATGAAAATTTTGTCAACAATATTCTTTTCTCTGACGAAGCTACTTTTTGCCTTACCAGTGAAGTAAACAGACATAACTGCAGATACTGGTCATCGGAAAATCCCTCTTGGTTTTTGGAGCACCATACGCAGTACCCCCAAAAGGTTAATGTTTGGGTTGGCATTCTAGGCGGTCATATTATCGGTCCCTTTTTCATCAATGGCAATTTAACTTCGGCTCTGTATTTGCAGTTATTGCAAAATGAAATAATACCTGCTTGTGCTACGCTCTATCCTCATGAAAACAATGAACACCTGCAAAATGACAGTATCTGGTTCCAGCAAGATGACGCCCCACCACATTATGGTGTAAATGTTCGTCAATATCTGGACAATGTTTTTCCCCATAGATGGATTGGAAGACGAGGAACCATTGAATGGCCAGCCCGTTCGCCAGGTTTAAGTCACATTATGGTGTAAATGTTCGTCAATATCTGGACAATGTTTTTCCCCATAGATGGATTGGAAGACGAGGAACCATTGAATGGCCAGCCCGTTCGCCAGGTTTAAGTCTTTAGATTTTTTTCTTTGGGAATACGTAAAAAACAAATTTACAAAGATAAGCCCGATAACGTCGAAGATTTACAAATCCGAATTACCAGAACGATACAAGAAATTCCCCGAGATTTTTACAGAACTCTGTTCGGGGTTTTGTAAATCGATTTGGTCATTGTAAAATTACTAATGGACGGCAATTTGAACACTTACTTTAATTTACTTTGTTATTAATTTGTTTAACGTTTCTTGTAGAAAAGTTATTAAAATGAATTTTGAAAAAACAAAAATATTATAGTAAAGAGAAGAAAATTCTCTATCGAATGGTAGAGTAAAATTTACTAGTTCCCATTAAAAAAAAAACTGCGCGGACAGGCGTAACTAAAAACAATTTAAGAAAAATAAAATTCAAATATTCTCAAATGCAGATCAAAATATCCTAACAAACTTTTATATTGAACATAATTCCCTAAAATGAATATTAACGTCAATAAATCGCCGTCTCCATACTTTTAACTAACCCTGTATATATATATATATATATATATATATATATATATATATATGATTGTCTCCGATGCCGATTGACTGGAAATTTTGCATTCAGTCTAGCTGCGGCCGTGTGTACAATAAAATTAATGTATAATGGCTTTTTATACACCCACTGAAAAGCTTCAGTTAGTAAAATTGTTTTATGCTGGCAAGTCTGCAATGGAGTGCATGAATTTGTTTGCGCTGACTTTTGAAGACCGTTCTGTACCTTGCAGACAAATAATTTATAATATTATAAATAAATTTGAAACTTTTTTGTGTCTCAATAACTGTACGAAATGCAAACCAAGAGAGGTATCACCACAAAAAATTGAGATAAGAGAACGGCGGGATATATTAATTTGTAGTATTATGGAAATTGATAACACGAGATCTACTAGAAGTGCTGCCGAGGAATTGGGTACAAGTAACACAACTATTTCACGTATTTGGAAACGTAATGGTTTAAAATGTTTCAAATATTCGAAAACTCAAGAAATATTTCCCGAGGACAATTTCCGGAGAATCGAGATGAAAATTTCGTTAAAAATATTCTCTTCACCGATGAATCAACTTTTCCATTACACGGAAAGCACAATCCCTCTGTTCTTCGATATTGGGCTTCGGAAAATCAACACCGGCATTTTGCAAATCGCACTCAGTATCCTCAAAAACTAAACGTTTGGGCAGGTATTTTAGGTGACCATTCTATAAGCCCCTATTTTATTGATGGTATATTAAATGCCGACAAGTATCTGGAATTACTGAAAAATCAAATACTTCCCGCCATTCAAAACATTGGAATAAATCAGGAAATCGTTTTGTTTCAACATGATGGCTGTCCAGCACATAATGCCGTGAGGGTAAAGGAATTTCTAGGAAATACTTTTCCTGACCGTCTTATTACTGGAACAGGAAACATTAAATGGCCCCCGCGGTCTCATGATCTATCTCCAAATGATTTCTTTTTGTGGGGATATCTAAAAAATATTGTTTATATTCATGAAGCTGGTCGAGCAGAAAATTTAGTTGCCTTGAGAGAAAAAATAACTGAGCTGATTCATTAACTGCCGACATGTTAGCAAATGTAAGAGCTAATTTCTACGACCGCCTAGGAAAATGTCTTGCTGTGCAAGAAGGAATTTTTTAACCTCTTGTATAAATTATTATAATTTTTAGAATTCATTTTTACTTATTTTATTAGGATTATTCTTTAATTTTATTAGAATTACGCTTTTGTTTATGCGACGCACCGCAGCTTAAAAATTACCTGCATCTACTGAAAGAAATAAGAAAAGCAAATCCCTTGCAATTCGTAAATGTTATTTTAGAACGCATTACAAGTACCTATGTCGATGGTCAAATGATTACTGCTAACTTGTATTTGCGAAACAATCGGAGACAATCGTTGCAGGCCGTCGCGGACTTCGCCGGCATTGGATCGGCTTTTCCATATACATATACATCGTATGTACTCATACGTATTCCCTATGCCTAATGATATTTGACACATGCTGTATATGAAATCGTTGCTTTTCGGGTTCTTCTCTGCATGTGAGATATGTCCTGAAAATGACTCATTTTCTCGACGTTTCAACGAGATAGCACTCGGTATCTTTTGGAGTTGGTTTTGCGCTGGTCGAAGAAATTCGAGAAATTACTTTACAAAAAAGCGCGCCATTTTAAAAGAACATAATTCATATTTTATAATTAATATTATTTATTATAACGGCAATATTAATGAACATGAGATATAAAATAAGCCAAAATAAGTCGTATATATGCCCAGGAATAAAAAAGAACAATAGATAAGAGCATCGCTTGGTTTGTTTCACGAGTTTGTTGCTGGAGAAATAACAAGAACAGAAAGAAATGGACTAAAAAGAATACACGAAAACTACTCCAAAAATAAGGTATTTTAATATTTATAAAATTTAGGATAAATATACAATGTAACAATATAAATCGGATTTTTTTAATACTAGAAATTGTAACTAAATAACACCGAAAGAAATGAATCTTGAAACAATCCCTTATAGAAGAGAAGAGCAAATAAACAATTTAAGAACAATAAATACATACAGAGTTAGTTAAAAGTATGGAGACGGCGATTTATTGTCGCTAATATTCATTTTAGGGAATTATGTTCTATATAAAAGTTTGTTAGGATATTTTGAACTACATTTGAGAATATTTGATTTTTTTTTCTTCAATTGTTTTTTAGTTACGCCTGTCCGCGCAGTTTTTTTAATTGGGAACTAGTAAATTTTACTCTACCATTCGATACTCTTTACAATAATATTTTTGTTTTTTTAAAATTCATTTTTATAACTTTTTTTATAAGAAAAGGCCGGTTCATGTGTTTAACAGATGTTCGGTACATCGCAGATAGACAGAAGCGTAGCGATAAACAAACTTGAGCGACATAATTTTATCAGTGGTCATTGTGTACGTCAAATCTTTGACAGAAATAATTCATTTGTGCAATTTGTTGCTGTTAATATTTAGAATTGCGAGTTTAAGTGAACATGAACGAATTGAAATACTTATGATGATGGGTTATGTAGATAGACGCAGAAGTTTACAAGACGTTTGTAATTTATTTAATGATACGCATCCAAATAGAAATCCAATTTCTAAATCCGTTGTTGGTAAAACTTTAAGACGCTTTGAACAAACGGGTAGCGTTAAAGATTTGCCAAAGAGTGGTAGACCTGGAACAGCAAAAAGCGATGATAACAAACTGGATATTTTATTGGATGTATCTTAATATTCCCATTTATCAACCAATCACTTACCGGCCAATTTCAATATTTCACAGTCATCGATCGTGTCATTTTTAAAAAGTGAAAAGTATAAACCTTATAAGGTACACCTTGTACACGAGTTAACGGAAGATGATTTTGATAGGAGATTACAATTTTCTGAAGAAATGTTAAATATTTGCAATAATAATGAAAATTTTGTCAACAATATTATTTTCTCTGACGAAGCTACTTTTTGCCTTACCGGTGAAGTAAACAGACATAACTGCGGATACTGGTCATCGGATAATCCCTCTTGGTTTTTGGAGCACCATACGCAGTACCCCCAAAAGGTTAATGTTTGGGTTGGCATTCTAGGCGGTCATATTATCGGTCCCTTTTTCATCAATGGCAATTTAACTTCGGCTCTGTATTTGCAGTTATTGCAAAATGAAATAATACCTGCTTGTGCTGCGCTCTATCCTCATGAAAACAATGAACACCTGCCCAATGACAGTATCTGGTTCTAGCAAGATGGCGCCCCACCACATTATGGTGTAAATGTTCGTCAACATCTGGACAACGTTTTTCCCCACAGATGGATTGGAAGACGAGGAACCATTGAATAGCCAGCCCGTTCGCCAGATTTAAGTCCTTTAGATTTTTTTCTTTGGGGATACGTAAAAAACAAAGTTTACAAAGAAAAGCCCGATAACGTCGAAGATTTACAGAGATTTTTTACAGAACTCTGTTCGGGGGGTTTTGTAAATCGATTGGGTCATTATCGAATTACTAATGGACGACAATTTGAACACTTACTTTAATTTACTTTGTTATTAATTTGTTCAATTTTTCTTGTAAAAAGTTATTAAAATGAATTAAAAAAAAACAAAAATATTATTGTAAAGAGAAAAAATCTCTATCGAATGGAAGAGCAAAATTTACCAGTTCCCATTAAAAAAAAAATGCGCGAACAGGCGTATCTAAAAAAACAATTGAAGAAAAAAAAACAAATAATCACAAATGTAGATCAAAATATCTTAACAAATTTTTATATTGAACATAATTCCCTAAAATGAATATTAACGACAATAAATCGCCGTCTCCATACTTTGAACTAACTCTGTATATGTGCATATATAACAGCATGTAAACACGAGAATACACTTTGGAAATTAGCGGATGTAATTTTTTAAGCGATTATTTGAACAAAGTCTAACGAAATAATATATAAATGTATATTCCGTATTACACCCCTCTGTAGAATATAATTTATGAATGAATAGACCCAATTTACTATTCATAACGGGAGACCGCCACAACGTCTTATCGGAATCCGCTCTCCGCAAATTGGTAATGAATCCAATAATGCTACAGCATACAAATGAAACAGACATGCAATATACACATCTGTAACTGTACACATGGAGAATACACCTCGTATTCCAGAATTTACTTCTGCTAAGACACGTGTTTCTGCCATCTACTATTAGGCGTCATCAGTTAAGCTAGTGAAGTAAATAAAGCTTAAATCGCCTATAAGGTGTAGCAAATTTCGTCCTATCAGGTAGTACCATATAATCTAGTGACATCTGACGGACAAAAGAGACTATGCCAAAGTGGCAACCCTTCCCTACAGCTACAGCATAGTAAAACAAATGCCATTCTGTGTAAATAGCTTATAAAGCGCTTGTTTTTCCTTTTCTTTGCAATTCTAGCTCAGATAAGTTAAAGCCGATTTTATCCAAAAGTGTGAAATTAATTTATAAGTAATTGTTTATTTAACCAATCCTCGCCGCAATATTTCGCCGTAAATTTCTGTGAATGCCACCAAACATTTCAATTACAGAAACGAAAAAGTACAAAACACCGATAAGCAGAATGGTTTCAATGTTTTCAAGCACATATCTCAATTGACATGTTGAATATCCGCGGGAAAATTTATAGAAAATTTTGACTTTGATCGCACCTCACTGAAGATATAAATGTGTCCAACGCCAACTTGTTGACACACCATTAGGATGTCATTAAAATTACAAACAGACAACTGAAAATAATGCAGGTGCAGTTTGTACGAGTTACTATATTATATATACACTAGTGTTGTGTGTGTGTGTATATATATATATATATATAAATGTATGTATATATATATATATATATATATATAAACACAGTGCGCAGTGGAAGGACACAGTAAGCGTCGAAACAGAAGGGCAACAGTCCTAAGTGTGCGTTGGGTTTAGTTGCGCGTCTACCGTCGAAGCGCAGGTACCGTCGCGACGGCCCACAATTTCGTCACGTCGGAGCGTCGCGACGTCTCTTTCCGAACATGTTAATTCAATTTTTTCCCGGTCGTCATTTGTTAACTTTCACACGTTGTTAATTGTTTTCCGTTCTTGTTTTGCATTAGATTTTATGAAAGTAGATTTTATTCATATTCAGATAAACGTTACGTTGAGGAACTTTTTCCGTTAATTTTGAATGTTACTGGGTTACTGTGCAATATTAACAATTTCCAAAGAAATTTAATATTTGAATAGATGATGGCTTCGTCTTCTAGCGATACAATGTCCAGGGATGCAAGGTAATGTTTTTAATCCATATATGAATTGTTTTTACAAGAATTTTCAAAGAAGAAACTATAATTTTAGAAATCCATTGATAAATACAATAAGACATTTACGTCCGTCTGCGTTAATGGGTCATATATTAATGGCATCTAAAACATAAAACTTATGCATAATTTGAGAAATATCGCGACAAATTGATGCAGAATTAACTATTTCAAAGTTTTTTTGTAATGACAATATTATCTATAACAATCATATTTGTTTTTGTTTGAAAGCACGATTCTATAATCGTTTTACAATGCTCCTTACATAGCTTTATTTGTAAGTCTTTTAATAAATTTATTTTTATTAAAACTCTGATGGTCAATAATAATATTTACACTTTTCATTGTCACCCGTACAAGTTCAATGTCAGTCCCCTAATTAATGCTTTTAGCTTGATTATAAGACGAGCCCAATCGATACAAAGCGATTTTGTTTATCATACGTAAATCAATTTACATAACGCTTTCTAATCTACCTCACCGTTTAGAGGTGTTAGAATTGAACTTTGGCTACTTCTTTCGATTTTTCGCCATCTTTTCTACGTGTTTCCAGCTTATGTTTTTCTTAAATAAGTGTTTTACTTATTTTGCTGTTCTATGACCTACTCGATCTGCCTCTTCTGCGTTTACGATTGCTGTTCGTCCATCACACCCGCTTACCTTCTCTACACTCGTCTATACGCATGCATGTGACCAAACTAATTCTGTTTCTCTTTTTTCAATTTTATTTCATAAAGGATATACACTGTGCCTCTTCCGCATAGTGTCATTTTCAATTTTGTCTCTTCTTGTTTTTCCAACTACAGGTTTTAGAAAACGCATTTCACAAGTCTCCATTTTACTTCTGTCTCTATCGTTTAAAGCCCATATCTCACAACCGTAAATGAATACCGGCAAATATACACTGTTAAATGTCCTTATCTTTGAATCTCAATTAATTTCCTTCCCCCGAATAAAAGCTTGACTGTAAGTGTATTAAACTTTGATATTCTACTATCTATATCCGGTGCTAATTCTCCCAGCGTTTTTGAGATTTTAAAATTATCAATTTGCCGTATTTTCTTGACATTTAGTATTTCAGTTTTCTCTATATTAATGTACAGTCGAAATTTATTAAAACCTTCATTCCATGCTTTGATATTATTTTGCAAATCGGTTTGCGATTTCGCTAACATCATCTGGTCCTCAGCATATATAATTTTTGTTATTAAAAAACTGTAGTAGATATCTGGCCCCTAGCCTGATTCATGTCCTTAACGATTTCGAGAATTATTATGAATAGAAAAGAGGTTTACAGTCGCATCCTGTCTTACATATATTGTAACGACAAATTCTCCGGATACTTGATTGTTTGTTATGATTATATTTCGTGTGATATAGATACTTTTAATATTTTGAATTAACCTATCATCCACTTGCGTTCTCTAGAAATATTTTATTATGAGGATATAATACAGTATGTCTACTAATTTACAGTACTGAAACGGTAGGACTTCTAGTGATTAAACCTCTAACAATTAACACTGTTATATGACATAAATATTGATATTTGTTTTTGGTTAGATGTACTTATATGTTTGCAAGTTTGTAAATAATGTTATCTACTGAAGAAAAAGTCGTTTTAATTGAGCACTATTTTCGCACATACGGTTTAGGTAAACAAAATGGTCCAAGCATTAAATTCGTATGCGATCAATTTTCGAAGCATTTCAATAAACTGGCACCAAGTATTGCTATTGTACTAAATATTATAACCAAATTTAGAAGAACTGGAAGTGTGGTAGACCAAGGAAAAGGTAAAGCTGAACGAAGAAAAACAGTGAATTCTAACGAAAACCACGAACGAGTATTCAATCAAATTATGGGTTCACCACGTCGTAATCAACGGAGACCTGCTGCAAAATTGAATATAAACAGGAAATATTATTCAGAAGATATTGAAACAACTTAATGCTGATTTATACGTTATTCAGACGACCTAACAATTAAGAATGGGTGATTATGTTGAAAGACTTGAATACTGTGTTAGAATCCTTGCTCTCCAATATCCACAGTGACGAATGCTATTTTCATTTGTCGAGTCATGTAAGTAGGCGTAGCAACAAATTTTTAGATTTCCAACGCCCAGAAGAGGTGCAAGCAACACTGTTGCATAGTGAAAAAATGACAATCTGGTGCGCAGCTTCTGGACGAGAAATTATTGGGCTTCAGATCGTTGAGGAAAACGGACGTCCAGTAACTGTTAATCAAGGGCGCTATACTACTCAAGTTCTGACACCTTCTCGGAGATTTTGCAGATCAAGAAACTTACCCTTCAGTAGCCAGTTTTTTAAGGAGGATGAGGCAAGAACCTTTCTGCGAGAGACGTTTGGAAACAATGTAATTTCACGTTTCATCAAATTTTCTTTTCCATCATGTTGCTGAGTAGTTTGATTCTAAAATTGGCTCTAATTATCAAACATGAATCGTCACACACGCACATATAATGTTAGACTCTTTTGTGTATTTGCTCTCAGGGTTTTGCTTTCTAAAGCGGTTCTTTTTCAACTAGGCCCAGCATCCAATGTAAAAGGAGTAAGAAATGAGACGCCAGAAATATTAAATTTAATACATTTATTGTTATTGTGTGTAATAAATACATAAATGTTGGACATACTGTGGATTATTAATTGTTTATTTATTATTTTCAAAAGGAAATATTACATATAAACCTTTGCATGATCAAATATATATATAGGTATATATATATATATATATATATATATATATATATATATATATATAGATATATATATATATATATATATACGAATATCTTTGAAGGTCTTGGTTATGGGAGTATCTACTCTCCAGTTGGCAATATATAACACAAAGTGTTGTATATAATTTTTAAAAATAACGAAACTATATTTCCTTGATTGAAATTATCACTTCGTGGACATCGTTTTGAGTCAATAAAAACCATACAAGAGAATTTGCTGGCTTTGGAGGCTATACCGGAAGCTGGGTATGATAAATGCTTCGAAGACTAGAAGAAACGTTGGAATAGGTATATTCGCGCAGGAAGAGATTACTTTGAAGGAGACACAATAAATTTGGTTGAATAAAATATTCTCTGTGTGTTTTATTTAATCAGTCTCAATGCTTTTTGCCTAGAGTGATATATTCAAAATATTGTCAATTAAGAGGCGAACTCCAAAATTAAAAGCCCCTTGAAAATTGTATTATTTAATGCCTATCAATTCAAATTATTCTGAAACTCTATTGAAGTTACACACATACATACGCCACAGCGTATATTTACATACGTCAAAGCTGTCGATGTTATAAAAACTACAACATTGTTGTTTGCTAGGGTCAATAACCGCGTACAAAAAATCAGCTGTTTATGCAATAAGGTGAACTATTAAAAATAAAAAGTATTGTTTTACGTTTATTACGTAAATGATTTTTTTTGTTACGAGGAATAACAAATTAAATAGATTAAGAATGTCTATAAAAAAACATCATTGTTGAATGCGACGTTTATGTTTATAAAACCTAGAAGATAACATTATGTAGACACGGGCATTTAACGTCCTATTTATAACAATCTATTTTTAATCGAAAAATTATAATGAACGAACATAACGATCGACAACTAAACGACAATTAAAGCAAAATGGACAATAACAAAACTATTGTTATTGTCGCTCAACATTAAGGTATTGTGTTTTATAATATTGTCCATCGCACAGTAGCGTAACGATTTCCTTTTAAATATCTCTCATTTTTTTTCTGACTGTTTTGCGTATATATTCAGTAGTTATATCCTGAGTACATCAAATACACTAATAGTTTTACTCATGTAAAATTTAATAATGTTCAAGGATACAATGCAAGATGGATATATCAAGGACTATTTCTCGAAGAAAATTTCACGCAATTTTGATAGTGGAATTTCGCAATAGAAATAATAAAAAAACAAAAAAATAATTACTTATGAATTAATTATAATCAAAAATAGAGATCGCCAGAATGTTTGATAACTTTTTTGAAATAGAAAAAGATATTTCAGCGCACATACAGGACAAATTGCTTATAAACCGGTATTTAGTAAAACCTGGAAAGTCGCTAACAAAAAAGAAATGATTGGTTGAAAATAAAATCAATCCAAATTAGTGTTCAGTTAGGTAATTTTTATACAATCATTTAATACTTCAGACAGAAAATAACTTTACAGATTGCATAAACTTATCGAAAAGAGAGGCACCCACATTACTACAAATCGGTTTTTCTTAACACCGAATTCAGCGTGGAAACAAAAGGGCTCTGTTGGTTTGTTTAAGAATTCGCCGAACGAAACAACTATAAATGCCAAGTGGCCTTCAACTGCCGTTGAGAAGATTGGGATAAACGTCAAACGTAGAGAAATAACAATCCATTTAATCGATCAACAGCTGTAACTGATCTTGCAAAAGTCTGGCTTAGTGTAGGAGAACATGAAATTATTAAAATAACAGGTCATTCAAATATCTTTTCCACAAACTCATATTTGAAAGTCGAAGGAAATCACCATGGAAATATAATTGCAATGCTTAGAGTAAAATCCGAAAAAGAAAATGTTAACAATGTTTTAACAAACACTGCTTCCAGTACAGCGAGTAATTCATACAGCAATTGTACTTTCAATAATAACTATTATTGTTCAAATACTAGTTGTAATATAAGTCAATAAACGCATTAAAAACCTGGATATTTTTAAAATGTCAAAAAATATTAACTTTATGCACATGTGCAGATACCCGGATATTTTCATGGTCCATCAAATATTTGGTAATATTCGTACGTTACTAGGTTATTTCTGTAATATAGATTAATATAATTCGTTGAAATTTTCTAAGGGAAATCGTCTATATGATCTAATCTTTCCATTTTGCATACGTTGTTTTTGTGTTTCACGGACACCCGGTGTAAAAGAAACGCTCTCGAAGTTGCTAAGCCTAATTAAAAGAGCAGAGCTACAAGAATTACTCTAACGAGAGGCATAAGGTGATCTATCTATCAATTTATCTCTCTAACTATCTATCTATGTTCACAATAGTTCAGAATTGTCTAGTATTAATAAGTAACGTACTATATTATATACCGGCTAGGGAAAAAGTACTGTATATGGCTGCAACTTTTGAATGAGGAATTCAATTAAAAAATTTCTTATACAAAAATGGTTCATATAATATTTGGCATCACTTGGTAGCATTCGCTTCTTTTAATTCACTATTTTAATACAAGGTCAACTAATTTTTTTTTATTAAATAGCGTCATATATTTTTTTTACATATTTAAAAGAATCTCGTGAATATAATGATATGCAATTTATAGGAGGTATACAGGCTGATTCATTTTCGGCCCTCACCATAGGGATCTCTCTTATTATTGGAGATAGAGTGTAGGTTTAAATTTGGCAAAGCTGTTAAATTTTGTGTTTGTTATAAATCCGTAAAGAAAATAGACATGTGACAAATGACCTTCGTTATTAAAAAAAAAAACGCGAAAACCCCATTTTCTTCTTTTATCTGTAGCACCGACATTTGGCCTTGTAGAGAAAAAATTAAAACACATACTTGTGGCCATTTCTAAACATCTATCCAGTGGTGTACTCTAAATTTTTATACGACGTTTTGTTTCTTTCTGGCCATCATCAACTATCTAATTTCTTATAGGCGCCATATTGGATTTAGACATCTTCAGAAAGAGTTTTTTTTCTTATTTCAACCATGTACCACATGCTGACTATAGTTTTTGACATTAGGTTTTACTTGAAAGAATAAATTATAAGATTAAATAAGGTAGCCTTTGGAATTTCAATCTGTCAAACATTTCATTTATTGTTCATTAGTAATACAAAAATGTCATACACTAACGAAGAGAAACGAGATATGATAAGTATTTTTTATTCTTCGAAACGAAATTCAACAGTAGCGAGTACAAGATAACAAAAACATTAATAAAAATACATAGAAAAGTAAACAATAAACAATTATAGTAAATGTTCAATTATCTGGCCATCTTCGGTAATGCACAATTGGGCACGCCTTCCGGCATTTTGTACTGCCCTTTGTATAGTTCTTCTAGGAACTGCATCGAAGGCATTCTGAAGTCTGTCTCGTAATTCTTCAATGTTTTGTGGCGCATCTACTTTATAAATATTATTTTTAACATATCCCCATAAAAAAATCTAGCGGACTTAAATCAGGTGATCTCGCAGGCCATTCAACAACTCCCTATTTCCAATCCAACGGTTTGCAAACTCTTGATTTAAGAAATATCTAACAACATCTGCATTGTGTGCTGGTGCGCCATCTTGTTGCCACCATATTATATTGTATTTGATTTAATGGGATATTGTCGTCAAGATAGTCAGATACGTATGTACGTAAAATGTTTAAATATATTTCTCCATTTAAATGTTCTTCATACATAACTGGTCCTAAGAGACGATTGGCCAAAATACCCATCCAAACGTTTATTCCAAAACGATGTTGTGGTCTTCTAGCCCTGTTTTGTCGGGGATTTTGTACTGCCCAATAGTGCTCCGTATTTCTGTTAAACATTCCAGAATTTGTAAATTTTGTTTCATCTGACCAGATGATTTTGTTTAAAATTTTCGTCATTTTCTATCCTTCCCATTAACCAATTACAATATTCTAGCCTTCTCAAATTATCTCCAGGCAGTAAAGAGGCGAATTGTGGAAAGATTGTGCCTTGAGGAGGTATTAACTGTCAATCCTCAAAAAACCAAGTTGGTAGCCTTTACCAAGATGAGAAAACTAAATGATCTGGGTAGCGTAAGGCTGTTTGGACAAGAGTTAGAACTAATCAATGAAGGGAAGTATCTAGGCATAACACTTGATGCGAAACTGAATTGGAGCAGACACCTAGTCAAAGTGGCAGACAGGGCGACGCAGCTCTTCTGGAGATGCAGAAGAGCTATTGGCAAGACTTGGGGACTAAAACCAAATGTAGTACACTGGTTGTGCACAGTAGTAATAAGACCAACGATTACCTATGGAGCAGTTGTCTGGTGGAGGAGGACGGAGCGGACATCGTCGGTGGAGCTCCTCACGACTCTCCAGCGACAGGCTCTGTTGAGAACCACGGGAGCTATGAACAGCACGGGAGCCGCCTCCACGGAGGCCATCGTGGGTCTCCTTCCGCTGGAACTATTTGTAAAGGCGAAGGCATTGGCTGCGATCCTGAGGCTGAAGGCCAATATCGTATGGTGTCCTAATAAGGTTGTAGGGAGCCATACAGATATCACAGGAACTATACTGGAAGAGCCGATATTTCAAATGCCGGCGGACAGTATGGCACCTGAGATTATGTTTACAGCTAAGCTGAACATATTTATACCGACCAGGGAACAGGCAAAAAGTCGCTTTGAGCGATTATGGTGCCGGCACCTGGTACACTGATGGATCACAATCTAGTCAGGGTGCAGGTGCAGGCATATGCGAAATGTGCCCTAGAAGGAAGATATCGATATGTCTGGGGAAACATACTACGGTTTTCCAGGCCGAATTGTTTGCAGTCGCAGCCTGCGCCGAGGAAATTCGGGAGGGCGGCTGCGCAAACAAACAAAATAACATAATGACTGATAGTCAGGCGGCTATTAAAGCCATTATAAATCCATCTACCAGGTCTAAGCTGGTGAAATATTGTAAACAGGTCCTCAATAAACTGGCACAAGACAATACAGTGTCGCTGATATGGGTGCCAGGACATGAGGGAATTAAAGGCAATGAGAGGCCGATAAACTGGCCAAAGAAGGTACTAATAGGAACTTCATAGGACCGGAACCTGTATGTGGAATCACTAAGGATTCCGCTAAAAGGGAGATCTGGTTATGGCTAGAACAAGAACATAAAAATAAATGAAGGTTAATGGAAGGTCAACTCCATACCAAAACACTACTAAGGGAGCTGGACAGAAAGTTTTCAGCCAACCAAATTCATAGTAGCAAAAAAGAAATTAAAATAATTACCAGGTTAATAACCGGACATTGTCCTTTAAGGAAGCATTTGTACAGCATGGGCTTGGTTAGCGAGCCCTGGTGTAGGAGATGTGAAAAACAGGAGGAAACTAGCCTTCATGTAATATGCACGTGTGAGGAACTAAAGGGACTCAGACAGAAATATTTCGGGAGAGATCTAGTAGATCCTTCGAGTGTACTGAAAGTTCCCCTGAGGAGGATAGTGGCTTTTATTGAGGACACAAGGCTAATATAGTGGAACTGAGAGATCTATTAGGGATAGTACAAAGAGCAGTGTGCTCAAGTGCCTGGACGTGCTGGCGTCCAACCCAAAATAGGAGAAGAAGAAGAGTTGCAAGCAATATACAGTACTTTTTCCCACCCTGTATATTCATATTTTTTTCTAATTTCGCTATTTAATGGCTCCCGGATGGTGATTATCCATCATTTGTGTTTTCATAATTCCGATTTCAAATTAAGAACTGATAAATGATACGTATAAATATACATATACCGTAATATCTAAACAGTAATGATGTGTACGCAAGATCGTATTACAATGCGCGGTAAAGTTAAATATTTATGAATATGATACTTCCTGGGTTAATTCAAGGATCGAATCTCTATGGACGTACCCTTATCCTTTTTTGTCTATTTTTCCGTCGCAAAGGGTTCAGGAAACGAGCGATCGTTTGAGTAGTTTGGTGCTTTACAGAAGCACCCACATGTTTGAGGTCCTTTTGTGATCTCAGTTTCCTATTTGCACTGTTCTGTTGACGTAATACATACGTATGCAGTGCTGATACATTTGACGAACATTATTTCGTGTATGCATATGTATTTTAATTTAGTTACTTGTATTTATACGGAATAATACGGCCAACTACTGTGGCGGAATGTAACCACATTACACGTTTCCGTATCTCGCTCGAAAAGTTGGGAACGTATAATGGGAATTTGTAGCGTCATATTCGCCATTTAAACGGGAATCGAAAGCTTTTGTTCATGCCGATAGGCTGTTTTGTTTAACGGAAATACGAAATAATACATTATATAATTTCGTAATCTTGCCTCAATTAGGAATTCGTTAAAGCTATGTATTAAGCTTCTGTTGACTATAAATTGAACGAAATAATTTAAAATTAAATTACTTGTAATATGTTTGGTGTATTATATAGTCATTAACCTAATACATTTCTGTGATTAACCAGCGATTTACTAAATGAATTTTAGCACAAAAATTAATCTTCGAATGAATATCGAACCTCCAGTCGTTAGTTCCTAATTAGTAATTGTGTAATTCGGAGTTTTCTTCATATTTCTCTTCTATGAATACACGGAATGATTATAAACCATTGCAGTTAATCTTTAAGTTAAGTTGGTAGCCCAGAGAAATTGGCTTTCCTGGTCATTCGCTTTTTTAATTAGAATATATATATATATATATATATACGAGGGTGGTTTGATGGGAGAGTGACTTTTCATAAGTTGGCACCACTGTCGCAATAATGACTGTATTGCTAACTTCAGCTATCTTTTAGACGTCTACTGTCAAAATTTCATGCAGATCTGTCAGTTAGTTTACATTTGGCAGACGTTTAAAGTAAACAAGTTATTATATTATTTAAAAATGGATAAAAAGGAATTTCGTGTGTTAATAAAACATTACTTTTTACGCGGAAAGAACATTAAAGACACTGAAGAAAAGTTACATAAGTATTATGGTAAATCTGCTCCTTCGCATGGAATGATTTGCAAGTGGTTTGCTGCCTTTAAAACTGGTCATATGACCACGGATGATGCTGAACGTCCTGGGCCTTCAGAAACCGTAACTACTGAAGAAATGATAGCTAAGGTCCGTGCTATTGTAAAAAATGACCGCCGGGTGAAAGTGCGCGAGATAGCTAATGCTGTAAACATTTCAACCGAACGGGTCCACAATATTCTACACGAACATTTACATTTAAAAAAATTAACCGCAAGGTGGGTGCAGCGTTTGCTAACTGCAGAGCAAATGCGCACTCGTACATCAATTTCCAGTGACTGTTTACTTTTGCTAAAACGTAATCCAACAGAATTTTTTCGTCGGTATGTCACCGTAGATGAAACCTGGATACATCACTATACGCCAGAGGCCAAAATACAATCAAAACAATGGACTTCCCCCGAAGAACGTGCTCCAAAAAAGGCAAAAACGGTTTTTTCAGCCAATAACGTTATGGCTACCATTTTTTGGGATTGCCAAGGCGTAATTTTTATTGATTACTTACAGAAGGGAAGCACAATAACTGGCCAATATTATGCTAATTTACTGACGCTTTTCGATACGGAACTAAAGAAAAAACGACGTCGTTTATTTAAAAATAAAATTTTGTTACATCAAGATAACGCACCCTCTCATTCGTCCGCGATTGCATCGGCTAAATTCAAAGAATTGGGTTACGAATTGCTGCCGCATCCACCATATTCACCAGATCTGGCTCCGTCGGACTTCTTCTTGTTCCCAAATTTGAAAAAATGGCTTGGTGGAAAAAGATTCGGCACAAATGAGGATGTGATAGCCGAAACGAATGCATATTTTGACGAGTTTCCAAAAGATTACTTTTTTGGTGGTTTAAAAAAATTGAAAAGCCGCTGGATTAAGTGTGTGGAATTGCAAGGGACTAAACAACTTTTTCATTGAAAAGTCACTCTCCCATCAACCAACCCTCGTATATATATATATATATATATATATATATATATATATATATATATATATATATAAATATAATTATTTCGTGACCTTGGTATGATATGGTAAATTCAATCAGTTGGCGATTTAAGGTCTAGCTTTACTTTAAAGTATATATATTTAAAACAACCCTACATGTTTCGGCAATGATGCCTTTGTCAAGGGAATAAAAAAATATAAATGACAGAATATAAATGTCAAATAATTGAGTTGCTATGGTTTAAATTATTCAAAGATACATTCCAATAATAATAATAAAGCATGCCTTAGCATTCCAAAAAATAGATAGCAAGGTGTGAATATATGTGTTGTTCGCTGCCAGCAGCTTGTGTCTCTTTCTGGGTATGAACCTGTGTGTTGGTTGCTGCTAGCAGCTTGCGTCTCTCTCTGGGTGTGTGATTTTGTATTTGTGTGACAGCGTAAGTGTAGGGTTTTGTATGTTAGTGCGCTCGTGCGTGTGTTTAGTGACCGGTCGCGTAAATTTAGAGAGATCGGATAACCAGCCGTTGCGTAGAGCCGCCAACCTTTTCCCGGCAACTTCTTTACTTTTCCGAGCAGTACTTCGACGGCCCGACCCCCGCCCCAACGAGGCAAGGCGCAGACCAGCGAAGCGCACCCTGCACGGGGTTGCTCATCGCCAACCGAGGGAACACTCTTAGTGGCTACCTCAGTAGACGACGGTCACACTTTGTGCCAACTTAACGATTTCCGCAAAAGCGGGGACAATGCACACACGTCGAACGTGTGTGTGCTGTTAACTGCAGCCTAGCCAGGTTGCCGCCCAGGACCGGTCCTAGTGGTGTGTACATTGCGCGGCGCCGTGAATTGCGCCGCGTAGCTTGGTTCTTCACTCCTGCTGGAATGGCGGAATGGCATCTGACTGCCCATTGGGCAGACCCCCTAGAGTTTGGTAGCGCATATGCTGGGCTACAACCCAGTAGAGGACCACATCAGCACAAAACAGAAAACAGGGAAAAGCAAGACATGAGTTATCATTACGTATGCGCCCATGTCTTGCTTTTCCCTGATTTTCGCTGTTTTCTGTTTTGTGCTGATGTGGTCCTCTACTGGGTTGTAGCCTAGCATACGCTAGGCTACAACCCAGTAGAGGACCACATCAGCATCGGGCCGTCAAATTACTGCTCGGAAAAGTAAAGAAGTTGCCGGGAAAGGGTTGGCGGCCCTACGCAACGGCTGATTATCCGATCTCTCTAAATTTACGCGACCGGTCACTAAACACACGCACGAGCGCACTAACATACAAAACCCTACACTTATGCGGTCACACAAATACAAAATCACACACCCAGAGAGAGACGCAAGCTGCCAGCAGCAACCAACACACAGGTTCATACCCAGAAAGAGACACAAGCTGCTGGCAGCGAACAACACATATGTTCACACCTTGCTATCTATTTTTTGGAATACTAAGGCATGATTTATTATTATTATTGGAATGTATCTTTGAATAATTTAAACCATAGCAACTCAATTATTTGACATTTTCTAGTTACGCCTCTCAGTCTCGTAAGGTGTCTCATTTCTGCAGCCTGGATTTTACTTTTTTGTCTATTATTAAGTACCCATGATTTACATCTGTATATCAGAACTGCTCTGTAGATTGCTTTGAATACTTGTATCTTGGTGTTTCGTGATATTTCTTTTTTCAAAATGAAGTTCTTATTCATTGCGTAATACAATTTGGTTACCTTTTCAATTCTTTCATTAATTTCTGACTCATTTTTCCCAGCGTTTTCTATCAGGACACCTAGATAATGAAACTCATTTACTTGTTGAATAGTTATTCCGTCAATTTGGATATTTAGTTATTCTTCACCTGTGGTCATTACTTTTGTTTTATTTTTATTTATACTCATTCCTTTTTTCTTAAGTGTTTCGTTCCATATATCTACACTTTCTTGCAGGTTATTTCCATTTTCAGCTTTTAGTACTATGTCATCTGCGAATGCTGCCTCAGCTACTTGTATCCTCTCTAGATTTCTTTACCCAATTTTAATTTTTTTCGTCTGCATTGAGCATTGTTTTATTACATCGTCCATAAATACAGTGAACAGTACGGGACTTAATCTTCCGCCCTGCCTTAACCCATCTTGAGATACAAATCCTTCGGATCTTTTGTTCCGCCTTATGATATAATTTACGTTGTTCTGATATAACCGTTGAATATTCCGTATTATTTTTTTGTTGACTCCCCTCTTTTCAAGAGCTTTCCATTTTTCATATCTTGGTACTCTATCAAAGGCTTTATATGAATTATTTGAAATAGATAATTAGTGATGCTGGTGAAGTTGCATTAAAGGCCAGGACGTGTGTGATAATACTCAAATTAAATAAATATATTACCGCTTACTATTTAAATAACACAGGAGCGTTGTCCTTAAAGTTTGTATTTATTATTTACCTAAGAAAGTGAGATTGATATATTTAAAAGAATTAAATCAAAGTAATATACACATGGCGCGGTTCATAAGTAATTAAAAGTTAACACACAAAAATTACAGAAACGAACGTTAAATTTGGCAGTAAACTGAATGTGAATTAATTTTGAGTAACATAAAATATCCTCTGTATCGAACAATACAGAGTTACCTTTGAGTTGCGAAGATGGTCGGCCACTAGAGTGCGTCATATACTTGGACAATTATGGAGAGCGATGCTTGGCAGACGGGCGCAGAAATTAATTAGTTAAATCAATTAAATTATAATGGATTAGATTAAAAGAATAATATATATTAAACAATACAGATTACCTTTTAGTTGCAGAGATGCAAGGGCACATGCATCATGGCTGGTACTTGAACAGTACGGCGGGTAAGATGTTTATCTTACGAAGGTTCTAAGCAAAAGACCGATTCGTGTCGAAATATAACACTGGTCTACAGGGAAAGGTTTGTGTTTCATTACCCCTACGAGTTGAAGAAAGGGATCGATGTTGTCGATGTCTTGAATAATGAATTAATCAAAAGCGCGACCTGAATAGTTGTGATGTCGATGACACAGATATCATTAAAATATCCTTTGTGAGATCAGCTTTAAAATGATATGAGACACAACATATATTAGTAAGAGAGGAGTAACTTAATTAAAAATGAAATGTATAAAGAAATTCATGCGACCGTTATAGGCTTGTTGACAAGTCAGGTAGATTTCGAGAGTCTATCGTCTAAGTGAGAACAAAAGAAAGACTTTCTTGCACACGAATTGTACACGGAAAAATGGCCAAGAATTTATATTTTAAATGCGAGATATTTTTAAAGAAACATTATTTAAAAATAAATTAAAATATTCTGTATATACGAAGCACGTAACAGTGTTTAGGGATTTTTCTTGTTTCTGTCTGTTTCAGATTTCAGGCTGCAGTCTCCATCAATTTGGATTTACGTTAATGTTCATATCACTCCATATAATACGTATTGCTTTTATTCTACTTCAACTTTTATTAAATATCAATAAAATGTTTGTATAAGTATCGACAACATAATCTCAATTTCGTCTTTTATGTGACTATTTAAAATAACTCTTTTCAGCACCCTCTTACATTTCCATTGGTTTCTCTTTCTTTGTGTGCTTTACTAGCGTTGAAAAACTTGAGCATTGTCGTTGACAAATATCTTCCACCTCATCGCGAATTCACCTCACATTTCTATCGGAAACACCGGTAGCTGCGGCAATATGCTTCATCACCTTGTGTAGTAATATCTGCGGTTTATTGGTTCGACATCCTTCAAACATAAATTCTCAGACACGGGGAATTATTTCTTAGGTATGAGAATATTATTGTTGTAACTTTTTATTGCATTTTAATATTAATTTTTAGTCAATCGTATAATTTACTATAACAATAGCAATAGTTGTTACAAATTCAATTTAAATTGTCAAAATAATTTATGTTATGCGCGAACGTAATAAGGGGTGACTACAAATGACTGAAATTCTTTTTCTTAAGCTGGAAACAATTCTGCAACTTTATGTTAGGCATGCCCTGATTTTTTAATTCTAATTTGTCAAAAATTTTACAAAGTAAAAGTCAGATAAACAAATAAATGAAACAATTGTTGTTTATGCTTTCAAAATGGTTTTTACTGACGAAATACCCTTATTATAATTGTCTATTTTCGAAGCAGCTTACAAAATGAGACGGAATTGGATATATTTTAAGCAGTTGACTTATGATCAATTTTTCAAAATTCGTCCGGAAGAATATATTTAAACATTATTACTTCTCACAACAGTGTTAGGTTTTTAAACTTACACCTTTCAGTATTCATCTCATCTGCTTCTTGGATGCTGGCCTTTATTATGAGGACAACCAGTCAGTTTTAGGATCTAACAGTTCTGAAATCACTGTACCAAACTTTTGTTTTGAGTAGATTGGAGTATGCTTCAGTAATATGGTCTCTTTACTACTCGATGCGTGACTCCTCACTGAAGCGGGTTCAAATTATATTTCTGAAATACATATCCTTCAGATGTGATAGTAGATATCTAGAAAGAAATATGTGGAAGAACTTACATCGGAAAAACAGATACACCCCTACAAGTCAGGATCAAGGAACATAAAAAATTGATGAAACAAATCGTGCCTAGTTCAGCATGTCTGGGAAGAAAGTCACAGGATTACATGGATTGATGCAGCAATCCTGGCAACACCAAACAAGAAGAAAGCTGAAGGAGACAGCACATATGGTTACAACACCAAGCGGCATACCAGGCAAGTATACCAAGCCTGGAAATCAAGAACTTCTGGCTACCCTTGATTAGAGCAAATGTATACAAGAGAACAATAACCTTGGAAAAACAGAATAAACGGGATAACCACATCGCGCATACGAAACTGCTTAAAAACATGTGAACCAACTGCGCATTATATTCGTCTCAGGTGGTGCAAGTACCTGCACCGTTTTAAGAAACAATATTCTGCCCCTCCACCCCCCACTCCCGATAGCTCGGTTAGTGTGCTTGATTCGGAAAAAGTTTGAACTTACAGATCAGGTTTGAATCTCGCACGAGTACATTTCGCTTAAAAAAAATTGGGAAAAAGTATATACGTCAGATTATGAGTTTGGCAAGGAATAGCTTTTCTCAGGGATACCCCGAAGACGACAGTAGATTAACTGCCGAAACGTCGGATTACCTAAATTCAACAAACCATGGAAATATCCCAAACAACTGCTCAATTCATCGTCAACAATTTCTCGTCATGAATAATAATAATAATGGCCATGCAGTTAACTTGATATAACATGGCCCGGCCTGAAACGTTAAATAAGGTATTTAGCAATTTACACTTTTGAATTATTTGTCTTCTTTATTAATAAATAAATGACATTTTCCGTACATATTTTTCATATACACCAAAAATTCTAAAACAAATATATACAAACGTGAAAGCAGTTTTTCACTAAATTCTTATGTTAGACACGTTATTTCGTTTCACATTGTTTTCTCGTAATTTCGAAATGAATAATAAAACCTGTTGAGTGGAAAATGGCACGTGAAACATATACTTTTACGAGTTTTCTCCGAAAAGAAAATTAAAATTTATTGCGGGCATTATTTGTGATGTCAAAACGTGTGGAATTTTCAACACAATTTCATTTTCTTGAACTAATGGTTTTAGTTTGTCTGAAGATAGTTTCGTTAAAGTAAGTGGTGTAGGATTTATTTTCTTTTCCTGGAGAATACTCTTTACGATTTGTTTTCTCTCAATGAATCTATTTCATTTTTGACATAACAAATTATTCTAGAAGATTTTTCCTAAAATGTAGTTATATCAAACATCAATTTTCTTCAGTTCTTTATTATTTTCAATTTCGCTATGCTTACGTTGGTACAGGGTGGCCCAAAATGACCGAAGGGGTTTGAGTTCATTATAACTTCTTATTTAAGACATAACTATTATTTTTTTTTAATTTTAAATACAGTATATTAATGGAGAATATTTTTAATTTAATTATGAAAAATTATATCTCGCAAGTGGTGGTCATTTTCTGCTTCGCATATTCGTGCTCTTTCCAAAACATTTTCCATAACCTTTCGCAAAACTTTAGGTGTTATGTTGTTGACGATATGCACGCTGAGTCAAAACAATGGATCGTTGATTTGAGAAATAAAGTTCAACGATTTTGGCACGTTGTTCAATTGTGTACTGTTCCATTTTAAATTCCCCAAGTCTTCTTTACAAAATACTGAAAACAAAAAAAAAATTATAATAAAAAAGTTATAAGGAGTTAAAACCCCTTCGGTCATTTTGGGCCAGCCTGTACATGTGAGATATTTGTTTTAATAAATATAATTTAATTTCTAGAAAAAGAAAACAAATCTTAATTAATTAAAATAACATCAACGACAAATTAAGATATAAATATCATTAAAAAAATAAGAATCTCTGAAGGTAATTTTTTCAAGAAACCATCCAGATGTTCAGAGATATGATAATCAATTGATAAACGCAGTGGATGTTGTAGAAATTCGTAAGTCTATTATTTAATATAATAAGAGTACCTTCAACAAAAGATTAAATTATGCTTTCCACATTGAGCAAGATAGAGAGTAATTAATCCCGTGTGCGAATTCTAGCAACGGTTCTAAAAATTTGATGTGCATGAAGAATGAAGTAGAGGCTTTGGGGTATGTCACAAAGTCTCTATGGAATTCAAAGTGCCTTCAAACAGAGACCTTGTCTTTTAACAAGAGGGAGTTGCTAGATCGGCTTAATAGAAACTCTAGTAGTAACTGTTGGACTGAAGGTAACGGAACAAAGTTAGGTTGGTATTGTAGCTCTGCTATTTGCTGATAATAAACAAGAGGATTTCCCTTTTTAATGTTTAATTGATGTAGATATTGGTCCAACTAATGATATACCAAGTTCTATGGATTCACTCTCTGTCAGTGAATGAATGCACTTCATTCGGACGAGTTAATATGAGCCTTGCTTCAATATCTCGATCATTAACTTCCCTTGGTTCGTTGTTATTGTCTAAATACCCCTCGCTTGGTTTAAGCGTTTCTGAATCTGCAAAATAATAGTGCTTTAAGTGGTTTCGATCTACTGGCCAAATACTTGAAACACGAAAAGCATTTCCACGGTAGCTGCTCTTCCGTAAGTTTCTGCAATTTAAGCGGCCACATTGTATTGAGAAATTGTTTTACCAACATTAGCTCGCAACCATTTTTCTTGTGCTTGAACGTAGTTACTCTGCAGTGACTTGAAGAAAGCGATGTCCAATAGTTGGATCTTGTGGGTCGTACGGCCAGGGAGTTGAAGAAGATTAACATAATGCTTTCTTGCATAATTGATGGCTTCTAAATTTTTACTGTATGTCGTATGTCCGCCCATCAATAAAATTACATCTAGGAGATCCAGGTTGAACAACATTATTAAAGTGTTTCAAGCCATTTCAAGAAAACTTCGGAGTTAATATAACCCGTATCAGAAATTTGCACTAATCCACCTAATGGAGTATCTATTTCTAATTCAGGTGCAAAGCGGTTTCGTTTAAAAATAAGGATGGTTGGAGCATATAGTCCGGCAGCATTCAATGAATAAACTGCTGTGGTGTTAACTCCTCTCTCTCTCCGCTGGTGATGCCACCCACTTGCTTTTTACATTTCAGGAAGATAACTTTTGGCATTATTTTCTGGACTGTGCTATATCCAGATTCGTCTACATTAAATATTGTGTTAGCAGTTATATTGTACTTATCCACCAATTGCTCAATGATATCGAAAAACTGTTACCCTTTCGCTATTGAAACCTTTCTTTGTCGAGCAGATAATTCAGGATGGCGTCGCATTAAACAATAGAATCATTTCTTTCCCGCCATGTATTTTTCAATATTAAAGCAATGAGGGATGTTATTCCTTTCAGCGAAGTCATAAGCTATTCTAATATCGGTTATTGTAAGCCCAAACATTCTCTCCTCAAACTTCAGAATATGCTAAACGAGGAGACCTTCCATTTCTATGTCCAAATCAGCAGGCCGGCGGCGGGCCTTTTTCTCTTTATTAGCAACTTTGTTCTTAATCTCTAAATGACGTTTCAACGTTGCTTTCGGCACATTATACTTTCTTTGGCGTTCGTTTAATCCTACCTTGATATTTCTGTAGGTGCTCAAAGCTGCATTTAGATTCGCTTGGAACAGCTTGACATATTTTCCTCTCTTTGACATTTATTAAATAAGATAACAATGCAGATTAGCGAGGGTCACCTTTTATATTTTTACAAAATCTGGGAAGAAAACTAAATTTTTGGGAACAAACTATTGTATTGTTTTGTCAAAATATTCGGTCTATATACTTTTGCATGCGTACGAACCAGTTCTCAAAACATTTTTTCCACTCTAAAGGTTGTATCTCAGAAACATGGTTTTCAAAGGCTTCGACTGCTTCTTGAGGTGTTGAAAATCGCATGCACGCATTTTTTGTTTCACAGTTTTGAACACAAAGAAATCATTCGGCGACAAGTCAGGTGAATATGGACAATGAGACATTCAACACTTTACCTCCTTCAAATAGTCAACTGTTAGACGTGCTGCATAGGATCTCGCATTGTTGTGATGAAGAATAATGCGATCGGTTGTTTCTCCTGATTTCGTCTATAACTTTTGGCAAACAAATTACTGTATACCATCCACCGCTAACAGTCTTTCGATCCTCTAAAGGCATTGTTGCTATGTGTCCTGTACAGCCGAAGAAACAAGTGATCATTGTCTTGGAAGTGCTCCTTGCACGAACAACTTTTGTGGGTTCCTCTTGGAACACCCATACAACAATCTACTGTTTGTTACTTGGTTTCCGGCTCATACGCATATATCCATGTTTCGTCACCTGTGACGATATTTTATACGGATTTTGCGGTTCCTATGTCGAATTTTTGGCGCATCTCTTTACACCAATTGACACGAGCTGCTTTCTGTGCTTCAGTCAAGTTATGTAGAATCCATCTGGAACATATATTTTTTACAAATAAATGTTCATGTAAAATTGAATGAATTGCAGTCTGCGATATGCCGATAGATGCCTTTACCTCACTGTAACTCACATGTCGATCGTGTTCTATCATTTTCCGCACAGCATCAATGTTTTTTGGAATCACAACAGTTTTTGTCGACCTTTACTTGATTCATCACTCACTGAGGCACGACCAAGACGAAATTTTGCAAATCAATTGTAAACTGTCTTCTTTGATGGTGCTTCATTACCAAAAGTTTCCCGAAGCGATATAATGCATTCTTGTGCAGTTAGGGCTTTTTTATAATCGTAAAAATCATCCAAAGAAAACCTTCACAAGTAATCTCCATTATTTTACAAACTCACTGGCTTAAAACTGTCACTGTCAACAAACTACTGACTCAATTTCTAAGCTACCGCGGATTTCTCATTGATAAATGTCAAACTTTAAGAATATAGTGATTACATATTTCGAAAGCACCATCTAGTGGTCGATTGTAAAAATATAAGAGGTGTCCCTCGTAGGTAAGAAAATAAATTGTTTCCCAAAACGAACTGGTCCAAACTAGGCAACTGGATTTATTTCATTTTAGCAAACTCTGTATTTTTTATTAAAATTTAGTCTCAAAAAATATCCTATTGAAAAATCATCGATTTATCGAATCTCAGTTTTGTTAATGAGCTGTAGATACAAAATATAAAGATGGAAACCTTATATTTAAAGATGACAGAAAAATCTTCTTAACCAATCGCATATAAAGTAGCTGTGCACCACTGATGTTTGCATCGTTACACCTCCTATATCAACGCATTTTTAGCAACGGACAAAACTTAGGATCCCTTCCTTATCGACAATATCCTTTCAGGATTTAAGCATCATATGTCGGTATTTTTATTCATAGTGAGAGAAATGTGATGGTCCAATTTAACAGGCGGCTCAAATTAGGCAACTCTCCCCTATATTAAGACCACCTCAAACATTTACATTAACCACAGGCAGACATTAAATTGATCTAACTCTATTCCCTTATCTAATTTTTAAACTTGAGTTACCGATTCAAAAATAAAAGTCTATACTAGTCAGATGTGTACTATAGTCAGTATAAAGATAACTTCAGCTATTTCAGTGCAATATACGTAATATACAATTTGGAATGGGTTTTTATCTCGCTTCTTATCAGATATTCAAAGCGAACGTCCATTTGAGGAATAATGTCGAAAATGTTTTAAACTAAGGAAAATCGAAGAAAAATTGGAAGTGAAACGGCGCATTCAGCTATAGTCGGATGAATGGAAAGGAACAGGCGGATAGATGGTTTAGGGGGAAGGGAGTTAGGGGAGGGGGGAGTTGATCGGCAACGACGCGGCGGTAAGATGGATTCTGTACCCGGAAAAAACGTGACCCGAAGGCAAAGAAAACCGAGAGAGACGCGACCACAAATTTCCCTTCGTTTCTAGAACATCTCTAGAGCTCGAAACCTCATACTCGCGCCGTCACCATTACGAGCACGTGTATCGGTATGCAGATATGAATTTGTCGGTATGTCCGTATTAATATTGTTGGTTTATATAGTCACCAACTTTACATTCCGCCATTCCTTTGTTAGAAGAATATACGCACCTCAGCAGAAAGAACACTTGTGTACAGACGTGAATTTTATTTTTAATTTTTCATTTCATTTTGTAAGGAAATAAAACTGGGGTTCGACATTCATACTACACTCACAAACTCAGAACTTACGGAATTATAGATTAAATACTCGTAACTAGTATCAAGTTTCAAATAATTTTAATAATTTTATCAGCAAAAACTTTCGGGACTTTACATACAGATGAAGTAGATGCTGAAACAAAGGCGGTCCATGAAGAAAATAAGAGAATAGTATGCAGAAGAAATAACAATAGAAGAACTAAATGAAGCAATTAAATGTTTGAAAATGAAAAAGTTTCTAGATCTGATCAAATGACGTCCAAAATGCTGAAAAATATGGAAGAGAAATCGAAAAAATCTATCTATCTAATCTATCTAATTCTTTGGGTTACACGCAAGTAAGCCCAAGAGCTTGAACACAATGCGCTTTGTGCCACCCCAATAGATCTCTCAGTTCCACAAATAATACAAAAATGCGTAAAATCATATCTGTATCTGTACACATGGACATACAGAGCGTTAACTTCAACCATAGACGCATGCGTTTCTGTCTAACGACTTTATCAATGCGGGTTTATGAAGTAAGGAATTTGGTTCGCTTCCTGGTCAAGTAATGAATTTTGTCCTATTAAATAACATCAGATATAATCTGACGGACAAAATAGACCGCGCCGAATAAATTGATTTCTTCTCGAACAGCAAAGCTGTTACAGAAAAAGAAGAATACGCTTATTACTGGAAGTCCATTAACACATGGCCAGATCGCGCCATATACCAAAAAAAGAAAAATTTAGTATATCGATGCGAGAGCTCGCAATCAACGTTGTTACAAATGATACACAAAATTCATAAAAGCACATCTGTATCTGTACACATGGACATACTCAATTCCTCTAAATTTCACTCTGTTAGTTTTGTGCCCTCGCTAAAAGTCACTATCCTCCTCAGGGCAAACTTGAGAATCCTCGTGGAATCCAATAGGTCTCTTCTGAAATGTTTCTGTCTGAGTCTCTTCAGTTCCTCACCCGTTACATGAAGGCTAGTTTCCTCCTGTTTTTCCAGGGCTTTTCCAGGGCACATTTAAAAAGACTATTGCAATTGTTTGTGTGCTTATTACACGCAAATGAACTGCCACTGCGCCATTTGTTTTTAAGTCTTGATGGAAACACAGCAGGTCCTAATAGCTTTTCTGGAGCTATAGGTAAAAACCTCCTCAAGTGCCTTGATTTTAAGTTACAAGCTTTTGAAGCGATTCCTGCAGAATTGCCGGATATTGATATAAAGTTGCTAAGCACTGATCAAAAATATCTTCACGAGATTTGTTCTTCCATTTCGTCTGGTTTAGTTTCACCAAGTTTAGCTGAAAGAGACCCTGGGAAATTAGCACACTCTCGCTCTCTAACTTGCGCCAACAGGATTCTTCGCTTATACATTGGAATGGCTACACCACCAGAAAACCTTAAGCAACTAGCACTTTTCATTATGAAGGTATACGCGCCAACATGGTTTGACATAAAGTCAAAGCCATCTTGTAACCATGGTCCAGTTCATGTTTTCAACATGGTCAGGAGAAGTTTATATTTAAGAGATGATCTTAAGAGTATTGTTTTAAAAACTATAAACAGAAATTCATTCTTCGCACACCCAGAAAATATGCTGTTGGCCATGCCTCAAGTTGATACTTCAAAAATTAGCGGATTGGCTCCCGAAGAGTATTAGAAGCAAGAAAAGAAAATGTGTGTATTAAAAGCAAGAAAGTTCGCGAGTTCCGCCATCCACAACTTCAAGTAAATGCGACGAATTACTATGAGTTAATAAATTGGTCGAATGTGAGAATAACTGAACCACCAATGACTATGAAATATTCTAATACTGAAATTTCAAACCTGATTCGTTCGGGAAATAATTTCAGTCAATTTGGGTTGTTTGCAAGCAGTAGAGATGTGTGTCAAGCTCGTCACTGAAGCTTCAATATATGTTCAGAAGCAAGAGACTTTTTCATTCGCTCTAGAATTAAAGCAAGGCAAGACATGCCACTGTTTGAGTCGAAATCTCAATTTTTTCAACAACGAGATACTTTACAATTTTCTAACGAATGATTTTTGTTTTTGTGTTAAATATGCTTTATGTGAGTAAATAAAAGACTGTAACTGTTTGAATTTATTGAATAAAAACAAATTTAAACCACACTATTTACTTTTTTATAAATGATAAAGTTCCACAAATTAAAGTCTTGTGCGCCACCTCAAGACGTTGATCTAGGAAGATAAGATTTTTTCTCTGCACTTTGAAGTACTTAGAGCATCGATGTTTAATACAGGAAAAACTAAATTTAAAGTAAAATTTATGAAAGTATACATATCGCGAAGAATAAACAATATTCCATGAATAGCGATAAATCAGCGATTGCTTTCAGTTGTCTCTTTTCATTTGTATTAGCATAATTGTGTCATCGTCGTTTTAAATTTGAAGTTAATAGGACATGTTTAGTGCAGTTCCCTTTAGAAATGGAATGTTTGTCGGTCCTTCGGTCGAGATATTTCAACTTGGACATTAAACAGATGTGAATGCCTTTCCCTAAGAAGTAAGTGTTTTTCGATATTTTCGTAGTGTAGATTCGCATGTTAAATTAGTCTATACGTGGACGCGGTGTAAAGTAGTTGTTGCGTGAGCGGTTTTCTAGCTTTACTGTGCCCCATGTGCGACTTTTTAATTAGTGGTTTTTATCTACTGCTGATGACAACTTAGTTGTCGAAATACGTATTTAGGATACGATTAATAATTGTGGTAAGGGGTTATATACCTTTTTTAAGTTTTTACTTAACCACAGTCTCCAAAGAAAGAATTTGAGTACTGTCGTTACATAAATATATTGAACATATTTTAATTCTATTAAATAAGTTAAAAAACTTTGAAAATACAAAAATATAAAAGAAAGTGACTTCAAAAAATCACAAAAATTTACATAAATACAGACATGAATACAAATGATTAATTCGCGAATCTAACTTATTGAATAATTTCATAGGAAATATACGGTTCTTCAGGCCGCTTAAATTCTACTTATGCTAACAGTTTTATTAATGTCTCCTTTCTTATTCCCAGGCTTTCTTAGGAGGGTTGACTCATTACAATATATATGTATATATAGGATAAAATAAATTAAAAGCGAGCAAGCGGTCTGTCAGTTAAAAACTCATTTATTAATTATCTCTATATTTCGCTACAACTTTGTTACTTCTTCCGGAGATAAAAATGTAGAGTTCACAAAAAATAATAAAAGTGACGTACAACGGACAATAAAATTGATTAATTTAATTAATCAAGCCTAGATTATAACTTCTAGAGGGTTTACAGTTGTTCCGCTGATTACGTCCCAGAAATGCCGTCCAAAGACTCATGCAAAAAGGTTTTTCTCCTTTTAAATTTCTAAATCTCACACGGAACGGTATAGGCAATTTCTAATTTGTATTACGTTCTACGTTCTTATCCCCAATACTATTTTTTTCGAAAGTACGTAGAATTACGTAAAACTTAATTCCCTCAAGAATTTAAAATGCGCTTAGCGCAAACAACTTATCTTACTTACGGCTGGAATACGCATCCCTTATATCGAGACGCCAATCGAGGCGGTAGGGAGGGGACATACGTACACGTAAGATAAAAATTAAAGCAACTCGTGACGAAAACCGTATACCGGGAAATAAAACGTTAAATATATAAATAAATGTGGCACGACCTTTTTAACACCCTATATATATTTTTACACTATACCATCTTGAAACATATAAAATGTTAGACCCCAAATTAATGTCCAAAGAATAATTCGATGCACTATACCCATCTTCAGTTTACGTCTTAAAACATCAGATGCTGCAACTGTAAAATTTTTAACAAAAATTTCAATATAATTAAAACTATTTGCTGGAAGTGCACATAACCATATATGTATAACTGCAAAGGTAATTTAGATGTCTATCGAAATAATTCCTAAAAAATATAGCAATCTATTTAAACTGAAAAATCTGAAGGTGGGTGCGGGAATTTGTAATACCCTGTATATTAGTAAATAATTTAACAACATCCCCTGCGATATACTACATACGTACAGAAAATCTCACTTTCCTATCTCTGTTAGTTTTCGCACCATACTCGCCGACACACTAATAGCGCAACTGATATAATATTAATTGGTAGTTTGTATCTACGTGAAGAAAGTGAAATGTATGTCACATTTGCATCACCCTCATAGTTGTAATCGAAATATCTATCTGCTGTAAATATATTGTTACAATGAGAGGATGCACATATTCAAAGTAAATTCTAGGAAAATACTCTTATTCCTCTAGTGTTTATAGCCATGTTTAAAATTTCACGGGCTGTTGAAGTCGTTTTATCGAAAATCTATAGAAAATAAGTTTTTACTAAATTGAGATTCTTATTCCCAGAAACGTAAAACACTTGCCAAATAACGGTGGGTAATAAAAGAGGAAGTGTGATGTTACGACCGAGCATCTAGAAACGTATTATTTTGCAACACACACTTTTTGCATTGTACCGCCTGCATTCGCCCATTAAAATCTATAATTCATTCCACTATTCCGTGTTACTTCTATAATAAACGTAAACATTACAAGTCGTTTTGCGAAAGCGAGCTTTCAAGAGAATTTATTTTAGAAATGATTGTGGAAAGCGCACGAAAACCGTTGAAAAGTCGATGTGTCACTCAGTATTAATATACTTTTTCTGACGGTAATGAACAGTAAAGTGTTTCATTATTGTATTTCACATCCGGCGGTAGTGGAGTAATTTACGAAACAAAGTATGTACGTGGTAATTGCTCTTTGAATGTGAAAACGTCCTTGTACGTCTTAAGAAATTCTTTCAACGAAACGTTTGACTGCCTATACAGGAAACAAATTTAATTCTAGGGTCCGAACTACAATAAAATTGTGTGAAACAGGTACTGTAGTAAAAGAATTTCTCTTCGTTTAATAAATGAAATATGGTGTAATGTAGACTGGACGATCTTTGTACTGCAAAAGATTATAACATATACAGGGTGTTACAAAATTTGCGGTCACGGACTATGGGATAACGTTGATTATCAAAAACTGAAACGAATGTTGTTCCTTTACCACTTTTTAATCTGGCTGATATTTTCTGAATTTTAGTAATTTAAAAAATGAAAAATAAAACTCGTAAACTTTTTTAATACAGCAAAACCTATGTTAATAGCTACGGCTGTTTAAAGCGGCCACCTAAGGTAACAGACAGTTTCAAAGTTCCCCGAACCGTCTATAAGGAAATTCCCATATACGAAAACCCGTTACTTACGGCCACCGTTATAAAACGACCTGGGCCAAATAAACTAAAATTTTTACGGCCTATCTTCATAGAAATTGACCTGGCGATATCGGCCGGACTAGTTAATAATTTATTTTGATGGAAATGCCATTATTTCGTATTCAAAATATTCAAACAGACATAGAGGTTCTAGAAGACTTAACAATGCAAGAGAACGAGAGATCTGAATTTGAGAATAATTATTTGAATTCTTTTATAGTAAATTTACTTATATCTTGTTACGCCTTAATTTCCCTTTTTAATATCGATTAATGGTCTTCATTATTTATTGACGAATCCCGATATCTTATATTAAATACGTTCATTCGGATACTTGTTCTGCCGTCTGTGGTAAACTTTGGTAACTATATCACCCCTTCCGCTAACACGCGGGTGAGATTTGAGGATTAGCAGACATACCTTGGTAGTCTAAAGTCGTTTAAAACATTTACGAGTGTACATCTTCGTAATGGAAGTTAATTCACGCATCTTCGACCTTTATTTAATTCATCGTAAATAATCGGATCATGTCAAAGAGAGAATTCTAATTTTTGGAACAGCCAATTTGCCGTTTGCGACTTACGTAGGTTTCAGGAAACTATAACCCAACCTTGGTTGTTGCGTGGCGTTCCATTTCGTTTTCGTAAACGAGAAAAAAATAGCTTCCGACTGAAGAGTTCAAGAGCACTGCAGCCTATACTTCAAGGGAAATTTATGGTCGTCTAATTCCTCGAACAGCGATCGACCTGAGGAATTAATTACCATCTTCGACGGACAGGGACAGGATATCAAGTAATTCAAATTATTAAAGTTTTTGTGTAATTTAAATTTCGTCTTATAATTTTTTTTACGTATATTGCTTTCATATTTTGCCGTAATCAATTTAATTTCTTTTAGCATACCTTAAACTCATTTTTGTAATATTAATATAGTTATTAGCATTTTTAATGACATATTAATCAAAGTGCATAGCGGCTTAGAGCCCGACTCAATTAAAATTCAATGTATCTTGTATAGTATAACTTAAAAGAATTCATTCTTGTGAATTAAAGTATTTTTATTACTTGCATTTAAGGCCAAATTATTGTTTCGTATATTGGAAATTAAAATCTAAATTTTGTAGCATATTCCGATGTCGATATATTTTATAGTAATTTCTTCTGCCGTCACAATTGTTTTTCCTGTGTCGTACGTGACCACAAATGTTCTTTTTTGGAATACATGCAGGTGTCGATAAATGACGACGCATTTTTATAATTTCATAATTTTTAATTTAGAATTTAAATCATTTGTATTTGTGAGAAGGATATTTTGACTATCGCTATTTCTGTTTATAAAATTATTGTGTATTTATCTCTAATGGTACCTTTAGAAAAAAATATGCGGGAATAAACTATGTAAGTAACTTAAGTAATTATTCATTTGTGTATAGTATGTAGAACGTTGTCGGGAGGTTTCCACCCTGTGGCAGTCCGTATTCGGCGTAGGAGTAAGTATTTTCAGTATTATCTAATTTTGTTGTTTGTGGTCTGTTTTCGTGAATATACGAATTATTTGTTCATAGGTTTTTTTTTCTTTGCCATTGCACTCCCCGTAGCAATTTCCTTTTCAGGTATCCTGGTCAGCAATTTTTGAATTAGTACGTAGGTACTTAGTAAATATAGATATATAGCGTGAGTTTGAGTAGTATGTGCATGCGCCGAAGATCACGCAATCTCTTTTCTCAGTTTTCAGTCTGAGCTTCCGCAAGCAAAACTGAGTGGCCCTACCTTCTAACTTTTATTTTAGCGTCTCCACTGACTAAGGGCAAATATAATAAATAGAAGCTCCCATACTTTGTGCTATACAACTAAAGTTTTTTTTATCTCGACCTCTTCAGACGCCTTCGCTGCGCCAGCTTCGCGTGTAGGTAGCAATCTAACATATAAATATATACAATATAAGATATTTCGTTTTATTGCGAAACACTTTGCTGGATGTGTTTCTCTAATTTAGTTTGTTATGTGACTTTACCAAAAATATAGATGCTAAGTCAGTGTCAATTTGTACAGAGTTAGATTTTATGCTATGGTTAGAATTCCCTAATAAGTTTGACAATTTTAATGATCTTGAAGATTATATCCTCCTTTCAATGAAAAAGTGGTAATAATAGCTCATTTTAAACAGAACAGTAAATGAACAAAATTTTAAATACTGATGCACAAAGAACTCACCACAACTACACCAAAAATTTATTAAGATTTGCATATGCGTAATAATCTGCTAGAGAAATACGTATAAAAAGGAAGCTAGATATACTTCTGACCAAGAAAGATGGTAAAATAGCTCGTTTTAAGGATGGCGAAATGTTTGCAAGGCGTATATGTGTATCACATTGACGTATGTATATATAATTAATACTTACCACTTCGGCAACGTTCACATAACTTTAACATTTCTAATATCGAGGTGCGGATCTGGAGTTCAGTCATTTGTTGCAGCGGGAGCGGAAGCGGTCCGGAAACATTAATGAAGAGTGCTATCGGACCACGTAATCGTTAAGGTTAATTGTGCTTAACTTAAACTTTCGTTACGGTTGGGGTCGTGGCGCAGCTGACTTAAATATGATTTATTAAGAGATCCAGTGACTTTTAGGAACGGTTTTAAATTGCATTTTACAACAGATCTACGGTAAACATGTGGGAAATAGGTACCGCAATCTTTAAAAGCATTTTAAGTGTTATTTGTGTTTTTCTAAAAGTATTATTTATGCCATTATTTATATTTCGTTTCCGATAAGGTAATTTTGACAATTTAATACAGTCGAGGTACGTATGATGGTTCCCAGGCTTTTTAATAGATGAGGTTATTATCATCAAGATGACTAGGTACGTTATATATTATTGTTTCAGCCTTTACTTGATGAAATTCCATTATAACTATTATCAGGATAAAATAAAACAAATTTTAATTAATTTTACTTTTTAATTTACACCATAACGATCGTTTCGCTCCAACCTGAGCTTCATCAGGTATATAACTAACTTATGTACAAATTTTAACACAAATGTACCCTAGCAAACACATGTTTTGTTTTGAATAGTTGAAGGAATGAGTACGTTTTATTACTAAAATGTCTATGCACAAAACTTTCACTACGGTTTATACAATACTGTTCTTAAGTGATAAAACTGGGGGTTTACATTATGTTACAGGGAGGTAAAGAAGTTCTATGGAGAAATACAATATATGACTGTCTGAATATCAAATAAATAAATTTAGTAAGGGTGAATTATTTGTTTCTAATTGATCATTGAGGATCTTGTCGGTTTTCTTTAATTTATTAATTTCAAGTGACTCTAATAAATTAAGTTTTTTACCCCTAATTTTCTACGTGTAATATTTTAAATTCTTTGTTAAAATTGTGGTTCGTTAAATTAATATGAGACGCATATGAAGAGTCACTTTTATTATTTCCAAATGAATGAAAATGTTCTTTGATGCGTATTTCAAACGATCTGCCTGTCTGTCCGATATACGTCATGGGGCAACTACCGCAAGTTAACTCATAGACTCCTGACTTTTTATTGTTGTTTGTTAAATCGTTATTGTTTTTTATAAATTTGGATAAATTGTTGTTAGTTCTATACGCTGTATTAATGTCGAACTTTCTTAAATATTTGATATTAATACAGCGTATAGAACTAACAACAATTTATCCAAATTTTTAAAAAACAATAAAGATTTAACAAACAACAATAACAAGTCAGGACTCTATGAGTTAACTTGCGGTAGTTGCCCAATGACGTATATCGGACAGACAGGAAGATCGTTTGAAATACGCATCAAAGAACATTTTTATTCATTTGGAAATAATAAAAGTGACTCTTCATATGCGTTTCATATTAATTTAACGAACCACAATTTTAACAAAGAATTTAAAATATTACACGTAGAAAATTAGGGGTAAAAAACTTAATTTATTAGAGTCACTTGAAATTAATAAATTAAAGAAAACCGACAAGATCCTCAATGATCAATTAGAAACAAATAATTCACTCTTACTAAAATCATTTATTTGATATTCAGACAGTCATATATTGTATTTTTCCATAGAACTTATTTACCTCCCTGTAACATAATGTAAACCCCCAGTTTTATCACTTAAGAACAGTATTGTATAAGCCGTAGTGAACGTTTTGTGCATAGACATTTTAGTAATAAAAGGTACCTATTCCTTCAACTATTCAAAACAAAACATGTGTTTGTTACGGTACATTTGTGTTAAAATTTGTACATAAGTTAGTTATATGTCTGATGAAGCTCAGGCTGGAGCGAACCGATCGTTACGGTGTAAATTAAAAAGTGAAATTCATTAAAATTTATTTTATTTTATCCTGATAATAGTACTAGGTACGTTATTGACATTAAATAAATTTAATAAAACTATATACGAAATTTCAAGTAGATATAATAATAATAATAATATTAATAATAATAATAATAATAATAATCTTATATGCCCAACAGTTGATCCAAAATTACAGGACGTTAATGTAATAATTACAATATTAAATATGAAAAATAAATCAACATTATAATAAATATAAAAATAAGTAAATAAAAGGTTAGACCAATTTGGGAAAATTAAACTAAAAATAAAATAAAGTAGAATAATATAGCAAATTAACTAGCCTAGAAATTGAAGAAAAATCTTGAAAAAAATTCTTAGCAATAGTACTCATAATGTTGACAGAGGAACACTGTCTTCACCGTAAGCACATGAGTTATGCAGTCGAATCGATTCTATTATTTAATAATTTCAACAAGAAAGTAACAGCTTCTGTCCAAGAGCTAAGGCATATTATGTCGCTGCAGCAAATTTCACTGACCTGCGCCAATCGGTGGATAACTCCATCAATTTGGAAAGATAGAAATTTAAAAAATCGCCCGTATATTCTATCTAAAACTAATCTATGAGAGGCATGCACAGGATACCAAACAATAGCTGCATAATCTATTTTGCTGACAACAAAAACGAAATACAACACCAATGTTATTAAAATTTATAGAAACGCGCATAATGAAGCCCAGAGCTTTGCAAGAGGATGTACACACAGTTAGCTATTGTGGCCTAAAAATCAATTCTGAATCAAATAATACACCCAGGTTCTTAATGACAATTATTTTTCCAAATTTGTATTATTAATTACATACAGCGACACTATAGGAAATTTTGAGCGAGCGTAACTCACAGAACAACACTTGTTAGTATTTAATTCCAATTTCAAACTATTACGCTTAAAATTTAAATTATCTTGTAGAAAAGTAAGTATCGTTGGTTTCGTCCGCATATGTTAAAACAAAGCAGGTGAGAGTAGCCAGCAGATTGTTGATAAACAACATGATAAGAAGAAGTGGCCCCAATTTGGAACCCTGAGGCACACCAGGTGTTACAATGAATTAAAATGAGAAAAAGCTATTGTAGGATACATAAAAAATTCGATTTTTTAAATATAAATTCATGAAGTTTAAACAATATGGCGCAAAGCCCAACTAGATAAGCTTAGAGAGTAAGGCTTTGTCGGTATAAATGGCATCTAACTGACAACACCTATCTAGAACCTCACTCAAGACTCGAGAGACACTACATAAATTACTCAATGTAGAATGCTCAGGATGAAAGCCATGCTGGTTTTGAGATTATAACTAACTAATATTTCATAACTGACATAAATTCTAGAATATATAACTTGAAAGAACTTTGCAAAATTAGATAGAATGGAAATAGGACGATAGTTTGACAGCAATGACTTATCTCCCTTTTTATGAACGGGATAAACAATTGCACGGTTCCATAGCTCAGAGAAAAGGTTTATGTTTTTATGGAAACATACATAATCATAACTAAAGGGATGGCAAACACAAATTTGCAATGACGTACTAAAAAAATTGGTAATAAGTCGTCCGTCACCAGCAGTAAACTAATTGACATATATTTAACCTACTCATCCAGAGTAACCGCAGGAAAGGTGAAAGATGGATAATACGCAAAAAATTCAGAATAGTTTGAAATATCATTTTGTGAATATATATTAGAAAATATACAGATGCGCAGATATACACAATAAATACGTTTATACGTTGGACTGCAAATAAGAACCGGTAAGTATTAAATCTCACTTTACATGTAAATGTCGCCTAATTTGTTGCGTTAATTTCTATAATTAGACAAACTAAGTTTTTACCAGTATGTAGAACGCTACACGTCGCGACGCCACCTTCCTAGTTGTTAGGATAATGAAGAATTCGTGATCTGTGCATCTTTCCCGAAACGTGTGGATGCATTCCGCTCTTATTGGAACTCGTCAACACACAGTATCCTGAAGGCAGACATGAAGTCATGAAGTGGAAGTAATGTCTGTCTTCAGTATACCGTGTGTTGACCATGCATTCACACGTTACCGAGTAGATGTGACTTTTCACGAATTTTTCATTATTATTTCATATGCTTAGTAGGCGAATAAGTTGATAATTTATTGTGAATATGAAAACAAAGGAATTCTGTATTGATATTTTTTGTGGTGTCTGTACAGCAACCCAATGTCTTAAGCTGAAGCTTGTCAAAACCATAGGGCACCTCAGAGTGTATATACAGTGTGTGTAAAGTGTTCCATGGCTTTGTTACTACACGTGTTCACCGTAAACAGATGATTTTACCTTAATTTCTCTAATAGTGAAGGGTAATTGAAGAGGATATCGATCTTGAAAAAATCGACAGTAGATATACTATGGGGGTTCTAGGCCAAAATCCCATGTATTTTCTTATGGAGGTTCATTATGCACTTTTTAGGGTGAGTTATGGTGGGGGGTGCCGCTATCTATTTCAAAGACAGGTCTGTCTTTTGAAGCAGATAGGTCTGTCTTTGAAACAAACAGAACTGTCTTTAAAACAGACAGGTCTGTCTGTGAAACAGACAGGTCTGTCTTTGAAACAGACAGGTCTGTCTTTGAAACAGACAGGTCTGTCTTTTAAACAGACAGGTCTGTCTTTGAAACAGATAGCGACACCCCCCCACCTCAACTCACACTCAAAAATGCAAAATGAATCTCCATAAGAAAATACTTAGGATTTTGGCCTAGAACCCCCATAATATATCTACTGTCGACCTCTAACACGCCGATCCCGAGATTCAAACCCTCGACCAACGTCTCACTTCCGTTATCCGTCGCTTTCTCATATTCAATTTTTCATGAAGGATGTCGAACGTCTATTTGATTTCTGTATACGTTTTCCCATCCCAGAAAAAGGAATCGAATCACTGACCGATATGGTCCTTTTTCGTGGAATCACGACGCATATATAAACTTTCTCACTTTCAACAGCTCTCAAAACAACACTACTCTATGAATCTCTCTCCAATTTTGACAGACGTCAACTAAAGAATAGTGCTCACGGTGGGTAATGCAGAATTAACACAAAGTGTCATCTGTCTCCAAACACTGGTAGTTCACATACTATCCGCGTATTTAATTTTATGTTCAAGCAATTTTTAATAATTTTTTATTAGTAAATAATATCTTACCAATAACGTATTTAAAATATTAACAAAAATTTATTAACTCTAGATGTGTCTTGTCTCAAAATAAGCGCATACCATAATTTACAATTTCGGAAATGCACGTATCACTAGGCACAAGGATAAACAGTAAATGAACAACACTGAATATCCAGAACTATTCATTATTAGCCAGAATTTAGGCTTTACTTTAAACTAACCACTGTCAATTTGAATAATAGCCCGGTTTAATAGCACATGTATTCATTAACTAATATCAGCTTGCCACTGGACGTTTTAATATCGTCATAAACAGGACCTAACGTTGATAATTAAAAGTGGGATTCGAAACACATACAACTTTTATTACCACCGTCCTGAACCGAAATTCATTCTTTCGGCGACAACGTAATTAATTGTCAAAGTCGTTTATAATGTTCTCTTTTTATTCTCCATTCGGGCTTTCCTCTTCGTTATTTCGAAGGACGGTTATTAAATCAAATACCTATGAAACATCAAAGTCGGTCTTATTGAAGCCCAAACCTGGGGCAGCTTTTGAAGTCGCGGCTTCCTCTACCGTGTTTTGCGGTTTGGTTTTCGCGCACGCTCGTAATATTTGCGGCCGATTCGGTGGACGCAGTTTTCTGAGGAAATTGGAATTTCTACTTCAGATGTCCCGGGAAGAAATTGAACAAAATAGAACAAGTAATTTCTGACCGATATATTAGAAGATTGAACGGATATAAATGAAAAGAAATATTTTCCAATAAATTACCGTTTCTAATTTCCTAAGTATATAGATATTTTTTTTTCTATTCTACGTTTGTATTTAAAAAATATAAAAGTATCCAATTTATTTTATTTTCGGTTTACGTCATCAATCCCATTTACAGGGTATTTATTTGTTTCAAAGTTACACATCTATGAATGTGATCAGATCATGAAAAAAAATGTAATCCCAAAGTCAATAAAAACTGATTTTATCTAAAAAAAAGTTCAATTAATAATATTTTCGAAATGTCCACCTTCTTGTTGAATGCAGTCTTGTGCCCGTAAGCCAACAGAAGAAGTACTTATCCGAATTTCATACTTATTTTGTCGGATTTGCTCGGTAGCCAGTAGAATACGATCAAACAACTCTTCTCTTGTGTTCGAAACTTGCGCGTAGAATAAATTTTTCATGTACCCCCATAAATAAAAGTCAAGGAGATTAAGATCGGCTGATCTGGGTGGCCATGCAACAGGACCACCTCGACCAATCCATCTTGGATAATTGACGTTAACCGAATTTCGGATAGCAATTCCGAAATGTGGTGGGGCCCAATCCATGTGAAACCACATGTCTTGTCGAACATTCAGTTGGACATCCTCTAAAAGACCTGTCAGTTCGTCAATAAGAAATTGAAGGTAATTGTCTGCATTTAACCTCCCAGGAAGAACGACAGGACCAATCAACAAGTCATCGACTAGGGCCGCCCAAACGTTAATAGAAAATTCATGTTGAAAATTAGATGGGCGTATAGCTTAGGGATTTTCTGATGACCATCTGTGCAGGTTTTTCAGATTTGTAATACCACTTCTTGTGAACGTAGATTCATCTGTCCAGCGGACTGTTCTGCAGAAATTTAAATGATGCCGTGACTGTCTTAATATCCGGGTAGAATAAACTAGACGAGCATAATGGTCTGCCTCAAGCAAACCGTGTCCCCTGCGATAGTGTTATGGATATAAGACCCACGTTTTAAAATTCGCCAAACTGTCGTTCATGACACTCGTAGTTGTCTAGCGATTTGACGTACACCGAGAGTTGGATCGCTTGTAATAATAGCTACTGCTTCTTCCTCTAAGTCTGCTGGCAAATTTACTCTTCGGTCGAAAAGATAATCACGCAGTCCGCATTCCCGAAATTGTCTGTGTACTTCCAGAAACGTTCTGTAATGAGGACAAATGCGCCTATCTGGAAACCGATGTCGGTATTCAATAACTGCTTGACGTGCACTGCCGTTACAGTAGCCATACACAAAGTGCATGTCCGCATACTCTTAAGAAGAAAATCGGTAAGGCATTTTGAGTAAAGAAAACGTGTCCATTTACTAATAAGCTGTTGTATGAACTGAAACGTAATGTAATCCTTTATTAAAAAATGCAACGTTAACACTCAACTGAACATTTGTTTATTGTATGATATTCATGGTTCAGCACATACGAAATAAGTAAGAACCTTCTTTATCATAAATCAATTTCCAGTACGCTTTTTTTGTAGATCTCCAAGAAATTACTGTATGCACTACGACACGTGTTTATTTATTTTAGGCTAACATTTTATTATGCGACGTTAACAATCACAGGCCTGTTATTGAATCGTATAACTTTCTTTAGATAAAATCAGTTTGTATTGACTTAAGGATTACATTTTTTTTCATCATCTGACAATCACATTAATAGATCTGTACTTTGAAGCAAATAAAAACGGATATACAGGTTTTGCGTTTTTGTTACTTGAAATGAAATCTACTTTACACTCCTAAAATTTGAGCATAACGATCCGGGATAGCTTGTATACGTAAAGATTTTAGACGCTGTGCGGAGAAAGGAGATTCGGCAGTAGTTTTTACACAGCAGGTCATTTAATAGATTTCTTCCAACCATCAGGTGTTCGCAAATTTTTTGTGAAAGAATATGGAGTTTATTTGTTAGGTGGTCACCACCTAATTTAAAGATTTTGACCTCACTTTTGCGGCTCTAAAAGCCGATTAACCACTCACTTGTTCTAACGTGGCACTTACTGACTCAACTGACTGTCTCAACGAATCAGGATTTATTATTTCAAATAAATGCACCGTCAGCAGTTACTGCTATAATAATTCATTCACCATATTTTTTGATCACACCTCGTATTTCACTTAACGCTGAACAGTTATGTATGTTTCTCTTATTCCTAAAATTTTATGACCTATTTTAGCGAGGTAAATATTGTCGTACATTTAAAAAACCACCTCGAAATCTGTATTTTTTCGGTGGGTATTAAATTTACCGAGGACATATTCCAAAATAAAATGTGCCATGTATACGCGACGGGTATCACCGAAACGATATTATAATTGTAATTTTATTCTATTCCGGTATGATACCGCGCAGTCATTATGATAATAATGAAATGTCCGGAAAGGTAATAAACTTTAATCATATATTTATGAGACACGCACAGCACCCTTGGCGCGCTGCGTTTCGGTGTGACAATTTTCAAACGGGCGCAGCAGGTGTTCTGTGAGACTCTTTCTGTTTCTCTCTCTCTCTATCTGTCGTTCTCTCTTCAATAATAAAAGTTTTTCAGAGCACGCGGACTCACAAAGATTCCATTTTTTACGGTACCCAACTATGAGTTGTTAGAAAGCTAACAACAACGATTACAACTTCAGAAAGATAAAACACGAGTATTGGACTCCATCAGTGTTAAATTCTATTTCTAATAGATTAATTTATCTGTCTTTCTATGGTGTCATTGGATTGTATTGGGTGTTATATAAGTCAAATAATCGAACATCTCCATACATAATTACATCGTGTGGTTTTACATAATTTTTATATTTAGTAATAAAATTGTCGGTAAACAAGACAGGTCAACTAGCTTTCAACTAAATCTTATTTATTACGTGAGTTAAAATTTTTATTGGTAATATACCAATAAAGTATATATAAATAGGATAACCTAACTTATATGGGCTAATAAAATCGAATTGACTTCAATAAAATTTAAAATCTTGACTTTCAATATCGTGGTACTAATATTGAAGAATCTCCTTTCATTAATTTAACATATACAGTATAACAACTTGAACTACTAAAGTCTATTGATAGGAGAGGGTAGTGGGAATTAAAATTAAATGTACCCATTTTAGTATTTGCCAACTGTTTATATGACAGGAATGTCAGTGGTTATGCCAGTTACTTTACCGAACCATCAAAATTTATCCTAAGTGTTAGTTAAATTCTAAGAATGGAATACACAATTAACGAAAAGGTACAAATTATAAAGTGGTTTTACACTTTCATCAATTATAGATATTTGAAGAACTACTTTCATTGATCGTCCTGTTCCCTGTTTAAATAAAATTCATTGCATAAAGGAAAATTTTGAAAAATACCGATGTGACTCTCCCACTTTACATAAAAATCCCGCACATGATAATGTCAAGATATGCGCTACTGTTGAAGATAATAAATATCAAACGTTAGGCCAAATTAGTGAAAGTTTTGATGTCTCCCGTGAAACTGTCAGAAAAGTATTAAAGAAAAATAAATACGGCTCGTATCATGTACAAAAGCTAAATGAAATTTTTCCTGCAGATCATTATAACTAGAAACTCCATAGGTATTGATTTGAAAGATGGCTTCTAATGCGTTCTACTGCTTGTGTGTAGCACTTAGAAACATAACATTTGCGTAAGGTGGATTTATCAGAAACATTTGGACCAAAATATGTTGTGAAGGTGGGATTGTTGAGTTTATTTAATGGAATATTTGCCGCAATTAAACTTTCACACTTTCGTTAAAATTGTCAGATTCCAACGATTCTAATTTCTGTGCATGTATTTGCAATGTTAATTGACGTTTTACGTGCAATTTCTTGGAATCTTTTAACGATATTTTACAGACTTTGCAATAAATTTCGGAATCACTGGCTATGGACATACAATCAGTTTGACCCTTAATCCAACTCGCCATTGTTTCACGATGCCATTCTCGACGTTGTTCCATATCATATCTGAAAAAGTAACTTAAACAATGTCCTAGACCTAAATAAATGAAAATTAGAAATGTATGTCTAAGTTATTGAAACTTAACGAAATTCACTGGACACTTATAATATATTTAATTAATAGTTAAAACAATGAAAAAAAAACTAACTAATTATTATGCTTCTAAATAAATAAATTTTTAGACATGTTCGGTGCTTTTTAAAAACAAAACCTGTTAATTTTGTCATTTTTATTAATGCATGAGTAGAAAAAGAAAATATGTTCTTATGTTTTATAAATATATAGCCAGATGATGTCGAAATATATATTTGTATATATATATATATATATATATATATATGTACATATATATAAATATGTATACATATGTATATATATATATATATATATATATATATATATATATATATATATATATATTGACTTCACAGGTTAGATATCCATTAAAGACACATCATTAAAGAAAAATACAAAAATAATAAAGGGAGATGCGTGATTCAATTTTCCCGGCATTTGCGTTATTCGCGCCCTCTGTCCCATCTTCAAATACAGTTGACCAGTTCAATCTCGCCGAACTAATATTTTGTATTGAGTTGGCTATCCTGACGTATCTCTGATCATACCATAAGCATAAATCATAAGTAAATAGATGTATTAATTGTTAGATATTATTAATTATTAATAGTCACTAAATATTAGTAATTATTAAAGGCCGGATTATATGCAAATTTGTGCATAAATATGCAGATGTTTTAGCCTAAATATGCATTTCCTTAGGAAAAATATGCAGGTAAAAAAATACGAGGATTGCTAGAAAATGGAATACTGTAAAAAAAAAAAATTCTATTATGTTTACTACAAGTTTATTTAGATCATTTTACAACATAATTAACTATGAAAACAATTTACAATCACATATTTCTCAAAGTTTTCAAGATAAAAATTGTGACGCTTGTCTGAAAACATGTATTTATATATTGAAAAGGTTCGTTCTACGTCGACGCTTGTTATAGGAGCATATTTCAAATTAGAAATATCATCTATTGTCAACTCAATATTTTCTACTAAATCACCACACAAGATTTTAGTCCATGAGCTTCTTAAAATCCTCATTTTTTCCTATTACACTTAAAAATTTTTCTAACACAGACTGCCCCACTCTTCCTTTAACATCAAAACATGACTTTTAAAATTTGTTTATTATTTTAACGTTCTCGATTAGCGACATAAATTGTTTTTCCAACTGAAATATAGAAGTGGAAATGAAACTGTAATTGGCTTTAATAAACGCTAGCTGTTGAGGTATTTCTTTACTAGAATACACCTTTTGGGCATCTATAACAGATTGTGCACCCCTATCAAGATCCATAATAATTGTCTTTATTCCTTCATAATGATTTGCATTAAAAATAGCAGTCTCCAACAACGTTCCACATCGTGTGATTACTGGCTAAGGAGGAAGCGGAACACCGGGTAGATGTTGTTTGTAAAACTGAACTCGTAATGGCGCCTTTAAAAATACTTTCTTAACACTACTAATTAAATTATTTACTAAGGGAGAATGGTTTCTGACTTCTTATGCAACACGATTTAGTCCGTGCACTAAGCAAGATATGTGAATTAAATTTGGGTAAAAGATTTTCATGTTGAAAGCTGCCTTCACTATGTATGGTGCTACATCCGTCAAAAACAATAGAATTTTCTCTGTTGGAATCGATTCCGGTAAGAAGAAAGCTGCAAGTTCTTCTTGTATAAACTTGTTATTGTTAAATCATTTGCTTTTTCCAACTGTTTGGATGAAATTGTATATTATTGCTGGAACCGATACGTTAAGGATACCAATCATTAAATGAACTATGTATCGGCCTACACTATCAGCAGTTTCATCTACGCATATATAAATATTATTTTTTACAACAAGCTTCTTAATGCTATTCAATGTTTCTACCTTGATACAGCGAATATATTTTTTTCTTAACGTGCTCTCGTCGGGAATGTTATATTTGCTGATGTACTTTTGCAAACATAACTTGACATTTAAATTGTTTAATTTATGTAATGGAATATCTTCCGACAAGTCTTCATTAAATTGTTCTTTTTCCGATTTTTTGGAAGTTGATAGCAAACATTTACGGTAATGTTTGCTGACTCTTCTTCGTCAATTTTATCTTTGTTAGTTTTGCAGCATGAGATGGAGTTTTCATATGTTGGTCGACTTGGAACTTTCTCTCACTTGTAATCTGCAAAAAAATATCACATCTTCGGGTGTTTTCTTATAAAATAAACGTTAGTGGAAGATAAAGGAATAATTAAAAACTTAATTAATTAATTAATAAGAGGGAATAAACTTAAAATTTTACCCACAATCTTGCAGCATGCTACGCAAAATACTTTTTCTCTATCCATATGCAATTCTGAATAAGGTGCAATAAGGCACAGTCGCTATTTTCGGAATTTTTGTTATTATATATCACAACTCACAAGTTTACACTTCGAAAAGCCAACGTAAGATGACGTTTAAAATAAAATTACTTTCAAATATGTGAATAAATTTCTCCGAATAGCAAAGAAACACATATACTCCTAATTTTCTAGTACGATAAATTTTTGTATTTATTTAGAAGTTTTAAGGTATTAGCTTTTCCTAAAATTTTGTCTCCGCCTGGATGTATGGGAAGAGCATTAATAAATTCTTGGAGACACTTATTGGAAAAGTAACTGGAAGAGGCTAAATAAAATGCTATTTTTAATTTAAAGAGGTCTGTTTAATTTTTGAATATTTGCTACATCCACGACATATATTTAGTAATGCCTATAATAAATTTGATTTAGTAATAAAACTCGGATACTTAAAATATGCAAAAATGCTGAATTAATGCAAAATATGCAAGTAATATACAAAATTCATAATTATGCAAATATGCAAATTTATGCAAACTGCATATAATCCGGCCTTTAGTCATTATATATGCTTGAATAGTATTTATAAGGTCTAAGGATATTTTAAGCTTTTCTAAACATATTGTTAATAGATGTAGATCTCGGTTTCCGGGTTGGAACCGCGTCGAGTTAGGCGTAATTGCCAACGTTTCGTTCACTGTTTCAAGGGACATCTTCAGGGCTGTACGTAGATGTTCGTCGTTTCGCAGTAGCTTGAAGAATGCTATGACAGAGACCGGTACAACTTATATAGGGGGGACCGGGTCAGATGGTGGCCTGCTATTGGCTGGGGACAATGAGCCAATGGCATGCGTCGTATGGGCGTGGTGATTCTTAGTAGAATTCAGTAGAGTTTGCCATCATCACCCGGCACACAAACAAGCGGTCATCAATACTCTTGTACATCGCGCGTTTTCTATCTCAGAACCTAGGGCACAACCCTCCGAACTTAAGCATGTTTCTAACACCCTACTCCAGAATAATTATAACGCACACGACATACACCGTACTATAGTGAGACATCGTAACCCCAAACCTCGAAGTGAACCCGATCCTAACATCAGCACCGCCTTCTTAAAGTATATTCAAGGTATCACCGATCATATAGGAAAGGTTCTACATAGAAATAAAATCAAAACTGTCTTCAGACCCCATTCTAAAGTTTCGGACCTCTTACCCTCGGTTAAAGACAAAATATCTCCACTCCAAGCACAAGGAGTGTATCGCATTCCGTGTTCGTGTGGCAGTGTGTACATTGGCGAAACTAAGCGGCCAGTCGGCGTGCGTGTGTTCGGACATGAACGTTGTACTAGACTGTTACATATAGCCGGTTCAGCGCTGGCAGAACACAAAATAAACTCCGGTCATCAAATTCTATTCAAAGATGTCAAGCTTCTGTCCCGTGAATCGCATTATTTCCCTAGGAAAATCCGTGAATCTATTGAAATTTACAAACATTCCCGAAATCTCAATAGAGACGATGGCTATACGTTACATCCGACGTGGCAAACTCTACTGAATTCTACTAAGAATCACCACGCCCATAAGACGCATGCCATTGGCTCATTGTCCCCAACCAATAGCAGGCCACCATCTGACCCGGTCCCCCCTATATAAGTTGTACCGGTCTCTGTCAGAGCAACATTCTCACTGCGATCTCTGTTACAGCAGCATCGCAGTTGAGAACACCGACGACGATACATCGTCATACGAACCCGGAAGCAATGGCCGGAAGATATATCACCACTACTATTACGAACTTAGCTCTTAATCCCAGCTTTAAAAGAAGATGCACTCCGCAGCAACGACAGGACGCGGAAACCATCATAAGCCAAACCACGGAGGAAGAAGATATCCAAAATCTTCTAAAAAAACAACCGCAAATATTCATCATAGATCCTGACGAGCCGACGGTAAAGCTAGAAATATTAGAATCGCCCAAAGAAGAAGCAAGCCCGGTAAACCCGCCCAACATCAACATGGAACACAGTGATCCAAACACTTTCACCTTCTCAATCACAAACAGTTACATAAATCCGACGAAAACATCAAAAAAACAAAAAACCGAACACGAAAGTACACCAATAGAAAAAAAAAACTCATACAGTATCCTCGAAAAAACCAACGCCGAGGAAAAAATGGAAGAAGACACTCCACAACCGTCAACTTCAAACAATAGCACTCCCAGGGTAACTGACAATACAAACATTACACATAACACAAAAACTGAAACACGAAAACCACACAAAATCGCACCAATAATTATAACTGAAAAAGGACAAATGGGCACACATACGACACATACTGAAAACAAACAACATTAACACCGAACAAAACAAACTAGTGAGACCAGGCATACACATCGAACCGACAACTGACGAAGACTTCCGAAAACTTAAACACATACTCGACAAAGAACATATACAATTTTACACTTTTCAATTGAGAAGCGAAAAGACACTAAAGGTAGTTATGCGTGGCATTCCTACCAGACACTGACATCACCGACGACTTGACTGACCAAGGTTACCCGACATTAAAAATAAAAAGAATGAACGGTAAACACGGCATACCTGCACCACTGGCACTAATCGAACTAACGAGACAGTACAAGTCAATTTACAACTTACGCGACTGCTGCGGACTTGCAATTAAAATAGAACCTTTAAATAAACGGACAGACATGTCACACATGCCAGACTTTCGGACATCACCAAAAAAACTGCAATGTAAATTACAAGTGCATGAAATGCGGCGACGAACACTCGACACACTTATGTACAAAGACTAAAACAACCCCACCAAAGTGTGCAAACTGCGGTAGTCCTCACCTATCCACATTCATCAACTGTCCTAACAATCCAAACAACCCAGCAAACAAAACCACACCCAAACCTAAATACATACCAGCACCACCCCCAACAACTAATCCCTGGGTAAGTGACAATACAAACATTACACATAACACAAAAACTGAAAGACGTAAACCACACAAAATCGCACCAATAATTATCACGGAAAAAGACAAATGGGCACACATACGACACATACTGAAAACAAACAACATTAATACTGAACAAAACAAACTAGTGAGACCAGGCATACACATCGAACCGACAACTGACGAAGACTACCGAAAACTTAAACACATACTAGACAAAGAACATATACAATTTTACACTTTTCAATTGAGAAGCGAAAAGACACTAAAGGTAGTTATGCGTGGCATTCCTACCTTTATCACACTGACATCTCCGACGACTTGAATGACCAAGGTTACCCGACATTAAAAATAAAAAGAATGAACGGTAAACACGGCATACCTGCACCACTGGCACTAATCGAATTAACGAGACAGTACAAGTCAATTTGCAACTTACGCGACTGCTGCGGACTTGCAATTAAAATAGAACCTGTAAATAAACGGACTGACATAATACAATGTCACAAATGCCAGACTTTCGGACATCACCAAAAAATCTGCAACATAAATTACAAATGCATGAAATGCGGCCACGAACACTCGACACACTTATGTACCAAGACTAAAACAACCCCACCAAAGTGTGCAAACTGCGGTGGTCCTCACCTATCCACATTCATCAACTGTCCTAACAATACAAACAACCCAGCAAACAAAACCACACCCAAACCTAAATACATACCAGCACCACCCCCAACAACTAATCCCTGGACTCAAAGACAAAAAAACACCACACTTAACACAGTTGACGAATTAGCACTTGCCTTAGGCAATATGCTAATAACATTACGCTCGACAAACGCAACAAACGAACAGATACAATACTTCGTAACACAAACACAGACATTAATAACACTTTACAATAAAAAACATTAAACACACACACAACTGAAACGCAAAAAAAAATGTGATGATGACCAGTAAACGAACACATATGACTTAAACGCAAAAAAGCGACTGACACACAGACTTTACACACACAACACACACAGGACCGCACAAAAACACAACAACGCACGATTAAATCAGACTCAAACACATCACAACCCTGGGAGATACGAAACAACGGAGTGGAAATGGAGGCAACTTCGAGCACAAATCAAAATTCAACGACTCATACAATGTCATAGCATTCTTCAAGCTACTGCGAAACGACGAACATCTACGTACAGCCCTGAAGACGTCACTTGAATCAGTGGACGGAACGTTGGCAATTACGCCTAACTCGACGCGGTTCCAACCCGGAAACCGAGATCTACATCTAGAGAACGACCGCGGAAACCTACACCTACATTTATATTGTTAATAGTTTTTCACAAATATTATGTAATATATACACCCTAAATGTAAAATAAAATTTTGTTTCATAGAGTTGGATTTTATTTTTGTTAGAATGTTATAAAAAATTTAGCATATTGATATATCAGAGCATATTTGTTAAAATTTTGTGCATATTTTTGTCACATAATCCGCGCTTTAGAAATTATAGTATTTAAGTGTTTTCAATACATACAATGCACAATATTCAGGAAATAATTTTCAAATAATTCTATATAATTTCCGTAATTATTAATATGTTAATTATTAAAGTGTAATTAGACTGTTCCTTATTCCGTAATTAGATTTCAGCAATCTCACAACTCTCACAATGGAAGCAATTAGATCGTAATATTAATATGATATTTGCATTATCCGACTGTTATATGTCAAACTTAATTAAGATGATTCAATTTAATTCCAGGTCTTCTCCAGTTATTTCCATTCGCCCGCGCTTATACGAAATATGTATGTACACTGTTATATCTTGATAATAATTGTAATGTCGACATAGAAATCTACATAAACAAACGTTTATAGTTTACTGATGTTAATAATGTCAATAAGCACCAAATTCCATTAAGCGCTAGCCTCCACCATCACACCCATTTATATATAACAAACACACACACACACATACCATATTACATCAAGTAGACTACGACCGAACTACATAATAAAGCCGGCGTAATTACAAACAGTAGCTATACGTCTTATCGCGGTAATATAAACGTTAATGCGACGTCGGGTTTTCTGATTTAACGGATAGTGATCAGAGCAGGCCGTGCGACGTGGAGAAGGCAAACAAAGTATAAATCGCGTGCGTGAAGCGTTTTTGCTCTTTTATTTCACGGATTTTAGGGAGGTAAATGGGATATGAAATAAACGGCGGAGATGTAAAGAAGATGCTAACATGTAATAGCTTAACTTTTTTTTTATATGCTTTAGCGTTTCTCTCCGCACAATGTTTGCCTTGCATTTGAATACTTGATAAGATAAGGGGCGAGGAGGCGGACTTTACGACTTCGGCGGACCCCGCCCGCCACCTCCCCTATTTGATTGTTATTCACTCTCTTTTTTCTTGCGTTTTTTTTCGCTTTTTTTAATGTAAGCTCCCGTTTTACGATGATTTTTTTTCGAATGAGAAATAATATTTTTTCATGATTTTTTTTTAAAAGGAGATTAAAACTTTTATAACGAACAAGTTAATAGAATGGAGCAATTTAGTAATTTAAGATCCCCGCTTTTGGGAAAATGAATTTTTTGATGGTAAATATTTTAGCTAAGACTTAAATTTATCTTCCTATAAAAGGCACACATTTGCAAATTTAATATTAGCAACGTTACTCCTGCAGTAAACAAGTTGGTGTTGCTAGTAACACCATCGACTTAATTAAAAAAATATTAGTATTGGATGTTTCCATTCATTTATTTAACCTGTCGTTAGTCCGGTGGGATCTAAGAAACCCCAACCTAAATATTTTTTTAATTTTTCTATAAATAATACACTTGTAGACAAAAAATTCTGGACACCGAAGTAAGTGTTTGTTATAATAATAATAATAATAATAATAGATAATAATAATAATATATCCTTTATTTCAACACAAATTTTTCTTTCTCATTACATACATGAAAATAAGAAATCAGAGAGAAAAACAAAAAAAAAAGTGCTGAAACTGGGTGTTTGCATTTTCGTCACCAAGGTAAGAAAAGTGATAATCGGACATGCATTTTCGTCACCGTCCTGAAAAGCAGACGTTACCTACACATGCATTTTCGTCACCGACCATTTTCTTATCTTATTAAGTAGGTACTTAGCAATTGAAAATGAAACGAAACAATTTATATAAAACTAGGTTGTTTATTCAAATATATATACATAGGTACAGAGCTATATAAAAATATGTAAAACATCATTTTATGTAAAATATCAATGATATGAGAGACATTTAACTAGATGTAACCTGCTTATTTCATTGTTTTGGTATTGTGTAAGCATAGACTCAATAAATTGCTGCCTTTTTTTAACTTTACGATTGTGAATTTTTGTAGGCATATGCAAACTTTGTATTTTAATATAGGTATCTATTTGAAATTCCTTCAATTTTTCTATAAAAACAAATAAATTTGGATGATCCTTGTATAACGACTCGTTAAAATGTTTATGGAAGGATTCACACGCATTTGTTGTTCGAGTTAAGGTAGCTGAATGCTCTGCCCAGATTGAAGGCGGAAAAAGTGATTCGTCAGAGATATACGTATCAACCAAATAATCACCATATTTAACTAGTCGGTCGTCTTGTGGCATATTTGGTATTAAATCAAAGGCAAAGCATTCACCTACCTCTTCTGGACGTAGGTACATAAGCGAAACCCGGCCCTCCTAAGTACCTCGTAATAGCCCGTTGCTTAAAGGAGTAATCCGTAATTAAGCACTTTGGTGACGTAAATGCATGTGTCATAAATGCCCCAACTATTGCGCACGGTTTGTCTACCTGGTCGGTGACGAAAATGCATGTACCCCTGAAACTTTAAGGCGTGGTTCAGATGGATGGAAAAGAATTACCGCCGCCTGTTCTTCCACCAAAACCTTAATGCACAGAATAAATAACAATAAAAAGTTTGCCTAGTCTAACTTAACAATAATATTCTGCTATTCTATATAATAATAATAAAAATACATAGAAAATAAATAGAACAAACAATATGCAAATAATGCAATATACAATAAAGCCTGTACATCCAGTCACAAATTATAAGGGCAGAACAGACGCAAAGGAACAGAAAAAAAGCAACAATATATACATATATATACACACATATATACACGCACATATATACGAGCCCCGTCCCGTTTCAATTGGCACACCTACTAAAATTTTAAATTTTACTCAAAACATGTTTGAAAAACGGTTACTGTCAATTTATTTAACTGAAAAATAAAAGGATAACACTCTTAACGTTGGACAATATATGTTAAATATGTACTTCAAATAAAATATATTAGATAAAAACAAAATTCACCAGTTAACCATTTGTGTCTGATTTGTTCATGTATTCTTAACACATAAAAATTGGTAAAAATCGAGGTAGCTATGAAAGATATGTCAAAACTTCCATTAATTCATCGTTAGGTTATATTGTGGGCAGTAAATATTATTATTATACGCTGTAGTTATTGTAATTAAATAAACAATGACAAGAGGTAAAGCAATTGATGAAGAAATTAGGTCAATAATTGTAAAACTATCGAATGAAGGGAATTCATATTCTGAAATTGGAAAATTGTTGGATATATCAAGGTACAGTGTTAGAAATGTAATAAAATTTTACAAGAAAAACAGTTTAGTGACCCCAAAACCCCGTAATACAAAGAAAAGCAAACTCACTGATAACGACAGAAGAGCTTTGAAACGAATAATAAAACAAAATAGGCGTGCTAATTATGGCCAGTTGAGTGTACTATGGAGTGATGCTGTAGGAAGACGTGTATCAAGATCCACATGTCACAGAGAAGCTAAGAACCTTGGATTTGGGTCGTACAAGGTGACACTTTTGAAATACTAATTTTGTTTTGTTAAATATTTTTTTCTCTAGGCCAAAGAAAAACATTTATTGACCTCAACACAAAAGAAAAATAGATTGAAATGGACCAGAGACCATAGTAATTGGGACTTGAAACAGTGGAACAAAATACATTGGCGTGATGAGTCTCGATTTGAAGTCTGTATAGGTGACAGTCGGAGTCGAGTCCTCCGTGAAAGACATGAGACATTTCATCCAGATTGTCTGAAACGAAAAGTAAAATTTCCGGCATCTGTTATGGTGTGAGGGTCGATGTCGGCAAAAGGTGTCGGGCGGTTATATTTTATAGATGGTATTGTCAATACCGATAAATATTTAACCATTCTTAAGGAATGTTTGTTACCCACGATGGAAGAAACTTTGAATTCGGGGGATGATTTTATATTCCAGCAGGACGGGGCTGCGTGTCATATGTCAAAAACAGCATTAAAATGGTTTAGGGACAATAATATTCCATTGTTAAAATGGGTCTCAAGCAGCCCTGACCTATCGCCCATAGAGGCTCTATGGCATCAAATGAAAAAGGCCTTGCGCGCAGCTCCTATAAGGTCAGTGGGAGAATTGAAAACTAGGCTTCGAGAAATATGGCATGGATTCACGGCACAAGATTGCCAAGAACTTGTAAATATAATGCTCAGGAGCATCCATGCCGTTATCAAAGCTAAAGGCGATGTAACGCAATGGTAAAGTTTCGTTAATGTTTGTCAAAGGTTGTTCGTCTGAAGTTTATTTATATATAATTATTATTATTATTGATTTTTTTTTTCGAAATAAGTTGTAAACTAGTTTGTAATTGTTAGCAAAAAGGCTTGATGAAAAATAAAAAACTTTTAACATATTTATGAACAGGATTTCTTCTTCTGAAATGTTACTCACAAAAATTTTAGAGGTGTGCCAATTGAAACGGGACGGGGCTCGTACAGGCAGATTCAAATTAAGTGCGCACTATTGCTACTCTGTTATTATTGATTCTAGAAAGTAGGTTAAATTAGAAAAGTATTAGTGTTTTTAACATTGATTAGTATGCAGTTCATGAAAAAAAATTGAATAACGCATTCTCGAGAAATTTGAAATTTATAATTTTTTTAAATGGAACACCCTGTATATTTTTTAAAATTCTGAATGCTAATGTTCTTTGTAATATAAAAGTTTCAATACACTATTGTCCTAAAACGAATAATAAAGTATTTACGGTGGAATTTAGTTGATGTCAAGGATACTCTTTGATTCTGTAAAATCAGTAGTAGGCTTCTTTCACTTTAAACAGAACAAATAATATGCCCTTTGTAAATGTCAATAACGTACTGAATATAAATATTTCGCACGTTTAGTTATTAATTTTTTTTTTTTTTGTGTTGTGTTCATTAGTTCTCTATTTATTTTTCTAAACATTTTGGTTTTACTTCCGTTGCTTAGTGCTTGACAATATTTCACTATGGTATTTCCTCATTTGGAGAAATGCGATATGTTGGAAGCATACATTTTATGTCGTAAAAATTCAATAAGGACTAGCGAATATTATGCTGAACACTATCCTTTACGACAGCAGCCAGATCGACGTTACTTTCGAAAACTTTACAATCAGTTTAGACTGCATGATTGCTTATTTAGAAAGAAAAGAACAAAGAAAAATATCGTCGTGAACGAAGAAGTAGAAATTACAGTGTTAGCATATTTTGAAGCCCATCGCGAATTTTCCATTAGGGATGCTACTAAGGAATTGGCATTTATTTGGCAAGTTATTTATCAGTTCAAGGAATTTGGAAAAGCATAAGTATATCCCCTTTAAGTTCAGAATCTCTCAAACATTACAGTTAGGAGATTCCGCCAGGTGATTAGCTTTCTGTCATTGGTTTGTTAGTTTTTGTGGTGAAAATTTTAATGGATCACAGTGTATTCTATGGAGTGACGAAACAAATTTTTCAAATAGAGGCATGTTTAATAAGAAAAATAGTCACTACTGGTCTCAAGAAAATTTATTAATAGTTCGTCTACATGATGCACAAGTTCGATTTAGTTTTAGCGTTTGGTGCGAATTAATTGGTTCGGTAGTCGTTGGTCCACTGTTCTCCAATGGAAACAGATATCTGGAATTGATTCGTAACGTTCTAGAGGATTTTCTTAATAACGCCAATTACCTGATGCGCCCAAATTTATACTTTCAGCAGGACGGTGCTCCTGCACACAACTATCACCTAGTGCAAACCTACCTCGACACCATCTTTGCCGAAAAGTGGATTGGTACACATGGTCCAATTCAATGGCCAGCACGCTCCCCTGACATCCCATCTTTAGACTTTTTTCTTTGGGGATACTTAAAAAATGAGGTGTATAAAACGCGATACGACAACGTGCGCGAATTGCAAGACAATGTCAGAGAAGTTTTTCGCCAATTAGATGGAAGGACAATCTTAAGAGCCACCCAGAGTGTACTGAAGCGGGCACGAAAATGTATTGAGCAGGAAGGTGACACCTTTGAGTAGTATTTATAAATTATACATGTACTTTCTTCTTTTTAATTTAATTTTGTAAGCTGTAATATGTTAAAATAAACATTAAACATAAAATATGTATCTATTTTGTCAAAAGTTAGAGGAGCAATGACAACATTTAGAAGGAAATAGAAACTGCTATAACTACTTTATTATTCGTTTTAGGACAATAGTGTATTGAAACTTTTATATTACAAAGAACATTAGCATTCAGAATTTAAAAAAATATACAGGCTGTTCCATTTAAAAAAATTATAAATTTCAAAATTTCTCGAAAATGCGTTATTCAATTTTTTTTTCATGAACTGCATGCTAATCAATGTTAAAAAACACTAATACTTTGCTAATTTAACCTACTTTCTAGAATCAATAATAACAGATAGCAATAGTGCGCACTTAATTTGAATCAGCCTGTATATATATATATATATATATATATATATATATATATATATAAATAAATACATACATACATACATACATACATACATACATACATACATACATACATACATACACGCACATACCAGTCGAAAACCATTATTGACGCTTAAAAAGAAAGTACATGATTTGTTTCCTGAATGCTTTTGTCTCCAAGGATTTGTAACAAGTTGGAATGGAATTGTATAGCTGATACATGTTATGCGTGAAGGATCTTTCAAAAAGCGCCAATCTGTGTTTGGGGGGGGTCTGATCAAGTTGGTGTTACGAAGATTTATATTATGTACATCAGACCGGAAACGTATCTTTTCAGTTAAGTACGATGGCGTTTTCAAAGTTATAATTTTATGGTATAGACATAAGGCTTGAAGCTTTCTCCTGTTGGCCATATTTAACTACTGCAACTCAAGAAGTTTATGCGAAATATGTTCAAATTTGCGTATACCTAAAATATAACGCATACACGCATTCTGAACCTTCTGTACTCGAGCTCGATCAGCACTATCTAAGCAAGGGCCGTAGATTGTGGACGCAAAATTAAGTAGACTCTCGCATAACATGGTTTTAGTACGGATGTCAAAAGATACAATGTTTTGAGATTGGCATAAGCTGACGCAATAATTTTTGAAAGATGTTTCTTGTATCGGAAGGTGTTATCAATGATTAAACCTAGGTTTTTTGCCGAATCAACCAACGACACTTCTGCATTATTAATTTTGATCATGATTTTATCTTTGATGTTCTGAATTAATGCAGGGTTACCAAACAAGACTGCAGTGGTCTTTTCCGGGTTGATCTTTAGTGCATGATTCTGCGAAAATGATTGTATGCGCTCTAAGTCGTGATTAATCTTATCAATAGCCACTTGAACATCATTTTTTGTGAAACCAACGTAGAACTGCGTATCATCAGCATACATTTGCACCTGGCAGTGCTTGACACATTTGTGTAAGTGGCTGGTATAAATGGAGAAAAATAAAGGGCCAAGGATTGATCCCTGTGGAACACCACTTGTCACAGGCAATGGTGATGATACGTCGCCAAGCAACGTTGCGCACTGATATCTTTCGGAGAGGTACAAAAGTACCAGACAAAAGGCACCACTGCTGAACCCGAGATGATATAGAATAGCCAATAAAATGTCATGGTTAATAGTATCAAACGCCTTACTGTAATCTTGCATAACCAATAGAGACATAGCGTTATAATCTCAGATCTTGAGAATGTAATCTCTGACCTTCAAAAGTGCAGTAGTACAACTATGATTAATTCGGAAACCGGATTGACACTGAGGGAGCAAATCAAAAGCTTGTAGATGTTCAGTGATTTGTGTATTTAGTATTTGTTATTTGTGTTTGTTATTATATTAGAGCAACAGATTTCTCCATCCATGCTGAATCCATTTCTTCATTCCACCCACGAAAAGACTCTTGTGTACTTTTAATCCAAATGCGAACAGCAACCCGAACTTCAGCGTCTAATGATAAATGTTACACTTTAAAATTTCATTAAACTTTGGGCACAATCTGAAATTTGGAGGTGCCATATCAGGACGGTACGGAGAATGCGAAACAACCGTGAATTTCAGGCTTTTTGTTACTGCAATAAAGGAATGTTTCGTTGCTACGATGCGATCTGGCGTTGTTGTGGTGCAGGAAAAAGCTCGTTCTTTCCGGCCTTTCACTGCGGATTCGATTTTTTAGTTTTAATAATAAATTTAAATAATAAAATTTTGCAGTATCTTATTCAATTAATCGTTGATCCCATCAGATATTGGGTATGAATGGCTCTTTTTGCATGACTTTCTGCGCTGATGGAGCTTTTTTGAATTTCCCCACTCCTGGAGAAACAGGATCACGATATTTCACTGACAGCCGCTTGTTTTTGGGGTCATAATTATGAACTGATTTCAGCACAACCTTCCAGCTTTAAAAATTCTATTACAGATCGTTGCTTGATATCCAACTACTTTACTCACAGGAAAATACAAGTTTCTTGATAATGGTTTTTCCACGTAAAAATAATACTTAATTTACGCGAAATTCTTTTGTCTCAATGTTAACACAAAAACAACAAATTGTTTAATTTAAATTATTGTAAAAAATTATCTATTCCACAGATTTGGGCAGTATTTTGACAGAAGGCTTGTACACCTATAACGAACCTCGCCCTCAAACTTAAGAATATTAGAAATGTTTGCACATACTTAATTCAAATAAGAATTAAGAGCACAAAATATACTTAATTTTTGCACAGCGGTGTATATTTTTGTAAATATATATTTGTATGAAATGTGTTATGCAATTGTATTTAGCTCGTTCACTCGTTTCGTGCGTTGCTTCTTCTTCTTATTTTTCACGCTGGCGTAGAATTTTTCCACTCAAAATTTCAAGAAGATTTTTTTTATCGCCTTCTTCTAATTAGGATTATTCTAACACCTCTTTATGTCTCGCTTGTGCACTCGGATACCGTTTATTTACCCGCACATAGCGTGACATCCGTTCCGTTTGGAAGCCCTCCGAATTCGAAGAAGTCTATTGAGCCGTATGAGACAAACCCCTATCCGTTGCTACGAAAGGAAGGTCATTAAAGTCTCCGAATTATTGTTAGAAAGCGTAAATATTAAAATCCGAATAATTCTTTAATTAAAATTTCCGAATTACTGGCAATTAACATGTTTTAAATTTATTACATATAACCGTCTCGTAAGCTTTAGAGTCCGTGTTTTATTAAATAAAATTCCCGAATTACAAGTGATCATATTACCAGAAAAATTATTTTACTAATAATTATATAATGTATTTATTGTCACCGGTGTATCTAAAATTCTAGCAAGCGTTGAATTTCTATATTTGAATTTGTTTAATCAATTTTTTTTGTAAAATTTCTAATTGATACGTCCGAGCCGTTTTCTAGTATTGTTATCAAGTTCAGTCAAAGATTCAGACTGCCGGTAAGCGAACAATAAGAACTGGTCACAAGCCATGGCTGAAGTTATTTATATACTCGTAATGGAGAAAGTATTGCTAACTTTACCATTCCGTCAAATAATCCGGGTATGACACCCACAATGAAAATTTTTAGAAAGTCGACCAAGGATGAGTTAAAAAAAAATTAAACGATTCTACTATTGTTCAAAATATTCCCCTTCAATATCAACACATTTTAGCATTCGATGAAACCAGTCCTTAAAGTGATGGTACTATCTCCCTGAGACACTTCGGAAACCAGGTTTTTATAATGCTTCATCTGATGACGTAAAAGTTACGTTTTATGTTTAAGAAGCGTTTAATTTTAAGAAGCATAAAAAAATCACAAGGTGTTATGTTGGGGCTGTAAAGTAGATGTTATGTTTACTTTATGCGAGGATGTGTTGTCATAGTGCCAAATTATTTTTTGGTTTGCGCGTTTTTCACGAACTTTTTGAATACTCATTATGACATTGTTACCTAACGACTGTTACTCACAGGTACATGAAACTTCGCTTGCTAAGAGAAGGTGCTCTAAATTATCGTTTGCAAGTTGAAACTTGTTTCTATCTCCACTACTTACACAATGGCGTTGTTGGACACCTTATATGTCAATCCGTCGTTGTGTTTATGTTAAAAGTATTTCAATTTAAGATTCCACTTTCAGTGGAAATTAATTCTTCAAGTTATTGCATTTTCTTTCGTTGTTTATTTCAACTACTTTTTATCCAGAATCATCGAACAGATTACAGTTATCTATTAAAATTATAACCCTCGACATTGTACAATGATTTGAAAATAAATAAAACTGAAATAACCATTCCGTTACTAAAACAAGATCGAAACAAATTATTACAAATTGCCTGTTTCCTCAAGCGCTTTCGAAAGCCTTACATTTTTATTCCTAAAGCCTCACTTTTATTCCGCCACAACAGAACGTCGAAAAGATTCAAATCGGCTTCAAGGTATTCGCACATGGACCATATATCTGTTCGAACTGCACTGTTGGATGTCATTTATGGGTAGGTTTGAGTTCGTAAATCGTATTGAATCGTTTTTTGTGTATCACATTCGTTGATGGATGTAACATGAAATCGGTGACCGAAAACGATCCAACGCCGAATTTATATTCCGAATAGATACATTTTTATAGAGTTACACATTGATAGTTCCCCTGCTCGCTGTACTTTAAAGATAAATCTTCTCGAGTTGTTTATTAGTAATACTAACAAATGTATGTATATAGACGAGTAAATTTAAAGCAATAAGTTGCGTAAGGCGAAGAAATTTGGGTCGATTGTGTCCATATTTGAATCTAATGTCTGCAATTATACGTTCGTTGTTTTAAATTTAAGTGAAACAACGATTTCACTATTATATATTAGTTAATATTATGTGAAAACTGACAAAATTATTAGGTCATTAAATATAAAGTGATAAAAGAGCTGAAGGAAATGTGTAAATATCGGTCACAAGGCATTTAATTTAATAGAAAGCCAAGCAGTCTAGAAAATTGTAGAACCGGCACTCTCGTAGGAACAAACAAACAGCATATACAAGGAGAGACGTGCAGATTAAATGAAAAAGCAAGAAAATAGGTATATTAATAAACACGAAACAAAACTAAATTATTAACTGAACACATCCCTAACACAGGGAAACTTTAATAAAGGAAAGAAATATCAATGGAATAGATGAATTCTATTATATGTAAAATATAGTGAATGCACAATAAGTAGTACACGAAAGAACATAGATTAATAAAACTGGCATAAAATGTTTTCAAATCGTTATATAAAATATGGTCGTTATCTAGTACTCCCTAAACTGGGCCACACTTCGCGGTAGCTCAGTCTGATATGAAATGAATGGGAACGTAAATAAATGCATTGTAGCGTACATACATTCACAGAGAAAGCACCTCGTTCAATTCAATACCCTGCCTTAAGTTGCTGTGACTATGTGGAATAAAAAAAATATTTTTTAAAGTAAAGCTTGTGGATTGACTAAATTTTTTGGTTGTCCGTTTTCTGAAAAAACATAAAAATCAGTCGGTTTCCGAATCTGAAGTATGTAACGTATAATTGCCTATGAGAGATGCAATCGTTTTCTAAATTCAAACCGCACACTTGCAAAGATTGCCCTTGCGATTTATTGATAATCATAGCGAATACAAGGCGTATTGGAAATTGAAGTTGGAATGAGTAGTATTCGTGGAAGTAGTACGTCTTCACCTTTATGAGGTCCAATCAGAATTGTTGCGTTAATTAGATCATTCATCACTTTTTTAACTACTAATCGTGTGACATTGCATAAATTTGGCTAATTGATGATTCGGAATCCAGGAACATCGATAGAATTCCGTTGGAAAATTCACTACTTCACTTTGGTTCATCATGGAGTCAATGGCTTTGTATGTCATTGTTTCACCTGCGATTCTATTTAGAATGATTTGTTCATTTCGTGTACATCGACAATCAATAATAATTTCTCCTTTTGTTTCTTTAGAAACCCAGCTATATGTTTAAATTGTTTTAAAAATATCAATATCATTAATATTTTCGCCTTTCAAATTTGACGATTGTTTGTCATATTTTTTTAGTAATAACATCTTCCTTCACATCTAACCCATACATATTATTTCAAGTGTTCAACAATTAGTCCAAGATTAAACCAAAGTTATTTTCCTTTTTAACAATATGTTAGCGTAAATAGAGTATATGATTAGCAAACGTTAACTTTTAATAAAAAGTACTGCCAAATCATGTATTTCAGAAAATTTTTCGCTACGTAAGTCTAAGCGTACCGAAGATTTCACCGGTGCGGGAAGACCTTAGTCGCTCTGTGTAGAAAGAAAAATTCGCGTACGCAACATTGTGTCAAAATTTCAAGTTAGTCGACCTGCGGCTGCGGATCACTACCTAAAGGAAACGTGGCCTGCTACAGATCTATTCACCACATATAGAAAATGTTTAAAATCAACCGTTAGTCGATCCCAAAACTGTGTTCCTTCCATCGCTTCATATCAAGCTTGGCCTTATGAAAAATTTTGGATATAAACGGTTCTGCCTTTAAGCATTTGACGACCACATTTCCACAACTTTCGTATGAAAATTAAAGAAAGCATATTTGTGGGTTCTCAAATTAGGAAACTACTTAATGACAGAGAGTTTGACAAGTTGCTATTACCAATAGAAGCTGCAGCATGGTCATTATTTCGACGTATTGTTGATGTTTTTCTAGGTAACAAAAAAAGCGACAATTTTAACGAAATTTCTGAAAACTTATAAAACATTGAATGCACGTATGTCCTTTAAAAACCACTTCTTACATTCCCACCTTGACCTCTTTCCAAAGAACTTGGGCGCAACAAGCGACGAGCAAGGTGAGAAATTGAGATGCGATACCATATTGGGATGAAAATGTGCTCAGAAATTATTGCTGGGGCATTAATCCGTGAAGCCGACCGAAAGTCACATAAGAAACAAAAGCTCAATGCTCAACATTTCTAAATTATATTTAATATATTCAATAAAAACCGTGTGATAGAGTAACAAATATCTATGGTGTTTCGAAAGTAACTGAAATTTGTATTGCGGGCGATTCGTCATTCAATTTTAAGACGAAAAGTTTCTATAAACATGTGCGATGAGTTTTGTCGTTAATGAGATACAAGGTGTTCAATGTTTTTATTATTTTAATAGAAGCAATAACATTCTGACAAATAAAACATTAAAGTAGTACATTTCAGAGATGTTTAAAATGTGCACCTCTAGCTAAAATACAAGCTTCCAATCGACATCTAGTGGATTACAGAATCCTTTCGAAAATGACAGAAGTGTTGTGAATAACATTGCTGTCTTCTTTGGCGCGATTTTGAAGATTTTCTAAATTTAAAATCGGGGTTGTATGAACGAGTGATTTTAAATATCCCCACACACAAAAATCCAGAAGATTGTGGTCAGGTGACCTTGGGGACCATGGCTGTGGAGATTCTCGTCCTATCCAACGGTTTGAATAAACCTTATTTAGAAACTCCCGTACAATTAATGCAAAATGTGGAGATGCACTGTCATGCATGAACCACATACGCCTTCTAATTATGAGAAGTACATCTTCCAAAAGAACAAGTAGGTCATTTTCTAGAATATGAAGATATGTATCACCGTTCAATCGTTGAGGAAGGAAAAATGGCCCTATTAAATAATTGTCGATAATACCAATCCAAACGTTGACCATGGCGACCAAACGTTATGGCATGTGGATTTTCATCAGCCCACTTATGGTTTTTATTAAAATTCATAATACTATGTCTTAAGAAGTTGACTTCATCTGGAAACAATACAGTGGCAGCAAAATTGGGATTTTTTGCAATTTTTCTTAAAAACGATTGGCATTACTGCATACGGAGCGGATAGTCATTAGGTAGTAAATCTGGAACACCTTCAATATGATATGGCTGCAATAAATTTTCTTTTAGAATATTCCAAACAATTTTGTGAATAACATTTACTTGTTGAGCAATTTTTCAGGTACTCGTTTCTGTATGTTCGTCAATAATTTGAAGAACCTCATCTTCAAGTTGTGGAGTTCTCGCATTTCTAAGTCGTCCAATAATATTCCTTGATCTTGCAAAACTTCCAGTTTCTTGTAAACGAAGATGCAGTTTAGTAAACGTTTCAGAACATGGTAGGCGGTTATTTGGATAACACTGGACATTTATACGTCTAGCCTCTAAGGCATTACCATTGGCTAATCGATACAAAAATGCATATTAGCCATTTCAGCATTAGTAAACGCGGGCGTAGTCAAAAAGTTTAAACTGAACACAAACAAAACCAGCAACAAATACCACAACGAAATTAAAATGATGGGTTGGTTTTTAGGTTTGACATAGTAATTGTCAACATTCCGAAAGCCACTTACAATAAACATGTTCTTTCTTGTTAGTTTTCGAAACCATTAGCGTCACTAACAAAAAATTATCGTCGAAATAAATTTCACTTACAGACAGAGCTCGTTTATTACAAACAAAAATAAAAAACCTTGTATATCATTAACTACAAAACTTATCAGATTACATAAAATATATAGAACAGCGAACCAATGACGTTATCCTGAAGAATTCCAAATTTGATATAAAAACTGTATTTTTATTTAATTCAATGTTAAATTCTCTGTAATTTGTATCTTGTCAAAGTCTTGACTAGTATTTAGGGATGTATATTATTTTGTATGTTTTACGACTTAAATCAAAAGTTTCATAAATATTTGGTTTAAATTCAAATTAGTGAAGTGATATTCATTGTTTTATATGGGAGTCGACATTTTTCTACAAAAAATGTTTCAATAAATACAGAAATGATAAATAACTTAGCCACTTAATATACATTGCATTTTTAGTTATTTTCCGAACTAACGTTTTTCCCTCGTCGAAACAACTTTTGTTTGATAAAGATTTTATTTTTACTTTCAAGTTATATAATTAAAAATTGGAAAATATGATTAAATTCCTTTGAAAAATAAATACAAAATTTTTCCTGTTTACCCTTTGTACTGAGAATAGAGATACGAATAGAGAGTCATACGGCATCGTATTCCACGCGGAAAAATTTAATATACACTAGCAGCTTAAGGCGTCGTGAAGTTTTGTATTTATAATCTAATAAAGTGGCGCCGTACATCATCGGATCCGTCCTCGGTGACATTTAGAACTATTACTAGGAACACAAAGATTACCCGTTGAGCTCCAGAACCTCGTAGAGAAGATACCGCGCGTGCCCCTTACTTTATTACGACGCGAGACAATGCTTATACTGCAATATTACCTCGCATATTGGGTCATTTAACTTGCGATTTATTCAGATTCCTTCTATTCTACCGCCGCCGCTGCCATATCCCGCCTCTACCCACCTGGATAGAGAGTTACACTTGATAAATCTGGCGAATTCCAAGTCCGCTTTCAGATTTACTCTCGCAAAATCTGCCTCCTCAATGGCATTAACTTCTTAACTAAATGCCGTTCCGTTGGATTAGAAAACTTTGGCTCAATTTATGGAATCGTATTATTGTAAGCAGTGTAAGTAAGTTCGCTTTCGTTGAGGCCTTATCTCTCTACGCTTGTGAAATAAATCGTTTCTTTTCCCGTATCTTTTATCCGCCTGTTTTAAATTCGAATACTTGAGAACTTGTTTATATAAAAAAAAACCTTGTCCGTATTCACATGAATATTTAGCTAAATACTGTTTCAGAATTTTGCAATTATAATTGAGTTTACAGAAATATTAACAGTGGATTTCTTGTCAAAATTTGGAAAATTGAAATTTATCTAAATAATTATTTAAGTTAACCCAATTATAATTAGATTAATATCTATAATTCAAAATGTAAATAACTGTTTTAATAGTTTAGACTTTAGCGTATTAAGATATAATCGCAATACGACAATTGTTTCGCCTACGGAGGTTTCGTCAGGGGACAAAAATTACACAAATACGAATGTATTTTTAGTGTTGCATGTAACCATAAAATCAAGCAGTGGATCGACTCACCATCACCCCAATCATAATAAGGGAGTATTAGCAGAAATACTAGAAGTGCTGACTGACATTATCAATGTGTTTGCAGGAGGGAATATTTCCTAGAAAATTAAGTTTCTAAAATTAATCCAATATACAAAAAAGGCTCCAAGAATTCCATGGAAAACTCTCGACCTATATAAATATTACCTGTCATATCCAAAGTGCGAGATAGCAATCAAAGCCAGAATACTGACCTTTTTTGAAAGACATGGCCTCTTAGCGGAACAGCAGCACGGCTACAGGTCAAATATTTTAACAATGACAGCTATGATTAAAAATATCATTGTTGCGAGTTAATTATGTGCAATCTGAGCAAGGCCTTCAACAGCGTTCCTCATCGCAGGCTGTTGGACAATTATACAATTATGGAGTTAGAAGAGGTGTAGCCCATGAATTACTACGATCGTATCTCCAAGATTGACTACAAGCGATATGGTGGCAAAACAACACTTCTGAACTCCGGGAAGTAAACTGTGGTGTTCCACAGGGCTCGATACTGAGATCCCTTTTATTTAACATTTACATAAATGATTTTATGTTAACGACCTACCTTGCACGTATCTTGACCTGTGACACTTACTTATAAGCTGACGATACATCTTTATTGATAACAGGAAATAACAATAGCCTAAGTAACATAAAAGAAGCTGATATCCTGTAATAGCTTAGCTATTGGAGAAGAAATCACTTTCATCAGCGTACTCGGTTTTGTCCGTCAGATGTCACGAGGTTATCTGGTATCATGTGATAGAACAAAATTTGCTATTAGACCAGAAGTGTACTACAGTCGTTTGTCTTCGTAAACCCTCCATTGACAAAGTCGTTAGACAGAAACGCATGCGTCTGGTGGTTGAAGCAAAAACTGGTAAATACGTACTGTGTCTGTCCATGTATACAGATACAGATTTGTTTTTATACAGATTTGTATTATTTTGTAGTAAAGCTTGATGCGAGCTCTCGCATCGATATGCTAATTTGGCAAGACGAATGTACTTACCTTTCCAACGCGTCTATATCAAACTGGAGACAAAGCGACATTTTTGGGACTATATATGAATGATAGGTTAAACTGGACCGATCACATAAATACATTGTGTAGTAGATTGAGTTACAGCAATTTATATAATAAAACAGATGAAGAGTGTTGTTTCCTCCCAGGCTGCGACCATTTCTCCTATTTCTCAAATTTTCACAGTCCTGCCCCATATGGCATAATTATATGGGGAAGCTGCTCTGATATCCAGCGTACTTCAGTACTGCAGAAGAGGGGTATTAAGATGTTGTGTGATCTGCACTAGGGGGGACAGTTGCAGGGACTTCTTTAAACAGGAGTGCATACTTACTATCATAAGCGTGTACATTTGGGAGTGTGTGAGATTTGATGCATTCAAATCAACACTGTTTTGAAACAAATTCAGTTCACCACGAATACAGCACACTATTAAAGGACGCGCTAGCGATCTCATACCATCGTCTTAAATTGACACAGCAAGGTATTGATTATTGGGGCTCCAAGCTTTTCAATCGACTTTTGAGTGAAATAAAAACCTTAAACCATAATTAAATGTCAAGAAGGGTTCAGCAACTCCTGTTTCCACTTTCTTTTTATGCCGTTGAGGAGTATCTTGAGTGTATTTTGTTGGCTTGTTGCGTCCAATTTCTTCGTGTCGGCTTCTTTTGAATGGCGACTATTTTTGACAAACAGTTTGTGTATCAATTCGCATTAACCGTTCTTCGATCTTGCAAAGGAATTGCAGTTTATAAGACCTGATTTTAAGACAAACGTCGCTACCGTCGGTGCGGCAATTAATTTAGATAGTGAATTTTTAAAGTTTATAAGTTGGCCGAAAAATGGAATTGAGTCAAGAATATTTTCGAACCCGAAAATAAACTTCAGTTCGCTGTTATTTTAAGGTTATTTTAAGATTAAGAGAATCCGATAAAAGTTATCCGTTCGCGAAGTGTGTCGAAAAAGATCGACAAACTTCGCGAACCAACCTGGCTAACCAAAACGTTGATGTATTCCTGAGTGTTCCTGTGATAATTCGCATTGTCTGATTAAGCTGAATTAAGCTTATTGACGATAAGTCTGGTGTGAGCACTGTTACTCCACACTGCAGTACAGTACTCTGCCACAGAATATTCTCAGTGTTGGGGCTGACGAACCCCGTGTTGTCCCACAAAGTTTCTGGATGATATTATTCCACATTATGATATTGGCAGCTTATCTAGATAAATGCTCTTTGAGGCTCGACGTTCTATCCAAGAAAATCCTAAGATATTTAGGATATTTATTACATGACAGCAGCCTGCCTTCAAAACAGACATTGATTTCCTTGTTCGCCAATTTGTTGTTGAGGTGGAACTTAATTATTTCCGGGATCATTAGGGATCAGTCTACATTTGCGGAAGAATGCGTCAATAGTAAGTAAATCTCTGTTTAAGATATCACTCAATGAGCAGACACTTTAGAACCAAATTTTAACCACTAAACTACCCAACATTAACTACTAAAAAGCTAACATGTTCTTGCCATGCAATTCCTTACAATCATGGTTATTTTCAGTATTCCCGCATCTATCCTATTCACAACACTTTCTTTCGGATTTAAAATCCCGAGACTAGCTTTTAGTTGCCTGGCAGGAAGGAACTTTTTCAGGGAATTATTTGAAGCGGTAAATCCTTTTTGCTTGAAATAATTAAATACTTACCTTCACTTCAATTTCATTCATTTTTGAATAAACGCAAGTCTACAAGGAAACAAGGCAGACACTTGAATTACGTTTATGTCAATAAATGGAAAATCCGGAGAAACATCTTTTTCATTTGTAAATCAACAACTTAACTAGAATGTTGACAACTGTCCAAAAAAGATAGAAAGGCGATGGAAACTGTGGAGATGTCAAATACAAAAAAGGAGCGAATACCAAATGAAGAAATAAGAAAATGAGCAAGAAGTGTACCAAGTCAAGCAACGACGGAATAGAAACTAGACAATGACTTTGATACGGACACATGTAATGAAACTAGAGGAGAATCGATGACAAGAGACGGCACTCCACAAAATAAAAGAAGAAGGTCATAGTTAATAACTGTTAATAACATGAAATGAAGGGATGAACCAAGTCATTAGAGATGAAGCCATGGAAGGAGACGATTGGAAGAATAGAGAAGCATGGCGGTTGAAATGTAGGATGCAGCGTAGGGTGTAGGAACCCAACTATATATACATAATCAACAACTACTATGTTACATATAATATTCCTCCTCTTAACTAAATATCTTATCGTACATGACTTAATTAAGATTATAATCCTCTACTTTCAACCTAATTATTATTTAGTATAATCGCGATCCCTATCTAACAGTAGATTCGCTTCCCTCACTATACAATATATCTATCCGAGTAAGTTGTTATCAGAAAGCCAAGGCGATAATAGATTGTTGACAAGGAAACGAGTAAAATGCTCACCACTTTCGCATAAACATACCTAATCCCGTGCCTTTCCTTTAGATCGAGCGGGAATATCGAAGGGAGCGAAGTAAGATTGGAGAAATCCAAAGAGAAGAGGTCTAGGTAAGAACTCATGTATCAAAGACGGTTGCGAGGAGTTAAGGAAATGTGCGGCAAAGAAATAGTGAAAGCAGAACAGGAGGGACGATATATATGTATATAGGGTGGGGAAGTATAGAAGAGGGCAAAGGCATCAGAAACACCGTCGGAACTTTTGCATAATGTCTTCGGAGACAGCAAAGCGCGCCTGTCCATAAATCAAGAGTAGCTGCATTTTGCCGCACTCCATTCCCGTGTGTCGGAACTAACGCTCCGGTCGGACGAGAAGGTAGGGAATGAAATTCTCCGGAATTCGCGATTTTATTTATCTGATTGTTTTATCACGGTCTTGCTCAAAGAATCCGGTCGTCGTCTGGTTTTTTTCTAGCCTCTTCTGTTGCACTTTATTCCCAGCGGGTTCACTTCGACTTCGATGCAATCGTTCGAAATTACCGCAACTGCACCAAAAAAGCGCACGTAAATTGTTTTTTTCTTTGAAAGCAAATTGATGTACTTATAATTATAGTAGATTCAATTAGTTGGCAATTTAAGGTCTGGTTTTACATCAATATGTAGATATTTAAAAGAATCTTACATATTTCGGCATATGATGCCTTTTTCAAAGAAAATATATATGTCATACTATATATCTGTAGTTGTCATGGATAAAATTATTCAAACATACATTCAAGTTCAATAATAATAAATCATGCCTTGGCTTTCTCTAAACATACAAAAAAGGTTTAAGTATATCAATACGTTAAGCACGTATTACGCATTTGTTACAAATGACATGCAATATACATATCTGTAGTTATACACATAGGCGATTTAAGCTTTAATTACTTCACTAGCTCAACTGTTGACGCCTAATAGTAAATGGCAGAAACACGTGAAGTAAATGCTGAAAATACGAGGTGTATTGTCCATGTGTACAGTTACAGATATGTATGTTTCATTTGTAAGTTTCTCTAAACAGTTAGACAATAAAAACGGGGGAATGACAAGCCATGAGTTGTTATTATGCCTGCGCCCGTGGAGCGGCTTAAGATGTAAAGCTGTCGTCATTTGCCTTAAACGAGAAGGGAAACCACGAAAACCTACTCGGACAGCCAATCAGGAATCTAAACACGGAACTGCCAGCATGATAAACAAATCTACAGATATTTAAATAACATGTGATATATATTTATATAACAGTAACATATATTATGATGGCAAATTGCAGATTGTTACATTATTAGGTTATAATATATACTGCTTAGAATTTTTATATCACTTCTGTTGTTAATTGATTTTTTTTCCTGTTTAATATTAATCATTTCTTTAATATTAAACATATATTCTCCTGCAACAATATGTTCCAGAAGAATACTTTTTTATAATAACTTCATATTGGTTTATAATATAATAACATTGGTTTATAATAACTTCATATTGATCCACGATAATGCCCTTTGTCGCACTTCACGTACCACTAGAAGTTTTCCAAGCGGAGTCACTATCTGGCCAGCGGTCAGTCCAGATGTGAATCCAATAGAGCATTTATGGGACCAACTTAAACGGAGGGTCGGGCCAGAAATCCAGTTTCTGTGAATGTTGACGAACTCAAAACAGCGTTGTTAGGGAAGTGGGTCGAAATTCCGCAAAACTTCGTGAAAGGCTGATAGCATATTTGCGCTACACTTTGGCTTAAATGGCATGAGTTGAGTGTTATACAGATGGTGTCAAGTGAAAGCCGAAGTTTCAGGCTCGATAACGACATATGTTTTTCATTTATGTCCTTTTTGAAAGAAACATATCTGTACACGCGCTTTATGGGTAAGTCGTTTTGGTTGCTCCCAAGTGTATATATATATATATATATATATATATATATATATATATATATATATGTATATATATAAACATATATATATATATATATATATATATATATATATAAAATTTTCGTGGCCTTGGTATGATATGGTAAACTTAATAAGTCGGCGATTAAAGGTCTGGTTTATTACTTCAAAGTATATATATTTAAAACAACCCAATGATGCCTTTGTCAAGGATATAAAATATATTTTTTATATCCTTGACAAAGGCATCATTGCCGAAACATGTAGGGTTGTTTTAAATATATATACTTTGAAGTAATAAACCAGACCTTTAATCGCCGACTTATTAAGTTTACTATATATATATTATAATAAAAATATTAATTGAATATTTATTTAAGACACTAGCTTTAATTCGTTACATTTCTGTTATTGGAATTTCTTAGAAGGTTGGAAGTCTATTATATTTGTATTGTTTTTTTAATTTAGAGTGTCAAATCTATGATTTAGTTTCAAAAGTATATGGCTTTCTTACATTTACTAAAATTATAGAACTATGTAAATCTAGTTAATTTTGTATACTATTGTTAATGTTTGGTATTATCAAAGGTTATGTGTGAAGGAAAATTTAATTGTAAAACCAATAAGTTAATAATGTTAATTGAGAATCAAAATTATAGTATATGTCAAATATTTTGGAAAATTATGTATAACTAAGCGACCAATGAACTTCAAGAACAGAAAAAGCTGTTGAGTTGCCATAGTGATTATTGAAACAATTGGAGAGAATAATTTTGGCACTTAAAAAATTAATGGAACGTGTTTTGGATTAAACGAATTTCTTTTTAAAAATATAAAAACAAGCATAATTTATATTACCAAGATTTGAATTGTTTTCATCTTATACTCCGCTATCATTTAATGAGCCACAAAAGATGTGTACCAGCTTTAAATAAATATTGGGAAACATTACAAGGCCTTATATTACCAGGATTGGGGCCGGTGATCCTAACTTTCGAGATCCGCCCGTATTGTGACTGTTGTTCCTGAAGCTAAAATATACCAGCCGTACGTCAGGGAAGAAAGACCTAATTCCAGTGACTAGACGGATAATTATACATTTACTTACCGAAGGTAGATAAAGATCCCTTTAATGACCATTTTGTTTAAAATATTGTAAGTAGGAAGGTTATATACAAATTCATTTAGTCAGCAATTGATTTAACAGCATCTATTTGTTTATATAGCCTAGTATTTGTCTCATTTCCGTAAATTCGATTTTTTTTAACCTATAAGAAATTCCACATAACCAATAAATTTTTATAATTAAATTTTCATTAAAATTAAATTGTTAACTATTGTGTATTCCGAATGTTTTGTTAAATGTACCTAATTAAATATATATACACTTATCAAGATAAGATTTTCCTTTTAATAAACGGAATTTAAGAACCAAAACAAGTCGTTTGAATTCTATAGTTTATCATTAGTACTGAGCTAACTAACCTTTTAAATTCTTTGTCAGACAGAATCTTCACGACCCTGGAGATATTAGAGAACTCATGTTCGATGTTTTATATTTTAATTTCAAACTTTCTTTAAGGTCAAAACACTATTTGGTTGTACATGTTATGATTATTATCAACAAACATTTATATTCATTGCACCTGCGCAGAAGTGTATCAGAATGCGGGGGTAAAAATTAGAATTTTAAATTCATTTTCTACTTCAAAGTTTAATATTTTGTCTTTAAAAACACTTTTAGTAAACGTTTGACTTCAAAGTATGTTTCATTTTGGCGCCGAACGTGGAAGCCTGTTTACTAAGAATGTTTCAATATATATATATATATATATATATATATATATATATATATTAACTTCGTGAGCAGTGGAATCGAATCCACTTGATTCGAAGTTTCTGTGGGTGGTCGAAGCATAGTCAATCAGCATGTCATACAGCATGCTTAGAAAGGAAGGCAAAATTTCCAGCTTCTGTTATAGTATGGGGCGCAATGTCTAATGTCTGCAAAATATGCCGGAAAACTACACTTTATTGACGAGATCGTCAATACAGAAAAACAATTAAAAATTTTAACAGATTCTTTATTATCAGCTATGGAAGACTCTTCGAACGATGGAAAGGATTTTATGCCCCAACAAGACGGCGCAGGTTGCCAATACGTCAAAAAGAGCTTTGTAATGGCTGCCAGACAATAATATTCCACTCTTATAGTAGGTGTCCAGCAGTCTTGATTTGTCCCTAATACAAACACTGTGGCATAACACGAAAAAACGGTTGCGTGCCAGTCTTGCAATAACAATCTCAGAATTAAAAAAAAAATTGCAAGAAATTTGGTATGACTTTACATCTCGAGATTGTCAGGACTTGACACGATGTCAAGAAGAATTGAGACTAATTAAAAATAAAGGATATGTTACGCAGTGGTGACTTTTACAATTTAATTAAAATAAAAATTATTTTTTCTATTTTGCGTTGGTAATGAACTCATTAAGAAACTCAGAACAGTATCGAAACGAGTTACATTTCGATACGCCTTTTTTCATTTTTCAATGTTGGCGTTGTTCAAACACAGAAATAAATATCTTATTGCTGTCAGTTGACTTTCAGAATTAATAAATACATTTAACAGAAATGATATATGTAGAAAATAAAGATGCTACACAAACAACGTACCTATATTGTATACAATTAACAAGATATATTAGTTTCTATGTCATTCATATTTATATTTGTCATTAAAATATCAACTGGTTAATAAAAATTCATAAATAATATTTCGCGGAGAGCAACATTTGCAAAATAGAAAAAATAGTATAAAAAACTTGTATCATAAGGCTTTTGTCGCACTGGTGCTTCAGAAAACTCGGCGATGTCGCGGCTTTCTGAGTCACGACATGAATTCATGCGACAAAATGGTGCTTTATAAAACATGTGTTTTAATATACTAGTTGTTATTTTATTTGCATATCGTCATTGTTTTCAAAATGATCTAATTTTAAATTGTGTTAAAGTGTTCAATTAATTGTAGTATATAACGTGTGTATAAATTGTCGCAAAAGCTACACGCAGCGACATTCTTCGTTCGGTTCTGAATAAAAAATATTAATGTTAAAATGTCGTATCATGCTTCGTTTGTTTTCACGGGGTTCTTGAAGTTCAGACTTTTAGTGCGTAACTAACCTTTGCTCTTCGATATCTGTTAATAGAGATAGATGCAATTTCGTTTAAGGGAAAAAAAATTACTAGTATTATTTCGTAAACGTTTTCTTTTTGATTTAAAAGCTTGTTTTTAACATTTACTCATTAACGTACTTCCACGAAAAACACATTTGGAAACGTTGTAGAACAATAAGTTTGTATTTCAAAGTGAGTTTAATCAAAATCATTACTGTCAAATTTTGACATTTACGAATTTACGAAGCATGATACGACATTTTAACATTAAGATTTTTTATTCAGAACCGAACGAAGAATATCGCTACGTGTAGGTTTTGCGACAATTTATACACACCTTGTATAGTAAAACAAAATTCCTTTAAATTTTAATGACTAAGTGAATTCTTAAGTGAAATTTTAGCTAGTGCGTCAACTGATCCGGGACGGGATCGTATGATGTTAATTTGTGAGTAATAGGACTTAAGGATGATTGTGCAATAGTAGTGTCTGTGAAGGTTGGTTTTCTGTAAATATTGAAACTAATTGAATTATTTAGTTCTTTTTTTGTATTGTTATGTATTGTATCTTTCGTATTTCAATAATTTTAAAATGCCTTTTGTATATTCTCAACTCGATCATTTTGTAATGTCTTCTTCTACCATACTTTCTCCGGAAGGGTCTGAAATATTTCTGTAAATAGATCTATATGTGTACATATATATTTGATTTGATTTAGTTCAGCTTTGATGTTGTCAGTACCTGCAGCTTTGTCATCTTCCTCTGTATACTCTCACATGATAATACTACTAGTATGATCTAATTAAATTGTTCGTTTCGGAGGTTCAAACAGAAACGTATGCTTTATACATACGTAATATGTACAATGTTACAAACGTAAGCACGTAAGAATGAAGTAGCTTGTACAAGGTGGCGCAAAACAAACTCCACTATTTTACACAAATATATTTTATATTTATGAACAAGTTAGAAAGGAAATAACTAAACATTTCTCAAGCCCTGGTAATGCAGTTTTAAGTTCTGAATATTACATCTGTAAGATGGCTTCCGTTGTTGGCAGCATATTGCCTTAAACGATTTATAAAGTTTTCGAACACTCTATTAAGAAGCTCTTGATTTATTAAGCGTATTTCGTTCCGAATGCTTTCTTTTAATTCTTGAAGGGTATCGTAGCGATGGCGAAATACCTGCTGCTTCAAATACCCCCACAAGAAAAAATCTGGCACTGTCAAATCCGGCGAACGTGCCGGCCACGGAGTTTGACCAAAACGTGAAATAACATGGCCAAATGTTTCCCTCACTACAGCCATACTTATTCGCGCTGTATGCGCCGTCGCCCCATCCTATTGAAGACAAACATTTCGTGAGTCAACACCAATCCTATGTAGCTCAGGAATCTCAAAATGCTGAAGCATGTTAACGTACCGTTCAGCAGTAACTGTAACGGTACGATTTCCTTCTTCGAAAAATTATGGTCCAATTATTCTAGACCTTGTTACTCCACACCAACAGTTACTTTTGGAGAATGCAGTTGTTGCTCGTGTAAATTCCGTGGATTATCTGTTGACCAAAAGCGCATGTTCTGTTTGTTTACATACCCGGACAAATGAAAATGTGCTTCGTCGGACATCATTAGCAAATTAATAATATCGGGTGTTTCGTTTAACATGTGCAGCATAGTATTGCAAAAAAGTACTCTATTTTGTCTGTCCTGAGGATGTAATTTTTGCACTATTTGTAGTTTATAAGGATGCAATTTTAACTCGCGCATAATTCTTTGGGTACTTCTTCGTGAAAGTCCTAACTCTAGCGCCTGTCTTCGTACCGATAAACGTGGAGCTGCTCGGACTGCTTCTCTAACTCTCTCTACATTTTGTTGGGTGCGTACACTCCTTGGTCTACCATGTTTTTCGTCTAAAACGCTGCCGGTTCTGCCAAATTTATGAATCCAACTCAATATTGTTTTACTAGTGGGAATCCGTCCACGTCTTGGAACTTGAAACCTATTCCGAAAGTGTCGTTGTGTTTGTATGATAGATTGTGTTTCGTAATATAGTTTTACTGTTGTAGCACGTTGTTCACTTGACCACCGTTCCATTGCTATTAGCCCAATAAAACGGCACGATATGACGTTTACACTGACTTATTAAACTGATATTAAATTCCAGTCATACTATCAGTCCTGCCAGTCACACGCTGAAATAAAGGAGTTTGTTTTGCGCCACCTTGTACAATGATGAATAAATTTCTTTTACTAGTAGTTTTAAAAAGTGCTCCAATAAAAACAAAACCTTCAAGCAGATTTACGAGTCGGATAAATAATAACATCAATAAGAAACTTAAAGCTGTAACAATAACGTCAAGAACATAAACAACAAAATGGCAGAAATACGAGTAGCTTACCTCGCCCAGAGGACGGATATGTACAAGTGGGAATTAGAGAAATTATTAACATCAGATTACAGCCTCATTATACCGGGCAATGATACGTATAATTAGTATCATTAGTGAAGCTCAAAATGGTAACAGAAGCTCAAGGATTATTTGTGCCGTCGGCTTATAACAAAACATATTACACACAAATACTTCCCGACAGATGAGAAAATAATGGAATCTGTTCCGTAGTTGTGTCGCAACCTGATCCACTGTCAGGATTGAAACGTTGAATCCGTTCATGGAAAATTTTCAGGATTTAAACCCTATTTATTTAATTCAATATCAAAAATGTTTTACTCCAAGAAATATTTACAAATACATATCATAACATATCATGTTGCTATTTGCTATTATGTTTAATAATAATATGCTAGAACTTTTCGCATATATAACTTACAAGAACGACATTTAGTATTTGATTCGGAAACTATAACTGGAATATAATGAATGGAGTACGTAGATAAAAATATACACATGATTCGGTACTAGCATACCCTATTTAAATAGATAAATGCATTTAAACTCGAATTGACCATCTGAAATTGAAGTTAGTTACTATACAGAGTTTAAAAAGGTATATAACCCCTTACCACAATTATTAATCGTATCCTAAATACGTATTTCGACAACTAAGTTGTCATCATCTAATTTTTTGATACACGGAAATGCGAATTAGACATGTTCGTTAATCAGTTAAATTTGAAATTTTCGACGATTAAATTTACGGTAGAAAAGGAAAACAATGGCAGGATACCGTTTTTAGATACTTTACTGATTAGAAATAAACATAAAATAGAAATCGTTATTTTCCGGAAAGAAGCCAATGTTAATAGATTCATCATCGCGGATTCAAATCATAGTTTTCAACATAAGACAGCTTCTTTTAATTTCTTAGTCAATCGGTTACTAAATTTTCCGTTAACAAAAGAGAGATATGAAATAGAACTAGATTTGAATAAAAATATCCCGAAATATAATGGCTTTGATATAGAAATAATCAATAAATTAATTAGAAAAACAAAACTAAAAAATACAATCCGCGAATCCACAAGTTTGGTATCTCAAAGTAACCAGGAAAAAAAGTACATGTGTTTACCATACCACCACCATCACGAAAAACATTAATAAAGTTGTAAAGAACGCGGCCTCCAAGTTGCCTTTCGGTCCGAAAATACTATCAAAAGTCTCCTAGGGAATACCAAAGATAAAGTTAATTTTAATTCGAAATCAGGTATATACGAAATTAATTGCGATGATTGTAATTTGAAATATATAGACCAAACAAAACGACAATAATAACCCGGTTTAAAGAACACATATCACATATTAAATACAATAGACTGGATAAATCTAACGTTGCCAACTATGTTTTAATTACACTACACAATATGTCGATTAAAGCGTTAAAAGGCCATTAATAATCCCCGCGATCTTGACGCATACGAAAGTATTCATATCGCTAAAAACAAACAGATTTCTATGAACGGAGATAAGGGACCGATCGCGCTGTCTCTTTTCATTCTTATAAAAGTAGGTAAAAAGGTCGTAGACGTTTCAAAAAGAGTAGAAACACATGTGGGTGCCGTTTCCTTAAGAGAGGTAATTTTTGTCGATCTTTTCAGTCGATACATTTGTATTTTTAAGCCAGTGTATACGTGGACGCTGTGTAAAGTTGTTGCGTGATCAGATGTGCTAACTTTACTGTGCCCCATGTGCGACACCTTGATTAGTGGTTTTACCTACTGATGATGACAACTTAGTTGTCGAAATACGTATTTAAGATACGATTAATAATTGTGGTACGGGGTTATATACCTTTTTAAGTTTTTACTTAACCGCATTCTTCAAAGAAAGACTTTTTACTATACAGAGTGTTTCCGATTAACTTGGCCAAATTCTAGGGGCGTATTCTACTCACCAAAATAATCATAAAAGTTCATATACAAAATTTACGGAAAACACTCTCCTAAATAGTTGTGATGGTTTTTCACTATTGTTAATAATTTCGCAAATTATGAAATGAAATTGTAGTACTTATATAATTTTATTATTTTAATGATTGCACGAATAAAGTTCATCCATATGATCATGGCAATTGGTGTCTTGAAATTCGAAGTATGTTCCACCACCCGAAATCTCGTCCAAAAAAAAACAAAAAGACAAAGACAAATATTGTCATGTGAATATGTATTAACATTAAGTCTCATACATACGAGGGTAAGCTGAAAAATTCGGTAACTAAAGTATAACAAAAAACAATATTTCAGTGATATGTGTTTTATTTTTCGACAGAATCTCCCTCAAGATCAATATTTATTTAGGCGACGCTCAAGTTTCTTTATGCCTTCACAGTACTTATTTTCCTCGAGCCCCACAAAATAGTGGTCAACTGCAGCTATCAGCTCCCCATCCCAAGCAAATCTCATACCGCCGAGGTGTTCCTTCTGTTTGGGGAACAGATGATAGTCCGCCGGAGCTAAATCCGGCGAATAAGGGGGATGCTCAAGCGTTTCGAACTTTAATTTTGCCAATTCTTCTTTGACAATTCCGCTCGTATGAACTGGAGCATTGTCTTGGTGGAAAATGACATGTTTATGCTTTGTTCCGTGTCTTTTTTCGACGATAGCTGCCTTCAATCGATCCGAAAGTTTAGAATAGTATAGTGCAGTAATCACTTGTCCCTTTGGCGGGTAGTCGATAAGCAAGATTCCCTTCGCATTCCAGAAAACGGAATCCATCTCCTTTCCTTCCGATAGACTGACTTTGGCCTTTTTTGGAGCCGGTTCACCACGTTTAGTCCACTGTTTTGGTTGCTGTTTATTTTCTGGTGTGTAGTGGTGGACCCAAGTTTCATCTCACGTGAAAATTCTTTCAATGGAGACTGTGGTTAAATAAAAATTTAAAAAAAGGTATATAACCCCTTACCACAATTATTAGTCGTATCCTAAATACGTATTTCGACAACTAAGTTGTCATCATCAGTAGGTAAAAACTACTAATTAAAAGTCGCACATGGGGCACAGTTAAAACAAGAGAAACGCTTCCGCACAACTATTGTGCGGAAGCGTTTCTCTTGTTTTAACTGTGCCCCATGTGCGACTTTTAATTAGTAGTTTTTACCTACTGATGATGACAACTTAGTTGTCGAAATACGTATTTAGGATACGACTAATAATTGTGGTAAGGGGTTATATACCTTTTTTTAAATTTTCATCTCACGTCACAAATTTGCGTAAAAAATCTGTTGAATTTTGGCGAAACCGCTCCAAAATGGCTGTAGAACGCGTTTGAGGTTTTGCTGTGTTGTTAGTAAACGCGGCACCCATCTAGGTCACCGCTTAGACACGTCTAATTCAACATTTAAAATGTACGACACCCATTCTCCGGAGATGCGTGTAGCCTTAGTAATATCTTGCAATCTGTATCGGCGATCAGCTTCCACAACTTTCAAAATTTTTTGGACACTTTCTCCAGAAGTGGCTGTTTTAGGACGTCCAGCACGGGGTTGTAATTTACGCTCGTACGAACTTTTTTAAATTCGTTCACCCATTGGCAAAAAATCTTAGAACAAGAATCTTCCTCGCCTAACACATTTACCATACCAACATGAATTTCTCTAGGCGAAGAATACTTTTTCCACCGGTATTTAATCACTGCGTGAATTTCGATATTGTCCATTTTAAGGAAGCGACAAAAGTACTCTACTTTGAACGAGTGCACACAACAAACTACTTGACAGATCGACATAAAGTTTAAAGAGTATATCATTGAAACATCAAGCTATACAATAGCGTCAGAGATTGCTTTTACATAACGCCATCTCATAGTTAGTTACCGAATTTTTCATCTTACCCTCGTACATATCATATTGAAGTGTAACACTTTTAAGTCTCTCATAATGCATAAATACACAAATGCGTAAATGGCAGATATCCATTTTACTTATGGACGTGCGAACATAAATTTCCAGGAAGCTGTGAGGCAGTATCGTGAAACATATCCAGCGCAACATTGTCCAGCTAAAGGTACTTTGCGGCCATTCATCGGCGTCTTAGATTCCTTCGTGAGGGTTTCTTTCGACAGCGGGGGGGTCCTGCACCCGAACTTATCATTCAACCCAATACTAGTAAATAAAATACAAGCAACAAAATGAAAAAATACACATATTCATAAAAATTGAAACCAAATTAAAAATAGGCAGCGTGGAGCATCACAAGAAGCTAGATAATCCCTGTGACAAGGACTACATAACGGACAAATAGCGCCACAAATTTTGAAACGATTCAAACGTTCTAACTTTAATTATAAATTATTCCACGTTACATAGACGGTATACGTGTTGTACAATATTAGTGAAATAATTTTAAAACAAACATTTTTGATTTTATATTCACGTTTTTAATTAAATTAGATATTAATTGTTATGGTTATAGTATGAAATTAATTTTAAATATTAACTTACCTAAAATTTCATTTCATTTCAAAATAACAAACTTCGTAATAAAAATATTTCGGAAATATCTTATACAGAATTATGTACAAGGAGCAAATATTAGTGTAAGTAACAAGCACATAATATAATTTGAAATCTATAAAACTCATTTAAGAATTTTGAAAAATTTATTTGGATAATTGGTTTTGAATTAATAAAAGTAGATTCAATATTCCAACATTTATTAAAGATATCTGGAATTGCAGCGTAGTGTTACGCATTCACAAAGTAAGCCGGAGAATGGTCATAATTACAATTAACAGCCCAAATTAAAATTGTAGGAAGTAAATAAAGCAATATACAGTGTGGAGGTAAACGTTATCCTGTATAGTGTTAGCTCCCACAACGCATACGTCAATATCACACTTTGTTTTAATATTTTGAGCTTATTACAAATGAGAATTAGTGACTATTGAATTTTATTTCTACATGCAAGTGTCGTCTAATACAGCCGAAAATGATTGAAAGTCCGGTGTGTGCGAAAGAATGTCCGTTATCTTCAAATAAAAATCCGTATGTTCTAATCAAAGTACGCTGAGAACAAATGAGAGTGCGTTGAAAATAAACTGTCAGTTGCATGTTACGTTAGTAGAAACGTAATTTAAGATGGTTTATGATAAAATAAGCGACGAAAAACGAAAATTGATTAATAGATGCATTTGATAGGGGAGAAACTTTGAAGTCTATAAGTAGAACTTTCACAGTAAAATACGACACAGTGAGAAAATTGGCCCGGATCTACCAAAGAGAAGGAAGGATAGAAAAATTAGTGAAGGCTCACAGAAAAAAGATTTTAACTGATAACGAAATTGAAGAATTGTGCAATTGGGACGATAAAGACTGCCGCAATTTTAACGAAAGACTTAAAAGCAAAGTGTATGGCTAATTTTGGTAAAAACATTAACCGTACAACTACAGATAGGTATGCGTTACCATCTATTTTGGTACGAATAGATATTGTTATCAAAATGTATCTTGTATTTTCAGATATTTACGCAACTTCCATTGCACATTAAAAACTATTACAGTGATACCCGAAAGAAGAAACTGCCAAGAAGTTATAAATAATGGGCATGCATACGCTAGGAAATTTACGGAAATGATGGCCAACCCACAGAGAATGTTCTTCTTAGATGAAACTGGGATTCAAATCTTTTCGCGAGTGAAATATGGTCGAAGTCCAGCAAGTATTAAAGCTACTGAAGTAGTAAGACAAATACGAAGTAAAAATATATCAATTTGTGCGGCAATGAATAACCAAAAAGTATATTTCTTGGAGAAGAAAAATACACCTTACAATGGCGATACATTTTCGCAGTTTCTGATTATGTTTTTTCAGAAACTTGCAGATAATGGTAACGAACACGTATTTCTTATTATGGATAACGTTCCATTTCATAAAACCACGGAAATACAGACTTTTATTGCTGCACTAGGTCATGAGGTAGTTTATCTCCCGGCTTATTCACCCTTTTTGAACCCGATAGAATGTTTATTTAATCAATGGAAAAATAAAATAAAACGGACAGAACCACGCACTTAAGATGGATTATATATAGCTATTGAAAACGCTGTAACCGAAATATCCAACGAAAACTGTTTGAATTATTTCACATACATACCAAGATGCTTAAGATATGAAGTTATTGAGGATTAGTAAAATAAATTTGAATTTATTTGTTCTAATAAATTAATTATCTATATATGTACATATTGCTATAGACTTTTCCCCGCAAATTTTGTAAAAAATTTAATTTATTGTTGTATTTTGGATGCCAGTGTATAATTTTTGAAAAACATTATTATTATATGAATGTATATTTTATTTTGATTTATATTTTTGACTCGTAGTTGTAGTACGCTGGTTACCTTGATATTTTCGGGAGACATTATTGTACATCGAGTTTACGTCTTTCTAAACTCGATGTACAAAATTTTTCAGGCGCCAGTAAAAGAGTTTAAACAAAGATAAAAAGAAAATCACAATAAATTTAAATGAAACTTTAATACAAAAAATAAAAAAAAAGAAAAAATATCTTTATGGAGTATAAAGATAAATATTGCATCAATACACAATATTATTAAGGTAAAATTATTATACGAAAATGACCGTTACGTATAATTAAACATCCTTATTGACTCCCGAGCAAAATTAAGACTAATAAATTACAAAGAAGTATTTCAATTTCTCCCACAATATTTAACGTAAACAAACTATATATGACAGACAGAACAAACCTCTACGCATGTGCAAGCCACATGAAAAAAAAATATGCCCTTGAATCCAACGTACAAAATTTTATCGTTACAGAATTTTTTTATATAGAAACTTTAAAAACGTGCTTTGTCATTTAATCCATATAACTAAGCATAAAATATAAATCAATACATACAAGATAATATTAATGATAATAAGAATAAAATCTTTAGGCACAAAGATTCACACACCAACACAATTAAATCAAATCACGAAGTTAATTTATCTTTATTAATTAACTTCGTGATTTGATTTAATTGTGTTGGTGTGTGAATTCATTACCGTTATTTATTTACGAGTTTGTAGTACTCGTAATTGGTTATTTAAATAGCTTTCTAACCAAAATGTCTCTAAAAAAAATATATATATATTTTTTACTATTCTACGTAAGTAAAGATTTTATTCTTATTATCATTAATATTAGCTTGTATGTATTGATTTATATTTTATGCTTAGTTATATGGATTAAATGACAAAGCACGTTTTTAAAGTTTCTATATTCAAAAATTCTGTAAGGATAAAATTTTGTACGTTGGATTCAAGGGCATATTTTTTTTCATGTGGCTTGCACATGCGTAGAGGTTTGTTCGGTCCGCCATATATAGTTTGTTTCCGTTAAATATTGTGGGAGAAATTGAAATACTTCTTTGTAATTTATTAGTCTTAATTTTGGTCGGGAGTCAATAAGGATGTTTAATTATACGTAACGGTCATTTTCGTATAATAATTTTACCTTAATAATATTGTTTATTGACGCAATATTTATCTTTATACTCCATGAAGATATTTTTTCTTTTTCTTTATTTTTTGTATTAAAGTTTCATTTAAATTTATTGTGATTTTCTTTTTACCTTTGTTTAAACTCTTTTACTGGCGCCTGAAAAATTTTATAGAAGAGAAGAACCACGTTTTCCAATTGGAACCTTGAGGGAGGAGCAGTCTCATTTTTGGAAATTAACCGAGCGAATATCGAAGCTGGACACATTGGTTGTGAATTGTGAATAAGCAGTATATAAAATCACAATTCATAGCAATATGTGACTTATTTGCTTGATCTGATAATGCGAACTTTCATTTGGAAATAGAGGAATTTGTTTTGAGGAAAGGTACTTTCATTTGGACAAATAGGACTATGTTTCGCACACACCGAACTTTCAATCGAGTTCAGCTGTATGTCGCGTTAATTTAGACAATTTGATAAGCTAAGTTAAACTCTTATTGGAGCTTGTCAATGTACGGTATCCTGGACAGACATGACTTTTCACTTCTATATTTCGTGTATATTTAGTTAATATTTTGTTTAAACGAAAGGATTTTTCAGTAAATTCCAAAAAGTTCACTATTTAAAAAGCGTTCTATTACACAGACCTGCATAAAATTTGTGATGACGTGATTTTTGTTTGTTAAGCTCAGTTTTTATATAGCAATAACTAATTAAAATACAGTTGGTCTCTACCACCCACAGATTTTTTTGGCACAAAAGAAAAAGAAAAAAATATAAAAAAAATCTTATAATAGGCGTTTTAATACATTTTACAATGAATGTACTACTTTAAATTCTAGGTATTAACCCAAAAATGATTTTCTGTTGTGGTTTTAAAGAAATTTGTTAAATAGGCTCTCATTACCTGATGTAAATCTTTTATTACATGTATTAATTTTGGACAAGATTTCCGGGAATTTTTACCTGTTAAATCCTATTTATTATGCTTTCACTTTATTAGTACTGCGAAGAAGGATTTCAAGTTTATCACTCCAAACAAAATGTATATTTTAATATCATTTACTTCATTATAGCTCTGAGTGTCGATCAGTAAACAAGTAAAATTAATTTGTCTTTAGTGTTATGCGTGGTATTTGATAAATAAACATTGCTTAAAAATATGTCTAGCCGGTGTTGCAAAAACAAACCAGATGATTTCTGTTACATTTGCGGATATTTCGTCTTGAAAAAGTTTGAGACCAATTGGTGAATTTGTGAAAAATGCATATTATGCTTATTTCAAAATCAAATTAGGAGATCAAGATAAAGATTGGGCATCGCACGTTGTTTGTAAGGTATGTGAAGAAGGTTTAAGGCATTGGACCAAAGGGAATAGAAAAAGCCTTCCTTTTGGAATACCGATGGTTTGGAGAGAACCGCAAAATCATCATGAAGATTGCTACTTTTGTCTTTGTGATATTAAGGGGCATAATAGAAAAACTTTGAAACATATTTTGTACCCAAACAATATTAAATCAGCTATCAGACCAGTTCCTCACAGTGATCATGTACCTATACCTATACCCCCAAAAGTACTACAAGAAGATATTGAACCTCTTCAACTTCCGGCTCCGTACAGATGGATAGTGATTTTGAACCATCATCCTCAGGTCAAAACCAACCTCGGCTATTTTCACAAGACGAACTGAATGATTTAGTAAGAGATTTCGGACTTTCAAAAGATCTTTCTGAAGTACTGGGGTCTAGGTTGAAACAAAAAAAAATTTGCTTGCCCCAGAAACTACCTTCAGATCTTCCTTTAGCTGAATATGACAGAAAAACAACCAAACGAAGCTTTTCTGAAAAACGAAAACAATTTTTTAAGAAGCATAAAGAATAAATAACTATCTATATCTAATAGTTTCTATGTGTATATTTTTGTATTTTTTTAAAATATAATATAAAACTAGCTTATAAATGAAATAAATCGTGTTTTTTCTATATTTTTTGATTTTACTGGTTTGACAAATAACCTTACGTGATACAAAAAAAATAAAAGCAGATTTGAAATCAGCGCTAACCAATTACTAGAAAACAGTTAAAATATTTAAATCAACATTCAAAGAGTTGAAAAATGAAGGCCTGTGTTTTTCTAACGCGGCGTTGTAAAAAGTAGCGATATTCAATTCCAATACTATGAATGTATTTTATTCGACAGTGAAGACCATTTTTAAAATAGAAACTCTAATTTTATTAATTCAAATTACACTCTTCACCACTTCACTAATTTGAATTAATAAAATTACAGTTTGAAGAAGATAGTATGCATACTGCTGAAACGTAACTATGGAATAAATTTTGTTTTAATTTCCAGACCGCTACACCCAAGGAAACACTTTTTACGTCTTCAGTATTTATTTCCTATTTATAATATAGACAATAAAATAAAAAAATTCTTTCTAAATTCCTTCTAATATTAATATAATTGTATAAAATGATATTTATCTGGACTCATATATTGTTTACTGTTCGTATACACATTTTCAAAACATCCTTCTGTCCGCCTCATACTTCTTAATTTAAGTACTACTAGAAAACGTCTTGCGATACAAACGAAAAGTACATTAAGTTAGCTGCACTGAAACTACTTTATCACTTATTCATATCCATATCTTCCTTTAGGTTCTACCAAAAACAACTTAGATTTACTCTACAGACGTTGATAAACATACGCATATATTATTAGGACCGAATATGTAGAAAAGTTCGATTTCATCATCGACATGCTCTTAAACTATATATGTATATTTCAATCAGCTCTAGAGTACGCATCTTGTATGCACGGGTAGCTCTATGTTGACTTGAGAAACTGAGTAGTACGTCAACGTGTACGTTTCTTCAGCGAAAAATAAATAAGTGGAAGAGTGTAAATACATTCTGTCGCCAAAAACGTGATAAATTTTTGAAGCATGTCTTTAGAAGCGACTGTTAACATAAATACGGATAATTTTCTGTAAAATTACATGATAAAACAAAGATATAAGGAACATGTGCAAAACATTTTCGTAAAACTTAACGTTAGACGAAATACAATACTGTGTCTGTAATATTTCACACCAAACCACAGAATAAAAGAAAAAAGTGTTTATAATATACACTTATCTTGATACAATTATGTGTGTTTGTGTTTAGAGTAAAATTACTTTCGGATGAGACTGAAGATGCGCGAGCGATGACGTTACAAAAATACTGAACACTTTAAAAACATTGAGCAGTCTTGACAATATAGGCGGTAGTTTCAAATTTAAATAATATTTAGTTATATTAAACCATAATAATTATGTCTTGTTGTCGATTTTATATAAACTTATTACTTCGCGAAGAATAAAATAATTATTAAATCAATAGGTATTATGTAACAAATTTTTTATAAATTGTATTTTACAATGAAATATTTCTTTTTATAGTGCATTCACATTTAAGTCTTTGTATTTACAAATTATTATATATTAATCCATATTTTGTAATATGGTTTTCATTAACCTTAATTTTGGTTTTTCTCATTATAATTTTACTCCTAACCAAAATCGCACTTTAAAGACATTAAAAGAAGATAAATACACAAGCATGTGCCTAGAAAAATGTTTGTATTTATTAAAACAAATATACATACATACAATGTATAATCAAATATTTATTTTCGCTGATGACAAAATTAATATAATATATTTTGAAACATTTAAAATCTTCAGTCTTCATCGCTTGAAAAATCGTAGAAATCATCTTCAGAGTCATTCTCTGGGTGGTATGGTGGCAATCTCAGGACGGTGTGGCCTTTTTTTGCAAATATACCATCTATGCTGTATTGTATATGTTTTGGCTTGTGAAGTTTTACTAAATTGTCAACTCCGGTTTAGTACAATTTGAATCGTAAGTTATGCCCCTTTCGTTTAGCCACTGTATCATATCACACTTTCTACTGGCTGATGTTGGATGTTTATATGACATAACATTATGGTAGCTGGCATTATCCACAACAATCACAGAATTATCAGGCAAATTAGGAATTAAAGATGTTTCTAACCATTTTTTATAATTTATGAAGTTCATGTCGTCATGGTAGTCGCCACTTTTTTGACCTGATTTGAAAATTAAAAACGCATCATTAACAAAACCCTCTGCAGAACCAGCATGAACAATTATTAAACGCTTCCCTTTTGAAATTGGACACTTTAATCCTTCATTAGATTGATCGACCCATCCAAAAGGAGATGTATGCCCTGCATGTATGTAAGTTTCATCTAAAAATTACTTATGTACTTAAAATATGTACTAAATAGATTTTCTAAATGCTTTTTATACCTGTATATATTTTTGGACGTCTTTGGGTACGATAATTTGTTATTTTGCGGATGTAAGAACACCTCAGCTCTCTTATGTCAAACCGCTCCATTAAAATCTTACGGTTATCAGTAGTTTTTTTCCATCTAGCAAATAAAAAGTTTAGAGTGATACTACTGAATCCTATTCGCAGCAATAATTTCCTAAAAGATGATAGCCCTCCTGCAAAACCGATTCCTTCATCATCGTGAATTTTATTATAAACGGCTTTTATTGTGGGTCTTCTCTTTTCAGTCACATGAAAATTATGTATAATTCTGCAAATAATTTCTTCCCCACAGTTATCGACAGTAGATTTTGGTGATGGTTTTGGTGGTTTTATTTTTTTCGATAAGAATGAATTTACTTTTCTTGTTTCAACAGCATAACCTTCTTTAATTATTCGACCTACAGTGCTCCTAGAAATACCTGTTGCTTCTGCAACTGAACAACATAAATTATAATTTTGAATTTGATTTAAAAAAAGTAATATTATTACAAGTTAAATATTATGTATCCACCTAATTTGTAAATATATTTACCTGTCACACCTTGTTTTTAAAATAGTTATATACATTAAAAATTATTTCACGAGATTGTTCAAGAATAACTTTTCTCTTTTTCGAACAAGGGCTCACTTCCTCCAGGGCAGAGTTTGTTGCCATATCAGACATTTTACCCTGTGTAAATAAATACAACTAAATTTTCAGGAATTTTATGATAAGTATATTTCTACTTACAAGAGGATGCATTCTTACTCTTGAATAGGTTTGAAAAAAAATTAATTAATAGATAAAACACAACATTAATATTACAAATAGGAAAACTCTCAATGTACGTACAACACCACTACGAAACACACCGATCAAATGCCTGGTACCGACTGACAAATAATCGATAAACGTTTGTGGCTCGTATAGTACACGGATTTATACTACTAGCTGTTTCTCTCATTTATGAGGTGGCTCTCTTTCTAATTACTAAAATGTGTTTCTGCGCCAGTCTCATCCGAAAATGATTTTACTCTAACGATATACGGAAATAAGATTGGTTAATTTAGGTTAACCTTTTGTAGTATGTGATCAAGAAATAATATGTTATATAATAATAATATTTATTTATTTATCCAACAGATTCGTAAAATCCAATTATAGGGCAACAATTAGATAATAGGGAAAACTTTTAACGAAATAAAACAAAACATTTTTTTCACAAAAATAGTTTTAATAAACTAAATTTACATTTCGTGAGCTCTGCAGACATCATCAGCAGTACTGTTTAAACATAATATCTACGAGACATATATTATAAGAATACATCATATACAGAAAAATTAAAGGTAGGGTGAAAACAAATTAATGAAAAGTTACTATGAATCTTAAAACTAATACAATTTCTGAGAATGAGTTCATGGGGAAATATATATGAAACAAAGGGGGGCATCATCCGAAAATAAATGTGCAATGTCATGCACAATGTGATCACGCAATAGGTTTAGATATCTATCTGCTGTCAAATTTCCATCGATAAAATATGGACCTATTATGTGGTGCTCAATAAGACCAGCCCAGACTTTAAGTTTTTGTGGATGCTGTGTTGGATGGTGTTCCATCATCCAATGAGGATTTTCAATGGACCAGTAACGAGAGTTGTGTCTGTTTACAAACGCATTTGGACAAAAAGTGGCTTCATCCGAAAATAAAATGTGGTTTAGAAAATTTGGATTATTATTGATAATTTCCATTATTGTTGCACAAAACTGCGTTCTTCTGTCAGGGTCAACTTCCTTTATCTTATGGAGAAGATGTATCTTGTAGTTCTTGTGTTTGTTCTTTTTTAATATTCGAACAACCGAGGACTAATGTCATTATCCTAAGCAAGTTGCGTGGTTGACGTAATTGGCGTGGTTGACGTAATTGGATTATCCGCAACATTAAGTAATACATCCAGAGCTTGATCTTGATTTGTTGCTGATTTTGGACGTCAAGGCCTTGGCGTATCTTTTACATTTCCAGTTTCTCTAATTTTCTAACCAATTTAGACACTGTGGATTGTACAATACGATTTCTTTCCGGATGAATGGTATTAAATAAATGACAAACATCTTGGTGTGAACGTTGTTGATCTCCATAACCAACCATCATTAAGATTTCAATTCTTTCAGTTTCACTGAGTTTCACCATGTTTACAAATTAAAATGAAACTATTCTTATTATATCAACTTATTGAAAGGTACTTCACAATGACATGAAAAATGACATTAAAGAAAAAATTTTTTTGAGAGAATCTGTTTATATCACATTTTGCCGTTTATTGGAAATTATGATTTTACACGGAAATTTTGTTATGAAAGCATATGAAAAAACACAGTCATTCCAAGAAAAAAAAGGAATAGAAATCAGCAAAAAAAACACATGGTTGCCATTTGAAAAAAAAAATACATTTTGTTATAAAGTTCGCAATTGCGGAAATAAACCGTCCATTCCATATTTTTGACTAACCCTGTATATACAAGCTGGCCCGTATCATTATGTTCAAATATTAGGAGTGTAAAGTAGACTTCATTTCGAATAACAAAAACGCAAAACTTGTATATCTATTTTTATTTGTTTCAAAGTTACAGATCTATGAATGTGATTGCCAGATCATGACAAAAAATGGAATCCTAAAGTCAATAAAAACTGATTTTATTTTAAAAAGTTCAACTAATAATATTTTCGAAATTTCCACCTCCATTTTGAATGCAGGCTTGTGTCCGTAAGCCAACAGAGGAATTAATTATCCGAATTTCATACTTGTTTCGTCGGATTTGCTCGGCAGCCGGGTGAATACAATCCAACAACTCTTCTCTTGTGTTCGAAACTTGCGCGTAGACTAAATTTTTCATGTACCTCCATAAATAAAAGTCAAGAGGATTAAGATCGGGTAATCTGAGTGGCCATGCAACAGGACCACTTCGACCAATCAATCTTGGATAATTGACGTTAACCCAATTTCGGACAGCAATTCCGAAATGTGGTGGTGCCCCATCCATGTGAAACTACATGTCTCGTCAAACATTCAGTGGGACATCCTATAAAAGACCTGGCAGTTCGTTAATAAGAAATTCAAGGTAATTGTCCGCATTTAACCTCCCAGGAAGAACGACAGGACCAATCAACAAGTCATCGATTAGGGCCGCCCAAACGTTAATAGAAAATTTATGTTTAAATTTAGATGGGCGTATAGCTTTGGGATTTTCTGATTACCACCTGTGCAGGTTTCTCAGATTTGTAACACCACTTCTCGTGAACATAGATTCATCTGTCCATAGGACTGTTCTGCAGAAATTAAAATTAAGCCCTGACTGTCTTAATATCCAGGTAGAATAAACTAGATGAGCATAGTGGTCCGCCTCAACCAAACCGTGTCCCCTGCGGTAGTGATAGGATATAAGTCCTCACGTTTTAAAATTCGCCAAACTGTCGTTCATGGCACTACTAGTTGTCTAGCGATTCGACGTACACTGAGAGTTGGATCTCTTGTAACAATAGCTACTGCTTCTTCTTCTAAGTCTGCTGGCAAATCTACTCCTCGGTCAAAATGATAATCACGCAGACTGCATTCCCGAAATTGTCTGTGTACTTCTAGAAACGTTCTGCAATGAGGAATGCGCCTATCGGGAAACCAATGTCGGTACTCAATAACTGCTTGACGCGCACTGTCGCTACAGTAGCCATACAGAAATGCATGTGCATACTCTTGAGAAGAAAATCGGTAAGGCATTTTTAATAAAGAAAACGTATCCACTCACTAATAAGCTGTTGTATGAACTGAAACGTAATGTAATCATTTATTAAAAAATGCAACGTTAACAGGCATCTGAACATTTGTTTATTGTATGATATTCATGGTTCAGCACTTACGAAATAAGTAAGAACCTTCTTTATCATAAATCAATTTCCAGTACTCTTTTTTGTAGATCTCCAAGAAATTACTGTATGCACTACGACACGTGTTTATTTATTTTAGGATAACATTTGATTATGCGACGTTAACAATCACAGGCCTGTTATTGAATCGTATAAATTTTTTAAATAAAATCAGTTTGTATTGACCTAAGGATTACATTTTTTTCATGATCTGATAATCACATTCATAGATCTATAACTTTGAAGCAAATAAAAATGGATATACAATTTTTGCGTTTTTGTTACTTGAAATGAAGTATACTTTACAATCCTAAAAATTGAACATAACGATACGGGACACCTTGTATAACTATAACCTAAATATCGACAAAAGAGTATAATTATAATAATTTACCTTCAAATAGCTGTTCGTTTTCCCGATCACTATTATATTACTTAGAATATTTCGAATATTTTCCCATTTTTATCAATTCAATTAATAATAATTATGTTCCAATTTTAAAAATACCACTAATGTAATAACGCCTCTAAGGGGGTGATTAAATTAGTCGATTATTAGTACTAGCGGCATGTTAGGGGATGGCGCTGTACTCTTACAACTACATTATTAATCATTGTTGCCAATGTACCAATACCACCATACCAACCTACATATATAAAATTACTTAAATTAAAAAATATCACCCAAAATCGCGCAACAAATTTTGAAGTAGTGAAAACCAATCGCCTACGATTTTTTAAAATTTTTACGTGCCAAACTACCTTCTACGATCGCCAAATCGGCGATAAATCATTAAATCTGGCAACCCTGGTTACAATTATAAATTTTAACCGTAAGTTTAAAAGTAAGTCGTTAAACATTTGCAACGTTTATTATTACAGTAGGTACAATTTACCAAGAATCGGTAACTTTGAAAATTTCCCGAGTTATGTAATCGTAGTTTGTTATAGCATCAAGAGGCACTAGTCTCACTACAGCAGTATTAATATCATATCAAGATACATTAGTCTCATTTTAACAATAAAGTAAACAATACCAACATTAGCATCAACATATCAATTCAAGCTCATCAAAACATCATTAGAAAAAAGAATTTAGGACGTTTAATATTAAGATCCGTTAGGCTTGCTTTAACAAAATTGATTTAAGTGTTCTTATTAAATAAATTAAATGCTGAAAACACATCTAAATTTCTATGTAACAGCCAAAACGAATTAAAGGAGGGTAATATGGAAGTTAAGTACCTTGAGCGGTGAGTTAAGATAGTATAGTTCAAAACTCTTAACGCAAACTGCCAATAATCATTTAGTAATCTCGTTTGGAATTTCGCTTATATACTAATTGAATCGAATTTATATTTTGTCGAATTTCGTAAAACGATTTGTATCAGTAAAAGTTCTGAACGCGCCGACGATAATTATTGCATAAGATTAAAATGCTTTCAGTATTTTCTGGATGGATAATTTTCGGCATAAATTTACCCCGAGAAACGGCATCCATATTTAATAAATTTAAATGAATTTTACTTGTTCATCGCAATTTAAATTCAATTTCGCGTTCGATCAACAACAAGCAGAGCACTTAAAAATTTTCGACGCCTTCCATTACCAAGGACTGCTGTATTCAGGAACTCAATTATATTGCGTAACTCGGCATCCCATTATAACGAACTGCATTCCGATAGTTATGACTTCACATGCACGATTACGAAAAATACTTCGAAAACGACAAGAAAAAGACGAAAGAAAATTGCTAATTTCTGCTTTATTTTTTTTATGTACCTACACTTAAACGCTTAATATCTCAAGACAGCAAAGAAAGTTCGTTATACTTTAGATCACATAATTATGAGTTTAGTGCCGTTCTTTAATTTATGCTGACTTCTTTCCGTGAATACATTAATGATGTTATTTACACGAAATCGCCGGTAGCGCATTTTGCAAATTTACCGGTTATGCCTTCACGTTGCAGTGTAACGACAATAAAGCCAATGTCCTTAGCGACCTATATTCTTGGAGCACAATATGTATAATCACTGTTTCTTCAAGAAGTTTACACTGCTGCATATAATTTCGTGTATTTATACAATTTGCACATAATACAGTCGAGGCTCTTCCTTGCAAATTAGATAACCTCAAAATTTTGGCATCATTTTATATAAAGCAAATAAGAATTAATTTACACAACAGAAAAATTATTTATTCTGTCAATTATACAATGCACATTCAAATTTATTTATTGATGAACAGGTTGTATGTATATCCTTCTCAAACAAGTTTTAAAATTTGTTCATCACGCACTGAAATTGTCGCTCTGAAATTTGGCGTTTTCGAGATGCATACAGTTTTTCGCAAATATCTCGAAAACCAAAAGATACAAGCGGGTGCGGTTTTGTTTATCGTTATCAACGCCGGAAAATACATAATGTGAGAATACTGAGACGCCGAAAATAGACACTTTCTTTTTTTGAAGTTTTCAAATTCTATAGCCTGAGGTTAAAAAAATTACGAAAATCTCAATTTATTGTCCGATCGACGTGAACTTTGCGACGAATTATACAGGGTGGGGAAAACTACTGTATATCGCTTACAACTTTTAAATGAGCAAGTTAATTATAGAATTTCTTATAGAAAAGATGGTTCATATAATATTTGGCATCACTTGGTTGCATTCGTTTTTTTTTTTTTTAGTTGACTGTTTTAATGCAAGGCCAACTAATTTTTTTTTTCTTAAATAGTGTCATGTATTTTTTTACGTAGGGTAAACCACCCACTTATCGGACACGTGGCAGTAATTGGACAATTCGTTTTGAATAAATGAGAATTAGATTCCTACTTATATTAGTTCATCCCTGGCTTCATAGATGACACTACGTATTGCTATGAATAGTGGTTTGAAAATTTAGAACGCCACCATCCACAACTAGTTTTCCCAACTAGGTTTTCTCAGCCGGTGAATTTTCAAATCTGAGACTTCTAACTTCTCGGGTTCCACTTAGGAAAGACGTGTCTAAAATATGAGATGAGCGCCAGTCCACTTGTACACAAAAATTTATTTATCTATTTTATATAAATTAAGTTTGAACTAATCTCTCTTAAATTTTCTTTTAAATATATTCTTTTATATAGGTATTAATTAATTAGCAATACTGGAATGAGTAAATAAAGCAAACACAGGTTAAAAATTATAATAAATATTATTTATATATATATATATATATATATATATATATATATATATATATATATATATATATCTACAACAATAAAAAAAATAAAAAATATATCTTTACAAAGTATAAAGATCCTGTATCATACAACAAAGATACTGAAGGTAAAAACATTCATTGACAATTGACCGCTAAATGAATGGAAAATATCCTCCTTAATAACTCCGAACAAAACTTATCTAAAATAATCAAGCTTTATAATAGATTCTTCAAAGAAAACCAGACTGTATAATCAGATACTGAAACGCGAACAAAAATTACGCATGTGCTTTGCCATGCACAAAAAACCCTGACTCCAATCGGACAAACTTTTCATTTATAATTTTAACAAAGAATTTTTAATACGAAACTGTATTATCTATATGCTTAAAATTTAAATCTCTTATCTACTTATTTTTGATACAATGGAAATTGTATATTATTATAATTATGACGTCATAAAATTTTAATTCTACTTGCAAGATTAATCGAGACTCTTACGAAAAAAAGGTGCTTAATCAAATTAATTATCAAAAAACGCGAATTTAACTCTGTAAATGTCGGGAATTTATAACGCTAAAAACATCAAATATAAATCACTTGCAGTTAATTCAAAAACCCGAACTAATTAAATATATTTAAAGCATATTTCACGAAACAGGCACCTCTTCGTTCAAAGGCTAGAATTCGTCTCCACGATTTACCTCAACTTGAGTAAATCAACACTGGATAACCAGTTTTTCCAACTAGTTACTACTCACAAAATTTATATATCTTTTTAATATACAGTCCTATCACCTATAAATATTTTATTTTAAATATTTTATTTAAAAAAAATTCATAGCGGTATGTATATTCGACCTGTCCGTTGGGTACTGCGACCCCATGTTGTCTCTATTCTGGCGGGATATTCTGTTATTCTTTACGTGTAAGAGGCGGAAGTTTTCTGGTAGTTTTGTTAAAAACTTCATGTCAAGTTGTGGAAATTTGAAGATAGCGAAGGTATCTAGAATCCAAAACTTGTGGTACATAAAGTCATCAGTAAGGTAAGTTTTAGAAGTATACCGGCAAAAATAAACATTAGGTAGGTTAGAATTTAAGGCTGTCCAGGAACGGAAATGAATAATGTAACTATTTCAGTTAGTGGACGTCTGTCCAATTACTACTCAAATCACATTATCTTGTTTTATGCAAGAAATTCAATGTTTTTTTAATACTATTCTCTTAAATATTAATTAACTGTGTCTGAAACTGTCCAATAACTACACTATCTATATTTATAAAATAATGTCAAAGAAAACTCCATATAATGCTAGAGCTCTATGGAGATTGCAAAAAGTTATGTAACGCCTCATCCGAAAAGAACCATTTGTCGAGAATGTCATTATTATTTATGTCATTCAAAAACCATAGACAATACTGTGTTCTCGTAACAAAATCTATCTGTTTGAGTTCCGAAACTGCTTGAATTTTATATGGAAACAACTTTAAGTGCTTTTTTAAAATAGTATGACGTATGACATGTTACCACTGACAAATTAACTTGTAATAGTTTTTCGATTAATTTTTCCGGTGAGTTGTCCATTCTACGTCGAATATTATCTATGCAATTTGCTGTTCGTTTTCTTGGTGCTCCACTGCCAGATTTACGAGCTATTGCCCCTGTTTCACCAAATTTAATAACACAAGCTTGAATATGTTTTTGCAGTTGTGCGTAAGTAAATGGCATATTTGGATACTGTTGCCGAAAATCCTGTGAGCAGTGATTAGTAGTATAATCCCAATCTCTATTTTCTAATTGTTGGCCCGTTTTATAGTAACTATGAATAATAAATATTTTTGTTTTGCATGTTCTCTTTCGTTTTTAAACATGTGCTACAAAAGCGTAATGGATATCAGGATGTTTGACTTTTTGAATAAGGCGTCCAGTTTACATTCTTTAATTACTATCTACGTCATTTGCAATCTCCATTTAATAAAGGAAAGAAATACATGCGCTTTACCATGCACGATTTCCCATTTTATTTAATAATTTTGGATAGTAACATTACTGTTAGGTCTAAACTGTGACGGAACTGACGCTGACCACATTATCCACATGTGTTTAGCAGCTAGCGCTACTCGTAATCGCGACCTATAAGACGCTTCCTCTACTGTTTAAAATATTTTAAGACGATCGGACAATAAACAGAGTTTTCTTAAAAACTAATATACCAAAGTAGAGCAAGTAAAGTTCGGATCTTTATCTTTAAAATATAACTATTCGAAAGAGGTGTGTAACCCGTCCTAGCGTGACTTCTAATACTTAGTTAGTAGCGATATATGTCCGTGATCAGCTTGTCTTCATAACATACTGGCTTACAATTTGCAGATTAATTTAATAATACGTGTTTAGCTGTGTATGGCAATAAATAATTCCAAGTACGTTCAATATTGCACTAAGTGTTAAATGCTCATAATAAATAACATTAAATTATAGCATCTCATTAGTACATGATCTTTTCTCATAGTTATAAAATACAACTCCGACGTATGCGGACGTGGAATAGTATCAGTGCCACTGCAAAATTAAGTGATATATCGCGTGTATTGCGTTCTAACATGAAATCTATATGGTCAATGTTTTAAAACTGATATAATGCTATAAATTAACCGGGCTCGTTTGAGAAACAGTATTCAAGCATGTTTTTAATAATTAGTTTTTGCTCAGTGCGTGCACGCCGAGTATTATCGTATTAAAATAAAACCGGATGGCATTAAAAAATTTGTTTTTATTTTATTATTTCTATAAAAACTATTAATTTGTTTATACCATTTTTAAATGGTCTATTGTTGAAGTTATTATTTCATTGACGTGTGCGAGAAGACAGAAATATAATAATAATTATTATTATTATCGCAACAACAATCTCGTACCACCGAGCTCATACCCTCAGATATGTGGGTAGAGTAAAATGTTTCCCGGCTACAAACTGAGAAAGTGCGAGATAACTCGACGTCATAATTGCTTAAGCAACTTGGATTGTGAACTTCGATGCAGTGCTGCATCTATCAACTCTAAAAATGTACTGAATTTATAAAAAATGTACCGAATCGACAAAAATTTCTCTATGACCTTTTTTAATCTCCACAGACAATAAAATACATCACTAACATGTGTAATGACTTTATTCAACTTTCATAAAATATATTTAAATATAAGTTATAGGCGCTGACCCAATAGTTTCATTCATTATTTTACAGACGCTGATTCTGTAATTTCATTCATTTAGCCGGATACACGTAGAGTAAGATAAGATAATATTTAATATATAAGATGGGTAATGCATTAGTAAAGCAGAGTTATTAGTGTAAATGTTACGCGAGACGGATCGCTAATAATCCTCAAGTGTAATCTTGTTATAATCTATATTGTATAGTAATCTCCACAGACCATAAAATACACCACTAACATGTGTAATGACTTTATTCAACTTTCATAAAATATATTTAAATATAAGTTATAGGCGCTGACTCAATAGTTTCATTTATTATTTTACAGACGCTGATTCTGTAGTTTCATTCATTTAGCCGGATACACGTGGAGTAAGATAAGATAATATTTAATATATAAGATGGGCAATGCATTAGTAAAGCAGAGTTATTAGTTTAACTGTTACGCGAGACGGGTCGCTAATAATCCTCAAATGTAATCTAGTTATAATCTATATTGTACTGTAATGTCAAAAACCACAAACAAATATTTTTTTTTCAATTTCAAACGCTTCCGAAATTTAACTTACATACAGAAGTATATATACTGGTATTAAACCTGAATAAAAAAAAAAAACTAGATATGTGTAATAATAAAAACAGAAGAAGGGCGAATTTTTTCTATTAAAATATTCGAATAATTTGCATCGTAAAATGTAGAAAGCATATTTACGAGGGCGATCTGAAATGTTTCCGGAATCGACAAGAAAAACACGGTATTGGTGTGGTTTTTTATTTTTATTTTTCGATGTAGTCTCCTCGAAGATCAATACACTTTTTCAAACAGTGCTCCAGTCTCTTCGGGCCGTCGGAAAAGGAGGATTTTTCGATGTCTGCAAAATAGCCATCTGTAGCGGTGATGACTTCCTCATTTGAGGCAAATCTCTTTCCTCCCAGCGATTTTTTCAGGTTTGGGAATAGGAAAAAGTCGCTGGGAGCTAGGTCTGGTGAATATGGAGGATGAGAGACTAATTCATAGCGCAACTTATTCAATTTTGACATGACTTTGGGAGATTAATTAGCCGGTGCATTGGTGTGGCGGAAAAGCACTTTTATTCGCTGCAAATGAGGCCGTTTCTCCTTCAATACTGCATCGAATCGGATCAATAAATCGCTGTAGTATTGCCCCGTGATCGTCCTTCCCTTCTGCAGATACTCGATGAGGATCACACCTTGGGAATCCCAAAAAATGGTCGCCATGACCTTTCCGGCCGCTGGAACGGTCTTTGCTTTCTTCGAAGCCGATTCGCCCGGAAAAGTCCACTGCTTCGGCTGTTCCTTGGTCTCCGGTATGTAGTGGTGGATTCATGTCTTATCCACGGTTCCGAAACGCATGAAAAAATCCTTTGGATCGTGTTGGATCCTGGCCAGACACTCCTCCGAAACGGCCACCCGATTTCGCTTTTGCTCCGGTGTGAGCAAACGCGGTACCCATCGCGCCGAAAGCTTTTTCATACCCAAAATTTCGTGTAGTATATGGCCGCGTTCTTCTGAGATGCCTGTTGTCTCTGCTATCTCTCTCAGCTTCAATCGGCGATCGGCTAACACGACATCATGAAACTTGTCGACCATTTCATCGTTGGTAGCGGTTTTTGGGCGTCTACCGCGTGGTTCGTCACTTGTGCTTGTGCGGCCACATTTGAACTCGCTCACCCAGAAGCTGATGGTCGAAAATGATGAAGTAGATCCGCCCTGAACCTCTAGCAAAATATTTCAAATTTCCGTGGCCGTTGTCCCAGCCATCTAGAAGTGTTTTTTATCACTGCACGAAATTCGATTTTATTAACTTTTGCGAAACCGCCTGACTTGCTACACAAAACACACTCTTAAACAACTATTGACAGTAGACGTCTGAAATTTTGACAGTTGCCATAAAAAAGGTTGCCCTTTCCGATCAATGAATCCACTTCAACCTTCGTGCGCCATCTCTTGCCGATTCTGGAAACATTTCAGGTCGCCCTCGTATATTTACGTTACTTCGCGAAAATGACATAAATTTACAACAACTGCCGACTACGGGCGATATATACATCTGTCTCCTTAATGTGACTTAAAGCCTTCCCACAATGATTGGAAATCACAGTCCTTAATAATCCTTAATAGCTTAGTTGTTAAAGCAATGGTCCGGCAAGCCATGGACGTGGGTTGGAATCCTGCTTAAGGGCGATTTTTTCTATTAAACAATTTCGAAAAATTAGCGTCGTAAAATGTAGAAAACGGTATTTACAGAAACCGGTATAATAGGAATTCGAAACGTACGCTGAATACTTGAGTTGACCGCTCAGTCCAGGTAGATTTCAAAGGGTCATTTATGACCAGTACGATATAAAATAAAGATTTTTAATTGCATACGAAATACACTTGAAAATGGCTAAAAGAATTTCAAATTCGGTATATATTTGTGAAAAATATAATTTAAAGTTAGAATTAAAAACATTTTCGATATATACGAAGTGTTGCAATATCATGTAAATACTGCGGAACTACAGATATTTTCGAATTGAATTTGTGATTTAAGTAAATATTGGATTTTACTCGCGAACGGTTAAGTCTCTAATAGTAATAACGATAGCGTTACTGGACAATCGGTTTAAATCCGTTATTAAACTTACATGTTATTGCAACTGTGAATCGTAATTCAATATTACGCACAAACATAAATTCGCTTCTAAAATTACTAATGCGCCCGAGCTTAGTAATTAGAACTATAATTAATGGGGATTAACTCGGGCATTTCACGTCAGCTGAATCTCGTCATTTTTCCCTCTCTTGCGCTTTATTGAAAGAAAAAAAATTGCCGCACGCCGTAATTAAATTTAATTAAATGTAACTGACTCGTTGAGAGATCCTCTGTTTTTGGATGCGCTCATTTTTTTTAGGAAAATACATGAAAACATACGGACGGATAGCGTTCTCGTAATCTGTAATTACGGTGCTTCATAATGCGGGCATGCAGACGCTCGAGATTCAAGTAATTTTTTGAAATATTTTCTAGTTTAGAATTATGCTTTTTTCGTTATAAAATTTAAAATATACACCTTGTTTTAATATACGGATTATACGAGGCTATATCAAAATATAACGAGACTGGTGCTATAACATCTTTCACAACTAGAATTTTATAACACAAAGAATAAAATATTAAACCCCCATCTCCAATGTACATTTCCTCAAGTAGGCTTTGATTTAACTTTTGACGTTTATTACAAATTAATTACTGAATTGTCAGTGTTTGATGTACCTATTGAAAAAATGAGAGCAGACCAAAGATATACGATAACATTTTGTGTTCGATTGGGTAAAACTCCAACTGTAACTTTTGAAATGATTAAAACCGCATACCCAGATGATAGCTTATAACGATGTAGAGTGTTTGCATGGCATAAGAAATTCAAAGACTGTTGTGAATCAGTGGAAGGTGAACCTCGACGCGGGCGACCACCAACTGCACGGATTGATTCAAAAATTGCAGAAATTAACTACTTGACCCAAAACGATCGTCAGATATATCGAATTTCTGACATTGTTAGTTTGTTTTATGGTTCCACTCAAAAAACTATTTGTGAAGATTTAGGATACTGAAAGGTCGCGGCAAAATGTATTCCAAAAAAGATGACCGATGAACAAAAAGCCAATCGAGTGTCAATTTGCCGGCAGTGCAGCATAATCCACAGTTTTGAACATGTGACCAGAGTTAGCTTTATCATTGCGATCCTGAATTAAAGTCTCAATGTATGGAATGGAAGCACAAAGGCAGTCCAAGACCGCAGAAGGCAAAAACTGGGCATAGCGCCGTTCTTTTTTTTATAAATGGGGCGTTATTTATGATCACATTATACCTAGAAAACATACAGTAACTGGAGAGTACTATTCTACTGTACGAGTATCCTTAAATGCAAAATTAAAGAAGAAACGGCCGCTTTATCAAGACTTCGGTTGGATTCTGCACCACGACAATGCTTCGGCCCACAGATCCGCGATTTATCAACGAACACTTGAACAATTGTTGATGGAAATTATGGTTCAGCTTTCCTACTCACTTGATCTTGCTCTATGTGACTTCCATTTTGTTTTCTGAAGTCAAAGAAGAATTGAGAGGTCGAAAATTTGAGTCGAATTTAGAGCTCAACAACACGGTGATAGGTATACTAATTAGACTCTTAGAAAATGGTTTCTAAGATGTTTATGACTAGTGGACAAAACGATGGGACAAGTGTATTGCACAGAATGGAGTGTACTTTGAGGGATATTTGTTGAAGTTTTCTAAATAAATGTTTAATTTTTCTACCACAGCACTAGTCTCGTTATTTTATGATATTTCCTCGTAGTGATTAGGTTGATGCATAATTTCGTAGTTATTATTATTTAGCACAAGCATAAAAAATCTAAATATTTGCCACACGATTTAAATTAAAATTCCAGGAATTGTTTACATATAAAGAAGTTCCACAGATGTTATATACATATTAGTATTTTCTACACAAAAGTTTTTTATAATGTGAATAAAAGGAGAAAAACAATATTTTATGTGAGAAAAATAATCCCAAATACGGAATAAAAATAATTACTTCAAAATGCATTTTAAGAGAGAAACATTTCTTATTTAATATTTAAAATCAACGTGTCAAACAGTAGAACAATTCATGGAAACAAAAACATCTAAAAAAATCGTAAATAAAATCCATTAGCGAAAACAGTTCTTGGAATTTGTTCGAATGCATTCTAATGCTAGGGCATTGACCTGATTTAAGTACATGCGTACGCGAATGGCTATTGGCGTTCGCCGTTCATGTGGACTGCCGTTCTGTTGCTAAGCCATTTCCACTCCGACAATTTGACATGATAAGAGATGTATAGTCCACGTTGCTTGATCGTATGGTTCCCATGACAACCGTTAATTCGCATTCAATTTCCAATGAAATATAAGTAAATATTAACATATTTTCTCCGTTATTTCTTATTTGAAGTTTTATATTTGCAATATTTTAAATTACCCATTTTAGTATTTAGAATTACGATGCCTGAATATTCATTTTATGCATTTAGTCAACTACATTTACAATTAGATATTATCATATATATATAATCCATCCCTCTTCTACCGTTAAGTGTAGAGGGTAAATAAATACATAATACAAAATCATATTTGATACAATCTATTTAATATTCATTTTATTACTGCTCTCCATCCCTTCCTGTCTGTCGCCAGGGTCATGGCCCGATTCCATGTTATTCCCCTGCTCCTCAGTGAGTCTTCCACCTCTTCATTCCAGGTCCTGTTTGGTCTGCCCCTCTTTCTCCTTCCGGTCGTCCTTGCTTCCCATACCTGTCTGACTTGCCTTTCTTCAGGTAGTCTTTTCATATGTCCCCACCATCTTAACTGGGCCCTCTCTATATACTTTCTCGTACTGTCTGTTTTTAGTTTCTCTCTTATATCATCATTCCCTATTTTGTCCATTATTGTTACTTTGGCTACTTTTCGCAAATACTTCATTTCCAGTACCTGAATTTTCTTGTGCTGTTTCTTGGTTAGTACCCATGTTTCGCATCCGTATAATAAAGTTGGTAAGTATATCGTTTTGAAGATCGTCATTTTAGTCTTTTCACTTATCTCTTTTTTATTTAGAAAACCTCTATTTATCCCATGAAACAAATTATTCGTTATTGTTACTCTATTGTTAATTTCTTCATCAATTTTTCCAGAGTTATCTATAGTTATTCCTAGATACTTTGTGCTTTTAACTTGCTCAACTAACTGATTGTTTATTTGAATATTTACTTTTCTCTCCTTATTGCTTGATATACTTACCACTTTTGTCTTTTTAATATTAATTCTCATTCCTTTTCTTTCTAGTTCCTCCGCCCATAAGTCAACATTAAATTGTAACATACTTTCTCTATTTGCCATTATTGCGACATCGTCTGCGAATACACATTCGCTCACCTCTACCGGTTTCAATTTGTGATACCCCACGGTCACCTTCCTACTTTTGCTGCTTACTTTCTTTATAATTTCATCCATATAAATAATGAATAGTAGCGGACTCAGGTTGCCTCCTTGTCTTACTCCCAGGGTGGTTCTGAATTTTTCAGTCTCTCGGTTATCTTTTCTTACTAAATTTTCCGTATTCTTATACAATGATTTAATAGCTTCAGTTAAATTATTTGCTATCCCCTTACTCTGAAGAACCTCCCAAATCTTTTGCCTTGGCACCCTATCAAAGGCCTTTTCTAGGTCAATAAAACACATATATATTTCTTTGTCGTAAGGTACAATTTTCTCTATCATATTTCGAATTGTAAATATGTGATCCTGGGTGCAATGTCCCGGTCTAAATCCGCTTTGAGCCCCATGCAGTTTCTCTTCTATACTTTCTCTTAACCTTCCTTCCAAAATCATCTCGTACACCTTCCCGGCTGTGCAAAGCAGCGATATTCCGCGGTAATTGGCGCATTCCCTCCGACTTCCCTTTTTGTAGATAGGTACTATTACTGACGTTCTCCATTCTTTGGGAGTCTTTAGCGTCGTCCATGCTTCATTTACCATTTTGTGCAGTAGTCTCATACCATCTTCTCCCATACATTTAAATAATTCGGCTTTTAGTCCATCTACTCCTGGCGCCTTCCCGTTCTTCAATTTCTCCACCGCTTTTATAACTTCCTCGAGTTGTATACTGTCGTTTCCTTCTTCAGATTGTATACTGCCATTACCTTCTTCTGAGTTTCTTTCCATATTATGTGCTCCAAATTCAATTTCCTCTTCTTCGAAATCTTCTCCCTCTAGTATTTCCTGGAAGTGCTGCTTCCATCTTCTCATAATTTTGTTATCTTCGATAATTAGCGTTCCCTCTTTATCCATAATTTGACTCGACCTGTTCTGAATTCCTTTGTTTCTCATCCTCTTAAGTACTCTGTAAAATAGTTTCTGGTTTGCTCTACTATCTTTTTCCATCTTCATCCCAAAGTCTTCCCATTCCTTGACTTTGGCTATTCTAACCCTCTCTTTTGCCATTTTTCTCGTTGTTTTGTAATTTTTGTAACTTTCTTCGCTTCTCTGCTGTAAATAGTCTTTCCATGCCGTCTTCTTCTTCTTGATAATGCTTTTTGTTTCTTCCTCCCACCAACTTGTTCTCTTCTTGGCTCCTCCTGTTATTGCTACCCCGCATGCTTTAATTCCGGCCTTCTGTATAATTTCTTTGAATTTCTCCCATTTCTTCTCTATTGTCATCTTTTTTAGATCCTCTGTCACCTCTTGTATCCCCGTTGTTATCCATGTTTGATACTCTTTCCTTACTTGTAGTTCTTGTAGTTTGTGTATTTTAATGATTTTGGTTTCTTTTTTGTAGTATTCTCCCGTTATTCGCTCATCCTCTTTTCCCTCATTATTTCCCAATCTCGCTACAAGTAAGTAGTGATCTGTCGATAGTTCAGCTCCTCTATATACTCTTACATCCATAGAGATGCTTCTATTTATTTTTTCTGTTAGGATATAATCTATAATAGATTTTTCATTCCTTCCTGGCTCTTCTCTAGTGAATTTATGGCAGTCCTTATGCTGATAAAATGAATTTAGTACCACCAGTCCATTTTGTATACAAAAATCTATCAGCTTCTCGCCATTCTTGTTTAGTATGTCTTCACCATACCTGCCCATCACTCCCTGCTTTCCATTGATGTCTCTTCCTATTCTGCCATTGAAATCCCCCATGATAAACGTGGGATTATCCGCTTCTTCGTATGTCATCTGCAATTCATTCCAAAATTGTTCCTTTTCATTCATCTTGTCATTTTCGCCCGGTCCATATACTACTATTACATCGAATTTCTCCGATTTGTTTCGCATGAAAGTTGCTTTCATTAATCTTTTACTAACTGCTTTCCATTCTACTAAATTTTTCATATACTTCGGACTTATCACACACCCTACCCCCGCTTCAGCTCTTTCATTCTTATCCACTCCGCTGTAGAGTACTCCATATTCTTCTACTAACATTTCCCCTGTTCCTTTCTTTTTCGTCTCTGTAATTGCCAATATTTCAATTTTATATTTTTTAAATTCTTGAATTAGTTCTTTTTCCTTTCCATTTATACTCCTTATATTCCATGTACCTATCCTAAAGCGATTTTTTTCATTTTTTCCCATTTTCATTGCCGCTGTCATATTTCCCTTATTCTGTCCTTTATTTTTCTCCGCTAGTCGTTTTTTGATATACCTGGGGCCGGTTGTGCTTGTTGCTTGTTGCTCCGTTCTTGTTTTTGTGTATCTTTATTCCAGGTCCTTATTTCTTGGTTGCTTTCATCTATTTCTTGTAGTCTTTGCGCCTGTTTACACCATCTATACTGCTTGCCATTTATTGTCATTTTTTGGTAGCCTATTTTTACTACCTTCCCTTTTTCTCTCTCCCCTCTCGCAGTATTCCGTAATTCCTTTTGTATAAATCTCTCATCTTTGGTTAAGTCGTTATCAATATATACTGTTGAATTTTTTAGCTTACTTTTAGCCCTCATTATTTCTGTTTTATTTTGGAATGTCTCTAGCTCCACTCTAATCATTTGGTAATGTTTTTCTCTATTTATCTTATAGGCTTCTTTAACTTTAGCTTGTATTTGTAGCTCCTGCATAAGGAATTCCGCCACCCCCTCCTTAATTTGCGTTTCCCCTACTTTTATTCCCTTTATTATAATATTATTTTTTCTTTTCAGTTTTTCATCATTTTCGAGTCTGTTTTCTAATATTTGGATTCTCTGTACTAGCTGTGTCTTTTCTCGTTCCCATTTTTCCTCTTTCTTTCTAATTTCTTGTTTTATCTCTTTAATTTCTTCTTTCAAATCATCTGTGTTTTGTTTCATATCCCTCATTATCTGTCTCATCATTTCTTTTAGTTCATCCATTTCTTTTTCTTCTTTGCTACACTTGTAATTACTTGCGCTATCAATCTCTAGTTTTTTATCTCCTCCTTCCTTATTTTCTGACTTTCTCAGATCCGGCGACCTGATAGTTTTCTTGCTTCTACTAAAAAAATGTTCTCCGCTATCGTCTATTAGAACACCTGTGGTGTTATCCTCTTCCTCTCTCTCGCGTTTCCTATCCTTGTCCATCGGTCGCAGCTCCGTGCCGAAATACCCTACTCTCAAACTAGCAGGCCCCGGTCCAAGTCAACCTTTCGGAGACCGCAGCCCGCCGCCGAGAGCAGAGAGCAGTGTTTCCCTCTCCTCTCTCGCCCGCACTACTGCCCACACGTGGCTTTGTACAGTGTTTATATCGTAAATATTTGTTTATTTCCTTATGATTTATATAAACTTATAAGTATTTCTGACCTGTTATGCCGATTACTGGTTCTTCTAATTATCCTTGTACTGATTATTGTATTTATTAACTTCCTGTTTATCCACTTTTCCCTAATAAATATATAGATAATAGATATTATCATATTAAATTTAAAATCATAGGATAATAATTTAGTAATCTGTCAAAAAATATCACTATGAATTATTATGTTACTTAGCAACAGTACCTATCAAAAGCATTTGTCGAAATACCATGAAATTTAATACTATTATATGTTTGAGATTTAGTGATTTAGTAGTTTATATATAATGAATTAAAGTTTTACATTATTGTCACAATCAATGTACATTTATTATTTTGGTTCATTAATGTATTCAATTATGGCAATAGGTAAAGAGTTTTTTTTTGTTGTATTGTGATGAGTTAGCAATATAATTTTAAAACTTTTCAGATTAATTTATTAATATAGTATGAAGTATCAACATGAATGAATAATATACTTACTTTGGTGTATAAGTTTCTGAAATGGGGTCTGTAGTTTATTTCGTTCCTGTAACTTTGTTATTATATTCTCTCGCCAATTAAAATCTTCTATAGCTACTTTATGTTTGGATGTTAAATATGATTCTAGTGCTCAATCATTTTATAGTGTTGGAGCCATTGTGTTTTTTAAATCTTTTTTGAAAAGTGATAATAAATCATAATAATTATCTTAAATATGTTTAAAAATATTGCGCACTTTTTTACTTTCCTTTTAATATGTAATGTACTCAAATAGATGTCATTATTTATTCACTTTAATTAAATTTTGCTTGCAAATATAATACGATTAATTAAAAATGTGTAGATAGTCGAGTAGTATTGCTCGCAAATATAACACGATTTTGTATTACCTTGTAATTATGACAGTTGTCTAAGTCTAATTTTTTGACTTCTGTGATTTTCCTAAACCTGACAATTTATGTTTGTGCTGGGCACTCGTTAAAAGTGAAATAGTACCATTGTTCGTTCAAAAAATTTTATACAATGAAATTATATTTATTTATTTTTTTTTAATTAAGGGCACACAAAGTGTTATTATATTGGTGTTTTCGACATATTTCATCATTAATTAGCTACACTGTGTATGTATCGTGCGGACAAAGTTTTCATGCCTGGTTGCCATGGCAACTTAGCGTTTATTAAGATCTAATATGGCTAAATGGATTCAGGTCTAAACAACGCTATATATACATATACTGGATAGTGGAGATTGTATATCCCACTATATTCTTTATTTCCTCTTTCTTTCTTCTGGAATATCCGGATGGTGGGAGGCGAAATATGGCTTGAAACTTGTACGTGGACCCAAGGAGATCCAAAGATATTCTCTGGCTGCCGAATGTTGCTCTAGCTCATTTAGCGTGACCCAAGGTGCATGTGTAGCAATCTGCTACGGACCTGGGCTAGTCTACACCCAAATTTCGTAGTGTTGATATTGAAGTAGAAACTTATTAATTTTTTAGCAAACAAAATACATGAACTACTAAATCGGCTCATATTTTTTTTTTTGTGAAATTTGTGCCAAATAGGATAGGAGAAGTGGTGCCCTTTAGTACTTACATTCGAAAAGAAAAATCGAAAAATCAGCTAGCGAACACAGAAATATACCACTGAAATAGTTGTTATCAATAAATTAATTATATCCAATTTAGTTTTTAATATTCTTCCTATTAACTTTTAATAAAACAATTTATGTACGATTCCATTATAAACGGACGCTTTATGATACTATTTTGCGGCTGTAAAGAGGTACTTTATTTTACTTATAAAATAATATAATTGAAGAAATATTCCACTGTCAATGTCATAATAAAAATTATTTTTTGAATATACACCGTGTCCAAAGTTATCGGTGCACTTTTTCTATGTCCGTTATTTTTGGAGTTACAGTTTTGGTTAAATTAGCAAATTATTAGTATTTTTACCGCTGATTAGTATGCAGTTCATGAAAAAACAATTGAATTACGCATTTCTGAGAAATTTGGAATTTTGTTTGTCTTTTAATGGAAATGGAAATATATTTGTAAATATTTTGAAAGATAACTTTATTTGTGAAAGCTTCATACACTATTGTGATTAAACGAATAGTAAAGTAGCTGTGTTGAATTTTAGTTTATGTCAAAGAAACATTATTAATAGTATGTATTAGTAAAAGTAGACTTCATTTCAAGTAACAAAAACGCAAAACGTGTATCCATTTTTATTTGTTTCAAAGTTACAGATCTATGAATGTGATTGTCAGATCATGAAAAAAAAATGTAATACCAAAATCAATAAAAACTGACTTTATTTAAAAAAGTTCACTTAATAATATTTTCGAAATATCCACCTCCTTGTTGAATGCAGGCTTGTGCCCGTAAGCCAACAGAAGAAGTACTTATTTCATACTTGTTTTGTCGAATTTGCTCGGCAGCCAGGTGAATACGATCCAACAACTCTTCTCTTGTGTTCGAAACTTGCGCGAAGACTAAATTTTTCATGTACCCCCATAAATAAAAGTCAAAGGGATTAAGATCGGGTGATCTGGGTGGACATGCAACAGCACCACCTCGACCAATCCATCTTGGATAATTGACGTTAACCCAATTTCGGACAGCAATTCCGAAATGTGGTGGTGCCCCATCCATGTGAAACCACATGTCTCGTCGAACATTCAGTGGGACCTGGCACTTCGCCAATAAGAAATTGAAGGTAATTGTCTGCATTTATCCTCCCAGGAAGAACGATAGCACCAATCAACAAGTCATCGATTAGGGCCGCCCAAACGTTAATACAAAATTCATGAAATTTAGATGGGCGTATAGCTTTGAGATTTTCTGATGACCACCTGTGCAGGTTTCTCAGATTTGTAACACCACTTCTCGTGAACGTAGATTCATTTGTCCAGAGGACTATTCTACAGAAATTAAAATGAAGCCGTGACTGTCTTAATATCCAGGTAGAATAAACTAGACGAGCATAGTGCCTGCCTCAAGCAAACCGTGTCCCCTGCGATAGTGATGTGGATATAAGCCCTCACGTTTTAAAATTCACCAAACTGTCGTTCGTGGCACTCCTAATTGTCTAGCGATTCGACGTACACTGAGAGCTGGATCCCTTGTATCAATAGCTACTGCTTCTTTCTATAAGTCTGCTGGCAAATTTACTCATCGGTCGAAAAGATAATCACGCAGTCCGCATTCCCGAAATTGTCTGTGCACTTCCAGAAACGTTCTGTAATGAGGAATGCGCCTATCGGGAAACCGATGTCGGTAACTGCTTGACGTGCACTGCCGTTACAGTAGCCATACACAAAATGCATGTCCGCATACTCTTGAGAAGAAAATCTGTAAGGCATTTTGAATAATAAGCTGTTGTATGAACTGAAAAGTAATGTAATCCTTTATTAAAAAATGCAACGTTAACAGTCATCTGAACATTTGTTTATTGTATGATATTCATGGTTCAGCACTTACTTACGAAATAAGTATGAACCTTCTTTATCATAAATCAATTTCCAGTACTATTTTTTGTAGATCTCCAAGAAATTACTGTATGCACTACGACACGTGATTATTTATTTTGGGATAACATTTTATTATGCGACGTTAACAATCACAGGCCTGTTATTGAATCGTATAACTTTTTTTAAATAAAATTAGTTTGTATTGGGTTTAAAATTACATTGTTTTCATGATTTAACAATCACATTCATAGATCTGTAACTTTGAAACAAATAAAAATTGATATACAAGTTTTGCGTTTTGTTATTTTAAATAAAGTCTACTTTACACTCCTAAAATTTGAACATAACGATACGGGACACTTGTATATCTCTTCGCATAAGTGTTTGCTTAATACTGCTTCTGTTTTTCGTTTTTTTTAATCATTTACTGTAGTCCTTCATGAACTTGATGCCTCTTTCATACTGTTCGTTCACAACTTTAAAATTACGCATTATTTTATTTCTTTCAACAACCATTAATTTAAATTTCAGCAATTTAATTTTTCAATATAAATGCTGCAATTTGTATATAAAATATCTTATCCAAACGAAGGATTTATCCTAACTTACCATCAGAGTTGGCGAGTATATTTAATCGACGAGGCTTCTCCTAAATCCTAAATAACAGATGACTGCAGAATAAGTTTCTAAATACTGCATTTAATCTCGGTACAATTAACTTTAATGGCGAGGAATAATGCTTCGAAATAAATCTAAGCGGACTGTAAATTATAAGCAGTTCCTTACAAATTAATAGCAGCAGCATGCGATTAACAAGAAACCATGTATTACACTCAAAGTACTGGTTCACCAGTACTGTTTTACATGATAAGGTGAACAAGGAATATATGCGAATATATATTTGTAAATAATTATATGTAGAGCTGAGGATGTTTGCGGTACGGCAGGACCGTATGTAGTGCATCCCCACATTTAACTATTTATCTAAATATTCTCTGAAATGATTTGCCGGATCTCATAAATTAATAGAGTGATATTTTAGTATGCACTGGATATTGTTATTATACAAAATCATAATAGCCATTTGTATTTATGGATCATAAATAATAATACGCATGTATTTGTATTTGGTTGTGAATTCAATTTAAACTTAAAACGAATCGTAATATTTTAACGACAAGCCGTCCTTACAATACATGCATTCGAGACAAAGTGTGCAACTCTACGAATAACTTCCATAATTGATCGAAAATGGACATTTTGGAGCTGAAGTAAAGCCCCTATTCTTAGAAAATTTTATTACTGTCGTTTAGAACTATTATTATAAACAACAAAGGCCTTTTATTAGTGTTGAAGTTTTAGTTTCATTGAATTTCCATGTTGTAAGTAGTCAATTGTAAAGTGTTCATTCACAATATTCTAAAACATGTAGTAGAAGTTATAAGTTATAACTTCTAACTTCATTCACCTAGTTCAAGTAGGTAGTATATATAAAATATATGCAAAATATGTGCTGCCAGGCTTTGAAAGGCTGTGTGACAAGATTTTAATAAATCGAGGTTTCTTTTGTTTTCGTAGCTTTTATTGCATTTGGTTATAAAAATAATATAATAAATAGTAATAAACACAGCTTCTAATCTAGTAATATATTATCAGAATGTGTTTTTCTGGATTTTAGTTAAATTTACACCTTGTTTTAGAATATTGTGAATGAACACTTTACAATTGACTACTTACAACATGGAAATTCAATGAAACTAAAACTTCAACACTAATAAAAGGCCTTTGTTGTTTATAATAATAGTTCTTAACGACAGTAATAAAATTTTCTAAGAATAGGGGCTCTACTTCAGCTCCAAAATGTCCATTTTCGATCAATTATGGAAGTTATTCGTAGAGTTGCACACTTTGTCTCGAATGCATGTATTGTAAGGACGGCTTGTCGTTAAAATATTACGATTCGTTTTAAGTTTAAATTGAATTCACAACCAAATACAAATACATGCGTATTATTATTTATGATCCATAAATACAAATGGCTATTATGATTTTGTATAATAACAATATCCAGTGCATACTAAAATATCACTCTATTAATTTATGAGATCCGGCAAATCATTTCAGAGAATATTTAGATAAATAGTTATATGTGGGGATGCACTACATACGGTCCTGCCGTACCGCAAACATCCTCAGCTCTAATTATATGTTATCAATGTACAAACGCTTATGTATTTTATTATTAAGAAATTATTTATTTAGAGTTAAATATAAAATACGTATTTCCTAAAGTATCAATATAACGTATGATCAAAAAGTCTTTTGATAGTGATAGCTATGAAACGTCAAGCTATCTATAAAATTATTTACTTCTGTGATTCATTACATAAGTCACAAATAAAATAGATTTTAGGTTATGGTATTTATTTACATTTTATGTATGTTATATTTAATAACATTTATAGAGATTACATAATGCATTTATAAATAAACGAAGTTTTAATAACTAATAAAAAAAAATAAGGCTCATTACAGTTAAGAAAAGAACTCCCAAAATGAAACAATAACATTCAGGTAGGTACACTTTTACAATAAAAAATCATAAAAGATGTTGAAAATGTCTTCCCTGTTCTTGAATACACCGGTTAACACGTCGGCCCATGTTATTAAAAACTTTAATTAAAAGATCAGGTGTTACTGTGAGACAGTTTTCAACAATACGTTCTTGTAATTCATCTAAAGTGTGAACTGGAGTTTTAAAAATGTTATTCTTAAGCAATGGGAATAAGAAGTAGTCTAAAGGACTCAAATCACAAGACCTAGGTGGATAACGTTCGTCTGATATTAACCTTTCATCATAAAATTGCCGTAAATATTCCATGGTTACTCTAGCAACATGCGGTCTCGCGTTATCTTGCTGAAAGTATCCATTATGAAGTTCATCCTCGTGCAATTGATTGATAAAAGGATCAAGTATTTGATTTATATATCTTTCAGCGATTATGGTATCTTGAAAAAATATTGGCCCTATTACCCGTCTACGGGACATTGCAACCCAAACACCAATCTTAGGACTATGTAAAGGAGCCTCACTATGAAAATTATGATTATTCTCGCTCCACATACGCATAACTTGTTTATTAACGTGTCCAGATAGGTAAAAATAAGATTCGTCTGTAAAAAATGTTAAATCAAGGATATCGTTATTCAGATGGTCATTAAACCAGGTACAGTATGATACTCTCTTCTGATAATCTGGTGGCAGTAACTTCTGACACATCTGCAGTTTATAAGGAAACATGTTCAAGTCATGTTTAACAATGGTTTGACACGTCCCATAACTTAAATTGGTTTCTTGTTTCAATCTACGCAAGGATAAGGTAGGTGCTTCCTGCATTCGTTGCCTAACCAGATCAATAACATCATCATTTCTAGCCCGTCTTCTTCCAGATCGAACACTATCGCTGATATTACCAATTCCTTCAAATTTGTCCACAGTTCGTTGAAGTTGCCGAAAAAAAACTCGTTCGATTGTTGCGAAGTTGGGAAATCTCTCACGGAACTCATTCAAACATAAACGAGGTGAATAAACCCAATTACCATTTTCACCTATATTTCCATTACTGTAGTATGATTTGATAATACAAATTTTATGTTCTAATTGAAACATTTTGAATTATAACCAGCTGACTTGAAAGTTGTCAAGTAAATGTCAAAACTAATTGAAATAAATAATTTCATAAATATCTCGTAAATTCCACGGCAATACCGATCCAAAGACCTTTTGATCATACGATATATACCCTTTACAGCATATTTTGGAAATATAATAACCAGATTTTGTGAATATCGAGTATATAATTTAAGCCTATTATTAATTACGCTTTAATGCATTGATTTTTCTTCTTTTAGCTTTTCACATAAGGGTAAATGTATAGTGGCGTAGTAGGCAACCAGTTATACACCAGTGACATTTTCCAATTGTCAAATATTTCTGATTTTTCATTCATATTTAAATCTTAAATTAAATACATTTTACATAATTTATTTAGAACAGTTAATTATCCCAACAGGCGTATGCCTTATGCGAAGACAAAAGAAGATGGATAGTATAACTTTAAGGTTGAAATATATCTAAGATAGTGAAATTAGTGTATCAAAAAAGGTATAAAATATAACAAAATATATTTTTATATATTTATATAATTTTAAATATTTTGCACCTTCACCTGTTTCAACCTACTTCAAATTAATCCCTTTATCGCAGTAACTAATATATTTTGAATAGAAATTTAAATTTTTTCTCTTATTTATTAATATTTAAGTTCGTATTGATCAAAATATAATCAAAGCAATATTAAAGAAAACTCCAGAGAGTGTATGAAAAAACGACTCCATAGCATAATTTTAGGAACTCATCAATTCCATAATTAAATTTGTACGGAAGTTTCTGCTTGCGGAGTGTGTTTCAATACGCTGCACTACATTACTCTTAACAAGTCGTTTGACGTTTTACTAGGTTCCACGGGCGTTGCAAGAGTTTACGATCGACATACACCACAAAAAAAACGAACGTACGACTCTTGTTCGTCTACGCATAGATTTTTGAGCAAATAAATAGTGTTCATACGATAAAAAAATGCTACGATATACGAACATATCCAGGTTATACGTACACGTGGTATTGTTAGAACGAAATAAATTTATTTCAACCATAAATTCAGTATTGTGTTAATCTTGTAACTCGCCATGTAATCACATCACGGCTCATATAAATTTTAATGAACATGCAATTTTAACTGCAATTATGTAGATGAGTTTACGTATCGTTAATTTTGTAATAATAACGATGGGAGACCTAAAAGTGGCACAGACAATAGTAGTAATGTATTTGCACACATTATGATTAACATTATTATTGGCAATTGCTCAATATGGAGTTTTTTTTGATATGATTATATGGTATTATTAGAATAACTGACTACTCATTTGCATGCAGTATTATGCATATTTTATATTTGCTGATAGAATTCTATAATTCTAATCCTTATTATAAAACGAATCTGTTTCATCTAACTTATTGAATATTCTTTGAAATATTTGTTGGTCTGGAATTATTCTGGTTGAGTAGAATTCTTCAAACCTTCTAAGTGCAGCACGTCTGTTGTAATTTTCTTGGGAATAAATGCAGAGCATGTCCCGTAAATCAAGGTTAGAATAGACAAGCAAGATGTTCACTGCGTATGAATGGAACTTGTTTGCTGACAAAGGCGGTTAGTAAGTAAATGATTTCTAATGAAGTTACTTATTTTGTTCAATGTAGAATTTTGTTCATGTCTATCGATAACCCACAGAAGTTTGTTTTCATTTTTATTTAAATAATGTTTATTTGAATAGAACATCCCACTTGTTTTCATTCTTCATAGAATTTTAGACACTAATTGGTCAGATTCTATTCCACAATCCCTTCTTTAGAATGTCGATATGATTAATTATGGAACCGGTGTGTTTTTCTAGCAAAATATGAG